>CM074518.1:21193708-22542077 GCA_037379345.1 Perna viridis | reverse complement strand
GTATTTTCAGTTTCAATGACGAGTTTTTCTTAAGTATAAGTGTTTGTAAGAATCAGGCAAAATGGAAAAAATCGGAAACATGCATGTCAAAATCTCTCTGATCTAACAATAAAATATCACTCAAGGATGCTTTCTCTATTTGAAAAGACCATTATTTGATCTCTGCATCATTGGATTTGTTCAGAATTTTTTCAAAAGAATCTTAGAAAAATTATGTTTTTGACATAATTATCTGCCCTTGAAATGTTCATTTTCAGTGTTTTTCAATGAAATTGTAACTTAATAGTCCAGCATGATATGGAGATTCTTCTCTGTTTTCCTTGATTCTGATGGCGCAAATCGTCAATTAAACTATCAAAATGGTGTTTTTTTCATATGATGTTTCACCTACTGTCGGTTTCTTACAGGGACTGACACTTAAAAAGGGAAGTTTTCGGAGTTTCATATTTTCTTCCATTTCACCTGTAATGTACATTTTTCAAGTACTCTACTTCAAACAAGCAATTTCCTATATTCAAACACATTTATGTAGCATCATAGCTTTTTAATGAGCCAAGGCAATGCATAAGTTAACGTATTCCTGGCCATTTAAGTATTTTTGTTTTTTGTTCATGGGTAGGGTTGCCAATTTTTTTTATCTAACTTGACTTGAAATTGTTCAAATATCTGTTACCTGGGTCCATATGGAAAAGGCAATGTGATAAAGTGTTCAATAATGGTCACGATTTATTGAATAAAGATATGCACAGTTAGACTAAGTTCTTTTAAACAAAGCAATACTGAGAATTTATTTTCTTCTTTGTTTAATTAAAATATATGATTTCACTCTTAACATAACAAGGACCTTTGTTTTTACATATCAATTATTCAAAATGCATCAAAATACTATACAAACCTGTTCGACTGTTCTTTCTCTCTGATTTCAAAAGAATCGATGTACGTTCTTCGGGTGCATCTCCCAATGAGCGAACTTCTAAATCGTCATCAACAGTGTCCCCGTATATCCTAGCAATTGTGTTATATTTACCTCGTCGTTGTTTTGTCTCTAGAGAGAACAAACACATGATATAACCAAAACGAGGAACACAAAATGGCAGTATAGTGAAGGACTAATTTAGGTCGGTTTAAAACATGTTAGAGCTTTTAAGCAAGTCCAGTAATAACCCAATGTAAGATTTCAGACCGGACATTTAACTAAGTTTGGGTGCACGACTCGGTTGATATCCAGAAAATACATGGCGAGCTAACATAAAATCAATATTAGTGTACTTTGCTACCCTTGGACCTTCTTCTGGGGAGGCATTACCTGAACTATGAATGGCGAGGTCGTCTATGGTGTTGCCTTCTACACGCTTGAATAATTGTCGATCTTTGCCCCAGAGATCTTTACTACTGTTAGGCACGTATGCTGTACACAGTATGCACATTGACAGTAGTCCTATCACCCGCATCATAGTGATGATGGATTTCGGACAGGAACAGGTCTACAAAAGATTTCATGATTGCTTGATTTGTTGATTGATTAAACAGAGAAAAGGGAAACCAGTATATACTCCTAAATTAACATTATGTACCGAACGGAAAATCCAAGCAATAGTCAAAAGGAAAGTCCGTATAATAAATGGCAATACCGTGGTCAAAACAGGAAATTTGAAAACCACTGCAATGGTGCTGACTTGGTACAAGCATTTCAAAATGAAACGCGGGTCAAACCGGGTTTTATAGCGCAGCACTTAACCTCACGCTTCCATCATTGTTCATTTTTACGGTTTATTTCAATACAAATGGGCAGCGTAAAATTGCCCCCATTTACAATCTGTTAAATCAGTAGTCAAAACACTACAGAAGATATATACAATAAATTAGTGAAAATAAAATGAACTAAATACAACGGAAATTGTGTCAGTCAAAGCCACGAGTTTCAAAATAAGTCTTGGACTTTAAGGGAAAGGTGAGTCACATTCAAGATGAAATAATAATACACAAGTACACACTACAGAAACAGTATGAAATTCATCATCTATAAACCGAATAATTTTATAAGATATGGATACTGGAAATTAAACTTTTAGGCAGCTTATGAGACGTATTTTCTTGTAACTTAAGTCCAAAAGCTTGCCTCTAAGGCAACGGTAGCGTCTCACGAAGTCAGAATATTCGCTGCTAGCTCTGCTATACCTTAGGTAGTACTTTACGTTAGTTCAATTCTGAATATTTGGTCTCATTTAGTTTAATTAAAACTGTTTTAGGCAGTCCATACAGAATTTTAAATTTTTTTTTCATAAAAAAGTACTTATTTTTCTGATCCTTGCTGTGTGGTGGTTCAAGTAATTTACAAGTAAATTAGTTATTACACTCAGTGCCGTGAATGAGCCCGGTTTAGAATTTTTTTAACCTGGTTTCAATAACGCAAGATGGCGGACGGCGTCCGCTTTGACGAAATGTAAGTGTCTTATATATCTTTCTGGTACGACCTTATGCATACTTGTAACTGCTTAAAATTGTAACGCACAATGAGCAATGATATTTTTTTAATTAACCATACTCCGATACGAACGAAAATGCTTTTAATCTCAACAGAACATCGATTGAAATCTTGTTTATTGTAAAAAAAAATTAAATCAAGCGGAGGGTCGAGCATTCTTTCCTTCGTGTTACATTTTGTATCTTATAAGCGCCCATATTTTTTTTAATGAAACCGTTGTCTTTGATAATTTTACTCAAGCAGTAATCATTCCTGCTAGCTGCAGTCTGCCCTGTAGTGTGAGGGTTTCATCGTCATTCATTTGAGATCCGTGGGTACCTTTACCTTTTTCATCCCGGTTGAATTGTTGTTACTTTGACATATTTACCATATCCATTCTCGTTATATGTTAATCTTACTCGCTATACATTTTGATAATACCATTTTTTTTTTTTTTTTTTTTTTTTTTTTTTTTTTTTTTTTTTTGTTGCCAAGATAACTAAACTTACAAAATACACTGAGTATTCCTGATTTATTGGAAAATGTCAAACACAATTTTCAATTTTCATAACTTTTTAAGTGTATATTCATGGTAACGAGCTTACAGGTCTAAAGAAAACCAATGGTAGTAAAAAAAGTCAATAATTCAGTCCTGTTATAGTGTGGGGTGTTAGGCTTGGTGTAGACTATGTAGACTACTAACCAAGCTGATCAACCGAGAATTAAAAATGGGGTTTCTAATCCAGAAATTTACTAAGGCGAATCCAGACTGTCATTTACTCATTTTTGTTCAAATTTTACACAAAATGGTCAAATATTCCAACAACTAGAAAAATATATGCTCAAGCACTCCATTAAAGCATGCAAAATTACATAAATAAAACTCCTATTTACAATCCCTGGAAGACACCAATGATGTCTCCGCACATGCATGTACATTTTGTATGACACAATGCCCTTTATAAAAAAAATGGGCGTATAAAGCAATGAAGTGGTGTCCGGTATAACAGGAATAAAATGCAGTAAAAGAATAAGTCTTTATGAACTTAATATTAAAATGTAAATGAACAAATAAACTAATGAATGAAAAATAAGATAAAAAACAATTTATACATGCATCAGGGTGGACTATAGTTATAGGCAAAGGCTGGCCCAAGATGTTAACATTCTTGCCAGACCCAGAATCAGAAGACACAATCCGAAAAAATGGACTGACAGGGGAGAATTAAGATGCCTCTCCAGACTTTTAGTTTTGTGGATACAAAAGGAGTTCTGCCGACCCAAGGCCGGACCCCATCTCTTTTGACCCACTGCTAACAATATGTATTCGTGAAAATCAAGAGATTTACAGCCATTACACGTTTACTATAATATATGTTTTACTTACATTTGCTTCTTGGTTTCTGTTGAAAAACGACGACCGGATAGATATTAGATTGATCTCATGAATGAACGAACAGACACCAACTTAACTGGTAAAGTACTCACTAATTAATGCTAAAATTAAGCATTTAAATACGTAACGAACCAAATTTGACTGATCGAGTTAAAGGTGTTGAGATATGAAAAAATTAGACTAATCGTTTATTAAAAGGGAGAAATGGCATTGTCATAATAAAATTTTAACAAACAAACACAAAGAAAAAAAAAATGCCAGGGTCAAATTTGAACTAAAAACTTTTCAGCTAACAATTCAGTCATTTGGGCTACGAACACAACTTATTACATTTGATGTAAATATGAAGAGTTACTTGTGGTTTTACAGTATGTTTCTGTGTTTTACTATTAAGTCAACATCGTAAGGACGATGTGTTTGCCTCAAGCACAGAACGCTTAAAACAATGCATTGTAATGGTTACAATTGTGCTTCTTTGGAAATCCCCGACCCAAAGAGATCAATTTAGAGCAGAAAGATCGAGAAAGTATTTTCAACTATATGTGTCGCTATTTTTTCCTCCATCTGAGATTTTTCACAAATTTCCATTTTTTGGAAAAGAAGGGTTTTAGATTCTAATGAAAAGTTTGGATATTTGAACATTGTTTTATTGACCCTTCTTCTGGGGAAAACGACCCAGGTCCTTTACATATTAGTATATCAATGTCAGGAGTGAGATTGTGTAATGATTGACATGAGCGAGCGTGACTAACTTATTATAGAACACAAACTTTACAGAAAGTTTTCTTATTTAATGACTGTTAAGAGGCTTTTAATGTGTCATGTTATAACACTAACAGTAGATCAACACTGAACAGACCTTTATTTTGAACTCTTCTTTTATACAACTCTTGTGACACATTTTATAAAAAAATGATGAAATGGTGACACTTTTTGGGGGTCCAATTTGGATGGCATATTTCTATACAGAATCATGAACTTTTGTCACTTTTTTTGATAGATTAGGTCGATTTTCGTCCTTTATGAATATAGTTCAACATCATTTTTGGGTCTTTTTCACCGTGCTTTATGGTATATGGGTTTTCATTGCCCATAATTGAAGAACAGTGTGGTGACCCTATAGAAATTTAATCGTTCGTTACTTGGCATACCTCATTGGCAATCGTACCACATATCCTATTTTGATTAAACTATTTTTTGAATTGCGTTTGAAAAAAAACAATGTTTTTTTTTATTATGTGTGTATATCAAATTAACATGCGTAATCATATCAATGTTCATCCAGGGACAAATGCCAGACATGGAAAACAGACAAACACAACAAAGAACATAAAATGACCAAAATAATTAGTTTGTTTTTTAACATATGATGTTCTTGCTACATACCACGTTTCGTAAAATTCAGTTCAGTAGTTTCAGAGGAGTTGCGCTGACAAAGTAATTTATGAGAATTTTTGGCAAATTTTTTAAGTTCAAAGGGACATAACTCCTACAATAAAGTAGGAAATCAAAATTTCCTGGTAATATGCACAACTACATTATTATGTTCTTTCTACATACCACGTTTCATAAAATTCGCTTCACTAGTTTCAGAGGAGTTGTGCTGACAAACTTTGTGGTGGACACACGGACGAGCCAAAAACAATGTTTCCCCACCAAAGTAGGAGAGACATACATAAAGCCTAAAAAGCAACAAAAGTAAATGAGCAAGTCTAACCCACCAAATGTTGGGAGCATGGACCAGATGCACCGGTAGGGTGAGCGACCTTTGCTTTTCTAGAAACACCCGCCGAGCTGCTAAAAAAGCCAAGCCCGGATTGACGAAAGGGGAAAGGAAAACTATGACACGTTGTCAAACAAATCGGTTCTCATGGTCTAAATGGATACACCGTAATGATCCACGAGTTTCTGATGATACCACCGAGTAAATATGGACCTTATAATCAAATAAAGAGAAAGAGTAATGTTTTTGTATAATTTAGTATGATTTTCATTTGTCATTTTAGGAATTACAGTACATATTTTAGCATGTTGGTTCGCAGTACTTTTAATGTGACATTGAGCTTTGTTAGTTTGTAACGTATCATAAATTATGCAATTATATTTGAGGAATTAATCAAGGTGAAACTAAGCTTAAGTAATACTAATTATAAAGTCAATTGAGAATCATGTGAAAGTTAACTCTGTTACTTATTAGGATATCTAAGTTGTCATGTTAATTTGGCTATAGTTAATTCAATTTGATCAGGTTTAATTTATACTGTGAACTACCATTGTATCGTTGTTGTAATTAAATTATTGTTTGGCCGAAGATAAGCTACTTCAAGGTCTTCGTGTGGAATCTCTGCCTCTCGAGTAACAGACACCAAAACAAACATATAGCATTGACCGAAACCGCTTGGTTATAATGACGACCATAAAACTTCTGTAGTGACCACTATTTCAATCTTGTAGCAACAAAACCCTGTTCCAGAAGGCTTTATTGTAAGAAGTCATATGTGGTACAAAAAGTCTGCATAGGTACGGCAAGCTCTGACATAACGTATGAGTTGTTATATGAAAACTCCATACACAGTTGCTGAAGGGAAAACATATATAGCTAGACATCCATTTTGCCCTGGACTCAGTGTGTGTTGGGACAAAACTTTAAGATCACAACAAAAGACTTAAGAGTCTGACAAACCAATATTCAAACCATCAATTCAATTTGAGATATGTTCAAATTCCTGACTGGTCTAAAATTTGCATTACCACTATTTAACTCCGGGAAATATAGCGGTATAATTTTGAAATGTTGAGAAAATGGCTGCTCATTACTTATTTTCCTCGTTACCATTAGAACTTGGGAAAACGTGTTTTTCTTTATACGCACCACGCAGTATAACTCTGTAGTCGTAACTATGACATCTTGGAAACAAATTATAAATTCGAAGTCTGAACTTTGAACCATTGAGTCACATCTTACTTTCTGGTTCATCTGGGCGAGTTCTCGCCTCCGATACCTACAACTCCTACACTCCGTGAAACTTCGGGGAATTATAAATGGGTAATGCAACCATGCACTTTCGATTTTTTTTTTTTTTTTTTTTTTTTTTTTTTTAATTTTGTATCTGAATTAAGTTCACACATTCACGTGTATAATGAGTTTTTCGGGAACAAGGAGGGGACATTTAATATGTGATCTCGTGAGTTCTATTTTTTTTCTTTTTATTATTATTTTTTTTTATTATTATTATTTTCGTACATCTCATTTTCAAGCATATACCTTTAGTTAGTTTTTGGATAAGGCTAAACGCAGATTCTAGAGCTACATCTATTCTGTCCTAAAAGGGGCTATGGATTTTGTTTGTTAACCTTTGAATTCACCTCGATTGCTCCCAGCTGCATTGAACAAGACGTTCTGTTTGGAATTACTTATATATAATATGGCTGAACGCCTGAACTTAAATATTATGTATATTATAATCAAAATCAAGGAGAATCGCGAGAATTTTTAAATAAGGGTTCCAGGCCAACATTTATTTATTTTTGACCATATTTTGCACCGAATAAACTTTTCCAAAAAAAGTGGGTTCCAACTTCTAGTTTTCTTTTTAAAGTTAATGAAAACAAGAGCAATCAACCGAATATGTATTTGTCGTTTATACAGCTGTTATTAGCTTATTTGTATTTATTCAACGTATTTTGAAACTTCGTGAAGTTAATCCTTTCATAATTACTTTGTGAAGATCTTGATAAAGTCACGTTTTATATTCTTAAAGAAGTTTGTCAATATCATGTTACTAAAGTATATCAAAAATAACATTGATGGCTTGATTGTGCAATTTTTATGTGCAATTTTTATATTATATATATAATGTTGTGGTCCCGTTTAAATACCAACAGTTTTTAGCACCCAATCTTTTTTTTCTTTTCCTTATTCTTTCGTTCGTTTTTCTTTTCTTTTCTTTTTGTTTTTTAATTGGTAAAGCTATTATATCACATTAAACAGAAACGACACAACGTAAGTTAACCTTATGACCTTTTATTAATACACTCTTCCCAGAGAATTCTTAGACACCCACTGTATGCACCACCTTCAGCTTTATAGCCGAACAGTATGCTGCCTTATAATCACACACCATGGTAATCTGAAAAATATAAAGAAAACTTAATGTTCACTAAAGAAAGACTAAATACTGGAGCCGTGGGTTTTACGGACATTTGGTGGTAAATCACTGCTAGTAAACCCCTCCTCCACGTGCGCATATATACGACATCAAACGTTTGGGTAGAAGAAATCATCTGGCTGTGGAAGGATCTTTCGTATTCTTGGGTAATTAATGAGATTCCAAACATCAAAAATGGAGATGGTTCAATGCAGCTTTATGAAGATTTCGGTTTTATGAAAAATTCATACAAAACTAGAAAAACTTATATGACGAAGGTTTGTAAAGTCTTCTTCTGATATTTGCTACAACGTTTAAGAATGGTTTTAAGTGAACACGAACGAAATCATTTTAAAATATCATTGTAACTATGAAAACTTATAGTCTTTGAAGTATTCACTAAATTCTTATTGATTCAACTTGCTGGTCAAAATTTAAGAATCTTGTTTCATTGCAATAGAAACAGTTATCGAAGATTTTTAAACAGTATTACATGTACTGTAATAACTTGACTGCAATACAGCGGCGATACCCAAATGGCACGTATAGTCTTTCGAACCTTTACAACTCAAATCATAATTGCATTTTTTTTTATATCTAGGTATGTTTCGTTCAAATGAACAAAACTGGGGTTTTTTTTCAGATCAATTCTTAATGAAAAAATCTTTAGACATTTACAGTGTACTTCGTAAAAAATCAAGTTCAAGATTGTTAATAGCAACAATAAACATACTACTACAACAGGTATTTCTTCTTAACCTCGTGTCTTCTGGACCAGGCGACGTAATAGCGAATCAATGCTGGCGTACTTCAGCGATACAATGTCTTCTTCTGAGGCCTCCCCCGAGCCACGAACAGCTACATCATCACCTGAACCTCGAGCAAACAAATCGTCTCCAGATCCCCGATCAAACAAATCGTCCCCTGGGCCGCGAGCAGACAAATCATCACCTGATCCCCGAGCAAACAGATCGTCTCCTGAACCTCGAGCAAACAAGTCATCTCCTGAACCTCGTTCAAACAAGTAAGCTGAGCCACGATCAAACAAATCAACAGCTGAACCTCGTTCAAACAAGTCAGCTGAAACACGATCGAACAAATCATCAGCTGAACCTCGTTCTAACAAGTCGGCTGAACCTCGATCGAACAAATCATCGGCTGAACCTCGTTCAAACAAGTCAGCTGAACCACGATCGAACAAATCATCAGCTGAAAAAAAATAAGCATTCTTAAGATAACTTATCAACTGAAAATATTTTATAGGAATAAGCTGTCAGGGCAATATACATGTATTTTTGCAAAAGTTTAAACCTTTTTCATAAGCTTTTACACTAGTTTAATATGTTCCAGGAAGCTAAGCGATAGATAAATCCAGAAATGGTAAAATGTGTGCGGATTCGATATACTACGGGCCCGAAAAAATCTTCAAGGAATCATATGTAGCATAGATAGAGTCACAACTTATGTCTTTGAAACGTCTTTAACATTTATGAATTCGACAGATTTTATGAATTAAGACTGGTGTTGTGGTTCAGAATGATCGCGGACTGTGTTTTTGTTTCCAACTAAAGAAAAGGTAATTTGATAACAGACACAATAGCATGAAACCAAGTCTTTTTTCAGAAAGCGCAATATAATATCATGTTTTTTGTTTTTTGGTTTTTTTTTCGTCCCATCGATTCTCAAATAAAACTGGATGCTCACGTAACGGTTGCTTAATAAACGATCCGAATGAAACATTTAAAATACAACCTGTACATACCAGTATACTTTGATAAACGTTTTGATTTGTATGCTGGAAATGCATGGCGATGTGACAAGAAAGCATCATTGCTGTTCTTCAATTGTCTGAGAAAATCTTCTGAAGAGGCATCAGCTGAACTACGAACTAGACGGTCATCATCCTCTTTCTTTTCATCTCGATGTTTCAACAACCGACGCTGCGTGTTCCGGGGGCCTGGTATATATGCAGCACATAGTATACATAAGGACAATAAACCCACAAATCGTATCATATTGATAAGTGAATTCAGACTGGAATTTGTCTAAAAATATAGAGAATTGTTACATCAGTGCATATACACAAAAACAAAATATTTTTATATTATTATGAATTGTACACGTATTTCTTATATCTACGAATTGAAAAGACCAAAACTTGATCCACTCACCGGGCTCGGTACCGTTTCAGTCATCTTTAATATTTTTTTTAGATTAAATAAAAAAGTAATTATCTTCTAGTACACATAATCATCGGTGTTATTCTATCTCAGGATGTAAACATGAATATTGACACTTTACATTAGATAAAATTCAGAACCAAAGAAAGTTCAAGCGGAACAATGAAAAATCCTAATATGGGTATTGCATTTGACTAATTTTGAAAATGCATGCAAAGTGTGGAATGACTTTTATGTAACATAGCTCTACGAATTCAAATAAGATGATTAAGTACAGTGGAAGCGGCTAGGATTGTACAGCTACCACAAGAAGACCGAACACTGAAAGAACACTCTGAAGCCTTCTGTATGATACGCCAAAGTAAAGCAAACACACCTGCACCACAGTGCCTAAATGATATATTTTTTTTCAAACCCTATTCAAAATACATTTTCATTTTTATTATTTCAAAATGCAAAACTGTTTACTTTTTAAAGGCGCGAAGAGCAAGTGTGACCTTACGTATAAGTCGCAATGTTTTTTTAGTTTGATAAAGAATAAATACGTTTAAATATGTTGTATTTTCAACAGATCAATTGACTTAAGTGGTGTTTTACTTGTAAAGAAGATATATTACAAGTTAAAACAACATTACTATATTGCCCACTTCCTAAACTGTTTAAAAAATAGAATAAAATATGAAATTTTCCAGATATGATAACTTTTCTTTAAATTTGCAAATTTCATCGTCTGCGAAAAGTATAAATGAACAACAGACTACAGTAAAACGAGATATATGATAAAACTCTTTGATAACAGCGAAGATATATTATTTCGAAAAGAATTTTGCTCTCTCACACATGGAACATGCTATCATTTAAAGCTACATTAGCTGCCAAATTTGTTCAGTTTTGATTCTACTGAATTTTGCTGATAAAATGAAAATTTGTTCAGTTTTGATTCTACTGAATTTTGCTGATAACATGATACAAGTTTGTAGTAATGCAACTGAAGCAATAAATGTCGATAATAGCTACAGAATATTGTGAAAACAACGTTTTTTTCAAAGAAGATCGATAGCTCAGATCTAATTATTTTTCGTCATTGCATCCAAAGATTGCCGACAGGACATTAACCCGGGTTACATGTGAAAATACTTATTACTTTGGTAAAAAAATAACAATAACGTATACACAGTTAAGCACGTGTCTTGTTTACATTTCATTTCATCTATTTCTTGATTAGTTTTCAAGTGAATAATGACAGTTTCTGACCATATTTGTGCCATAGTATATCACAATACGTAAATTTCAAAAGGATCCTTGTATTATATTCGAACTGTTTCCTTTTTACGGCTTGAGTCCGACGGTCTTTCTTGCCATTGATTAACCACTTTTGCTTTGCAATCAGATTAGTTTTTGAAAAAAGCGACCCTTACAGCACATGTGTGGATTTAAGATCACCAGAAGTCACATGCATACGATTTTTTTGTCTTGCAAGACATTAAATATATAGACACCTATATCATGTATTTAACACATTTTATTTGTGGATATCGAATGAAATTATATAGGAAAAGTGCAATTTAGTAGAATTAAGGCATATTTCGACGGATCTTTTTTTACGAAAATGCAGCTTTAAATAAACATGTATTACTTTTAAAATTCTAATTGAAACTGTCCAATACTGTGCTCATTCAAGAACATATCATATCATTTCATGTTTAAAGTACATTTTTTACATTACTTTTTCTCATTATATATGTAAAAAGGAACAAAGACTTTTTTTATGCTATGACACCTTAAATAGACATCTGTTGTCAGGGAATTTGGTTTGAAAAATAGCCTTAACCATCGGTAGTACTTGTTAGGTCAATTCTGAAAAAAAATCCTTGAAACAAAGCTGTTTTAGTGCAGACAAATAAAGAAACATCAAGGTTTTTTTTCCTATAGAAAGTACATATCTTTTTAATCCTTGATTTGTTGAAGTTAAAGTAATTTACTAATCTCCAAGTGAATATTGTCATAAACGTAGTAGCTAAGGTAACATACCGAAAAAAATGCTGAATTTTAGTATAAATCAGGGTGCTCTTTTCCAAAAATTGAAAGCTTTAGCTACCTACGTTTTATAAAATATCGTGCACTAAGAAAATACCACAGGATGAAAGCATGTCTTAAGTGGTGAGAAGTAGGTGAAAATAACATTCATGATACACTTTCTTGCAAAATCAGCCAGCTGATGCTAAAGTACCGCATGCGCAAAATTCGTATTTATATTTCAGCAACAACCGAAATCTATAATTTGAAAATCTGTCTTGTTAAGAAATGAGGAAAATATAGATTATTTTAATTTTATTTTCAATGGATGAGTAATTATGTCCCCAATTTTTTGAACTTTTTTTTCAAAAAGATGTCCCCCACCACTTTTCGTTGATAAAATTAGAGAACCTTGTACGGTAGGGGCTGAAACATTCCAAATGCCATTTTTTCATTTAGATTACATTTATCACAGATTGTATATCTGTATATGTATAAATAATCAATATTCCAACAAAATTTCGAGTTTTTAAGTTTTACAAAAACAGGGTCAGTTTTGTGAACGTCACAGTGTGTACAGCGCACCCTTTACAAAGAAAGAAATTGATAAAAATGACTATTCGGGTACACCTTAAGATGCACTTGAATTAATCATTATATATGGAGGCTTTATGTGTAAATTACCGGCATTGTAATAAAAATGCATATTTTCATAAGACAGGAAGAAAGAAACCTTTTTAATTTTCAGTATGTATTAATGGCAAACTGGCAAAATTGTAGAATTTTTTTTTTCAATCCAAATTATTTTGTCTAGGAAAAGTTGCTAAATTTCAATATTTTATATGTGTAAAACAAGAGTTACGAATTATTATCTTTTTGTATATATTATGCAATATTTTAAGTAAATTTTGCTGAATTGTTGGTCTATACCGGGAGTTTTAACCATTTGTTTAGTCTCTAATTACTTGATATACAGATATATACATATTTTACTTACACAACCCACACGTCACCTTACTGAATGCCAGTTCAAAAATGATGGCTGGAACTGAAGCTATATATATATATATATATCAAATCGCGCGGTTTAAGTCTCGTGCGTGCACGAGTTTAATATATTGTCGCCAGTCAGTGATTTTCTTGTCGTGACTGACAATTTTATTCAGTTACACGCATGTGTGGATATGATAAAACATAAAACGTTCTGGTACTGATCTATTATACCTGCCAGTGTAACACTCGAACACGATCAACTTCTGTCACCGGTTTAATCTGTTCATCTTCAATCAACACAACATGATTAGGGATTTTATTTTGTGCCTGTTGTCTTGTTTTATTTATTTTATTGTATATTTGAAAGTATCACGGTTTGCTCGTCTTTTTTTAAATAATATATTGAATAATATATAAGTTGTATCGAGAAAAGACGATGAAGTAAATAGACAATTTTATTTCCACGAAAATTACAAAAATCATCATTGTCTGTTAAGGCCAATGTCCAAAATTCTTTCAAGAATTATATTGTCAAATGTCGTAAAAGTCTAAATCTATTACATGTACTGAATTTCAATTCTGGTTAAAACCTTGTATATATTAGCTTCAATTAAAACGGTCTTTTTTCGTTTATTTTGGACTAAATATGATCATGCTTGTTTTTTTTTATCTTCTAAAATTTTACATGATTTTATTATTTGTTCATTTTCTTTTGTTTTCTCCACATTCTGTTTTCATTTTTATTTGTTCGTCATGATAATATTTAGTCATTTATTAATACCGTAAATTTTTACGATCGTTGCCTTCTGTTATAAACGGGTAAAAATAATGGCGCCATAATGAAAACAACGTCACAGTGATCTACGTCCTTTAATTGTCGTCGCCATAGTTTCCCCTTCCGTCAATTTTTTCTCTGAAGATGCATCGGGCTTACCAGCCTTTGACTCCTGCTAATAATTACTATCTCAGGCATCGATGGGACCAAAGTTATTATGATGCACACAGGAAGAAGGTTGTGACAGGTATAAAACGGGTGCTCCTTACTTTGTATCACAGCATGTACATTGACCGGGGTATGACAACATTCTGTCCTACGTGGAAAATGGCGACAAACGAATGAATATATTATGTACATAAAACATTTGTTTTTAAAATTGTTTCATATAATTGTGGATTGGGTATGTTTTCAACAATTTAGCTCTAATTTAGATATACCAGTAGTTTTTCAGCATTTCCTTATGTCATGTGTTGTAAAATGCAGATTTGTATTTAATTATTTCGATTCCTAATTTTATTTTAGTATGGAATTCTTTTTCGAGCTACTAAGCTGACACTTCCATTGAAAAGAGCTTATACTCTGACGACCCATCACACATGTGCTTATTGTAACATTTCCTGTGTACATGTATATGTCTCAAAATGCATGAAGATCTCACCAAATACCATAATTTTATCACTAAAATGTCTTCCTTTGATGTTTTTTTTTTCACTTCAATAACATGTCTGAGGCTTCAATTGTTTACTATACTTTCTTTTTTTTCTATTTAACCTCGGATATTAATATATACTCATAATAATCAACTTCCATCTGTATATGAAAAAAACCGATGTTTACTCAAACTACTTCCAAACCTCATCCGTACCTAAAATACTTTATGAAACACAAGGAAATGATCATTGTTGGCTCCTATATTGGTTGTAAAATCCCGTAGAAAAGTACATTTTATTGAAGATGAAAATTAATAAATTATCTTTTTTTTTAGCGAAGCCTATGGTAGACAATAAACCTCCAAAAACGTACATGCATCTGCATATCAAGTTAAAAAAGCTACAAGTAAGATACTTGCGAAGTATATTCATCTGAACACTTTTTTAAGTCAAAATTAAAAGAAAAATAGAACTCTTGATTTCATATTATAAAACCGAAATTTCGATTTTGACATTTTCGTGTTTTAACACTCACTTGAAAACGTGTGTTGAAATTAACAACTGACTTGAATGTGCTTTAATTTGCGAAACACATTTTCCTTCGTTTTTATTTAAAGCATGTTTAGTGTGTATCGGAAACTGCAAAAATAATACACATTTCTTATGAACCCGCCTACCGCTTGTGGACGAATCATAACATATCACATCTAAAACCTTTTAAAATGTTTTAGAAGTAAAAGTTCATTTTGATAAAGCATGCCCCCAACTGTGCATCAGTACTGAAGAACTGACCTACTCTTTACAGATGGAAGAAGAACGTTTGACAACAGTAGAACGTGATAACAGAATACTACTACAGAAAATGGCCTACATAATGAAATATGGGGGTAGTGTAGATAATGTCAAACACGATTACATGAAGAAAAGGTAGTGCCCTTAAAATAATTACAAATATGATTTAATATGACTTTAGATTTTTAGGCGACTTCAATTCCGGAGCCCAAATATCACCAATAGAAACCACTCAGCGTTTCGTTTATATATGGTCGAGTATTCCCATTCCCAATTAAAGGATTAGCTCAGTCCTTCAATTTCAATTTCCGTTAGATAGATGATGCATCACTTCTGAAAATTCTCAACTTTAAGGATTGTTGGTCTACCTAAGTAAACCTAAATCGATTACTATAACACCTTGGTCTGCTTCATACATACATATACACAAATATGTAAACCTATCAATACAGCGATTACTGGTATACCCTGACCTGCCAATATACATACACAAATGTGTAAACCTAAAGTGATTACTGATACAACTTGGTCTACACAAATGTGTAAACCTAAAGTGATTACTGATACAACTTGGTCTACACAAATGTGTAAACCTAAAGTGATTACTGATACAACTTGGTCTACACAAATGTGTAAACCTATTAATACAGCGATTACTGAAACAACCTGACCTGCTTTTATACATATACACAAATATGTAAACCTAAAGCGATTACTGATACACCTTGGTCTGCTTCATACATATACACAAATGTGTAAACCTATTAGTACAGCGATTACTGATACATCTTGACCTGTTTTTTTTATATATATACATACACAAACCTTAAGCGATTACCGATACACCACCTTGGTCTGCTTCATACATATACACAAATGTGTAAACCTATACATGAAAGACAAGTGATGTTTGATATCGAAACATCATGACAAATGTCATTGAGATTTTATTTCCAATTGTTATCTTGCTCTTTTTATGACAATATGCCAACACCCCCCTACGTATGGTGTATGCATTTTACAGTTGATTCATTACTGTCGCACATTGACAACAAGGTACTTCCAACATTCTTCTAAGACATCATGACATATTCAGCCTTTGTTGCTATCATCATCATCCCAAGTCAGGGGTTTGAGTCCACCCACACTCCCTCATTCATATTTAGCGGGTATCGTCCAGCGCCATCTAGTGAGTTACCTAAATTTAACCCGGATCCAAAATCCAATCAAATCACTCGTAATAGAAACTCTTCGATATAACTTACAAAATGGCTACATACACATAACGTCATTTTTTCGCTAAAAACTCTAAACAGAATCAACAGTTATCAACAGTTATCATTTTTTGGTTATATTGATTCATTTGTAACATTTTACAACTATCAGTTACTCGTATCATTTTGATGCTTTCCGCATTTTACTCATTAGCAATGTGACGTGTCGCTTAGATAAACAGGACCTAAATACCCTTCCGGGCACTGAATGCCATTCCCAGTTTGTATGAGAATTCATACTTAAACTTTTTACTGTTTATAAAAAATTGCTTTGTCATGCATGTACATTCATCAGAAATGCCTCTTCAGAGTTAGGACCATTATTAATTTCCAATAAATTGCAGTCACATTTGAATGGTAGACTAGGACCCATTCTCGTGAAATTACGGGGTCACACGACGAGACTTACATACCCTATATTATTGTTGTTACTTTTGAATGTTTCTACAGGTATATTCTTTTTATTATTATTTTTTTTTGTTCTTGTTTCCAATTGTTTTGAGGTGATCATTAATTTGATATATAATATATTTTAATGATGTAATTGTGTCTGTTATATAGTCTCAACAAAATCAAAAGACAGAGCGAGCTCTTGCGTATAACACACGAAAACATGGCCATTCTGAAAAGAATCAATGCAAAAGAACCACATTACAATCATCTACGATGGAAGCGAGAAAATCAGGTATTATAATGATTCAACGTTTATAATTGTTTAATTTTATATTTCCGTTTCATGAACTATCTTACAGGGCTATATTTGGAAGAATATAGCAGTGACGCTTTTACATGTTAATTATATACTGAACATTTTTATTTGGATGGGACTGGTATCTTTTGTGTATTGTTAAAATGAAGTATATGATATACCGAATGCTAAATTAAGTAATTAAAAAAAAGCGGTTAACATATTCAACGATTGCCATGCATTCATATGTACTATGCTCCAAATTGTCTTTTTAGGTGAATCAGCAATACATGATGAATATATCGAAGTACCCAACCCAGTGGAAGGATCAAGAGCATTTTGAAATACACAAAATGCAACAGATAGCAGCCAACCAAAAAATCAGAGAACGGGTTAATGGTCGCCAGGTACGTAGTATTCGTTTTAACCCCAGGAATTAAATTACCAACGCTCTGCCATTTCCGTTGTGATTGCAAAATTGTACCGCGTCTGTAAGTTTGAAACCCACTAGTTTTTATATACTCTCCACACGAAGTGGCTAGGTATTATGTGATACTCTCCTGTAAGTTGGGTGTCCGTCCTTCTGTCTGTCCGTCCCCGACGGTTTCCAGGTGATTACTTGAGGACGGATCAAAGATTTTTTTTAACTATGCACAGTGATTGTTGTTTTAGAACTTAAATAACATGACATACAGTACAGGTATCTTTAACGAAGTCCTAAAATGTGGTTTCCGAGTTTTGCCATTTTGAACATTTTGCCATCCATTTTGTTTTTCGCCCTTACGTGGTGGGGTGTCAGTTAAGGTTCGATTAATGCCCTATTTTTGTCTGTAGAATTCTTAAGCGAAGCACACAATCGAGAACTAATGAAATTATCGAGTGACTTTATCATTGCCCCCAGTATCAAGACATGAATATGTTAACCCGACAGAATCCGCGAAAATCAATGAGTTTAGTACTTCTAAGTTATCTATGATAAAAACTATAATCAAATATAAAACTTCATTTTTTTATGTTGCTCTCTCGCAAATTGGCTTATAGAATGGTGACCATTCCTTGCTTTTGCGCAACAAACCATTTTCCAATTGTACCAAAAATAAAGTTTTGTATTTGCGCCAATTACAAATGATTAAATAGTAAATAAATGTAGCATTCGTTTTTATACCATCATTTTATTTGTACCACATCCGTTCGCCAGCAATATTTGTTACCCCTTCTGTTCCACAGCAGTATCTATTACCACTTCTGTTCCATAGCAGTATATATTACCCCTTCTTTTCCACAGCAGTATCTTTTACCCATTCTGTTCCACAGCAGTACATGTTAACACTCCTGTTCCACAGCAGTACATGTTACCCCTTGTGTTCCACAGCAGTACATGTTACCCCTTGTGTTCCACAGCAGTATATGTTGCCTCTTCTGTTCCACATCATCATCTGTTATCCCTGCTCAGCACGGGGAGGTGGAAGTAGGAGGGTTAAAATGGTTAAAACATTAAAAGTGCACTATATACCTTTGTCATTTTTAAATCATCATTTACAATTTGTCATCATTTTTCAAAATGTTTGATATAAGGCCGTCAAATATTTCATCTAGCTGCAACAGATTGTATTACGTCCATTTTGACACTTTGAAACTTTGAGAACATATACAATTTATTTTCACCCGAGGCTTACAGTTTTGTATAAGTACAAATTATTAAAACTTTACCTAACGTTTAATGATAAGTCTTTGGCGCAAAATGAAATTTTGAATATTTAAAAAATTGGCGCAAACGCATGACACTTTGATGGTGAAAGTCGGGAAATATTTTCGTTTCATTTTTCTCAACAACTATAATAAATCTATTTGGTACGCAACTTACTACAGTATGGGGTTCCATATCGTGGGGTGGGATTTCAGGTCTGTCGTACTCCTTCTTCCTGTTTACGGTAACCCGGTCATTTCTGCCTCGAACCCATTTTTAATTAACTTTAACTGTCATTGAATTTTGATATTATCACGTAGGTTGTCATCAGTATTTGCATACAAATGTTGTATATAGCAGAGTTGGATTCCATTAAAATAATCTAGTTTTATTGGACTTTTTACTGTTCTGTCTTTTATAGGATCCAACAGAAAATTACAACGCGGCAGAATCCGCCCTGAACGCTATAGCGAAACACCGAGCCAGTATGATGGCTCCGAAGTTAACAATAGAAACTGGTTCACTTTACAAAATGTAAAATGCTGCATGTCGAAATAAACAACAAATAATATCTGTTAGATGCTCCTTAAGCCTTTTTGTTAACATCCAGGGGGGAAATCTTTATGCAAGAAAGAATGCACTAATTCAGCAGGGTAGTGATTTGTTTGTTTGTTTTATTTTATTTTTTTTTTTTGGAGGGGGGAGGGGTTAGTGCATTGAACACTCTCAACTAATAACCAATGGACGACAAATTGTCTGTTACATGTATTTATATAATTTTATTCATTCTTAATATATTTACAAATACAATTAAAATATATTAATACAGTCTATAGTTGTTACGTAATATCACAGTTAGCTTGGTTTACACTTGCATGCATTTTTTCCCTTGTCGTAAATGAGTTATCCAGATTCTCGATGTGAAGATGGTAGTGCAGCTACATGTAAATGATTCTCCTATGTTAAAGGAGGAATTCCAACGCATTCGCATGTTTGGACCATGATGTAACAAATCATAGCAGAACATGTATCATCTCTGATATATACATTCATTTGTACTGAAATAACATTTCCATAGCAGCTTCGTGTTCGCGTGCCTTAAGTCTAAGAGCAGCAATACTTCCTGTCCTCTTAGGTGCAACAAGACCTTGACTTCCGGTATGAAACGGAAATGGCGCGAGACCGTAAAATGGTAACAAGGTTGGAAACGCTGGAACAGCTGAGGTTGAGAGGTTCAGTGGAATGTCCTGTTCTTCATCTGATTTCTTCATATGGTTTGATTTCAACTAGAATATTGTGAAAAAAAAATGATTTATTAACTTAACCTTTATTCACACGAAATAAACCTGTTTTGTTCGGAAAAGAATAAAAACTGCAAAATTTCACGCAACAAAATGTGATGAAGTAACAGTGTAATTGATTTCTCCCGATTTTCGTATTAAAAGTAAAACGCAAATTAATTTTAAAGAAAACCATTGACTTGAAGTTAACTGTTTTGATTTTGGTTTTGTTTTTGTTTGTTTGTTTGTTTGTTTGTTACTGTTTTGTATTGGGTTTTTTCACTATGGATCTTACAAATGTTATAATTTATTTAATCTAAAGCAAAACAGGGAATTTTTCTAACACTACTATGAATTTTTTGCTTTTTAAATCATGACACCCAAACTGTGCCTAGTTACCTGGGTTTGATCTAGTCTCAATGCTAACTCTTCATTTCTCGGAAGACTGGACTTTGGAGCAGGTACGAAATCAGTTTCTTGCAGTTCTTGCAACCCTCCAAAATTTCCAAGTTTTTCGTATTTTCTCCATTTTGCCCGCCTATTCTGGAACCATATCTGAAAAAAAAGGGAAAAAAAAGAATCTCAAAACACGTTTCATTTTTCCAGTTTTCTTTCAATGAGAAGTTCCTACATTTTGTTCTAACAGTGCTTAGGGCGAGGAAATACATGAATATATTATATGTATGATATCGCCTTTTAATTATTATTACAATAGTTTTCAATCTAGTATAGCTCATTGCTTAAGTAGTTACATTTAGTAGTTCTCATTAAAAACCCGACATTGTAGCTTATTACTAATCAAACTAAAATCGAAGTTCCGAACGGTAGAATTCGTCAAGTAGAAGCTACTGTTGATGGTGCTTACTTGAACTCTTGCCTCGGGTAAACCCGTCTTCTGTGACAGTTCCTCTCGGGTGTTTACATCAGGATAATGAGTTACTCGAAAAACATCTTCAAGAGCCTGTAACTGGTCTGCGGTGAATGTTGTCCGAACTCGCCGTTTCTTATAACAATTGTCATTCAAATCTACAGTAAATTAAAAATTATAGTAAAATTGCGTAATACGTTCATACTAGTTAAGTAGTTGGCACATAAGACACCGCTGAACTGTAAAAAGCAGTGAATATTTTTTGAAACAATAACTTGTGTTAATGCTTAGTAGAATGCATGGTTATGGGAATCGGTACAATAAACCTAGCCATATTTCTGTCACGATGTGGTTGTGACACGCGGCGAACCTATCCCCCATTCACCTGAATTAAATTTGTTTCCATCTCAAAATTTCACTAGTAATGCATATACACCATAATATGTGATCCAATGATAACCACGCTTAATTCAGTCTTACCAAAAGAATTCGAAGCGTTCTTGAATTTTGTGGTTTGATTTTTAAAATGAAAAAGCCTTTAAGTTGAATGAAAATGTATGCTTTCAAACTGCGATACACACCACATCTAGGGGAAAATGGAATCGTCTGGTCATCTGCTCCTCTCTTCTCCGTCCATTGTTCCTCGTCACTGATGTCGGAGCCATCTGACTTTGGTGACAGGTCCTCTCCTGGAAAACACATAAAATATTTTGGATTTTTCGCTAGGTATACAACAGTTAGTACTGATTTCCCTAAATACGATAACGTAACCCCCTTCTATACTACGCTTGAACGTAGTGTAGGGGGTATGTCATCGTATCTATGATTTCCCCTATTCCTACAACATAAAAGATTGGAATTCCGTTCCTCCATACTCCAACGTTAGGATGGCACCTAGTCAGAAAATATCTTGCCTGACAACATCAAGCATTGCTGGAGAAAATTTCACTAGACCTTGCTTTCTTTGCATATACTCAAATGTAAGGTTTAAAAGTACTTAATCAAGGTCGCCAGTATCCAAGAAAAAAGGTTGCATGGTCAGAATTAAATATTTTGTCGTGATCGAGTGTAACTAGTATTCTCGTTCGAATTGGTGATTAATAATAGAATAATTTATTGGAAAGAGTGATTAACCAAAATATGATCATGAGTGCCGAAGACCGCCTACATTAGGTAAACGAATGTGGAACTTGTTTCGCGCATGAGTTGTAATTTTAAACACAAATTTAAATAATTTTGTGAACGGCGGATTGATGTTCGTGTTGTGACGTATAGAGTGAAATTACCGATTATTTCTGTTTAAATCATCAATAATTTTTACACAGGGGAGATTTGGTAAATCAATACTATCTATAGAACATTCAATAGATTATACAGAATGTTATGTGAACAAAAAATCAAATCCGTTAGAAGCTAGCTACGATTGATTCTGAAAGAACGTGTTTCGCAATATTGCGACTGTCAGAGAATTTATTTTCAACTTTTTCAAAAGTTGATAGAGGACAATATTTTTATATGAATTTGTCTTAGAATCTGGAAGAGAGTCGAGTTTTGCTCTAAAATGTTCAGTTTTCACTAGTCGGAAATTAGATTTTCGGTCTCAACTAATCGACAGCCCCTGAGGCAGCCCTTCCTCACAGAATCAAGTTCGTTCATTGATTTCTGAACGTTTTTTTTTACCCCAAAAGCAAAAGAAGGTCAGATTCAAACACTTTGTCAACCCTCCGCCTGGATCCGCCACTGCGAAAGGTCCAAGGGAGTCTTTCAATTGTCGGTCTTGTGACACCGGAACTCCAACACGTGCGTGGTAAAATTACATTTTCGGCATGATTCAGCAATATTGATTTTAGAAAAAGAAAACCTCAAGTTTATTGGTGGTTATAAATGGTCAGTTTCATCATAAATACTTTGTCATATTTTCTACAAAGCGCTTCATTTAATATTTCTATAATTTACAGGCTTTTATTTTCTAATTGTTACACAAAACGACCGTCTGCAAATTGGTATAATGGTGATTTTAAGTGTCTTACGGACATGTTGCTAGGGTTTACTCGAGTACTCGATTTCGTTCGAGTCTTTGAAGGTTTAAACATTATAAAACTGAAACTTCATTTATCGTAATTATTAGAGATAAGATAAAATATTGGACCTAATATGAATGGACTAAAACACCCTTCAAAATGATAAATCACCCAAAGGTGCAAAGTTCGGAATCATTCTCGTCCAGGTGTGAAGCCAATTTTGACCAATATCAGTCATGAATGTTTGAACACACCTGGATTCCGAATTACAAAGATTTGATGTTGGTTCGAACCATGGGTATCTATTAGTCTTTTATTAATGAGTATTGAAGGGCCTCTAATCTATTAGATGCTTTTCAAAGTGTTTCCATTTCTTCATTATAGCCTAAAGACTATTCCCAAATAGATATCACACATTTTTAGAATTAACTTTATTTAAAAAAAAATGGACTTTGCCTCCTGAAAAGATTTAAGTCGCATTCTTTAAAAAAAAATCATATATGCTGTGATTCATACATGAAACTAAAATCACTTTAACTTTTTAATTCAGAAACAGTTACAGACCACATAACTAGTCTCAGTTTGTCATTCGATTGTTGCACTTTTATAGATTGTGCATGAAATTAGCACTTTGCAAGAGTTACTATAGTTCTTGATTTGGTTTGGCTTTGGTTGATTTCAATTCGAGATTAAAGTATGTTTAGATTTTCTTTAAAAAAATGTATAGATCTGAATACGGAATGGAGTATTGTTAGGCAAAATATAGCAGGAGTAGATTGAAAAAAACAACGTTTGTTCTGTGAGTATTTCTATGCCAGGAGTTACTTCTCTTATAGCATCAACCTGTGAAGGTCTAGAACCATAGACAGTCTGAACTTGAAATGGATTAGTACTTAAGCATCAACCTGTGAAGGTCAAGAACCATAGACAGTCTCAACTTGAAACGGATTAGTACTTAAGCCTCAACATGTTCATTTCCGTATAAAATGCATGTACGTGTAACGGTACTAGACCTTTGGGGATCCGGGAAACTGAGTTTCTTTAAACATTGATTTATTTTGTCTTTTTTATTGAATGAGTATAATATACCAAAATACCTAAGCATCGATACTTTATTTTAATTATATTTATTTTTTTTTTTTTGTTTCACTTTATCTTATTTTATATTTATTATTTTGTTACAATATTATATCTCTTGATATGAAATTAATCTGGTGAGATAAATGGTCATTCTAGGCTGTTCAAAGAGTAATCAAGGGAACCAAGGTTATAGCGGTAATCAAAAGAATGGACAGACCAGACATGGAAAACAGACATACACAACAAAGAACATAGAGTAACTAAAATCATACATACAAAGTAACAAAAGCAAATTAGAAACTCGGACTCCACTAAAAACTGGGAGGATCGACCAGGTGAACCGGTAGGGTAAGCATCCTCTGCTTTTCTAGAAACACCCGCCGAGTTGCTCATAAAAAGTCAAGTCCGAGGTAGACAAGCGAGGAAAGGAAAACTTTGACCCGTTAAATAAATCAGTTTTCATGGTGCAGATGGATACACCGTAACGATCCACGCATTTTACGCATTTGTTAGGCTGAAGTGCAAAATTTTTATTTCTCAAAATATCTTTTAGCGAGTAAACTCAAAATATTGAAAACCACTGATCAAAAAACTGATACGAAAAAATTTCTATCTGCACAGCTTTTTTTTCGTCTTGAGAAATTGAAAATTTACAGTCTGACATAAGTTACACATGTTAACACAATTCAGTGTCCAACTTCAGGCAATATGGACCGTTTATAGTAACACAATAACACAAATGTGGTTAAATTGTTATGGAACATTGTAAGTTATCTAAATTCTTCAAATAAAATTTTACATTATTAATACCTAGTTCGTACATATAAGTTACCACCCAGCCGTAAAACATATGCATTTGCTCCGGTGCGATTAATTTTGAACAGTGGTTTAGGGACCACAGTGGTAGATTGGGAATTTCAGTTTGGGAAGCGAGTCCAGATCATTTTTGGGGTAAATTTGTGGAAAAAGAGATTTAATGCAATTTTCCCCCACTTTTAGGGAGACGTAAGCAGCGACGTGCCGTTCCTTGCATCCGTGCCTGGATCCTGTTATGGGTATACAAAAATACCATTAAATTGTCAAGGAATTCATCCCGATATGTTTATGCAATTCAATCATTTAAAGCTTAATTTTGAATCTTTAAATATTATTTGTCAAATTTCTGGTAGGTTGGTTCTCTTTGGACAAACATGAAGGCAGGTTTTTTTTCTATAACATGCTGCTGTTACTGTGTCGTCATAAACGTCGATTTCAAAACTAAAGCAATAATTCTTATTTTGAGAAACTGAGATCATTTTCATAAATTTTGAACAGTATACAAAGGACAGTTGACACTAATAATAAAAAAAGCAAGCTGCTTCGGTTTATGTGTAAACTGCCCGAAACTACATAAAATAGTAGGTTTTTCGTGTACATAAGCTGTTAAAAATATTTAAAATTAGTATTCTTCTAAGCAAAATGGAAGAACAATAATTTTATATTCTACGTGTAAATTCAGTTCAATACAATGTTCCTCGAAAAAATACATAATTATTTCATTATAATGGATTTGATGATAGGATGTTTTTATATAAATACTATAATATAAATATTTTATTATTCGTACAAAAGTGTCCAAATTTTTATTGTTAAAATATCATTTTTTTCTGTGGTGCAACTTTCTAATATTTTAAAACAAATTTCAACATTAGGTACCCCCCACAAAACTGGAATGTAGCTTTTACAATTATACTCTACAACATCTCGATAAAAAATCACAAGTGTATAATAAACCTTTAAATTCAGAATAAAATGATATTGATTTCAGGTTATTCAAAATGATTAAATCATTTCAAAAAGATGGTGGCAATAGATAAAATAATAACTTGATTTGACCCTGAAACATTTCTATAACACTTCCTTAATTTGCATGGCTATATAAGAGCTCATTTATCATTTCATGATATAAAACTTACTGTATTCAGACTTTCGTGGATCACTCTTCTCTTCATTCGTCCTCAGTATAGAATCGATAGAATGTTGAGTAACTTTCCCCACATCTGGGCTCCCCTTAACAGAATCTTCAATTGGACACTTCAGCATTTTTTGATGCAACGTTTTAGACTCACACAAAGACAGATTTTCAAAGTTTGTATAACTTGATATACATGCAAAGGGGGGATCAGTAGAAGTAGACCTGGGCACCTCTTAATCCATTAGTTAGGTTTGCAGAAGAATTTTCTCAATAAATATAACTATTGTTTGAACAGTTCGGCGATATGAGCCATAAATTACTATTATAACAACGAAACTCTCTCAGTTCTTATTTCTCACTGGTCAAA
Organism: Perna viridis; assembly: GCA_037379345.1. NCBI lineage: Eukaryota > Metazoa > Mollusca > Bivalvia > Mytilida > Mytilidae > Perna > Perna viridis. The sequence goes on along the minus strand of CM074518.1, from coordinate 22,515,441 downwards.
ATTTCAAGTGTTTATTTATTCAAATAAGACCAATTTCCATATTTGTCTTAACGACATTCACTTCAAAGTTTTTAATAAAAAAGATTAATAAAAAGAATGATTTTTGTAACTCGAAGTTAATTGATTTATATACACTTTAAAAAGACTAAACTGTCTTTTGATGTTTTCATAAAAATATGCTGATTCAATAAAGGATTGCCCTTTTTTATAAAGATTAGGTGTAAATCTGTCCTTTTTGTTGATTGTGTGAAAGATATTCTTAGATGATAATAACACCCACCATTAATCATTTGTTTAATAATGAAAAAAGCGAAAATAGATAAAAGAATCCCATGTCATGGATCTGACCCTTCACTGTAAATGCATGTAATAACTATAATATTATGGATTATTCTTTGTTAATTATAATTACTAATGCCATAGTTTTAATTACCGTCGAACAGTGAAAAAAATTCATTGTACATCAGCATATAAGCAAACTATGAAAACTGGAACAAAAATAATTTAGTACTTAAAATTCGTCCGTATTTTTTTTTCATTTTTATACGTTAGGAAACTTGCAACCCCGTTCATTTTTTTTATTGACAGCTAGGTGATTTAATTAATTGACTTTTGATTTCAAAAGAGATATAGATAAGCATCAAAATTAATAATAATAGTAATAATAATAATAATAATAATAATAAATTCAAACGATTTCCTGACAGCTGTTTACATACTTGCATATTGTATACTCTGGTACATATTCATTAAAATACGTTTACAGGTGGACGGACACAAACTAGTACAGGTAGATGGGGACAAACTAGTTTCCCAGTCTTGCGCTAGCAATTTTTTTCAACATTGTTTTCAATTATGTTGCACAACCTCTAAAAGTATGTGATTGGTGCAAAAAGTTTCATCCCGTTTTAACAATGTGTGTTTGAAATGTTGACGAAACATAAACATATGTTCTGTTGTGAGAAACCTCCGATATGTCATCTGCAGAAATTTCATAAGTTTTCTATAGTTGTGCATAGCAGAACTTTTGGCTTTCTTTGTTTCGATACTTTGGGTTAAGTATTGTTTATTAATGTTAGATTTCTAACTAAAGTAAATTGCATCTAATGCTGTGATGAGAGGTTGCTTCTTACAACATCTTTCTTTTGTACATTTGCAAAGTAAAATGTTTATGATTGGTATTTTTATATTTAGAAAAAATGGGTCGATGCCACTACTTTTGGACCAATGGTCACCGAGTGTACACACCAACCAGTAGTAAGATGCAGAATCGCAAAATATAAACACCCCCCCCCCCACCCCCACCCCATTCCCCATGCTAGAATTTCTAGAAATTATATATTTTGATACTTTTGGGTTTAAGAACCAAGTTTTTTAGATATTCCTATGTACTTGATTCTACAGCTGATGATTTATTTTGTAAGATTCTCTTTGAAACACGTCGTAGTATACAGCATACCGAAATTTTCTATATTTATAGGACTGGTATCTATTTATTTACACAACATTAAAATCCATTACTACATTGTTCATATAATATATTTTACTTCAATATCAACATGGTCATTTTGGGTGTAATGCATGACATAGTGGACGCATAACTGGTGGAAACATGCTATGATGAAAATGATTAAACATTGTACATGTATAGCTTGTTACTTTTTTGTTTTGTAGGGGCGAGGGATGGCAGTCTGGTGTAAAAGTGGCTAACCTGAAACTTTTGTGAAAGGGCACATTTACATACAGTACTTTAAGTTTACTGAATTATCGACTCTCCTGCAAAACTGCAACGACAAAATGCTACCTGCAATAGCTCCTCCCAAGCCTATAAAATTGTCGATAAAAACATATGATTGAAAATTTCGTAGTAAGATGTCGTTTATAAAGAACGAGTTCAGGGGTGGGTCTCGAAGCTATCTTAGGGATAAGACGTGTCCTAAGACTATCTTACCTAAGACTATCTTAGGATTTGTCTCTGTCCTATGTCGTGTTCTCGAAGCCATCATAAGTTAAGACGAGTCGCAATTTTCATCCTAACTTTAGGACAAATAATTAGGTGTCTTAGGATCATCTTATAGCCATTTCTCTTATTCACGCTCAGAATTTACCACAGAATGACCGGCATGCGTCGTTTCAAACATGTTTTTAAGGAATGTGCATGATTTTTTGATTGAATGTTTAACGATTCAGCGATACTGTATTCAAATAAATGTTGTTTCTGTTTCTAATACGTACATGTAACAATCGAAAATCAATAACTTCATTCGGTTTTTAAATTCACTCACATGCATATAATTAGGAAGCAATCATTTTATTTTCTTTTGTTCACCAAAAATGTGAATTTCCTGCAAAAAAAAAAAATAATAATATAATCCATCTCCCCCCCCCCAACTAATCAAATGGCTTTTGCCTTATCATATATGCATTTTTATTCATTTGATATTACTGTATAAACCATTTACCCGTATTTATATTTTTTTAAATATAAGTAATAATTTAAACATTTGACAAAATATTCTTAGGATGTCTTTATGACGTCTTAACTTGAGATAGCTTCGAGACACAACATTGTCATATGATGATCCTAACTCCATCCTATAGTTGATCTTAGAACGTGACTTAGGACATATCTTAGGACAGCTTCGAGAACCCCACCTCAGATTTAGACAAAGGTGTTGTCATTAAGCGATAGCTCAGGCATATAATACATGCTAACTGTGATGTGTTAATGGTAGAGGGTTTCCTATAATTACTATGCAGTCCTTGTGAGGAAAAGTGTTTTCTCGGCATGGCTGTAAGTCATTGTAATTTAATGTCCAATACTTAAGCTGAGCATGTATTACCGAAATACTTAGTTCTTCAGTGTTGTTATATAATTTAGGCCTTGAGTTTTAACCTTACTGGCCTTCCAGGGGGTATTATTTACTGAACAAGAATCTATCACCATATAATTTGCAATTTATTTCGAATTCATGATAATAAAATTCTAAGTCGTCTCAGAACGTGACTGTTACTGCAGTATAATAGGTCAAGATGCAACGGCGTCAATCGAATTTAAAAGTTATTCATCGTTTAATAAGTCCGTTATCGGTGTATATATGTTTAAAGTATACTTAAGCTGTGGTTGTATATATGCCACATATCAATAAGTTAGCAATGACATTAAAAATGATAAACTATTCAATTCTTCAGTTCGTCTTAGATATACACACTTGTTTAATCTTGACAAGGTACTTCAGCGTTGTCAACGAGTTATCGTTCCTTGCGCTTTATCACTAATTCTAAGTAATTTAACGGTTTTATTTTCCATATAAATACCAATTATTATTTACAACACGGTAGATGTTTCACTTTTATATCTTACTGAGAGAGACGAATTATGGTAAACAATTGGTAATTTAAAGTAGATAATTTGAATAAATACCCCCATAATTTGGCAATTAAGGAGTATGAGGGCGAATCTTACAGATCACGGATAGTATTTCTCATGCATTGAAGGATATTAAAAGATATAATTTTAATTTTTTTATAAAATGTGCGGATTGCTGATCATATTCTAGGACTAATAAAAGCTAACTGGCCAAAAACTCTTAACAAATGAGGACTTTAATATTGATCTCGAAACTAAGATCCGACAATATATCGAGCACTAATCAGTAGCTCACTTCAAGCAACAATGCAGCGGTCATAATGAATGTTTACATGTCGTATGGTATAATTCACGAAATAAAAAAATACAAAAATACATGTACGTATGAGTGCTAAAATAACATCTAGAGTTACTGATCTACTAACACAAAACTCAAATCTCCATAGCAACGATTCAGGATACAAAACAGATGGCGCAGTCATGCTTTCAGCACGGAATAAAAGTAAAAGCAACAAATATGGAAATTTGAACAAATATGTCAACAAATATTGTGCGTTTAAAACAAACATGATGAAATTTTCAAATACTTAAAACACACCTGTACGAAAGTAATAAAAAATCTCTATTAAAATTGTTTATAAATACTTATTGACATAAGAAAACGAAGTATTTTTGTAACAACTTTCCACATATCATGTTGACAAACTTCTGAATCACCTTATATTACAAATGGTCATTGAATTAAAAAATTCATTTTAACAGGCTTTCAAAACCGCGATGGGGAAATCAAAAGATGAAATGAAAATGAAAATTAGGATTTGAATGGTTTTATCAACTAAACAATAAAACTATCATTATCATGTTTATCTGTAGATAGTCTCTACAAGGTGACAAGTGTCAGGATTCGTCAGAGGACGATTTATTTAGTTATCAAAGGGAGTGTTTGATTACTTTCTACTGATAAGAAACCAGTTTTGACCGTTGCAGTTTTTTAATGATAGTCACCATTTACAAAACCGATGTGTCATATCATAGGTGGATCTACAGGTGATGCAATGGACAATACCTTGGGTACCTAACAATCGGAACTTGCTACACAGAAGAAAAACGTTTTCAGTGTAGTGGAAATGGCCGAGTAGTTCCGATGGTATCTATGTGACGAATCCAGTGGAAGTGTTTCCCCTGTACCCTCCCACCAAACCATGTGTATTAAATGTAATTGTCACGGGACCAAATAATTGTGGTTGCATAGGATCGAAAAAAGAGCGTATATGGCGAAACGACACAAATACATCAGTATATAACCTAAATCCAAAATAGTAATGACACTTTCAAAGATCACCAAAAGGTCTTCAACAAGTGAAAACTTTTAGAAATACTATCAGTCGAGGATACGAAAAAGCAAATCAGAAAGACTACCCCAAAACCTACGGTAGTTAACAGAAATATACACAAAACTTTCTTACCGACGCATGCACGTCATGCAGCGGCGGATCCAGAGTTTTGGGTACATGTACGGGGGTCCCCAAAAAAAAAAAACAATTTCTTGACACGATCACCGGTGAAAATCACGAAATGATACGAATTTGCTAGGGGGTTTGGTGGCATGCCCCCAAGAGAATTTTGAAGTATTAAACCTAAAATCTTGCATTCTGAGGGTATCTGGAACAATTTTTCAAAACGTTTTGAAAATTACAATTTTCAAAGGGGGTCCGGGCCTCCGGGGATGAAAATTATGATTTTTTTTTCACCTTTTTTATTATAAAATTTTATATTGTATGAAAGTTTACCATAGACTATGTCAGTATATATATTATATACTTTTTTCTGTGTTATGTTTGTAACTGTCTGGTAATTATCATTATATGTTAATGTCATATAAGTTATGTAAAAGGCTCATTATTAATCATTTAAATAAAACATATCCTATACCATAACCTTAAAACTATTTTATTTTATCTGTATCTTTTTTATCTTGTATTCATAAGCTGTTGCTTAATTTGTGTTATGCCTAATACAAATATCTAATCTGTTTAAATTTTCAACATATTTTAAGCTAATGCGATCCTGCTACACGTACTAACAGTCGTTACAATAGACTATGAAGTTTCTATTTAAGACATATAAATATATATATGATATTTTATATCAGATTTTATTCATCATATTTATCAAAATTTAGAGTATTACAAATTTCAAAATAAATAAAACACAAGAGCTTCATTTCTAGTATTGCACATGGTAGAACCCCTTAGTGATGGATTTGGCTGCCTTTTTCGATTGTTTTGGTTTAAAGTACTTCTTTAATACAATTTATTTTGGAATTAAATCTTGCTATATATTTGATGCTAATGGTGCTGATTTGGGGTTACTCCTTGAAACACGTGTACAGCATATTGAAATTTGAAATATATATATGATTAGTATTTTTTGTAACATGTATTACTTTACTAAAAACTCAACAGAAAATAATTGAACATACACCAGATAAGATAAACGAATTTAACAATTTTCTTGTACTGTTTGATTTTTTATAATGAAGGCAACTTTGTGAAATAAAATTAGTAAGGCACTGCTCCATTATATCTACTTGAAAGTAACAGCCGAATGTATCTTAAATCATTTGGTCGCGATTCACGACAAGTTTGGAATTCAAGGTTATTTTTAAATATTATCATATTCTTAAAAATTATGGGATGCATACCTCTTAAAGTTTACAGCTTTGTAGTTTTAAAGAAGTAAAAGCCCTTTCGAAAAAGGCTTTCAGCCGAGTCAAGTAGACACTTGAAACAGGTGGCCCTATATCTAGGTCTGGACCTCTGTACACCTGGGCGATTAATCTCAAAATACTCCTAAATTGAACAATATAAATACTCTTATCTCCATTTTGAATTAAATTTATTGCAAAATTATGATTTGGGGCAAACAAAATGAAAACATTAAAATTTGAACATCTTACAAGTTGTTACAAATATATAGGAATCATAATCTCCATGGAATAAAGACTTGGATCGTTGATATCTTCTATACGACCATATTGAAGTTTTCGTATCTTGTATGGCCATATTGTAGTTCTCAAGCCTGTAATGTTATCACAAATGAATACATGTAATTACATTGAAATGATACAAGAATTTCACAATGAAACTAAAGAATATAGTAATTATAGTAAACTTCAACTATACATATTAAGTGTGTAAATATAGGAGTCTTATAACTTAAAGTAATTTTCTTGGAAACAAACTTTGCGAAAAAATATGCTTTATATATATTTTTGTAAATAAATAATAGAAAAGTCTGCACAATTAGAAAATAAATCAGGAAATACATGAACATGTAAATTATTTAATTGTCAGAGCAAATTTGGTTTTAAAACCAGCAGACCAAGAATGGCGTTGTGTGATACATCATAAAGTAAACTTTTTTATAGCTTAACCGGTTCATAGACACACCAAATCGTAATTTTTCTCGGTTCTAAAGATAATTGAAGACTCACTTTCTATTTCATGTTGACCAATAACATTACGTATGTTGATTTTTTTCTATTATGGATACAGTGTGTATATATACTAACATATAAAAACACGCAGGGCGAATTGATGTTGCTCTTAACAGTTTCTGAAAAAAATGGGTTATGATTTCTTCATTTCCTTTGCAGGAGATGAATCATTTTTACAGAGATCCTTCATTTGTACATAACTCACGCTTTGGTTTTTCAGTAAAATATATTCCATGAAATTCTTGAAAATGAGTTGCACGGACATGCTGTTTTAGTAAAACATTTTCGGAAACTTGTAAGTCGAACATATAAATACAACAAAAATAAGTGGATCAAGTTTCTCTGCATTATGCATACGTGAAAAGTGTCTTGAAATACATTTCAGGAGTTTCAAAGAAGTTGCACTTACAAACGCTCTGTAACGATCTGACGAATGAATAGACGGACGGGCATGTGGTTTAACCGACAAATAGGCGTACGAAACATCAATGACTCTTCAAAGTAAGGGAGTTAGTTAGTTGTAAGATACCCAATCCCAAAGTCCGAAAATCACTTTTTCGTGCATGAGCTTATTAGAGTCTCCGTATTTTGCTTTTTGAAATCATATTTAATTCATTACTGAGACAGTAGTCTGGAGAATGTACATTGCCGAACTATTAAAAACTTGGCTGACATTGATTCAAACCAGCAAAGCGATTTTCGATAGGCAAAAACAATTTTAATACCACCGTTTCTTTTTTTGTATTTTTTTATAAACATTTTTGTCAGTTTTTCTCTTCAATTCTTCTGTAGCTGCGTTTATTCTTTTATTATACATTTTGTAAAATTTGTTAATAATGTTTTTTTTTTAGTTTTGGCAGAATATTTTTTAAAATTTTTAGTATGGATATCATATTTTTAAATGTTTTATACAAGTTTTCATTCTCTTATCATATAATGTTTTTATTCATTTATTTATTTTTTTTGAGAATTGCATTAATTTGTTTATATTGCATGATAATCCTAATAAAAAATAATCATGTGAGTATATATAATATATAATAAAAATCTTCGTCTAATGGTGAATTTTATAGCAGCACACCAAATGAATATTTGTCGCAGGCAATTGAGGCGTTCCAAAAATGCAGCAACCTCTTTTTCTGAAAAAAAAAATATATTATAGGTTACCGAAACTATACTGATTTAATGTTATCATTGATGCTGCAAATTAACAGGAGCTGACAAAATGTGTAATTCATAGGTGTTTTAAGAAATGCTGGAGACATAACCAGAAACACAGGAATATGTAGGCTACTATGGGTATACTTGTAGGTGCTGTGCCTCTGGGAAAATTATATAGATTGTACGACCAATGCTTGTGTGAAAGAGTGAAATACTGGTTGAAGTGCCACAGACAAGTCGGAAACTTGTTTCAGTCCCACATGAGGGGTGTCAGATTTATTTACTTTGATAGATTTGTATATTTATGGCCAATTTTGACAATAGATATAAAGTAACAGAACAAATTGAAACAAAGCAATAAAATAGGTCTACAAATTGGGACTTTATTGTTTCTGATCAGGTGTCAACTACTTTGATAACGGAGAGTGAAGTCACTACTCGTATACATAATTGACCATTTTATCTACTTGAAGGAGTTGATAGATGTATATTGGGGTGTCAATTTCTTCGCTTATGGAAAAACACTTGATATGAACTTTGGTTGCACGAATGTATTAAATGGAACCCGGCTATAAAACGAGTTTTAAAACTTCCATCGTTACGTCACGGCTTTAATAATTCCTACATTATTTCAGTTTGAGTCTGTTATTTCATTTTATGACGGACATAAAGTATTCAAGTGAAGTGCATGACATTATAAAGAAACAAGGAAACTTATCGTGTGAAAAAAATGCCTAGTTAAAAAATGAACCCCATGCTGGGACTGTAATTGCTTCCTTATTTGAAGTGCTTACTAGAGATGGAGAATTATCTTCTTCTTTTCCACATCGACTTTATTCTTAAAAAAAAAACACCATATCTACATAGAATATTACATAATATATAACATATATTCTCATTAATCATGTGTATTGTATGTTTTATTTCTGACATCTTTAACAAGGAGTCCATAATTTACTTTATTAAAAAAATATTTCGAATATTGGGTAGATCATACTCCAGCAGTACTGGAGATTGTCTGGCAAGCTATTTTCTGACTTGGTGCCATATTCCAACCTCTTACGTTGTAGGAGTAGGGTAAATCAACGATGATGAACATACAAAAGAAAGGAGGCAATTAACTGATATCAAATGACGAGATCGACGCCGGTGTCTTGAAAACTGGTGGGAGTATGAGTCGGATGCACTTGAATGGTACGGAAGGCTAAATTACTTTGCCATGGCGGCCGAGTACGCGCAAAGCTCTTGGCTGGTATGTTTTAACCACTGATGCCAAGTTGCTCACAATTCCAGACGGGTTCAAAATAAAGAGAATTGTCACTAATCTACAGTTTATTACGATCATACATAAAATACATGTTACAGGATGAAAAGTTATTTTGATATCAGATAATTTTGAAAAACTCACATTTACGGTGCGCTCAATCAAATTATCATCTAAACGTTCTCAAATTCCTTAATACGGATGGGATCCATATGGCACAGGGGACATCAACAATCCAGGAATTCTCCATGTAGCGATAACTTCCTGTTAAGGCAAGTTACGCTATCGTCAACACATACAATCTACGACCTCGGACCACCGTCCGGCACCTCGGACCATTGTCCGGAACACGATAACTTCCTGTTAAGGCAAGTTATATTAACGTCAATAATTCACAATAACCTCGGACCATTGTCCGGAACCTCGGAACATATTGTCCGGAATACAAATACTTCCTGTTAAGGCAAGTATACGTCAAAACGTCAAACAAACATCATCCACAACAACGAGTTAACTTTCAGTTACGGCAAATTACAACTCAAAAATAATATTCCTCTTGCATCACTTGTCTCGAAAAACACATCCCTTAACCACATAATAATAAATTCCAATCTTACATTCAGTCTGCAACCGTATATTCCTAAACATCAAAATCTCCAATCTTCCCTTCGTTCCTTTTCTTCTCTTCTTCTTGTCTCCTTTTTGGCCACATATCCCATTTTATTCCACTACTAAATTTCAATCTCCAATCTTCTTTTAAAACTGAAAATCAAATCCCTTATATACTTTTCAACACCAATTTTACACCAACTATTTTAATTATCATAACTTACATAACTGACCTAAATTAAGCACCAATTCAACACCAACTTAGCACCAATTTCCAATAAATCAAAAACTTTGACAACTACTTAAAACAACATCCTACATGGGTAATATGATACTGTACTTCATCACCTTTCCTATAGAAAACCGCTTAAAATCATAATAAAGGTAAACTTCTGGATATAAGAATGACGGTACAATGACTAAATCAAAATATGCTTATCTAGACATGCAACTAATTATCATGAAAATATACACCTCTACAATTGTTGACATTTGTTTAAACAGCATTACTCCAGAAATGCTAGAGGTTGTCTGGCAAACTATTTTCTGACTTGGTGCCATTACATCCTATGGAGGAACGGAATTCCAACCTCTGACGTTTTAGGAGTAAAACTGTATGTGAAACGTATGTACAAAAACTTTTTTTATTTCCTTGGAGTAATGTACTACTGCTATCAAATAATGGTCTTCAAGATTGTTGTCGGAGTTGGAGTATTGCAATCTCTTCATTCATGGTATGGCCTAAGACATTTGATTGGATTACGTAATTGTGCTGTCGCTGCTTAACTTATCGACTTCAGTAATGTGCAATACTCATTTTGTGTATGCATTTCATACACCAGCCAGGGTTTTCTACTTCTGTAAACTTGTGCAAATATTTCCTGCTTTATCCTCGTCTTCTGATTCCGACCATTGTATTCTCATGCAATTAGTCGACTTATGAACATGCGCATAATGACCGTGTCTAATGTCGGTCATCTACCACCGCCTCAATTACAAAATAAAATCTGAAAAATGATAGACACACAAGTTATATAGAACTTGCAACATTCATACGGTGGCGTAAAATTGTGTCTCTGACGGGTAATAAAACTTAATGCAATTTGAGAAGTTTATCTTTTTGTGCATACCATTTGCCTATAGAATGACTCTTATCGCTATTTTTTTCCTTTTTCAAAGCACTCCAGGTCGTGATTTACTTCAAGTCAGGGGGCAAATCATGCAATATATAACAATTATATAGACCCAAACTCAAACAAAAATTTAATAATTTTTCAGCAAAAAGACTTCAAAGATTTGTGAATAAATCATGTCGAGTACCTTGACTAAATTTAACAAGTGAATTATAAAGTAATTTCAACCATTGACATTTATGCATCTATCTGCATAGTATTTGCACTAGGAAATTCTTAAAAGTTTTATTACTTCTGTTGTGAGGCCTTTACACGGGGAAATGTGCAAATCCATGGAACATATAAATTGTACATGCAGATGTATAATATTGGTAAAAGCGCTTATCTGGATATATGTTCCTAAAAAATTTAAGATTGAATTTCAGTCTAGTAAAAAGAAAAAAGATGTCATCTTGGGGAGCTAATTTTCATTTTGCATGTCGCCCTCCTGTGTCAGTGAGGCATAAACATCAGATAACAAATATCTCAGCGAACGACATGGTTATCTGTACTAGTCTGAGCCCCCCCCCCCACACACACACACACGCGCACAAACACATATACACACTCACACACCCAAAACACATGCATTTATGATTTGCGCTTCATTCGGTTTAAGTTATACCTAGTGACACTCTGCTTACGGTATGAATTCGGGGAGTTACTGAATGGACAGAAAGTCACCAAAAAGTGGAAAGGGGGTTGAAATGTCTTCCAGAAGATGTAAGTGGTCGTGATTGATGTTAGCAATGTTTCCTATTTCTGGCTGAAAGCACGAATGTATAATAAACATTGCTTAAACTTTTCGAGCGTTAGATATTAATATAAAGATCATACATCATGGTATTCTCCTTGGTTTTTATTAAAGGGAATATATACATGCACGATTAGATCATACACTGGTTTATCATAAGACGAAGCAAATAAAACAATTATAGACAGACAGAAACGTCAGACAGAAAGGTCAGATAACAAATCTGACATCTGTTTTGCTCAATCTCACTTGCCACTGTCGTTAGTATATTCAGAGTGAATTTTAGGTTTATGTAAACCAACATGTTTCAAAGAAGCGGGATCAACATAATTCTAGAGTTTTCGTCTAACTATATGTCGCCTCTTTATGGTGTCTGCTCCTTAGTTTCATCAGAGTGTATAAATTGAAATTATTTATCTTGATTTGATTAAAATCCTGTTTCACCTCATGATTCCGCACAGGGGACCAGCGAGAAAAAATATGGGTCCTCTTATTCCTAAAGTCAATAAGATAATTTTCACACCATATTTGAGTCCAAATAAATATATTCTGAGATGAGTGGACCAATTGAGTTGGTCCTAGTCATAAATTGTAATATTTTGAGATAATTTTGAGATGACAGATTGTAACAGAAAAAGGAGAACAAATCTCTATTAATGATGACAAGGGTGGTTATTCAAATTGTGGCATCAACTTCGTGAACCCATAATGGTGGTCTTGAACTCCTCTTCGGTTTACTCTGAAAAAAAAACTTAAATTTTTTGTGTCTTACCGATAAAAATAATAAGTTAATTTACTTACAGGAGGTTGCGTTAAAAACCGAAGTCTGTCAAGTCGACTAGACTTGTACTAGAAAGGGGATACATGCATTGACTTATACAAATCCAGTTTTATCTTGGGGAATACGTATATCTTTGAATTTACCACACGACTTACAAACGTCTCAGAATGTTACGACTCTATTTGCTACACTGCTCTATCGGATTAAATTGATACAGGGAAGATAACGTAAGCTTACAGAAGGGTCTGGAAAATTCCCAACGATGTTAAAACTGTCAAATTTGCGATGCAAATTTTTGGTCGTTCCCTCCGCGGCACTCGAACTCGTACCGCTGTGACAACTATGGCAACACCGCCAGCAAAAGTCCAGCGCCCTAGACCAATCGGCCAGCTGGGCTATTGATACAATATTTTTTTTTCATTTCTTTATTTTTAAATATGTTTTTTTTTCTATTTTTTCTTCTATTCACCAACCTCTCATACTACTTCCGAAAAATTAATAAATCTAAATTTGTAAAATAATGTGAAATGCAAAAAATACCAGTTTTATATATAATTGTAAATTTCGATTTGCTGTACACGTGTTTCAATGAGAAACCTCTCATCAGCACCATTACAATCAAATATGTAGAAAGATCATGATCGAAATATATAAGTTGTATACAAGAAGTACTCATAACCAAAACTATCGAAAGAGGAAGCCAAATCCATCACCGAGAGGTTCTATCATTTAAATGCAAGGAAAGAAGCCACAGTGTTTGACATATTTTTTAATTTGGAATACTGCAAGATTTCATAAATAGATAAAATATGATATAATTCGGTGTCAGACAAATCTGACTACTGGGTTGGTGAATACCCTCGGGGACCTCGGGTCCACCAGCAGCGGTATCACAAGCAAAACAATTTCGAGTATACACATCTATAGCTGCAAGTTGAAATCACGCGAGTCGCAAGATGTTTACATGCATTCAATGCTTAGCTTACACAGAGATCTATATCCTATCTAGTATAAAATACTTAATAATGTCTTTAATACCAAATGTTAGAGGATTGGACCTCTTTGTAGTTTCGCCATATAACAAAATTTGTCGGGGAGCTGAATTATTGTAGCCAAACTCTTACTATATTTTACACTGACAACGTGGCTTTTGCCGCTTGCAAGAGTAATCAAGGGAGTCAAGGTTATAGCGGTAATCAAATGAATGTAATCCAGGGACAAAGGCCAGACATAGAAAACAGACATACACAACAAAGAACATAGAGTAACTAAAATCATACGTACAAATTAACATTACAAATCAGCAACTCGGACTCCACTAAAAACTGGGAGCATGGACCAGGTGCACCGGTAGGGTAAGCGTCCTCAGCTTTTCTAGAAACACCCGCCGAGTTGCTCATAAAAATTCAAGTCCGGGATAGACAAACGAGGAAAGGAAAACTACGACCCGTTGAATAAATCAGTTTTCATGGTGCAGATGGATATACCATAACGATCCACGAGTTCATGATGACGACCACAAAACTTCTGTAATGATGACTTCAGTCTTGTAGCATCATAACCCTGTCCAAGAAGCCTATTTGTTAGAGTTCTAGGGCGATACAAAAAGTCTGCGCAGTTTCGGCAAGCTCTGGCATAACGTATGAGTTGTGATATGAACACTCCATACGCAGGTGCTGAAGGGATGATGCCACCGATGAAAGGAAAGTTGACAATTCTGAATGAAAAGTCATCACGTTTGTCGTAAAGTTTGGTCAATAGTTTTCCTTTACCATCAATTTCTAAGTGTAGGTCAAGCTACGAGGCTGACTTCACAGTGTCTGTAGTATCCTTTATCTCGAGTTCTTTGGGTAGATGCGATGTATCAAATCTCTGAAATTAGGGTTGTTTAATGTGCCATCTATATAGCGGAAACTGAGATTAAAGAATCTAGCCAAACGATATTGCAAAGTAAGACATTCTTGCCTTCCGGAGCACCTTATGTCACTTCTTTCATGTTTTCATGTTTTGGCCATTCGTGTACTTGATTTTAAAAACGTCGTTTATCAAAACATGTGTTATGAACAATATACCTCTAACTCATAGGTAAAAAGTTATGGTGACGTTTTTTTTTCAATGCGAGAATGAGGACATTAATGTCAAACAAATATAAAGAAACAAACCATGAAAAGGCAAGAGAGAATAAAAACAACAGAAATACTTATACAAGGAAAAAATATTTAGAAACTTGAATTAAAATTTATATCTCAATCAGTGAATTTAGCATATAGATACAAAACAATTACAAGGGTATTGGTCAGTTTTGGGAATTAATAACGAAAACATGTAACCCACCAGCTAAAATGGTGTTTAACATAAACAATGAAAATGGAACATTTTCGCGGTTTTAATATCACTCATTTACCGTAACGGGTTCCAAATTTAGGGTCTCACTAATTGCCGACAAGAAGCGACAAGACATTGATTTAGCGACAAGAAACTTTGAATTAGCGACAAGAAACTAAAAAATACAGACAAGAGGAGATAGACTATATTTATTTGCTGTTTGAATAATAAAAAGATGAAAAAAAAATTATCTTTTTTAATAGGAGAACTGAAAATGGAGAAGATTGTAAGAAGTTATATTAAAAAAAAAACTTGCATATGCATAGTTAATATGAATTTGCCACGTAAAATTAAAAATACAAAAGTTAGTGACAAAAGAATGAAGAGGAAATGATTCTTTGAGCTAAATAAATTTTGTGACTTTAATAGTAAAGTTACCCATCTGTATATATCAAAATTTCCAATGCTATATTTTATTGTGGTTTGTGCGTTATACACATGCTTAAAGTTAACCAAAGTTCCAAAATGATTGTTAGGTTTTTTTTTAAATTTATTTTTGTTTAGTTTAAAATGGAGTAAACGTGTTAAAAAAAGTGTTTCGACTATTGAAGTCTCATCAGTAACGTCAACGCTTTGTCAAAAAATAGCGGCATAATTGCATATCATTTTATTGTGGTTTTTGTGTCATACATGTGCATAAAGTTGACCAAAGTTCCAAAATGATTGTTGTGTTTTTTTTTAATTTATTTTTGATTAGTTTAAAATGGAGTAAACGTGTTTAAACATTTTGCGGCACGTGTTTCGACTATTGAAGTCTCATCAATAACGCTTTGCCAAAAATAGAGGAATTTAACGGACCAAATTATTTCTTCGAATTTTCTTTGTTTTATAAATTTGTAATTTGTTCAATTTTTGAATTTAGATATTGAAGTAACTTATGTTTTATAATTTTTATTTTATTTTTGTTAGTCTCATTTTGAGCGCTTTGCCAATTTGGAATGGGTATAAAACAACAGCAAAAAACATTTTCTTTGAATTTTAAATTAGACTAATATAGATAAGCATTGAATTTTACTCAAATCATTTTCGTGTTAAAATTTGCGAATATCATTTATGAATTTTCTAAATTTAGTATATTTTTCTTTTGTCATGCGATTATTTATTTATTTATTTATTTTTATTTTTATCAATGTTTATGTATAAACATGTATACAACATTCACTGACCGTGTTGAAGGGTGCAGGAGTTGTTTTTGTCACATCCATTTTCTCGTACTAATGAAGCTTTTGCTTATTAACTGAGTGTGTTTAACCGACCTTATGCGTTTCCTCTGGCCAGGCTTTCTGGCACAAGCACTTGTATTGGGAATCACCAGTTCCCCATCAGTAGATGTTATAACATTGCTTGATGTCTTAACACCCTTTCCGCCACAGCACATTATTTTTGCAACAGAGTCAATATATTCGGCGACTGATTTAGACATTGTGTCATTTGAATGGCATTTTCTCAAACCAACTTATTCTCTTCTTGTATTGCTTATCCCTTTTCAGGGTTGCGTAGTAACACTTTAGCACAAATAAATTAGAATCGTCTGGTTGAGGTTCTAAAGGAATAAATTCCTTTTTTTATTTTTTTGCAATGAAGGCCATTCTTTTTGACACATGAGTGAAGAGTGCAGTCAACTTTTCGTACATAATATGTAGTTTTTGGTGGATGTTGTTTTGGAACCCCATGTTCCACATCCCAATACTCCATTTTCTTTGATTGCGCTCTCTTATTTATGTTTGCAGTATGATCTAGCACATAATAGACATTTTATTTAACAACTCGAGGAATTGTCATCCAGGAAGTAGCATTCTTACTCTCCAGCATATCAATGAGATTCTCTAATGTCAAATTTTTTTTATTTGATAAAGCGCGCCCCTTATCTTCGACCGATTCTGAATTTGATTCATTGTTTGGCGTCAATATATTTAAATCAATGTCTTCCGACAAATTTGGGTCAATGTCTACTGACATATTTATGTTTTGCTCCATGTCTATTGACATGTTTGTTTCAATATCTACTGATATATTTGGTTTACTTTACTCAGTTTTCTGGTTTATGGCTTCATAAATAATGATGCTAAAAAAATCATTACGGCCAATATTATTTTTTATTTTTAAATCAAAAGAATCAGTGTGTATGATTCTGAAGGTTACAACAACAATTCTTGTTACCAAAACCCTTTGATTGTAAGATCAAAGGGTGAGTGGTTTCTTTTAGGTAATTAATATCATAACTACCTCAATTAACAATTTAACGACCCACGTGCCGGGGAAAGCCCACGTGCCACCATAAGTCAGTGATTAACACCTTGTTGACTGGCGCGTGGATGAATGTCATAACTTAATTCATCCGATTGGCTGATATGCGTAAATATACAAATCTATCAGAATTTAGAATGATCAAGAATCCTGACATATCTGCATTCTTTAAGAATGATTTCAAATATTTTTACAAAAATAAAAATAGTATATAGCATCAAAGAAATAGGTAACATATATCTTAATCTTTTGATAAAAACATAGCATTTTAAAACTCAAATCTTTGCAAATTACATTATTTTTCACCCTTTTCATCAATCTATTTCTTTATTATATTTTAAAATGTCATTTAAAATAGAATATTTGATTAATATTAGTTTCTCGAAATTTTAAACCTTATAAGGCAAATTTTTACCAGGGACATTAATACGTATTAATGTCTATTTTTATCAACTTTGCACGTACATTTTTTTTTTAAATATATCCAGGGGTTTATAACATCTGCAATTATTTCTATTTTTTCATCTTTTTATAATTCAAACAGCAAATAAATACAATCTCTCTCCTCATGTCGGTATTTTTTAGTTTCTTGTCGCTAATTCAAACTTCTTGTCGCTTTTTGACGCTTCTTGTCGGTAATTAGTGAGACCGCAAATTTAGAATCTTCTGATAACATCCGGTGTTTCCAGCGGCATTTTCGAATATTACATGATTTAAAAGCCAAAATATGATAGTCCCGACCTTCAGTTTTGTATAGAACAATACAAGGCTAATTACTGAAGCAATGATAATCTAGGGTAAAATCATAAAAGTAGTGTTAGGGCCAAAAGATTTTTTTTATTGGCGGAATTCCGAACGAAAATGGAGACATTCTCCCGATCGGGCAATGCCATAAATTTGCCAAATAAGATATAGCTTCTGACACTACTGAATCCTACAAGCTTTGGGAATGATTCAGGTTCAGTACTTTTGCAAAACTGTCAAAAAATGCTACTTCTGGTAGGAAGAATGTTAAAACCCTGCAATCTACGCCGAACCCAGAACAGTTATGCCAATAATTTAACAAATATTTGGAATGCCCTTTGTTGTTTCCCACTTATTACCATGATTACTGATGAAAAATTCCTAAAAAAAAATTGGCAAAATGATAAGTGGCATGAAGTTGTCTGCTGAAAATGGATCATGATACTTTTGCTACGGGCTTTGCTCGCACTTAAGGCCATTGCCTTCCTAATATGATACAATTGGCACTGAATTGTGTTCACTTACATGCAGTATATTCTCCACATGATTTTTTAACAGTGCTTACTGCCATAGCACGGCTCTTTTGACCTTCCTCCAATATTATAGAACTGTGCCCATAGTGCATTCTAACTAAGAATTATTAGCACAATGCTAAGTATCATGGGGCTGCAAAGTACAGTGCTATAATGGACTGACTAAAAAGACTGATACAATGTACATATACCCTGAATTGACATGTTTCTGCATTACATACAGTATATATTATACATTGTATTTAGAAATCGAGCCATAATGAGCTTATAAAAAGTCATCCAGCATCATCCATTTGAGTGGATATTCAACATTGACTGCATGAAAATCCACTTTTTCAGCCTGGATGTACATGTTTGTAAATGCATTGCTACGGGTCTCACTAATTGCCGACAAGAAGCGTCAATAAGCGACAAGAATTTGATTTAGCAACAAGAAGCTTGAATTAGCGACAAGAAACTAAAAAAACTTCTTACAAGTGGAGATAGACTATATTTATTTGCTGTTTGAATAATAAAAAGATGAAAACAAAATTATCTTTTTTAATAGGAGAACTGAAAATGGAGAAGATTGTAAGAAGTTATAATAAAAAAAAAATTTTGTACATGCATAGTTAATATGAATTTGCCATGTAAGGTTAAAAATACAAAAGTTCGTGACAAAAGAATGAAGAGGAAATGATTCTTTGAGCTAAATAAATTTTGTGATTTTAATAGTAAAGTTACCCATCTGTATATATCAAAATTTCCAATGCTATATTTTATTGTGGTTTGTGCGTTATACACGTGCTTAAAGTTAACAAAAGTTCCAAAATGATTGTTAGGTTTTTTTTTAAATTTATTTTTGTTTAGTTTAAAATGGAGTAAACGTGTTAAAAAAATTTTTGCGGCACATGTTTCGACTATTGAAGTCTCATCAGTAACGTTAACGCTTTGTCAAAAAATAGCGGAATAATTGCATATCATTTTATTGTGGTTTTTGTGTCATACATGTGCATAAAGTTGACCAAAGTTCCAAAATGATTGTTTTTTTTTTTTTCAATTTCTTTTTTTTTATTTTAAAATGAAATAAAAATGTTTAAAAATTTTGAGGCACATGTTTCGACTATTGAAGTCTCATCAGTAACGCTTTGCCAAAAATAGTGGAATTAAATGCAAATCTAAAGGACCAAATTATTTCTTCGGATTTTCTTTGTTTTATAAATTTGTAATTTGTTCAATTTTTGAATTAAGATATTTGTATTAATGTCAGCGAAACAAAGCGAAACCATATGAAAATACATGTACGTAGCAAAGATTCTAACAAACGTACTTTTGCAAGGACCAGAGTGACTGTTTTGAGTGCGGTATTTATGTTAAAGATGAGTAAAAAGTGTTGCTTCTTCAGCTTGGGTGTATTGAATGCATGTATAAGATGAGTTAAGTTTTGGCTTCAGTCAGCTTGGTAGAAAAACAAGTTCTGTACTAGTAACCCTTTGAGCATTAATGACTAATAAAACAACCAATATCATAACTACCTCAATTAACAATTTAAAAACCCACGTGCCGGGGAAAGCCCACGTGCCACCTTAAGTCAGTGATTAACACCTTGTTGACTGGCGCGTGGATGAATGTCATAATTAATCCGATTGGCAGATATGTGTAAATATACAAATCTATCGAAATTTAGAATGAACTGTAATCCTTACATATCTGCATTTTTTAAGAATGATTTCAAATATTTTTTTTTTTTTTTTTTTTTAAATAAAAATAGCATATGACATCAAAGAAATACGTAACATATACCTTAGTCTTTTGATAAAACGTAGCATTTTTTAAACTCAAATCTTTGCAAATTACCTTATTTTTCGCCCTTTTCATTAATTTCTTTCTTTCTTATATTTTAAAATGTCATTTAAAATGATATATTTGTTTCTCGACATTTTAAACCTTATATAGCAAATTTTTACTAGAGACATTGATGTGCATTAATGTCTCTGTTTTTATCAACTTTGCATCTACAATTTTTTTAAAATATAACCAAGGATTTATAACTCCTTACAATTGTTTCTTTTTGTTCATCATTTTATAATTCAAACAGCAAATAAATACAGTCTCTCTCCTCTTGTCAGTATTTTTTAGTTTCTTGTTGCTAATTCAAACTTCTTGTCGCTAAATCAATTTCTTGTCACTTCTTGATGCTTCTTGTTGGTTATTAGTGAGACCGATTGCTATGAACTTAAATTACATCATTTAAAGCAAAAATGCCAATGTGAATAATAGAGGCTGGTCTCGCACATGAAGAATATAAAGAATGAACATCAGAATAAAAAAGTACAGATTTGGTGAAACACATCAGATGCACCAGCAGACAATTTTGTTTAACTTAAATCAAGAATATGAAATACATGTAGCACACTTGTAGCTTCATCTTTTTTTTATAAGGATTATTATTAAGTAAAAATACATCCTACACTACATGTACATGTAGTTAACAAAAACTTTTGTTTCATAATGAGTGAAAATTGTATATCAAAAAATATCCACTCCAGGTACTGAATTTCAGCATCAACATTTTTTTATTTAATCTTTTTCTCTATGATTTGATTGATATAATTTGGTCTGTTGACATTCCACATCTATCATGGCAGAACTTCTAGTGATCCTCTCTATATGATGTCACCAATTTTGTCAGGAGAAAAACATCAGAAAAGTCACAATTATAGAAAATGATACACAATCACCATGATCAGGCAACAACCAATTTTCATGTCACTAGTTCATACCACATTGTCCAATTACTGGTAATGTATATACATGTCTATATGTATCAAAGCCCATGAAGAAGCAAAATACATGTATACATGCTCATGTTGCATTGATATAAATATGAGTCTTTTTTCTTTGTAGTTTTTTACAGTCTTATGAACATGCCAGAGAAGAGATGTATGGTTTTATGTACAGTTACTGAAGTCAAAGATTCACAGGTTGTCTACCCTTGTTGTCCTAAATGTTGTTCCAAACTAAGATCTGATTGCTTCCATGATAGGTATGCACATGAACACCTGATAAGTATTGTCAGAAATGTCTTCATTCAAATGTATATAGAATGTGACATGTATTTTCTTGCTATTTTTTCATTTTCTAAACTACTTCACCTTTAGACTGAATGAAAAAGATGATGAATTCAGAGAAAAGTTTTCAATAATAAAATATTCATTTTATGATCAAGTCATTTCAACCAAATTTCTTCAACATGCTCAATATCAATTGCAACCAAGAAATAATACAGCACAACTACACAATGTACCTGACATTTGTTTTTATACTTGAAGCAAAAAAAAATTTCATGCAACAATTTTTTTTTCATAGCTGATTCCCCATTCATGATCAAATGTTTAAAAAAGATTGGAATTCTTTTGTTATACCAATGGCTAGATCCCAAGACTTTAGAAAGGGGTTCAAGGCTATCATTTGCTCATTTCTGTCAATATTTTGCCACAAATGAAGGGGTGGTGGTACCAACCCCTGTATCCCTCACTGTGTACCAGTGATTGTAAATCAACTGAATGATCTTCAATCTAATTATTTGAATGCCTTCCATTTACTGTCCATGGCCACCAAATTTCCTTTCTAGTTAGGACCTGTAGTATATGATGTCACTACATTACCAACTATTATTTGAGCCCAAGGTTTCATCAATAATTTAATTGTGTTGAATTAAAGCTGTCCTGGTTTATAATTTATTTTTCATTATGTTTGATATTTCATGTGCTTGGTACATGTAATTTGACACATGGTTAAGCTATGCAGGTTTTAATTCTTCTTTTTACTTACATGATCTGCTAGTGCCTGTTTTGAACGTGAATGTAAGATAGTTGTATGTTTATAAACTAGAGAAATGGTTGATAGGAAAAAAGTTTTCTTCAAAATTTAAATAAGAACATGTAAAATTAAATTGAAAGATTATTTCATTGGATCTTCCAATTGTAATTTGGACAATATACAGAGGTACATTAATGACTTGTACATGCATCATTGATCCAGCTAGAAAATTAGAATAAAAGGAAATAACCTAGGAAAAGATGAAAGTTTGACATGATAAACCTAAATAACAAGGATACACTTTATACTTTATGGGTGATTTTATAGTTACATGCAAAATATTTTAATTTGATTATATTGTGGTGAAAGAAACATTTTTGAGATGAAAAATGATATTACTGGTATATAATGATTGAATAAATTTTTAAAGAGTCACTTCTGACAAGACACATGTCACTTTACCCCTTTATTTTATGTTTAGGCTAGTTGCGACACTTGACTGTATGAAATGAATTTGGATGGAACTGCTAGCTTAAAATAAAGAGGCAGTGAACATTTGCCATAAAAGTTGCCCTTTCTCTGCCCTTCAGATAATCATGTTCTGACTCTAAATGAATTATATACAGGTACCTATTGATCCCTCTATTTCTGGATAGTGATCGCTTGTTCTAACTTTTAAAGTGATTTATTGAATATAAGCCTTTTCATGATAAAATTGAAAATGAATTTAAACTTTTTTTTTTTTTTTCAGATGGCAGTGCTTGAAATGTGGATATAATACAATTGCGGGAGAAATGGACTGGAGATACCGTTTGTCTTTGTTAATTACTGATGGACCAGTCCTTGTCAACATCTGTGTATTTGGTAGTGTCCTTCAACAATATTTTGGTCTCCCACCAAACCAGTTTGTAAGGTAATACAGGGCCAAATCTAGACATAGGTGACAAGGAGAAGTTTTAGTAAATTCTGTTTAAAAAAATAACAATAATGATATTTTGTCTATGTTATCTATAAGAAAAGCCTTTCCCCGTCAAGGACAAATGGGAGAAGTGAGCACAAACAAGGAGAAGTATTTGCTCTTTTCTCCCTCTTGATAAGGCTCTGATAACAGATTAATAAATTTAGAGTATAATTATGTATGTTGAACTTGATGCAAGTTTTACTTTGGTATCAAAACTATTACCTGTTTAAAAAGTAGGAGATATTGTAGTGCACAAAGTGGAAGCAACAAATGTTTTATTTGGTTGTTGTGTAATCCTTATGTTTATTTCTAAATGAATTTTATGTCTAAGGCCTTTGGCAGTGTAGGGCCAGCTGGTTTTACAAAAAAAATATTTCAAATTGAGATTTTCCTAAAATCCTCATTTTTTTTGTAATTTCAAGCATGCTGTTTGGTTCAAATTTTGAACCAAGAGAGATTTGAGGAAGTCCTCAGTCTGAGCTTTTTTTCTGAAACCCAAGCAAGTTGCATGTTTTCAGTAAGCTAATTTCCTTTCAGATTTTTGAGAAAGGTAGAGAGCACATATGGTAACTCAGAAGATGTGGTACTACAAGCACTCAGACAGTGTTTTGTTGGTAATTATTACTACTTTGGATTAAAGGCTTCCACACTTGTTACCAAAGATAATGCTAGAGTGAGTCTGTCTCAAGTGATTACACAGAAAAGAACAGCATGTCAGAATGCTTTACTTACCCAAGAGGACACTTCTAGTACAGTTGTTTTCCAAATGATTCCTGCAGTAGACAGGGAGGCCTTTACATTGTATGAGATTATCCAGAACTTTTTCAAGGTTCCGAGCAATGTTACTCTGAAAACAGATCATATGGATAAACAGAACATAAGTGACAGCTCTTTTATGTGGAGGAGTAAAAATCTAGATAATTCCGAAAATAGTTCAAGGTCAACAATAAATGGGAGTTCCTCTTTTATATCACTTGGTCAAACAACTGCTTTACTTAGCTGTGATATGTCAGACATTGACACATCAACCACCTGCTTAACTAAAAGCTCTGTTTATGATAAAACAAAGAATTCTGTATGCTATATAACTGGGGATGAAAGAATTGATAAAACTACCAACAATATAAACAATTATACACTGGAAAACTGCCATAAGACGAATAAATCTGGGTCTTTTAGTATGTTTTTTGCTAATAATGCAATAGGTTTTACTAAGAAGTTACAGTCTGGTTTTGAAACAGAAAAAGGAGCATCAGTTTTAAGAATTGATTCTGAGCCTTTATTCTCTCAACATGAAACTGTTGCCTCAAGAGATAGCAGACCTGAAACAAGTCCAGTTGGCAGATCAATAGAAAAGAATAGAATACAACTGTGTGTTAACTCAGAATCTTTGTTTTCACAAGATAACTATCCCACTAGTCCTGAAATACTCAGGGAAAACCAAAGCCAGGATTCTTTTATTTGTAAACAGATGGAATCTGTATGTGATGCCACTTGTAGTGTGATGGATCAAACAAAAGATATGGACAACCTGGATAATACAAGCCTTAATGGATCCCTTCTGTTGGAAAAATTAAAACTTCCTGCAATGCCGGGAAATGTTCCTGATTCTGAAGAGTTAGAATTATACTTACTGAATGATTCTAGTTTTGATCGTACTGCTGATTGTATGAACACTCAAGATGACACCTATACTTCAGAATACCAGAATACTGACACTAATACACATATAAGAATGACAGGAGTAGGTTCATCTAAGGAAAATTTATGTCTAAATGAAGACCGTGATCCAGTAATAATAAAGCAATTCTGCAGCAAGGATCCTGACAGTGGTCAGTTGAATAAAAAAATGGACTTGTCATGTGACTCAAAAAATGAAATGGATGTACAAGTATCTAAATCTTCCAAGTTAAAATATGATAACATGCTGATGGAACTTGAATGTGGTGACATGAAAGTTGAAAAATATGAACAATTTTATCAACCAGAAGAACAAAATATTATACACAAGGAATATTTTATTGATAACAATGATGAAGTTATAACTTGTGCTCCAGAACTTGGCAACTCAGATTTAGATGAGCTTTGTTGTCAGTTCAATGAAAACTTAAAAAATTATATCAATGGTAAAGATGATGACAAACTAAGTTATAAGAATGACGCTAATCAGGAATCAATCAGTGACAACAAACCCATAGTTTATATTGACTTACCAGTTAATCATATTCAGGCCTCAGATCATAGTAAAGAAAATGCAGAACCAGATAATACTAATGCTATAATTAGTTTGAATTTGAATGCTGAAAGTCAGTCTGTAAAAAACTTAAGTTCAAGATCATGTAGTATTGTGTCCGAGTCACAATGTTTGAACTGCTCTGAAGATCTGTTTGGAAATTCTGTGGAGGAGTCAAAGCAAACTAACAACGTGTATGATGAATCATGTGGGAATAGTCATTTTAGTTTGGATGAAAAAATATCTGATTGTAAGAAAAAATCAGTAAGATTTTCTAGAAGATTGAGTTTCCAGAAATCAGTGCAGCTGATAGATTTACAAATGAAGATGAAATCAAACAACTGTAATGTTAGAACTGATGCAGAATTAAATAAAAAGTCATGCTTAAAATCAGAACTACAGGTGATAGAAGAAAATCAGCAGTCTACTGAACAAAAGTTGAAAGACTCTCATACTTTGACAGGAATGGTAAATTCTCCTATTTATAATCACAATTCTATGGTTTTGTCACAAGATTTATTTTCACCTAGTCCAGATATATGTTTAAAATTCAAAAATCATACTGTCTATAGAAACCAAATGATAAACAAAGAGAAGGATATAACAGGAAACAATTCATTTAGCCAACATAGACATTCCTCAACTCCAATAGATGTTGACACAGACCAAGTTACTGAGGATATCAATAGTGACTCACTCATCTTTAATGATTCGGTTGACATAGGAGATGATAAAGAGAGCTTTTCCCCACACAATCATCTAAGCAGTCACTGTAGTGTGGGTGAGAATAGTGGCAGTTTATTTTCCATGAGCTGTTCACTATTCTCAAATTCATATACAAAGGGAAATAACTCTTCTTGTTTTTCAAATAGATCAAATTTGAAAAAAGAATCAGTGTTGAGTTCTGTTTCAAGAACTAACTACTCATGTGATCTTTTTAGTCCTTCATTTTGTGATAAAGACTTATCTCCACAGATTCATTTACCTGTTAAAAGATTGTTTTTAGACAAACAGTGATATTTTAAATAAAATATTTGAACATTTGAGCTTTGTCAAAACTTTCCAAAAAAGAACTAAATTCAACTTATTAACAAGAAAAAGGAATTTTTAGAAGTTCTACTATAATAAATTCAACAATCAAGCAAAACAAAAAAAAAAAAAGAAAACAGTAAAAAATAGGGAGATGAAAAAATGAGTCACAACATTCATACTTCCAGTGAAGTTCTGTGTTAAGTATTTTTGTACTAACAAATCATTATTCAGTGCCAACTCAAGACTAAAACAGTGTTTTAAAGGTTCAAAATATAAAATACAGATGTGTACTTCCAGTAACTTCTCATCAAGTAACAGGGACTAGATCTTGGAGAGTCTTTTGGGTTGTGGATGTCGTCACTAATTTCCCAAGTGAAAAAAGAGGTATCTGTATGTGTTCTGTATTCAGATTTTTTACATTGATTAGATTGCCATTATATCTATCGACTGTAATACACCCATTTTGAGGGAGGATATATTGTAATGGTGTCCATCTGTTCTATCATTGACAACTTCCTCTAGAACTATTCATCGAAGCAATTTCATATTTTGAGAAGAGCTTTACAAATGTACATTTTGTATATATGTAAAATTTTATTTCTGACTGAAGCGACATCAACTTTTTGCTCACAGATTTTAGATGAAATTGTGCATTAGAGTCGTTATTTATCTTTTCTTGGTTTTTGTAGTATGTACTGGAACAATGGAAATTAAACACCTACTGATTTAATTTTTTAATTGATTGAAGATGGAATGAGAAATATAACAATCTATGAAACGTATGCAGTGCTGTTGACATACATGTAAGTAGAAATTAGTTTTCATAAATTATGATAAAATACATTGTGCTTTATCCACGACAGATTTGATAAGTATAAGTCTGCATAGTGAATATTTTATAATTATGTTATAGTCAACTCAGATTAGAAAAAAGAATTAAGAAGTGGAATCTTTTAAATACCATGTACATTTGTATATTAAATATAGGAAGTTTTAAACATTTCTCTTCATGGGGAGAGAATAGGCTTGCTTATAAAAATGGAAACTGACAGAAATTTTCAAAGGTACATGTATAACTTTCTTCACTGATAAGAATTGCAAAGTGTCAATTGATATCAACATTACACTGTGGCTATTTAGATTAGATCCAATAAATACACATTAAATACAACATGTGTAGGACCTATTACTTTTACTGGTATTACATTGAACCAGTTGTTCACACCTGTATTGGATGAAAGCACAGACCATTTTTTTGCCCGAGGGTGGGCTTGGGATTTTATGTTGAGTGAGAGATTTTTTTTTCAGCAGCAGCAGTCAGAGTTACATGTAAAACAAAGTATTTGAAATTATACATTGTTAAGTAATGGAGGAAATATTGAATCATATTTTTTTCTGTCCATGACGTGAGTAATAAACAATATTTTGCTCAAATAAGGAATAATTCTTTTTTTTTTTTTTTTTTCAAAATAATCCCAGCCCCCAACCCCTTAGTACAAAAATTGTAGGTGCCTAAAGTGCAACATGTGTCACACACATACATGTACATGTAGATTATACACAAATTTTTTACCACCTAGTAATTAACAGATTTTGACAACATAAAGGCACATTTTCAAATTAAGGTATGTATTGCCTCGCAACCATTTACTTTCTTAGGCCATTTGGAAACAGCAACCCTGGAGTTGAAAATAATAACATCTCTGTTTTAGATGAGAATAATTTAAAATTGTAAATGAGTACTTTCATATACATGTAGCAATACAAGTACATGTACAATGTACACAAAAACTTTTGAAAGACACTATAATACCAATACATGTAGTAAAATATAAAACTCTATATATTTTCCAAATAAACAAAGCAACAAGAAAATTTGAATCAACTGCAGATATGTTGTATAAAAATGGCCTGAGAAATTTTGCGTTTTAAGTTCCTGTCTAATGACAGATGTTAAATCTTATACTGCTGTCTTATACATGTAGCAAATGAAAACTCTGAACTACTTAATAGAGATTTTAACATTTTTTGGTATGATTCTTGTCCTTATGGAGATCTTCCATGAATTTTTCCTTTCCATATATTCTGATTTATTATACCCTATCAAAGTGGAATGTGAAATGATTATGCTGTCTGTCCTTCCATCCATTTATCCATCCCCTATTCCCATCTGCATCTCCTCAGAAACTGCTGAATACAATTTGTTGAAATTTTCACTATTTTTTATAGCATGACACAATTTTTTTCATGTGTTTCCTAAATGATTTCTGAGGAGAATCAGGGATATTACCTAGCGAGCTTTAATCACATTTTCTACTTTATCTTTTTTTATTAGTGTTGATACGTTTCTGAAATAATTCTTGCATAGGTCACTTAAGTAAATTGTTACCTTGCCCAAAATTATCTGAATTAACACTGATTTACATATAAAAGTAGACTGAGATACTACTAGACTGTTACATTTACAGTCAGTTAAATTCTTCCTGAAGCACTTAAAGTTATAATGAATGCGACATTGATATATTTAATGATGTCAATAGGATAATTCATTGGAAAAGGTGAATAACCAAATTAAAATCTAAAAAAAAAAAAACATTAAACGAGTGTGCAGAACTTGATCAGTGCCCCATTTAATCTTATTGGGTTCTTAGCATGAGTGATTATATTTTGGTTATTCACATTTACCAATTAGTTATTCTATTATGTAGAGTTCCTTCATAACTTATTACTATTTTCATAAATTTTAAATATGATGATAGGCAGATTGATATTTGTGTTGTGACATTTTGGCGAGAGAAAGTCTGAGAACGAAATTACTGAATTTATTTCAGTGTGATTAATCAAAACGTTTTAACCAGGTCACATTCAATATATCACTGCTACTTATATAATAAGGTATATTATTGCACATCAAGATGAGGTGAACTCATTGCTTATTTTACATGAATCAGAGCCCTACTTTCTCTAAAATTTGATATCATGTAGCTTTATCATTTCTCTGTTAAATGTGTCCACTACTTAAATCGTTCCTGCAATGATGTCTTAACCTTGGAAAGGGAGAGATATTATGGGATCGACTATGCTCTGCAATCATGAGCTTTTTACTTCATTCTTTACAAAGAGATACATCAGAATATTAAGTCAACATACATGTATGGGGATGTGGTTTGATTTTTCTGGGAGTTAACCATGACAGTTTCAGTGGAAAATTTTCATAGTAATAACGAGAAATCACAGATTTACAATTACTTTTTTCTGCAATCATTAATGTCAACTTAAAAACAAATATTTCTGAAAAACAAAAACAAAAAAAAAACAAACAAACTTAAAATGTTTTACATTATGTTAGGATTACAAATTGTATTAAGCTGAAGGTTTTGACAATCTTTTTGCAATATCATTTAAATTAAGATACATGTAACTAAAGCAATTATGGAACTTATATGTTGTGTCCAATGTAATACACACGTACCTTTGTTTTCACTGTTTATCATTATGCATGTGTGATGTATATATGACACTAATCTTACCCAGTATCATTCAATATAATGCAGCTTATTTCTGGAAATTATACTTTCCATCCAAGATGATGCATGTATGTTTCAAGTACTGGTATTTCTCTTTACAGGCAGTATATTGCCTATATAAAGAAAACATTCACAGTTGTTAACTTGTCCTTTGTAACCTTGAGTAATTTGATCCTGGAAACTGCATTTCAAGTATTGGTACTCTAGTTATAGTAAACTCAAGATTGGGGATACTTGAAGTCATCATAAATGCATCTCATATATATACTTAATGTTACATGATGTCATTTATGTTTATTTGTTAATAGTCTGTATCTTGAACGTCTTTATATTGTAGGCCAAAATTTTATCGTATTCAGATCTGTTTGAGGAGGGGTGGGGGGGTGCTCCAGTGATTTTCCATTTTCCTATGTAACCAACCAAACTTTTCAAGCGTAGATGGGGCAACCACCCTATGCTGGTTAGTGATACATAATTACTGAACTCCATTGTGGATGTTAGCAGAGAAATAGCTACACCGCAAGTTAACAGATGATGGCACACCAACAAATACTAACAATAACGGCAGAGTTAGTAGTATCTCTATAAATTAAAACAGTTAAAAAATAAATTCATTTAATTTTACACATACATTGTGGCATTCATGGTACAGGTGATTAAAAATGACATTGTATTAAAACAAATCATTGCAAAATTTCTCAAAATCATTGATCACAAACCAATTAAAATTCACTTAATTTCATTCTTAATTATTCTGTTAGGTTTTACAATAACAAAGTATGCATAAAATACCATACTTACATTTCATCATCATCAAATTGCAATGTATTTGCATGATAAGAATTGTTAAAAAAAATGCTCAAGAAATGCATTGTCTCAACTTTATTTTTCAGTTTCGACAATTTAAAACACAAAACAATTTGGATAAAAATGAAGTTAAAAAAATAAAATTCTTTCAATCTGGTGCTATATATAGCAGAAATATTATATCTTTAAAATTCATGTATGGCTACAGACTATGGAGTTGGTATCATTATTCTGTAGTTTCATTGTTTAAAAGTTTGGTAAATCCAAACTCCATTTTTTACAAAACATAACTCCCTAAATAAATAAATAAATAAATAAATAAGTCCTAAACATTTGATGATATAAATCAATTTACAGAAAATTTCTGTACATACATTGTTCCACACAGCACTATATTTTCATTAAAAACCTTTCAGTTATTGATTTAAGATTTTATAAATATCACATGGTCCCCTAATACAAGTTTATTAACATCTGGGATAAAATATGTAACATCTATTTTCAATTCAGTGAAAATGTGTCATGTGACCAGCAAAATACATTAAAGAGGTAAAATAATGTATAATGACATCTGTCAAAAAAAACCATAAATATGTAAAATTTACAAACATTTATCCTCTGAATTTAATAAAAGGCTTTTTGTAGCATCCATAATACTTATGTAAAATACTGACGGCAGTAAGATGAACAGTTAAATTTTTCAACATTATAAAACATTTTTACAACTTTTTATGCAGCATCTTCACAACTACAATATGACAAAATTGCTTAGTATCACCAATGAAGTGCAACAGGAGTGCAAGTATCACCAATGGAGTGCAACAGGAGTGCACTGTATCATCTATGCTTTTCTTTGACCAGATAGTGAGAAGAACTACATGTACATGTATTGATATCAATGTTGTGAATTATATGAACCTCGACCTCAAT
Organism: Perna viridis; assembly: GCA_037379345.1. Classification (NCBI taxonomy): domain Eukaryota; kingdom Metazoa; phylum Mollusca; class Bivalvia; order Mytilida; family Mytilidae; genus Perna; species Perna viridis. The sequence goes on along the minus strand of CM074518.1, from coordinate 22,483,631 downwards.
GCTTTAAGTCACAGACTATATTGCATTATGATTTTCAATTCTAGACTGTCAAAGAAGAAAACTGATGGAAATATATAAAGAAAGTGGAATACAGATTAGCCATTACTTCGACATAAACAAAATTGCATGTAAGACTTCACAAATCAGTGTGTCCCTTCACCAACATAAAACAGGAAGATGCCAAGTTTGAGGAAGTAGAGGACTTCATTTACTTGGGTAGCTCCATCAATAAAATCAAATGCAATGAAAGAAGACATCAGCAATAGAATCTGTAAAACCAAACTTAACATAACATGGTGACTAAGTATACATCTGTGAAAAAAAATGAGTTGTACATGTACCTACTGTAAGCCTGGATCCATGGATTGGCATGTTGGGAGTATGCCCCCTCCCCAAAAAACATTTTCCCATGAACTCTTTATTTTTTACATATGCTTTCTCCCAAAATTTTCTTGCCTCACTTGGCTTGACATTTAATAAATCTGTTTCCTAGGATCGCTAAAATATAGACTCAGGTCATCAACGACAGATATGCACAATATATCTGCGCTAAACTTGTGGAACGTAAATATAATCCGGGCTTCCAGGTTAGGCATTTTAATTTGATAAAATATACATTGACTTATCTCAGATGAAGTGAAGCATCAGTGTGTTCAACTCCATTAGAAAGAGTCCCTTGAAGTGGATATCTTGGTATGCAAGGTTGTACTGCCTGAAGCTTCACTTTACTTCAAAATCAAAATAGACATAAATTGCTTTATGAAAATTTTCCTTATGTAAGATTTTCTCAAAATGGCAAACAATTTTAACTTTAATGGCAAAAACTGCTATAAATATTGCCTACAATAATTTCTAAATTTACAGTATTTCTCCAATCCAAACTTTGTGTCTGACTTTCTTACCACAGAAATAGCCACCCAGTGGTTTAATTAAGTATTATAAATCTAAATATCCACAGTTACATAAAATAACTCTATAAATAAAAATGCCATAAAAAACAAAGCACTATAAAATCTGAAACCATATCAAATTAACACATGCATCAAATTGTGAAATGTTTTGAACATGGGTTGTTCCTTTAAAGCACTATGTTTTTAAGAAATATTATTATCATTATTAATAAATAAATAAAAATATCTAAATTTGGCATAAAAAGTATTAAATGGTCCCCTTAATATCATTATATACACGAATATTTATTACTGCAATAGGCATGTAAAATTGATGGGAAACAGTTCCAAAAACTTTTTGAGACTTGCAAAATTTAAGAGATAAAACAATTTAAAATGTTTAAAGTATATCAATAAATCAAACCTTTGTTATACATAAAAAAACACAATAAAAATGTAAAAACAAATTACAAACACTCATGGTTTGGAATTATAAAGTATTATAAACAACCATGAACAGGAGGGATAGTTAAGTAAAATAAACAGAGAGTGGAATTATTTAGTCATTCTGTGAAGACATATTTGTCTTTGGACTGGTATTTTTCACTACTATCCCTGACAATGACAATGGCATATCTGGTTTACTATAACAAATGTATTTTAAAATTTAAGTGGCAGTTCGGGCCCTTTTTACCATTAAAATAAATTTTCTTCTCAATAACATGCTAATACTGATACATAACATTCTATTTAGTGTTATGTCACTGAATGATGATAAGTTACATATTTATTAACAACGGTCATTTACACAGTCCATTTGTCAAATTAATCTACAAAATAAGAATACCATGTACCTTTGGTAGGATGAAATGTACAGTGGTAAAAAAGGGCCATAACATGTTACCATGGTAATAAAGGTAAACAACCATCACTTTCACAAAAAAGTATGTAAAATTTTAATACTTGACTACAATTTTGAAATAGTCAAACTTGTCTTTAAATGATACCCCAAGGGGGAGCAAAATCAATGGTCAGACTGACCCAAGACAGGTGGTCATTATAAAAAGGTCTATCACATAGAACACAATATATGCTGATTGACCAATATCCATCATACTTGCCTTTTTAAAATTATAATCCGTTTGCTTAGAACTACAAATGCTGATGTCCAATATAATTAAAATCAGCTGTTATGACACCCAACATGAATTCTTTTAGAAGAGGCATTTTGTAGTATTACACCATAATAATTGATTTTAATACCATTGCTTAATGTAGATTTTATAATAATTACAGAGGGACCTCTCTTATCCAAACCTTTAGACTAGAAAAGTAATGTTGGCTTAAATGGGTTGGCAGATTAACAGTGGTAATGAATTAAATATTTTTTTCAAAAATATTTTACATTGAGTTAGTGGGGAAACAATCTACACTTTTATAACAGTGTTTGAATGACCATAAAATGTTTAGGTTAAGCACAAAAAGGGGTAGCAGGAAACAGACATATTTTTTTTGTAGGCCTAACATATGATTTGACAAGACTGTGGTGTTGGAATAAACAGGATCTACTGTATTCATAACCAAAAACAAAGAAAACCCAACCCCCCAAAAAACTGGCATTTTTGGTTTGAGATATTATCCAAACATATTTTGTACACTAATATTATTTTCATTCCAGTATGTTGCTAAAACTTCATCCAGAAACTGATCCCATTTGAAATTCCACAGATTGATTGCCTTCATTTTCTCCTGGGGTGACATGGCACTGTATCTAAAAATAGAAGAATAAGGAGACTGACCACACTGACATAGCACAGGTAACAGGATTTTAGACACTATGAAAAGAAAGAAGTAAGCATTTCAAATTGCTGAAAAATTAAAATTTCATTTGGTTGCAAAAATGTTATATATTCAGGGAAGAGGGAAATGAAATTTTTTCTGGAGTGAAAAGAAATTAATTGGTTTGCAATATGCAGCCATATTTTTAACACTGTGTCATCTTCTTATGTTATGGCTTTATAGAGAGAAATCAAAGGAACCAGGATTGAAACAGTAATAAAAGAAGAAAACAATCCAGGGATAGCAACTAGACAAAGAAAATACATGTTAACATACATATCAAAGATGATACTACCAAAATACCATGCACATAGAAATAGAGGTAAATGAGCAACCCAGACTATACTAAAATCTAGAAGCATGGACAAGGTGCACAGAGAGGGTAGGCACTCTCTTTTTTTCTATTAACACCCACCAAGTTGCACATAAAATGTCACATCCTTTTTAGAAGAAAGAGGTAAACTTTGACAAAAGCATTGTTAAAAAATAGAAAACAACCTGGGATAAAGAAATTCTTTGCATGTCTTACTGGTACATTATACCCTGATTTCTTATGGAGTGTTTCATTCTTCTGACTATACAAATACCTGAACAATCTTAACATTACTATACTCACTTTAGTGAATTCAATGCTAACTGTTTGAGAAATTTCAGGTCACCCTGCTTTCCAGCCAGACCCATGAAGGTCATATAAAAGTCATAAGACAAGCCCTTAGCTCCCCACACTGATGGATCATCAGCACTAATTACAACAGGATATCCATCGGCTATTAAACTAGATGCAGGGTGGTTCCGCAGATCATCAACCAACATAAGCACCTACAATATACCTACAACTGCAAAAATCTATTCAAAATTCAACACATTAAATTTACTTTCTGGGTCATGTGGGTATATAATAATCAACCTTCAAAATGTAGTCCTGTGTTTGTGTTTTTTTTCCACTAACACTGGGAAGGGGACATAGATATACCAGTGTCTGTTCGTCTGTCCGACCGTCACACTTGGCTTTATGGATTCAACTCCTCAGATTTTGTTCAGAGTTTGTTGGATTGTTAGTTACCATATGTAATATTGTGCCACAATTTTGATTTGAGAAATTTTACAGGAGTTGTGAGACTTAGTTGTATCTGTACATGCTACACAATAAGAACGTATTGTATTTGTAACTCAGAGACCGCTGTATGGATTTTGTTCAAATGTTGTAGGATTGTTAGTCACAGTATACAGTTGACAATAATCCACTCTGATTTTGATTCTACAAATTTTACAGTATTTATGGGACTCAAGCACTTCATCTTGTTTGGCTACACGCAACAATTTTGTTTCAAAAGTAAGTAAATTCACAGGACCTAACAGACATGTCTGGTATGAATAATCAAGGGAACCAAGGTTATAGCGGTTATCAAAAGAAAGTAATCCTGGGACAAAGACCAGACATGGAAAACAGACATACACAACAAAGAACTTAAAGTAACTAAAATCATACATACAAAGTGAAAAAAGCAAATGAGCAACTTGGACTCCACTAAAAACTGGGAGCATGGACCAGGTGCACCGGTAGGGTAAGCGTTCTCTGCTTTCCCAGAAACACCCGCCAAGTTGCTCATTAAAAGTCAAGCCCGGGGTAGACAAAAGAGGAAAGGAAAACTATGACACGTTGAACAAATCAGATTTCATGGCGATTATCTTACATTTTACCTGATTAGAGATAGGGTTCACTTCCACAGCAATATTTTTCTGTTTGACCTGCTGTAAGACTTTAGGATGCTTTGTCAGAGCATAGCCATGACCAATTCTAGTTGTATTGAGCAGTATTGCATCTATCAGATTGTCATCTGTGTAAGTATCCTGCCAGTCTATAATTATATGTATAGTGCATGTATGTGTAGTTTAACCCTTGTAGCACATTCTTAAAGGATTTTTGTATGAGTATATAACATATGTAAGAAAATCTTGACCAATTCAATTTGCAGTATTTATACAAAAAAAAATGGCATTCATATTAATAGTATACATATATGTAGCTCTATTATCTTTGTCATCATATGTGTCATTGTTTGTAGACACTTGGGTTTGGTGCAATTACTTAAAAGCTGCATCAAGCTTGAATTGTCTATCCATACTTAGCCCAGCTGTTCAGGGTTCAAACTATGTTGTATCAAGCTATGCCCTGCAAAGCATTTTATATACTTCATGTACCATATATTATAAAAGTTGATGGCTTAATTCTACACAATATTTTAACAAACTTTTTTGCATACTATTTACTGCCACTCAGTTTATATTTACCTGTTTCTCCAGCATGGAAGAAATATGGAAGATTAAATGGTGGATTCTGTTGCTGTGGATATAGTAAAGCATCAATGTAATACAACAATGGTTCTCCAGGATCCTCTTGGCCAACAAGATCATATCCAGCAAAGGTGTCTGGGTACTGTTTCATCAACTCCATCGACAGCGCAACATCCTTCAGAATATCGCTTGGTGGACCAAACCTGATAAAACAGTGAACATTGGTGAGATTTCATTTTTTTCTTATTCTCCATTTACATGTACCTATGCTTTGTTGTAGTCTCTGAATACCATTACTGAAACACTGTGACATTGTTTCTTGTTGAATCCCTATTGCTTATTTGTGTCTGTGTGTTTGTCTACCAAATTTGCCAAAACATAATATGTTTCAGGTGTCCCTGACTTTTTTTATTTTCTGTGCCAACTCTTCACACTTTTCTCATCATTTTTATGATATGCAATGATAAAAACAAATAACTGCTCCAAGAAACAAGGTAAAAAAATTCAGAAAAATATGCTGTAAAAAAGTACCCCTACTTACCCTAGTTTAAAAATAAAATGGATGATGGGTGTTTGTAATCAAGTTTTCAGATCTTCTTTAAATTTTATTGTTCATTTAATATTGTGTGTTACAAAGTAAACATATGGGAATAGAAGCATAAGGCTATGTAACGATTCTCAGTTTGTGATTAAAGTGTTACTAGACAACCCTCTACTCATACATTTTTTAGGCTGACAACATGGTTTATCATTACTAAAATTAAAATAAATTCTGATTTAGAGTGGATTATGGGAACTGCATTTGTATATACACATATCAAGTACATGTACCAGCCTCTGCATATTGTTGCCACTTTAAACACAAAAAACAACTTCTAGGCAAAATGTGTGGTAAGAAAGATAGTTTTATGTTTATTGGTTTTTCCAAATTCTACAAAATTCTTTCTCATAGTACCTTATACTTGAATAGATATACTTTCCACCGGATACATCTGAGTGGTCCTTCTTAAACTGTATAAAGACATCATTGTAGATATTCATAACTGCTGGCTTATCCAGTATCTGTCCATTTAACTGATACACCTATAAGAAGATACATTAGAACATGTCAGTAGGCCTTCCATAAATCTTCGTTTTCATTGAAGTACTGTGTCTAAGTGTACAGAATATAAAAGAATAGGTATGATGAATATATCAAAGAGACAACAACCCCCACTGGGATGAAAAATGTAAGCTCAAGGCCACCCATGGGTCTTCAGTAAATGATGAGGAACCCTCACATCACAGGGCTGGCTGCAGCTGGCCTCAAAACAACATTATATTCAGGTGCAGCAAAAATAGTTGAACCATATACTCCAGCAACATAAAAGTAACTGAAAGTGAAAATTAATTAATACATAGAGAGGCCAGAAATTTCTGACTTGGGACAGGTGCGAAAAATGTGGCAGGGTTAAAGTACTTTGGCATGATCACTATCCTCCAACATATCTGTTAAATTTGGAACAGTTCATTTGGGAGAGTCAAATTCTCCCCCATTGACATAATCTCTTGCGTGGGAAAATTTCATGTAAAAGCAAATTTATAATGCAAAAATTCAATTATTTAGTACAAATGTATTTTCAAAAGAAAATAATAGTAATTTTGACCAAACACCTCCACCAATCTGACAGTTTTATGTGGGATATCATAAACTTTTCATTGATTTTGCGGGAGTTCCCCTCCCCTTCTATGGGAGGATTAACAGATATGCTTTGGTGTGTTGAATGTGTTACATTGATGTGTCACTGTTACTGTAAGATATGTCTGATTCCTAAATAGATAGGTATTTAAGGTAATCATTATTTTACACTTTTTTTTTAAATTGGTGATCCTAATTTGTTTTTAAATGATATGAAAAAATATGAGAAAAGTGTCTTTTTTTTAATTAATGTTAAAGAAATTTGTATGACTTAGTTTTTCAATATAAGGAAACTTCCCTAAATAACCTATATAAAAACATGCCAAAAAATATACATTTTGGCTCAATTTTCCCAGTATCAAGTTTTGTAACCAAAGTTTTTTTAAATAAAAAAATTAAGTATGTTTATCCATCATCATTTGTGAGAAAATAATTAGGAAAATCTTTTGATAAAAATGTTTTTTAACAGGTCTCACATTTTCTGTTATTGATGGGTATAATTTTATTGCATATGTGTGTATTAAAATACATTAGGTTAATCATTTTGCTCTAAAGTCATGTCTGGAAGATATCAATAATACATCTGCTTAATGGAGAAGTAGGAAAGTGTCTCTCATTTTTTTTGGTACAAGATCTATTTGCAGTATTGTAGATAATAAGCAATTTGCATAATATATATTAAAGGTATAGTTGAATAGTGATACAATTTTTAAAAGTGGTATTTTTATAAGAAAGCGATTTCAATTTATACCTGAGGTAATAGTCCACGGACTTCTAAATACTGTACATTATCTAGTCTAAACTCATCTAAAGCCTCATAAAAATAGTCCCTGAAGACAGGAGCATAGTTGATGAGACCATTAGCGACATCAAACACATGAAGGAATTGGCGCCAAACATCGTCAATAGTTGGATATACTTTCTTTGGTTCGTCTACAACAATGCTCATACTGTTATATAACCTGTAACAAATGAAATACCTTATTTGTCTGTAAATGTTGTTGATATTCAAATACTGTCAACAATACTATAAACAATGCTTATGTACACAATTTAGTGACCCCACAGTGAGGTATGCAAAATAACCTGGTAGGATGTTGTTAGAAAAGTAAATTTATACCAGATGATGGAGGTCTAGAAATTGATGAACTTTATTTATTGACAATGTGTATCATTTTGTTTGAGATAACTTTAGAATCTGTTATTATAGAGCAATGTTTAACCATAGATATACCCTTACTCATACAGAAAGTTGATAAATGACAGCAACCAGAATTGTCTACAATATATGCCCATCTTTATACCAAATTTTAAATTATTCCATCAATTCAATACAAGTCAGGGTAAATAGGGAAGAAATTTGGATGGATGGATTGGTGGACAAGGTGCACCTTGAATGACTGAGCACACTCACTGTGAAACTTAAATTTTTTTAACTCTTGGAAGATTTGGCATTTTGTAAGAATGGTCCTTGTAGCATCTACAAATGTAATTTTTTTCAAATGTACAGATTTTATATAAATCTTTTGCATATTTCAGAAAGATGTTTTTCTCTACATTTGATTGCTCTCCATCTGACAGCATTTTTTTCCAACTACAAACCATATCACTGATATGTACAACCATGTCAATTTCAGGGGTTCAAGTTAGAAATTTCATATACCTTATAGTTCCATACTTTTTTGAAGTGATGCCTCACTTTAGTAAGCCTAAACCTAGTCTGGCAACAAATATAATACAAGAATTCCCCTCCTGTAATTGATTAAGTCAGAATTTTCCAAAAATTGAACCCAACTACTGTCAACATACAAGTTTTTGCAGTTGTCATTTTGTCATTAACATGTTCATAAAGTATCAATTTCCTCCTGTTAAAAATCGATTTCATGGGAACTATTTTTCATGCTTTCCTGCGCACCATAAAAATAACAAAAATAATTAACCACAAAAGTAACTGAGTATAAAGTAATTATTCAAAAAGCCCTCAGACATTAATTTCATGCTTCAAGCACTGACTATATATAACTAATGACTTTGTAGATGTGTACTAACATTTGATCAAATGCTGTTTTATCTCCTGCATTCCCTCTTGCTTGACTTATTGATGTCCATTTACAGCCTACAAAAGAAAATTGTACTTAAACATTTGTTGATTTATTAATACGAATTGTTTTTAATCTGTTAGACATTTTCTTTTAGAGTAATTTCTAGGGACATTAAAATTTAAAGATTACCCAAACAAAATAATGCAAAGTCCGGGCTAGACACGTGTAGAAATGGATGGATGTCATGACCCGCCCTCAAAGGTCTAGATGCTTTTGTCACTTGTGAAAGCTCCTATATTTCTTCTCTTAATTTCAAATTGCCCCGATGAAGTTTTCATAAACGGGGTTACCTAAGCCATTTCTACAAAAAATATACAGGGATAATTTCCTTTTTCTTTCATACCTTATATTTTAGGTGTTTCATTTTTAGGGTTTATGGTATGTCTAGCACAGTGCATCCTAATGCGCCCATCTCCTGAGCCCTATATTTTTAGATGTTAGCTAGAACACTTTGATGACTTACATACCTGATGGATTACTGGGTGGTTTATCAAAGAAATGGAACTGTATAGATTTGTTAGCACTTTGACACATGTAACAGTTAGGTCGGTATGTAACATTCTTCACTAACCACCATAAGTCTGTGATGGAACAGTCATGTAAGTGTAAGGCGCCACCTAAAAATAGAAATTTATATCCAAGTTTTAGGAAACTATGTGAGTAAATTATCTTGTCCTGACCATTGAACATTACCAAAATCTTTTGGTTAATCATTAACTGTTCATGACCAGCATTTTTTACTGTTCCTGGACAAACAATTGTATCCATACACCCTTGTTAGTGCTAAGGGTCTCCTAAAACAGTTCATTCATTATCACCTCCTGAGGTGGATAGTATATTGAAGAACTGGAGGTCATGCTGACTAACCTAACAAGGGGCATGCATTGTCATGTTTCAGCGGTTTTCTTACATTTCCACCACCATTTTCCAAAAGACTAGAGAGCAAGCACCTGTTGTATAAGTGGTAAATCTTCTTTGACCTATGAGTCTCCATTTATCTTAGGGTAGTAAAATGCTGTGAATGAAGTAGGGTTTTCTTTATTTTTTTACGTGCAGTCTTTTACATGTACTGTAGCTCAACCAATAAAGTAACAAAAATAAAATCACTGAATTAATAAATGAAACAGAAGAAATTAAAGTGTTTTTGTGTCATGAATCCTACAAAAAAATGCAATGAAATGAATGTAGACAAAAAAAAGAAACAGTTTAAAGACATTTTCTATGGGATTTTGTATTGAATAAGGGAGATAACTCTTGCAAAATGCTTAAATTTTGGTCACAACCTTAACAGTAGGTATAATTAGACTTTAAACTTTTACATATAAGCACACTTTTAATAAAATAGTGATAAAATTTGAATACATGTATGCCCATTATGTACGAATGCAATTTTTTATCAATACATTTATTTCTGTCCACAATTTAGGCAATGAATATGCAGTGCCTAACATGTGGACAGAAATAAATGTATTAATAAAAAATTTACTTTAAACTGTAAAATCATAAAATTGAAAACTATAATAAATCAAACAAAACAAACACAAGTTATTATTGTAAATGATTCTCTCAAACACTTCATTGTCTTCTTAATTTTTGTTCACAACTGCCATCTTCCTCAACAATCGTGCAAATATGTTAATGTATACAATAATATGTTTTTCTGTATACCTTTGTATAAAATAGAATAAATATCAGATATATATATATACAGATAATTAGATAATATTAAATGGGAAGCAACATATACACTGGTTCTTGCATCAAATTTAGTTATTTAATTAGTTAAAGCTCCATTTCATTCTTAACAAGAGGAAGAAAATGTTTGAAAAATTTGGGACAATTGCATATAAAAATAAGTGTCATCTTCATTCTGTTGTGTTGAACAGTATGTAGGAACTTGCCACATTTCACCTCCATTCAGATACATGTACATTGAATTATTTTGCTACATGGTAATTTAAAAAAAAGGCTTCATTTTAAACTGAATCAAGTGAATGAAAGTTAGTTACCACAAGTCAGTTTTACTACAGGCAAGTAAATCACCTTTTAAGTACTTCTCCTTCTAAGAATCAGGCAAAATGTGTATACGGTGTGGCACATGAAGGAGAAAAAAAACGCAGAGATATTATTGCATTAACAAAGTATTTATACAAGATGAACTCCCTCCAGAAATAACCACCAAAGTGTTTGTAACATTTGTGAAATTAACCTTCACTTTTTCCCTATATAAGCAGTCAAAAAATATCTACATCACAGATGCTTCAGGATAAATTTAAAAAGCTGTTCAGTTGTTTTCTCAATGTATTAAATATATTTAAGGCAAAAAAAAAACAAATTGAGAAAAAAGATGTGCCACCCATTGCCTGATGTTTACACAGAATAAATAAATAATGCAACAAATAATAAAATAATAATTAATACAATAAAAAATACCTATCATCAAGATATAACAAATTGGTAAAAAAAAATCCCAGTAGACACAGGTTTTAACAATATTTGGTAAATTATTAAACTGACTACTGTTTATTTCAAAGATGCCTGACAGACTGAATTTGCATGACAGATGTCTAAAGAGGACCTATTGATCCATGTGAATCAATTTATTCTCCAGTACATGTAGCTAAACATGTCACCAAAGTCATATGTATTTGATTTCCAATACATGTACTCATATTGATATCATGTGTATTGATTAGTGGTTGTGTAGATGTGTATATTACATATTAGATAAGTGAGAATTGTATTTTTTCCTGTTAAAGTGATGTTTAGTAATTTTCCACCTATAAGAAGGACTTTTAAGCAATAAACATAACTTATTGATCGTACAAGAAAAGAGATAGAAATTTTGAAGTTCAATGAAGATATGACCCACCATATAAGCTTATCTGGAGTCATTTAGTTCGGTCAGTTAGATAAGAATTCTTCTTATAATCAATGTCTAAAACCTTTTGCCTACTTAACTATATTTTATGAGCTTAATTTAGTAGCACAGAATGATAGAGTCAAAAATGTCATAATTCTTAAATTAATTCATTTTTTTTTAATATTTCAATGTTTTTGAAACAAATTTAGAAAGACTCTTTAAAAGTATTTCCCTGTTGATTATGTTACTGTTACATCAAGAGTAGACGAATTCAACCAGGAAACAGGACATATATTTTTTACCATAATCAGGCTGTATTTATGTAACTTTTACCATTAAAATAATGACGTTTTACACAGCACAGATAGTGCTTATTTTAAAAACAAAGCAATACAACAGTTATGAGCGCTGTGTGAAGAAATATTAAGTATCCTCTATGAAAAACTCCTGCCACCACAATTTATTTTACTAAATCAATAGTTACTACATGTACATGTTACCGATTTTTACAGTAGGCGCGTTGGTACTTACCTTTTGGTATTTTCCGTATTATTTTGAAAACTGTACTATTTTCTATTAATTTCTTTCCTTGAAAGAAATGAATACTTGGAGGAAAAGGTGCCCCATGTCGAGATCTGGTTATTTCCGCTACTTTCTTTTCCATGAGAATAGCATTAACCCTTTTTTCTTTAGTTGTAAACGTTATATTTTCTCCTATTTTCATTTTCTCCTCGGCGTTTAGAAAATCTTGTCGCGCTTTCAAGTATGACTGTTTAGACTCTGGTAAAGAGTGCAACGGTACTGAAAGCACACATGGCACAGCTAAAATACTGACAAAAAGAACCTTGTACATTGTCTGCTCTATAACCATTTTGTTTTGGTTTCATTCAGCAAGTGCGCTGCTATTTATAGTATAATTCTATAGTCTGTTTCATTGCGAATGTGAAAGTAGAGAATAAATAAAATAATTGTGTAAAGTTATTGACCAAGTCTTCTCTGCCAATTTACAACCACCTATCAAAAATATTTTTAATCTATTAAGTATTTCAGCTCATTAGATCATTTACAGGTCTTGAAATGTGGGGGTTCCAGTTGGGTCCAAGATGAAAGGGGGAATCCAACTTGCTCGAATTTGCCTAAATATAATCATGAAGGGCCACTGAATTATTGCTGCACTTCCGAACATTTTAACGTGCTTTATCATAGACATCACGGGTCTATGTCGTTATTAATAATGCCCCAGCAATTACTTTACAATAGTTCCAGTTGGAATATAAATTGGGGGAAATGCAAGAGACAGTTTTATTGTTTAAATGGCTTATTCGTGTTCAAACTATGAAAATTTAATTTAACGAGGAGTAATAGCATGCATAGAGAGTAACATTTAGACAAACCTCTCAGATATCAAGCTATAATTAATTCTCAGAGAAATTAATGGAATTCGGCATTGTCAGGTGTCAAAATATGCGATTATTCACGTGGATTATTTTAATGAGTATTCTGGTTGCATGCTTGGTAATTTTATAATTTTATGGTAGTCCGTACAGGCTCAGGATGGGAGTATTCAGGATAAAAAATGCATATTGCGGACTTATTTGTGGGAAGAGGGTCTCATTTTCACAAAATTTTGCATTAGTCCTTGGCTAAGTTTGAAAAAATTATTCACGGGGATTGATATAGGGTGCGTTCAAAAAAGGGTCCATCTGAAGAGTTACGGTAACACCTTGTGCGCAGATAGACTTCACATTTTTTTTCTGATTCGTTGATTTTTGATAAAATGAAAAAAAAAAGAATATAGTTTGCGGTCATTTTTAAGTGCCTTGATATTTTTATATCTTTCATGAGTAGATCAATTAATTTAACGTGTGGCTTTTAGTCCTGGTTGACTTTGACGGGACATTAGGAATTATTTTGATTTGACTTTACTGCGGGCTAGGGCTTTCATGTTTTTCGTACTAGGTAATTGCTTTTCCGGCGTCTGCATTTTAATGTTTTCTTTTTAGGCCTATGTTAGTTTAGTGTGAACCACTTGTACATACTAGGTCAATCACATTTGGTGTGCAATCGCATTAACATCATTACCTCACAATTCAATTCCACATCATCCTCGCAGTCACTGTCTATTGACTTTGAACATGCATTATTGTTAAGATTTTCATGTTTTAAAAGTTTTTTGTTTATGTCAGTTAAACATTAATTGTCCTAGGTCAAACATTTGAGTATGCTATTTTGTATTAACGTCAACATTTGGTGAACACTTGCATTAAACACTTCTACATCACAATTCCATGTACGTTTTCTATGAGTGGCGGTTCATGTCAAAATAAGGATAATTCCATCATAATTATTCCATGGCGATGGTTTTTAACAAGTATCACGATGCTTCACACAAGTATTATGATACTGGTTTAAAGCATCATGATGCTAGTCAGTATCGTGATGGTTGTCAAAAGCATCGCGATCTTTAAGTTTTATCATGATGCTTTTAACTTTCATCGTGATACTTTTGACAACCATCGCGATGCTTTTTATAACTTCCACCATGATGCTTTTAGAATTAACATCCATCGTGATGCTTTTAACTTTCATCATTTTAACTGATGTTATATGGCAAGCCGTTGTGGAATTTATTTCCCATTTATTGATATCAATAAATATTTAATAACATGTTAATAAATATTAATCTACATGTGCATAAATGATTTATTAATATCAATAAATCGATGAATTATTAACATGTTATTAAATAATTATTAACGTGTTGATAAATCATTTATTAATATCAATAAATAAAACGAATTATAAACTTGTTATTAAATCTTGTTGAGATACCCGTTATATACACTATATTTCGTTACCAAACGAGTCCATGTGTGTATTCTGCTATATTATTCAGTATGAAATTGAAGCAGTTTACGTCTGCGACACGCAAAGGGGTGACCATCCATATTCAATTTACTAATAGTATATATAATAATACTGTTTAAGCGTTAGAATAAATCAAATAGATATGGTCGAAGTGTCCCATTCCCTTGAGAAAGTAATTCACTATAAGGGCACAACACGGCTTGGGTTTTGTTGTTGTTTCTTCTTCTTCAAAATTTACGACCCGATTAGATTCCAACGAAATATGTTGGGTCTCAATTAATCTAATACAAATAAAAGAACAATTATACCCCCCACCACACACACATGCGCACAGTGTATTTATATATATTTATTTTTGTTATATTTTTTTCTTTCTTAAATAAAAAATATGTCAATGCCACGTAAAAAATCTATAACGGTACATTACATGTGAGAGATTTTGTTGATATCAATAAAATGATTTAATAACATGTTAATGTTAATAAAATGTTAATAAATTCAACAATTTATTGATATCAATAAATGGGGAAGAAATTCCACAACGGCTTGCCATAATGCTATTTTATATGGCAAGCCATAGTGGACAAAAATGCTTATTTATTAATGGTAATTATAAATATTTATAAATAAATTATAAATATTTATAATTCAATCCAAAGTGGGCAAAAATGCCTATTCATAAATATTTATGAATAGGCATTTGTTGTCCACTTTAGCTTGTCATAATTTTACAAGTATATTGATATTATTGACTTCTAGCATCATGATGCTTTGAACAAGTATCATCGTGATACTTGATCGCGATGGGAAAACTATCATGATGGAAGTATCCTTATTTTTTTTACATATGTTGAAATAAAGGTATACTGAAACACTTACACTAGAAAATCCAACCATTTTTTTCCTGTAAATATATATTTTTCAAAACATTACATTATGCAGATTCATGAAAAAAGACATATTCTTTTCTATTTTGTCATGAAAATCTGTAGCCATGGTAACATAACAAAAAAAATATATCAGTTTTCATGCACATATAGAGTGGAACCTTATTATCGTAATGTATTCTATCTGACGGTGGCCTGGTTCCGTGGCATATATACATTTTATAAAGTTCAAGATCTTTCAAACTATTTTTTGGAACAGACTATAACCTATGATATTACGAAATTTATCTTTAGACATTTGTGATATTTCTAACGGAATACATCATTGGCGAAAAGTTTTTAACCTGTTAAAGAGTTCTCCAATCACGATCAAGTTTCCAGTCGCGTTTCATTCCAACTACAATTGAAACGTAAAATTGTCAACAATCTCAACGTGGCAGGGATATTTAACGCAAAACTCGAAGATTTGGAAAAAGACAAGTGTTGATTGTATATGTACAGAACTTCAGAAAGTGTGACTCACTTCTGCTAAGCTGCTAGTTGCTTACTTTAAATCGGGAGAAGCAAAGTTGCAGAGGCTACAACAACTTTTTGTTGTGAAAATGTCATATCTTTATCAAAGTGTGAAGGGATACATATTCAAGGTAAAATGATATAAAAACTAAAGTGTATCAGCGCATGGTAACAGCTAGGTTAAAAATAAGACACTAGAATTACTTTCCCTTTCTCTATGTATTAAATTTATCCATTTAAAAAATTGCATTAATTCATATATCTTTTTAAAATAAAATTGGGATGTGAAATTATTTGTTCGAATTCTTTTAGGTGGTTGCTGTCAGTAAGCCATGATATTCCATTCTGATTTGCATGGCTTTGGTTGCTGTCGGAGTCATTAGGCCTTGATATCAATATGTTATGTCATTTCAAATGGGTTGTATCCTTATTGTATGACTTATGGTCTATTCTAATTCTCAACCCTTTATGGGAATAATTGGGATTGATTTTACATACGATGGGGACATAACTTTTTGTAGGCTTAAACTCAGGTCTGGAGCTGGCATGTCAGTTAACTGCTAGTAGTCCTTACTTTGTACATTTGTGTATTTATATTCAGTTTCTTTACTTTTGTTGTAACAAGGGACACAGACTTTTTTTAACTGATTTTTAACTGTAATATTTTTTCCACAGTGGCAAAATTTTAAAGGGGAGGGTTGAGATCATGCCGAAGTACTTTAATCTTGCCTGTCCCAAGTCAGGAATTTCTGGCGTTTGTATGTCTTGTTTCGTTTTCACCTTTAGTTTATTTTTTATATCACTAGAATACATACGGGCAACTCTTTCGCTGTACCTGTGTATAATGTTGTTTTGGGGTCACCTGCCCTGTTGTATGAGGACTTCGTTTTCATTCATTAAAACCAATGGATGGCCTTGAGCTGACATTTACATCACCGTGGGGTTGTTGTCTGACATATCACCACACCTATTCTTGTTATATTGATAATGTGGCCTACTTCTATTTAGTTCAGATAATCATGAAATTCGCTGAGACATTTTTCTTTATTGAATCTATTGTTTGTGCCTCACTAAGGGAGTTGACCAGGCAAAATAAAAATTAGCCTCCCAATACATTATAACTATTCATACTAACTTTTTTATAAGCCGCCTCACAGCTGATGTTTATATACATTTAGCAACCTAAAAAAAAACAACTGCCATGAAGCAACATGGTTTCTGTAAGGTGTACAATGTATGTTAGGCCAATCAGAGGTCCTAATGGGCCACTTAGGATAGGACATTTGCATTTTCTATACCAATGCACTAGATTATCATTTCTATTCTTCATCCCTAGCTTAAAAATATATGCTGTAGTCCTATATTCCTTGAATTCTAGATTTTTTAGTCCATCCCCTGCCATGGACTATCTGTTGCACTGCCAGTCCATCAGCAAATACTGAAAATTTCATGCTAGAAATTGATTACTGGTGTGATGCTCTTGTTAAATGTATATATATTATTTCTTTACAGACCCCTCCTCCAGAACCAGATAAAGACAAGGAAAATCCTGATAATGAAAGCGAAAAGGAAAATGGAGACGTGATAGACGAAACTATCCCTGGTTTGTCAGACAAGAAAACAGATGAAGTTAAAGGTACTAAACTTGTTGCATAGTTATTTACAAATGTATGAAGTGCTTTAGTTTCTATATTTATTTATGATGGCTGGTGTACAAGTAGTACTGCAGGTACACTACATATATTTCTTAGAAAACAAAGCTGCAATTTAAGTAAGCATTTGTTTCTTGAACCTTACCACTGATTATATAAGTAATATGAATAATTGCTAAGATATTAGTACATTTTGTTTGGTTAACCTAAAGTAAACCTAAACTTAAATATTCATATAAGGGATAAACAATAAGATATACACGTACATGATATAATAGGCTTTAAATTATCATCTAGTATAATAGATAGCCTGAAAACCTGATCACATGGAAAAATATATGTTATAAAACTGAATCTGTTGTGCACATTTGTCTATTACATCAACTGGTTTCATTCAGCATGAATGTTAATTTTCCCATCTACATGGTGAAGGGAAACAGTGGTTCCACTGTAACTCCACCCTGTCTCGACTAATGTAACTTTTTTTCAGTTCTTTTCTCTGTACATTATTGAAATCTTGTAAAATTGTGTAGGGTGGAGAAATTAAATTGCTTGCCAACAAAAAATTGAATCCAGTATGATTACATGTACATCCAAACAGATAAAGCCATAATACCAAAAGTCTAATAGCTAGCCACACAATCAGATAATGCTTTACAAAGAAATTTCGTAAAATTTAGACCCAAAGAGATGAGTCTGCATACTTATTCTATGAATAAAAATCTTTATTTCAGATGATACACCTCAGGGTAATATAATCTGGAGGATGTCTTCGGGTGTTTATAACACCACAGCCAGTGCTGTTGGAATGGGAGTCGGTGGAGTGAAATGGGTCGCTGGTAAGAGTTACGACGTTGGAACAACGGTAGTTAGTAATGTCAAAGTACCAAAGCTTTCTAGTCTGAAGAGGAAAGATAAAAAAGAATAACATTTGTAAGATTAAGTTTTTAAATTTCATCAATCTGTATTATCTATTCTGTAAACTCCAAAAAATGTTCTTTTTTTTTTTTTTTTAATTTCATGTAATATTATTCAGAGATTAAATTAGTGGTGGTCTGAGGTCTACATACAGAAGCCTCAATTTTTAACATAATGCACACAAAATTTCTTTTACCTGAATGCCAGAATGCTTTTACTTGACATTTTTTGACATTTGATTTTTCGCAAATAGACCATTGATTTGTAAGTTGGAAAAGTCCAGGACCTTCTGTTTTTTTTTGTTTGTTTTTTTTTAATTTTGAACCTCTGAATATTGCCTGAGAATATTGGTGAATTTGAAACATACAGATTTCACAATGTCATATTTATATATTTATTGCAAATACATGGACATAATTTAGTGAGTGAGGATTTTTTTTCTGTAAAATGAAGGAAAAAAAGCAATATGATTTGAAAAGATAATAATGTACTTATAAGTTCATAGTAAATTCATAGTATTTTACACCTATTAGTGTAGATAGTTAAAATGGTCACTTAATTCAGGAAAGTCATACCTAGAGATTATGAATATTAAATCTACCTATGATTATCTGATTATGGTGTATCACTATGATGAATGTTATAAGCAATACAATTCATTTATTCTGAACTTATGATTTTTTTCATTCATCATGCTAATGGCTAAACAGTGTGGCAGAGCTCAGTGTTTTGTTACCCAAAGGTCACCTTTTATTTCGGGCTGGTGTGTCCAACATCAAAATCTTTCAAAACCATGTAACAAAAAATTCCAAAGTTACTTTTCATCCTATACTTATAGATATGGTAACAAATAACCAAAATGACCTGTTTTCCATAGGGGTAGAAAGTCACTGTGTAAAAGCTCTACCTAATTTTTAGAAATTCAATGTATGTGCCTTGTATATGTATATAAATTTTGTAATGAAAGGAAAGGGAGTTAACCTCAGTTTATTGAATAAATCAATGCAAAGTGTTACCTATATAACTTGCCATATCTAATTGTTAGTATGTAGATTTACATATTTATAATAGATATATTAGTTTTTATTTACTCAATAATCATAAGTAGTTAGGTGATCTCTAGTCATTGTACATTGGATTTTATGCTTATATTTTTTTTATTTTTTTTTGTTTTATCTTCTTTATGTTAAAAAGAAACTTGCAGCTCTGTTATTGTTAATTGTTATTCTTCAAATATTAAGGTCTAGCAATGTGCCAAAATAGAAATTGATCTTGTGTATCAAAAAGGGGAAGAAGAATGCTATAAATTCTTGCTAGTGAATTTTATAAGTGGGGAAATATTACTTTAAGAGATTGATATTGATTATTATATTTATTGTATATTATAGGAAAGATTTTTTTTATTAGGTTGTACATGTACATGTATTTTTATATGATTTGTAAACTGAAAGGCAGAAGAAAGAAGATACACCACATGATCTTTTCAGTATCATGATTGTACATTTAGTACATATTAGCAATTCACATACATGTATTCTGTTTATTAGCATTGAAGTCTTGCAACTTCTTTATCGGGGTCTAATCCACAATACTTGAAGTCTGGGAATATATTCTTAACTTCCATGGTAACTCCAATCAAAATCTTGGGACTGTATGACACCATTGGCAGTGACAAAAATTCTCAGGCTCAAGGAATTTTTTGTATGACTTTCAGCTTCACAGGATGAATTATGGCATACTGTTGTCCGTCCACCATTTGACCTCCAACAATAACTCAAGAAAGTTTCTACATCTTCTCATGAAACTTTGGGAAATTGTTTATTTCTGATAATGTAAGTCTTCATTCAATGTTTTGTCAGACCTATGTTTTCCACATGTATTTTGATAGATACATTTTTTAATGTCATGTTTTTTTGTTTTTTGTTTTTTTTTTTTTGGGGGGGGGGTATGTCCTAATTATGTAGTGTTTTTAATCATGACTAGAGGATATTGGATATTAGTTTTAAGTTTATAAAAGGACAGATGTATCATGCTGGGATTGTGCTGCTCTTTATTCAGGTTTCATGCCACTGAGACCAGTTGATGTATAAATCAAAGAGAATTATATTGTCTTAATCAGAAGTCTGTTATAAATAATTATATAGACATACATGTAGCAGGACAGTTGAGTAAGATGCTAATCTAAGCCTGAAAGGGTTTAAATCATTACTGTGTATTGAAAGATTTATAGAAAATCTGATTATTTTTTCAGAATATTTTGATACTCATGATTGTTAGGTTAAAAAATGTTTTACCAGTATTAGATGTATGTGCATGATGTGATTCACCTACTTTCTGTATTCTAACCTATTAAAGAACAATGAATATTCAGAAATAGCTAAATTGCTTGAATTCCTGGATTTCGTGAAAGTGTTGTTGCATTTCTTGAGAATTTCAGTTAGGTTTGCTGTTTTCATTTAAAAATGTAAATAATAATCATATATGTTTTTATAGTAAATCAACATTTTTGTGCAATATGCTGAAATTACCCAATATAACTCAGCTTGGTTGCTATACCAGATGGTTGTACTTAATTTAAATAAGTATTATAGTGCCGGTAATAATCTAGTCATGCTATGAGACATACTAGTTGTTCAAGTTTCATTATAATTGTTTTTGTTCACAGGAGACTGTGTTTTATTTTTTTGTGTATTAGTTAATCGGAGAAGGATAATTTTTTTTATATAAATTCTAGTCAAAATGTGTTCAATATATTTGTGCTGATAGCTTTCCTGTACTTAGATTGTAATGAAAGAAACTTGTAGAGCATACCTGTTAACTCTTGGAATAGTATATTTGGCAGATTCTCCCCTAATGATGCTATCTGATGTGTGTCATTTTTATGAAGTGCAAATTTTTTTTGTGTAAAAAATCAATTATTAAGTATTTTTCTCAGAAAATATTGTAATTTTAACCTAAAGCCTCACACAAATCTTACATTTTTATGTGGGAGGTTCTAAATTTTTCGTTGAGTTTCCCCCTAATGTGGGAGGGTTAACAGATATGGTAGTGTCAAACAGGCCATTTGTTATTTTTTCTCATCTAAGGAGGTAGACCTAGAGTAACAGAAATAACTCTTGACATTAGTGGTATGTTTGAATCATATTCAATTTCACCAGAGCCTTTCAAGCTCTCCTTTGAAACGGAATGAAATCGATCCAAGTTACTTTGATGCTTTCATAAGATTGATATCAAATGCTGAATACAAAAGTTCCAATGATTTGCAAGAGTTGTGTCCCTTACCCTAGGTCTATCTCCTGAAATATGTAAAACCCACCAAGTAAAAGTAGATCTACTGACATAGTTTTCTTTGTGGAAATATTGCTGTTTATCAACCAGCTTTATATTTTTGTTAATGTTGGTCCTACTTCCCTGTATAATTCAGTGACTTGTCCTTGAAATTTCAATGAAAATAAAACTGGTGGGTTTTTTTTTTTTGCTAAAGCCGTTAGAATTATTTTCAAATATGAGAATACAGTTACATATAGTTTTTAGAATGTACTTAATAAGGAAATCGATGTTTTAAGAAACACTAAATTGAAGTTTGATGGTATCATGTAAAGCTTAATGCAATATATATATGTATATAACTTTTATTGTAATCTCCAAAACTTCTTGATCAGAATCTTTATTGTCTTATTTTTTTCAGTTTATTTGTGTTTATCTTTTAAGTTATTAGCTGACTTGTACTTAATTCATAAACAGGATACTGATGGGTTTTCCTTATATCTTTATTTTGTCGCCTTATCTTTGTCTTTCTTATCGGAATATGATAGTTATTTCAAGTATGTAATATTCAACTGTTTCAGCTATGTTCTAGTTATGTTGACTTTATGTTTAGATGGAAAACATCTTCATGCTTTCAATAGGAATCCCTACAATTTTTGGTGATATTGGTAAGGATTATTCCTTCCCTAGTGAAAATTATTAGACAGTCGGAAAAAGTACACAAACTAAAATATCTACAAATTTAACTATTTTAGTTTTTGAGGTAGATCTACACAGAGTATCTTTTTTGGTGATCTTGCAAATATGTATAGAAGTATGTCCTTTCAATTAGCTAATAATGGTCCTTAAATTACATATACTTTAATGAATTTTTTACATAAAACTACATATAATTTAATTGGAAACATTTATTCTAAAAATACTTTTTTTCAAGGGGGAGATAATTGGATGTAAAATGTAAAAGAAATGTAATGGGGAAAAAAGATTTTTTTTTTAAATATGACATGAAAAAAGTTCTCTGACCTCTAACTTGTAATAATGTGGAATATCAAATACATTTTGTACATTGTAAGTACTCTGTTTACAAATGTTGAAGAAATTATATAGACTGTAGGTATTGTATTTGTATTGTTCTCAAAATAGGGAAAATTCTCTACATCTTGAAAAAAATTTCTAATATTTAAAGTTAATTATTTCAAAATCAAGTTTGGTGACCTACGATTCTAAATTATGTTCATCCAACATCATCTATTAGGAGAATTAGGAAGATGTGATCGACCTAAAAGGGTACTTTTGTAGTAGTATTGCAGTAGAGCTTATGCAGTCATGATCAATAAGGATTCCCAAGATAGAGACGAAGAAATATGTGTATAAACTTGAAAAATTGGCTTTAAAAATATACAGCAATATACATTTCTTCTTCCTAGTCAATATTGTCATTATCCTTCTTAGGAAATATTTGTTGAATTAAAATGCTTGTTGAGTTGTTGAAAAAAATTCTCCAATGCAGAAGTCTGTGGTAACATGTTATTTGTATTTCCATGTGTAGAACATGTGAAACATATAATTAGAAATGTCCTTTAAAAAATAATAGATACATTAGGTGCTGGTTAATTATTGCATAATATGCTTGTAACCTAGATTTTTTTATGTAATTTATCATGATTTATGATTATTATAGAGAAGCTATGGTTGTTAGTATCAAACCTGTCTAAGTAGATTTCTGAAAATTTTATACCAGTGGTAGTATTATTTTCTACAATGTCAAGAATTGACATTGTTTTGAAATCCAGATATATATATTTTTTTGTTTTGTCATTGGTGATATGTTATGTGCAGATGTTATGAATAAAACATATTTTGTCTAATGTAATACTTTTGTTTATAAAAAAAACTGTCAACTGTAGGTTCTGAAATTACAAATACCAACACATTGTAATACAACCTATAATGATGTGAAGCTGCCTTTGTGCTGCCATTGCCATTCATAGAGATTTAATTTTTGGTAACTAAGTAGATTTTTTTTCATTTTATAGCAAGGTTCCAAACAATAAAATGATGGTTTTTGGTATTGATTTTGTGGGGGTTATGACCCCAACCATTGTAAGCATTCACTTTTACTGCTAAGGGTAACACATGTACACATAGTACACCAGGGATTTTATATTACTATTAGTATTATCCCTAAGTAAACTGAGGTTTCATTACAAGGTAAAAACCATTGTAGAAACATGAGGAGTGCAACAAAATTTAATAACTGATCAATAAAAAAAGTTTTTGAACTACAATACTGTTTCGGTTAAGCCGCAAACTAAGTTCACGACTTCATAAAAATCTAATTTTTAAAATGGTTTGCTGAATTCAATGTTTATTAATACCCTAAGCGTACTTCCGGTTCGTGAGTAACTTTAAACGAGCTTGGTACAGTGTATGGTAGTTCCTGTTCCTGTGATTTTACGCCGTTATTTAGTCCAAAGTTTCCGTTCTGAATATTGATTCTATTTTCTTCATCTATTTCCTCTTCATTTCCGTTTCCGTTCTGTTCATTTTTTAGTTGGTTCAGTCTCTGTATGTTCTGTCGGTATCTTGGTTGTTCCCATGGCCATGGAGGTCTATTTAAGGGTTTGGAGACTGGAGGATTAACGTTTTCAGATGTCCATTCCGGATGCACTACGAAGTATGCTTTTGACGAAAACGCGTTCTAAAAGAAAAAAAATACATGAAGCTTAATGAACAACCAGAGAATGCCTAACGAAGAAATGCATAATATGTCTTATTGATAAGATAAAGTCTCGGTTGGTTTATAAAAAAAAAAAACAACTAAATGACAAGACACGCCTTATTTTGACCAAATAAACATTATCGTTCACTGGTACAGTTTTTAATTTGAGAAGATAGAAAGCTGGTCATTTAGTCGTACGAGTTCAAAAGTCATGATTATCTTTCGAAAATATAAACTTTTCAAAACACTTATGATTAAGCTAACTCATACAAACATTTTAAGTGTCTGTCACTATAGTAAAAGCACATTAATCTTTCATAATCTGAACATATCAAGTCTAAAGTCGATAATACAGTTACATATAATGAACAGGTTGTCAAAACAGTTAATCTAAGGATTAACGTTCGGTCCTATGTAAAACCATAAAATTACACCATCTGATCATGAAACATTCCACTTTTAATTGGAACCCACGCCTTATGTTCATTACAATAAAATAACAGAAAACAACTCCAAATTTATAGCAGATAGTGCAAAATAAAGCCACGCGTGAACCTGAAACTACCCATTTAAACGAAGTATTTTACCCCTGAACTTGACAATATCCGAAAAATTATTCAAACTAACCACGAACATGACAATGTATCCAAACTAAACACGAACATGGCAATTTATACAAACCAACCGTGATTTTGACAATTTATACAAACCAACCGTGATTTTGACAATTTATACAAACTAACCAAGATTATAAGAATGTATACAAACCAACCATGAACCTGACAATTTATACAAACTTTCTCTTATTTTGAAAATTTATACAAACTAATCGTGAACCTGATAATTTATACAAACTTTCTATTATTCTGAAAATTTATACAGACTGTGAACCCGACAATTTATACCAACTAACCGTGAACCTGACAATTCATACTAACTAACTGAATCTGAAATTTATTCACAGCAACCGTGATTACTTTATACAAACCTACCGTGAATAAGCTGTCTTGGTGACTGTAATCTAAGTTAGGAGGTCGCAGCTCTCTAAAAAAAAAAAATAAAATAAATTCATTTGAAATAATCTCAAGTAATTTTTTCAGTTTTTAAGTGCACCGGAAACTAAATAGATGTATATCAAATGATAAAATATAAATTAAAACGATAATTATTAAATTTTCTCTAGATATATCCAAACGTTTAAGTATATGTAACAAAATTAGAACAAAGTAATTTTCAAACAGCAGCTGAAAATGACGTCTAAATTAAAGATAATTCATTCGAACTGCCAAGTCATCGAACCAATCCGATGCACTTAATGCAAATGTTTGGTTTACCGTGGTTCATAATGCATTGTCGGATCTATCGGGGTAATTCTGTTCGAAACCCCTTTCATTGGAAAATTTTGTTAATTTTGTGTAAAAAGTCGGCGAGTTAGGCCAGTGTTAACCTGAACACCCTCGTTTTTAAATTTATTTCTGAATGGGAACCCCCTTTTATAATTTTCTGATACCGCCCTTGAATGTTTGATTTCAGAAGAGCCTTCAGTAATATTACATATAAATAATTGAACACAGAATGAGAGAAAATGCTATACATGTATTATGATCTCCTTTCATCGCAACCTTATATTTCCACCAATCTTGTACCAAACTATACAAAAAACCACAAATGTGCTACAACATATGCGTTTCTGTGAATATTATGATTCTTTGCAACTTATTTACGGTGATATTAGCAGAAACAATCGCTACCTTCTACGACGTCGATATCTGAAACAAAATGACACCGTCAATAACTTATAAATAAGAAATATAGATAAGAAGAATAATCAAGTGATTTATTTTTGTATATATTTTCAAGAAAAATGTAATTGATTGATTTTACGTAAAACACAAGGAACACACTTTTATCAAGACTATTTTGGTGGGGTGGCAAGAACTGGAATCAAACTCCCTTTTTTGAACCACCAACTATAAAAATGTGCAATGCTTTAATTATCTATTTAGCCTTAAAACTAGACATTATCGTCTCTTTTTACCAACTGATTTTTTTTAATAATGAGATCTGTCTTCCGCTCACTGAATTATCTAGCTTCTGGACAATGTCATAGCCATATTTCAAGTCTATATATCACTAGAATAGCAATTGAGGAATTGAGTTCAATTCCATTATTTTATTCGACATTTAGAGTCAACAAATTTTGTAGGGGTTATGGGATTTTAGACAAAATCAATTAAAAACTCATTAGCCCTGGAGGAAATAGGCTACCTTTAGGTGACACTATGAAATTACATGTACTAGTATGATGGTAAATATTATTGTCATTATTTATAAGTCTTTTATGCCCATAACTTAATGACATATCATACATCTAGATAAAAATATACTTTTTGTATATATATATGCATTATAAGTTTGTTCAAACCCTATAGCGCATACCCTATATCAGACCCCTCCACGGACCAAACTTGAAGTAAAGTAAACAATATATGATATAATGAACATGACATAACAAAATATGTATCCAATGTGGTATCAACCCGAGATTTGGGGTGATATATGAGTCTCGGGTTGATACCTCATATACTAGTATGTGATACAGATTTTGACATGTAATATTCAGTATATATCGCATTGAGATTAATAATAGTACGGCTTTTAAACAGTAGTCCGAATTAAATCGGAAATCTAACGTCATATGCTTACACTTTTACCATGGCCTACTTAAATAATGATTTTATATAATTGCTACTTTTAAATAACATAAAATGCAGATTTTTATTTCCTTTAAATCTCAGTTGGATTTTAAATTTACAATATACTTTTGAACAACAAAGAGAAAGCATGGCTTTTTGATCTTTTTATTAAATCTCTGTTGACAATAGCTTTTCTTTTGAAATGTAGTTTTCTTTTTTTTATAATAAAAAAAATCATTATACGAAAGATTTTGATATTGATATTTGAAGCAATGAAAATATTTTGTAGATGTGATTTCGTTAATTTTTTTTTCAAATACTTGTCTTAAAGATAGAGAAAGGGGTAAATGTTTAACAACTAGGGATATATGAATATAATATCCCAGTATCAATGCATGGTGCCACATACAAAGTCTTCATAGATTTAAGAACAAGAAACAAAAACTATAAAAAATGTACCAATGGTCTCCGAGACAAATGATGACCATCTTAATCATTGCTCAATTAGGTATCGGGTCAATATTTCGTTACGAAAGAAGAACCGACCACTTTGGTAACTAGAGGTGGCAAATGTTACATTGCTATTGTTCCAGTTTTCAGGCCAAAATAAGGTCAATCAAACTGATTCATCGATCAGTCACCTATCACAAATCCAATGCTAATTATTGATCGACTAGCCTTTATCGATCACGTTTCAATCTTATGATGGCCTGATCGATTTTGATTGGACATTTCTGTTCAAAATGCTCAAGATCAAATCTTTGAAAGTCACTGATCACTATGCCTCCATGGTGTTTTGAATTATAGAGTCGTAATCAGAACATTTATTCAACACAGTGATATAGAAATGAAAATCAGCTCAGACAGGGTCTAATCGGGTCACTGGTAGAGTAAGAACAAAGTTTTAAATGGAACAGAGAAAACAATACCTGACCAACTTAAATGGTAACTATATACAATGTAGGTAAAATTGTAAGATAAGAAAAGAAACATTGTAACGATTACGACAAAGTTCATGCTGTTACCATGGAAACGTCTTCCGAACTGGGTGGAAAAAAACTTATACATGTATCTGTTCGTTCGTTTGTCGATGACACCAAACAATATTTGTATGCAATTAAAGCTGATGAACGCGGTCATCTTTAACAAAACATGTATACATTGGCCATTGAATTTGGAGAGCGTCTGAGCATCATATATAGCTTTTCCACAAATACAGCTACGCACCGCTGAGAAAATCGTATTTTGGTAGACACAAAATTTACTTCTTTTCCAAAGACAATTAAATTTAAAAAAAATACATCAATGCTTCTTTGGAAGGCGATGAAATCGTGATTCATTGATGAACGTTTTATTTTCTGGTATTTTATATATATAAATATAGATAAAATACAGACCTAGAGCCTGGTACTATTGTTGTATCGTTCATTGTAAAAAAAACGTTCACATGATATAAACAAATGAAACGTCAATTTTCGAAAACGGGTGTACATAAAAGTCCGACAGACAGACAGGCAACAACATTGGCCCCTATAACACGAAGGAGGGTCGTTACAAATAAAGAGATGCAAACATACTGAATTAGTAGTAACACATGTACAGTAAACATAAGAAAATCTTACTCTGCAATTTTATTCCTCGTTGCTGGGTCTGTTGATTGAGACATGGTTCGTTCTCTGCGGTACTCCGGGAACACCAAACCCTCCCAATACCTCGGATGATACTGGTCTTCTATATCAAAAGTTAAACTCCTAGTGAACATTTTCGTCTCGAATTTCCCTTTTATACCTTCGATAATAAGTAAAAACACAATTAGTATTCAATCAATAAAAACGACTTATAAGCTTCTAATGTATTTATGGTGTATACATTAACTGCATATACATTTAAATATATTAATACTCTGTACTGTAAATGTCCTTTGTAATACGTAAACTTAAGAATCAATCGATTGTGAGATTAATTATTCAATAACATATAACTGTGTTCGGGATAGATAGCACTTTGATTCCTGTGTACATGTTGGTGAATTGAGGTGTAAGGAAGACATTCAATCAGCCTTGGGGTTCTCTACATTTTTTTTCTTTTATTTAAAATACTAACATGGTGCATATTGTTTGCATTAGGTATTGTCGTTGGTTGCGTAACTTTAATTAATGCTATAATTCCTGAGTTGCACAATATTATATACATGCTGTTGTGGTGCATTACAACAGTATGACATTAAGATATACATCCGTTTCACTGGGTACAAAGTTTTAGTCCTACACCGCCCCTTAGGTGAATGGATATAATTCGGTTCCACTGTCCCAAAAGAGCTTGTTGCAATATAACTTTATTTGGTGCATGGGACAAATTTGTGCGGAAACAAATGCCTGTAGTTCGTCTCCTTCCAGACTTTTGAAGAGTCAGCCAGATAAATCAACAGTCCAACTGACAGTGAAACATGTTATAATATGCAATATCTCTTAAAACAATACTATCATTTAAGTTTATTTTGAAGAAGTGTCATCGTTCTGTTATCGTGTATTTTATTTCTTTTGTCGTCGGGGCTTTTTAGTGCTTACTTGAAGGTGTGTTTACACTTGAAAACCTTTTGGTGATCTCTCTAAGCATATTTACTATTTTCATAAAGGCTATACGATGCGTTTGTTGCGTTTCACCATATCTGTTCTTTTTTCTACAGTGTTCAGTAGCGGGTCCAGATAGGGGAACCTGGGACTTGGACCCTCCCCAGCTCCCCTTTTTAAAAATTTGCTCATAATATTGTGCAAATTTGGGAAAACATGAGCAAATAATAGTCTGAGGTCTACTAAAGCCACTAAAAGCATTAACAATAGATCACAAGTTTTAGGACATTTACGGCATCGATCTTTGGATTTGTTGGCATTTAAATTGGGTTAGTAACACCATGTAGATTACATTATCTTAACACCTGTCTTGTGTGTGTGTTGGATATCTCATATATCATAAGATCCGTTGAACAGATTGGTCAAAACATGATAGTCGCGGTAAATACTTTTGGAACAACCCTAAGATCTAATAAATTAGGGAGCTAAAGCATTGAGGGGCTCTAAGACGTTTTATCTTGCAACTGGATATTGCAACAAACGTGCATGTAGCTAAGCAAACAATCATTCTGAATGTACTGAATGGCAGTGCATACAGTGTAGTCCCTTACAGACTGTAGCAACAAACTTAATTAATAACACACGAACAACAACAACAAAAAACACAAAAAATACAATACCAAGCAGCTATCGAATGTACAGAGTGGTTTCTGTATGAATATAAGAAAAGTGATGTAGATTTAACGATTGAAAGAAGCTGAATTAAATATTTGAAGGAAACAGTTATCAGAATGGACATAGCAAACTTAAGAATGTAACTTATCTATAGCTATATATTAATGACAAAATTGTCACAAGAAAAAACGCAACACAACTGTAAACATGGCCAAAGTCTAAAAAATATAAGGGCTATAACTTAGCAAAAGATTAACAGACCAGAAGAAAATTCGTACTTATTCGGCAACTTGTCATGGTTAAATAAATGAATCCAGTATCAAACCAGGGGGTGTATATTAGAACAGTCCTTGATTACATGAATATTACTAGCAAGACCAGAAAAAGCGTAAAACAGATTATTGTCGTTAATTTCCTTAGTCCAAAGGTTATAACTCTGTAAAAGAATAACGAAACAGACCAAAATTTGAATTTGATCTGTAACATGTCATTGTAAAGGAATGTACAAAATATTAAATTAATATATGTAAGCATGACGAACAATGTGAGTACTTACATTAATTTTCCAAGCCCAATTGCATTAACTCCAAAGAAATAAAATAAAGCACCATAACAAAATTCAAACTTGATTTGATTTGTCGTGGAAAAGCAATGTACCAATTATCAAATGAATGTGTAGAGGCATGACGAAAAATGCACACAAACTTATCTTTGCAACTGATGGCTGCAAACCTCAAGTCTCTGTAATTTGCCGATACGGAACTAATAATAATGAGGTACAATGCTTGAACTACTCACATTGGTGTCACGTATGTTTACATTTACGAATAAAAATATAATTCCTACAAGCCCAGGTGGATAGGTCCTGATTATAAAAATCAATCAAAACTTTCTTCTTGTAGTATGCAACAATGTAATTCCATACTTTACGCTTGAACTTCATTTTTTGTACCTGGAAACAAGGAAAATGATGTTTCCCCTTTCAGTCCATAATAAATGAAAGGTTAAGGTTTAAAACACCTAAAAACAATCCATGTCTGACCTCTGTAGTATGGAACCTTGTAGTACAGTTTCCTGGAGATCTATACACTTTCACTTAAGTTTTTTTTTTTCATTTTTATTAAATGTTTGTTTTGGTGCCTTAAACAGTTGGGTCTTAATAAAGCCCCTAAGTCAATTTTTTTTAGCTATGGGACTTCTTTGTATAGTTAAAGTAAGATCCACGATATAATAAAAAACAAAAACAATTGTAGGAAAACTCAGTGTCTACAGACAACATCAGTGCCATACTACCATTAATTGTATGGAATCTATAAATTTGGATGAGATTTATATTAAAAGATTATGGAAGGACTATGATGCCATAAGCTCACAGTGAACTTAAATGAAGATAATCTGGGTACCCATAATGAAAACATGTTTGTTTTAAATTGATTATACTGATACAGATACCTGTATAACTAAGAATTTCATTTTCAAAAAAGTACCATAAGAGAACAAAAATACAAAATTGGTTACAAATATTTATTTTCTAGTAGATTTGTAATACATGTTTTTTCAATACATGTTTACATTATATTAATCCTACATAGTTCTGCCCTATCAGAAATATACATAAATCTGCACAAAAGTATGAAATACAAACTATCATCACTTATCATTTACGATTCACAAACAAAACCAAAGTATAACTAAAAACTTTAAAAAGTTATTTACAAGCAATTTCATTCTTTTGGATATGAACCATATGAGGGTGTGAGACACATAAACCGTCATATCAATTTAGATTTACCAACTATGTCTTACTTTGATATGGTAAGTCAGGATCAGGATGTAAAATGAGCCTGATAATAATAGTAACAAAGCAATAAATGACATCTGTGGATGCAGCTTGATACAATCCCAGATGGCTTAACAAAGAGCAAAAAGTACAAGTAACGACACTTTATCAATTGCTCTGATTTGGATTGGGACATGGCATAGTATTCTGACAGAGTGAATGTCATAGTTGACAAACAGTAGAATTACCATCAGATACCTAAAGTTAATGCATTAAATACACATCTTCTTCTTTACAACAATGGATCATTAAAACAAAACAATACTGCCATTTAAAAGTGTTGATGTTTGTCACCTCTTCAGGGTCTCTTTCACAATATTATCAAGATTAATTAGGGAAATTGTTTACATTTACATACAGGCAAGTTTAATAAAAATAAAAATGAAACCCCATCCTCTCAAATAAAAACACTGTGTGGAAATTGAGTTATCCCCCTTTTTCACCATAATAAACACTTGTACATGTACTAAGTTTTGCTAAATTAAATATCCTTGATCTTTTTTGGCCTCTTATACCTAAAAGTTGAGGTTATACTTCCAAAGCCAGTCAGATCCCTTAATTTGCTTGAAGGTACACACGTACTTTATATACATACTTCATTAAGATTCATTTGCTGTTGTTCAGTTGTTATAATGGATTTGATGAATATTGCCACTTACATATTAAACCACATCAATTACAAAATAAAAATAATTTAACTTTTTTTCTGAACTAGATCTTTACATGTCCCAAAGACTTTATAACAAATCCAATAGAAATTCACCAAGCAATGGGTATTTCCTTACAATATTCTAAGATTTATGACCCCTTTTAGCCACTAATGACTCAACGGCTACGACCATAACCCCTAAAATGAATCCCAAAACTTTTTTGTGGTAAGGAATCTTTATGTAAAATCTCATTCAGATCCTTTACAATGTTACTAATATACAACCCCTCACATTCACACTACATGGAAAATACATCAACTTATAAAAATCTTATGTTTAAACAGAACATTACAGAGACTACTTTGATAACAAGATACAAATGAATTTTGAACTTTGAATAAATAAATAGGCAAATAAGGAAGTAACCATTAGAGCTATATGTATACATGAGTCAGATTTTAAATATAAAGGCATGAATGCCTAATGTAAACAATTTTTAAAAGATAGACTGAACTATCCGGAAAAAAAAAATTGTCACATAAAGTTTGATGTAGATCTCCTATACAAAATCATATGGTTGCTGCTTTACTTGATCTCTTAATTAAATTTGAACAGTTCCTTAAATATAAAAATCTTTAATGCAAATAAAAATAATGATAATAAAAAAAAATGCAGCAAGTTTAAAACTCTTCAATAAAAATACAATGTTAATTAGAAATACTGGGTAAGAAGGAATTTAACCCTATAACAAAAATCAACAGAATCACATATTTTTATAGAATTAGAAAATCGATGAAAAGGAAAGGAAGTTACTTTCATTGTACCAAACATTATTGAAATCTATAACAGTGTTTAATAGTAGTTTGTCAGCTTGATGGTACATGTATTTGCCCACAAAAAAATCCTTCATTTTCATGTATCTACCTAATCCATAAACCAAATTTGTGGTTCTTTAAAAAAGTTTGAGACATATTAGTAATACACAACAAAATAAACAGTAACAATTCAAGAAAACAAACAACCAAGAAAAAAACGAGGTATTCCTTGATTCAATTAAAAGAAACTGGATGTCCTGTTACATGATGGTAATCATACATGAATGTGTACAAGTATTACATGTAAATCATAAAATAATATTGATTATGATAAATTCCTTTATAAAAAAAACAAAAATAAAAAAATGAAGGAAAAAAACCCAACTTAAAAACAGGCCTCACAAATCCATGAACACATAAGTATAACAAAAAAAAAAACAATTAACAAATATACAAGTACTGTAAGAAAATCTACTTAACAATAACATAAATACTGGCAAGATATGAATAAAAAACATACACATACCACAACATATAAATTAATAATGATAAGCAATAACAATAAACATTGTATCAAAAATCTATATCTCCATTAAAATACTTGTTACTAAATTGATCAAACCCTATGGCTAGCTGTCCATTATCTTTTACCCTGACTGGGAAGACTAAAGCACTTCTGTCTTGCCCTTTAGGATGTCGTACTTTTCCATTGACTAAGTCAAACCTCCAACTATGCCAAGGACAGCGTACACACAATGTATTGTCTGAAAGTTCTTCTATGTCTCCTAAGTGCAGTGGCCCACCTGACAAAGGTAAACAATAAAAGTAATGCATATATAACATATTGTAATACTACATATACAATGTACATACAAAAGTTCATCAATTTGATGTAAATAATCATGTGTGCGTGTTAATGAACTGTGAATTTGAGAAAAAAAATTAATGCACGTTGCACATTATAAAGTGCAGAATTCACAAATTGATTTGGCTTTATTTGAATTATATTTTTGTGGCAGTGATATAAAATTAAGGTTACAAAAAAATGTACTGATATTAAGAAACAAGTTTAGATCAGCTGGGTAACTGAAAACAAATTTTAAAGACCATTCAAAATTTAACTATACATGTACTGGTATATGTACCTGCATGCGGACATTTTTCTTTGATGGCAAACACCTCCTCTCCATATCGAAACAAAGCTATTTTCTGTTCATTACAATTAACTAGGGAACCAGTCTGGCTATTTTGCCTCAATAAACCAGGTTGTTTAACCGAAACCACTTTATGTTTCTGGGTTGGCTCAGACCAATCAAACAAATCTGAAAGAATATACATGTATACATACATGTACATATTGAAATAGCCCAGTGTTTCGGTAGGAATAACATTATTGATAACTCTTATCTGAGTCTAAGTGACCCTGCAACCATCCTTTTATACATGTATCTATTTGGACATTCAACTAAAAAAGGAGGAGGGATTCAGGGTCTGAGCTGGGAATTATTCGTACAATAAATGTTACTTTATGTGTTTGGCAAGCCAAAGTGGGCAAAAATGTGAATTTATTAATATTTATAAATAATCATACATATTTATAATTGCATTTTACATACATGTATTTATAATTGCATTTTACATACATGTATTTATAATTCATTTATAAATATTTATAAAGATGATGTGATTTATAAATATTATAATTCAATTATAAATATTAATAATTGTCTTGAATTTATAAATATTTATAATTGAATTATAAATGTTAATAAATGAATTATAAATACACAAAATTCATTTATAATTATTTATAAATATGAATATTGAAATAGGCATTTGTGACAATTGTGTCCACTTTGGCTAGCCATATATGTGCACTACAGCCGGAAATTTACCCGAGCCGATATTCTGATCTTTGCAATTTTTGACAGGTACCCATAGTGACGTTAGACTCGAAAATAAAATTTTGCCAATTTTAAGTACATTCTCCATCTTAAAATTTCCTCCAAGTTTTTCGGTCCATCTGTCCAAGCTTGATATCCAACAACAACTGAGATCTATTTTGTCTCAAATTAAGTTTCGTTTGTTTTTAAAATGTACTTACCATTATATTTTATCCCATCCACGGGAATAAACAACCGAGTTGGACCTTTTTCTTGCATTCTTGTTCAAAAACTAGCGCCATGTGCTTGTGTTTACATTTGTATTATTTACAAAATGTAGGACAAGGTCGCTTTATTTGCCGAGTCGGACCTTCAGGAAGGTAATCCCCTTCATTTGTCGACCCTTATAATTCAGATACAAAGCAATTTTGTTAAACGGCGAAAAATTATTAGTAAAATTCTTCTAAAAGGTTAACTGATGATCAAAATCAAAATATCTTTTTATTAATGTCAACCACTTCGTATTAAAAAGAGGTAAAAACAACCCTTAAAAAATCATCAAACTTTAAAGTGTACTTGATGAACAAGAAACAAGATACATTCTGAACAGCAGAGATATGTATCTAAAAAAATCGAAGTCAGAGTTTATAAAAATTCCGATTAAAAATATCATACTAATAAAGAAACGCATAAATCACAATGTCAAGGCTGCTGCAGTTCGAACTATTGTTTAAAAAGAGGAGATATTGCCGATTCAGGGTCAGAGCTGGAAATTCGGACAATAAACACAACTGATAGTGGATTTACTCGTGGCAATTTTCTGATATTTGCAATTTTCGAAAGGTTTTATGATATAACCAGCAGACATGATGCCTAAAGTATTTAATCTTTTTACCTATTTGATTTCTCGTCACGGTATATATATATTTAATATAATAAAAAAACTAAGTCTATTTTTTAACAGTAAAAATCCTAAATCACTGAGATTGTCTTCCAATTTCATACATCAGATTGCATGAAAAAAAAGAAAAAAGTCTTATCAATTGATATATAAATTGTATTTTCATAACCCTTTATAACTTCAATTCAGTAAGCTACATTTGTAACTACTATACATTATATATAACACATGTTCAATATGTTCAATTCATGTAATTTTGATATTTGCCAAAACCACTTATTGTAACTGCGTTAGAGCTAAATAAAATATTTGTATTTGTATTTGTATATATATATATATAGCACCTGAAGCTACTTTTAGAATTATTCTACGTTTCAATATTTTAAATCAGAACCAGATATTAAGGATTTCACTGTTCCTTATAAATCGATTTTTATACTCCATATAAATATAGGAAGGTAGAAGGAACCATCTGTCACTTTTTAACATAAAATCTATTAACATCATGAGAAAGAGTAATCAAGGGAACCAAGGTTATAGCGGTAATCAAAAGAATGTAATCCAGTAAATGATGAGTGAAAATATGGATTGTAATATATTTAAAGTTCACTTTTTTAAGCCATATACTGTCAATAAGTCTGAAAAAGCCATCAAATTAAAGGTATAACAAAATAGAAACCCTCGTAACACATTAAGTACTAGAGAGGAGGTGACCCGTCCAGCCCTTGACAATTCCCAACGATGTCAGAACTGTCTTTTGCTTGTTCCCTCGGCGGGATTCGAACACGTACGGCTGTGACATTTTTGGCAACACTCCCTGTACGAAGCCCAACGCCCTAGAAAGCTGGCTCAGTTATGCCATATATGTTTTTGTTCGACAGGTCATTCCTCCTCGTAGGATAACTCTAGGGTTTGTACCTTAGTGCACTATGTATGGTACACTATTTCAAAACCATCAAATCCGCCTTTTTCAAAGCCACCTGAACATTTTATCTCAGATCAATTGTCTATTTTGAATTTTGTT
The DNA here is from genome assembly GCA_037379345.1 of Perna viridis. Lineage (NCBI taxonomy): Eukaryota > Metazoa > Mollusca > Bivalvia > Mytilida > Mytilidae > Perna > Perna viridis. The sequence goes on along the minus strand of CM074518.1, from coordinate 22,446,083 downwards.
TTACTAATTATTTCAAATGGATAAGTTCTTGGATGGCCCCGGCATACATACCACTTAACTGAGACTCCTTGGATACAGGAAAATAAATGCAAAAACTGTATTAAATGGCAGTGGCGCATCCAGAGTTTTAGGTAAGGGAGGGAACCCAAAAAAATTCTTAACATAACAATCTTCTTTCTAAGTATCTGCATGCTTACTTTTATGTCAAATGCAGTGTTACTAAAATTACAGGTAGTCCTCGACAAATGCCCGGATTAAGAAGAAAAAGGGTTTTCCACGGAGCGCCATATTTTTTTTATTATTACTTAGTATATTCTTATTAAATAGGATGATTATGCCGATGACATTTCAATGTTTTACTGTGATGTGAATTTTGACAAATTAAAATGATGAAACTTATTTTAGAAAAAAAGGACTGTGTTAACAGAATGGAATTATTTAACTAGAAAAATACAGGTGTCAAAAACGACATACTGTAGGCAAATATACTATCATTAAAACTAAGGCACTTATACGTGGTCATAGCCATGATAGAGATGTTAGACATAAATGTAGTTAGACATACATGTAGATGTTTTTCATCTGCTTATCAAAGCTGATTCAGAGCTCGCTTGTAACTTACTGACATTTAATATATAAATAAATGTATTTGAATTAATTGCCTTTCGTTTTTATTATTTGACTTACATGCTTTTGTTTGATATGATGCTTTGTTTATAATGGAATGCATGCCTGATTTTTTTTTTTATCTTTTTGCTCTTTGTAGTTTCTCAACTTTGAAATAAATCTAATTAATTTTTTTCAATCACCATTAAATCACCATTCGTCTTTATTTTGGTATCCCGGTTTTACACAAAACGTAACATATGTTCCAGCTCTCATTCTGGTGGGTGGGGTTATATATTTGGTCAGGTTACTGTATTTACAAGATCGATACAACTTTAACCATTAACCTGGACACCAAACAATATCGAATGTTTACAAAATCATAGTAAAGGTTTTTTTTTCTTTTTCTTTTGTTAGCATTTCATACAGCAGATGTAAAGTAAAAATACTATCAACAGCAGAATATCACTGAATCCAAACTGGTATTCATTTAGTAAAAGATAATTATCTAAAAGTGTTTAATCTGGCATTTAGTCTACCGTACATAATTTACCCATACAGCTCAAAACAGTAATGGGTCTATAATATTTTGGATCTGTTTTTGCTTCCTTGTTTTTTTTTTAAATGTAATAATATTCCCAACTAACCAACTCTTGGGTACAATTCCAGATTCAAATATTATATGGAACAGTTTAACATAAATGGGCATAAGGGAATTACATGTAGTTTTCATATACTCATTGATAACTTGATCATCGAAACAGGCTTTTCCGGTTTTCAAATTCTTAACACAATTCAGAATTTCATCTTCAGAAGTCTCAACATTTAAGATAGCATTTGATTCGTTTTTATCATTGTAAAAGTGTATATTTAGTCCTTCATCTTTCTCGGCACTATCTAATTTAAAAAAAAGCTAAATAGTGTATAAATTATTGTTCAATATATCCCTATATTCATTTGTACTGCTGCTTCTAAGGGATTTTAATTTCTTTCTCACTTGAAGTCGGTGTTCAACCATATCTTTATTTAGTTCACGTTTAAAGGCTTATTTTTCATTTTTAAGGTTATTCTTATCATTGAGCGATCTATCATTTTTATGACATTCGTCTTTTGGCTATACGGAATGCCTTTCGTTTTTCCCCAACACTCTTTGTTAAACCAAGGTTTGCTGTCTTTTTGGTTTTTACGATTTTTCAGTAAACTTTTCGGGTTATGCAAGCCAAGCACGTGTTCGACAGGTTTATACGAGTCAAGCACGTGTTCGACAGGATTATACGAGCCCAGCACGTGTTTGACAGGTTTAAGACGAATGTCATTGGTATCAAGTCATTACCGTGCTGCTGTGTAAGGGCTCTTGTATTAATTTGACATAGTTCTTCAACTATTCTATTAACCTCAAGAACATCTATGCATTCTGTATTTTCGTCGACTTTATCACTGTCCCATTTTCCAATTTTCTTTCCAATAAAACTACCATCCTAAATCTCTCCTAAACCTAGGAGCTGTGAACGTATGGGACAGTGAACGTCCGAGTATAATGATGAGAAATCTAGAAGTACATGCACAGTATCAATAAATGACAAAAGTCAGCAGAGCATATACAACAATATACAACACTCATTTTTATCACCGTCAACTCTCCCGTTTAATACCAGCAAATTATTATTTCTACAAAAATCTAACAACATAATTAATAATAATCTGTTTGGTTTATTCACTGAATTTTCTGGAAGTATATAGACATTACCAAGGATGATATCACCGTTCGTTTCAAGCAGAGTTTTATATATTTTAAACAAAGAGACTAGTTAACTCTCTGTATTCATTGCTTGATCATATTTATCAAATTCATTTTTGAATCCAAAAGCAATACCTCCAAATTTTACTCTACTTAAAGATTTTCCATTTTTCAGTACAAACTTATACCCTGGTATCATAATTGCATCTAGCTCATCAGTTTTAGACTCAGCAATTGAAAAAAAAAACATAATTATTCACCATATCTATAAATTCGTGATACTTTCTTTATTTACCACCCCACCACAATTTAACGTCAATAGTTTTGATATTACTAGTTCACTGTTCAAAATGATTTCAACATTCTTGTTTGACCCCCTTGGATATCCTAATTTTAAGAATGTCTGTTTGATGTGGAGAATATTTGTCTGCGCTTATTGGTAGGTCGATTGACAGGAGTGTGTATCGTCGCATCACTGTAAGTTTTTGGTTTAGTAGTCATTTTATCGTCTTCTTCAAGGTTGTCATTATACACCACATCATCCACGTACAGAACATCACGAACCAATTTCACTTGACATCCATACGCTATCTTTTCCTCCATTATTGGATACAGACAACTTCTCGCCTATTCGAACATTTCAGAAAATTGACGGTTAATGCCAAAATGAGTGCCTTTCAACCATCATTAGATAGAACGGCTTCAAGATCCTTCATGTAATAGCGAGCTATGATTGGTCTCTGTCGACCTCTGTGTCAACGTCCAGTCGGGGAACCACTTCCAAAACGATGCACATTTTCAAGTTCATTGTGGTAGTTAATGCGTAGCTAATCCCTAAAGAATGATTGTATTATTTATTCGTCCTTCTCATCAACATGTTCTCTGTAACCCGTGAAGATAAGGTTGTACTTCATTGACCTACACCGGAAGTCCAGGACTGTATTTTGTAACTACTCGGTCTATTCTTGGACATCGCTTATAGTGGCTTTCACTTCTTGATGCTTCTCATCTGCATGATCATCAACATTGCACAGAACTGCATTGGTGTAAAACTTCATTTGCGTAACATCTCGACTATTTTTCTAGTGTTTTCCTTAGTCGAAAACGTTGCTAATTCCTTGAAAATCGATACTATGAGCGCTTAAAGCAACCTTTATACTACTTATCTCTCAGTCGAGCACAGAATTCTGGTATGATTCAGTATCATTTATGGAGATAAATGGATCTTTTAGTTTCAACAGATGGATACGAAACAAAATTTTCACTAATTATAGGATTTTGACATACATTATCCATTCTCATATGTGTTTTAAGACTTTCTCAAGTATTCAATATCCACTGCATATGTTTTTGATTGAAACCTGGTGATTACAAAGCCAGTTTTGAAATCAGTACACTAACGAAGAAATTCTAGTTTGAAGAAATTTTGTAAAATTGTCCATTTCATGAGTAATTCGATAAAAAAAAATCGAAAAAATTGTAATGATTTTAGTTGACCGATATTACGAAATATGTCAAAAACATTTAGTAAAGGAGTTGGATTACATTGGCCTGTATATTTGCGAGAATCAATCATGTTGTGTCGAAAACACAATATTATGGTTAAAAAGTGACTATTTATATATGTAATGTTATATCATGATATATATATTCGTAAACCATTTTGTACCCTATGATCATTGTTAGAAAACATAAACACCTTTGATGGCATAAGAAATACACTAAACCATTGCAAAAAATTGAAAATCTTAAATTTTCCATTTTTTAATTTTGGTTTTTGTTGTCACAAATATTTTTAACGGAATTAGGCATTTTCTACTCTTCAAACATTGTTAAAATGTATTATAATCACTAATTTTTGTTCACTTTGAGCATATATTAGCTAAACAGTCTCGACTACGCGAATTTCAAGGGATTGGGGGTAAAATTTTGAATTTTTAATTACTTCATTTTTGCCAAAGGGTTACCAATTTTTTTTATATCATAACAGTGAACAAGAATATATTGGCTTCTGATGATACCATTTGTATTAACAAAAAGAAACAAGACGCTTCAAAGTCAAATAATTGGAAATGACCCTGTGGCCTACTTTCAGACAATTGTTTCAATGACAACACTGTACTTATTTTTTTAGGCACGCAGGCAGAATTACATTTTAAATAAACTTATCTATCAGCCTATATATGTCTGCAAGATCTCTCTAGGGGGAAGGTTTCCTTGTCTGGTCCATGGATTATAATGAATGTTATACATCAGTATAATATATCAGATGAATATAGATTAAACACAAACGCAACATGTATAATTATATATATTTACAATAACTTATTTTGAAAAAAAATGCAATTTTCAATTTTATAAAGTTCTGGACGCCTATTTGCACATAACCATAAACTTTTACATTGTCCAAGAATACCGGAAACATTGATCGATACATTTTGTCCTTAATCGTCAAGAAAATATGTTACTTTCGTCAATTCTAACAAAACTGTAACATTTACAAAAAAAGAAAAACAAAACAAACAAAAAAAAAACAGGCAGAGATGTATGTCAAAATGATAACTATATGCAAAGGGTGTGTGGAAATGCGTCCATTTTTTATAATCCCTTTTTTTAGAAAAAGCGAAAAGCAATATTTCGTCCCATGTATTTAAACAATTCACACACAATTGAAGTATACAACATATTCCATGTAATAGACAGCAAAAACTGTATAGTGATTCTTAAAAAAAACAAAACAAAACAAAACAAAACAAACAAAAAAAAAAACAAAAAACAAAAAACAAAAAAAAAACCAAAAAAAAAAAAACAACAACAACAACAACAAAAGAAAAACAACAAAAAACAAAAAAAATATAAAAACAAAATCAAAAACAAACAAAACAAAACAAAAATGAAATATTGCGTCTATCAACATACTACATTTATGATTCATAGACCGTAATGTTACCCTTTGCATTTTCTGAAACATGATTAACTGAAATAGGACATATTGTTCTGTATCCTTTGCCAATAGTACTAATTGTGACAGACATTATTTGTTGTGTGTAAAAAAGTAATCAAGGGAACCAATATTCTAGCGGAAATAAAAGTTGCAGTTTTAGGTGAGGATATGTGTAAATAGCACTACGCATGTGGCAAATGAGTTGTACATCCAAATTAAAAAAAAACAAACAACTCTCTATATATATATATCAATGACGGAATTTAATTTATTTGGTATCATGACAATCACTAATATAAATTAGGTAAAATATAATTTAAACTCAAGTCGCGCTTTTCATCATCTTGTATGTTTGCACGTTGTCAACAAAGGCGTATTCACAAACGAAGTAAAATGTTTCAGAACAGGATACATCTTGCCACATGAATTTTACTGGCGGTGTTGCTGTTTCGTTTCTGTAAGCCCCTAACCGATATCCAATCTCTGTGGAATTTTAAAGTTGAGCATATTGCATTAAAGTACACACATATCTATACATAACAGTTTTACTAATCGTACATATGTCCAAGTTAAAAAACTTATAACAAAAATAATTATTACTATAATTAAATTTTCATATATTATCTAAGTGTGTGGAGAAAGAAATGTGTTGGTGTAATTTCATACTTGTTTCATTATTCCGTAATGAAGATTTTCTGTTATACAATAGAAATATGTAAATGTCTGCCTCATAGTAACCAAATTCAATCACAGGATACAGGTTTTTTTTTCTAGATTTCATTTTTAATTTTGCTGCAATAAATCACGACTTACATTTTGTCCAGTATGTATTTCATATACGAAAAGGACTTTCACGACAACTTATTATTTTTTTATATTATTCCTATGAAATTAATTGCTCTCGGAAAATGTTGGCATACTGAACGAATTTTATAGACATCCTGATCACCATATACCGGCCCGCTATGAACATCGGGGTTTGATAAAGTAACCAAAAAAAATGCAAGATTGTGAAAGCGCTTTGACTATTACAGATAAAAACGAACATGAGTAAAATTAAATGTGAAAACTTTTGTGAAAAAATCAAAACGACATTATCGATTTAATTAAATCGGTGTCAATATCTTACTCGCGCCCCGTCAAAATTTGAGATTCTTTAAGAATTCCATATATTGCAGATCCGAACTGGTAGCATCATTCTGAAATTTTAAAAAGTAATATTCAAAAAAAAAAACAAAAACAAAAAAAAAAACAAACTCCAATTAATGTTTTTTAATGGCAAACACGTGGGGACAGGCACAAGTCGGGGCGAGTAGTTTTAATTCATAGCTACTAAGTTTTAATTGAATTATCAACACTGCCACTTCATAAATGAGAGTATGCAATTAAAAAAATGTCAGGCATTTTATATATTAATGTACAAGATTTTGAATAACACTGTTGCCCCGTGCAGGTCCGGGTGTTAAAAGAATAGGCCTGCAGCAGCGCTAAGCTTGTCGTAAAAGGCGACTAAACAGTGCTCAGAACCTTAGCCGGGGGCTAGGGCGCTCTGCCCACAGAGCTACTGGGATGTGTGCCCCAGGTGGTGGAATGGGGTACCCCTGGCGTGTTACATGCTGGGGTTGTCAGGCTATAATACGGAAAACCTGACCGCAAACCATAGTGGTACTCCGTGTTGGGAATGATGCCACGTTCCTCGCACGTTAAAGAACCCTACTGTGGTATTCCCCCGGAGTAGGAACCATAGGGCTCCGCCACAGGAGGCTAAATTGCCCGACCCTTCCCACCTCTCCCTATTTCCAGTGGCAATCAAAATTTGTCGACCCCGTTGTCCTTGTGTCCCATCCCTCTTTCATTTCATCATCATTTCATGTTCATTTATCAATTTCATGTTCATCGTCTGAATATAGCTGAAATATTGCTGCTCGGACGTTAAACCCCAACAAACAAACAAACAAACAGAATAACACTGTTAGCCTATATTAAACAAATACTCTTTTCGTTATAAATGATTCAACTATGTGCCGTAGAAATAGCATACAATTATGGTATAAATCTTTGTTGTACAAACCGCTGTGTACATAGAAATATTCCCAACCAATCTCAGCGTGTTGTAAAACTGTTGTCGTATTGATAAAATCTTCATCGAATGTCGAGCATCGATTGTTTGCAGAATTATATGCAAACGATGAACACCTCAGATTCACGCTACAGACGTAATGACATACTATGACACTTTCGGTGATAACAGTTCCTAAATTTGGTGCTAATATACCGATTCCTACGAATTCCGTATTACCGTTAGCGTTGCTATGACGCTGTTGACCAAGGAAGGCAAGTTAAGGAAAACTAACCAACGCAACTCGAATGAAGCTGTATATGACCATGTTTACATCATTTAACAGTATTTGGAATACCATTATAATGGCTTCTGTAGGTTTATATACCCCTTTCGGAAATATTGATCTATGCTTGACTGAATATCTGAACATATGAAGTGTTGTTTTCTTAAACAACCCCACGCTAAAAGTATTTGGATTTTTTTTTTCATATTGTCTCTTTAACAAAATAAAGAGATAAGATGGAGGTCAAAGATTTACCTTTGTCAATACTTTTTAAAATGAGAATAGTACGATAAACATTATAGCGTGTAGTTTTCTCAGCCAATGCGAAGTTGTTTCTGATATCATACTATTTTTGTCGGTAGCCACTTGCAGGCATATTCATCAGAGAAGGCTTTTCTCCCGGTTTAAGGGTTTTGCAAGTAATGAACCTAGCCGAAATAACATTGCAATTCTTTCATTTGAATGGGCAAATACTCTTATGAACATCATATTGACCAAGCATTCTGTTGAATGGTCGATAATATAACTATACAGACATTTGAATTTTGACATATGAAGCTAATTCAAGATAGACAGGGCTTAAGTAAGCCATATCGTAAGAGAACACTATTATAACACACTGGGGAAGAACTAGGTTCAAAATACCTACAATACAGATATACAAGGGTATATATTTTGGAAATCCACCCCTTCTGTGATATTAAATTAATGCGCCACTGTTTTTTTTTCTTTTTCACTCTTTTTGACAGTCCTCTTGTGGTTTGGATTAATAGATTCGATATTTTAATACTCTGTATGATAAGGAGATTCAATGAACAAGCAGCATTCAAATGACAGCAATGCGTAAGTAGTACCATCAGACCTTATCTATTCGACCTTGAAGTCTTATTAATCAATGGCTCCATTAGAGCCCCGTGCAGGTCCGGGTGTTAAAAGAATATAGGCCTGCAGCAGCGCTAAGCTTGTCGTAAAAGGCGACTAAATAGTGCTCAGAACCCTGACCGGGGGCTAGGGCGCTCTGCCCACATAGCAACTGGGATGTGTGCCCCAGGTGGTGGCATGGGGTACCCCTGGCGTGTTACATGCTGGGGTTGTCAGGCTATAATACGGAAAACCTGACCGCAAACCATAGTGGTACACCGTGTTGGGAAAGATGCCACGTTCCTCGCACGTTAAAGAACCCTACTGTGGTATTCTCCCGGAGTAGGAACCGTAGGGCTCCGCCACAGGAGGCTAAATTGCCCAACCCTACCCACCTCTCCCTATTTCCAGTGGCAATCAAATTTGTCGATCCCATTGTCCTTTTGTCGCATCTCTTTTTCATTTCATCATCATTTCATGTTCATTTTATCATCAATTTCATGTTCATCGTCTGAATATAGCTGAAATATTGCTGCTCGGACGTTAAACCCCAACAAACAAACAAACAAACAAGCTCCATTAGATGGATTCCAATTACGAAAATAAGCTGTGAAAATTAAGCTTATATTACTTTAAAACAATGGTTTACATTGCATAGAGGTTGTAGCAGCACTGATATCAGGTTATATACGACTTAACTTAATCTTGACATTATATTCTAAAGCCCTTGGAATTCTGAATCTTGAATTTTAATGTTTCGCTTTAATTATGCTATAGACCGTTTCCCGCATTTCATATTACCAAAAAAAAAAAAAATAAATAAATAAAAAATAAAAAGCACTATTAGGGACATCTTCAGTTTTTTTTTCTTTAAAAAGTACATATGCTAATGAGCGCAAACAGTAAGTGAAGTCAAATTTCATGCCCTTAAATTAATTAGTACGGTAAACGAATTGCATGGTGAATTAAATAAAGAAAGAATACAAGTTCAGCTGAAGACCACCATTAACAGTATCGAAGCACACACGCTGCGTAAGCTATTTGCTTAGAACACTGATATATCATTGAAACGACCAGAGACGTCGACAGTCAAGTATACCTATTTGGAACTCCACAGTGGTGATTAATCATTGTGAAATGGTGATATTAACGTTGGCGTTGCTATGACGCAGTTGCCCAAGGAAGGAAAATGAAGGAAAACTAACCAACGCACTAAAATGAAGTTGGTTTCCAACTACTGCTCTTAAGATGCCATGTATGTTGCCTTGCTCGAGTTCTGTGCAACTGTTCAGTCGGTTTTTCGTTTGAGTTTTAGCACCACACTAACTGTTCGGGGAAACCTCAACTGTAAAGCTCTTCGTCTGCCATCTTCTATCACTGCACGATGTCAAAAAATGATAATGATTTTTTTCATTGGTCTCGCCGTATCTCTTCCCAAGAGTACAACCGTCACCTATATTGATACTAGTTTGGTACTAGTTTCTTTCTTCCAGATGATTATATATGCTATATGATTTATGGGAACAATATTAGGAAGCTGCTGTTTTTCACTTTGATATGAACCGAACGGGCAATTTCTAATTTGATTGATCATTCTCGATGACAAATTCGTTTTCGATAGATTTAATGCTATGATGCGTTATGTTTCCGTGGATTCTCTACTGTCATTATATGATGTCTACAAATATTGGAAGAATATAAATTTGTCGCTACATTCCTATATTATTATCTCCTTTTACTTTATTTCGTAGTATTTGGTTCACAATCACAAGGCACAATTTGTAAAGGATTGGTACCAACTGGCATGTGTAAGACAAGGGAAGTGAAGTTTCATGTGTAGACAGAGTTGCTGTTGTGTGCACATGATATTGCTGTTGCTACTTTCCTCGAAGTCTTGACAAACAACTCACTTTTTTTGTTTTTTCCGCATGTCTATATTCTTTTCGCTTTGAACTTGATATGTCTCTTTTGGGTGTCAATTTAACTCTTTTATCATCTTTTCGATTTTATAAGACTTTCGTAACCTATAACCATTGTTACAAGTTGAAAAATACCAATTACATAAATATTGCAAATTTCGTACACGTGTTTCGCACCAACAGTGTCAATATCAAAAACTAAATACCTAAGGAAGCTCAATATGATACCTTTATACCTAGTCGTGTTATCTGCTACACTTACTGCTTTGAAGCTTTGTTCTGACTAGACAAGCACTGGTCTTCTGTAAAGTCACTGTGGTCCTCTATCATGTATATATGTTTATATAGATGTATTAGTAACCAGCCATTACATATTACAGATGTAAAGCGTTGACAAACCTAATCATTTTTTGAAAAAAGATCGTCGATGATCTGTTTCCAAATGAGCAACAAGTTGATGTCCTTTTTTAGCAAACTTGTAATTCTTAGTTGAAAGTAATTGTTTTCATATCATTTAAAAAAATAAATTAAATGTGATTTTAATCTATCGAGTGGTATCAATACCTTATAGACAGTCAACAAAACAGAGGACGAGGAGGCCACCAAATCATGACTGTCTCAACTAGAATCATGTTGTGTAACCTACTTATTAAAATATTACTTAATTACTATATAATACATTGTATATGAGAAGACACTAATTGAAAGTAGTTGCTTCAACTGATTCTAGTAGTAATCATCTTAAATCCATTATATTATAGGGAAATTGTACAACAAGGATTTAAAAAAATGACGGAAATTTTACATTTTATACAAATTAAAGCTATAAATTAAAATCACTTATTTTTCATGTTTTTACTTAAACTGGCAATTAGGGGATAAATTAATTCCGCCTTCCGCCTTTTTGCCAATTGTATTCCATGCATAAAACAATTGTTATTGACTGCTGTCCAGTGTCCAATATTTTCCAAGAAATCGTTACATTATATAGTGAATTAAAAATATAGTTTGCGAACAGTTATGAAAAACATAAATAATTTTGAATAATATCTTTTTTTATTTGATCAAAATGCTTTTTTCTACTGCTTTGTCCATATTAAGCACGACTGATCTTCTTAATCCAGCTTGTCATTCCACTAGCAGAATACAAGCGTAACATTGCCTATTCATATAAGATTATAATACAATATAGATCCTTGGTTGTTATTCTAAATCTTTATACTCTTCCTAAAAATCCTCATTTATTTCCAATCACATTCCTTGCAATGGAGTCGCCGTGCTCTCCAAGAGCAAATGAACTTTCAATTCTACACTGATACAATGTTTGCACTCCCAAATGACTGGAAAGCGTACTTTTTGTATAAGATGTAACATTTATAAAGTTATTGCTTTTCACATGCTGAAAATTTCTTATTTGGGTTAAACATTCTCGGTGTCTTATGATTTCAATTCTCAACGGATGCATCGTCTTTTACCAATTATTTCTCAAGGACGTCGTCTCATCATGGTCTTTCTATTAGTTCAAAGTACCTTGATTATATTTTGTCTGTGTAGGAGCAATATTGCATCCTAAAAGTTTAATTTATAGTGTTTAGGTCTTTAAAGGACATTCTAGTGTTTCTGAAAGGATTTATGCAGATTTTTACATGTTGGTAACACATTTATTCCTGACTTTAGAAGGAAATGAAGTTGGATTTGAAGATTTAGTGACCATGGTACGCATAAGGTGTCGCTGTTGTAATATTCACATATTAACCTTACACTTCTGATGAATGATTCGACTTCTTTGTTCCAGTCTGTTTTCTTTTTTTCTATTTTGTCTCTATCGACTATCCATTTCTATTCATTTAGTACCTTTTGATTATATAAGATTTGGGCGTCTTACTGACACTATTCTAACACGATATCTTTATATCTTTGTGAGCTGTCTGCTTAAACTACTGCTTTTGGAGGCTGAAAACAAAATCAGTTTCGACTTGAACACGTGCTGTTCTTACTTGGTCATCTTAAGAGATTTCTGTGCCTTAAGTCTTTTTTCCCTCTCTTTATATAATTATATGTAAAAAATAACAAATAGGTATTCTTTATTTTCCATTTTGTTGAATATTGTAGGTATATCCAACTTAGATAACGCAAGATAATGCGCTCTCTTAAAGGACTTCGAATATGGTTAGGATCTATTTCCTAACTTCTGTTTCAACGTCTGTTGAATTTGTTCATATATGTTAGCCCTATCGAACCATTAACATTTCTTATCATTTGGCTTCATAATTCTTCCTTTTTCGACATGTGTTGTGGAAGAATTTGTTCACCAACATTTGTACTACAGCTGTATTTATTTCCGGTAAAGAAAACGTTCTGGTTGCTCTAATGATTACCCGTATGACTGCTGATTTATGATGGTCAATCTCTCTTACAGCAGGAAAACATTTTTATACACAGTGAATTTATAGTAAACCTTATCTGAGACCCGTTTGTCTACTCTATGTAAACAGTCATTCATATTCATAATTTCCGTACATTGTCGTAATTTTTTCTTCCATGAAGAGAACGGTCAGTTCTATAGATACACATGTTGCTTTCTCCTAGGGCTGCATCTACTGATTGTCCGGTCACGGTGATTATCTATTTAATAATTTTATCCCTATCCCCCAATCTAAACAGAACAAAAAAATACTTGCTGGTATTTTACATGGCCAATCATAAATACATTATTTATGATTTCCAGCATATAGATATTCTCACCTCGCTCACACACTATATTCTTCACATTTGCCACATGGCTTTTATTAAGAAGCAGGGATGGCTGTAGCTTTGATAAACAACCTTTAATTACTTTCATTTTTGCCTTCAAATCTAAAAGTTTGTTTTATTATTGTATATATTACACATGCATCAATACCAGGTAGACTAAATTATAATGTTTAGTTGTGTATTATTCAAATTAATTTGGCTTACAAGTCCAATAATTAAGATTCATAATATCAGGATTCATCTTAACCAAAAGTCAACTAGTGTGTTACTGGCAGTAAAGCATCAGAAAGCACTAAACATGCTTATATTTTTACTAAAAGTAACATACAACTGTGTCCAGCCCAAATTTCACTTGTAAATGGGTTAAATGAGCAACTCGGCGGGTGTTTCTAGGACGCTTACCCTACTGGTGGACCTGGTCCATGCTCCCAGTTTTTAGTGAGTCTGAGTTGCTCATTTACTTTTGTTACTTTATATGTATTATTTAAGTTACTGTATGTTCTTTGTTGTGTGTGTCTGTTTTCCATGTCTGGTCTTTGTCCCTGGATTACATTCTTTTGATTTCCGCTGGAATCTTGGTTCCTTTGATTACTCTCTGAAACATGTAGACAATACTGAACACCTCATCCACAATATAATATATTACTACAATGTAAAAATAAATGACGCCATGTATAAAATTTTATTTAAAAAAAAACAAAAGTGCAACAAATAATATATCAATTCTAATTATAAGAAAATCATCTAAAATATATATAAAGATAACAAAATTATGAAGCCGAATATTTGATTATCCCTAAAATGTATGAAATCATGATAAAATATTCTGACTATTCCTAATATTTAGATTTGATTGTAGAAATATAAAATCATTAACAATAATTTCAATAATGCATTATTGCATATATATAAATATAGATACATACAAATGTTTTACTTATAACTGAACAAATGGTAAGCAAAAATGGTCCAAAGAAAATGTATCATACTCTCAATGCATAGAATATTTAAGGTTACCAAATGGAAAAAAAGCCTCTTAAAAAAAGATAAAACAAGCCAAACAGTTAGTAAGTATTAAAACACCAAAATCGGGATTAAATAGACCATCATCATCTCACTGACTCAATAAACCAGAATGTGTATTTTTTCGTAACTTCTTGTACAATTAATTAAAGAAACTTAAACAAAAAACACTTAAGGATAATTCCTATCTCTCACCCAATTACAAAATGTTCAAAATATAAACAAAGTCATCCAACAGATCAGTACGGCATATCTACATAAAACTTCTTCCAAAATACCAAGTTTCTATGGTAACCGTAACAAAAATTATTGACAGACAATATGATCACTATTTAACTCTAGAAAAGCTGAGGGTATAAAAAGAATTTTAAAAGACTTTGCTAAAATGATGACAACATTCTTTGAAAGAAAAAAATGAAATACAGCTGTTACAGAAAATTTTTCAGTTTTTAAATAGGGATAATGTATAATACAAGGAATGTAGAATACATGTAAACTAAAGATTGTATCATACCGTCTGCATTGCTGCTATAATTTTTATCTTATTTGGGATAACTTGGGACATAATGATTAGCATGTCAAACTTTGGGATGCAAGGCATGTAGTGTCACAGCTAATGGTTTAATATTTCATGAACTATAATTCCGTAACAGACAGGAATGTTTAATTTACTCTAACAGTAAATGAGAGCTATTCATGCTATTATTGTGGTAAATGACCAGGTACTGTATAAAATATGTGACATAGAACTGCCATATAAGTAATGATAGGTGGATCCAAGGAGAAGAGGGGGTAAACCTCCACCTAAGGTTAAAAAGAGATTGGTTGATTTAATACAAAAGTAACCTGAAATTATTGAAGCAGGACCTCCTGGACAAATCAATGGGCCCCTTTTCAGAATTAAAAGATTTTTCTGATCCTCTACTTGCAGTAGAATTATTATAAGTGTTGAAGATTTCTTTTATTGCGATTTATCATACACTTTGCAAACAAAGTTTGAGGGGTACTGGTATATAGGAATCACCCCGCCTATATGTCCATATTTCATGTTGTTAGTTAAAACTGACAATGACATGTGGGCCTTAACTTCAAGCAACAATATCTATTTTTACTCTGACATAGAAAATTATCAGTGGGTATAATCACAGAAATAATTAACAAAATGGCAAATATCACAATAATACATTGAACACAATTTTGAATTGCAGTAAGTAGGATTCTTTTTAAAGCAAACATTTCATCACAAATTATTGTAAGTCACATGATTGTAAATTGGAATCTATTATAAATACCAAAAGGCACTTTTCACACATAATACACTAACAGCATTCACACATATACATAAATGGATAGGAAAACAGTTCACACTACTCTTATTTTGTTTATAATTAAATTCAAGTAATTTGTCTTACCAGATTTTTCACAAGTAACATTTTTTATCAGACTCTGGGCCAGGTGTCATAAAAAATCTCAGATGGAGATTTTCTTCAAATCTTTTCTCAACTCAAATTTCAACCAATCAGCTTGCTAAAATTTTGAATTTGAGGATTTGAGGAAATCTCAATTTGAGATTTTTTTTATGAAACCGGGATCAGATGTTTGATATTGAAATCAATAACCTTAGCATCACAACAACAGAAATTGATAACTATAAAAGGTCTAAAAATGAAACAAAAACAGTTTCTGTAAGCCAAAACTAACGAAGCTGAAAGATAAAAAAGATAAGTACTGCTTTCCTCTTTTAGCAAGTACTCATACTGTAACCAACTTATTTTCAGGAGCAATTTGTTTCCTGTATTTTCAGGAGTAAGAAAGTACTGTGAAAATAACCTGCCATAAATAAGGCACAGAATACTAGTATGTACATCTCTGAGAACATTTACAATAAGAAGTGAAAATAAATAGATGTGGAAATAATTAATTATATGCGAAAATAATTGGTTTACAATATATTCACATTTTTTTAATTTCAAATCAATTACAGTATATATACATAAAAATTGCTGCCAATATAAAATTAAACAATAATTATTTTATCATTCTGGCCTGGGTTCCATTCAAAATCTAAAATTGATATTTGTCTCAAATCCTTGAGTTTTCCCTCAAATCGTCAATAATATTAAAGAGATTTGATTTGTCCAAATTTGAGTTGAGGAAAGACTTGCAAGGTAAAATCTCAACTTAAGATTTTTTGTGAAACCAGGCCATGCTAATTTGTCAGTTAATATCAACGAAATTTTATACATAGACTTTGGAATTCTCATTAATAAACAATAACATCTAACTGCATAAACACTTTTCAAACAATTATTTTACTGGCATATACATACAAACATATAAAAAAATATTTTTTTTATTCATACATGTAATTCCTCTTAAGAGGGTTAAAGGTTATTGATGAAAATTTCATTCTCAAGCAGTATTGTGATGAAACAAGGAATACACATGGAATGACAGCTTGATATAAAATGCTAAAATGTTAAAAGGCACATTTTTTACACTTGTTATGATACACAACAACAAATACATCCATTTCATTGAAGACAGACTCCTTTAGAATAAGGAAATTCAATGGCATTCAATAAATGGTAGCCTTTATTGTAACGAAATAACAAATAAAAAAATCACAACTGTCATCTATTAAATATCACAGTTTTAAGTTTTCTAATATCATTACAGCAGTCAATGAAAAACTTCTAGAACTATTGTTTTTTTTTTCATTTTTCAATTTCAGGGCCTAAATTGATCACCAAAAAAGAATTGGATATCAAGTGGCTATATTATTTTATAAAGATGAACACAAATTTAGTTATTTATAGAGAACATTCCTAATGTATTTCCTACCAGAATTCTTAAACTTTGATTAAGGATATAAGCCACAATGTATTTTCTAATAGCATTTCATTAGCAACTTTGTTGAGCTGCACACATATATGTGTATAATATGCTGACAGCATTGAGATAAACAACCCAACTATGTTTCAAAACATTTACGTTTGTACTTACTGTTTCAGGAGCATAAATAATTACTGTCAGATAAATTGCTTTATCCAGTAGAATGAAAGTGGATCTTTAGAAGAGGCTTTTTATCACAATAATTCCTTCAAAGATTTCATAAAAAATGGGTCAAATACAAATATGGCTGAATTGCGGTAAACAGGAAATAGTAGTGTGACTGACCTGAAATTGCATCCCACGATATGGGACCCCGTACTGAGGTTAAGAACCAAATGTATAATGTAACTGAGAAAAATGATATGAAAATATTTTACCTGCCTGCCTGACAAACATTTACCATTCTGTAGGCCGATTTGCACTAATGCAACCTGGCAAAAATCAGTCAAGGAATTTTAAATGTAGTTGAGCAAAAAGATAAAAGTGTATTGAAGACAGATACAATAGCATAAGCTCAAAGTCCAAGTGAGCAAAAGACACTTTCACCACAAAAATAAATACCGTATAATCTTGTCTGGTCCAATGAGAATATACATTTAGTAGACCAAATGTCTAAATAAACAGTCCCAACTAGTCCATAAAAAATTACCCTGACATTAACTCTACTAATAAGGGATGATTTTTCAGGATAGGCCATTCCAACTTAATTGATTGTGCTCGTTTCTCATTCATCTCTGTAAGTTCCCTGAGACTAGTAATTTTGTCAATAACCTTTGACAAGAAATGATTGTCATCTTTGTGGTGAGTATCACACATGTATTTCAGACATGTCATCATTTTCCACTGAATGCTTTCAACTGCCTCTCTGTCTTGTAAGGTACAGCGATCTGAAATTTTGTGTAAATGCTAAATTAAATACAAAGTACAATATAGGTTTTAATTGCAAAATTTTTCATTGTGAATTTCTCTAAGAATTGTTACAGGAGTTATATTCACAAAAAAAACTATCAAATTCCTGACAATTTTCTGGCTTCATTTACATTCAGAAATAAGAGGCAATATAAGATCATGTTATTGTGTTATTGAGTTTGCATACTTTTAGCTATAAAGACCAATAAAAAAGCAAATAAAACAATAAGTAAGCATTCAAATAAAAAAAATAATACTCAGGCCCCAGTGCCACAAATATTAAAAAAAATACTTAAGTCTGAGAATAATCTTAACTTCTATGGTAACTCAAATCAAATTCTTTGAAATTGATGATGTCACAGTTAAGAATTTTCTCAGACTTAAGTAATTTTTTAAAGTCTTTTTTAAGGTTGTTATAAAATGTTTATCATGAGTGCTAATTCATATAAAATCAGTTATGTGGCACATGATAGGAATTTATTCCCTAATATTGTATGGCTTTGTATTAATTTTATACATTTTTTGCAGAAATTTGAAGTCTCCTGATTACGGCACTTTTCCTTCTGCGATATTTTTTAATGAATGCACTATGAGAAATGATGTAACTTCTTGTATTCTTGAATATTCTTTGCAAATCATTTTTGTTGTAGAAAGAAGCCTTTTTGAATCAAAAGTATATCAGATCAATGCTTGTTATAACTTTAATTCTTCCATATGAACATTTAAACAAGCAAATCCAACTACAGTTAGAAAACCACCATTCGCCACCTACATATAGCTTTTGAAATTTATTTGACTTTTTCAAAACTGTGTACTTAATGGTTTAGCTTCCGACATCAACTATTTAATATTGTAAATTCATAGACCTTTGTGATGTTTTGATTGCTAAACTGTGAAATCTTAAATTTGTGATTGTCAAAACTCGCGTAATAAAATTTTTAACATTATTGCTCAGTGTATTTTGCAGAATTGCTAAAAGTCACATTTTCAGCTAAAATTACATTATAAAAAATGCATGCAATAATTTATGAATACTGGTACATATTAAAATTAATGAAAAAAATATGGAAGAACACTTGGAACTATGATAATGTTCATCTTTGCCAACACAAGTAGAATATTACATTAAATGTACAAACCTGGAGAAACAACCAAGAAAGACCGTAGTATTGCAATATCTTCCACTGTAAGATGTAAGCTTTGTATTTTTTCACTGTGTTGGAACAAAGCTTCAACAAATTCACTTCCTACTACTTTAAACAGTTCAGATTTATGGTGAGTTTGTTTTAGGATACCTGTTGTTACACCTAATTCTGTACATACAAATCTCTGGTAACCAACAAACCAAAACTCAAATCTAGCAGCTGTAAAAGAACATATACATGTAAATGATAATACCTCTGACAAATTTAGGCAGTCTGTTCCCAACACACAGTGTTTGGTTGGCACAGGAGCCCTGTCCATTTGGATGGGATTTAAAGGTGACAAGCTTTTTTACTATCATATTTTCATAAATAGATGTAAATGTTAACATGATATACCTTCTTATTTGTCTCTCTAACATGCTACTTAGCTTTGATGCTGTGATAGTGTCAAATAGATGTGTTTTGACATATTTTTTCCCAGTTTGATTTTGCAGGATCTGGTCATTTTTTGCAACTCATCTGGCCCCCATGGTGGTTGTATCAAAATTAGCCCGTCAGGTATAACATATCTAATAAAAAATTCTGAATCAAATTTATGGCAAAAATCAAATATAAAGTAAAGTCTAGGCAAAAACAAAGATTTAAACTGCTACTTCAAATAATTTGCCTTTAATCAATGCTGCCTGGTCATCTAGTGATAGACTGGAGAATCCAGGGATATGTTTGACAAAGTTGATGTATCTGGAGATACCATTCTCTAAGGATGTTGCTATCTCACTCATCAGTTCTATCCTATTATCTATGTCAATACCCGTAGTGTTGTAAAATCTATTGAACTCATCCTCTGGAAGTTTATCTAAATCCCCAAATATATCAGTCTTAGCTCTGTGTTGCCTCTGAAATGTTGCAATTTTTAAAACAATGTTTATATTACAATTATATTTATATACAAGTAGTGTACAAGGATATACATAATATACATGTTTACCACATCTTTACAATACTAGAAGCCCTGCCTCATTTGTTATTAGTGATTTTTTTTTAGTAAATCAAATGTGTCTGTAAGACACTAATGATGCCCCCGCTCGCTAGATTGCCAAATTAGGAACATGTTTATTTTTGTATGAAGACATGGTTTACAGATTCAGAAATCCTTCCAAGACTTGTGTTACTCATGGTCTGGGGATCAATTTGGAGATAAGAAATTCCTAAATATATGCATATCTACATATTGTATCCTGGTCACAAAGTGTCATGAAATTCTGTTTGGTAGTGGCAGACTAGTTACGATGAGAAAAAGGGAACTGATGGACATATTAATGCACACATAAAAAATGTTAATACCCAAGTCCACAAATCCTTAACTTTGTTGCTTGGGATATATTTCTGACAAAAATAACAAAGTTTAACTATCACCCGGTTCTGTAATATTTCTTGAAAATCATTATCCTATGACCTTGCACACCATCATCATGCATATGAACATCCTGGAAAAAATATTTTAGATGTAGTTCAAAAGCTACAGAAAGAGAAGCCATACAAGCCATACTGCCCTATTTTTGATGAAAATAAGTAAGTCTAACTTTCACCAATTTCCGTAATATTTCATGAAAATCAAAATCCTTTTGACACTGCACACCTTCATCATGTGTAGAAATAAAATGTAAAATATTTTAGATGCAGTTCAAAAACTGCATAAGGAGACAGCCTGACAAGCCATGATCCATATATTTCTGAGTAAAATGATAAAGTGTAACTATCACCAATTTTCATAATATTTCACGAAAATCAAAATCCTTTGGCAATGCACACCTCCATCAAGTGAAGAAATATCCTGTGAAATATTTTAGATGTAGTTCAAAAACTGTACAAGGAGATAGCCGGACAAGCAATGATCATGTGTAATCTGGATGGACGGACGGCACAACAGACGGATGTACAGACAGGGGTAAATTACTATATTTTATTGCGGGGGCATAAAAAGGGCATTAATAGAACATTAAGTGAACCCCACCATAAAATGGTGAAAAAAAGGGTAAGGCAAAACATTCAAAATGGCGTAACACAAAAACTACATTTGGGATTTTACTGTAAACTTAACATATACATGTATGTCATGGTACTAGCAAGTATAAGGCATTCTTTCCATGCTGAAGTTATATAAACATAATCTTATCTTAAAAAATGTAAGAGATTTTCTTTTTTTTATGATAATGGTATGTTATAAATGGTGGCAAACCTTCATGTTGATGGTATAACCTAAAAATTAGGGAGATAGTGAAACCTTTTTACATTGGACCCTTTAGGGACTTAAGGATATGTTTAGTTCTGGGAATTGTTCAGTTTATAAAGGTTCAAAATATGATCTGACTTGACAAGTAATCTGATTTAGAAAGGATTTTTGTTTAATCAGGATTTTATTCAGAAAGGTATTGCTGTACCAAAAAAATGCCATTGGGAATACTTGTGCACTACTGAGCAAGCTATCAGACCCAAAGACAAGAGTACATATTTAAAAGCTCAAATTATCTTCACACAAAATTATTCATCAAGATTCAAGGAAAGAAAAGCAACTGATATTGATTGATTATTGTTTTATGTCTTATGATGGATATTTTTTGTCACGAAAGATGCTTTGATCAATCAAACAGACCTTGCTCAACATGCTGTGTTGGCTTTTTATTGTGCTAGCTCACTGAAGTAACAGCTTGCTGGTAGGCATGTCATTATTCTGACTGCAAGCAAAAAAGTTTTTACTCTATTTCTAAATTGCCATGTACTTGATTTAGAAGCAGTGACTACCAATTTTACCAATGCTACTATGAGACCAATGAGTTGCTTGAAAGAAATTGTCCTAAGATAACAAGATAATGAAATTTTGTTCCTTGCTTTTTCGTAATTTCATCTTTTTTTGTTTATGATATCTGTGGTGTTTACATAATAATCTGTTTCTAGTGATATCCCTTCTAATGTTACTACAGTGCACAAAAAAACAAGCATTCTGAGAGTATTGCATGACTATACAAAGTCCCCTACATGCAAAAATTAGTTGATGAAAATAGAATGCTAACTTCCTGCATAACTTACCAACCATAAATAAAGTTTTGGAAAACTTAGGATTTGGATCGATTGTCCTTATGCTTTGAATAAAGTTACATGATCAACTAGAAATACTGTGAGCTCTGTCAAATATCCTCCCCACCCCCCACCCCCCCTCAAAAAAAAAAATCAAGTAAATAAAAAATGCCTTTTTTCAAAGAGTAAAACTTCAAAACATGGAATCATGAAATTTGACATTTATACAAATCGATAGGGAGCTTACTTCAATAGATATGAACAATTCACCAAAGTTTCATAAAAGTTAGTGAAAGTGTTTTTGAGTTATTGTGCGAAAACTTGAAAATACCCCTTTTTTTTAAGTATAAAAATTCATAATACGAAAAGGATAAATCTGAAATTTATTAAAACTGTAAGGGAGCTTATGTCAATAGATATGAACAATTCATCAAAGTTCCATAAAAGTAAGTGAAAGTGTGTTTGAATAACTTGAAAATCCCTCTTTTTTTAAGTATAAAAATTCAAAACATGGAAATGAAAAATCTGAAATTTATAAAAATCCTGTCTTAGACGGGTGTATAAAAAATCAATGAAGCTGAACAAAAATTGAACTTGATCTGCAACTTGCAATGTACCTAATATGTTAAGGTAATGAATCTTCAAGCATGATAAAAAAAAACAAAAAAAAAAACTGATTTGCCAGACTAACAGACTACAGAGTGGAAACCTAAAGTCCCCTTAGGGTAAAATTGCAAGAACAGGACTAATAACTATCAGTCATATAAATAAATTTTTGTAATTGAATTTTTTACACTTTAGTGATAAAATATGATAATTATCTTAAATTCCATTCTTTAATGATATTTAATGATACTTGACCATATTTTTAAAGTTCAATTATACCTGTTGTCCTGCTTCTTGCAGATATACCCCATCTTCTTCAGCATACTTTTCAATAGAATGGTTGTCATGAGACATAAAAAATGGCAAAATATCCACTTTTTGAAGATCAATCAAAATAACTTATGTATCCCTTATCTACATTTGTACATTGTATATAAAGCCACACACCAGGGTTTGACACTAACCTTTCTCACTAGGTAACCCACTGGACTTTCTGATACACAAATTAGGTAGTCCTCAAAATTATTTTGCAGTCCTGTCCTTAGAACTTATAAAATTTTAAGATTTAATTAAGGTAGCCTAAAGGACTACCAGGCAAAATTTCAAAGAAGTCCTCTTTCAAATTAGGTAGGTACAGGACTACTGTTAGTGTTGAACCATGCATACCAATTAGAAAATCAGTTCATCCATTGGAAATCAAGACAATTGTAATAAAATACAGACAAATGGACAGAAAAGGAGATGCCAACATGAGTGGGGGTATAATTTACTGTGCAACTTACAAAACAGTCCTGAGTAAGTTTGTTAATCATCTCATCATTTGTCCAGTAATCATAGTTAACACCATACATTTCTTTCTGTGCCTTTATCAGGGTGTTGACTAGTTCCTTTACTTCATCAATACTATTATTGGTAGGAAATGTATCATAGATATGGTGCTGTGTTTTCTCTATTCTTTCTAAGCTTTTTATTTCTCTAATATCTTGAGATCTCTTTTCATGAGTGTAACGTCCCGTTTTTATTGCTAAAAAATAAAGAACACTAAGATGGAAATACACAATCTAAACAGGATGTATGTGAATCTGACTTAAGCATATAGAAGATTAGTGCAATTGTATTTAATTTCATGGTACAAGTGTATTAATTTTTCATGAATTCTTATAATCAGTTATTACTTTGCAAAAATAAGCACCATCAACTTTTCAGCATATGGTAACTTTCAGTATTATGCAAACTTTTCAGCATATGGTAACTTTCAGCATTATGCAAACTCAATTACTCACGAAAATGTTTGAAAACCACCAAGTGCAAAAATAAAAACAATTACAGATTTCTGTTATCATTTAATAAAGAGAAATTCTATATCATTTGGTCATATTATCTACTTCTTGGATGGCTAGATATTTTGCGCTATCACATCATTATGATTGATTGTTGTGTAATTGTGATGCATTGATGTTAAAATATGATTGGTCCAAAGTGGCATGGTGACATTTCTCAGGTTGTTCTCTTGTAAGATCTGGTGATGTCAAAGACAGATATTTGCTTAAATTTAATCACTGATGCTGAATGTCAAGAGGCCAAATATTTGTGAGGGATTAAAGAGAAAAAGGTTTTATAACTGGTGAAATTTGAATAATGCAAATTATCAACTTGTGTAATTTAATTTCAACATCATAACAATCTAGCCGAGGCTCTTTTATTATGATGTTGAAATTAAATTACACAAGTTGATATTTTGCAATATTTAACTTTCACTCATTATGCAACCTATCAATGTACTTTAAGAATATGTTTGACACAAGGTATGTTAAAGTACAAATACGAATCAAAATGTAAATTATATATAGGTCTATCCTGACAGCTTAAATAATTCTAAAAGAAAGATAACATACATGTACATGTACATATATTTATGGTACAGATACATACCAGGGTAGAAAACTCACTTAAATTCTAGCCAGCCAATACATTTACTATATGTCTATATAAATTTTTGCTAAAATCAGCCAGCCCTGCAAAAAAATAGCCAGTCTCGGGCTGCCGGGCATGCTACTATTTCTAACTCAGTAGATACCTACATGTTCTTATTTTCTATTCACAGGTATTATTTCAAGGCTGTACCAAAATGTCTTTTAAGAAGAACAAAGAACAAAAAAAAAAAAACGCAACAGATAAAAAAAATGATACAGAGCAAGTATAAGTCATTACATAAACATTATCATACCACTTTTTGACATTCCTACTTTGATACATTTGTCAAAGCGACACTTGGGACATACATTCCTTTTCCCTGGTTCTATCACACACTTGTTGTCTGATTCTACACATTTATATTCTGTTACCCGTTTTATACTTCTCCTGAAAAATCCCTGAAATACAGTTGAGAATGCAATTAATATTACTATAAAAAGAAAAGACTAAAACATACATGTAGTTTTCCAGAAACTTAGAGTAGTTTATTCATGTACTACAATGTGATAATAGGAATGGAGCGCCAGGGACATCCTACATATAGTATGTAGATCCTCTGACATGGATGGTTCAAAATCTTTCTGTCCGTAGTGATGTATTTCTGAAGTGACTTAAACAGTTTAAAATATATTTTTGTTTCTGCTACCAGCAAGGAAAAAATAGGGTAGGTATATGAAGGTAGAGTAATTTTTTTTTCAACAGCATTTTATATTGAGTTAATTGGGAAACAATTTAGACTTTAACAGTGCTTGAGCCAAAATGGTTATAAAATGTTTAGGGTAAGCACAAAAAACTAGGGTAGGAAGGGTAGCAGGAAACAGATATATTATTCTTTTGGCCTTATAGGGAGTCTCCCATTTATATTCATGTTGGTTGAACATCAGCGAAATACTTGTAACACATGCATTGCAACAGAGCATTATCAATAAAGTTAAATGTAATTAGAGTACAAATAGCACCATCTCTAACTAAGTAAAGTCTAAAATTATATCATTCATTAAATTGATACATGTAGCATTGAGTTACATGTATTTGATGTTCCCTGTGAAACATATTTCGATAAATCACATCTGAAATATAGTAAGCAATTTCACTCTTTCACTTTCCCTTGAAAAAACTTCATATAACTTTCTTCATTGACTTAAACTATATTTGATGGCACAAATGAATCGGATAATCAATCTATCAATAACAAATTTGAAATCCAATTGAAAATTTTTAATAACTTTGAAAAAAACATATATTATAAATACATGTAGGATAATCAACTGGTTATCAAGGATAACCAAAATATAGTGACATGTGCACAGAACAAGTTCTACACACTCGTTAAATCTTGATGTTCTTAAGAGACTTGTAATCAAATTTTGGTTTTTCACTCTTTCCACATGTTCCAAGTATTATCCTTTTAATGTTTTACATATACATGAATATACATATACAAAAATGTACATATATGTTTCTAAACATACAGGTATTTGGACAGTTTACCTATGGTCTAGACTACATGTACATGTAGATTGTATATACCAGTACCTACATTGGCATTAGGTCAAAGCACTTGACCTTTTGACTATGAGTACACAGTAGCTAAGACATGTGCATAACTTTTTAAAAATAAATCTGTGAAATTTTTATTTGAAATAATGGCTTGTGTTAAAAATGAAGCAAAAGGCAAACTTATGTCATTACATTATATAGAACAATGTTGACATATACATTTAACTCATATTGAATGAGCTTTTATAGATGGAGCTTTAACCTGCGTTGAAAATCTTACATACGTGTACATTTAACTCCCTACTTTTTGGTAACAAAATGTACACAACCTACTTATACAGATTTCTAAAAAAATCAAGGGCATGCAGTGCTCACAAAAGGATAACTAAGTATGGAGCTAAAACAAGTTAGCATCAATGAATTATATTTTACAAAGCATACCTTACAAGCTTCACATGTATTTACTCCATAATGGAAACCAGATGCCTTCTCACCACATATTCTACATGGAGGTAAATGAGGAGTCCGAGGAGGCTGTCTGTCCTTATTAACAACCTCAGTAGTTTGTAGAAACGTTGTGGGAGAGGAGGAATCATTATTTACAGTTATTTCATCACTGACTACTTCTAATTTATAGATTGGTTCTGGTGAGGATGTATTGATTGTCTCAGAGAAAAAATCTTTGGTTTGTGTAGGTTCAGTTGATTGTGATAAGGTGAACAGTTTACATTCATCTATGTAATGTTCTACTTCAGGGTTTGGTAAAGTTATCACTTTATCACATTCCTGTATATCAATGTCAATTTGACCATCATTTGGAGATCTTTCTTCTTCATCAACGGGTTCAACTTCTAACTTAATTAATGTGTCACATTCTTGTAAATGATGAACATGTACCGCAGATATCTCGGTATTCTGGTCACTGTTATAATTTATTATTGATGTTGATACCTCATTATCTCTATGACATGATACTGTACAATCAGAGTCCAATGGTGTATAATTTGGGATATATACAGATGTGTTATTGTATGAAGTCACTTTCGCTACTGATTCTTTCTTTAGATGATTGTTAGCTTCATTATTGCCAGCCAATTCATCAGTTTCAACCTCTTCCTCACAGCACGCTATTTCATTATCACACATAGTTATTTCTGCATAGTCAGCTACTGAATCTAGTACAGAATTGTCAATTTTCTCTTCCATGTTAGAATAAGCTCTTTCATTTATCAGGACTCTTTTTCCATGACTGTTGCAGCCTGGAAAAGTTTTGGTAAAATATAACACTAAAATGCAGAAGACCATGCACAATTGACAAATTGGAAATACT
Source organism: Perna viridis (assembly GCA_037379345.1). Taxonomy (NCBI): domain Eukaryota; kingdom Metazoa; phylum Mollusca; class Bivalvia; order Mytilida; family Mytilidae; genus Perna; species Perna viridis. The sequence goes on along the minus strand of CM074518.1, from coordinate 22,418,459 downwards.
CTTACATGTATCCACTTTCTCTGTACTGGACCATGCAGAAATTGTGAAAATTACAACCATGCAAATATTATATGGGGCTGAGGAGCATATACAGGTATAGAAAATTTTAATTATGCGAATTTTCACAAAATAAGGGGTTCAAGACTACTATTAACTGTTTTTTGCCCAATATTAGCAACCCTAGGAACACTCACAGGTACTGCAACTGCATAGATGGTACTAACATTCTATAAAAAAATATTCAAATCCATTGGGGAGTTTTTGAATTTTCATATCATGTGCAAATGGATAGACAAACAGACAAAAGAATGAAAATGCATAAATCAACTACATGTAGAACATTCATTGCTGTGATTTAGAATTTTTAAGGTTTCACAGCTGTCAACACTAATTTTAACTTCTCTACTCATCACAGTGGAGATTATCTGAGTAGAATCACAGTGTCTCCATCTAACACTGTGATATCATCATTCATAAATATACTAGTAGGCTAGTACATGTACACATAGTTCAATTCCTATGCTTACATTATAAAATATATTCAATAACGGACCCTTTCTACCAAAGTCTGGGTGAAAAATTCATAGGATTTAAAATGTTACATCTTGATCAATCAACAAACAACAAGAAATTGTTCTGGACATAAAAAAATCAACTATATGTTCATTCTGTACCTTTTTTTTTTTACCTTGATCAGACATTGGATTGCAAACTAGGGTTCAGTTCACATTTACTACTGGGATAACAACCAATTACTTAAAATAAAAACAAAAAAAAGAACATTAAGCAAAGAAAAGAAAAGAAAAGAGACAGATGGTTTACCAAGGTAACTGACATGCAAATGTAGCACAAGAGTACATTGAGTATTTGAGTATGAGCTTCCACTTCTACATGACCTTACATGTTATCTTTATTTGGCCAAAATAAGCATCTTGGAAGAAATTAGTCAACAGAATTGTGCATAATGCTGACCAAAATCTTAGGGAACATTAATATACATTGTACATTGTAATTAGTAGACCTTATTAACCCTTAAAGATACATTGTACAATGTACATGCACTAAAGTTTGGAAATTTCACAGCATATACTGATTAGTTGCATGTCACAACTTTTTTCTGTCACTATGGCAGGGTTTAAATTAGTGGTAGTCTGAGGTCCATGATGTCTAGTATGTTCAATGTAAACTTCTACTTCAGGGTTAGGTAAAATGTGTGATATTTTGGGAGTGTAATTTTATTTTTTTGGCGCAACAATATAGCTGGTGTATATCTTTTTCTAGAGCTGAATAAATTAAAGAACCTTAGTGAGCACGCTCACATACCCCATCTGTCCCCATGTTGGATATTCAAGTAAATTTGTTTGTAAGAGAAATATATATAGAAGGACTCCGATAAAAAAGGAATTGGTGTTTTGTTCAGGCATTAGGAAAGATTGCAACAAAATAAAATGTAAAAAAGGTTTTTGAAAATGATCTTTTCTTTATCTTCTAACGAAATTCTGTTACTCAGAATGGTAGTTTCAAACTCCAAACAGTGATTTCTTTGAGTTTTAATTAATCAAAAGTAAATATCGTAGTGGAACAAAATGTACACTTGACCTGTAACTTATCATGGTGAACTTATATACAAAAATTATGTCATAATCTCAAGCGTTTAGAAAAGAGTCTGAAAAACGGTTACTTCTGTGAATTTACATGTAGCTAAGTTCAAGGCTCGTAATTTCAGTAAAAATCATTGGAGTGGAATGAAAGTTTAACTTGACCTTTAACTTATCATGGTAAACTTATACACCAAAAATCATGTCATATCTGCAAGCGTTTCCAAAAAAAATCCGGAAACTAAAGATGGACTGACGGATCACAAAAAACATTACACCTTCTGCAACTTTGTTTCTTGGGGTATAAATCTATTTGTGTATTTCTATATCCCTAGTATCTGTAGTGACTGTGTGTAATTTGAAGTTTTGAGGGTTTTTTATATAAAATATTAGAGTGTGTAATTTTAAATCACATACATTGTATTATACCCATGACAAGAAAGGCATGCCATATACATGTACATGTAAGAACTTCTACTAACATAATGTTTACTTTTATCTAATAGCCATCATAATTCAAACTCAGAACTCATTAGAAATTTCTTTCAAGCAACTTTTTAATTTTGTACAAAGCTAATGTGGTATAAATATAACTGACAACTGTACCATTTGTCATTTCAAGAATAGTGCATCATCATATGGAATGTACATGTACAAGTATTGTAATACCAATTCAATCATTTGCAGGTAATGATGAGTTCTTGGCATCCTAAAATTAATATACAGATTCAAGTGCACTGCTGAAAGTGCAAGACAGAGAAATCTTTAACGTCCAAAAGTAAGATTTAAAGTTCTCTATCAAGCTAGTGTGTTGGTGGCTTAAAAACCACAGGGTAGTGATATGCGTCTAGTGCAGTAGTGATCGAACGTCTCTAGATCCAGTACATAGCTTCTACACTACCAAGACTCCTTCAATTTGCCTCCCCAAGGTAACACACGGTAACTTGGGTCTAGTACTCAAGGATAACATGAAGGGGATCTCGGAGTAACAAGGACCCTAAAGGTGCAGAGTGCAGGCCCACCGGCGCGTGGAACACGCCCTGGCTCTCACCAACCTTGCCCCACCTATGGGTTAAATAGATCGCTGCCTTGTGATGGACTGTTGAGTTAAAGGCTACGGGAGACAACCCAGACAGAAAACGATGGTCAGACTGGGATCAAACCTTTGGAAGGGAACCTGTCTAGCAGAGGAAACTCTGATGTAAAACCCGGCTAGAAAGGAGTCGTCACCCATGGTAGGGAACCTATCTAGGAGAGCAAACTCTGATACAAAAGCATGTGAGGGACTTGCTGACCAGCACATTAAAATAAAGCTGAAGCTAGAGGGCCAACCCCCCACTAGTGGATACAAATGGTTACAGAAACGATTACAGTAAAAGTCATTCCTCGGACTCGTCAACGACTAGAGAAAGAGGACCAAACAAAACATCGAGGACAGCAAATGACGTGAAAGCTGATGAAGTTGTTCTCACCAAAACAACCAACAACCATAGGCACTTGGAATGTTAGAACAATGTATCAAAGTGGCAAAAGCTTGCAAATTGCGAACGAAATGGATAGATACAATATCGAAATTCTAGGACTCAGCGAAGTAAGATGGAATATAGCTGGAATGACAACACTATCTTCAGGTCATACGGTCATATTCTCAGGAAATCCAAATGAAGACGACATACATGACAAAGGCGTGGGATTCATGCTTACAAAGAAAGCCAAGAAATCGCTTTTGGAGTGGAATCCAATATCTGCAAGAGTGATATCAGCTAGATTTGACACTCGATTCCAGAAAACAACATTTATACAGGTGTATGCACCAACAAACACCGCAGACGAAGATGATAAAAATGACTTCTACAACTTATTACAATCAGTTGTTGATGCCGTTCCTAAAAGAGACATCCTTATCATCTTAGGAGATCTGAATGCCAAAGTAGGAGATGACAGAGGATGTAGAGAAAAGGAGCTAGGACCACATGGAATAGGGCAAATGAATGAGAACGGAGAGATGTTAGCTGACTTTTGCGCTATAAACAGTCTAGTAATTGGCGGTACTTGGTTTCCACATAAATCTTGTCATAAAACCACCTGGATTTCACCATCTGGAGACACTGAAAACCAAATAGACCACATAACAATAAGCCGTCGATGGAGATCTTCATTACAAGATGTATGAACAAAACGTGGAGCAGACGCAGCATCAGATCACCACCTTGTAATTGGAAAAATTAAACTCAAGCTTTTAACAACAAAGAAAAGAGAGACTACAAAAAGGAAGTTTAATGTTGAGAAGTTTAAAGATCAGAAAGTGAAAGAAAACTTCCAAATTACACTCAGGAACAGATTTAGTACTTTATTAGATCTTGACAACGAAGAAATGAACAATGATATTGATGACATCTGGAACTCAACAAAGACAGCCATTCTGGAAGCATGCGAAGAAACAGTTGGTTTCATTCAAGTGAAAAGAAAGAAATGGATGTCAGATCAAACATGGGATACAATATCTGAAAGAAGGGAAATAAAAGAAAAGTTGATGAGTGCCAAAACCAGACAGCAAAAGAAAAACCTGCAAGACCTTTACAGCGCAAAAGACAGAGAAGTGAAGAAAAGCTGTAAAAGAGATAAAAGAAACCATGCTGAAAAGTTAGCAGTAGAAGCCGAAAACGCCTGCTTAAAAGGAGACATCAAAACATTGTATAACATCACAAGACAACTCAGTGGAAAGATCTCTCAAAATGAAAATTTACCAGTCAAAGATAAAAACAACAATACCCTCACAAAGCTAGAAGATCAGCTTGACAGATGGAAAGAACACTTTAGTGAGGTATTGAACAGACCACCACCAACAAATCCACCAATACTTGAAGAAGGTCCAACACTTAACATAGAGACTGACAAAATTACTGAAAATGAAGTAAGAAAAGCCCTAAAACATCTTAAGAATGGGAAAGCAGCGGGAATCGATGGCATACCACCAGAAGCCCTCAAGTCCATGAATGACACTACCATTCAATATCTTCTTGGGCTATTAAACCAGATATGGGAAAAAGAAAAAATTCAAAAAGACTGGCAAAAGGGACTCTTGGTAAAACTACCTAAAAAGGGGGACAAATCCAATTGCAACAACTGGAGAGGAATAACTCTTTTGTCCATTCCTAGTAAAATCCTATGCAGTATAATCTTACAAAGAATGAAAGAAGAGATTGATAGCAAGCTGAGAGATGAACAAGCTGGATTTAGACAAGAACGATCATGTGTCGACCAGATTGCTACACTCAGAATAATTATTGAGCAAACGATCGAATGGCAGTCATCCCTATATCTAAACTTTATTGACTTCCAGAAAGCATTTGACAGCATAGATCATCAGGTCTTGTGAAACATTCTAGGACACTATGGGATTCCACCTAAGATTATTTCCATGATTAAGTTACTGTATGAAGAATTCTCTTGTCAGGTCATACATGCTGGTACATTGATGGATCCTTTCCCTGTAACAACTGGCGTAAGGCAAGGATGCATTCTCTCTCCCCTTCTCTTTCTCATAGTCATCGACTGGATAGCAACACAGCTTACAACAACCCTCATGGTATACAATGGACACTAACATCTCGTCTAGAAGACCTCGAATTTGCAGACGACATATGCACACTATCGCATCGTCTTCAAGATTCCCAACACCAGGTCAACCATCTCGAAGAAACAGCTAAAAGAACAGGATTGTATATCAACACAGCCAAAACCAAAGCCATGAGAATCCAACAAAACCAGATGGATCCAATATTGGTAAATAACCAACAGATAGAGAATGTAGATAAATTTACGTACCTTGGAAGTGTCATGAGTACAACTGGAGGCACTGACGAAGATGTACAAGCCAGAAAGATGAAAGCATTACAGGCTTTTTCCATTCTAAAGCCAGTATGGAAAAGTAGAACACTGAGAACGGCTACTAAGATCAGAATTTTCAACAGCAATGTTAAGTCTGTCCTGTTATATGGTTGCCAGACCTGGAGAGAAACAGAAAACACCATGAAATCTATACAAGTCTTTGTTAACAAGTGCCTAAGAAATATACTGAATATCAGATGGCCAGAAAAAATAACAAACAAGAAACTCTGGCAAAGAACAAAACAACAACCAATAGAAAACACCATTCGAACCCGAAAATGGAAATGGATTGGTCATACTTTAAGGAAGAACAATAAAAACACTACAAAGCAAGCTTTAGATTGGAATCCCCAAGGGCAAAGAAAAAGAGGAAGACCAAAGAACACCTGGAGGAGGGGTTTGAACTCTGAACTGAAGAGAGTAGGACTAACGTGGAAGAATTGTAACACCATCGCCCAAAACCGAAGCGAATGGAGAGAAACTGTAGTTGCCCTATGTCCACCCATGGACGAAGTGGAATAAATCAAAAAAAAAATCAAGCTAGGGAGGTCAGTCAAAATATGAAATATATAGAAAGTGTACAAGTATATATTAGTTTGAAAGAGCCCAAGAAATGTAACTTAATGGTGCAAAAAATTTTAAAATCGGTCAAGGGGTTCAAAAGTTATTACAATTTAAAGTTCAAAATTTTGGTCATTTTTCTTGCAAAGGCAAAAAATTTTGGGCACTTTTGGGGCCCAAATAAGTCAAATAGGTAAAGAAATTCATACATTGTGTCTTCATCATTTAAATAAAGCCATTTCATACTTTGATTTAAGCCATTTTGAATTCAAAAGCAGTTTTTAGCACAACAGTTATTGTGATTAAATTTGTAAAAACACATTTTTATAAAGAAATAATTTAATTATATTTAAAAATCATCAAATGTTGAAAAATAAGGGTAAATTAAACATTTTTGAAAATTTCAGATTAAAAAAAAAAAGCATATTTATGCTAATATTGATCAAAATATCAACATACCATTCAAGCTCTGTGGAATCAGAGAGCATTGCAATCTTACCCGATGGGGTCTGTGATTTTCTTGTCTTGCATTTTGAAGCATTGTTTGGTTCGTTTTCTTACTTTAAAAAACAATTTTGTGAGTAATTTAACATTTCAGAATATCATATAATTCCTTTGTATTTACAACACTTGTAACTTCATTTAATGTCTAATTGTGATGAAACAAACACCATATGTTTATCATATACGGTTTAAAACAGTTCATAACAGATACAATACAGAGAGAAATACCATGACTGATCACTGACATAGTGGTACACCACTCTATTTGTGGTAACCAACAATTTTTTTATACAAATAGATAGTTCCCATTTTTTTTTATTAAATTTTGAATGGTACAAAAATGTAGGTTATGTCTAGACCGAATTTCCTCTGACCTTGCAACCCTCCTCTTTTATATTTGGATATTGATATGTCGGGTTGGGGTCAGAACGATGCACCATACAAAAAGTTGGAGATTAAGCGGTACCGCGGAGTATCGCCCTTCAACTGCTTGTAACGACTTTCAACTTGAAATTCGGACTAGGTTATGTCCAACGACTCCATGAAATCTTGAGAAATAATATTGTCTACCACTCTAAGAGCAGTGAGGAACGGACATGCATTGGAATTAAATAATAATAGCGAGCACTATTATGTACATGTAATAGCGCATTTTTCTTCTCATGCATATCTGTTTCTCACTTATAACTTTAGTCTTTTTAGACAAGCTCGAGAGCTTTGCAGCCTTGCTACAGTCATCTTAGAACAGCATAGTGCAATTGTACTAACAACCACCACAGTGTTCATATTTGTGCACCACTACTATAAAGGGACAATGGTCGGTTTCATTTTTGGTCGAGTTTAACCAACCTGTTTCGTGTCAACTTTGCTTCTGTTTTTAACAGGGAGACAATTTTTGTTTTCTTTACAAAGGGAGATAATTTGTGATTGGTTCTGCTAAATTCAAACCATCGTCCCGGAAAATAACAGTAGACTGTACGTAAGCACGAACAGCTGGAAATGTGGAATCTCAGAAATGAACAAATTCTAGTTATTTTTTAGACTACCGAACAGCACTGCTAAATGTTGCCGAAAAAATTCATTTCTTTTTTCAGGATCCTTTAATTTTCTCTGTTCATGAGCATGTCTCTCGCTTGGCAGTGTGATCTGAGTAAGTATAATTAAGAACTGTAACGGTCTATTGAGTACTTTTGATGTTAACTATGGTATTGCTTCATTTATGTGTTGTCTTCCGTCATAATTCTGTTTTAAATATGTTTTGATTTAATTTATGCTATTTGTTAGAGTATTTTCAATAATGTTATGTAATTTTCATGTATTTATATAACTCCTTTTAGTATTGAATATAGAGGGTATTGAGGAACGACAAAGCAAGAACAAGGAAACATACGAAGTAAATCAATTATCCGTCTTTTTATTTTTTATTTTGCAGAACTTTCAATGCCTTCCACTATTCAATAATAAAAAGGAGTTCCACATTCGTCTATATGTTGGCCCAAAATAACTACCACTCCTAACTTTGTCTCATATGAAAAAAAAAGCACTTTCTGCATTATTTTCGGACAAATAGATACTTAAACCTTGAATATATTTTTATTGAGCACCGTAGTGAATGGACCCGAAGTGTTTGATTTTTTGGCTAGATACTTATCAAGCCTTTAGCAAAAGAAATCCATTTGTTAATTGGTGTATACTGCAAGAATACGGGCCGAATATTTGTAAAAGAACGATCGGAGTGCCTGCAAACTTATGTAACGAACGTATCTTTTAATAACTCCAACCACTATAATGATTAATGATGTTTAAAGATCTCACTATAATGATGTTTAAAGATCACGGTTAAATTTCAATTATTATATTGTTTCAAGGTCTAAATTTAAAATTCCAATTATTATAATGTGTCAAGGTCTAGATCAAAAATTGTAATTATTATAATTTCGTTTCAAAGTCAAGGCGAATAATACCTTGAGTTTCTTTAATTACTTTGTTGGACATTATTCCTCTTAATAATTCTGAATGTATTTATGTTTCAACGTTTCTCTTTTTCCCTGTGAATACTTCAAATCTGCATCATCGTAAATCATAGTTTAGTTTAAGGGCTTTGATTCTCCAGGGTCGTAATTTTCTAACGTCTGTAAAACCTTATTATTTAAAAACAAATCTGATGAGGACCTTACAGTGTTGTAGTACTTGTGCATGTCTCAATATGTCTGAAACGGGTGCCTATGATGTGGGCACATTGTGCTTGCGCTTAGTTTCGCAGATTAAAGTTTATCACTATATTACTTTCAAGGCATGAAAGGAGATCCACATATTTTAATTTTATTAACTTGACCTTATTTTTTACAGCAATGATAGATTATTACCAAGAAGTTTATACAAATGTAATAAACTACTCTAAAACTCTTTTTTATCGTTTTGCCTTTATTTTTTCTTATTTCTTTAAATGAGGTAATGATTAGTATCAAAGGAATTATATTTGGACAGTGTTTTGTTTAGGGTTAAGAAATAGTAGGGATTTTTATGAACTGGCGACATTAGATAATAACGATCCTGGAGAATTAAAGCCCTAAAAGAAAACTATGATTTACGTAGTTTTGAAGTTTTGACAGTGACAAAGATAAAAGTTGAAACATGAAATACATTTTATTCTGAGTTAGTCATTGTAAAATGTGTAGAAAAATACAGTAAATATAATACGATTCACGCAATTTGTCAAAATTGTTTCAAATGTTTAAATGTATCATTGAAAATACTTTGTTCTATACACGTATGCAAGATTCCTGAAAGATGCAATTGTATCTTACTACTTTATCTGAAATTTATGCGTCTTCCCCACATAGTTCAAGACTTTTTAAGGGTTATCTTCCTTGATTTTCTTGCATGTGATTGCATTTGTTCCTCGCTTATTAATTGTTCATATTTTCTGAACTGATTACCACTTTTGAACGATGGCAATGTTATGCTACTGGGTTGTATTTCAGTGGCAATAGCTAATCATAGTAGAAGCAGGATGTTTAGCGCTCTATAAAAACTGGTTAACACACATTTTCAATAGAAAATGCCGTTACCAAATCAGGTATTTTCCTTTCAGACTATGCCTACATGCAGTTTATCAGTTAGGTAATTTTATTATTACCCTCCATTAAAATAGATATATGATTTACATTTATGCCTTCAATGCTGCTGACTGCTGGGTGTAAGTTTTTTTTCAGCAAATCAAGTCAGTTGATCCTGTGAAGAAAATATCGAAAAAGATTAAAGCACGCAATATACATTGTAAACTGCGACTTGCTTTGTTTAGCAATGCTTGAAGGTATTTATTACATTACCATATTTTGAATTCCATATGGATTTCTGTATTGTTTATTATATCTTAATTTAATCTTCATATTAAATCATTGGTCTAAATCAGTTTCAATTGCTTTTTAGGGAACCGAGTACATTAAGGAACTACATCATTCAGTATTGAATTACTACAAGGACAAAATCAATATCGGAAATAATTATCATTAAAAATAATTTCAACTCTTAACAGTTTTTGCCGTGCTTTGTTAAAAGATCGGAAATTTAATTAGTTTATATCTATAAAGATACACTCTTCTTCTATAATCCAACTGACATTAAAAAAAATACTGTCAGAAGTATTATGAAAAAACATTCCAATAAGCTTTAATTACTTGTGTATAGTGTTTCTGCTACTTATTATGAAATTTAATTACAGATGAGCATATTGTCGGTTCCTTAATTGAAAAAAGAGCTAAATCCGCATGTTCTAAGTTTTCTCATGCGAACATGCAGCTAACATTGTCACAACAAATTACGGAACCTTTAATATGAATTCTTTTCTAGAAACACCCACCGAATTTCTTCATATTATGTCAACTCCAGTATAGGGTAGACGAAAGAGGATTGTAAAACTATGACACGAAGAACAAATCTATTATCGTGGTGCAGCCATGAGTTCACGATGTATCCATTTGAGTTTTGAAGTACTGGCTTCAATCTTTTAGCACTATAACCCTGTTCCAGAAGCCTGATTCTAAGAAGTATAGCGCGGTACAAAATGTCTGCGTAGTTACGGCAAGCACTGGCATAAAGTATAAATTGTGATATGAAAACTCCATAAGCAGGTGTTACAGAGATTCTGCCACAGATGAAAGGAAAGTTGACAATACGGAATGAGAAGTCATATCGTATGTCGTATTGTTTTGTTCACAGTTTTTCTTTACCATCGATCTCTAAGTATATGTCAACACATGAGGCTGAATTCATAGTATCTGTATTATCATTCATCTAAAGTTCTTTAGGGTAGATACGATGTATAAAATCCCCGAAATTAAGACTATTTAACGATAACACGTCATTTGTATAGCGGAAACTGGGATCAAATGAACTGACTAAACAAATTTCCCTCTTGTGGATCAGGTCAACTATGAAATCAGCCTCATAGGAGTAAATGAACAAGTCAGAGAGAAGCGGAGCACAATTTGTTCCCATTGGAATGCCGACCGTTTGTTGAAAACTCATCACAACTAGCTTCAATAAATAATATCGAGTTTAAACCAAATTTAATCTGTTGATTATGTTATTTTTTTGCTGTACTAACACTTGCTACGTTGTTCATGTGTTGTGACCGAAGGACAAATACACGGAAGAAAAATAAATCAGGCATTTATGACAGAGAAGACCGATCAGGCATAAATAGTCAGAAAGTTAATGAACCTAAATAGTTTTAGTTGTTGATAATGAATGATCTTTATCTTGATTGAAACATTTGAATGCATTGTTACATGGTACCAAAAGTATTTAAATCATAAATCAAGTATAACTTATTATAATATTTATGTTTATCGTCGCATTTTGATTTTTTTTCTGTGTGGGGAAATTGTAATTAAGCCCGGGTAGAACGCTTACCAAACATATACATTTTGTAAAAAATATCATTAAATGTTTAAATGTGACGATGTATCAATCCAAAAACGAATTCTATTCATACCAGTAGTCATTTATAATGTTTATATTAAAATGACATAGGCCAAGGTAATATTTCGGTTTTGTCCGAACTAATGGCACTGTATTATGGAGGGAACATCAAAAGCTTGGCCCTATTTGTGTTATTCTGTTGTGTTATCAAGAAAGGTATATATTAAAAAAAAAACTAAACCAGATTTTTATTATCAAATAGAATCTTATTCGGTTTTCCAAAACACAATGCTGATTCATATGAAAGATATAGAATGTGTATTTATCTAAATCCATATATAGTGCAAATATATACTTCGTCGTAAAACTTTTATTTAAAGTTGTTCACTTGATTTGTTTTCCAAATTATATATGTACATGTTGCAGTATATAAGCGTATGTACATGGAGAACAGACACATATAACAAAGAACACAAAATAACTAAAATAAAACATATAAAGTAACAAAAGTAAATGCAACTCGGACTCCACTAAAAATTGAGAGCATGGACCACGCGCACCGGTAGGGTCTTCTAGAAACATCTGCTGAGTTGCTCATAAAAAGTCAAGTCCGGGGTAGACGAAAGAGGAAAGGAAAAATATGACACGTTGAACAAGTCGGTTTTCATGGTGCAGATGGATACATCGTAACGATCCACGAGTTCATGATGACGACCATAAAACATCTGTAGTGATGACTTTAATCTTGTGGCAACATAACCCTGTTCTAGAAGCCTAACTGTAAGAAGTTTAGCGCGATGCAAAAACGTCTGCATATTTATGGCAAGCTCTGGCATAATGTAAATTCATTGATGATTTCTATGGTGTTATGGAGTCAGAACAATTGAAAATGGCTAGGAATGACCTTTCCGGCAACACAGTGAATTTTTTTATAGTTACCATAGTAATAGCGTTGCCAAAATAAAAAAAAAGAGTGTCATTGTTTTCCACGTTTCCATGGTGACTTCATACAGATAAATATGCAATATTCGACACTTGTGTTTTCCATTTTTCCTAATATTCTGGTCCTTACCTAGAATTGCTTTCAAGGTGTCACACTTGCCATAATAAGTAACATTTATTTGTATCATACATTGTATGTTGTTCTATCTGTAAATAATTCACTTTATAAAGTAACATTTTTAACACTATTTAATGTTTTAAAATACGTTTGTTCTTTTTTCATGTGGTATGTTAAAAGATTGTTTTCAGTCAGTAAATAAGCAAAAAAAAAATCAATTTTAGTAATAACTGGTCAATTTTGGAATTACACGTGTTTACTTAAAACACAGAAATATTACACTTATTGAAAATTTAGTAATAATTCGTTATAACTTATTATGCTTATTTACAATAACATTTATTATATCATAATAACAAAATGCAAATTTAGAGTTATGTATTTGAGCAATAAGGTATAAAATTATGTAGTCCTAATAACTCGATCTAGAGGATGACACTTTTATTATAATTATTCTTTACAGGAGAAACGGATAATTTCTCTTCTACATTCTTTCTCGAGATGTACTTTACCAAAGCATTCTTTCGTTAAATTTTACAAGTTTATCAATTAAAACTGTTTCCTAGAAAGACAGCAATATCTCTTCAACATTGATAAAATAAGGAGGAAATAAAAAAACAACTAAGAGTCAAAGAGTAATCAGGGGAACCAAGGTTATAGCGGTAATCAAAGAGTAATAAAGGGAACCAAGGTTATAGCGGTAATCAAAGAGCAATCAAGGGAACCAAGGTTATAGCGGTAATCAAAAGAATATAATCCAGAGACAAAGACCAGACATGGAAAATAGACATACACAACAAAGAACATAAAGTAACTAAAATCATACATACAAAGTAACAAAAGTAAATGAGCAACTCGGACTCCACTAAAAACTGGGAGCATGGACCAGGTGCACCGGTAGGGTAAGCGTCCTCTGCTTTTCTAGAAACACCTGCCGAGTTGCTCATAAAAAGTCAAGTCCGGGGTATTCATTCCATTCCACTACTGCCTTGTTTGTCTGTATCTTAAGGTTCGTCATCATCTTTTTTTACAAATATGGGTTTTATCTCACAACAATGTTTTCATTACACTCCCGAAAAGCATGCGCACTGGACCCTGATAATTCAAATTCATATTCATGTTCTGCTTTAAAGTTCAACCAAAGTCAATATCTCGGATATTTCTTGCTAATATATTTTCATTTACCATGTTAACTATTCATTAAACGAAGTACTGAAACTATGCTTTATATACTCTTGATCATAATTTTTTGTTAATTTATATCTATATTTCTTTCGTCGGAAATTATTGCTAATATATTTTCATTTACCATGTTAACTATTCATTAAACGAAGTACTGAAACTATGCTTTATATACTCTTGATCATATTTTTTTGTTAATTTATATCTATATTTCTTTCGTCGGAAATTATAACTTAAAATTAGTCCATAAAGGTAAAATGTAACCATTTCGTGACCTAAAACAGGTAGTGTTGTTTTAAAATTTAATTAAAATAAATGAGTATAACGATTTTATGAAGGGCGAGTATGCACATATCTACGGCTGTATGTCCTAAAGAGTTCATTATCTGGTGTTTGATGTTTTTAAAATAATTCACAGCAAAATACCACCAACAGTTTCAGAACACATATAATGCAAATAGTAGGTTTGCGCGCGCTGGTTTCACCCAGGATAAAATTACACATGACCTCAATATAGGGCAAGGTACTATAACAAAAATCCTCCGGCGCCGTGCTCAGAAAACAACTGAAGTAAAAAGCATTGCCTTGGATGCCACGACATACTTCTATCCGTGATGACCGCATTTTGTACCGTATTTGTAGAAATAACCGGATAAATTCGGCATCAATCCTATGCATTCAACGATGGCTAGCATGGGCGCAACAACATGGTCGTTGCACTTTGAGACACTGGCGTCACATTATTTTTACTGATGAATTCAGATTTTTGCTCCATAGATCTAATGAAAAAATGCGAGTGAGGCGCCAACAGGGCAAACGATTCAGAGAGGACTTCATTGTGGTACTGTGATGGCTCTAGGTGGTTCTGTGCATATATGGAGTGTAACTAGAAACGGTAGGAAAACTGATTTAGTTGTGCTCCGAAATACCGTCAATGGCGAACGTTATCGACAACAGCTTCAAACAAATCTCATTCCGTAAGCAAGGCAACACTTGAACAAAAACTTGCGCCACATCGTGCAAGGATAGGACTGGACTTATTCTCCGTTTACTCCTGATTGCAACCAAATTGAGTATTCGTCGGATACACTTCACCAAGCAGTTCGAAGCCGCAACGTCAAGCCATCAAATCTTGACGATATTGAAGCCACTCTGAATGTCGTAATGTTCAACAGAGAAGTATCAATATACTGATCAAGAGCATGCCAAACTTGCAATTTTCTGCTCTTTTTCTGTAGTATGACGAAAGCAAACTTCTACAAAAATATTTTCGTTTTTCTAAAATGTTTTTGTGGTAAATTATGGTACTTTTTAACGTATTGTTAACAAATATGACCTCTTTTCTTATACAATGCCCCTTTTTGAATAAACAGTGCTCTATCTTCAATGTGTTGCCCAGAAAAAATATATTCCATATCAAGAGTTTATGTCTTGATGTGACATTCTACATCAAAGCTCATGCCAAGTTTAGGAACATATTCTTTATATCATAAACAACAAAATATAAATAACCTATTTTAAAATAAATCTTCCAAAATTCATATTTAATGACTGAAATTCAGATATTCCTGATCATAAATGTAATATGCAGGGTAGGAGGACATTCATTTGCATAAAATAATTATCATTTCTTAAAAAAAACTTTATGATTATGATAATTTATTTTGAGGTCCAGCTTAATACCAACATCAATTATCATACAATATTTAAGTTTGCATTCAAATTAATCACGGGAAAAGTTAAGCTAGTTTATTCTATTATTTTACATACCACTTATAACTTTCTCATATCTTGGGTATGATATATGCATTGGTAATGGAAGTGACGTGATTATCATATGATTTCATTATGGATATAAATAGTAGTGAGCTGAGCTCGGAGTTTTACATTCAACTGTCGAGTCTGTATTTTACATATGCTTAATGTGTTTGAAAACGAGGTTGAGTTAATAACGCATGAGTGACAATCGTCGCAATGATTGGTCAATTCAGTAGGCATTTAGTATTAAACGAGTTCATCGGCGCGGATTATCGCTTCGTCTATAGATAGCCATTCAGGTGTGTAGCACAGCGTCTCAACGCTGTATGACTGTTACAGTCTGTATGTTCTTTGACCCTATCTTATCTACGGTTATGTCGTTTTCTCATAGGAATGTAACATTCCGAGAGAATGCTTTGCTTTAGATTTATTCGGACCTTTCGGCTTTTTTATACGATAAATTATCATGAAATTATTTGTATTTTTGGTTTTCTGTCGAGCTACAAATATGGCGCGGTAAACAAACGTTTAGGGTGGTAGTCAATCACTTCCAGTCGCAATTTCATACTGGTTCATTTTGAAGTTATGCATTTATTAGCGATATGCACCATTGTATGCATTTATAAGCGATATGCACCATTGTTTTTACTAAAGGTTGTGTACTTGGTCAAATAAATTATGTGTTTGTAATGGAGTTACAGAGCCAATAGCACGAACGTACCACATAACAGGGTGTCCTTTGTGAGGTTACTAAGTCAGAATATAGGTAGTTGATACTGACACATGAATCTGGAAAATGAATACATCAGCGAACGTTCAAACACTTACCACCATTTATTAAAAGAATATCACACTACGTATATGGTTAGATTGGTATTGCTGTTTTCTTAGTCAGATTTCATAGTGTTAACTGGCCATGTTCCCTGAGAAACTTGCACATGCAGAATACTCCCGTTATTCATTAAATGTATTCTAAATATGCAGGTTTGTCTTAGGTAAGAGGAACTTTATGGTGGAATTAAACCTATATTTGTCGAAAGTTAATAATGAACCATTAAATGATCAAACATGAAAAATAGCACCATTATTTCCTTGCCAAGTTATAAATTCAGCTAAAGATTTTACCTTGTACATAATCATCAATGTTTTAATCTATATCGTGGTACAATGTGTATTCCAATTTCATGGGATATCGCGCTTGTTTATACGATTGGTATTTCTTTTTGTTTAACGAATTAAGATATTTCATTTTATAGCATACATTAGGTGTATGCACGTATTAAAAGTATGAAGGTAGTACAAAGAGTTTTACAATTATTTACAATTCTCATGTTCCATGCTATTTGTATAATAGCTGGAGAAACAAGAAAAAGTAATGGTTTTTTGAATGTGGACTTTACAAACTTCAGAATATTGGAAAAAGAAATTGCGAGTGTTAAATCTGAAAATGTAATAAAATGTCAATGTTTCTGTACAAATATAACCGCATGTATATCCTACTCTTACAACAAGCTGAGCCAGAGCTGCGTTATATACAATACAGACTTCCTGTTTCTGGGTGTATCTACAGTTGCGGAAGTTGGATGGAAATACTTTAATATGATAACAGGTATGTCTTTCAATTCAAGTCCTTAAAGATCAACTACAAAAAATGTTAAATATATTTATATATTCAACTATTATTAATGATAATTCTCAATTAAATTTACAGTAGCATCTTTTGAATAAACATTATTTCAGACCGAAGTACGTGCAATATCAAACGGTTTCGGTTTTCGTTTTGGTGTTGTCACATTCTTTGATATGTTTCGTGCTAGCTTTCAGTAACTGCAAGCGTCCTATTACGTGTATTTTATTACTTTTGTTGTCGGAACCTTACTGAGCTTACTGAATGGTGTGATTACACTTGTTGAAGGTATTTTTGCAATCTCTAAAAGTATTAACTATTTTTATATTTAGGTAATACGCTGGTGTGTTTGCTATGTTGTACTATGTCAGGTCTTTTTTCCTAATAAATCTCGCCTAAATTAGCAATAAAATATTTTTTTTTCAAAATGCGGGTTTCATTTTTTGGTGTTGAGAGGGTTATATAATTTTTCTTGTGATTTTATATCACTCATATGGCTTCTTTACAATTCGTTATGAGTATCTTCACATTTTACTCATTGCAAAGATTGTATGCTTGTTTGTAATTCTCAAATCATATTTCAAAAATAATATAAAAAAATTACAAATTTCGGCTTAGGTGTGTGTAAGTGCCGTGTCTCCCATTTAAACACATCAAATAACAATATTTTTGGGTGGATTTATTTTAATAAAACAAAATAAAGAAAACAATTATTTACAAGCGAACTTCTCCTTTTGATCCGTTTCGGTATATTTTTACTTTTAGCTACCTGTCATCAATGTGTGAGGTATGGTTCAAGTTTGTACATGATCGACCCAACCCTGAATAAACAAAGTTGGACAACATCTCGGGTAAGCAGCTTACCAGTTGTCATTTGGTATTTCAAAATAGAAAATAAAGATAGCATGAAAACAGACGATTTGGAATATATTAAAAATAGAGAAAATGTTTTCCTTTTTTACATGACCCACTTCATCGTTTTCCGCAAAATATAATTAACGCTGTCACATGTCTACGACATACACCAATTATTACTGGGTATCGTTCTATACTCTTATTCTCATTACTTCAGCAAGTTTTTCACGCCCTTGTCTAAAGGTTAATTCCTTATTATAAGATATATTTAATGTAACTTTTAAGAATCAGACAAATTTCTTACCACAAAGTAACTATCTCCCCTATAGATCCACATAACACTCGTTGGTATGTACATTATACTTCCATTTTTTATCAATTATACATAATGCGACACCTGTTTTCAGACAATTTCTCTCTTTTAAGGTTATGGTATGCAAATTAGTTTTTTTTTCTATCGATTATTGTTGTCTTAAAAAAACTTTAGTTACAGTGTTTTTGTTTGCCAACTTGCTCTCTATCACATTATAACTGTCTGTAGACTAGTTCTTCGTTACAATCTAATTGTTTACATATTTGTTCTTTGCCATGTTATTTCATACTGATGAACAATATATAACTGTCATCAGACATAGCCTAGCAGTTTGCCTACATGTTTATCCTTTATTACAATGTTACTATCGACAGAATATATGTATCAAGAATGGAGGAGATTTGGCAGTTTTTGAGACACGTGGCGAAAACGACTTTGTAAAGCAACAGCTCAAACTAGCAGGGGGAACAGGTATACATTTTTTTGTATATTTATTACTAATGGTAAAATGTACTTTCCAAATGGGATGAATGTAAAAGATTGCAAAAATACCTATTTAAGATATGTCCCAAAGCGTCATTTTCAGATTAATTTACTACCTTTAACTGAAAATGCGGTATATTTTAAAGAAAAATACAAACCTTTGAAAATTCGGATACATATATCAACCGAAAATGTAGAAAATCTTAATAATTAGGACCGTATTTTATTTCAATCAATATGTATTTCTATTTTGATCGTTTTTTTGCTTCATGAAGGTCATGGTGGATACTGGGTAGGTGGTTACTACAGTGGAGGTTTTGAATGGGTTACTCTTCCGGGCCAGCCAATGTCATTTAGTGACTTTCATAGTACACAACCTAATAACCCGTCATATGAGAAGTGTCTTATCTTATGGAGAACGTTTTCGTATCAATGGGGCGATGGCAAATGCTCAGCCCCCGAACTGTTTGTCTGCGAATATCACTAATGAAAACTCTTGGTTCTTTCTTACTACATAAAAATGTTAATTATATGTTTTTGCTACATGAAACAGACAATTAGGAGTTTGGATAGAATATCTTAAAACCAACTATTAGTGTTTCGAAAATATAGAACGGTGAATATATATACATTTCGTTATCTGGAATTAAAGAATAAAATTATCAGAATTTGAACATTTTGAGCGGGTAAACAGCATATGGCAACAACAATTGGATAACATGTAATCGGATGGTACCTCACACTGTAAAAGGCAAGTTTTCAGTGACTACAGCCAACACATGAATATATGGGCAATTGTAAAACATGACATACAGTTTGGATGTACATTTAGGTGTAAAATATATTATAATTCATCACAAAAAGCCATGTTTTAGGGTAATTGAATTCGTTCATATTGTATTGCGAACTTGAACATTTTTTTCACTCGACGATAGGAAAAGTCCTCTAATACTTACACTCTTCACAAAAAAATATATTTATTATCACATTGTTGGGGGTAGTATGGTCGTTTTCATCCCTTTGATAGCAGCGGTAGTTTCAAGCAAGTATCAGCCCAAACCCTTTCGTCAACGGCAACGGTATCAACTCAACGTGAATGGTAACGCTCTTATTATAAATCAAATGCTATGCTTATATATATCTATGGCAACACCGCCTGCACAAAATCCAGCGCCCTAGACCACTCGGCCAACTAGGCTATATAAAAATATAGCTTCCGCTGGCCGGGTCATTCCTCCTCGTAGGATTAATCTAGGGCTTTAACTAAGTACACGATGTATGGTAGTACGAGACAGCTCATTTAGATGTTATTATGTAGTATAGAGGATCATATTAATGATGCATATCACCACAACAAATCAATATTATACAACGTCTCAGAATGTGACGACTATATTCACTACACTGCTCCATCGGATCAACTTTATACAGGGAAGATAACGTAAACTGATAGAAGGGTCTAAAAAATTCCCAACGATGTTAGAACTGTCAAATTTGCGAAACAAATATTTTTATAAAGCCTAGCTAGCCGAGTGGTATAGGGCGATGGACTTGGTGCAGGCCGTATTGCCATAGATGTCACAGTGGTACGAGGTCGAGTCCCACAGAGGGAACTACAGAAAGAAACTACATTCAATATATGACTTGAACTTTTAATTTGAAATGATTGAAATATGTGATTGTGACATTGCATTTGTCCATATCGTCCTTTACATCAACCCTCGACATATCAATAACAAATATCAACAATTCTAAAATAAAGGCCAAAGTGCAACATTCTTTGACTTACTTTATACAAAGCAATGCTCACTATTATCGATTTAAAGATATGTTTTCACAGGCATGTTTTAATCTCTGAACGAAAATAGAGTGATTTAATAACTCTACAGCAACGCTACTGGCCTCACTAAGGGAAAGTATAAACTAAACTAATCTGTCGTGTATAGTGTAAGCGGTAAACAATCTTTTGGGACTTAATAGAATAGTTCATAAGCTACTTTATACAAAGTTTATTGCCAATCGGGTGTGCCTTCATATTAAAAGGCCACGCATGCAAGAATTAATTTCATTTTCACACGATATACATTCTTACATCGAGCAATTAATCATAAAGCGAAGAAAAAGATTTTGCAAAATCTGACACGTCAAATACAATCAAGGAAATAAAGAAATTAAAGACTGAAGTCTTCAAAGCCGCTAATCGTCAACTATTCTCTGCCACTGACTTTTGCTTGCTTTCAACATCCGAAATGGCATGAATGCGCTATGCACGGGTGTCAGGGTTATGTTACTACAAGATTGAAGTCATCACTACAGAAGTTTTATGGTCGTCATCATGAACTCGTGGATCGTTATGGTGTATCCATCAGCACCATGAAAACTGATTTATTCAACGGGTCGTAGTTTTCCATTCCTCGTTTGTCTACCCCGGACTTGACTTTTTATGAGCAAGTCGGCGGGTGTTTCTAGAAAAGCAGAGGACGCTTACCTTAACGGTACACCTGGTCCATGCTCCCAGTTTTTAGTGGAGTCCGAGTTGCTCATTTACTTTTGTTACTTTGTATGTATGATTTTAGTTACTTTGTTCTTTGTTGTGTGTGTCTGTTTTCCATCTCTGGTCTTTGTCCCTGGATTACATTCTTTTGATTACCGCTGTAACCTTGGTTCCCTTGATTACTCTTTCCGATAGAATATTGGTTCCCTTAATATGATTGCGTACTCTTTCGTAACAGTAATGACCAGAATGTTTTCAATCAACTGATTACCCGGAGCCGAATTAAACAATTGGCAATAGCTACAGATAGATATCGGGTGTCTGGGAACTTATATGACCTATATTGTCAATGGTAACAACCCAGGTAGCACGACCCTTTTTTCGAAATATTTTATTTAGAGTTAATTGGTAGTTTGCTAAAACATTTTCAACATTTTAAAATTGTTCTTAAAAAAACATTTTAATTTTTTTCAAAATGTTTTGATAACTTTTTGTTTTTAAACATTTTACCGTTTAAGTTTGAAAAAGGTTTTCAGAACTGTTTGTTGAAATGTTTTTGAATTTTTTAAATAATATGTCACTGTAATGTTTTTGGATCTGTTTTTAAAACATTATTTGGGTATCTTATAAAAATGTTCCTTATATGTTACGACAAAATATTTTCTGATAATGTTTTCATTACATTCCTTTGAAACAGGTTAAAACATTTCCAGATATGGTTTTAATAATGTTTTCTGAAATGTTC
This sequence comes from Perna viridis, assembly GCA_037379345.1. Lineage (NCBI taxonomy): Eukaryota > Metazoa > Mollusca > Bivalvia > Mytilida > Mytilidae > Perna > Perna viridis. The sequence continues at coordinate 22,396,462 of CM074518.1, read as the reverse complement.
AATAAAAAGTAAAAATGTAAGAAAAAAATCATTTTAATACATTATTTTTTTATAAACGTTTTAAAACGAATTTAGAAAATGTTTCTTAACTATTTTAAATATTTAAAAACAATTTTCTCACAAATATAAATATAGAATGAAAAATAAGTAGGCAATGAAATTGAAATTCTGATAATCTAGCACTATACGACTATGGAGGCTATATATAATTACATCATTATTTAAATTTAAAAGAATGACCAAACAAGAATATTATACACATGCAATATACATGTACATGTAATACTAGTCTTCTTAATTTGTAATTCATATTTGATTTACAATTAATTCATCCCAGTGTGCTGTTCCTTGTCTTTCAATTAACCAACATCGATGATATATAGATGATGGCATCTCCATAGAAATAATTAGATAATAGCGTAAATGGTGTGCCACATTCTGCTATTGAAATAGGTTAGAGCAAATCTTTATCAGTGTGCATATTATCTTTCACACGTGTGCAAGGAGCACGCACTATTTTGAAGACGATTTAAATTAATTAGGGCGCTGGACTTAGTGCAGGCGGTGTTGCCATAGATGTCACAGTGGTACGAGTTCGAGTCCTGCGGAGGGAACGACCAAAATTTGACAGTTCTAACATCGTTGGGAATTTTTCAGGCCCTTCTATAAGTTAACATTATCTTCCCTGTATCAATTTGATCCGATGGAGCAGTGTAGCACATAGAGTCGTCACATTCTGAGACGTTGTATAATATTGATTTGTTGTGACATGCATCATTAATATGATCCTCTATCCTACATATTAACATCTAAATGAACTGTCCCGTACCACCATACATCATGTACTAAGTTACAGCCCTAGATTAATCCTACGAGGAGGAATGACCCGGCCAGCGAAAGCTATATTTTTTCGAGTGGTCTAGGGCGCTGGACTTAGTGCAGGCGGTGTTGCCATAGATGTCACAGTAGTACGAGTTCGAGTCCCACGGAGGGAACGACCAAAATTTGACAGTTCTAACATCGTTGGGAATTTTCAGGCCCTTCTATAAGTTAACGTTATCTTCCCTGTATCAATTTGATCCGATGGAGCAGTGTAGCACATAGAGTCGTCACATTCTGAGACGTTGTATAATATTGATTTGTTGTGACATGCATCATTAATTTGATCCTCTATCCTACATATTAACATCTAAATGAACTGTCCCGTACCACCATACATCGTGTACTAAGTTACAGCCCTAGATTAATCCTACGAGGAGGAATGACCCGGCCAGCGAAAGCTATATTTTTTCGAGTGGTCTAGGGCGCTGGACTTAGTGCAGGCGGTGTTGCCATAGATGTCACAGCGGTACGAGTTCGAGTCCCACGGAGGAACGACCAAAAATTTGCCTCGCAAATTTGACAGTCCTAACATCTTTGGGAATTTTTCAGACCCTTCTATATATATATATATATATATATATATATAGCTAGGCTATATAAAATTATAGCTTTGGCTGGCCGGGTCATTCCTCCTCGTAGAATTAATCAGGGTTGTAACTTAGTACACGATGTATGTTCATCTTGGTGTTATTATGTAGGATAGAGTATGTAGCTGGCCGTAGATGTCACAGCGGTACGAGTTTGAATCCCGCGGAGGGACAGACCAAAAATTTGCTTCGCAAATTTGACAGTTTTAACATCGTTGGGAATTTGTCAGACCCTTCAATAAGTTAAAATTATTTTCCCTGTATCAATTTGATCCGATGGAGCAGTGCAGCGAATAGTCATCACATTCCTTATACAAATTTGCCTGAGGAATAAAGGAAGTAAATTATTATAAAAAAAATGTTGAAAACAAATTAAATTAAGATTACCTAAATGGATGGTAAGGAATTAAAAGTGTCTATAATGGCTCCCAAAATAAGTCATTTTCATTTTCAAAATCGTGTTTTACAAAACATAAAATTGCAACCGTAAATATGTGTACAGTTCAGAACGGATAGATCGGTCCTTGCACAAGGAAATTATAGAAAACTAGAGAATTCACTGATATGTTATTATTTTTGTTTTGAGAAATTCAAATAAAAATGGTTACTATTGTAATTTTCCAGAAATTGGTATTTTAGTGTTATTTAGTTAGCATTTTATTAATACCTTTAATAATTTAAAGTAAGTTGTTTGAAAATTCAAAAGACAAGAAAAAAAAAAACAACATTTTAAATATCAAGGTAAAATGATCTCATTGCATGTTCAATTAAAAAGCAAGTATCATAATTTCATTTTTTATGAACAAGCATTTCTTTCTATGACCTTTATTTTACCACGAAATATATTTGTTTGGTTTTTATAGATATATCCTGTATATATTCTAAATATTAACATTTGTACCATTTGTTGGGAATGTCATTTTATTTAAAGATAATAACTATGGGGTATAGAAAATATCCAAAAATTGATATTTTCGATTTTTGCCATGATAACCATATTCAAAGTATTTTGTTTTCTTAAAATCGAAAAGCAACTATTGTCTGATGTAATATTATATTCGAATTAAGTTCACGTTTTGTAACATTCAAAGGAATTACTCATCCTTGGTTTCAATGTTTTGTATTTGCAAATTGAAAAAAAAACTTGAATTTTGAAAAAAATTGAATATGTACATGTTCAGTGATTAAGATCTGTACCTTGTTATTCGAAAAAACACCTAATGGGGCATGAATAGATGTATTACAGGTGTAAATGCATGCTTTAAGCTATCTGGAATGATTCAATTTCTCATTGGCTTCAGGTCCTTGCGGGTTGGGTTCTCTCCTCTGCTCCAACTTTCTGTTCTTCAAAAATGCAAAATTTCGCACAAACTTTAAGAATTAAAATCATGAACAAATGAACAAAACCACGCCTGCTTTTTTTTTCGGGCAATTTGGAATGCCTATTATTTTAGAAAACAGTGACAGTTAATTTTGGGAAGACACCTATAATTTTTTATGGAAACATATATATATTTCATTATGTTACAATATCTCCAGGTTTTTGTGACAAAATACTTAAGAATTGTTTTGAATTTTTGACAAGGTGATGCGAAATTATCAATTTTGGGGCCATGAACAGCGAAGTGGTTTATGAAGAAGTCAAAACTGCCTAAGAGTTGGTTACGCAAGCATAAACTGGTAAAAAAATAAGAAAAAAAAATAGTTCGTATTTTCTTAGTTTCTTATCAATAATGTCAAAATTAAAATTTGTCCCCTCATCAAAGCTTTATCTAGTTCTGAATCGCGGACCGCGGATCGATCGACGTTAATGACGTCACAGCATCAATTAAGTTAGTTTATGGAAAGTAACTTATCTTGACTTGAAGAAAAAAACATTAAATTATTAAAGAATATATATTTTTTGTGGATCTCCATAAAGTACGGATTTGCAAAAAAAAATATATACTTTTTACCAGGAAAGTGTGTTGGATTTTCTCAATAAATAGCCTTATTTCCACATATTGTCATAGTGATCACCACGAAACGGTGTGGGGTCTACGTTTGTTGCATGTACTTTCTTAATTCTCCTTAATGTTCTTAGATATACTAACAAAAATAAAGTCATGTCCCGAAAGTAACAAAAAGACTGTCCTTATGGATAAAATTCAATATGTCCTTAAATCAAACAAATAAAAATATACAGGTTAAGATTACGTTACAGTAAAAATAACTTCATCTTTTCTGATAGTTTTCGAGTTCTTTCTATTTTGTTTTACTCATTAAAAGAACTGAATATGATGTGTTTCTCAAATGGCACTTTCTATATATATATAAGGTGATAGGGTATGCCGGCGGCTGAAAAGGTACCAAATATGTGAATAGGTAGGGCAAAACAAACATAGTTATATGATAAGTAAATAAGTTTACATTATGGATAAACAAAAACATTATTGTCCTATCATCTGTTATTTTCGTATATGAAGAATAAATGCCCGATCAAAAATGTAATTATATGGGGAAAGTCCTGTAATTTTCATTCAACAGGCCACCATAATCATAATGTGTGTTGAAGCTAGGGTCCTATCGCTAATCTGGATAAAATGGATCACTCAAATCGACTGGGATAGACCTCTAGCATTCCAGTTAAAATATCGAGGAGTGAAGTACGATTCTTTTTTAGTATTTTCTTACCACAAGGAAAAGTGTTATTTGTCCTCCATGCCACCAATAATCCAAGAAACTGGCACTGTTTTCATTTTCAAAACTTTTCTTCCAGGTATATCTTTTATTTAACCATTTTTTGTCAAGCTTTCATAACATTGTAAAGTCTCAGATACACTTCATTCTAAGTTTATAGTAGTTATATTCGCGCACGAATTCCAATAATCAGTTACAATATTGTGTCTGTGTAGTAATACTTTTTCGTCTGACTCAGTTCATTAGAGGTATTTGGCCATATGGGGACACTCCTTCTATATAGATTAGATCTCTTTTTCTGACAAAATATAATGATAAGGTCTACATTTTTTTCAAAAGCAAAATAGATGAATAGGGTAATGTTATAGAATACCTGCAGAAGCCCCTATCAAATAAGTATTGGAGTGGCCCCTTGAGGGCAATCATTTTTATTCTGGACTTTACAGAATTAAAAGTGTGAATTGCAAAAAAAAAAAAAAAAAAAAAACGTAATTGTCTGATTTTCAGATGTGGGAAATTAGACTTAAGTAGCAGCTGTTCATGTGTTAAAATGGTCATCATTAAAAATAAATCTTAATGCCATTTCCTCATGCTAGTCTCACCACAAAAATTTCTTACCAGTGGACAGTAGTTAAAGTTTGATAAAATAAAAGAATAATATATTGTCAATCTTCCAAGCTTATTCAGATGAATTCAAGTCCATTTTAGAACATTTAGCTGTTGAGATATTTTTGACATATTTTTTTATGCATAATATTTGCAATTTAGACAGGAATAAAATGTTACCCCAACAGCTTTACTTCATCATCATATTTAATATTTAATAATGTTACCATCTAGGTCAAATCATATGATTTCATCGAAAGTCTTTTTGTCAATAGCCATGGCTTGCAACTTATCAAGATTTGCTTGCATTTGATTGTCACAGAACCATTTAATAAATACTTTGACAATGCTTTCATTTTCAAGAATATTGACAAGGCTGTCTACATTTTTAGCAGCATAACTATGATAGGTATCGTCATCTGCATAATTGCACAAGTTGCTATCTTCAATATGGTTATATTGAGACACTAGCAGATCCAACAATTGTTTACTGTATAAAGTATATATTTGTCTTTTGGTCTTTGTCCCTGGATTACATACTTTTGATTACCGCTATAACCTTGGTTCCCTTGATTACTCTTTGTCAAAATCTTATGTTATGGAGATCCAGGAATAAATACAGATATTCTTTTAAATTTTGTCATAAAAATCTGTTGCCATGGTAACATAATAAAAAATATATTAATTTTCATAACAAATTTTGGGTGCCTTAAAAAATTAACTGTCAAAAAACAGGTTTTCTGTAATATCAGGCACTGCCAGAAAAAGTAAACGGACATGGTATTATTGTAAAACAACAAAATAATAATTAGAAATAAACCTTTTTCTGCTCATCTGTTCATGATTTTTATTCTTAAAGTTTGTGTGAAATTTTGCATTTTTGAAAAAAAGAAAGTTGATGCAGAGTGGAGAATCCAATCCGGCAAGGCCCTGAATCTTTCCGGATAGCTTAAAGCATTCATTTTCCCCTCTTTATCTTCACAAGTATTGTATCTGTTTATGTTCAAAGACCATAACACCCATCATCAATATTTACACAACATTTCCCTTTTTTTTCACCAGATCAATTTTTCGTACAAAACAATGCACCTCAACCGTATCTGTATGCCGCAACCTTATACTGCTATTCCCCATACTAAGTTAAAATCTCAAAAACATTGTACATCGCTGTTACTAAAAAAAAATTAATTAATTAATTAAAATATTAATAAAAATAATAATAAAAAAACGCTACATCTAGATAAACATATGTAGCTCGTGGTGTCGATGCCTCATACTTTGAAAAAAAATCCATGCCACCTTAAGAATGACGCATTTTTCATCAAACGGTCGTCATTCCAATAGGAACAAATTGTTGTCTACTTTCTGACCTGTTCCTTCACTCTAATAAGCCTGACTATAATTGAACTGATCCTAAAGATGAACATAGTTTAACTAGGTCCTTTAATCTCCGTTTCCGCTATATATTTGACGTATCATCGTTAAACAATTCTAGTTTCGGGGGGTTTTATACATCGCATCTACCTCAAAGAACTTGAGACAAAAGATACTACAGACACTGTGAAGCCAGCCTTATATCTTGACCTACACTTAGAGATCGATGGTAAATGAAAACTACTGATCAAACTATAAGACAAACGCGATGACTTTTCATTCTGAAATATTATCAACTTTCCTTTCATCTGTGGCATCCCTTCAGTACCTGCGTATGGAGTTTCCATACCACAATAAGAGTAACAACAAAACTACCGAACACTAATCCGTTTCATAATCAAGTCAAGTCCAAAATAAATGTGGCAAAATAGATATTACACCACCGGAGCAGCTGATACTGCAATTGTTCTGACCTGGTACAGGCTTTTTGAACGAAATGGTGGGTTGAATCTAGGTTTTACAGCGCGCTGAACACCCCTCTTCCATTGTGGCATGACTATATATAAACTCCTACGTTATGTCAGAGCTTGTCGTAACTACAAAGACTTTTTTGTATCGCGCTAGACTTCTAACAATTAGGCTTCTGCAACAGCGTTATGTTGCTACAAGGTTAAAATCATCACTATAGAAGATTTATGGTCGTCATCAAACACTCCTGGACCGTGTATCCATCTCCTCCATAACACTGATTTGTTCAACATGTCATAGTTTTCCTTTCCTCTTTCGTCTACCCTGGACTTGACTTTTTATAAGCAACTCGTTGGGTGTTTCTAGAAAAGCAGAGGACACTCACCCTACCGGTGCACCTAGTCCGTGCTCCCAGTTTTTAGTGTTGTCCATGTTTGCTCATATACTTTTGCTGCTTTGTATGTATTATTTTAGTTATTTTATGTGCTTTGTTGTGTGTTTTTGTTCTATAATTATCTTTTGTGAGTACAGTATTCTTTTTATGCACTGGTACAACTCGAGCTCGTGCAACCTAAAATTAATATCTGGAAAATCAGACGTATATAACTCTAATTTGTTTTTGGTTGTACAACAACTAGTCCAGTCATTTTCAAAATCTTTGGTGACACTTGATCCAAACCAGTGTTCTTAATACCAAATTTACATAAATGATTTTCTACAAAATCATTATATATAGGTTTCGAACAAAAATCATCAACATTGTAATTTTTACTAATTTTATAAACATTCAAAATACTCGCGTAATGTTTTTCCACATTGACAAATTGAGTCTTTTCCAAACGATACAGTGTTTAGCACAATTTACCTCTGCTTTAATGGTACACATGTAATAGATTTCTATAAATTTACATTTAAAAAATAATAAAACGAGAATAGGTATGGTATATATGTTAAAGAGACAACGACCCCACCGGAATAAAAAATTCAGCCCTAGGCCATCTTCAATGGAAGACGAGGAAATCCTCATACCACAGGACAGGCTGCAGCTGGCCCCAAAAATCTTTATACACAGGTACAACGAAAGAGTTGACCCTATATGCTCAAGTAACATGAAAATAAACTTTAGATGAAAACGAAACAAGACATACAAAGGGCAGAAATTCCTGATTTGGGATATGCGCAAACAATGCAGCGGGGTTAAAGTACTTTAGCGTGATCACAACCCTCCTCCTTTAAAATCTGGCCGCTGTGGAGAAAATATTACACAATAAAACACACCTCATAATCAGTTCAAAAAGGTCTAAGTTACAACGAAAATAAAGAAACTGAATATAAACTACACAAATGTACAAACTAAGGACTCTTAGCAGTTAAATTACATGACAGCTCCTGACAAGTTCAAACCTTCAAGTTATGCCCTCATCGTATGTAAAAATCAACCCCAAATCTACCCGTGCGGGGTTGAGAATTACGAACATCATAAGTCATACAATAAGGACACAACCCATGTCATGTAAAATATAGTTCTATATTTCTATGTAAATTCTCTATGAGCGAATCAATGTTAATACCAAAAAATGCTATCCTTAACGGTTTTGTAACAACAATATCATAACTATATCCCTTATGAATGAGCCTATTCAACGGTTTAGTTAATTTACTGGGTGAGTATCGAGCTTTTCGTGATTTGTGCAGTATATTACCGCAAAACAAAGGGTGAGAGATACCCGCATGTATTAATCCCTTACAAGTGCATCTGTATTTGAGACTGAGTTCCTTGTATCATGGTATCGGTTGAAAATATTTTTGAATACTTTTATGAGCTTGTGATATCGAATACCTTGTTGTAGTAATTTTTCGGTTATATGATTATCCCTTTTGTTTAAATCCGAATCATTGTTAAAAATACGACTGTGATATGTAAACACCATTTTGTCACCATCTATAACGGATAGTTAACAATAGGGAATGAAAAATCATTCCTTCTATTGTAAAGTTTAGTATTTAGTTTACCACTATCGATATGAATACTAAGATCAAGAAACAGTAGTTACGAGTCCGTGTTAGTTTACAATTTCACTTTCTGAAAATTTAGTCAGTTGGAATAACATACATTTACATCGTATGTACTGTCACATACATTTTTATTCCAAATTCATCTAGGTCTAAAAGAATGATATCATGGTCAAAGTCTTTGTAGCATCTAAATGATTTTTTTTCTGATTTTGGAGGAACTTCAGTCCTGAGTTACCATACTGTGCATATCGCTGAATCTATAGTTAACATGATCAAAGTTATTATCACAGTAGTTTGGTTTCTTATTCAATATTTTTATGTGACATATTTTATATCGCACACTATTTATATTGGGATAAGCTCATAAGAAGCGATTCGGGTGCTTCGATCTTAAAATGGCTAATTCATCTAAATTATTATATTTGTCGTTGTTGTCGGACAGGTTTCCCTCTGATCATGATAAGTTTAGTTGGGATACCATCAGAGTATTAAGTGTGGTGTCACTGAGATTTTCCTCATTTATCGATATGTTTGTAAATTTAAAAGACGCACAAAAATTTGGCCCGCAGGCCCATGGTTCCTTGGTTATCTTGTATTCGGTATAAGCGTTGGGTGTTATATCAGCACATTTAAGTGATGTGCCATGCACGGTAAATAACACACGACGATGGGTCAAAGCTACTGGTTTAGTACAAATTCCACAGTATTTGACCAGTCCAGGGTCCATTTTACCGATATCTATAAAATATTCCCACCATCCGTGGAAAACTGTAATAATTCCGATAGCTGAACAAATTAATCTGACCAGCTAAAACTAAAAACGAATGTTGCTAAAGATGTCCTTATAAGGGTTAAAATGGTAAAGTACGGCGAAGTGTTACGAAGTCATCGACCATTTTGAAAGCGAGTGGAAAAGGGGGAGCTAGGATCTTGCTTGAAAAATAAATAAATGATAAAACAATGAACAACAAATGTTAAAAATTTTGAAAACAACATGCATTTTTTTACTTCATTCATTCGCCATTATTTAACAAGGCAGATTTTCAAATACAAATATTGATTTCGCTTGCTACTGAAATATAAATAAACCAAAAATTGCGTTGCGCAAAAAAAAAAAAAAAAAAAAAAAAAAAATAATAATAATAATAACAAAAAAACTCTCCCCTTTTGTGCATAAGTGGTTTTAATGTCCTTGACTGTTCTTACGATTTGTTGTCTCAAAATTACAGAAGTTGCATATGCAAAAGAAGGGGTAAATGCGCCCGTCAGAATAAGTTTGAGGTCGTGATGTAATTCAAGATAACAGCCAGTCACAAGACTGTAAATATAGTGGCCGTTTTTGTCATGACAACATAACAAAACTAAAAAAATAAGATGTAAAAAAAGATTAAAAAAATATTTAAATTTAAAAAAAAGCTAATGCAGCCTATTAGTGTATTTTGAATAGCCACTCACAAGCTTGGGGATGCAGAGTGGCTTTTAAGAAAGAAATTACCTTCAATTTCTTTTCTTTTTTTCATCCCATGTTAAACATAAATATGCTTTCTCTCATTTGTGGATGCAACATTCCTATAGATTATCTTCCTTTCGCTGCACAACCTCCATTATATTCCTTCGTTCAAGAACATTGTTCATGTTTTGTGTTTGTTAATCGATAGGCGGGGTTGGAACTTTATTATAACACACACATGAATGACTTTTTTATGTTTATCTTAAAAATCAACAAATTAATGTTATGAATGTTATAAAAAAATTATCGAACCGATAAAATTTATGGGTGGTAGTCCAAAGGAATAGTCTAAAACAAACGGCATTATTAGGGCAAAAACCAGAAAGTTGGAAAGCCACCGCAATGGTCCTGAATTGGTACATGCATTTCCAAATGAAGGGTGGGTTAAAAGTTTTATAGCGCGCTAAACTTCCCGATTCCATTACAGTTCATTAATTATTTCCGGTATATTTAAATACAAATGTGCAGCATACCAGTCGTCAAAACAGTACAGAAGATATGAACAATAAATAAATGAAAATAAAAAAAGGTATTATTTAAACCATTCATCAATAAAACAATATTAAGATAACTGAAAGAAAAGCTGAAAGGATTGTGTAATTAGATATTTAAAGGAAGTCCCTGCAAAAACTAGGCAATGGTTGGTACATTAAAAAAAAATCATCCATTTTATTTCACAAATGTATCCTTTCTCAAAATTGAATGTTGGTTTTTTTATTAACTGCCATAATTAAAGAGAAATAAATTACATAGAAAGCATTGAAAAACTAATCGAAGAAAGGGAAGCAAGTCTTTAATTTGAGCAAAATTTGGTTGCTTTGTTGGGGATCTTTAAAATCAGTTTTGAGCCATCCATTGTGATTTAAAACAAACTATACTTTTTGATGTACATGTTATAGATCCATTACACAGGAACAAAAAAATACAGTAGGATAAAATTTACCCTGTGCCACCCATATTATAGGATTTACCTGATTTTCACATGGACAGCCTCTTAAATCCTAAAATCAACGAATTCAAGGTGTCATGGACATGATTTTTTACAAAAAAAAGTTTGTTTTTTTTTATTTCGCCTGAAAAAGAAAACAAAAAGGCGGCAGTCATGCACCTTTGGTCTCATTTAAAAAAACTTTGGGTATGTCGCGCAAGTATCTTATATACTCCCGGTCACAAGAGCGCAATCTCCAACACAGACCTATAGCCGGTTTCTCACCTATTACCTATCTCTCAGATTATATAGAGAAGTGAAGCATTAAAATAGTGAACATTTCACTTTTTATTTCCATATTTGAGGTTTTCAAACATTTTAAAAGTTATTGCACCAAGAAAAAGTAACAAAATAGATCTTAATGTATTCATGTTATAGCTTTTCATCTAATTTGGAGGTTTTCGAAAAAAAGTATTCACAGTTATCAAAGATACTAAGAACTATATCAACATATCAAGAAAAAGATTTAAAAAAGACTGAAGAAGGGAATTAAAAGCTGCTTTAAAATTTAACTTGTAAACCATCAATTAATTTAACATAAAACTGCGACCACGCATAAAAGCTATTTGACAACTGAATAGGAGATTTCGATCGATTCCAGGATTGAAACATGCTAATAAAATGTTGAAAATTATTTTCAGTCCCAAAATGGTACGGGGGGTGGTTCCACGATGTTGTTGCAGTACATGTAAAAGACTAAAATTTCTTTCCATACCTTGTAGTTTGGTCCCTTGGTTTGTCGAAGGCATTGGAATATCTGGAAAAATATAATATTAATCTTAATAAATTATAAAGACAAGCAGGTGCTATTTTGTTTGCAATTTTATATAAGTTTCAATGGCCATAGTCCTCACCGTCTGATTTGTAAAGGTGCTTTTAAGCTTTATTTAAGATATTATATAATCATCGTACACAAACGAAGTTTTCTTTCTTGCGCCTTTTCAAATTACTGAGTATCCAGGTATGGAAAACAGTAAGTTTATTGAGTCTATTTAAGTAAGGACCCAAACGTTTAAAAAAAAAGACTTATTGTTGCTGTGAGGCTTTCCTTCAAATCATACCATAGTAAGTATACTATGCAATGCTAGAGGCTGTCTGGCAAGCTATTTTCTGATTTGGTGCCATGGAGGAACGGAAATCCAACCTCTTACGTTGTAGGAGTAACCGTAGTGTAACTGATAATCGAACTGTGCTTGTCTGTCCTGAGTTAAGTTTAATAGACGCTGATTGAGTTCTTAATATGTAAGGTTAGTAGGATTTTTGTCAAAAAACTTGTCTTCTTTTCCATTTGAAAATTTGTTCTCAACAGTTTCCTTTCTTCGAAAAAGAATAGTTTAGCGGTTTTCTAGAATTCGTTTGATTTTGACACTTGCATGGCCACGTAATAGAGAACAACGTTCGAAAAAAAAATCGTTATGACTTTATTTTCATTTTAGGGAATCCGAAAAACTGAGATTTTTCTATAAATGAACTTTGATAACTCAAAAGAATAGATGTAAATGCAATAATTTTTTTTCGGAACTTTCTTCAGAAAATAGTGTTTGCCTGGGTCAGCAATGGTTGATTGGTGTTGCTGCAAGCATGTCTATATATACCATCAATTTTTCAGTTTGAAGAATAGCATGTATCAGAGATGTGGGAAGAAAAAAGGCAACAAAACATACGCTTCACAAAGTAAGCATTTTTCCACAAAACTATAGGGTAAGCGCCTAAATCCTACTGAACTTCCTTTAAATTACCTATGGTACGAAATAGCACAGATACGAGTGGACGTTGAGCCCCATCCAAGTCCGATTACTCCAACCAGGAAGCGAGATGGCCGCAAACGTTGAGCCTCTTCACTTAGAAAAAGGTAAAAATATATTATGAACAGCCGATTGTTTGTTTTGTTTTAGTCGAATATAATAAAGCAGAACATTGTTAGTAGATATGCTTGTTTCTAGTTTTCAAAACACAATTTATGTAATGTACCAAGTCATACAAGCCCATATTTTTTTTCTAAAATTGAACAGTTAAAGGACCAATAAACTGTTTACATCATAGAAATTGTGTCTATCAGTGGCTGATTACTGATGTTAACAATTTATTTTACACCCTTTTTGAACAAAAAAGTTGTAAAATGATATGAGGAAGACATTTGCCTCAAGTTCGAGCGAAGCATTTAGCAGATTTCCTTTTAAATAAAATGAATGTCAAGTCATTTACCATTTAAAGGCATTTTGATTATGGAATATTATTTTCTGTGCATTGTGAAATCATTTTTATTTGTTGTTCTTCCATGCACATAGCCTCCTTTTGCCAACCCATAGAATTGTACATGTATTTCTATAAATATGTACATGTACATTTTTATTGTAAATGTTCTAAATAAAAATAATACAAGTAAATGTAGATAATGAAGAGAATGCTTATTACTGGTACATAATAACTTAAATTATGCAGTGGAATTCCTTACTTCTGGGCAAAATAAAATAAAATAAAAGTTCACACAATAATGAGAAAAATATTTTTCAGAATCATTACCTGTAAATGACTAAATTTATTTACACATACAATGTTCTGTATTTACATTGTACATTTTTATGTAATTTATTTCTTCTTTTTTAACAGACATCAACAGAGCAATTGATTTATTAGAAGCTTTACAAAAAAGTAAGTTCTGATCCTTTCAATGTAGGTCAAAAGGATTCTGAATGTTTAAAATTTTCTTCAACATACAAATGTAATTAACAAATTCAAAAGAAAGAAAGAATATTGTTTGGCTAGATCCTTCAATCTCAGTTTCCGCTATATAGATGACGTGTTATCTTTAAACAATCCTTATTTCCGGGATTTGATACATCGCATCTACCCAAAAGAACTTGAGATAAAAGATACTACAGACACTGTGAAGTCAGCCTCATATCTTGACCTACACTTAGAAATCGATGGTAAAGGAAAACTATTGACCAAACTTTACGACAAACGTAATGACTTTTCATTCAGAATTGTCAACTTTCCTTTCATCTGTGGCAACATTCCTTCGGCTCCTGCGTATGGAGTGTTCATATCACAACTCATACGTTATGCCAGAGCTTGCCGAAACTACGCAGACTTTTTGTATCGCGCTAGAACTCCAACAAATAGGCTTCTGGAACAGGGTTATGTTGCTACAAGATTGAAGTCATCACTACAGAAGTTTTATGGTCGTCATCATGAACTCGTGGATCGTTATGGTGTATCCATCAGCACCATGAAAACTGATTTATTCAATGGGTCATAGTTTTCCTTTCCTCGTTTGTCTACTCCGGACTTGACTTTTTATGAGCAACTCGGCGGGTGTTTCTAGAAAAGCAGAGGACACTTACCCTACCGGTGCACCTGGTCCATGCTCCCAGTTTTTAGTGGAGTCCGAGTTGCTCATTTACTTTTGTTACTTTGTATGTATGATTTTACTTTATGTTCTTTGTTGTGTATGTCTGTTTTCCATGTCTGGTCTTTGTCCCTGGATTACATTCTTTTGATCACTGCTAATAACCTTGGTTCCCTTGATTACTCTTTCAACTTCATTACTAAATGTGACTGTATGAGGTGCTCTGTAGAGGTAATACATTGTATGCATGTGATTCATTTTTGTGACAGGTCACACATCAACTGCTCAAAATTTTGAAATTTATGCACTCGGAATAATTATTCCATGTACAAATTACTTTTACATGTACATATACAGTTGTACACATCATATATTATGTGGATGTTCTTTAGTAAAATTCTTTTTTAGTTTTCAAGTTTGTCTTGATACATTTGTATCTAAAGTATACACATCTGTTAGTGTACGAACAGCATACCATTGCAATAAACTAAAAAAAAGAAGGTGGTTCATGCATGCACATTTTGTGCATTTTTACAAAAAACAAATTTATTATTTAAGTGAATATGTGTATTGGCAGGAGGCTCCTGATATTTCATGAAAATTAAACATTTTCCTCCTTATGTGTCTGTATCAAAGCAGGAGATTTAGCCTCATTCACAGAAATTTCTCCCATCTAAATTTTCAGCTTAGAATTGTAAACAACTTCAATTTCTGTCAAAACATATCACAAAAACAAAAATTTGCTTTAGAATTTTCGAAGGTCAATACCTATGTTTTAATTATAAATGATTGACTTCAGTGCAAAGAAAGTAAAGCACTTTTGTGGCAGTTTAAGTCCATTCAGGTGATCAGATATCATTGTCAGTAATTGTTAGTACACCTAAATAGTAAAGAATTGTACTTTTTATATTCCAAAAATGTTGATACACAATGTATAACACTTCAGCTATACAAAAAAATAACTACATGTATTTAGCATATACATGTTTGTCTTATTTGATATTCAGTACACATTTGAAATTTTACATTACAATGTATATTTACCCCAGATTTTGAAATTTATAATAATGAATTTACATGTAACTTATGCAGTACATAACATTATTCTTCAGGTGGCCAGGTTCCACCACAGAAGTTAGCAGCCTTACAGAAGATCTTAGCTAGTGATTTCCTCAATGCTGTAAGAGAGGTGTATGAACATATCTATGAAACAGTAGATATCACTGGCAATGATGAAGTCAGGGCTAATGCTACTGCCAAGGTACAGTTAAATGAAGGCCATGCAAAGTTGATTTTGTGAGAATATATAATTAAATTTGCAAGGCCTATAATTTCAAATTTACAATGATAAGGATTTGTGATGTGTCAAACTGTGGTGAAGTAATTTTTTAAACTATGAACCCTAGTGAAACTATGATACTTTAAATCTGTAGAGGCATACATGTACTTCATTAAACCTCAGTGAAACTACAATGAAATGGTACTTCAAAGCTGTAGAGCTGTACTTAATTTAACCTCAGTGAGACTACAATTACAAAGTACTATAAAGCTGTAGAGCTGTACTTCATTATAATGATACCTATTCTATCAGGGGTTAAAATTTACTTTCAAGAGTGAAATATCTTCGACTCTTTTGCATCCTAAAGAAAGGTCCACAAAGAAAAAGTGAAAAATCCTACACGTAAGATTTTTTTTCTCTTTAACAGGCTACAGTGGCAGCATTTGCTGCCAGTGAAGGACATGCTCATCCAAGGGTCGTAGAATTACCCAAAACTGAGGAGGGTCTAGGCTTCAATGTCATGGGAGGAAAAGAGCAAAACTCGCCAATTTACATATCTCGTATCATCCAAGATGGTGTGGCAGATAGACATGGAGGTCTTAAACGAGGGGACCAATTGTTGTCTGTAAATGGGATCAGTGTTGAAGGTGAACACCACGAAAGAGCAGTAGAGTTATTGAAAGAAGCCAAGGGTACTGTTCGATTGGTGGTTAGATATACCCCTCGTGTTCTTGAAGAAATTGAAGCTAGATTTGATAAACAGAGAATGTCCTCCAGAAGACAAGCACCCTGATTTAACCATATCTATGTTCTTATAATTGCATAGAAAATATTGATGTGTAACAAAACAAACCACACTGAATTTTTCATCTTTCAACACTGTTGATTATTGAAATTCTGAAAGGTTCATGTGTTTAAGACATAAATAGTTGTAATTATTAAGCAAGGAGACAAGAAACATTGAATTCAGACACATATGTGTATAAACTGGGTTCATGTGCATGTAAATCATTCAAATTTTTGGAAGAAAATATCATTGGATTGTGCACCACATTTTTCTCAAAATTGTTGCTTTTAATAGATAAAATGTGATTTTTATTAGCCAATCAAAACATTCTCATATACCATTATACATTGTAAGTGTTGTCTAATGTAGGTTGTTGTATAAAAACTTAATTATTTTGCCATTAACTTTGTATTTATAGGTCTTTTATTTTACATTATATCAGGTGTATGTATTTTATTTACTAGAACATTTAATGTAGGTTGTGATTTATTGTAAATAAAAGTTTAACATTCAGCTTTTTATCTTCCCTTTTTTATGTTTCTAAATACATATCATCTACTTGGGTATGGAAAGATATGAGGTGACCGAGCTTAAACAATAGGACAATTTTTTTTCTTGACCACTTTCTTCTTCCTTTTTTTCTGAATAGACTTTAAAATTAGTAGTCATTGCTTCCCTTTCCAAACATGCAGCATTAAGTAGATAAAGTGACCACTGGTTGACTTAGAGTTAGAACAATGTGCCCAAGTTGGGCGTGTGTCTATTAATATCATAACTGTGGGCTGTTGCATCTGTAATCTAGCACATAAAATCTCTTTTTCATCATATTAGACAAGCATTTAGCAGGGTCGGTTTGGTTGATCAGTTGTTCAAATGTCTGTCGTAGGACATATAACTACAATCAGCCAATCTTCCTTTTTTTTCAAATGTTCATCTATATTTGTAGAGACGTGGACGGTCATTACCTTTTTGTGGACATTTTTAAATACATTTTCTTTTGTTTCTTCATTTGTGCTTCAGTACAGATCAATGTAAGAACCAGGTAGATCATATTAAATATGATATCTATCAATATGGTCACCATGCTACTATTATCAAACTGTTAATGTTGCACTTCACAAATTAGCCCAATAGTTTAATAAGGTGAAGAAAATTTTATCATGTAAGAAAATTAGGTTGAAATGAACTGCAAAGTGTTCCACAAATTTCATTTTGTATCTACATCACCTCTTTTGTTTCTTTTGAGAGTGTATGGTAAATGTGTTTTACAAGTCTATTTCAGTTATACATGTACAATATTACATAAACTGTAAATGTATCATAACCTGCATGGTTCTATCACAGAAATGTAATTGAATTTCCAGAAAATGGGGTTTAACATTATTTCACTTCACATTACATGTACATCTCACATGCTAGGTCATGCTAAAATGCCATAAACAGTTTGAAATTTAATCAAGTTCCATCCAATAATAGTCATGGTTAACAGAACTAAAAATAAAAAAGAGACAATTTCCAACTCATTAACATGATTAAAGCTACATACTTAATACAAAAACATTCCATCATATAGAACCAAAGAAAATTATGACAAATATTTCCCCCATGAATTAACAATGTGGATTTATATATATCTGTTTTTTTTTTTAACTCCATCTGCCACTCAAAGTTCTTTTTATTTCCAGGCTTGTGTGAAAAGAATTTTCATTCACAAACTCAACATGAAATCCCAGTGCCCCCCCCCCCACCCCTTAAAAAGAAAATGGTTTGTGTCCAACAGTAGTGAATGTAAGAGAAAAACAATATAACTCGGGGCTATTCTAGTAAATAATAGTTTGGTGATGGACTGCCACTTAAATATTAAAACCTGGATTGGGGGTACATGTACTTCTGATATTTTAAACAATATAATGCACAGCCAAAATGAAATTCTTTTGCTGGTACCCCTTATGAATTGTGGCTTTCCACACACTTAAGGGAAAATTTATTGGAAAAGCCCTCATTAGTTTAAAGCTTCTTTAAATGTCAGTATTCAGATCCAATAAAAATTCATTCTGAAGAAAAGTGACAAAATTTCTTTCATATGTCATCTTTAAAAGTCAGTACTGAACAATGGAGACCGTGGACAAATCATCATGCTCTGGCTGTGAACCAAAAAGGAAACCATTGCAGTTACTGTAACTTTTTTTTAAAAGCAAATTTGGTTTGCTCAAAAGTAAATCATACTGCCTAGTAGATATGCTGAGAGAAAACGCAAACTTTTTGCAGTATACACCCATTCTTACAAGTAGAGGTATGATATTTCTGAATATTTTTCAAGTCTAATTTTAATGCACATCTTCAAATAATAAGGGTGTTATGTACATGCACCACATGGTATGCTACACAATAAAGCTTTAAAGGACCAAATACTTGGAAATCAGTTTTCAAATCAGGAGTTAAAATATTATCATTTTTACACTTCTATGGAATAGTTTATTTTTGTTTGCAGGGATATCAAACTTCTCGCATGTCTTGATGAGTTTATTTAATGTACCTGTATCAGGTAACATGATGCCATCAACAAAATGTGATAGACCTCAAGTATTTACCTTACTTCAAGGCAAAAGAAATAAACACAAATCTGAGTATGGCTATTTTATAGAGGTCTTACTAATTACACACTTAAGCAAGATATGTTGATTGCCATGGCAATGTGCTTTGGTATACAATGAACATATTTAAAGAATGAATACTTCATGAACAATGTCTGATTTAAAAGCTAAAAATGCTGAAAATGTGTTAAAATGCTTCTTCTGTCTCAATATTCATCATAGAATGGGTAGTACTTGTGTTTTAATGCTCTGAAAATGATAATAAAGAAAGATGTGAATTCAAAGACGTGTATACATTATGCCTACAGTAAAATATGACTTCAAATAAAATATATACATGTATTCATGCATTTTGATAACATACAGAATAACAGCAGTTTTATAAGTCAAGATAGATAATATCACAGTAAGTTTGATAGGAAGAGATGTGATATTATGTTGAGATGTTCAAAACTAACATTCATTTGTTTATTGGTAACGTTGGAGTTGATTATAATTAAAATCTTTGGACACTGGCAAAGTTTTTTTATGATCACAGAGGTCCTAATTATGAGTTCTACATGTATATATAATAGATGTTCATCTTGTAATCACATATCTTCAACAATATTAATTTTTTTCCTTGTCAGAATGTGCACAATGTTATCTCCTTGCATGACCTGTAATTGACATTACATTAAAGTTTACAAGGAATTAGTTTAGCTGTTGCTTGTAAATGTAAATGGGAAACAAACAGTGAAATTGAAAGGTATGAGGATCATTATTTATACTGCAATTTGAGCAGTAAAAATTTACTGACTGTATGTTTACACCTGATATACAGTCACTGGCTGAATAACTATCTCTGTTGTGAAATCAAAAACATTACATTGTCTTGAAGTTGCAAGTATGTCACCCGCCTCAAATAAAAAAAAGTTGTTTTTTCTTGCTTAAAAAAATATTTTTCTTTGATTAATTACTTACATGTCTTCTAAACGAAGTCTGTGATCTTTATTCAGATTTAAAAGCTGGATCATTTCATCATCTGACAATTCAAAGTCAAACACCTGGAATGATGATTTTGACATTTTAAATGACTCGGCATATTCTGCAAGTCTAAGTAATATGTAGAATGTGTTGTTGTGCTAGGTATACCCAAATGTGTACTAGAAGTTGATATCTGAGAACACCATAAAACAGTCCCAACATATGTCTTATCTATATATACCAAGACGGGTATAATGAGAAACTAAGAAAGAAAAAGCTTTAAATATGTTAGTTTGAAACAGCATATATATGAAAAGGTAGTCAGCACTGAAAACATTACATGATCATTTTAACTGAAATGATATTAATTATATTACTAAAAACATTTACTAAGTACCTATACATTTATAAAATGCTTTTCAGGGTACATCTTGATACAACCTAAATACTGAACAGTATGAGCAAGTATAGACACACCATTCAAGAATGCTTGTTTTGGGCCCCAACTGCTCAATCAAGTCATCAATTTGAATTTTTATGCCAATTTAACTTGCTAAAAATTACTGCTATTCACTTCCTGTTCATTTATCATATAATACTACTGAGATGATGAAGAATTTAACTAATAAGCATATTAAATGGAACATGCTTAACATATTAAATATTTCTTGACACCTTCTGCAAAAGCTGAATCTTCTAAATGTTTAGTTTTGACAAATCTTTCAAGGCCAAAAAAGTCCCTCAAATCTTTAATTGATTTGAAGACTAGGTGTTAATTTTATTTGCAGCGATATGATAGAATATTATTTAGCTGAATAATTTACTGAATTGAAAAGAGATATTGATTGATATAAAATGAATTACATATGGACTATATTTTGTGTAGTGTTCAGAAACAGAATGGAAGTTTCTCTGATGAAGATACCCCAAGGAACATTCATTTCTCTAATGAACCAGTGACATAGGGTATTTTGATTCCAAAGGATCAGAACTCCAAAAAGTATAATAAATAATAAGTTACATGTTTAATTATAACAAATTATATCCTGTTTGAGATAAATACCAAGCTTGATTAACTTTCATTCAAAAGTTTTTTACCATTTACCCAATAGCTTACACATCAAATTCAAATTCTTCTTCCTCAATTAGAATGTTGTTCCTTCACAGAGATTCACTTGATTCTAAATTTAGTGCTTATATAAAATAATTCAAAAACAATTTTCAATGCACATTTCTTTTAAACATGGGTGTCAGAATAAATTAACAGCTATATCCTGAAACCTGCAGACTTGTTTATTATATGTGTTCTCTTGTACATGTACTTTTAAAAGTAAACAAAAGATGAAAAATAATTTTTAGTATTAGAATTAATGGACTTGTGTACTTTTGTCATCAGGTGCATAAAGGTGCATGTATTGCTTTCATTAAATATCACATGAATTTTGAAATGATAAAATACATTTTATTCCAAGCTTTATGACAACTGAATTATGTATTTTTGGAAAAAATCAGCTGCACTGCCAACAAAGCAGCATTTCTTGTATGTCAAAATGATTCAAACCTAACTCTTTTCACTAGAGAATATGGTTTGTACAATGAGTGTCTACATACATGACACTTTGTCTTGTTCACTTCCCCCAAAATGAATATCTACCAATAAGACCAACCTGAAAATTCTCCACAATTCTAGAAGGAGTTACACTCTTTGGCAATACACCAATACCTCTTTGCAGTAAAAATCTAATTAGTATCTGAAATTAAATGAAACTGCCATTGATTGAAGGGTCTTCAAATTGTATCCAAAAACACATGGGGTATCCTGACACATGGAACTGGAGATGGAACAATGTACCAAAGTTGTGTCAAGCAACTTTGGTTTTCTGGAAAACAGGAAAAAAGTGGAAAAATCATCAAAAGTGCATTTTAAGGGGATACAGCTTTTTGCAAAATAAACAGATTTTTCTCAAATTTGCACCAAAAATAGAACTTATCATATTGAACATTTTTCAATGGACATTAATCATCAATTTGCTATTGTTTCCTACACAGGTAAAAATTTGTACCATTGATGGAGCTTGTCTTTTTATTGTTCACACAGTTGGAATGGTCAAGCAAGCTGCTATACTTTTCAAGAAAATTACCACAAAAACTGTAACAAATCTGTAAAAATTGAATAGAAGGGGTAATAACTCATAAATCGGTAATCAAATCAACTTGAAATTTTCGGGATAGGTAGATTTCATCAAGGAAAGGAGCCTATAAGCTTACATTTCATCCATTTGTTAAGGTTTTTAAGATATATGCCAAAGTGTATGGTGAGACCCCTATGTTCTATATTAAGTACAGTCCCTGAACCGGTTTGATGGATCGAAGACTGCTGACTGATTGATTGCTGACAGATCGATAACCGATAACTGGTGACCAATCTGATCGCAGTTATGTAATGTAAAATGACGATTGTTTTGATAGTAATAAAACAAATGTAAAATAAATGTATTAATTGAAGTTTAAATCTACTGCTTTATGTTTATATGTGTAATATTGACAAATAAAACAACGGAATCTGTAAAATATATTGACTGCTCTGTGGCCATGTGATACAATCACCTGTTTTATGGATCAGTTTGACAGATCGATGATTGATCGGAAACTGATCAGTGATCAATGACCAATCGTAATTTTTGTCCTATGGACCAGTTCAGGTACTGTACCAATGACAATGTTTTTTCAGCAAGGGACCATAACAGATATAGTTATGGAAGTAGTCCCCTGCTAAGGATGATTGTGACAAAGTTTAATGAAATTCTGTTTAGTGGTTTCAGAGGAGAAAATTTAAAGATTCTTTAATAACAGACAACTGTGACAATGATGACAGATGGCTTTTTAGGCCAGGTGAGCTAAAAGCTCCAAAAGCTTTACTTTTGCCTTTCAGGGGCAATCACTCTAACAAGGAGTCTTCCAAGAATTTTGAAGCAATGGACACTTATGTAGGCCTTATCATAAGCATCATTTCATCAATTGAAAGTTTTCTTCTATCTATTATAGTTTTCAAAATATAGCTGAAAACTACAAAAAAAAAACAAAAAAAACACATCATATTGTGCCTAAAGATCATTTCATGAATTGAATGTTTTTTCTTTCTATTTTAGTTTTCACAATATTCGCCAGAAAACTAGAAAAAAAACGTCATTTTTCACCTTTCAAGGCCAATAACTCGAACAAGGAGTGACCCCACATCTTTGACTCAATACAGACATTTGTAGAGCTCTTCAAACTGTAGAACGGAAGTCACATTTATTTTCCAATATTCCTAATAGTTTTTTTGAGACATATGTAGAACTTGATAACTTGACCCCTGTGGTCTAAAAATAGCAATGCTGTCCATCTTTTTAATCTATATAATTAAAGTAGATACCCTAAGGATGCTCGTGACTCAAGTTTGGTAATAATCCACTGAGTAGTTTCATAGGAGAAGATTTTTAAAGAAAAGTTTAAGATGGACGACAACAACAGCACCACCATCGCCAACGGATGCCAATGATGCCAAAAGCTCACATGGCCTTTTAGGCCAAGTGAGCTATAATATCATATATCATAAAATAAAAAATAACAGATTTGTCTTAAAATATAAAGAGAATTGCAAGAAACATCAAGGAAAATTGATGACAAAGCACACAAACACATTGAACATTGTTTCATCTCATTTATCTCCCTTTCTCAAATATCTGTCAGTAATTATTACCTGTAATTATCATCAATATTACCAAGCTCTAATTCTAGCTTGAGAAAAACAATGAGGCATATATATTACTAACAAAATATGCAGATAATGTTTTCTTCCTTTATACTTTCAAAAAGAATTATCTACCCTTTTATTTCATTGTGAAAATTTCAAGAAATGCCCATATTAATTGGAATTTGATTTCATTGAGGAACAATGTACCTGTGATGGTGATTTATTTTTCTGTGATGCTAGCTGTTTGACTAAGGGCTCTTCCATGACAGTTGGAGGTGGCTCACTGAAACAAAATTATATAATATTGTAACCAAAATAACTAAACTCAAAATGCAGGATGATAGACTTATATAATAAACAGCTGCGCTTTAAGCACATGATACACCCTTTGCCCTTTTAACTTGTCCTTATGCTTTTAATGAATTTATATGATCAACTAGAAATACTGGGAATACCTTCTTCCTAAAAAAAAATTAAATAAAAAATGCACAAAAAATTTGGCACTTTCAAGGCTACCTCAATTTTAACTAAGTTTATTGTATTGATTTTTCACCTACACATTTCTATCTTGTTTAAAACACACTTTTCTGACAAGGTTACCAAGTATTTTTTATATTTATTAGTCTATCATTATAACAAATGGTCTGTTTTAAACGATTTTTCAACGAATAAAATTTCCTTGGTCGTTACCAGCCTTTTTTAAAGAGTAAAACTTCATAACACAGAAACGTAAAATTTGACATTTATACAAATCAGAAGGGAGCTTACGTCAATAAATATAAACAATTCACCAAAGTTTCATAAAAGTCAGTGAAAGTGCTTTTGAGTAATGGTACAAAAACTTGAAAATCTCCCTTTTAAGTATAAAAATTCATAACACGGAAACCAAAAATCTAAAATTTATAAAAATCGAAAGGGAACTTATGTCAATAGATATGAACAATTCACCAAAGTTTCATTAAAGTTTGTATAGCATTTTTGAGTTATTGTCCGAATTGTGGACGATGGACGGATGGATGGAAGGACGGAAAACGGTATACCATAATACATCCCGTCTTTGACGGACGTATAAAAATCAAAAACTTCTTCCCACTGTGTTTTCATGAGCTATTCAGATTTCGTTAAATAACTTTCACGTGTTTGCCAAAGGCTGGTTTTTCTTATAAGGTACTAGGTTGAGCCAGACCCTCTTAAATGGAAAAGTAAATAGAAAATGCAGGAGTGCAAATGAAATGAAATATGTGATACACTCAAATAAGGCTACACATTTTTATTTTTATTATAAAGTTGTTTTATAGGTCTATATGATGATATGTTTAATTATTCATTACGATCTGCATCACATTTTGCATGATTCTTAGCTGGAGAGGAACATGTACTTAAGGATTGGGCTGGAAGAGATTATAGCAGTTTAGCATTTGGGAGAATATTTACTTGAATTCCATCTGATTATTTAAAACTGGAGGTATACCTGTACAATTCACTTACCTTAAGCTTCCTGGGGCACCAAGAGGGGTATAGGCTGTTAAGGCAATATTCTTTGACTTGCAGAATTCTATTAATTTGGTCTGAGCTAAATGAATATGGCACTCAACCTGAAATAAGCAAAAAGAATAGTAATAAACTTATTTTTTTAATAAATATAATGATGAAAAGTAATGTACTTCATTTGCATGCTTGGTTGATTTAAGTAATTACACATTCTTATAGCTCAGAGATGTCATATACACTGTAGAGTGTTTATAACCATAATTAACGTAATTTCCAAGAAATCAAAGGCATATGAGCCACCAACTGAAGAAAAAAAAAAAGCTTTTCATAATTTTGGCTATTTTTAAACAAGGATTAAAACAAATAGATTCAGACTCATTATTTCACTACAGATGTGTCACAACAAAATTTATCAAAGGAAATAGACAATGCTGAAAATTCTCCCATACAGTGAGACAATAAATAGCATTTACTGGTATCTATCACTGAAAAATACAATGCAGAACAGACTTCTCTCTTGCACAAACGTGTTTCTCAATAACAGCAATTCAAAAACACAAAAAGCTAACTCAAAATTATACTTCAATGTTTTATCTTACTTAAACAAATTGTTTTTTTCCAAATTTACCTAAGAACTAACCTGGTTACAGCTGGGTTTTATTCTTGCTATTTCCAGAATTCTTTCAATCTGACTTTTATTGAAATTAGAGAGTCCTATGTCCTTTGCTAATCCTTCATCAACACAGTCTTCCAATGCTTTCCATGTGTCTACAAAGTCTACATCTGAATACAATACTGTTCCATCTTCTCCTCGTGGTATAAACTCTCCACCTTCCTATCAAGAATAGGTTAAATACAGCTAAACATGTAAAAACAAAAGAAACAAGTGAAAACAAACAAATTTGTTTACATTGGAATTACAAATTCAGTGGGATCAGGAAAAAGCCCCCAGACAAAAGCCACCCCCCTCCCTCATGAGAAATTATTTGATTCATTATGAATAATATTTCTATTAATCCTGAAAGTGAAAAATTGAAATTTAATTTCTTTGCAACTTATACTATGTGGACTGATATAAATAAAAATGTTTAAATAATGGAATTGTCAAATTTAAACATTTTTTTGTTTTGAAATTTTATGTAGTCTAAGTTTTAAAGTTAAGATGAATGGTATAATCAATTAGTTATCATGTATTTTGATCTTTGATCTTTTCATAATGTTTATAATTGCTTATTTAACTACGATTACAACTTTCAATTAGTTTGAAATTGGGCATCGTCCTTTTGCACCAATTGGATAAAAAATCATAATTAAATTGTGCCAACAAATATTTTTCCTGTGTAGTCCTTTTCCACCAGAAAAAGACTACCTTTTGTTCAAAATACAAATAAGAAAATTAAAAAAAAAAAAAAAAAAAAAAAAAAAAAAAAAAAATCTTAGGTAAAATGACCATGAAATAATGACCCGGCTAGTGAAAGCTATATTTTTATATAGCCTAGCTGGCCAAGTGGTCTAGGGTGCTGGACTTGTTGCCATAGATGTCACAGTGGTACGAGTTCCAAGTCCCGTGGAGGGAACGACCAAAAATTTGCATCACAAATTTGACAGTTCTAACATCATTGGGAATTTTTAAGACCCTTCTATAAGTTTACGTTATCTTCCCTGTAGCGAATAGAGTCGTCACATTCAAAAATGAATCTGGAATAAAAAACAAATATAAATTTTCTATCATAATTATTATTTTTTTTTTATTTCAATTTTATTATTCTTAAAAAAAAACCTAAAATTTGTTATCCTAACCAAAACCAGACAAATCTGGATTAGTCCAGTAAGTGTTATATAATTAATAATGCTAGTATATCAAAATAACTTTTTTTTTTTTTAAAATGAACGTTAAATCCATCGGAGAAACCTGCCGGCCCCAAGCCTGGAAAAAAGAGGAGGGTTTATATTTACATTCTTTAAGAAATAATTTGTGGAAGGGTAGATTTGGACTCATTTTAACATTTTTATAATTATACTTGCCAAAGAGATAAACAATGAAGTACAAAGAGATCTTTTTTAAAAATGGTGAATAAAATACAATAACCACACCACGCATCTAATGTAGCACTTAAACAATATCAATTAAAAAACCTTAGTGAGCACGCTCACATTCCCCAAGCGTCCCCATGTTGGATACTAAAGTAGATTTTTTCGTAAGAGAAATACATGTAGAAGGACCCTGATAAAAAAAAAATAAGAGTGTTTTTTAGACTTTAGACCTTAATCTTCTAACTAACTTCTGTTACTCAGAATGGTAGTTGAAAGCTCCAGACTGTGATTTCTTTGAGTTAAAGTTAACCCAAGGTAAATATCGTTGTAGTGGAACAAAACATACACTTGACCTATAAATTATCATGGTAAATTTATATACCAAAAATCATGTCATAATCTGCAAGCGTTTTGAAAAAAAGAGTCAGAGAAACAGTTATTTCTGTGAATTTAGTTCAAAGCCCGTAATGTTGGTAAATTATTGGAGCAAAACCATCTAAAGCCTTGTCCTGTAACTTATCATGGTAGATTTAAATACTAAAAATCATGTTTATATCTGCAAAAAGAGTCCAGAGAACTGTTATTTCCGTGAATTTTACTAAGTTCAAGGCCTGTAATTTCGGTAAAAATCATCGGAGCATAACGAAAGGTACACTTGACCTACAACTTATCATGGTGAACTTATATACCAAAAATCATCTCAATATCTGCATGTGTTTAGAAAAAAGTCCAGAAAACTGAAGATGGACTGACGGGTCAAAAACATTATACCCTTCCAACTTTGTTGCGTGGGGTATAGATATAAATTTATCTGTATTTTGGTGCAAAACGGTCATTAATTTATTGGCACAATTTAACTACGAAAATCAAGTAGTAAACTGGAGCAAAAGGAATACTGGTGCAAAAGAGTTCTGGCGCAAAAGGCCTCCTTTTTGGCACAAAAGGAAAACTCCATTTGAAATTGAGGCCATTAAATTTTTTGTTTTCATTTCTAAATAGAATTTAAAAAATATACAAAAAAAAAAACAAACAAAACCTTCCTAAATACACTAAACAGAATTAAAAAATACAGAAAAAACAAAAATGCAATACAAATATAAAGGACCACACAACAAAAGAAAAAAATAAAAAAAATACACGTTAAATCCTCGTTAAGTCAAAGTTGAAAGGATCATGCAAAAATGTTCAATTTATCCGAGGTTCAAGTAATCCGAGGTCGAGGATAAACCGGAAATACTAGTAGTTTGGTCCATGATTGTTTCTGTATTTACATCATTTTTCATACCTGTACATGTACATATGCTTCACTTTACACGGTACTTCGTAATGTCATGCATTTCATATCGGAAGATATTTTTTGTATGTATATCATGTTTAAAATACTGAATGGCAGCGAGAATTTTAGTGAAATTTCCTTTTTGTTTTTTCTATATCAAAAACGCCATAGTTCATAATGTGCTGCTTTGTTTGATTCGCAATCAGGAATATCATCAAACCATGTGCTCTACAATATTACGATAAAATTTCAGATTCACTAGTGAAACGAATGTTGTCGTTGAAATACTCTTACTATCGTCTGTCATTACAAATCATCGGTATCAAAATATCCGATATCACTGTTGTTTATTTTAACAACATGCGCAATTTTAAATTAATTAAATAAACAAATCAAACATTAAAGAGTGTCAACAAATTAATTTTAATAGCCACGCTAATTGTTGTTAAAACACACTTTGATCATGGTTTGTAATAAAACAATCAGTTTTATTAGTTGACTTTGAGACATCAGGGTTAATTAACCTCGATGTCCTGTCAAGGGGATTGAATGATTACCTCGAGTTATCCAAGGTTTCGATTCATCTGAGTTCGAGTCATCCGAGGTAAAATTGTATTGGAGCAAGGGGAGTTTTGCTGGGACTTTGTAATTAGTTCGAGTTATCCGAGATTTCGACTAATCCAAGTTCGACACATCGAGGTTCGAGTGTATCTTTGATAAAACTAGCATTTCTGTCATGAACTGCAATATAACTTAATTGTAGCACAATTTCTGTAATGTCTAAAACTATCATGTGTATTTATTATTGCCTTTTTTTTCAGGGAGTAATCATAGGAACCACGATTCCAACGGAAATCAAAAAAATATAATCCATGGAAAAAGACTAGATAGTGAAAACAGACACACACAACAGAGAACATGAAATATCAAATATACAATCTACAAAGAAACAAAAGTAAATGAGCAACTCGGACTCCATCAAAAACAAAGAGCATGGATCAGGTGCACCAGTAGGGTAAGTGTTCTCTGTTCTTAAAACATGTAAAGTCTGGGGTAGACAGTGAGACAGAAGAAGAGAGGAAGACTATGACATGATGAACGATCCGTCCTGATGGATCAAGTTTCAATTTTTTGCAATATTGAGACAAATTTGGTGTAGGTAATGCAAAGAATTTATTAACATGAGTTTTCAATATTGTAATCACAAACCCATTATTTAAAAAAAAATGGGACTGCTGAAATTCTACTATCTATTTAACTTTACCTTGTAACCCATTGGCCAATGAATAAGGTATTGGTCCACATAATCCAATCCAAGATCATCTAATGTCTTCTTTAAACTAGATCTGACCAAATCTGGTCTATGGCAGGTGTTCCATAGCTACAATATAAATTATTCCTAAAATACATTTGGCTCTCTTCCTATGTGGTGTGGCTGATATCCAAACTTAAATTTGTGTACAAGTGTTTGTGAAACACAATTATCATACGCATAACTTGGTCAGTAACCTATCAAGGTAAAAATTTATGCCAATAATAAAATCAATACAAATGTATATCTGTTTAGCATTTAGAAGAAACTAGACATTGTCCTAAAAGGACCAATATCCCCTGCAGCCTATTGTACCCTGTACATTTGATGACCAATGTGGACACATGATTCATATTGGACACTGTTTTTTTCAGAGGATAAACTAAGCACTTTTGACACACAATTCTGCTGTCATTTTGAAACACTCAACAAATAACATATACATGTATTTATGAAATTATCTGGATTTCATCTAATTAGTGGAGCAATATAAATTGCACACTAGAATTGTAAACCATCAAGATATAAAAACACAACCAAGAACCAACTTAATATATATGCAAGCATTTAGAAGACAGATTAGTAGAATACTGGTCTGGAAAAGGACAGAGTGAAAGAAACAAAGAGAAAGGTATAATGACACTGGCCACAGTGGCACAACATTTAGAAAATACGAAGTTAAAAACAAATATTATTATGAATTATTCTAATCACATTTTATTTACTGTCATGTCAGAAAGTTTTCAATGAGATGAATGATAGTATACATTTAAAAACTTGTCAGTGTTGTTTTTGCTTTGAAACATTCTTTATCAGTAGGTATAATTACTGTTGTAATAGTCATTTAAGTGAACAAGAGGCTCTCAAGAGCCTGAATCGATCACCTGGTTTAAAAACTGTAAAAAGTTGAATACATGACTATATACACATTTTACCAGTTTTGCAGATGATATTTGTCATGGTACAGAACATGTAAATAAAATATCATGATTCTACTTATGTTAACTGAATAACATGCTAAAAGTGCAAAAAATTAATAGAAAATACAATTAACCTATTTTTTCCAAATTTGTACCAATCATATATCTTTACATACTTTTAAATATATATCTTTTAAATTTACATTAATTACCAATCTGCTTTAGTTTTGTAAATAATAGGCAAAAACTGATAAAAGCGTCTAAAATGACTTTTTCAAGGGCTATACCTCCAAAATTTTAGGATTAACAGATTTTTTTTTAAATTGGCACCAAAAATAGATATTGAACTACTGAACATTTTAGCAACATACAAGTATCGTCAATCTGCTTCAGATTCTAAATATAAGGCAAAAACTGATAAAAATATCAAAATGACACATTCAAGGGACATAACTCCAAGAAGGATTAACAGATTTTTTTGAAATTTGCATCAATAACAGATATTGAAATACTGAACATTTTGTCAAATTATACTAATGATCGATCTGCTTCCATTTTTAAAATAATATGTGAAAACTGATAAAAACTTCAAAAATGACACTTCCAAGGGCCATGACTCCAAGAAGGGTCAACAGATTTAAAAAAAATTTGCACCAATAACCGATATTGAAATACTGAACAATTTATCATTTTACCTTAAACATCAATCTGCTTTCATTTTCTTAATAATAAGCAAAACTGCCAAAAAAAGGTAAAATCAGCAGAAAAAGGGTAATAACTTCAAAATAAGTAAACCTTGAAATTTTCAGGGAAGATAGATCTCTTCAAGCCAAAGAGCCTAAGATGTCTCAAATTTCTTCTTACTAAAACAGTTTTTGAGATATAGGCAAAAATATATGGAAATACCCCCATTTTCTATTATCTTGAAATTTTCAGGGAAGATAGATCTCTTCAAGCCAAAGAGCCTAAGATGTCTCAAATTTCTTCTTACTAAAACAGTTTTTGAGATATAGGCAAAAATATATGGAAATACCCCCATTTTCTATTTTTAGTAACAGCAGCCATGGTCTTTGGCGAGGGACCATAACAGATATAATTATGGGAGTAGACATGCCAAGGATGATTGTCACTAAGTTTTATCAAATTCTATTCAGGTTTTTCAGAGGAGAAGATTTTTAAAGAAAAGTTAACGACAGACCATGATGACCTCGACGGACATGAGAAAAGCTCACATGGCCTTTTAGGCCAGGTGAACTAAAAGGAGGTAAAATGTCTGTATTTGGAAAATATAAATACATGTATATGGAATCTTAAAGTAAATATCAAGAAAGAAAAAAAAACACTTTACTATGACTAACTACAACACAGCTGAACCTTGACTTACATGCAAGTACATGCATGCACTTTCCACTGTTTTACACAGTATTTATTCATTTAAATCACTTCCTGAATTACAATATCTGAATTGGATATACTATAAATATGGCCAAAACTTATTAACCCACCACCAATTTCCTATGGTACGAAAGAAAGGGATGCAACACTCATGTTCATATACCAGAAACATTTTTACTCATCTATCTTTAAAACTTCTAGTTTCAGTTCTACAAGTTTACTATGAAACACATTCCTGAACCAGAAAGTAACCATATCAATACGGCAATTTTTTTTTACCTAACACCAATGTATAAAACTATATTCTTTGAGAATCTTGTGAAGCCCCTATGGCTGCTTCCCCCCCACCCCCCGCATCCAGCCTATTTTTCAAGCTTGTACATGGATCCAACTCACCTTACTTGTAACAAATACATCCTTCCTTGTGATGTTTGATTCTACAATAAGTTGCTTTATTGCCTGACCTACAGCCCGCTCATTTCTATAAATAGCAGCACAATCAAGATGTCTATATCCTGCTTTGATGGCAGCTCTTACAGCTACAAGGACCTTATCTTCACCCTGGAAAAAAAACAAAAAACCTTAAGATATGGATCTACGGGGCAATCATTTGAACAAAAACTAGAATTTCAGTGAGATTAGTTGACAAAAGATGTTTCTTTTGACCACCTATTTCATGTACATATAGTTTCTAGAAATCATACTTAAAATAATGTTCAAAAGCATTATGATATAAAACAATATTACCCAAAAATAGAATGGTTACTTCATTTTAGACAATGGCAAACTTCAACTAAGGGTGGAGGAAAACCAAAAACCATCTGCGTAAAAAAAAACAAAAACAGCAGCCATCCAACAGCATTGCCATAAGCATTCTTGAATTTTCTTGAATTTTAATATAATGCACTTTGTTTGAAGTTACATGTTTAGGAGAGAACTTGCAAGAAATCAATGAATGGTAATGACTCAAGCAAAACAACAATATGGTTCTGAAATTCTGACATCACAAAAAAAAAACATAATAAATATTCAAATAACATCTACATGTATTTGAAATGTTTAGGTGAATTATTATTGTCATTAATGGTTTTAAAACTTGTCTAACATATTGGTGGTAGCATGGGAGTAAATTTTCATAAAAAATTTACAAAAATTAATAAAAAAACAAATGTGGGCTTGAAAGCCTGCTTTATCATTACTACAGGTCCTAGGCTAACACAGATAGAGGGGGTTCTATACTGTAAACAAACATTACACAATAATATTTGATTATAGGTCATTCATATCTAATAATAGATCTCCTGGCGACCTCAACCAGTTTAAAGTTATGAT
Source organism: Perna viridis (assembly GCA_037379345.1). Lineage (NCBI taxonomy): Eukaryota > Metazoa > Mollusca > Bivalvia > Mytilida > Mytilidae > Perna > Perna viridis. The sequence continues at coordinate 22,362,878 of CM074518.1, read as the reverse complement.
AAAAACCTGACTCTGTACATCAATGTTCAGACATAGCATCAAATGTTTACATCAACAGTACAAAATTCATACCTGTTAACTCTCCCAGTCATTAGGAGGTAGAATGAAAAAATCACCCACATAAAAAATAAAATTTGTGGAAGGTTTTCATTAAAAATGTACAAATTACTGATCTGCGAAATATACTAAATAATTGAATACACAAAAACCTCCCACAGGAGGCAATGTCATAGGGGCTAACTTAATTAAATTTACTGAAATCCAAAAAAAAAAAAAAAAAAAATAAGAAAAAAAAATGTTTTTGTATATTTTTTTATATAATTATCACATAAGTAATTTTATTTATTATGTTCGGTTTGGCTGAGTGACCCAAAACAGTTCAAAGTCTAAATTATTGTTTTAAAAATTGTTTTAAAAAATAATACAGCGAGCTTTAGTTCAATGAAGAAAATTGTTCATTCCATATATATATAGCTTTCAATGAAAACAGTATTGTGTGATAATTGTGTTTCTCGGTCAGCTGTCACGTAACAAACATGTGCCTACCGATTTATTGTACTTAAAATAAATCCTATATAGTGTCAAGTATAGTATCTATTTTCACGTGCTGCAAATAACACTAACGAATTAACTCACGTCTTGTGGGGCATACGTTCCGAATCCGAGAGCTGGCATAACATTTCCACTCGGTAAAACGAAGCTAAATTTATCTGCCATGTCCTTGGAGTAAATGCAAGCTCTTGAAAACAAACCCAAAAAGAGCAAAAAGTGTCCAAATCACCAAAACCAGTAAACAAATATACTTGACTAAAAGTTCTACATATTAGTGTAAAGATAAAATAATGTGTAATCCTAAATCTAAACACGTTATCTATAATATTCAAGTATTCACAGTTCTTTTAACCTGTCATTTGATGAGCTTAGCAAAACCAAACAAATTATCTTTGTAGAACAGTACATTCCCTGATATAACCTCTGACATTGGCACAGTTTACAGATAGGGTACTTTGGATTTTACGCGAGAGTGAAAGAAAAACCTAGAGAGTGTTTCTACGTGAGGGGAGGCAATCCCTTCCCGCGTTTATACAATCCACCCAATATAAATAATGTTGTCGAAGATTGTAATAGTGTTATTAAGACTGTGGCAGAACAAGCCAATACGTTTGTTAAAATCAACGATAAATATGTAACGCTCAATCTGTTCATCGTAAAAAGTATTTCAATACTGACTGTTCTGTAAAATTTAAACATTATCGAGTACGTTCAACAATTAATTATGACGATATGGTATGTAAAACTAAGCAGAGAAAACCTCGAAAACTCAATTTAACGAGTTCCAGAAGGCATTTGTAAGTAAATTGCACATGTCTACAGAATACGAATATTATATCTTGTAATAAAGGAAAGAATTATATTCGAATAAGATTGATAGATGTTTTCTCAATAAAATAAACTGTGTATCAGGAAGTGCAGGTGATGTGTTCGTTCCACAAGTTTCTCTCAAATTTTCAGCGGTCTTAAAAACTTGAGTCGCTTATAATATTGACCAGGGAACCAGGTTAGGAATCAAATTAAACATGTGGCAATGACTATATATAGGTCATTAATGTTATCGGACCCCTGATGATGTTTATGACCTATATAACGAGCCCCTGTGTCCGAATCGGAAACTGAGTAATATTACACTAAATTCAATGCTAACCGATCATTTCATCTTTTAATGTACAAGTAAACGTCCCGTTCTCATACAAGCAAAAACACACGTGGACATGACATGTGGACATTTAAGAGGTACATTTTGATCTCGTATGAATTATGCTAGAATTGACGGTAACTACGGGACTGATCAATAGCATAATGTGGTAATGTGGTGTAGTAATATGCAAGACATATACGAATGTAAAGTACTGAAATTACGAGTCCAAGAAGTCGATAATAATATTAGCGAATTAATAATAATAATAAAAAAATACAGAAGCGTCAGCAGAGGGTTATAACATACGCCAAAGTCCAAAAAAACATATTGCATAAACGTTAAGACAGAAATCAAAAGCAATCTGTAGATACATACACAATTAATGTAGCAAACCTAAAAAAATATTAAACATTAAAAAAGGGGAAAAATAAAACAAGGAAAACAAAATAAATAAATAAATACCCCCCCCCCCTCATTAAAAAAAAATGAAGATGGTGTGAACAAGACGTCACACAAAAAACAAAAGCATTAGGAATATAAAATACCACACAAATAAACACGGGATTGATATCAGGTGCTTTGGAAGCTACCCCAACAATGCTAAAGGTGGTCTGGCAAGCTATTTTCTGAATTGGTGCTACTACTAAAAATTAAATCGATTGCCGATACCGACTAGGACATGACGCGTTACTTTTCGACCTACAAATCCCCATTTCACGTCTCTTTTGTACAGTCTGTTATTACATGTATATGAAACACTAGTACATGGTAGTTTTACTCGTTTAGTATTGAGGCCAGCATATACAATTAGGAAAGTTTGTTTTAGGTAGAACACATTGATTTTCTGCAGGTTTTTATTCATGTGCAATTAAACATCTTCTGGATATCATAGAAATGACATAACTCATTTATCATGAGTTTTTTTTTTCTTTTTTGGTCTAGTAGAAATAACTTATATTCTTACACAAGAATGGATATTAATAATTATGTTAAGTATTTTTTCTATTTCGTCCTATTGTTTCATACACTAAAAATACGAGCATGTTGAAGCATAGTTAATGTTGAGATTAATCATGGTTAAAGTGAAAGCTGAAATTCCAAAGCCTGTAGAAAACAAACTGTAAATCCTTGTTTTAAAACATTGAAATATTCATTGAAATATTGTGATTGGTATTTTCGCTAAATAGATGTGATTCAAGTTCTGACTTCTGAATAGTTTCCCTTTTACCGTGATGAATTGCCATAATATTACAAGCTGTCAGATTGTTTGGTAGTAAATATGTCTTTTGTAACATAAGGATTGCTAGCTGTCTAAATGATGCATATAATATCACCTAAGAAAGTTTGTTAGCTCTATGTTCATTGGCCGTGTCTGTGACGTCATCAGATTTTATTTTAACAATATGGAAGTTGGCCTTTTGTTTTGCACGTTCTTTTGAATTCATAATTATCTTTATAAAATTGGATTACATAGTTATAATGATTTAATAACTTACTGAGTGATAACTTGTGCAAATGATTTCGTAAATAAAGGCCGTCAAAGGACAGCCTTGTCGTACTACACTCTGAAAGCGAAATTCATAATGTGTATAGTCAAAAGGGTATTCTTCATTCTCATATTTGAAATCGTTATATGTTGGTGTAGAGAATTCAGAATAGCATGGATGGCACCGAAAAATACATACCATGGACTTAACGCTTCGTCTAGCGTCGGAGGACTAAAATTGGCTTTACATGCAATATCAATGCCCACTTCACACCTTCTTCAGAACCACTCAGTCCGGTAAGTTACATGGCATTGATATTTAATTAGCTTTTTTATAAGTTTCAAATTATTTGTTTTGTTGTGCAAGAAAAAATTAAACTTTTGTATTTTGTGTCATACAATGAATTACTGTTTCAACAACTGGTAAATTTCATGGTGATTAATAGGTGTATTACTTAATTGTTTCCACTGTGTAAAAGTGTAAACACTATTCCTGTATCAGCAATAAAATATGATATTGTTCAATAAAATATGATATTTTTTCCAAATTTTTATTTTGTATAGTGAAAGTAGTTCACTGATAATGTATTTGTTCATGTTTCTTGATACTCACTAAAATTGTTGTTTAAAAAAAAAACAAAAACAAAAAAAAAACAAAAAAAAAAACACACTTTTTTTTTAATTTCAAATTTTCTTTCATTTTGTAAAGTAAAAATCCACTGACAATGTTGTAAATATGCATGTTCTTTAACATTTATATCATATTTTGATATAGTTGAAAGCAGGTTCATCTAAAAAAAATAAAGAACGACATTTCAGTGGACACTTATTTCGAAGATATTTTTGTTAACATTTAGTAAACTGGTTTTTAACAACTTTGTTTAACTTTGGACATACAAAAGACAATATCGAAACCTATTCCAAATCATTGACTGCTTTCATGAAATCCGACATTGTTTATTCGGAAATCTTTACAGTTTGTGTGTTCACATTTCTGGATTATTTCATGTGTATTGAATGCAAATAGACGCCTAGGTAAACCACATGGCAATATAGTTAGTAAAACCCGTAGCGTATTGACAATGTACGGAAATCCCCATTCACTTTTTAATTTAATTGTACATTGCTGGTCGAATTCTTAAATACAACAAATGTATAAACAGAAATCACTCTTCATGTACAGATGTGGTAAACAAACTCATCAAATTAAAAAAGAAAATATACATATAATGCAATTATGACTGTAATTCCCGTCACGTTGTCACAAGGTGTTCTAATGACATATGACCCGTCATTGTACTCGATAGCATGTAGTACCTTATGAAATTTACACAGATTTATTAACATCGTATATTTATGGGCATAAATCATGTTCCACTTTGTGTTTTATAAAAAAATTAAGTGGTTTATGAAATGACATACATTTTAGATCAATTACCAAAACCTATATTCAATTAAATTTCTAAAAAATCTATTAAAACTACTTTTACAGAGATGCAGACAGAAAGTTGATATGTTAGTACAAAATTATTAATAGTTATGAATGAAGCATATACTTAAATTGTACTGAAGTATGGCTTAAGATTGAATTAATACAAATGAAATGAAGTTTGTAAGTGAATGCATTATTGCTTAAGTAATTATCTCACTCTATATAAATAGAAATCACATTAAAAAGAATAATCAAGGGAACCAAGGTTATAGTGGAAATCAAAAGAATGTAACCCAGGCACAAAGACCAGACATGGAAAACAGACATACACAACAAAGAACATAAAGTAACTAAAATCATTCATACAAAGTAACAAAAGCAAATGAGCAACTCGAACTCCACTAAAAACTGGGAGCATGAACCAGGTGCACCGGTAGGTAAGCGTCCTCTGCTTTTCTAATCATTGCATGACCCTTACGACCATGAGGAATCCTTTCACCATTTAGTGCTCTGTCGTTCAATATGTTCTACTGAAATTATGTATTAGATCATTTCTTCCTGAAGATTTTTAAATATTAAGTTCAACTTCAAATTTATGACGATCACTTTTATTGTAACGATTTTGTTCTGTGTTCATATGTAGATACACTAAACAAGGAGTATGTAGAGACCATAATGTCTTCACCGACTGACAACAATGTTTGTATCCTTCAGGCGTATTGCAATAAATTATCAATCAATTTACTATAATTAATATGCTTTTATGTATTATACTTTGCACGAAATATATTGTGACGAAATCATATTTTAATGACAACTGGAAACAATAAAGTGTCATTTTTAATACAACAAAAATGTGGATGTCACAGGTTTGAAAAATTTTAATTGGTACACACATACACAAGTGTACAGAAATTTATTTAATTTTGTCAAAATTAAATTATATAACTGCTTTTTAAAAGTTTGAAGGATAACATGTCAACAGAAATGCAATACATATACATATGATTTTGTTTCCGTATGGCAAATTTTCCTTTATTTTAGTTTGCTGCGACTCGATACATATTTAATCGTTTTTATTCTATTAGATACATGTAGATTTTGAGGTTATTAGTCAACATTGATCGTTACGAAAAGGTGATAAAAAATCTTGCCTCTGCTTTTCGTTTTACTTCTATTCTAATAATTTATTTAAACAGTTAATAGATAAACAAATTTAAAAATCACAAAACAACGGCTCATCACCTTAAGCAAGAATGGATTTTCAGGTCATTAATAGGTCTTTGCTTTTGTTTGTTGGTTGCCACTACAAATTTGTCGCTTTATGAACTTAAGCATCCACATCGTGATATGCACGTTAACCCTAGTAGCCTTTTTATTAATCACACGTAACTACTATAATTTTCAGTAAATCGTCGAGTACATTTTAAATAATGATGTTTCTTGTCGTTCTGACAAACGAAACAGGATGCTTGTAAATGAAAAAATGCTTGGAATTGATATCTAAGAAGGCGTTCATTTTGCATAGTAAAACGAATATTTGAAAATGTTATTGTAATTGTAGCACATATTTCTTATATATCACGAATATTATTTAATGGAACCATGACGTTGAATGATTTAATTTGATTTAAATTTACAAATTTTACATTGCTTCTGTTTTTTTCCAAACTTTAGTTGGAGTATATATCTTATATAAATTCACTACAAGCTGCGTTGTAAATAATGATAAATATCATTTTAGTAAACAGGGGCTATTTAAAGTTTTATTTATCTATTAATTTGATAAAATAAACAACGATAAAACATATTCAAACATATTCGAAACAATGTGTAACACGTTAATCTAATTTAAGAGTAATCAAGTGAGCCAAGGTTATAGGGTAATAAAAGAAATGTAATCCGGGGACAAAGACCAGGCATGGAAAACAGACATACACAACAAAGAACATAAAGTAACTAAATTCATATATACAAAGTAACACAAGCAAATGAGCAACTCGGACTCCATTAAAAACTGGGAGCATGGACCAGGTGCACCGGTAGGGTAAGCGTCCTCTGCTTTTCTAGAAACACCTGCCGAGTTGCTCATAAAAGTCAAGTCCGGGCCGGGGTAGACGAAAGAGGAAAGGAAAACTAGGAAGAAATGAAATATTACCATAATGTGAAATCAGCATTCTACCACTAAATCTATATATAATTGTTAAAATTAACAAGTGTTTTACAGAAGAAGAAATTGTTATATATTGTGAATTTGTAATGTTTATTACACTAAGCTTAATCAAGTTTCCATGCATAAATGGAACACTTAAGACTCGAAATTGAAAGTTCAAGACGTTATTCTCTGTAGGACATTCCTGAGCTAATAAATTATTGATTGAATGCGTCAGCAAACATACAAGAAAACACTAACGCACATGCACAAAAAAGCAAAAGGCTCAATATTATCTAAAATTACTAAGAGTGTATACTCAAAACAAGTCTGAAATAACAAATTTATCTTAACCTCTAAGAGTTAATTAGATCTATGATTTTGTACTGGGCAATATATTTGGGTTTTGCTGCATTAGATTTAAACCATTCTTGGTACTTTTGCCGACAGTTTGTAAAATATGTTATCACCTACTTGAAGCTTGCAATATTGACATTTTTATTGATAGACCAGAGACTACTGTTTTCAAGATATTTTTTAGGCTTTAAAGTTCAATATATGTGATGTCTCCACAGGTGTTGTATATTAATACATTAGAATTAACACTTTGTGAAGTGAATTATTATGATGGAAGGTCAACTTCTATTACCCAAATCACGAACTCTTTCAAAGAAACTCATCTTTGGTGAACCAAGTAATTAATGACTTATTTTATGTTTTAGAAGTAATGACCATGACTTTGACAAACACTGTAATTCCTTTATGATTCATGTTCTGGAATTTCATGTATTTGTATTCATCATAGCTGCAAAACTATCACCATGATTTAAACATGAGACAATACACTCGACATGAAATCTAGTATTAGCATTACATTTTGATCCTTTTGTTTTCTACTAAAATGTGGTAAAAACAACTCTTAAAAAACAAAGAATTCACGCATCACAGCTATAACTCTATTGCCTACAAAATGCATTGATCAAAATATTAAACTTTTCTGGAATGAAATTGTTGCCATGAAAATGGGCAATAACAGCTAAAACACTCGTTTTATTTAGGTGTATTCATAAATACACTCTGTAGAAGTTTGGATAACGTTGCTTCCTTTGTCTATTTTCCCTTGCTTTGGAATTGGGATTTGTCGTTCTATTTGTCTGTATTCCTTTGATCTTTAATAGTTTAGAGAACATTATTCTGACTTGTTCATTTGTATGTTGATTTGACTTTCTATTTGTCTGTATCCTGTTTCTCTGTTTGAATAATTTACATGCTACCTATATTTCTTTACTCTGTATTATTTGAATTTGACGTCCTGTCTGTATGCATTCATTTGCCCTATAATCATTTGATTTGTCGCCCTGTCCTCTTTGACAGTATTCGTTAGCCCAATAAATATTTGAAACTGATTTATAAAATAAACCAAACTGTAGCTCAGTTTCAACGTTAGTTATCAATATACATTAATTTGTTTGACGTTATGGCGTTTGTTTAATAAGTCATGACAAGCACAGGTTCTGTTTTCGGTTTTGAATAAGTTTATTGACCAGCGCGGTGGTCAGACTCGCCCTGATTTATATCAAGGATTATTTATCGAAATATGCAAGAATTTTCAAATTTAAAATCTCTAAAACACAGATGCATGATTCCTAACACTACATGGTGTAGACTTATGGTGTTGGATTTGGCTTTCTATTTCAATATGTTAAGTTTTGAGTACGTCTTGTATACAATGTATATTTGGAACATAACCCTCTGAGTATTGGTAACCAAATTTTGGTTATATACTGGTAAAATCTATGGAAAAGTCAAAAGGAAATGTCAAAAGGGAAGTTCGTAAAACAAATAACAATATCAGGACAAAAAACGGAAACCGCCGTAACGGTCCTGACTTGGTACAGGCATACTCTTGAAAACACGTGTTCAGCATACTAAAAGTTGCATCATTCACATGACTGGCATTTCTGTATTTAAAATCACTGAGTCGATGACACTACTTGTTCACGATTGTACTCACCAGCTTAGTAGTCAGACTTATCTTATCCGATTTATACTATGACTTATTTGGAGCATCCCAAAATACAAAACCACTAAAACTTCCGTCTTGATATTGGACACGATATATTCTCTTGATGCCTGATTAAGCTTTGCATTTCGATATTTTTGGTTTTGAGAACTTCTTGTCGACAAATGATTTTTTGGATCTCTATCTTTCTAAGTATTTAGTTTTAATGCAGATATTCAGAAGATACTCCTTGAAACACATGTTCAGCATGTCGACATTTGTAATGTTTCTATTATATCTATGTATGTTTATACACCCAGAAGAATGAATACAAATAAATAAAAGCACAAATGTGTTAGCATATTCAGAAAGACAATTCCCCTCATTAAAACGTGTCACTAAGCTCAGACTTTGATATGTTATCTCAATGAAATGTATGTGTTGTTTACAAGATTATGTGTTATAATACATATTTATTTGATATTATTATGAAATAGAGCGATTCTTTGCTTTATGAAATTTCTGATAGAACAATCTATATATAATGTACAAGGGAGAAAAAAAATTACAAAATCCTTTAGGGAGTTAGGAAGTTAGAAAAAATAAAACAAAACATTCAAAACAAACAATTTTATCGTTTTTGCATATTTGTTTTTTGAAATTCTGACAAGTATTAACTTTTTCTAACTGTGTATGAAAAAAAAACATGGTTTTAACATTAATAAATGATGGAATACGACGAAAATCAAATAACGTTAAGAATACGACGAAATAAAAAAAAAAGAAAACGAAACACACTGGTATAAAAACTAATGCGCAGGACACTATAAGCAATTGCCACTCAGAAAAATATCCCGAAAAAAAACAGGATTTGTCTTATGCTGTTTTTTTCTCAATTCAGGGTGCATTTGTAAGGAGTATGATTAGTGTTTAGTTTAAGTAGGTCCTTGAATTGACTAGAAAATACATCTAACTTTGGTTATCTTATTGTAGTAATAGTTAACACCACGGACAAGGGTTGTTTAATAAGTACATACTAACATAATTCATCTGAAGTTTTTTTTTTGCTTGTGCGTGTTACTAATTTTCAATTTGCCGAATTCTTAGAATAGATTTTAAATAATTTCAGAGGGTAGTGTAAAAAAATTATCCCGAATAAATAACAATCAAATATTAATAATCGATCCATTAAAACTAATGAAGTGAAGTATTTAATAATCAAATTAAAATTCTATATTCGCATTAATAGATTACAAAACCGTTGATTTGTATTTTCGTTTCTAATTTTATTGAGCTGACACTTGTAACGTACCTCATGTTATATTATTGAACATTTTTGCCCTCGACCAATTAGCATAAACATTTCTATTTTAAGTAGCAAAATAATGGTTAAACGTGATATCATTGCTGGACAAAAGTATATGTATAGAGCCAAAACTGAATGATTAAAAAAAATTCAAAATAAAGTATTACAGTAACTTTTAGTATTCAAATTAACGTTTACCTTGGTTATATTTTTTGGCTCGTTTATTACAATTATTTCAGAAAAAAAAAGAACGTTCTACTTTCCAGTATGTTGGATTGACATTGGACGGTTACATTATTTTTAATGATTCGTTCCTGAAATAGATTTTTATGACCTGCAAATCTATTATTGTTGTACGGTTATAATTGGTTTGGACATTTTCACTGGACCTTAAACTAGTGATGACTATCTTTAATCAACTTAAGTTTACATCTATGACTCCATATTCCGTCCTTCTGTATATTGTGACAGTCGAAATCTGGTATAACCGTTTTTCGTGCTTATATGATTTAAGGAAAGTCACATGATATGCAAAAAAATGTAAGCTGAACACAAAATACAATGGACTCTTGAAACTAACAAACAAACACGTGATGAAAAACACAAATATAAAATATATCATTTTCGATATATTTGTCAATTAAACGTATAACAAATAGAAATATTCAACATTTTTTGAGTTAAATTTGAATGCGTACAACATTAAGTGGATAATCATCTAATACTCGTATATATACGGCAATATCAAAAACAAGTACTATCTTTAAAAAAATGTGACGCAATAAAAGTTTGCCCTTTTTACTACTAACTTTCTACATTTCACTCAAGATAAAAACGCATGGCATTCAATTTCAATTTTCGATACCGTTTTTTTTTTTTAACGCACTAAGTTATTAGCATTTGACAAATTGGGAAACAGGATTGCAATCAGGTGACTTGCGTTTCCTTGGAAGAGCGTCCTTAAGGTCAAAGGATAAAAAGCGCAACTATATCGACTGCGTTGGAATAACATTAGATAGAAACATGTTTGATTTGATCTTTCAGAGTGAAATGGTATGACTCCGACTGTAACCAGAAATCCGCCTTAGCTGCTGCAGTCCGCGCAAAGTCGAACTTTGAACCGGATGTATTCATTGGTCCTCCATGCTCTGCAGGTAATACATTATATTTTATTTATAATTATGGCGTATTATATATATAGAAATCCGATTTAGTCAGTACGATCTGGTTAAAGACTAATCAAAGGAACCAAGATTTGAGCGGTTATCAAAAGAATATATTCCAACAATAAGAGTAGACACGGAAAACAGAATCACACAACAAAGAACATTATAAAAAACATGTACAAAGAAACGTAAGTAAATGAGCAACCCGGGCTCTACCAGAAAATGGGAAAGTGGATCAGGTGCACCTATAGTGTCGGCTCCATTGCTTGTTTAGAACGCTCACGGAGTTGATAATATGATATTACGTCCAGGGTAAACGGAAGAGTAATAATGACGAACATAAAACATTTGTAGTGATGACTTTTATCTCGTAGCAACATAACCCTGTTCCAGAAACCTAATTGTAAGAGGTCTAGCACGGTACAAAAAAGTCTGCATAGTTTCAGCAAGCTCTGGCATAATGTATGAGTTGTGATATGAAAACTCCATACGCAGGGGCGGAAGTGATGTTGCCACATATGAAAGAAAAGATGACAATTCGGAATGAGAATTTATCGCGTTTGTCTTATACAATGTAGTTTGATCATGAGTTTTCCTTTTCCATCAAAGTTGTAAGTTTTAAATTTGGACAGCATTTAAACAATAAAATACGTATGTTTGCGTCTTTATGGTCTAGCCAACAAAAGCCACTAACTAAAGCGGTTAACATTATTATATTGACAATTATGTTGAACATGCTTGTTGTAATAATAAATTACATTAAATAAAAGCAATGTAAAATGACCACAGGGGCTGCCCTTGTTTCTATAATTAAGTGTATTTGTCATAGTACTGTTAAATAAGTTTACCCGAACGTTTTAAAGTATCATTATGAGCTCAGTCCAGCCGTTAATTAACAATGGGCGTCACAATGCCGAAGAGTATTACATCTAAAGATTTTAATTGAGTGTATATCTGCACCATGAGAACCGATTTGTTCACCGTGTCGTAGTTCTTCTTTTCGCTTTTGTCTACCTCGGACTGGATATTGTATGAGCAACTCCAGAAAAGAGGACGCATACTCTACCAATTTACCTGATCCACACTCCAGGTTTTAGTGGAGTAATGGTTGCTCATGTATTTTTGTTTTGTTTTGTTTTTTTTGTTCGTGTAAATTTTTGTTATTTCATTGTGTGTGTTTTTCTTGTCTTTTTAATGGGGTGCATGCTTTTGATTTTCCGCTCGAATCTTGTTTTTCTTGATTACTATATGGTATGTTAATAACACATGAAAATCGATACAATAACATTTCCTAACTAGCGACTGGTTTGATATTGCTTTATGACATTTCTTTGCCTTTGCAATTATTATTTTGAATTATTTTTATATGTGTGTTTGTTTTTGTTGACATATCAGACAAAGCTTTTTTTCATTATAACGTTTTTAATAATATGAGGAAGATTCCATATTAGCATTATCTTGCCGTGAAGAACTTTAAAGCTGTCTCTATGACTGGTTTGTCGTTTAAATTAGCATATCTTAATGAGCCAAATATGATGCCCTTGTGTAAAGGTAGAGACTTATATTAGCTTAAGAATTGGTTATTTCTTACTCGTTAGACGAAAATTTGAGATATTCTCTAAATTCTGCATTTTTATGTCTACGTGTACCCAAATAAACACGACAGTTGAATACGTGACATACACATGCAGAAATGTAGGAAACTAAATTTTAGAACAACATGTACATGTACAAGGAAACAGACAAAACGCCACTTTAAACAAAAAGAAAATTTAGTCTGAGACATAAAAGGGCAACCTAGGAGTATATTCCAGGTGTACCGATAGGTTACAACCTACTGGGTATATTCCAGGTGTACTGATAGATTAAAAATGAAGTCAATTAATATAGATACAACTTTTAAGCGTCCATTATTAAACAGAATTCATTCCCTTTGAAGTTGTTATTCATTTTTCCTTAAGATTTTTAATATATGATTTTGGGTCTGAATTTTCTATTGTGTGAACATGTTTCCCTTTTTTGCCACTTATGTTCATATTCTGCTACTGTTAAATAGACAGAAAATATATTTGGAAGATTCTAACACATGCCGGTTTATGTAAAATGATTTATGTATTAAAGCATCTCGTTTTAACATTATTACAAATTAGTATTCGATCGTTTGGAATAACTTCACTCTCTGACCCCGCGGTATTATGCTCAGCAAGTATTTTGTTCAGTCAGATATTCCCAGCAATTGTTATTTCAACACACGTACAATTACGTCATCATTTCTTTACGTAGTTAATGGGATATTTTTGGATATTTGTTGAAATGTACTTATACATTTCCTCGCTTGAGGGTTGATTAGAAAAAAAAATTAATGTCACTTGAGTTAGGTATACTGATAGGGTTAAACGTTATCATATATTTCACTAGCTTCCTGACATTTAGGGTAACTTTGATAATTTTTCATTGCATGTAGGGTGAAAAGATACATGTTAATAGCTTTAAATGCATGTAAGAAGGAGAGGTTGACAACCGCAGGTGTAATTTCAAGACTTATACCAGGAGTGGAAACAGACAAACATCCTCACTTTTGTCACAAAATTAAACTACATCAACAAAACATTTGCAAAACAGGTCCTAACCTTAACTGTAACATGACAAAAATGGACCTTTGAAATTTATTATATGTTAAAATTCGGTTTTCACTTACATAAGTTATATACTGTTTGCACTAGTTCACATCCAATATCGAATGCATAATGGATCATCCTTTTTTGTTCCGTTGACCGAAAAAAAACCCAGTTTTTTTCTGTGAAAAAAATTGGCGCAACATTTACTATTGAGTAAATGACAGCAAAATACTGTATTGTTGTTTCATAATATTTGCATTAGGATACTGATTAAATAAAGATGAGAACTAAGTTTGATACTTTTAATATTAAACCATTGTTGAACTCAATAATATGAGACAATCTTAGCAACATAACTTCCAACCAAACCACTCTGACAGATTTTTAAATTTGCGTTAAGGTGCTCTTAGTAAATTGCTAGTTGTTTGCCGTTTAATGTATATAATTGTATATTAAGTCTTCGTAACTCTGGTTACCTTTCATTTTACCACAAAGAATGGCTACAAATGTTTTCATGTATGATTTGTTTCTTATAATGTTGTATTACAGCAATGCGTGGAGTTGCTCACCTTGCATCCTATTGGAGACGGCCAATATTTGGATGGGTTTCAAATGACATTGAATTCAGAAATAGAACTATTTTCTCAACACTTATTCGTCTCCTAGGACCATTAAACAATTTGCGTGAGTATATAACTACTAAGATATGATCTTTGATAAATATTTAAATATGAATTGTCGTTGGCTACCAAGATTTAAAAACGATACCAAAGAAAACGGGAACGTTTGAGCGATAACAAACGAACAATGTCACAGGTATAATGGAAATTACACTTATACTACGTAGTTCTTGTAGCAAATTGTTAGATCACATAACCGAGTCTTAAATATTTATTATTTTAAATTGAGATTATGAATAAGATAATTTTTTTTACAAAAGTCTACTTAATGATTTTATAATTGTCATTCCAACTTTAGAATCCTGCTACATGATATATACGTAAATATTATACAATGTGACATTTATGCATAAATACATTTATTATATCATGATTTAACGATTTAAAATGCTTTAAAGAATTCGATGTATTGCTTTTATGGTTTGACTAATTTGAGCAATACCCTTATATTACTTCATGTAAATACAGATTTAAAAAAATGCCTCCATAAGTTCGTTTTTATGTTTAGCTGTCTTTTATCATACTATTTATTTGGGTTTTTGGTAACCTTAAAACGACCAAATGTTTATGCATTGATGCTTTAGAGATTTACAAACTGCATTAAATCTAAGTATCGTTGATATGATTTCATTGGAAGGATGTTGAATATCAGTTATTGCACCTGTCACAGAGGATGATAAACAAGAAGAATAAGAATATCCTCGATGTAAAATTCATTTACGCCACTAAAATGCAAATGATATTGTAATCAAAATGATAAATAAATATCATTTAAACACTTTCCACATTCTCTATGGCAATTGCATTAATGCATTAATTACATGTACTAAAAGTGCGTGCATGCATTGCATATAATTTCTACACAATAAAAATATATTAAAAAATAGAAAAACCGACCAAACAAACACAAATAAATCACATGATATTTGCCCCGTAAGGTTTTAATGTTATTCAGTGTAAAACATTACTTCTTAATTTTTTACCAGCTACAATTATGCGATACGTCTCCAAAATGTTTAAATGGAAGAGATATTCCATGATCCATGACGAAGCAGCCCCCTACAAGGCAGTTGCTGCAGCAATAGCAGAAAACAAAGACATAATGATCAAGAGCACACATGAAGTCAGTGTCAACATGAAGAACTCAGAAATTGAGAGTCTTTTCCAGCAAGTCAGAAAATATTCAAGAAGTAAGTACTGATCTTTTGAATGATAAGTGGATGTCAACCTAAAGGAAAATTTTGTAGAATGAATGGTCGTACAACCCTAATTCGTAGTCGTCATGTTTTGTCTCCACATTCAGTTCATGTATATTAATTAAAGTGTTGCATTTTTATTACATTAACTTTGCTTTGAATAATTAATAAATTATTATTCTAACATGTAACCAAATCGCATACATTTTGTTTAATTCCAGTTTTGATATTTGCTGTTCCTTGGAATACACTCCGACGATACATGGTAGTTGCTCATTCTTTAGGGATGTCAAACGGTGACTTTGCCTTTCTTTGCATTCATGGTGATGTACGTTTAGTTTGATAGTTATAATGTAATTATACATATGCTTGTTATAACACTTAGTATTACAGTATCTGTTTGTGTTTTTTTGTCTGTTAAGGATATTGAAAAATGACTTTTGTATAAAGTGCTACAGAAAGAAAAAAATTCCTATTGTTTTCATGTACAAAATATTCTGAGATTGGTGAACAATACCAGTATTGTTATTTGTATCTTTACCATATCTCTAAAGATATGAGAGTAATCAAGGCAACCACGATTACAGCGCTAAAATCAAAAGAATAAATCCTAAGGATAATGGCCAGACAGGAAAAGCAAACAAACACAACAAAGAACATGAAATAACCAAACTAAGACGTACAAAGAAACAAAAGCAAGTGAGCAACCTGGACTTCACTAAAAACTGGGAGCGTTGACCGGGTGCACAGCTAGTGTTAACATCCTTTGCTTTACTTGGAACACCCGTCGAGTTGCTTATAAAATGTCGCATCCGGGATAGACAGAAAAGGAAAGGAAATCTATGATACGGTGAACAAATCGTTTCGATAACCATATCGATTCTGTAAGCCACTATTTGTATTTCCATACACTGAAATGGAACAGTATCATATGCAGAATCATAATGTACAACTAACTACCAGATTATGCATTGAAAAATTTGATGAAATCCGCCATTACTCACTGATATCAAATAGGATTCTGAAAAGTAAATAACAGAACACAATCACTCGAATACTTATTAATCACATTTCAGTATAACGATTTTAAACTGTCTGCATTTTGTGACAAATGTTGTGTGCTGCCTTTCAAAGCTTACTTCAAGATGTGTGTTTACACTTGTTGGTGTCCTTTTGGGGATTTCTGAAAGTATTTACTATTTAGGCGTTTCGTTACACCATATCTGTTCCAATGTGTAGAGTGTATTCATTTGATTTTGATAAAGGTCTACTCTTGGAAACAACTACATGAAGAAGTCTTATCAGAAAATGGTTGGCGAAGAAATGACACAGATGACCATGGAGCAAGACTTGCATTCGAGTCAGTTTTACACGTCAGTATTGCGTTATTTTTTTTAAACGCAGATGTTCTATTTTAAATAATGTAAAATATAAAGTAGATTTTAAATGAAACATTCTAGGAACAGAACAAATATTCATGTCTGCTAAGTGAGATAATTTCAAAGTATAGAAATTAGAAATTTAGTTGCATATGCTTACATCAGGTTTGCTGCATCCTTACAATCATGTACATGTAAATCGTTTGCTCTATCGCTGAGGAAAAACTATGATGCTCTTAAAAATTATGTAGCTGTTAATCTTGTATTGTAAGTGACTTACTATAAAGTACTATTTTAAAATAAAACATGGATTGTACCCATATGACTGACGATGTTTAACGTTCTTTGGACATCGAGCAATTCTTACTACTCAGGAGTAACTTTATTTTCAAGAAAACTGACAAATTTTAACTCGCTATTGTAGAATTTATAATTGATAATATTTTATTAAAGTGTCCCCATCGTTTATATAACTTATTTTACATCAATAAAAGAACATAGTCATCGTTAAAAGATGCCAACCGATAACGGCTTATGAGACACCACAAATAAAACAAACTACAATGATGTAATATATATAATCTTTAAAATGATCCTGATAATAATGCACAACAAAAGTATTTTTGTGGTCAACCTTTCTCTGTTACATCGCTCCATCAACTGACGCACGTGATAAATTTTGACTTGACCGTATCATAAATCATGACGATCAGTTGTCATCCGATTACATAGTCCCATTTAATGAATGCTTTTCGGTAATATCTTTAGCATATTTCAGATAACGAGCATCATTTTCTTTACGAATAGCAATTTACCGATAAAAGGAATAAATTTTGTTTAAGATAGTGACTTCATCACGGTAAATACAAGGACGCATCTCAGAGGGCCCACCTGACATGTTCCGAAAATGCCATTTAGTCTTATTATATATATATATATGCTGAAATGTAGTATTGGGACATGAAAATAATATTTTTCTATATGAAGGTCTAGCAATAGCTGATTCTGTTGATAAAGTTTTATTAACATATAATTCTTGACGATTTGTAGATAATTTTACCAACACTTACTGAAGAGAAGTCGGAAAAGTTTAAAGTTGCCGTTGCGAGGATGAAATATGCGGATAATGTAAACTGGATCAATTTACCAACGGTTTCTGAGGTAAATAGACTTGGTGTTCGTTTATTTGTTTCTTCAAAACCTCATCATTTAATTAAAAGCTACTACATGTTTTTTTTTTTTTTTAAATAAAACTAGTTTTGACTAAGTATGTAACTTGATAAGATTTGAATTGACACTACATCAAAAGATGTATATATAGTAAATACTTATTTTTTAAATGTCTATTATTTCAGTCAAGCTAGTTTTCTACTGAGCTTTTTATCATAACACGCATTATCTCTGGTAATGCTAAAACAACAGAAAGTGATTAGGACGTTGTAACAGATGAGCTTTTTCTGATAGGCAGAGAACTCACTTTGTGACCAATAGGGCTAGTGTTGGTTGGTCTTACCAACACCAATAAATATAAAATAATAAAGGTTTCATTTAGATCTAGCAATTTGTCACAAATTATTGCTATCTTGTACTTCATTATGCATTTAGGAAGAGAACTACATACATTTAACTTCAAATATTGATGTGTACTCACGACTATAAGGTCGCGAGTTTAGAATATTATTGCCTACGTGACGACTGATCAAAGTTCTGTCGTGAAGCACTAATATAACTGGTCTTACTCGTTTTTCCTTATAGCAGTCATTTCATGCTTATACTATATAAGTGATTGTTTAAAAAAATAACTATTTACAGCCTGATGCCTACGCTCCCTATTTGTATGACGCAACACTGACGTGGGCCATAATAGTACACAGAATGTTAGCTGATAAGGTCGATCCATCTGACGGAGATCTCATGTTTAAAAGAACTGTCAACTTTTTCCAACAAGGTATAGCGTAGCTGATCTTTTGTGGATGATTAACCTTTTATACAAGTTTCATATTTTTTTTGATGAAATTTGAAGCTAGTGCAGTTTTTTTTTTTTAAAGAAATTGAATTGTTAGAGAGAAATATATCATGTCTACTTCCAAAACATTGTGAAAGAGATCCAAGATACACTGGAATGACTACTCCACCTGCATTTTTTTTCAATACTTTATTCCAAATATTATAATCAATCTAATAGGTTTGACCGACAGCATCAAGTTAGATGAGAAAGGAGACCGAGCTTTGAACTTTTGGATGTTAGACTTACAGGAAGATGGAAGATTTAAACGCATAGCCGAGATTAAATTTCAAGATAATGATGTTTTTGTCAACACTGTGAGTCTTTATTTTTGGTTTCCATTAAAAATCTGCGTTTTCTTTTTCATTTTTTTTCTTCTATACTTCAGTTGAATTTAGATTTTTATGAAAAGAGAGAAAACATTTACATCAATTCCTTATTATTTTACATTTGTACATACGTATAACAATTTAATGAGAAAATCTTCTGAACCGTTGTTGATATCATTTAAAGATCTAAGGATATACCATGAATACTTTCCAATCAGAAAACACTGACACATTACATTGTATATATACATTTTTTTGTTTTTGGCATTACGAATGATAATTTAATTCTTTGATTCCGTTTTTGTAGACTCAGAAGCGTGATAAGCTTGTACGTTGGGTAAATGGAAAATACGGAATTCAAAACGCACCTAGAGATGTTCCAATCTGTGGATTTGAAAACGAGCACTGCCGAGAAGGTATTATATTTGTCTGAATCACTGGTGTAAATACAGTTTTCAGTACATTACGACAATGCCATTCATATAAAGAGTTATTAATATTTTTGGTTAAAAAAGTTTGAAATATTTGGACTCCCCGGAAATGCTTAGTTTACTGGGCACACATGCTTAAAATTTTCGTTAAAAGCGGTTTAATAGTAATCTTAATTGAAAGTCCTGTTTGATTTTTTTCTGTTTCAATTTTCTTTTCTACTTTATTTACATTTTCACCTACGTTATATTTGTCTCCTTGAATTTCTATATTCTGAATCAACACTGTACAGATTGTTTTATTGATTCTGCTTATGTAGTTTTGTGTATTAAGATGATATTTCTGCAGATTTTACACCAACTATTGTTGCCGCTGTATGTGGTTCGTCTGCAATTGTGGTAATTGCAATTGTTATCAACATCATATTTAGGTAACTTAAAGTTTATTTTCATATTTATTTTGATTACTGAACGTCTTTCAGATTTTCTTTCAATAAGACAGTAAAAAGTGAATTTGACTTTATCTGTTTGTCAATGGGATTCTATGTCATCCGCGAACTTAACAACTTATAAAGGTGAAATACATTCAACTTTAAACAAATCATACATTTATAATACAAACTGAAAGTGTGATAGACAAATGTAAATACAAAAATAACAATCATATGCAAATTGCAAATATTAGTATGCTGTACACACATTTCAAGGAGAAATCTCTAATCACTAGCATTAGGGCCGAATATGATGAAGAAGTTCAAGAATTAAAATGTCTTTTTCACAGGCGCTATCGTCGAGTGCAGTTGTTAAAAAGTATGATATGGCAGGTCCGGTTTGAGGATATTGATTTTGTGACTGCTTTACTTCATGGAAGTGTTCGAGTAAGTTAAATAAACCTCTTGAAACTTAAAACTTACAGTACTTGAGTGAGATAAACACCTTTTTTATTGGTCCTGGGGTCATGGAGAATTGGACATTGAACAGTATGGTTTGAGGAAAGGGAAATGGGGAATCGAAATTTAATTAGTTTGCTCTAATTTTAATATAAAAATTGTACCAAGTAAATATTAATATTCAATTGATTTCGTAACATACAACCGACGCGGTATATGAATAGCGAAAGAGACATGAGGAACGTGGCAATGGGTAATGGGGAGACTTGAAATTTTTCCTGATAGTGGAGCTGTAAAATACATTTTAATCCCAAGAATATGTTAACATTACAAATTTACGAAGAGCAAGACGAGTTTGTCTCATACTTGGACCTTAAAGGTACAAGGATTTTTTTTATAATTTTTTTTAAAGAATATACATACGTCTTATTCTATCCATTAAGAAAAATGAAATCTTTATAATCAAAAAGGTTATGTTGATAAAATACAGATTAATACAAAATTATCAAAACCTACATCTTCAAACATAAAAGAGGCACATTAAATAAAATATAAAATGTTTTTCTGTTTTTCTATTTATAGAACAGTTTTAAAACATTAACACGACGTAGAACAAGCTCTAACAAGAAAAAGGCTTCAAGAAGTAATAGTGGAGGTCCAAACGGAGCTGTTATATCTGCCAATAGTTCTCCACCACAATTTCATAAACCTGATACTGGTGCTATGTTTGGATCAGTTGCCTATGTACGAGGTAATATTTGTTGTTTATCAATGCTTGACTACAATATCCACTTACAATTTAGTGGCATTCCACATTAGTAAAGAAGTTTCTGACAAAAATGCAAAAACTGACTTTGAAGAAGAAAAAAACATATGTTTTCTACCGTGTTAGACTTCCTACAATTTGGCTTCTGGATTTGATGTCTTAGTGTGAGATTGAATGAAATGACTTAAGGTGGTAGACCTAGGGTAAAAGACATAACTCATGAAGTCAATAATATGTTTGTATCATATTTAATTTCACCATAGCCTGTAAAGCTTTCATTTGAAATGGAATGAAATTAGTCTAGGTTACTTTGATGCTTACATGATATTGATGTAAAATGCTGAATACAAACGTTCCAATGATTTAACCTCCTTAAATCAAGATTTATTTTTGCTGTTGTTATTTAACATTTTGTATCTATTTATTTTTCAGGCAGTTTAGTTTCTGTTAAACGTGAACACAGGAGCAACATTACTATGACAAAGGAAGTTCTTCTTCAGTTAAATCAGGTAAGAAAATGGTTGTCAGAATAAATTTTGAAGAGGAAATCTGGGTTTTGGAAAATGATTTAAAGTAGTAAAACATGATTTGAATTTGTCACCAGTAACATAAAATAAAACGAGAGAACAAAATTAAATATGAAATGAATCGATACTAGTACTGTGTTCTTACTTGCTTATGAGTGACGTTTTATCTGCCTTTTTTAATGCTCCTTTAATGTATACTTTCAGCTAATGGAACTTAAGCATCAAAATGTATGTGCGTTTGTCGGAGCTTCGTTTGATCCCGGACGTGTTTTGTTGCTGTGGGAATATTGCCCTAAAGGAAGTATTCAGGTAATTAAATGGGAAACCAATATGTATAAAATGACAGAGTCTTGTGATTCAACTAATTAATAGAGTATTTTAAACATGGTGTAGTTGACAGCAAAATATTGAAAAAAATATCTGCAGTTTAAAAGAATGCTCTTCAACAATACTTAGAAAACATTTAATTTAATTATATAGAGACCATAATGACACAACGTATCAATATCCTAATCTAATGTATTAATAAATCTGAAATAATTGTCTTTTCCAGGATGTCATCGGTAATGAAAATATAAAGTTGGATCAAATGTTCAAGTTTGCTCTTAGTCTCGATATTGTAAAGGTATGTCATATTTTCACTAACACACTCAGTTATCGTTTTTTTTTTAAGAATAGGTGATTATAGAATAACATTTCCTCTTTATTTTCAGCATTTCACAATTACTGTTTTTAAAGAAACTGAAAACTACCTCTCTTATATCGTTATATCTGTTGTATTTTGTTCTTAAGACAGATACGTCTTCACAGAAATTTAAACTGTATTTTTTACTATTTCACAGGGATTAGATTTCATTCATAAAAGCTGTGTGCAGGTTCATGGAAATCTGAAAAGCAGTAATTGTGTGGTTGATAGTCGATGGACGTGCAAGCTAACCGATTTTGGTGTTCCAGCAATAAGATTTTCAGAAAGAAATATATTGGAAGAACCACCTGAAAGTAAGCTTTATTTTTGTTATATGCAGCATCTACTTAGTCCCTTATCACAGCATGAAGACATACAAAACAGCCTTCTTGCCTTCATTTATGAATGTCGTGTCAATCCATATTGGTGTCATAAGAGATGACTCTGTCATGAATTTCCCATGTTTAAAATGAATGATTGTTTTTGGATTTTTGTATGTTATGTTCTATTTTTGTTAAAAGTAATTGCAATACATGTTTGTTATACAGAGTTACTGTGGACTGCACCGGAAGTACTAAGGAGTGAAAAGTTTATCGATAGACAGAAGGCTGACTTGTATAGTTTGGGAATGATACTGAAAGAAGTGTTTACACGTTCAGGACCGTACACAGAGTTCATGGACCTCATAGCTCCTTCAGGTTAGGTTATATCCTACATTTCTGGAGAAGGCATTTGCACTTATGTGCATTTATTTTCTTTTTAACATACATAATCACATGACCTTAGTTTACTACAGGAAGAATACTTCCATTTTACAAAGTTAATTGAACACGTTGACTCAAAAGATGCGAATATTTATACAATATTGAGAATAAATGCATCTTTTTTGTATGATGAGTAAGTGATGATTTAACAATAGAAACTACTTTGCTTTTGCAATTAACATGCAACGAAACATTCATGATTTGAAAATTATTGTAGAAATAATAGAAAAAGTGAAACTTCGAGAGACAGGCACTGCACCTTTCAGACCATTGTTATCTGTGGAATATCGTAACAAACATCAGGAGTTGGTAAATCTTATTGATGAACTATGGCATGAAGACCCACAGCACAGAATGTCAGCTTCTAGAGCTTATAAAACTTTACACAGAATCAATCCATCTAAGTAAGCAGATTTTAAATTTTATTAGTACGTCCGCCTTGGCACTTTGTCCATCCATCTACACGCTTATGAAACATTTCAAAGAAACGCAGTATTTTGTTATAATATTTTATGTTATGTTTGTCTTCATGTGAGGAAGCACTCTTTCATTATTAATCTTTTTTTCAAATATTTGTTTGAGAAGTTTGACACTGATAAATTTAGGGAAGTGCATATCGTGTACTTGATTGCAGCTGTTTAATACTTGTGCTAAACAGTATTTACAGTTATGCAAATCAAGTATGGATCGAACGTTGAAGTATGATGATGTTTATCATAAAAAGCGAATCTACATAAGATGACCAAATAGCACATAAAGTTATCACTTTTTTGCATTTGTTGTATCAAAAATATATTGTTTCATACAAAACCTAAAATAGTTCATTTGCCATTGACTAATCTATATTTGAATTTTCAGAAATTTAACCATGATAGACAATATGATTGCTATCCTCGAAAAATATGCCAATCATTTGGAGGAACTTGTTGCTGAAAGAACAAGTGAACTAGACGTGGAAAAGAAAAGAGCAGAAAATTTACTGTATAGAATGTTACCAAGGTAATTTGAAACACTATAGTAATGCAGCGTACTTATTTCAAATAAAAAAAAACTGAAACACAAATTTAAATTAAATATTAAAATGTCCGAAGGGAAAATTAAATTTTGTAATGTGTGCTATGCATTAGCATAACTATTTTTTTCGTCTTTCAGAACTCATCCAAAAATTGATTGACAATGTACATTTATTTCAAATTTACATGTGGCGTATGTCATATTTTAGAACTGTTGCGGAAGAATTGAAAGCAGGTCAGAAGGTTAAAGCAGAACACTTCGATGAAGCGACAATATACTTTTCGGATATTGTTGGTTTCACAACAATCTGTGCAAGCAGTACTCCGATAGAGGTAAACCTTGCCTTTCAAATTTGGAGAAAGGATTCGTTATTTTCATATTGTTATTTCTTTAAGATCGTGAGTTTAGATCTACTTACATGTCTAACTTTTCGGAAAGCTGGAATGGCAGGAGAGCGATATTAAATCTCAGGTGTTTACTTGGTTTATCGAATATACTTTTGTTACTTAAATACAGTTTCAAATTAGTTATGCTACAAAATGCGATTCAATATTTGTCTAAATAATAAAAACTTGACTATCTCTTATAAAACTAAAAATGTAAAAGGCAATTTATATTGACATGGCTATCTTACCGATTAATGTAACCTTATGTTTTGTTTCTAGGTTGTCAATTTACTGAACTGTTTGTATACAGTATTTGACGATATCATCACCCGATACGATGTATATAAGGTTTGTATCACTACATTGTTTCCCTTCATTTTTTACGATAGCAAACAAAAAAGTAATCAGGAAATGAAGCGAATTGTTCTGATTCAAAGAAAGACTGACTAATTGTTTCCTTTTTTAGGCTGTTTTTAATGATACCAAAAGCAATGAAAATGTGTGGAAAAAGTTTTGTTTATTAAAGAAAAAAAATAAAATTTATCCAAGTTTTATTACCTTAATTATTGATTGCCTTTCATAATACAGGTAGAAACAATTGGTGATGCTTATATGTTAGCAAGTGGTTTACCCACAAGGAACGGAACACAACATATAAGATATATAGCAGATTGTGCTCTGGACATATTGGAATCAATTAAAACATTTTATATTCCTCATCAAGAAAATCAGGCTGTAAGGATACGTATAGGTAGGTCATATTATTATTAAACCCCCAGCAAACAAACTTTAGGGGAATATAGTATAGGAATCCCCGTCTGTCCGGTTTGTCAGTCTGTTTGACCACATATTTTGTATGCGAAACTCCTCCTAAACTACGCAAGGGATTTTGATGAATATTGGACATAATTTGTAGATGTGCATGAAGGAATTGAAGGAGGGATATCACTGTCGGGATAATCCAACTTAAGGGTTTACATATTAAAACCTTGTTAGCAAAGTTCTTTCTCAATCGCTCAAGGGATTTTATGAAAATTTATAGAATGTTGTAATTGAACAAAGATTCTTTGAAGTCGTGGTTATTCTTGTAATTTCATTACTAAATTGAAACGCAGTCAAATTTGAAAGGAATATAACTACAAATCACAGCCGTGTTAATGAAAACAAATATGAACTACTGAAAGCATTTGTAGGTGTACAAATGATATGCTAGACACATTTGCACTAACACACTTGAATATCAATCATGTTATACATTTTGCATTTTAAAATATTTGAATCATTATTTTTTGACATCATTATTATTCCAGGCATACATTCAGGTTCTGTTGTTGCTGGTGTGGTGGGTATGGCCATGCCGAGGTATTGCCTATTTGGTGATACTGTAAATACGGCTTCTAGAATGGAATCTACAGGTCTACGTAAGTCGTATATACCCAATATGTCCGCTACACTGTCACAATTAAACAACTAAGACATGTATTTTATCAATCATGCAGTCATATTTATTTATAACATATTGACAATAGACAATGATACTGAATATCAAATCTTTATTTTAAACATGTAGATATTTTGTAAACTCATTTAAAACTGTTAAGTATCGAGTAGGTTCCTGACGATGAATATGAAATGTTGTAACAAAAGCACCCAGTCAACGGATTTAATCATATCTAGAATTCCAATATGCTTTGTGCATATATTCCATGTATATTAAGCTTTACGCTATATAAACATAGGAAAGGTGACATTTAAAGGAATATCAAGAAATTTATTTCAATTTCAATTTGTTTTAGCCATGAAAATACATCTAAGCACAGCTGCTGCAGAGAACTTACAAAAATTCAAAAACTACAGTTTACATTGCCGTGGTGAAATAAATGTTAAGGGGAAGGGAATAATGAAAACGTATTTCTTAAATGGAAAAAGTGAAGACAGTCAATCCATGCCTCTAATTGAAGAAGACAGGATAACTACTCCAGTCCAACCTGCTGAACCTGGTATGGTTCATTCAACATCTGCTGGAAAAATGCGTCATATATCCACAGTATCAAATGCAATTGAGAGCAGGGTAGGCATAGGGCACTATGGAGACATCCCAGATATAATTCACAAATGTAAATCTAGACCTTCATTGCAATCTATTCTGTCAATTGATAGTGACAATTTTCGTCCTGTGAGGAGATCGTCGTCTTCGGAATCATCAGAAAATAGAAAAATCAGTGACAATTCTGGTCATACCGAAACTGACCTAGATTTCTCAGAGAGGACTACTTCACTTGAGTCTGGTTACTTTCCAGCCGACTCTTCTTGTTCATCCATAGAAAGAAATAGTCCATGTCTTAATCGAACCCAATTTTTTGAGAAACATGGACCGATAAATATTTCAGTGGAAGGCGAAATAAATAGTGGAGATCGAAAGGAAAGTGACGTGAAGTCATTGGACCTTGATGTCAAAAGACCCAAGAGTCGCAGTCGACGAAAGGACAACATTTTTTCTGTGAAATATTTTCCCCAGAAAGGAATTGCTTTTGATGAAAGCAAAAATACAATTATAAATGGATATTCCTTAGATGAATGTCTACATAAAGAAATATCTAAAAATCTTCATTCTAATATTTATGATGTTGAACTTTCTAATAAACTCCATAAAAAACTTGAGAGAATATGCTCTGTTGACAGCGGTAGAAATGTTTGTATGGAACCGGACTGTTTAAAAAGTTGTGTTGCATGTCAGTCTAAACATGAAACTAAAGACAAAAGCGCACATCGGTCGAACGTTATTGATTGTGATGAAATACTCGACAATGGCAGTAGTGACACAGAATTAAGTCATGACAAATCAAACGGGCCGGAACCGGACTTACTTCCGCATTCGGAGCAAAGAGCGCGCAGACGTTCTAAAACATTGACGACAGAAGTGACCGCATTATGATAGCGATAGAGAAAGTATCTGTGAAAATGTGTATCAATGTGTGGTTGTTAATGATTTTTTTATGAGTTGTAGTAGTGCTATTTTATTTGTGTGGCGAATCTGTGATAAATTATTGAAACTTAATCATTGTGTTTTCATGTTATTATTGCTTTATTATTATTCCAATCAAACCCGACATAAAATTACATTTCAAAACGTAACAATATTTATTGGTATTAATAATTGAAAATTCAAAACAACGATATAAAGCAAATACATTAATGATTTCAGTTATTTCATATGAGAAAGAATTCAAAAGGATTGCATACGTTCAGTTGGCGAAAGTTGCAAAATTCAAAATGATAACGAACAAAAGCAGGCAGAAAGAAACGTATTACCGCTCTTTGCTTGCATATCAACACTTCGCGATTTATACTCTTACATGTGATGGTATCAAACATGTAGTTAGCAGATCAGGAAAAAATACAAGAACCATTAGAACCACGTGAGATATGTAGTTTTGCAGTATTCGGTTGTCTGTATATCATGTTTACACTTACTTATTCTCTAGCCCCACATTTATATAGATTCATAATGTTAACATTTCATGTGGTAAGATTCGCCGATTTCAAAATTTTTATGAGATTAATGGCTTCATTTCCAGGTGTTAAGTCAAAATATTATGATTGTAGAACTATTTTGTTTAAATAATTCATATATCAACACATAATCAAAAAGTTCAAGGCGAACCTTCAGGGTATACTACACCATGTGTCTGGAGAGTATAACCTTGGCAGATCAATCAAATGGATGGCCAGAAAACCATTTCAAGCGTCTAGTGCACTCTGATTGCGACGAAACTGGTTCCTTTCATCAAGATAACGCCCTTATATCTATTAACTGAGATTGTCTTACAAAAACAGGTTCTTGTTGTTACACGAGATTGTCGGAAATTCTTGTATTTGATGAACTATTTGCATGCTTTTGAAAACTTTTCATTGGTTCTTCTATGCTTTCATTAACAAGTTGTGTCACTTACACGTTGGCGTTAATTCGAGGTACATTGAGGGAATAAATACCGAACATTCCTTGCACGTGAGATTACAGGAAAACTAATCGCATTTCTTCACATCTAAACAAAATGCTATCAATCTTTGTTATGGTAGTGAGCCACGGATAAGGTAAACTTTTTCGAATACTGTGAGTATCTATACTATTTATTACAAATTATACACAGTAAAATTTAACTATATACAATGAACTAAGAATCGACAAACACAAAACGTTCATACTTCAATTTACATTGTCAAATGGCGAATGTATTGATGAAATGTACGCCATGGCAAAAATATTTTCTTGGAATGTTGAGCATTGTGATTTCTGTTTGTTAATGAATTACAGTTTTATATGTTTCATAACGAGTGAAATTTGAATATCGCAAAATATTCACTGAATTTATTTACTTTCATCATAATAAACGAGCCTCGGCTCGTTTGTTTTAATGTTGAAAGTGAATAATACGAGTTCATATTTTACAATATTCAAATTTCACGAGATATTAAACCAATTTTATCACTGATTCTTCTGGATAATTTGGTCGCTTAACATTCGGCATTTGCCACGGAGGAAATTTTAGAATTTGCCCCTCTTTGACGTCACCAGTTGTTAGGGGAGATCAACATAAGAAACGTCACAACGTTGTTTTTGACCAAACAATTTTATTTGCAATGCGTCATAATCACACAACAACCAATCACACCGGCGAATTTTTCATATCACTAGTTCATATCCCACCGTTCCATGAGGTGATGTCGCAAAATAATTACCTGTCCAAAAAGTGGATAAAACGACAAAATCATAGAGAAGACACTTATATCCCAAGAGTTTTATACTGAATATCTTGGTATAAATCAGTTGTGAAGAGATGACCTTTTCAGCAAACATATTCTGTTATTCCATTTTGTGCATATTTATGTTGACTTTGCATATTGATAATGATTATTCCAAAGTGGAAATGTTCATGTTTCTAAAGTTTGTCTATTTCTTTCTCCCAATTATTAAACTTTTCCTTTAAATAAATTGGTTTTAAAAAAAATCATGATTTTCCTCAACCTTTATGTATGTATCAAAACTTTTTTATACAAGGGTATGTGTTTTACCAGATAATATTAATGTAGCTTGTATTATGCAACGAGTATTGTTTATAGATAAATAAATAATTAATGGCAAATATCGAAATGGTAAAGAAAAAAAGCGCATATCTGCTTTACGTCAAGTTCCATATAAACAGTTACTATTGATTAGTAATGTCCGACAACTGAAGTGTTTTTCTTTTCTGTTTTTTTTTTAAATAAGTGAGAAAATTTTAAATACAATGCTGAATTTTAGTTAAAGTCAATAACAGGTAATCAGACTTAATAAGCAACTAACAGCTGTAGCTAAATGGCAGCTATTTTGAGAAGTTATCTTAAGATAGAAAATACCTTCATTATCAATGGTTAGTAAGTTAAGCATTCCAGATTTCTCCTTTCAGATAAGAGATTGAATATTAATTGTAAAAGTTACCATGGCAGTATTCAGATCAGAACTCCACGTCCCCGTGAAAAGAGATGAGATGAACTTCCAAGACCGACAGGTAAAGTCTTGGGAGAATATCGAATCGAGAATGGATAGAAGGCAGAGTGAATGGGATAAGGAATTCGATAAAATTAGGAATGAGTTCTTCACACTAAAACCGGTTGATAGGATTAAGAATAGCCCAGATAGATTGGATGATTTAAAAACTATTTACGAAACTGATCCATATGGAAATCAAAAGTTTAAAGTTCGTTTTGATGTTAGTGAATTCAGACCGGAAGAAATACAAGTAAGAACGCAAGATGGAAAAATATCTGTAACAGCAAAACATCAGGAAAAGTCGACAACTGCATCCGTGAGCAAAGAGTATAGCAGAAAACTAGACATACCAAATAACGTTGATGAAGACAAATTACAATGTGTGTTAAGCAAAGACGGAATTCTGACAGTTGAAGGACCGCTAAAAAGTGGTCATTTAGTTACAACAAATACATATCTACCGATCCAACAAGGGGCTAGTTCAATGTCACCACAACCCACTCCTCATAATCAAGTAGCCATTGCTAAGCCCCTTGATGTCGCAACACCGGTAAAAAATCCGATCATAACAGAACCGGATGGAACTAGAAAACTCCGTCTTTCCGTTGATGTTGGGGAGTTCAAACCAGATGAAATAGTGGTAAAAACTGCAGAAAAAAAATTGATCGTTCATGCTGAACACGAAGAAAAATTGTCCGGAAGAACTTTGCATAAAGAATTTAATAAGGAATATGAACTTCCGGAAAGTGTTGACCAGTCGTCAATCACTGCATACATTGGCGAAGAGGGTAAATTGTATATTGAAGCACCACTTAAACCAGCACAGCAGAAGCGCTATTCCATTACTCAAACGCATGATGTGAGAAAGGTGGTTGTTACAAAAGAATCACAGGTTACAATTACAGACAGTCAAAATCGCCCTATGATTACAATCAATGTACATCGTAATTGAGTATAAAACTTTCGAATAAGGGGTTAGTGTTGTGTTAGGAATCATAGTGAGCTTGCTTAATCGTTGTGGAGTAAATGTCCGTCGTACTTGATTCACATAGAACTTCATGGTCATTAGACTTAAGTGCTATCGATATTAGCTATACACGAAATGTATACGTAAGATACAGACAGAAGTGGATTCAATTATGAGACATAATACAAAAGATCACCTGGATAAATGCCATAGATACGTACCCAGAATAACGATAAAATATATGATTATTATGAATGGGAGCCATTTTGACTTTTAGTTCCTGTAGAAGTCGTGTTTCATTTATTCTTTCATATTTTCGATGTTCTCTGTTATGCAAGTGGTTGCAGTTTGGATGTTTTCCAAAGTAATTTGCACAAGATCTGCATACTCTTTTATAACTGTTATTACTTATACGAATGATTTAAATTATGCTGATCATCAACGCTTTTAATTCCAACTTCGAATATTTTTTTTTAAATTGAGATAACAGACGTATGTAAGTGGACAATCATATTTATTTTTTTTTAAACAAAATTATTGACAAATGTGCTGACGACGTAAAAATTGACTAGAAAGATGAAAAGTGAAAAACCGCCACAATAATTATGTGTTGTGCAGTAACTACCACTTATCATATAATTAAAAACACAATTCCCGTCCGAGTAATTATTTCATCTGTTTCTCATAGGCTAATTAGCTTGTTATTTCTATTTTTGATATATTTGTCTATTTAATGTAAACCAAATGCATGCCTGGTAGCCAACATGATATTTCGAATTTCCAATCTTTGTGCAGATATCACAGAAAATCAAACGTGTATAATCTCTTTAGTAATCTTTAGTCTGTTGAGATATAAATGTACGTTAGGAATCGAGAAGAGAATTAAATTGATTAAAAACACATTCGAAATGGTAAGATCAATAAATGTTGTGTTTATTCTAGATGGTCGTGTTTTCAACTTTTCAAAACCTTTTTCAACCCTGCCACTCTTAACTAGGAACAGAGAGAACAGATGACATTTACATGATTGAAAGCATTTCATGCCGATGCCGACCATTCGAAAATGTCCATCGACTTAATAAGAAACCTCTGATTAGCACAGTCACACATTATGTCATAATTTGTTTTTATCGTCATGGCATTAAATGCTATACATACGGATAACGCATGTTTGTAGGTTGTTTTAGGCTTGTTACAGGTCTTTTTGTTGCAAACATACACACTATTTTATTTCAAGATTAGATTATTGGTTAACACAATATATTTATAGACTTGTAGCAATTCTAATACTCGTGCACCATCTTAAATCATTTTGACCACGTTCTTTGTTAAATAATTATCTTGTTTGTCAAGTTTATAAGCTCTGAAACTCTGTGATGACGTTGTATACATTTATTGAATAAATTAAATGTTTATTATAAAGTCGTGTAATTACTTCTATGTAAATAATATATGATGTGATTGTTTGTTCTTGAACAGGAATCGTGCTGTAACATGTTGCTCTTTCATTGTCCGACTATCTTCAGACATTATTGGAGGTCGCAGATTTTATCACCGTCAGTGTCATAAGATGATTTAAATGTTGGACATTGAAATGAATTGCATGGACTTTAAGTAAGAGGCTTTATAATGTCTCAGTGT
This sequence comes from Perna viridis, assembly GCA_037379345.1. NCBI lineage: Eukaryota > Metazoa > Mollusca > Bivalvia > Mytilida > Mytilidae > Perna > Perna viridis. The sequence continues at coordinate 22,329,833 of CM074518.1, read as the reverse complement.
TTATTTTTTGTAGTGTGTACCTATTATCCTTTATGATATTTCCTGCATGTCTATTGAGAAGGGCATGGAATATTTATATGCAGAACCTTCAAACCATGATAAACTAATTTGTCCCAATGATGATTATCTTATATAATGCAAGTGTAACCAGTAAGAGGGCGAAGTTGAATATATAGTCATTTTTAAGGAATAATTATGCCTTCAACAGTTTAACATTAACTAGGATTTATAAACATTTTGTTTTTGTTACCAATACGAAACTATATGTATAACAGGTTGCCGTATGTGATTTTATTACACATACATATGATATCCATTTAGGTTACACGCCTAGGTTAATTCTAACTTCCCGTAAGACTGAAATCAGGCCCTCAGTGCTTCTTAAGTCAAATGTTAAAGTCGTATTGATTATATAATAAGAGGACTTCGTCCTGCATTATATACGTACAAATAACAAGCCTAAAAGCGAACATACTTTAGCAACGTATAGGTTTGAACATCATTTATTATTTTAATATTATCTAATTCAAGTTAACTACACAACAAATATTCATTTTGATATAAGATAAATCTAGGAAAATATATTTATCTGGTATTGTACGAAGTACCTATTATGTTTTGGCACAGGTCCGATCTTAATGTGGCGTTTTTTTGCAGTGTCTGCGCAAATATTTATAAAAGGCAGACAATTCCATATTCACATAAGCATAAAATGTGAAATTGATGAATTTTAAGATAGTTGCTGATATGAATTTCAGAAGATGTAAACTGTTAAAACTGTTTAATTGCAATTAATCATACTTATGATAGTTCAAAAGATATTTTACATTATGTTAGTAAATTTATATCGTACATAATGGAAGCGTAAGACCAACGTAATTTATCTCATTGATTATGCTCTTCTTAGTTTATAAGCAGGATTAATGAACTTTATCAACTTTTCCAAAGATTCATCCCAAAATACACAATGAAAAATAGAACAAACAAACAAACAAACCAAAGTTACGACAGTCAAGCCTTTTAGTACTATGTTGTAAGATAAATGACTGTTTTCCACATTGACATAACAAATTATTTAATAAATTCGGTACCGATTTGATCCGATGCAGCAGTGTAGCGACTCTATCCGTAGAATAACTATATGTTACCGAGACCATGTTTTCTACCAATGTATAGTATATAAAGTACACTTTGGTATTTAAAACAGAAAACGGTCTTTTCTGTACTTTCATTGGCATTTTGTACATTAAATTTTAATTTGTTTGTAAATCTGCATGTCATATTTGATTTGTCTGTTCATTTGTGTTACAATGAATAGATGGATTATGTAGCATCTAAAGACAATCTCAAAAAGTTACCAATACATGTAATTGCATATAACTATCGCTATGTTTACAGTTCAATTGTATGAAATAACCATGGAAATCTAAGATAATTGCATGATAACTACAATTATAACACCGTCTCGTGTCGATCATGGTCCGACAGATATTAGTATAAAGAGAATAGATATGGTGGATATATCAAAGAGACAACAGCGTCATGCAAAATGTCACCTCAAGGCCACCCATCGGTCTTCAATGAACGACGAGGAAATCCTCACACCACAGGGTAGGCTATATCTGGCACCCAAACAACATTATAAACATGTACAAAGAAATAGCTTAGCTGCCTCTTTATACTCCAGTAACATGAGTAGACTATTTTGACAGTCGCAAGTTAAACATAACGACACTTAATGAACAATTTCAAAAAACAGCATAGGTAATTAAGATAAAGCATGTTTCATAGAATTGTCTATATTGTGGTATATGTGATGACCTAGCATAATGCCTCATTAAGTGAGAGAGTAGCTTTAGAATTTAAAAACACGTTTCTAAGCATAAATGTTCACTCGAACTGTATGTAATATACTTTCATAACTTCTCTCAATATCGAGCTATATGTGTATATAGGAAAACATTTTCACAAACAATTTGTTAAAAAATAATTCCGGGTGTCAGTTCCGATCCTACAGTACATCTCAGCAAAGAGCAATTATTAACCGGCCTCTATGTAATAATATAATAGAGTTAACAAATCTAATTGTTTATTTTTGTATTCTTATCTAAAGTTCTATAATTATAAAATATTTCTAATCATCGATCACCTGCGCTATGATACTAAAAAAAATAACGCTTTCCTTTTTTATAACTTGTCTTTCATCGAAATATTCACTGTTAATTTTATTAGCAACTGCAGATTCCAAACTAGTGGCAATAAAACAATTTGCTGTGTCGTCGTAATAATGAAACAATAACATTGATAAGGCGGGATGTACAGTTTTCTATCAGGTCGCTCGACGCTTGGACATTCAATATTCAAACTGAAATTGGCAAGAAAAGTAACCAAACAGGTGTAATCGTGGTGATAGAATACGGAATTTTATCACCCCTTGAATATCTCGTATAAGCTATAATGATGAGAGTAAACAGTTGTTGATGAATTTAGGACTCCTATCAAGTTTTACTGATTAAAAACTAACAATTATAGAATGACGGAATAAATAGCAAGATGTAAAACAGAGATAATATTTAATGCGATAATATAATCTTTGGGAGAATATTTCAAGTGGTCGTTGAAATTTTGTCTTGCTTAGTTTGGTTACGTCAATCTGAATATAGCAAAACATGTTTATATCAATGACAAGTTTGTAATTCATTAAAGAACACCTTACACAATTAAAATGAGTCTAATTAAGTGTCATCGTAGTATGCGCTTTCATATTCATACAGCATTGTATAAGTACAAAATATGCTTGATTAGGAGTCACTGAACTATTGGAGCAAAGTATTTCTGCATGATACATTACAACAAAAACAAACAGATTCGTTCTTTGACAGGATAATTTGTCTTTTTCGATTCTCGTTATCTTAAGACAAACGATGGAATACTAATGAGTCACTGGCCAATTTGCTAACATCGAATTCGGCGTTTTTTAGCACGTGCCTACGATCGGGTGTTCAGATACGTAATGTCTGCTAATTACGCAATTCGATAGAACTTAGGGTCGAAGTACTTCTCTGGTAGATAACAAAACAAGGAATTTCTTCGTAATACTTTCACAAAAATGTTTGGATTATGATATAACGATTTCCGTTCAAGTCTTTGAATCAAGTAAATGTTTGTATTTCTCATGTATCATCGGGGAGGTAATGTACCGTAATATAATTTATACAAACAAACTCCATGGTGCTTCTCATTTTTTTCTTATATTATCGGACGTTTTGATTTCTAATGAAAATTTAAACGACAAATAATATTTTTTTTAATAAGTTCTTAATATACATTTTCTTCAGGAAACAAATTGAGATTATCTTTTAAATGTTTAAATTATCCTGTTCCCATATTTTTATGGAGTTGATAAATTATAGAATGATAATCACCGTGTGATATTGGACGATGTTTTATTTTGTTTTTCCAACCGATGAGGCTATATATTTTACCATACGATTGAACGTCGCCTTCGCATCCTCATATTTACTTTTGATATTTAGTTCTACTTATTGAATATAGTGGTTCGGGCTATAAATAAGATTTTATTATCACGTACCCCACTGATGATGGCGCTATATCGGAAAGGTATCTTCTGTTATCTCGGTTTAGTATCAAATCAGACAGAGAAAGATAGATAATTGAAGCAATGTTAAATTTATTTGGCAGTTTCACGTCACATTAATCTTATCCTTGGATTGGTAATATGAATCACATCTTGGAAAACAATATGCAGCTAAAAGATATAGGAAATTGATTGGTTCTAATTAAATTGCAGTATGGCAGTACAGCACTGTATTGTTTTAGATTTTGTTTTAATAAAGGTTTTAAATACAATAATTTGAAGTTAAGCAAATCGTGACATACTTTAAATCAAGTGATATTATAAAGTAATTTAGAATTTAGCATGTTTTAATTTTCTCCTTATCATTTTTTCTCTAGCAAAAATGATAAAGTTCCGCCAAAAAGATCCCCATTTTAATCAAATAATTAAGCTGTTTATCCGTCTTTCGATTATATCTTTTATATTTTCAAATCTTTTGATGAAGTGAAACGCCTAAACGATTTCCATTCCTGGGTACTTTGAGCCTGACATTACTTGTGACCTTTATACAAGCCCATAACATTGGAAGCACATGTTTCATGCATTGAATCTTGTTTATATTAGATTTATATTTTTCTTACGATTGCTAAATTACATAGGCAATTAAAAGCACGTGTCATGCACCAACTTCCTAATTTAATTAACTACAAAAGTATTATGCGTAAAATGTAACTATGCACACTGATGTAGATATAATAGTTTATACGTGCAACATTAAACGTTATATAAAGTTATTTAATGGCCTAAAAATGTATATAATCTCCATCAATACAATATAAGGAGTGTCCGTCAAATTTTCTTCTTTGAAATTTTTTTTACTGTTGTTACCATTAGTTTCATTCTTAAATATTTCCAAGGCGAGAAATCGTATACTTTTCAAATTCAAAAAAAAAAAAAATAAATAAATAAATGTCATTAAAAATAGAAGCAATCTTTAATAAAGTCTATTTGTCAAATTCGAACCCGTAAGTCGATCTTTTCATTTTCATTACATTTTCATTAGATATTACTACCACACTTTAGACAGAATAAGGCAATTAAATGTTGATCCTTTCTCGAATTTTGATACTATTAAATGAATTTGTTTATATTTTAGATGTATGGAACTAAAATGGGTAGATGATGTTCAATGGAAATATACGGCATTATGACAAAAATAACTAAATGTATATCCTGGATACTAAAATGTCACAAAATGCCGTTCAAATAATATTTTATTTAATCTTCTAGCAAATGATATACTACACATATTTCGAAATTATTAACCTCGACTTTAACCACTATGATAAAAATCTGAACAGAAAGTAGAATGGACTGTTGTTAGATCATATATACTGTGACTGAACCGAGCGGTTGATAGGTTTAGTTTTAATTAGATTGGAAAATAATAGTGTAAAATATTTATGGAGTATTAAAATTCATCTGAGGGGTCATATAGTCTTCAAACTTTCAAGATTTGTATGGATCGGTTTCATAACAGGGTTATGCTGCTTCTAGATTGAAGTCATCACAACAGAAGTATTCAATTAAAAGGTCCTTTCATAACCTGATTTCCAATTCATTTTTCAAGGTAGTTGGTATTCCACTGGGTATACTAATTATGCTCCTCTCATAGCCAATTTACTTCTCTACTCAATGAATCACAGCTCATGGATAGACTCTATAAAGAACCTTCCAAACACGATCTGTTGGCATGAATTTAATAATACTTTTAGATATCCTGATGATATTTTGGCCGCAAATAATCCTTATTTCGAACAATATGTTCAAGGCATCCACCCGAAAGACCTTAAGTTGAAAAGGTCTGATAATGACAGTACTTGAAAACCTTTTCTTGACTAAGATATTACACTAGAAGTAGCACCCTTCATACTATTATTTATGACACAAAACGTGACTTTCTATTTTCAATTCCTAGATAGTGATTTTCCTGCAGGTCCTTCCTAAGATATTTACATTTCACAACTGGACCGTTTTGCCCGTATTTGTAATGTAGTGATAGATCTTATTTCACGAATTAGATTTCGCCCTGAATAGATTTTGCACCAAGGGTATCGACATCGTAAATTTCTAAAATCATTTTTCTAAGTTATGTTTTTTTCACCACTACAAAAGTTTAATACAAAAATACAATAGTACATTCTTTCAAACAAATCAACTACCCTTAATTGATTTGTTTTGCAGAAGATGCGAATTTCAAATTATTGTCTATATTCATTTAAACTTGTTTTCGCTAATTCACTTATAATTGCATTCTTCAATATACAAAGCTAGCTTCATGCAGTCTAAAGCAATCTTTAAGTGGATATCTCGTTTTGTCTATATGGGGAATGTTGAGGTATTTCGTAGTGGAGAGTTGTTCTCTTTTTTGGGACACTGACCGTAGCCATGATCATTATGTTTTGTAGTGTTAGTTCATTGCTGACCTTACATTCATGTGGAATGATAAAGGTATTTTTAACTCGGTAAACCGCACCGCAGATTTTACGCTTGTCCATAGTTAGGACATATTGGTCGTTATTGTGTGGTTATATAACTTTTTAATTTGATTTTATAGAATTGTTATCGTTCTGTTATCGTGAATATTTTATTTATTTTTTTCTGGAACTTGTGATATGATTGTATCATTTTCAATATCATCAAAACCTTTCAAGCTTTCTCTTGAAACAGAATGATATAAGTCCAAGTTACTTTAATGCTTAAACGAGATTGATGTAAAATGGTGAATATAAACATTCAAATGATTTGTAAGAATTGTGTGTATTACCCTAGGTCTACCTCCTTGCAGAGTGTTTACACTTGTTGAAGACATTTTGCTAATATCTGAAGGAATGTACTATTCTTTTATTTAGGTTTACGTTTTTGCATTTGTTGCGTTTTACCTTGTTTTCTTAAAAGTTTTACTATAAAGCTTATAAAATTTGATTTTGCAGTAACTATCAACAAAAAATTCTTACCGAAATAGCAGGATATTTTTAATTGCAAATATGCAGGTGTTAATGTCATGCACTTAAATATTATATATATTAATAATAATATTCCACTAATTAACACAAATATAAGGCACCAATTTCATCTCCTATCCTATCAATATCATTAAATACAAAGATTCTGAGGCGATATTTTACTGTTTATCAAAAGTATGTCTACTTGATGCACACTCATTTCCGGAGAATTTAAGAAACATTTTGGCTCGTAATCAAATATTTCTTTCTAAATTAGTACAATTAATGATACTTTCAATGCTCTCTATCTTACTTTTACCTTTATGTTAACATCGAAATGCTTTTTCAGCAAAGTGAGAATTCAGATGCAAAGGTGGGTGCTATTTATAATCTACATTTATGATACCGATGATTGACATTTAAGTATACAGAATCCGAAAATAAATCAAATCTGATGTTCAGATTACATAACTCAGTTTCCACTGCAGATACGTTACCAAAAATGCATTTTGAAATTTGTCTTCTCTGACTCAAAGTGTGCTTTTCGTTTTCACTGTCTTTCTAAAATAACAATTACAGTGTAATTTTTTTCGTAAAATTCAGGCAAAAGGGCAAAATCAGAAAATTCATGTCACAACCCAAACGACCTGAAAGTATAATTTCGCTCAAGGACGCTTTCTTTACTTGGAAAGACCATTATTTGATCTCTGTATCAATGATTTTCTCAGAGGTTTTATAACAGAATGTTAAAAAAAATTAGGTTTTGACAGTTATCTGCCCTTGAAATGTTCATTTCCCGTGCATTTAATTCATTTTACCAAAATAATATGAAAAATATACAATGTTTCACCCTCTGTCTGATTCTTACAGAGACTGACATTTAGATAATTTGGGTTTCGCGTATTGCTCTTTGCTTCACAAGAAAAAAGAAACAATTTCACTGAAATCATCGACATCATCGAAAAAAGTCAGACACTCGGTATGCTAATTGACCCATTCGTTTTTTAGGGATGTCGCACTCTAACACTCTCCAAAAACTAATTTAACATAGGGGTTTGTTTACAAGAGTAGTGCTCGAGTTCGTTTCGACTATAACGATAGTGTTACGAAATAAATCGAAATTTTTTCATAATTAATACCATGCAGTTCTTGTTATAAATCAGAATATAACAAATATTTAAGATGATTTTATTAAGTAACCGGTATTGATAGATAGGCTTAGATTTACCATTTGAATTGCATAGTGTATTCGGATATACATATATCTAAAACATATAAATTAAATTTTAGAAACTCAAAAACCTAACTGATGCAATAGGATCCAAGTAGCCTGTTTTACGTCGATGATTTGTTTTAAACTAAGGTTATATTACTATTTAATTACAATTGCTACTTACATAGTAAAATCGTTTGGTTAATGATGATTTGGTTATACACTTTATTGCTATGATTATTCTATAGGTACCAAACTAAAAATAAACAACAAAATTAAAGAAAAACCAGAATTCAATTAACATAAAAGAACACAAAATGAAAACAAAAAGAACACAAATAATGAAAACAAGCACACAAAACAAAACATATATATAGCTACTGTACGCATTATATATGTTCAGTGAACATGCCTATCGGAATGCAGTACATTTACTGCCTTAAGTTCTGAAATATTGGCAAATTAACTTAAAACTGCATTAGCTTCCAAATTTGTTCAGTTTTGATTCTACTGAATTTTACTGATTCAATCAAACAAGTTTGTAGTAATGCAATTGAAGCAATAAATGTGGGTAATAACTAAAGAATATTGTGAAAACAACGTTTTATTTTTAATCAGAGAAGATCGATAGCTCTGATCTTATTGTTTTTTTCGCCATTACTTCCGAAGAGTACCGACAGGACATTCATCTGGGTTAAAAATGCTTTAACTTTTGTAAAAAAAATAACAATAAAGTATACACAGGTATGCTCGTGTCTTGTTTTCTTTTATTTCATCTATTTCTTGATTAGTTTTCAAATAAATAATGACCATATTTTAGCCACATTTTATCATAAAAGGTAAATTTCAAAAGGATCCTTGCGTTATATTCGAACTGTTTTCTTTTACGGCGTGAGTTCGTCGGTCTTCCTTGTCGTTGAATAACTACTTCGCTTTTCAATAGATTTGTTATTAAGGAAGCGACCCTTACAGACATGCGAGGATTAAGGTCATCAGAAGTCACATACATACAAATTTATCTAGGTCGATTTGTTGTCTTGCAAGACAAAAAATATGTAGACACTTATTTCATGTATTTAATGCGTTTTATTTGTGTATATGAATTGAAATTATATTTTTTTTAATTTGTAGTATAAACTCCGATAAAAAATCCTGGCTAGTGACTTAGCTTCCATCACTTTGCAATGTAGTGAAATCCACTAAAAGTCTAATTAGGGTTGATACTCTTTGTTTATGCAGAACTACAAAGAGGTCCAATCAAAATCATCAAAGAAACCACAGAAGCAGCATGATGTGAATACGTTTAAAATGTTGAGATATCATTCGATATAGACTAAAATAATGTCGGAGATCCACTAATATTTTGGACAATGTATTTTAGGAATGCTGAGCTTTTCATTCAATTACGCAAACATTTCTAATTTAGAGTTATGAAATGTATCTGTTATATTTTATACCTTTACACACATATTACAATAAAGAAAATATTTTGCAGTGGGGAAATATGAATGCGATTAAACTAAGACACTAGTTTCTTATTTTAGTAACCGTTTCTATCTGTCTAATTTAGCACCTTTAACATTAATTTGCATTACTTTTTTGGTTTTATTTTTTTTACGTTTTTATTAATAAAATATGCATAGTGTTTGTTTCGTTTGTTATAAAACTAGATTCGAATTTTGAATATCAAAGATATTCATATACATGTACATGTATCGTGTTAACAGTGAATTTATCTTTTAAATAACATAAAACAACATAAATGAGTTTATTTGATTCTTCAATTAAACGTGTGTGATCTTAAAAAACATAGTGTATTATTTCTGTTATCTACCAATTACAGAAGATCGTTAAAAATCATTATTAGTGTGTGCTAAAATTCCTATAATTAGACTTCTGGAATAAGGTTTTGTTGCTAAAAGATTCATGGTCATCATCATAAACTCGTTGATCGTTATGATATATCCATCTGCACCATTAGAATTTATTTCACCACGTCATACTTTTTCTTTTCGCATTACATATCCCGGACGTGACATTTTATGTGCAACCCGGTGGATGTTTCTAGTACAATAGGAGCCGTTTACCCTACCGGTGTATTTGGTCTATGTTCCGGGTTTTCAGTGAAGTCTGTGTTGCTTGTTTTTAACATTGGCAGTAAGAAAATTAATGTAACCCGACCGTTCCATTCCTTTGGTACAATATAATGGTATTTTAAAATTCTCACGATAGAAAGAATAAAAAATATCGAGGTAACAAAAACAAAAAACTTAGTAAAATATACCATTTATGGTTTTATGTTCATTTTTTCTCGTATAATGATTGGGTAGAATGTTAAGGTAAGTACTTTTGAAAACCTTCAATGCAAGTATATACCGACACCTCAAGGTCTTAAGCCAGAACATAAACAAAACATTATTGGTCCGTGCTCCCAGTTTTTACTTTGCTTTATGTGTATGATTTTAGTTACTTTGTGTTCTTTGTTGTGTATATCTATTTTCCATGTCTGGTCTTTGTCCCTGGATTGCATTTTTTACCGCTATAACCTTGGTTCCCTTGATTACTCATTTACATAAAATGAATGATTAATCGGTGCTCCATTCATGAAGGTACTGACGAGAAATGACGCTAAGTCAAAATTCAGGAGATAGTGTTGTCTTATTAGTGAAAATAACTCTATCAACTATTACTGATGTCTGTAGTCTGTTAGATTATAAACTGATAGATCTATTGATTGATTGAGGTTTGTGGGCCTACGGCAGATGTTTCATGTATTTAAGGACAAACTGGGTAGATGTTTTTTTTTATTATTTATAATACATTCAGAACGACATAGTTAACTTACTCAAAATATTTTCAAGCAGGTTTTTTTTTAAATTTGTGCCTTTGGACGATATCACTTATTAATAAAATATGGTTTGCCCTTTTAAAAAAGAAAATGAATCAAAATTTAATTTCTAAGGTAGGTTTTCAAACTGTCACATGCAAATTCAAAATGACATCTTCTTTGAGCATCATTGTTTTTGAAAGATGAATTCTGCAAATATTTTTTATAACTTAACCGTGATATTTTGAAGAATAACTGAATGAAAGGTTTCAGTAATCGATGTAGTAAATAATTAAGATAATGATATAATTACAACAGGAATTTCTCTCTTGTCAATTGTATAATGAGGTTCTTCTGAAGGAAGCAGTCCTGAAAGACTTCCAAGACTTAATTCTATCATAGCTGCACTGATACCTAAAAATCTGTCTAGTTTAAACAATAGCTGCTAAAAAATAAGACTCGTTTTCCAAGCACTTCTAGTAATCAAGCATTAATTATGAATTACATAACACAAAAGTAAGATAAACGAGAACTGCTGAAGCATATATTGCTAGCAATACATTTAGCAAACATGGTTCAAACATTAAACATCATTCTCAATTTAAGTTATAGTTGTCCTATTTAATGTTCACGGTTTCTATTGTCACGGCCACTTTTACTAGTTTGCATTCCATGATCAAATAATATTGTACAGACATGTGCATTTTTGTATCGAAAATACATCAACCCATCGATCAATCGATAAGCATTTTATTTTGGTTTATGTACAAAGGAACTCTAAGAAAAAAAAAGGGCACAGACATTTGATTTGATATCGGTTAAGAAGTTAAATTATTTGATGCATCCAATTCATATGTAGGCTAGTTCTATCAACATTTAATCTTGCCGCAAAACACATATATAGCGCAAGAGGTATGAAATAGTGTTGGTCACAAAATAGTCTATGCTACACAAGAGAATGTAAAAAATATGAGAGGTTTCTTTCGGATTATAGAAAAAAAAAACAGTGTTTTTCATCTTTTCTGTGACTCGATATGCGTCGTAATTTTTTTCCCTTTTATCTTAAGTCAAATAAATTTCTCTTGTAAGTTTTAATTCGCTATTTTGTAGGAATTCTTCGGTAGATAAAAGTAAATGGATCTTTAACCCAACGTGTGTGATCTGATTAATACGAAAACGTCGTTTATAATGAATTAGACAATCAAATGTCATTTCGATTAAGAGGGTCAGAGCGCTGCTGGTATTCATCTTAAATGAAGGTTTATTATGCTTCTAAAAATGTTTAAATGCAAATTATTTTATCTATAGTCAAGGCTCGTTCTTCTTCACCGGGAGGACAGTAGTGTTTTATTTTAGTTTGCATATCTTTAGACTTTAGGACTCCTTATAACAATTCTAAGTTCAACAGTTTGGGAATGTCCTGTTTTGGGCCTTATGAATAAGGACGTATAATATACCAGTTCATCGATATTTTATTCAAATCAACCATCTGTTTGTTTGGTGCATGGTTTCAATAACTCCTTTCTTAATTATTTGTTTTTGTCTTCAAAACCTATTGCTTCTACATTATTTCATAAAAGACGGCTGCATACTTATAATTCAATTTGATATTGATTGTGTCAGAAATTCTGCAATTTGTTTTATCAACATAACGTAGCAGTAATTTGCCATTTCCTGAACATTGGTCCCTCATGCCGGCATTTTCAGTGTTAGAGAAGGAGCCTCAACAGTACGGTAGTTGAGCCGCTTTGGAGTTTGAGTAATTTACTAACTATGTCGTTTGTTTTTGTCGCCAAGTGTCTCACGGTTATACCAGAGACATTCAGGTGAACAAGCTAGACGAGTGGTTGATTCAGATGTCGAACAAAATATCTGCAGCCTTGTCAAAACTTTTAGCTTTGACACATATTTTCCTTTACACTTGTCGTGATCCATTTGTTTCAAAGTTAAAATTTGTAGAATTTTCTATGTTTAAAGTGTAGCTATCAACATGCATGACCTTCAGAAATTCAAATTAATTATAAAAAGTGTTACATGAAATATTTGATATCTGAATAAACATTTTGTAATGCTGCATAGGCTTAATCAAGACAATAATCATGTTAAATGTTGTGTATGATATTTTTCTTCATATTTTTTAAGGAAACTCATGTATTTAGTTATCTACTATTGAGTCTCGTGCATTATTGGAAAACAATTCTTTTGGAGACATCTGTTATACAGTGTGCTCACCTGAACAAATATGGCAACAATACATGGGCAATACAAGCATAGATGATTCTCATGTATAATGATTGAAGTTATAAATTACGATTTGATGTTGTATGAAAAACACATGGAAAAAGTTTTATTCCTGCCGTGTGATTCGGAAAATTAAAATATGTCTTGCAAATGAATGTTAATGTTTGGTTGTTCAATTGTAAAACTTCCGAACGTCAAAAAAAAAACAAAACAAAACAAAACAAAACAAAACAAAACAAAACAAAAAAAAAGTTTTTTTGGCAAAAAGTATTTAATCTGCACTTCAGATTTACAGCTTGTATATTTTGTACCGTTGAAATGAGAATAAGATTTAGTCATTTCTATGGAATTTGAAATTTGCCTATCAGATTTATCTAGAATCTGATTCAAGAGAATTTCAGCAGTCTTAAAGTATCTTATTTTAAAGAAAAAATATCTTCAGAAGTAAAAGCGAACTCAGATCATTTAAGGATGATAGTTGTCCTGGCGATATGCATGTGTACTTGACTGAAAAGGTATGATGATCATTATATAAATGTCACCTGAAGGAAAATCTTTTCTTCTTAACCCAGAATCTTTGACAAATCAAAAGAACTTCGAACAATGTGCTCATCTATGAGTCGGCTTTATATTTTTCGTTCTCTGTAATTTTCAGAATTTCTTTACTGTACGATTTGACAATCTGATATTTCCTCTCTGTTTCAATTGGGATAAGACTTCTAATTGTAGCTGATTTTTCGTTTTTCCCTCAAAGCCTGATTCTAACAGAGATTTGCTCTTAAATCAAACACCTGATGATCTGTGTTTAAAATGAAATCATAGGTGCCAAGAAAAATATTTATCACTGATCCTTCATCACACGTAACTGTTAAGGATTATACAATGCAGGATATGGATTACGATTAATCTATAGATACTGAAAAAAAAAGAGTATGTAAAATATGTATTACGATATAGCAGTTTGAAAATAATCTTGAAATATTTTTAATACACTGTGATAATACGATAAAAGTAGGATAGCAAATGTGAAAGTTCAGACAAAAGACGGAGATGTACGGAGACACGAGCAACAAACTACTTGGGGCATGTACCACGTTCGTAGATATTGTAAGAGTATTCCGTCTTTTTTAGTAATATAATTAGATTGTAGGAATGGATATGATGGATGTGTTGAAGAACCAACAACCACATCCGGAAGAAAAATGTTAGCTCAAGGCCGCCCATAGGTCTTCAATAAATGACCAGGAAACCCTCATACTACAGGGCAGGTTGCTGCTGTCCAATCAATAAAATTATACACAGGTACAGCAAAATAGTTACCAATCGAGTCTTAATGTAAATATATCGACGGGCGAGGAACACTATGTAGAACAGTAAAACTTGAATTTGACATCATATGAGCAAATAGATTTTTTCCACAGATGCCGTTTACGCTACTAATGCACTTTGTCTGTATAGATTATGTTATAGCTCAGCACATAAAACTTTATGTCAGTTGAAAACAACTTACTGTAACTATTACATCTCTGCAAGCAATTGGAAGACTGTTATAAAATATATATATAAGCCTAAAGAATTGTACAACAATACCGATTCAGATGTTATAAGATTATATAAACGAGCAAAATTTTCAGTCAACTTATGACCTTCTTCAGCGGTAGGCATAAACTGAGTGTGTAGGGTGGTAAATACCGTATATAATATAATACATGATATAATATATAATAATATATAAATACAAGTGAACAACCTTATCCCCGGCCGGTATCATTCTAAGGTAAATGAATGCACTCAGATGAACACCAACGCACCATATGTGTAAATCATTCATGATTTCCTCCTTTGAAGCGATGTTTTCTATACGATACGATCACAGTGACTATTATTGGATTACAGTTGTATATTCATGCAATCACTAAATCAATCTTATCGCGTATCGCCGTCTTTAAGTTTAATTATGCTGCAACATAGAAAATTCTAAAGACATGCTCGAAGTATTCAACGTAAACCTGGTCTTGCTGAGATATACAGTGGAAAATAATTCAAGTTTTATTTTCAGAGCGGAAGTTTAATCTAATATGAATATAAATATGCATATCTATTCTCATTTTACTGAAGTTTTAGTGTTCATCTGTGTAAAAGATAAGATTTTGTTTGGTATTTGTTTATGACTAATGACATGAAATTCAATGAAATTTTTCACTTTTCTCTTCATAATAACATAGGGAACAATTCCTTTCTTGTCTATTTATTATCATTTACAAGTTTTTTGTTTTTGTTTTTGTTTTTTTTTGCAGTTTGGTAAAACCTGTTTTAAAATATTATATAAAAACACAAGATCCTTCTTTGAAACCATGGTAATTTTTTTCATATATTTCCAATTTTACTGGATTTTGTCGGCAATGATTACCAACCTACTGAACGTCTAACTTCAACCAAATTGGATTAAGCATAAACATTAATCATACCAAATATCTTATACCAAATATCTTACAACTACTTTTTTTTCAGAAAGTCTTTCGTAAACTTCCTTTACAGTTCCTTCATAGATTACTTTACTAGCTTAAGTAACTAGCTTCTTTTGTTCTTTGCAAACAAGAATCAAATTCCATCTGTTCGTTATTTTTTTTTTTCGTAAAAGAATCAGATACCTTCAGATAAATCTTAAAATTAAAAACGATTTTTATTCGATATTTTACTATTGTTAACATTTCTGTTTTAGGGCATTTGTTTTAAATTTACGCAAAGTTTCACTCGATGATAATGATCTAAAAAAATATTTAGTTAAAGCTGTAAGTCTTCCGCTGACTTGGATGTATTAAACCTTCAGTTTCAAATATAAACGAAATTAATTTTTCCATTCTCAAATTATTTCCATTATAAAAAAAAATCGACATTTCACTCCTCTATAAATGTTTAATGATTATGCAAAACAAAAAAAAAAACAAAACAAAAAAACAAAAAACAAAACTAAATAAAACGTACAAAAAAAAAACAATAAAAACAAAAGCAAAAACAAAAAACAAAAACGAAACGGTAACATTGATAATGAACCAAAAGAAACGTAGATACATCATATACCGGAAGTGACGCATGGAGAAGTATCAACGGGGTCCGTATTACATACATAAGCTGCAGAATGTAAAAATCGATTAATCGGCAAAAGATACTGCTAAACAAAACACAGTGCATGATAAATGTATATATACAAATCTCAACAACCGCCATGCAAAACAATAGTTCGATAATTAAAGTGATACATACATAATCTCAAACATTACAGTGATATGTTTCATTTCATTACAATAACATTACATTATGATACATGGAAAGTTTCAACAGTTACATTGATATATGGCCAATCTCATTAATAAAAAGTACATTGTAGTTCTCAATGAAAACATAGTGATACATGAAAAGTCCCAGAAGACACATACATGTAGATACATGACGTCTCAAAAGAAACATAGATACATGAATAATCTTTAAGGTTAAAGTGACAAATTTATTTTCTCAACGAAAACAGTAATTCATAAGAGTGTCATAAGAGTGTCAGCTGTTAAAGTTCAACAATACAGTCTCAACATAAACAATTTCTCGACGAATATAGTGATTCGCTAGAAGTGTTAGCCGTAACAAATTTTTGTTTGTCTTTTGAAATTGTTGTAGAAATGATAAATGAAGCAACCTTAATGCATCCGAGTTGTAATCAGCACTACATAGGCATTGTTTCGCTATTATGCTGATATGAATGAACGCAGTTTAACATATTTTCGAAATCTATTTTTAAATATATAATTGGCATGAAATATGTAAGGACTGCAATGTGATGATTCAGGTATCTCACTTATATATCGTTATGCACGCAAATGTTGAAATGTTGAAATGGTACTTGGCATTAATTATCACAATGTTTTTCTCCTACTTCATTTATAAGCTTTGAGGCTGAATATAAATATGGTAATGCCATTGATATTATATTTTTTGTTCAACGAAACTTTTTGATGAAACCATTGGTTATGAGGACAATTTTGACAAACATAGTGATACATGAAAAGTCAAGTTATTTGACAATTTAAACAATTATTCTTATCTTGACAAGGTTTGAAGTTGAAAAACAATGTGCAACAACTTACTATATCACAAATAGTCTAAAGTCAGATTCTTAAATGCAGTTGTCACCTGAAATTATTTTTTTCTGCATGAAAAACACTGGATCAGAGGAGATAAAAAAAAAATCCAACATTTTCATTTTTTCAAGTTGACAAAGTTGGAGGGTCTGTAAAACTAGAATTAAAAACAACTAGGACCTAACAGTTGTTTTAGTCCTGCTGTAGTAGGTTTGTGACGTTCTATTTTTTCGGTTTATTCACTCATTTTTTTTCTTGTTCGTCGTCCTTTTCGTCTCCTGAGTTTTTGTCCTAGGATCCTTCGTAATTGGAACTGCTTAGACAAAAGATCTCATTATAATACAACCATTGAAATTGCATGGTCATAGCGACAATAAAACTTCAGGTCAATGAACAAACAGAAAGCTAAATGACACAGAGATTTAGACAACATGAAACAAATCAGAGATCCCAAAGAAAACAGAAAAAATTAAGTTAATTCAATTAAGTTTAAGACCAGTGAACGCATCTTTTTCAGTTACATAAAACAGAGCTGGGGTCATATATATCTAACTACATTATCTGGTAACTCCTACATGTTTTAAATCATACAGAATTAATAATAGTTTTACTCCCTGTATGACTTAAGATATCTTCATCTAAAATCATATCAATAATTCCAACTGTATTAAACACCACAATTATATCAGAACACTTAATCCTTAAGGTATAATAACGCCCATACATACTGAAGCAACAAGTAATTTTCAAAATGATTTAATGGAATAAATGTCTGATTACGGCCAACGCCCTTTCTATTACGTCCATTGCAAGAAAAGTGAATCTTTTCGAGACTTTTAAAGTAGGGGTGAAAATACAAAAAGTGCTAAAAACCATACGTAGGTTCTTATTTTTTTTCAAAATAGAACAGTTATCAATGGAACCAAGATCTTAGCGGAAATAAAAAGAATGTAATCCAGGGACAAAAACCTGACATGGAAAAAAAACACACTGAACAAAGAACATAAAATAACAAAAATAATACATACAAAGTAATAAAAGTAAATGAGCGACTTGGACTCCACTAAAAACTGGGAGTATGGAACAGGTGCACCGGTAGGGTAAGCGTCCTCTGCTTTTCTAGACACACCTGCCTGGTGTCCGGGGTAGACGAAAGAGGAAAGTAAAATTATAACAAGTTGAACTAATCAGTTTTCATGGTGCAAATGGATACACCGTAAGGATCCACGACTTCATGATGACGATAATAAAACGGCAGTGATGACTACAAACTTGTAGCAACATATCCTGCTACAGAAGCCTCATTGTAAGTAGGCTAGTGCGATATAAAAAGTCTGCGTAGTTACGGCAAGCTCTGGCATAACGTATGAGTTGTGATATGAAAACTACATGCGCAGGCAATGAAGAGATGTAGCCATATATTACATTGGATTTAATATGTTTTGCAGACAAAAACAATGTTGGTTTGTAGTAGACAATGTTTTGCTACATCGGGGTCATTGAAAACTGATGTAGTATTGACACTCATTGACCTGCTTAAAACTTTCATGCGTTTCAAAATTAAAGATCTCACAGCCTTTACCAACACTGAGAAAGAATCAATGTCTTCTTATTCTCGTTTCATCCATTTTTCTTACGTAATCCTCAACGGCATGAATTCGAACTTTAAAATTACAATTCCTATCTATGGAGAGTGTTTCACGGTACTTGTGACCTTTAGAAAGGACCATTCGAAAACATTCGTTTCGATGTTTAAATCTCCCGTAATGACGTGACTGGAATGACCATTTTTGAATGGAGAGTTTTTTTGCAAGAACAGTCATAAGGTTTAGCCTTCAAGTATAATCGGTAAGGATTTGTCTTTGAAATACGGGGAATGTTGTTTGTAGTGTTTTTGTGATGAATTATGTTAGTCAAATTATTTGCATCTATACCTTTGTCGATAAACGAAGTGGGATAAATGATCGCTTTTCTTCAACTTGACACAAACTGGTTTAAAGAGTCTGTGGAAACCAATATCCAAAATAATGGCAACGAGTCTGTATAATGATGAGGTAGGATCAGATTACAGGAGTGTCAAGACTTGTTTTGTAAAGGGGTGTAGTAGATTGAGAGGTTAAGAACAGAGCTTAGTTGGAATATGATGAAGCTCAAGAGGTTATTGTATGAAAATGAGACCATTTTTTCAAGAATACGAATTTTCATAGAGACCATTGAATGATCCTGTTGATTGAAATGTTAATAAACTTTGGGGAATTTGGTAGTATTAATTCCCGAAAGATGAACCCACATTCATTTGTTCAATCGTTCTTCTTTTTCACCCACATACATTAGACCGCAGTGTCGATTTGCAACTTAAGTAATCATGACGTCTTGTGTGGAAGGTTTTGCTATGGGTACTAGTGAGGAAAGAATCAGTTATTTGAATAATAAATTATTGAACAATAGCCACGTTTAAGGGATAAAAAGGAACTAAATACAAATGAAATATGAATAAAATGTAGAAATATTGAAAACATAAGAATAAGAGCAAAAATATTCGGCCTTACGGCCTTCGTCAGGGGCAAAAGGTATGGAGGAGAAAACTGTCAATCCATACCACATAGTCAAAGTGCCCTCCAAAATGTTTTGTAGTCGTGCAGAAGTCTTTAAATAGACATTTTATCCTAAAAAAAACCTTATGAAGTGCACTACTATCCAGGCGTGACACTTAGCTTCGGTCGGTCGTTACAATTATCAATACTTTTAATTGTAACTGCACTGACTGAAACATTACATATTTAACTAATTTTGAGATTGTCGATGGAGAAATCAAAGGAAGAAGTATTTAAACATTTATTGATAGAAAGCTTCGCGCATCATGAACAATGTTGAATTCGGTTGACTTGGGGTCATAATGACCGGTTTGGACACAATATTGCACAATATTTGAAATACAATTAAAGGGAAAAAACCGTTTTGCTTTAAGGGTGTTAATCAAAGACCTTCGCCTACGGTGAAATGTACGATAGTTTTAAGTAGGTCAATGAGTATTAATGAAACATTGGTTTTCGGAGTTCCCTATGTAGCCAATATTGTCTATTATACATGACACATATTTTATAGTGCCAGCAGGCAAAGACCAAAAACAACATTGTATTTGTCTGCACAGCACATTACACCTATCCTGCTACCACATTCTCCAAAAAGAGATAGTGGAAGAGTAATCAAGGGAACCAAGGTTATAGCGGTAATCAAAAGAATGTAATCCAGGGACAAAGACCAGACATGGAAAACAGACATACACAACAAAGAACATAAAGTAACAAAATTCATACATACAAAGTAACAAAAGTAAATGAGCAACTCTGACTCCACTAAAAACTGGGAGCATGGACCAGGTGCACCGGTAGTGTAAGCGTCCTCTGCTTTTCTAGAAACACCCGCCGAGTTGCTCATAAAAAGTCAAGTCCGGGGTAGACAAACGAGGAAAGGAAAACTATGACCCGTTGAATAAATCAGTTTTCATGGTGTTGATGGATACACCATAACGATCCACGAGTTCATGATGACGACCATAAAACTTCTGTAGTGATGACTTCAATCTTGTAGCAACATAACCCTGTTCCAGAAGCCTATTTGTTAGAGTTCTAGCGTGATACAAAACGTCTGCGTAGTTTCGACAAGCTCTGGCATAACGTATGAGTTGTGATATGATCACTGCATACGCAGGAGCCGAAGGGATGTTGCCACAGATGAAAGGAAAGTTGACAATTCTGAATAAAATGTCATCACGTTTGTCGTAAAGTTTGGTCAATAGTTTTCCTTTACCATCGATTTCTAAGTGTAGGTCAAGATATGCGGCTGACTTCACAGCGTCTGTAGTATCCTTTATCTCAAGTTCTTTGGGGTAGATGCGATGTATCAAATCCACGAAATTAGGATTGTTTAAAGATAATACGTCATCTATATAACTGAGATTGAAGGATCTAGCCAAACGATATTCTTTCTTTCCGATCAGATCAGCTATAAAGTCAGCCTCATAAGAGTGAAGGAATAGGTCAGCAAGTAAAGGAGCACAATTTGTTCCCATTGGAATGCCGACCGTTTGTTGAAAACACGTCCACCACACTGGACAAATATGTTGTCGATTAAAAATTCAAGCATTTTGTAAACATCTTCCTCTGTATATTTGGAAGATGATTTGGAATTATTTCTTACAAAGTATGAGGAATCTCTACCAAGAAGTATATATTTGCATCTAGCTGTACCATCTTTTATGGAAAATTAACGATGTATAATGTTTTTAAGTCGAGCTTTTAAGTGAGTATGGGGAATAGAAGTATACAGTGTTGAAAAATCATAGGTTTTAATGCTATTATATTCAGATAATAGTCTTGAACTGATTGTCTCCAAAAGATCTTTCGACTTTTTCAGGATCCACATTGAATTAATACTACTACGGAAGTAACAAGTATTGTGGTAGGACTGCAGACCTTCTTTGACAGTTGTGAGTATAGAAGTTAAAAGTTTTGAAAGAGGTTTGGTGGTACATTTTGCAGATCCAGCTATGAAGCGTTGTTTGTATGGATTCTTGTGAAGTTTAGGAATCCAGTACATAGACGGTAAATCACAATCATCGTCCTTGGTAGAGAGACCAAAAGAGGATAGCACAGATTTATGGTTTTCCACAAATCCGTGTTATTTCGAACTATTATGAACTGATTTATTCAACGGGTCATAGTTTTCCTTCCCTTGTTTGTCTACCCCGGACTTGACTTTTTATGAGCAACTCGGCGGGTGATTCTAGAAAAGCAGAGGACGCTTACCCTACCGGTGCACCTGGTCCATGCTCCCAGTTTTTAGTGGAGTCCGAGTTGCTCATTTATTTTTGTTACTTTGTATGTATGATTTTGGTTACTTTATGTTCTTTGTTGTGCATGTCTGTTTTCCATGTCTGGTCTTCGTCCCTGGATTACATTCTTTTGATTACCGCTATAATCTTGGTTCCCTTGATTACTATTTCCTTTTGGTATCTCTACTTAAGACAATGATTGTTATGTTCCGTCCATGTACTGGATTCCAAAACTTAACAAGGATCCATACACACAAATGCAACGCTTCATAACTGGATCTGCAAATTGTACTACACATCCTTTTCCGAACTATTAGCTTTCTTACTCACAGCTTTCAAAGAGGGTCACGTGTTTCTCCCGTAGTGGTATCAGTTAAATGAGGATACTGAAAATTCCTAACAATCTTCTGGAAACCCTCAATGCTAAATTGTTATCAGAATACAATAGCTTCAAGAACTATGATTTTTTAAACCTTTAAATAAGTACTCTTCCCCATACTCAGTGAAAATCCCGATTCAAACATATTATACACCGTTGTTACTCCTGAATAGACATTTATATACAGACACATAGCGCATGGTAGATATTCCTCATACTTTGTACAGACAATTCCATATAATGTTCCAAATGTACTGAAAGAGAAGTTATCAAAATGTAGGAATTTTTAATCGACAACGTATTTGTCAAGTTTGTTGGACGCATTTTTCAATAAACGGTCGGCATTCCAGTGGGAACAAGTTGCTACTCAATCACCTATTCCTTCACTCTTACTATACTGACTTTATAGTTGTTCCGCTTTAAAGACAAAACATCGTTTGGCCATTGTTTCATCATTATGAACTCGTAGATCGTTACGGTGTATCCATCTGCACCATGAGAACCAATTTGTTCAGCGTGTCGTAGTTTTCTTTTCCTCTATCGTCTACCCCGAAATGGACAGTTCAGGAACAACTCGGTGGGTTTATCTAGAACAGCAGAAGACACTTATTATAACGTTGCACTTGGTCCTTGCTCGGAGTGTTTAATAGAGTCCACATTGCTCGTTTACTTTTGTTTCTTTGTGTGTGTTATTTTGTATGTTTTGTGGTATTTGTTGTGTGTGTTTAGTTCCCCTGTCGGGTCTTTATCCTTGGAATATATTCTTGATTTCCTTTAGAATCTTGGTCCCTCTGAATAATCATCCATATAACTAAAATACCGTAAGAGAATAGCACAAGAAGAGATCTTCGTAAGGAATTCATTAAAACAACTTTCAAAATTGAACCAAAAATAAAAAAAAAGTTCATTGGGTGGGGGGATTGTACCTTTAAACAAATATCTGACATATGATTTAAAAGTTACAAGGGCAGGGACTTTCATTGAGTACCTGAACAAATAAAACAGTTGACCTATGTAGTCGTGGCCCAATTTTGACCCCTGTACCTCTGAAACTGTTAAAAATTAGTTTTTTGAAAAGGACTCTAAAAACATAATTCAGTAAGGAACACATTGACATTAGGTAATCAAAATCAGATTAAAAATTAACTTTTTTCTGTCAATTCCAATGATAACACCTATTTTCCCTATTTAAAAAAAAATAAAGGGGCCTCCGTATTGCCCCATAGGAACGTGTCAAAATTTCAAAAGATCAGATAATTTTACTAATTATCGTAAATAAACGAAATTAACGAATGACAACAACGGCACGGTGCTACCATTATACGAGAGTAATCAAGGGAACCAAGGTTCTAGCGGTAATCAAAAGAATGTAATTCAGGGACAAAGACCAGACATGGAAAACAGACATACACAACAAAGAGCATAAAGTAACTAAAATAATAAATACAAAGTAACAAAAGCAAATAAGCAACTCGGACTGTATTAAAAACTGGGAGCATGGACCAGGTGCACCGGTAAGGGTAAACGTCCTTTGCTTTTCTACACCCCCAGAATTTTTAGCAATCGTATAAAATAGACACACACACAACAAAGAATATGCAAAAACCAAAATAATACGCACATAGAAACGAAAGGTCATGACCAACACGGGCCACACTTAAACAGTAAGCATGGAACGTTCACCGGTACGGTAAGAGTGTCATGATTTTTTTTTCAAATTGTATTTTGCAGTAATGTTCTTTTTCAATTGGCGTAGTATACTATGTCTTAGAGTATTGCATTGTCTATATTATTTATATATAGTTGTGCATGGATCGTATTGTCATGTTTTAAGGGTCCTTCATGATACATGGTTTTGGTGTGTGAAATGGATCTCGATTTTCGATAATCATGATGTCTGTTTCCACTGATATTGGAGGAATAAAAAAAATCATTTTCATACTTACTTCTACTAAATAGATCAATGCACCTCGTTGTTCGCCAGCAATTTAAGTTCATATTCCTTCAACAATTAATGGTACCTTACTAAAAGTTCTTTTGATGTTATGGATTGACCTTGTGAGGTTTCCTCTATTAGTCATTACTATGCATGGACGAACACTGTGTTATAAACAACAAAGTATGCAACATCAATGCTTTAATACATAAAATTCGTATAATATATAACAATGTGACAGACACGATCATTGGCATTTTAAATGCGATCAGATTCAAACATTTCACATAATTCAGTATACCATAAGAATTAAACCATAGCTGTTCAATCTATACACTGTGTACCTCACTTCATTTGTTCTTAAGTAGAAAGTTATGATTTATTATCTTAAGTAATCAAATTGTTCTGCTTTATAAACAAGTTCAAATTGACAAATTCATAGAATAATGTTGTTTATCATTATTGTGAGACATTGTTCTTGATACAAGCAACATGTGGACGCAAATGATGAAAGTGTTAATTCCATTTTTATTAGATGCCTATACAAGGTGACATATATGTTACTGCATATCAATTTCTAAATGTGTTGTTTGGTTAAAATTGTGAAAATATATTTTTTCTTAAGGGAAAAAATAACTTGCACAAATTGTTTAAAAAAAAAATATAACAAGGCAACATGTGAAAGAAGATTAAGTACCAGTCCATATAAAATTCAGACACTGCCTATGGTATGGTGATTCATGGTGTAGAAAAACCTATGATATCCCACTAAAATCAACCAAATCAAGAACAATAACTCTTGCATAGTGCTTATTTCATGTACAATCTATACAAATTTTATCTCTAAAGTGCAAACCCCAGATGAAATACAAAGACTGATTATGTGATCTATAACAGTTTCTTAACAAGAAATGAAACTAAATTCAGTGGATTTTTGACATGCATGAATCACTTTCAGTCTGATTTTTATAAAGATTGCTACTTAAATGAAAAAAAAAGTAAGCAGATAAGCAAAAAGCAGGCTTGTAGGCCAAAAACAAATACACTGTCACTTTTTAAAGCCCGTTGGGCTACCAAAAACCTACATAACCCAAAACCAAATAGGTAAATGCAAAATCCTATATAGTAAACTAATTTATAAAGTTTAAAATCTAACATAATGAGTATCTTTATACATTGTCATAGAAATAACAATATGTGTCTAAACAAAAAACTACAAACAAGGCACAATATAATATATTTACTAACGACCTGAGCTTATCAATAGGCAAACATAAAATTATAATGACTTAACTTAAAACAAACTAACTTGAATTGGCAAAACTGGGCAATATTGTGTTGAAAGGAAGCATCACAAGGAAACAAAATACTCTGGAGCATGCATCAATATGATAATTATAGTCCCAGATGTTGAACCTTGCACAATGTTGGGCAAGTAAACTATACACATTCAAAGAAGATGCTTCTCTGCATTTGGATTTTAATTATAATGTGTTCTGACACAAAATATATGTGGTCAAAGAACTTAAAATTGGACTTGTACATATCATGATTTAACATGTTCAAATTCAGAATCATAGCAACTCATTTTTTTTAAATCATACAAAGTTAAATCACTGACCTCCATGTTGACTATCTTGAAAATCAGACCCAATATCAAAATTCAAATTACCATATCAAAGGACCCCCAAAAAGAAAAGATGCCATATCAAACCACATTCAATTGGGTCAAGAAACAAGCAGTTATAAACTGTTTAATCCAATTCATTATGACCTCTCCATTAGCTCTTAATTCCAAAATGTTAACAACCATAACAAGTCTAAACAACCATCCATTTGTGTTATGGTCCCTTCTGAAAAATAAATTATTGTCAATCTACCTAATACAAAAGTAATTATACAAAACCCAAGTGTGTATATTAATTGAAACACCATAATATGACCTGATAAATACAAGTATGGTAATCTCTTTACTTTATAACATATCACACCAATTTCAATTGGAATCAGAATATAGCATAACAAGCAATAGTCAAATGAAAAATGACAAGTACAGGATATTCAGTGGATCCCTATCTAGCATCTGAATCACTTATTAAAAAAAACAGCTGTGACTTTGGTATTAATGAATACAAAGTTTAAAATTGAATAAATTTGTTCTTCAAATAATTTGTATACTCCCGGGTAATACACAGCCGAACGTGCCACATATGATAATCATATGGTGCTCGATTCATATGATAATCATATGGTAATCATATGAAAATCATATTATACTTATCATGTGGTAGTCATATGATTATCATATGATTCTCATATGATAATATGGGCTTGAAAACATATGATAATCATATGTTTGTGAAAAACTTGTGATTATTATATGATAACCAAGCGATTATCATATGTTAACTGAAACATATGATTATCATAAGAAACTTGATTCATATGATAATCATATGATGCAAACCATATGATTCTCATGTGTGGCACATTTGTCTGTGTATAATAATAATTCAAAAGTTAAACTTTGTAGGTAACTTGAAATAACCAAAGAGTTTAGATTTTGAACTGCCACATTTTAATGGACATTTTAATGGAACATAAAAATACAACCAAAACAATGCACAAATAACATATCATATTAAACAAAACCAACACATCATCACAGAATATTCTAATTACACGTACATGTATAAAATTAGGTGGATTTCAGTACATTATCTTGCTTTGGTTTATATTTGATATATATCTTCATATCAAAATACAAAAAATATATCATCAATGTTTTAAAGCGTATACAACCCTGCAGTTACCAATCTCATATAACAATCTCATCTTAACAACTTTAAGATTATACATTTTTCATTCTGTTTCTAAACCTCACAAAAATAAAGTTTTAAAAGAAATTTGAACTTGTTAATTATAAAAAAAATAGTACCACTTTTTTGTAGGCATGAAGCACTACCCATGTACTTCTTTGTTCAAATCTTTTTTTATGAAATACAGACCCATACATTTTAATGTTTAGGCCGCTTTTGCTCATTAAACTTCAGAATATAAAAGCATGTATACTGTACATGCCATAAATTAGAAGAAATTTGTGCATAAGATTTGAATGTGCCAATTATAAAATCAATGATTTAAAAGTTGTCATTTCTGTAATAAGGAAGAGTCATAAAGAAGTTCATGGTTAATTTGTGACAAAAACATATGTACACAATAAGTACAAACAGCAAACCAGAGCTGAATACACTCAAATTCATATCAAGTTTAAATAAGTATTGGCCATTTTCTATTCAAAAGGGGGGCCGGGAATGTGAAAATAATTTATTTTATTCAACAGCAGCCAAGGTTAAAATTTTTTATTTGAAGGTTTTCTAAAGTTTGGAATAATGAAAAAAAATCCAGTCCCTTCACTTTGCTGCCCAATAAAATGGTTGGTGTCAAAAAGTATCCGATTCCAAGCTGAAATAAAATGTATCGTACAGACCTACATACAATCTACATACATGTACATGTACAGAGGGCAGAAAACTTTAAACCTTGAGGCAAAGACCTGGGAACTAAAAACTCAAATTAAATCAATCTGGTTTGTACTTCTCATACATTGGTTACAAATTGGAGGTTACATACATAAACATAAAAGTTATAATGACAAAAAATGTTTTCACAAACAAACCATCATCTCTCAAAGGATAATTTACCAAAAATAATCTAAAATTTTCACATAGACATGTAGTATTTACTTTTTCAACATAATCATAGCACTGGGAATAAACTTTAATATGTACCATTTACTGTAGTAATTGATGAAACTGATTCATACCTACTTTTAAAGACATTATTGAGAACATATCTTCCTGAGGAGTCATGAAACTGGGCCAAATTGGAAAATATCAAGTCTGTTTACAACAACTCCAAATTTCTCCAAATTTCTGTCATCATGAGCCAGGCAAAAGATCAACAAGTCTAAGAGAAAAAAGGATTGTACATTGAGCAAGACAAAACAATGGCTGGTGGTCAAAATACCCTAAAAATAAATCATTAAGTTTTCATAAATTTACCTGTACATGTATAACTTTACAACCTTTCAGGAAATTGTCAAAATTCTTCTTCTGCATCTTGCATTAACAAGTCATATCCATTGTGAACTGGCATGAATTTTCTACGTGATGAGTCATGGGTAGCACTGTAGGCGGGGACATCAGTGTCTAAATCATCTAAGCGTAAAAATCCGCTAGAGACAGTTCTACTACCTTTACTTGCTAAACACTGCATTATTATATATAGAACTACCATTAGGACTCCTAATGCTGCAACAATGTACATTAAATATTGTTTTTCATAATTTTCATACAAATAGCCTGTAGCCACTGGTAGCACCATCTGGCCCATGGCTGACCCTGTTACAAAGACTGCTGTTGATTTTCCAGTTATTTTAAAGTACTGTTCAATCCAAGTTACACTTGTTGGAAAAACTGAAGACAATCCTATTCCTAAGAATATAGTTCCTAACCAAAGGAGAATTTTGACAGGTTGTACCCCAAAGGCTAATATTAGGGCACCTATCATCATAAAAACTAGGTCAATAATTAACATTGTTCTTGGCTTACAACAGTTGGATATGAAAATGGCAAATCCTCTTCCAACTGCCAGTGATCCCCAAAATATAGCTGTTACTATGGCTCCTTGAGACTTTGTCCATTTTGCAGATTCTACAGCAAAGGTCATGATCAGTCCCCCAAAAGTTGTTTCCATGCCAACATAACAAAAGAAGAAAAAGAATGAAAAGACCAAAGTAAGCATTCTTACACAATTATTTTCCTCATGCATTTTCATTTCTCTGTAATTGTCAATATCATCTGGATCTGGCTTCCTCTTTGTAAAACAGTAGGAAACCAAAAATAGAGTTGAGCTTATGAACAGAAGCAGAGCAATGATACTATAAGCAATCTGAATTCGAGACATGTTCTTGATTTTGTCAATAACAGTGTCTAACAAATCCTTTGTTTCAGTAGGCTTATGACCTTTAGTGGTTGTAGGTAAAATTGAAGCTGTCTCATTTGAAGTATTTTCTACTGAAGTTGAGGTTGTTTGGGGTTTCTCTTGATTCTGTTGTGTTGTTTTCAGCGGATGCATTGGAGATGTTGGTCTTGGAGTAAGTTTAGGAGATAAAGTGGGTAACGATTGTGGTTTTCTGGTGGATGTCGTTGTTGTTGTAGAGCTTGGTTTGGTCGTTGTGGTAGTAGTAGGTGTTGTTGTTGTAGAAGGAGTAGTAGTTGTAGTAGTTGAAGGCATGGTTGTTGAAGTTGGGGACGTAGTTGTTGTTGACGTTGTGGTAGTAGTAGTTGGAAGTGTGGTTGTAGGTGTGGTATTGGAAGTTTTAGGTGTGGTTGATGTAGTTGGAGTCGGAGTTGATGTTGTAGTAGATGAACTAGAATTGGATTGGCTTGCATGATCAGATACAACTGTTCCATTCAATGACCCTGCAGTATCTCCAGTTTCTGTTTCATTACCATTAGACAAAGAAGAGTTGATTACATCACTTCCTGGCTCTAGTCGCTTGGCTTTATCATCACTACTATTGATAGCCTTAGGAGTGGTAGATTGAGGAGGTTTTGGTGTTGGAACCTCATGTTTCATATCATCAATAACTTTATTTTGATTTAGGTGTTTCTTTACTTGATCTCCATCTCTGTGGTCATTTGGAAGCATATCTCCATTAGTGAATGATGGTTTATGACCTTTAGGGGGCTGTGGTGTAGTTGTTGTGCTAGTTGTCAGGAAAACTATGGAGCTATTCGTCAGAATAGTTGAATTTGGACTAGATAAAATAATTGACATCTCTGTTGATGATATAGTTGATGTATTATTCTCCCATGTTACATTCCCAACATCTCTTCTCAATCTTTCATGCACAGAGTCATTTGTATTTAGGATGGGTAAAAATCCAGACTTGATCACTGGAATATTTCCCTGTAATGGACTCGTAGAATTAGAGTTAGGTGATGACAAAAATGGTTGTGCTATCAATGGTGCCACAAAAGCTCCTATTCCAAATGCAAAATGAAGTGCCTGCATGTATGGTGGACTCTTTCCTCCCCATAAACGGACACAAAACACATTTCCCCCTACAAAAAAATTGAAAAAAATCATAAAGAATTTATGTCACCTACAGGCACATTACACTGAATGCTAGCAATTTATCTACCTAATTTTTGTTTTAAGCAGCACTCAAGATAAGAATCATGCAAAATGTGATTTATACTTCGAAAGCCTAATTTTTTATATTTTGTTTTAAATGATATAGTAAACAAAAATTTACAGGTGGTTTTTCATATAACCCTTGTTTTTAGATGGTAAACATTATATAGAATGTACTGTAGAATTCAAAATTAAGGAAGATAACTCTGTAAATTACACTAAAATTCAATAGAGACTATTGGATTTTCAACGTGAATTATCTCCTAAGAGCAGACAGATTGTAATGAATAATTATACATTTCATCATACAGACCTATAAAGCAATTTAATAACAAAAATAAAAATATGTAGCCTCTCTTGGGGTGTATCTCATATTACAGAATTTGCATGGTTCTTACAAAGACTACTACTTAAAATCTCTATTTGATTAAATCACAGTTTTTTTAAAGACAGTTTAAATGCTCACTCTGTCTTATATTGCTGTTCAAAGTTCCATAACTCCAAAACAAAAAAATGACCACAAACAAAGGGCAGTTCCATCTGATGTACACAGATAACCCACCAAAAGTTATAGCAATTTCTCAACAACAAAAGAATGCTTGAGTGATCAGAAACATGGATAGACAGTGATACACTTTATCAGTCAAATGACAAGCTTATCAAAGAAATTTAAAACTTGGGCCTGAATTGCCCACCATGCCCTATTACATTTGTAACTAAGTAAATATAGGTATCCTGCTTTGTTACCATGTTTTACCAAAACATTTCTAAAAAAGAAATGCCTTCAAGGTGTTTTTAGAACCTCTGGAAAAAATCTGGGCAGGGATCCCCATAATGCCCTGTTATTCCACCGGGTAGGAGAATCATTAGGCCGCTATACATTTGGTGAGAAAGAACATTAAAATGATGTTAAATCATGACTTTACAACATCTTCATCATCACCATTCAA
Organism: Perna viridis; assembly: GCA_037379345.1. Taxonomy (NCBI): domain Eukaryota; kingdom Metazoa; phylum Mollusca; class Bivalvia; order Mytilida; family Mytilidae; genus Perna; species Perna viridis. The sequence continues at coordinate 22,298,537 of CM074518.1, read as the reverse complement.
CTCAGCAGGCAATACTATATGAACCAAATATTGTTAAAATCTAAGCAAGTATAAAAATTAGAGGGAAAATAGCCGTCCAGAACAAATTTTCATCATCACCATCATGTTTCCTAGAGAAACCAAAAATCCTTAGAATCCAAGCAATTGGTGAAAATAAAAAATTTCAATATTGCCAGTCAACTCAGATTATCATGTTTATCTTAACAGTAGCTTTCATCTTCATTCTTCTATAGTTGAGAAAAAAATAGCAAAAAATGCATTTTGATCCCTATGTTCTACATTTTTGTATGTTTAGAACAGCCATGTTTTTCAACTGATGAAAATTTTAAACTATCAGTTTATGCAGGATAAACTTAGGAACAATTATGCCAACTTTCATTAAATTTTGTCACACAGTTTCAGAGACGAAAATTTTCAAAGTTGTACAAGTGAAAAATGACAAAAAAATATGTTTCAAGGGCCATAACTTCTACATCGGGCGACAAATCACTGTGATAATTTTGGCATACATGTACGACCGTCTCCTGATGGTAAACAGCATTACAATCCATCAGAACTTTGTTAAATTCAATGGTTTTTTAGTTATTTGCAAAAAATTATATTTTGACCCCAATATTCTATTTTTAGTTACAGTAGCCATGTTTTTTTCAAAGTTTCAAAAAATTTTAAATGAACAGTTTGTGTAGGATACACTAAGGAACAACCATGCATGCCAAGTTTTATTCCAATTAATCAAGCAATTTCAGAGGATAAGATGTTTGAAAAAGGCTATTAACAATGACGCAAAGTAATGACATAGCTCACACAACCTTGAGGAAAGTGCAAACTTAAAAAAATCATTCTTCTAGCACAAAGATTATCAACAATTTTAGTTGTCACATGTATACTCATTTGAAGACATTTTAAAACTGTTTTACTAGAGAATGCATTTTTACCGATATTTTACAAGTAACATTTAATTTTACTTAATTTTTTACCTTTAACTTATATTATATCAGATATTCCAAAATGCAAGTTTAAACTAAAAGTTTAAAAGACTAAACTTATTACAATACAGCTGGATTTGGCAGAACATGTTTAAATACTAAAGTAAGTGCTGAAGTGTTCACAAAAACTACTGACATTACATTCATTACATTATTAACAAAAACCTCTAAGATCTGATTAAATAAGATGTTGAACACTAAATTGTGCTAAGAATATCCCCACTCCACCATTTCTGTCAAAGTTATGTATCAACCAAAACATAAGTATTGAGTTGTACTGGAAACAGAGAGTAGTTAAGCAAGGAACCTGAAAAGGGGACACACATAACCAGTCTTTATGCAAAAGGAATATACCAAATACAAGTATTCCCTCCAATACAAGCTGAAGAACCTGTTATGGAAAAGTGTTATGAACAGACAAAGTGATTGCAAGGCACTATTGGAGTGGGAGGGTAAAAACTAACTCATAGTCCAAGCACCATAATGATACCGATAGACAATACAATATACATTTATAAGCATATACATATATATATATTTTCATTAAAAAATGAGGCTCATTAAGAAGCAGAAACTGTTAACCAGCTTTCAATGAACACACACTTTTGAAAACAATTGACTTATGGTAGTTTTAATGAAACAGTTAGTGTACATGTAGTCAAGAATTTCTGCACAATCTTCTAGTTGAATATTTTTTTCTATGTCAGCATAGATATTGAATTTTGAATTGTAAGCCAATAAGCGCAAAATGGGGGAGAGCAATTATCCATAAATGGATATTAGTACAACATGTTCACTGCAAAAACCTATGTTATGTTTATATATTGTAGCTATGGCAACCATGTCCTTTTGGTTACATACTAACAATGTCAAACATACACTGAATGAAGTCCAAGCTTTTGATTTTTTTTAACATTGCGTAACTATATGAATAATTCACAGTTGATGATGACCAAAAATGTAATTCAGGTCATCTAGATGTTGTTTTGTTTAATCAGCAACTTGAAGTTGATACTTCATTTCTTTACACCTTTGGATCAACTGGTGAGCTAATAGTTAAGCCACAACCTCTACAGTTTTAACTAAATTATCCATTCTAGATATAATGGCAGTGAGATTGATGTTCATCTTTGAATAATTTGGAAAATGGACAATTGCAAGTCTGGCCTATCTAGAAGTTATCTTAAACCTATCCGGTACTGTTTTCAATTGTTTATATTAAGGATAGGAACTCACTAGGAAGGCTCACTCACTGCTGAGTACATGAGTACAATTTTAGTAATAGGGTACTTGTTAGCCTTTGTAACACTGTAATTAAGTTCCCCTCAATTTAGTTGCCTTTGCAATTCCATCATTTGCAATATTTATTATTAGCAATTTTTATCATTATTCATTACACATTCAGCTTCAAGCAAAAAAAAAGTTTGTTTTGGAAAAACTAACCATCATAAATATGGTGTACATTGTACTTTATGGTCATTTGGGTTCAGTTCTGCAATAATTCAGTTACCTTTTTTTTTTAACATACCAAGCAAAGATTATTATGACTGAATACTGGAGTATGTATAAAAATTCACATATTTTACCATGCTTAGTTAAAATGCTGGTCACATTTGGATGTTGAAAATAATAAAAAAAAAAAATTGAGAAACTAGCAAGAGGAGAAGAAGCAAACTTAGGTAGTCATTAAGGAACATTCATACCTTATGATACTAATGAATAGTAGAATATGAAAAATTATTACATGCATACATGTTTAATGGGATAAAAATACAAATGAAATGAAGTGTACATATATCTCTATTTAAATTACCAAGGAATGTAGATAGAAAATTGATCAGTGTACATGTACAAGTATTTCTATATAAATTACCAAAGAATGTTGATAGAAAATTGTGCAATGGATGTTAATAATTGAAAATAATTCCCAAACATAAGGAAATTGGAAGAGTGCCAGTTGTAACTAGATATACACATTTTTTATTTTCTATAAAATCAACTGATTTAAGGAGGCAGGCTACTATGATCCCACCCCACCTTTTTGAATCCTCCTATGGGTTTTGAAAAGTTTGATGAATGATGTTATTCTCAAGACCATGTTCCTACTAATCATCATGTTTTGCCAGCACATACACATCAATACAAGACAGATCTAACATGCAGAGATTACTATTGAAGTATTATCGTTCACTTGTAAATATTTTCATGGTTTGTTGAAATTTAGTGAATTCATTTAGTTTCTAGGGTAAATATTGAGAATTTTCATGAATATATTGTATAATCTTTTTTTTCAAAATTAAGAATTGAGTTGAGTCAATAAAAGACATTTTCAGCCTTAAAGTATTATATCTTTCTGAATATATAGTTGACAAATAAAAGAATAATTGGTCAATGAAGAATATAGATGATCTTACATCATTATGTCACCTTGAACTTACAATTAAAGCATTTTAAAAAATATGAAAACAACACAAAATAACAGGTTTCTGCTGCATATTTCTGTGTATAAAAACTGTCATGAGAAAAAAACAAGTTATACTCACAGAGAAGATCCATTGTATCTTCATTGGTAATCAATCAATGTTACATATAAAATTGATTTTTAGGTGTTGACATATTTTGTCAATAAAAAAAAACCTGTTAAAAAAAAGTCAAAAACCCAACAAAAACTGTAAAATTTCTACAACATGTCATTCCCATCTATCAATATCTCAATACTATGTAAATTAAAAATTACAATGTTCTTTATTTTATTAAATACATGTATGTTTTACAAGTTTATACTGTTATACGGTTATTTTATTTTTATTTATACATTAAATAATTCCCCCCAAAAATTTTTTTACTGTAAATAGTTTCAAATTTTCAAATTTTTGCCAAAATATAAAGGCTACAAAATGGCTCTATTGCCCCTTCAATTCGAACGTAGTGAACAAAATTCTTCTTCAGTAATGAGTATGGGAAATGATTGATTCATACTGAATTTTATAATTAGTTACATCTAAATCAAACATGTTCCTATTCATTCAGTAGAAACCCCATACATATACTTACCATCATTCCTTACAGAAGCTGTAATATAGCTTATTTTTATTTCATTTAAAATTTCGTATTTCATTAAGTGCAAGTCTTTGTAAGAATCAGGCAAAATGGGAAGTATCTGAAACTTGTATATCAAAACCAATCTTACAATATAATTGTATTCAAAGAAGTCTTCTCTATTTGTGATCTCTGCATCTCTTGATATGTTTGGAACTTTCACAAGACAGTGACTGAGATTTTTGACAAAGTTACATGTATCTGCCCTTCAAATTTCAATTTCAAGTATATTTCAATGAAATTATAACTCATTTTACCAAACTATATTGAAAATCTTGACTTAATTCCTTGATTCTTATGAAATAAATAGTTTAATTAAACTGTCAAGAATAATAGGATAATTAATTGGAAAGAATGAATAACCAAAATATTATCACAAGTGCCGAAGATCGCCTAGATTTAACGAGTGTGTGGAACTTGTTCCGGCATGAGTTAAATCCTCGTCCTTCTTGGCACAAGTGATAATATTTTGTTTATTCATGATAACCAATTGATTATCCTATTTATTATATAGATTTTCTTCATAATTTATCGATATTTTTTATATGAATTTTAAATTCTGTGATAACCGGATTGATATCAAAGTTGTGACATTTTGGCAGGAGAAAGCGCGAGAGTGAAATTACCAAATTTATTTCATAGTGTGAATTATCAAAATTTATTACAGTGGGAACATTCGATAAAACACTGCTATCTATATAATAAGGAAGATTTATTTTATTTTTGTACGGAATTTTACTTCCGTAAATATTATAATCAATTAAGTATGGATTGATTTTGAATATTCTACTTTGATACATTTTTGTTGTTATATTAAGAAAAGAGACATTTTCTAAATTCAATTCTTGACATGTAAAATAAATACACTTATTATGACTGATTATAACATATTATAATATGCACAAAAAAGGTGCAAGCCATCAGAAACCCTAAAATCATTATCTTTGAAGTACCTAGTTACAAGAGTCATTACCTCAGAGCAATAAAGCATAATATAAAATACACAGAAGATAAACTGTATTTTATAGTTAGTAATGTGATGAATTGCCATATAAATGTCTCGCATTGAGGTTTAAAAGCTTAAAAGGTACAATATATACCCACCCGTATCTAATAAACCCATAGCTACACCCTGTAATGAAAACATCACAGCAAGGATCACTAGAGTTGCAGCCCATGGAATAATTACTGTGGCAACTGATGCTAAAAATAGTGTGGCCGTCAACAACAGCTGCTTGTCAAATATGTCGAACAGGAATCCACCAATCAGTGCTCCAAGTAGGTAGCCTACTGATCTGGCTGAGAAAATCAGGGCCATATGAGTAGTGTCTGTGTTTACACGGTCTCCAAGATCCAGTAAAGTAGGCCCTGGTATAGCTATACATAGTCCCTGTAAATACACAACAAATAATCATTTATAAACATAAGAAATACATTGTACATATAATTGATTTTAGTCAGCACAAACTTACATACTTATGCAGTTGTATAAACAATGGTGGAAACTAACTATATGTATGTGTACATAACTTAAAAAAATACATGTACTAAAAAATAAGTAGTCAATTTAAAACCAAAAAAATATATTCCTTCACAAAATCACTAGTGTTGTATTGCTAAATGGTAATTTAATGTTAAAAACAAATATATCCTGATATGAATAATTACATGTAATTACATGTGTATAAGACCCAACTTACTGATAATGCAAACAACAATACAGAAATGTTTTAGCTTGAAATAAGTTGCTAGCATTTACAATGTAGAAATACTAGTGTTTCAGGGAGCACAATATACTCACATATGTAACCAATTTTTTTCTAGGATTTCGAAATCTTAAGTCACTTTTGTGAGCAAAAAAAGAAGAAGTTATTGGTTAATGTGAACTCTTGGAATAGAGTAATTACATCTGACATATGATATTTGGAAAGCATTTACTTATCTATGATTTTGCTGTTTAATCAATATCTCAAGAAGCTATATAATTGTTAGAACATGTGACCAAGAAGTTTTCCAATTTGATTGCTTCTTGTGTGATGCACTGTTAATAAAATCTGATTGGTGGAAAGTAACTTTGTAACAACTGGTCTTTTTTTTAGACTTTCCACCAGGGCATGTTGAAAGTGCTTGAATATTTCATAGAGAAAAAGTTTTCACAAGTCATGAAACTTGAGATTTGCAAAATATCAACTGGTTTTATTCTATTTCAACATTATAACAAACTTGCCCAGGTTCCATTATTATGATGTTGAAATTAAATTTAAATAACTTACATGAAAGTCAATGTTTTGTATTATCCAACTTTCAATCATTATGTAACCTATATTTTATTTTTACTAAAGTACAACATGAACAGTGTATCTGAAATATTATAAAGAGTATATAGCTCATCACTATATGTATTGATTTCCACCATCAAAATATGGAAACAAATTACTGCACTGTAGCTTAAGGTAATAAGATTTATTCACCTGAAATGGTCAGGTAATGAATTATAATCATAATATTTTGGTACTTTCTTTGATTTCAAGTGACAAACTAAACCAGAAATATTTGTATTTTTGAAAAGTCTTTGTGAACAATCAAAAACATTCAGAACTACATGTGATGAAATAACTACATACCAAGGTGAAGAAAGCTAATGATAAGCACAGTGTTTTGGAAAATTTTTGACACCACTTGGAGTATCCTGCTTGCTTAGTTTCTTTCCTCAGCAACAAAGTCTGGTCATAAATCAAATCTTCGTCTTCATTCATTTTGCCTTAATAAAACATGTATCTTTTTCTTTATCCGTCTGAAATTATATAGCAAATGATTAATTCTTATATCATCTATCAACAAGGATATGTACTTAAATGTACAACATATAGTAATTCTTACTTGAACCAAATAACATTAAACTCAATACTGAAGTAGGTATAATTAAATAACAGATTAAAACAGTTCCATTTGAAAAATGCCAGTACCAAATAGCCTGCCAATATAGAAGACCATGTACAGAATAAAAGTCACAACTTAACTTTGAACATACACGTATATGGGTAGTAATGTAATTATATATATAATTAAAATTAAGAATTACTTATTGTTCCATATAATCCCTACATATTATGGACATTCTCTAATTCTAATTAATTTGGTACATGCACATGTACAAATGAACATATACAAAATTTTAATGTAGTCAACATTCATGTATCAACTGAGCAATGGTAATTGGGCTTATAAAATATTTTGATTGACAAAAAGGTGAACAGGGTGGTTTATAATACCCCTAACTTTGTTTGTGGGATAAAACTTAACGTGGATGACTAGTCAAATGATGGTTGTACACTCCTGAAGGGAGCATCTTCATTCAAGAGCTTAAAAATAACATCATGGCGACTAATCTTTTTGTATAATGAAAGGATGATTATACACTCCGAAGAGAGTGTTTATGGTTGTATAATAAACTTGTTTCTGTATACTTATGGCAAGAAAAAGCATCAATACCCGGTTTGTACCTTCATTTTCAGGAGCTGAAAAACTGCATAATGGCAGCTTCATTTGCGTATACTTGTATATACAGTTGAACCTCGTTAAGTCAAAGTCGACGGGACAATGCAAAAATGTTCGAGTTATCTGAGGTTCAAGTAATCCGAGGTCGAGGATAAACTGGATATACCAGTAGTTTGGTCAATGATTGTTTCTGAATTTACATCATTTGTTGTACATGTACATGTACTTCACTTTACATGGTACTTCGTAATGTCTTGCTTTTCATATTGCAAGATATTTTTTGTACGTTGTATATCATATTTGAAATGCTGAATAGCATGGAGTGTTTTAGTGAAATTTCCTTTTTACTTTTTCTACATAAAAAACGTCATAGTTCATAATATACTGCTTTGTTTGATTCACAATCAGGAGTATCTTAAAAACCATGTGCTCTATATTATTACGATAAAATTTCAAATTCACTAGTGAAACAAATGTAGTCGTTGAAATACTCTTACTATTGTGTGTTTCATTAAATAGCCAGATACCATTACATTACAATTCATCTGTATTTTTAATTTTTCTTTTATCAAAATATCTGATATCACTGTTGGAGTAAATTCCAACGTGTTATTCATAGAATTCGTTTCTTTTAACAACTCACGCAATTTTAAATTAGTTACATAAACAAATCAAACCAGAAAGAGTGTCAATAAATAAAATTTAAAAGCCGTGCTAACTGTTTTTAAAACACACTTCGTCCAAGGTTTGTAAAAAAGCAATCAGTTTTCCGACTACTTAATTGACTTCGAAACATCAGGGTTAATTAACCTTGAAGTCCTATTGAGGGGACTGATTGATTACCTCGAGTTATCTGAGGTTTCAATTCTTTTGAGTGCGAGTCATCCGAGGTATAAATGTATTAGAGTAGGGGGAATTTTACTGGGGCTTTGCAATCAGTTCGAGTTGTCAGAGATTTCGATTAATCCGAGTTCAACACATAGAGATTCGAATATATGTGATTGAGAGCCAAACCAGTCTCAGAAAATATTTGCTAGTTTTGAAAATTAAATACAAATCAAATCACAGCTTTTCCAAGATTGGGTTGGCCATAATATTCTGAAGTATGGCGCCCAAATGTTTACGAAAATTATGTCAAATTATGACCATGACAACCAATAATTCCGTATGATTGCCGGACATTTCGGCCAATAGAAATATCAGACCATGACAATCAGTATAATGCTTTAGGACATACATGTATATCAATACAAAATTTATCATATTTGAAGGTCGTAAGTATAATATATCAAATCAGAGCTGACAAAAATTATCAAAAATGTTTTTAATTAATGATTCTTTGGGAGCATTAAAAGTTTTCACCTTCATCATATTAATGTGATATAGAACCAAACAAGTCTATAGAAAGCATTCACTAGCTTTGATAATTTAATACAAATTGAATCAATTACAGTACAGAGAGAGAGACATACCATGACTGCATGAACACTGACATAGTGGTGTACCACTTTTAGAGTGACTGCAAATACCTTTTTAGTCTTTGAAGATTTTTTTCTGTATTTAAAGTGGTAGAGCTTAAAACTAACAATATAAAAGAAAGTAACAAATTATCTCTTATAGAAAAAAAAATATTGAGAAACACTCTAAAAGTGCAAATGTCAGTGTTCAGTCACTGTATGTCTCTTTCTGTACTATAGGTTTTTCCAAGATAAGGAGGATCAAAACAGCCCACTTTGATCATTCCCAAAGGTGTCTGAAAATGACATTATTCATCTTATCCATAAATTCCTTACGAACATGACAAATGCTGGACAATTCAACCCAAAGATATTTCAGACCATGACAACCCACTATTCCCAGAGATGCATGCTGGTGAACTTTGCCAATGATAATTCTGAGAGTTTATTAGGACAATTCAAATCACACTGCAGTTAACAGAAGGTTATAATTAGAATACAAATACAACAGCAGAAGGGATGACAAAAATGAAAAAAATATGAATTTATGTTTCTTCGGAACATTTCAGGTTTCATCTGGCTCATATTAGAACATATCATTGCACTGAACATGCATTATAAAAGTTCTAGACATTCAGATGAAGATCATACAAAACAGACTTCTGTCAGAAGTAGGATTGACATGGTTAAGTCAGTTATTTCTTTTGTTTTTCTATTATGTTATACTTGAAATTTAAGATATCTACATACTTTTGTTATTCAAAACCAATAGGACTCATTAAACTTTGATTTTTTTCGTATAATTACTAAGTTTCATTTTCATTTTCTTCTATGACAAGCTGTCACGACAACAGGAAGTGGCTTTCGGTACTCACTTTCTCGGATACCTGTAATATGCGAAACGAAATCAAAACGAAACAAAATGAATCGAAATGAAACAAAACAAATCGAAACGGAACGTTATGAATCGAAACGAAACGAAATAAAACGAAGCAAAACGAAATGAATCGGAACATAAAAAATTAGCGAAACTGATAGAAACAACCAAACAAAATATCGAAATAGGCATTAAATGCAACAAATATTCAACTATTATGCGACTGGCTGGTTTTTAATCAAGTCAAGTCAAGCAAACAGTGTAGAGTCGGTGCCTTATAAATAACAAACATATGAAATTCTGTTAGTGGAGTCCAGGTTGCTCCGTTAAACTTAAGTTGTTGTACAGTGGTGCATTATTTTTTAGTATTTTGTTCTTGGTTTGGTCGATGATGGTTATTAATATCGTGTCCATCATTATATGTTTTCGTAGTCTCTTTGCTTTTACTCATTTATTCAAATCTTTTAAGCAATCTCTCGGAGTTTGTCGTTTTCATTTGAAGTGTAAAAGACGGGGAAATAATTTTAAAAAAAAGTCGAAAATTGTTTTTTACCATTATTAGCAAGTTCTAACGAATATTTGGCCATATTTTTTCAATTTTGACCAGGCCTCCCCCTGAATTTTACTTGGTCAAAATTGCGAAAAATGGCCAAAGTTTGATAGAACTTGCTAATGTTAGGTTAAAAATGATAAGTTTTCTTCTTTTTTGGTAGAAAATATTAAAAAAAAAATCCTGGACCCAAGTGGCTGTGCGTTTAACAGATCATAGAACAACCAATGGGTTATTTTTTTCAAAATTGTTTAGAATATTTGTGACAAATTGAAGGTCATACCATTGTAGGTATGCTACTGCAGCTGTAGCGTTATGTTTGTTTTTGTTTATGTGTGTGTTTTTTTTTTTAATAATGACGTTGTGGACGGAACAAAGGAACGAACATCCTTAATTTCTAACCAACTGAACATATAGCCTTAACAAATAATTCTTAAAAAATCAGTCGAACAAACAGAAAATTATTTTGATTGTACTAAAAATTATAGTTGAAGGGACGTTCTACTCTTAATCTTTAGAAGGATATATGATTTCAGTGTTTTAGCTAGGATTTTGAGGGTTTTAGTCACTTTTGCGTAAAGTACGAACGACATATTATGGGCAGCAGAATTTTGTAAATAGTCAATAGTATCTTTTTTCTGCTAGAAAGTTTTTTTTTTTGTTTTTGTTTAAATTTCTGACAGCCAATAGACCCAAATTTGAGGTTTCTCATTTAATCATATATTTTTGCGAACACCGATCGTTCCACACGGGCTTTTTATTACCCTCCCCCAAATTGAAAATCCGGATCCGCCCTGTAGCATACTATATCAAGGCATTTTTTTTCTCAAATCTCGTGAACAAAGTAATTGCATCTAATTCCAGCATAAAAATATAGTTAGCAAAAAATTGAATGTCCACCTTTCAAATTGTAGGCACAAAATCTCTTTTTATTACTCCGCTGAAGGAAACAATAATTGGTTACGTGAACAGAATTTCTATGGATCGGATTAATGCGATGTTTTGGACTTGTAAGGTAGTACTATTCAGTCAGGGCAAGTTTGAAAATTTCGTCTCATTTAGTTGTATGAATTGAAGATGTTTTGAGGCAGTTAAGAACAAATTTGAATGTGTATTTTCCTAAATAAAGTACACATTTACCAAATCCTTGACATGTAAGTAATTTCTAAGTGTGTGTTAGTGAATTTTGCCGTAAAACACAATCGCGGCGTTTTCCCTTTATCTTTATATCGTTAATCTAAAAGTGGTTTCATGAATACTTACGAAGACTTTAAGGAGTTATGTCCTGAATATCACGATAAAATAAAAAAAAATAAAATGCATGAGCCCTTACCAATTAGGTACGACTGGCTTATCAGCAAAGAAATACTCGCCTACATCTCCTTACAACCCTTGAGGGATTAGTATGTAAAGATTTCGTAAATTCACTGCATAGCCAAGAAAAGATCAAGTAAAAATTATAAAATTTGGATAAGGGAAAAGGGTGATCATTTTAAGGAATAAGAAATTTCAAATAACCAGCCGAGTCACTAGATTGGTACTTTGAAGACTCGTTGTAAGGGAATAAACATTTTCCTCGACAAGTACATAAAGTCCGTCTCTCTGATAATCTGATGTTTATTGTTCATATTTTTAATAGTAAATGTCTGGAAACACTCAATAGGGATAACGTCCGCAAATTTTAATATATTTTGCTGAATAAGGAAGTGCGTATAAATTAAGTCTTAGGAATCCTCCTATCGAGTGGAAATACTTGTTTCTCTATTTCTGTCCATCACACGTGACTGTCTTTACAATATTCATATTCCATCGAATAGAACTGATTTTCAAAAAAAATACATACGGGAATTAAAACAGTTTCAGAAAATGAGGAATTATTGATTTTCAATAACCTTGTTACAAACTGCACAAAAATTGTCATCCAGATGTGCTCGTGCTCGTGAAGTTCTTCTTTATAACACAGTTGCTAGAGCATCCTCTTACTGTGTCAGGGGTCCTCGGTTCGATACCAGCTGGTATTGCTGGGAATTTTGTAGGACGCAACGTATTCTACGCCGTTTTGTATTTTGTTCAGCATTACGTCAGCAGAAATTCTGTTGTGTCGCTCAATGTATATATATATATACATGCATATTACACTAAACGCACATTTCCCATGTCAAATTAAAGGAAGAAAGAAAACAAAGAATGCACATGTCCTTCAGGGCATTCATAAAATTTAATATATCTTGGAAGGATGTGCAAAACGAATTTATTATCATGATCAGAATATGTTTTATTTAGAATTCTATTGTTATGAAATTTGCAAGCTCTTTAAGGGCGTATTGTTATTTAAATTGTCGACTTTAAATATAGCTTATATTTATTTTTTAAATTGTGATATAATACACATGCAATGTGAAATACAATTACAGTGTAAGTAGCTATGGACGTTAAAAAGCGTCTCAAGTGTCAAAAAGGCCTGTTACTGGTCCGCTTTTCATATTTGCTGGTTGCAATGTATATAGTATCAGTTACATAAAAGTTAAATATCTGTCCATTGGATGTCTATTTCGTTTCATTTCGATTCATTTCGTTTCGATTTGTTCGATTCGTTTCGCTTAATTTGACTTCGTTTCGCATTTCTCAGGACCCCTTTCTCGGGTCTCTTCTAGGTTTAGCCATTCAATGTGCAGCGGGTTGAAGTTCACTATCATCGACTATGGAAAGCAGTAACACGGAGTCGATATCTAAAGTTTTAAGGAACTATCTGCTTCCAATTGGCGTTTCTGCTGCAGCTTTTGGGGTCATATTTGTTCTGAGAAAGTTTGGGTTAATTTATCAACTGTTTCACAAGGTACAATTTATTAAAAAAATGATGAAAACTGAAAAGGGGGGAGGGTCGTAATCTAACCATCTTCTACTGTACTCTGGATCTATGTAAACTACTGTAGGAAAACCCCATTTAGGCATATGCAGTGTGCAGAACCAATATAACGCATTTCATTATTTTTCTTTTAATTTGAATCAACAGAGAAAAAACAGGTCAACATAAGTTCAATGCTTGTGTCAGTAATTGTGAACCTTTAAGTATACATGTTTATTGTGGATGCCAGTATCTTTGGTCATTGGGTCACCTGGTAGATTTATAAGCCAGGGGCTTCAATAAACTTCTCATTGTCATCGTTAACCAATAATATTCTCTACTTGTATGAATGCAAGAACTTATAGGGATAAATTCTGTAAAAATGTGTGCCCATTTAAATTAACTTTAGAAATAAAGAAGTTTTTTTATTTTACTCCTTTAAGATTATAAGCCAAATTATCATTTATAAGATTTGAGAAAAAAATTGATCGTGTCATATCTATACCTTCAGTGTTCTAGAGTACATGTTGGTAATGAACGGAGTAGCTCTTCATAACTTAAATGGTGGAACCTACATATGCATTATAGGCTATATATATTGTATTAAATGATTAGAGGCCTTTGGTCCTTATAATCATACTTTTGGCATTAATGTTTTTTTTTCTTTCAGGTTGATAAAACTACAAAAAGAAATGGTGGAGATATTGTTGGAGAAGTGTTGAAGGTACATACTGAACATATTAATGCACAACATGGAAAAAAAATCTCTGAATTATTTTTCATTATGTTAACCCTCAATGAAACTTAAGAATTATATTAAGAATGTAAGATATGGTAATGTGAGACACAAAAGATATAGGTGAAACCTGAAGTGTCCCGAAGGAGGCATAAGTTCATTCATCAATTTATATCATGCAGACATTTTTTGGGATCCATGGAATATCAGATCCTTAATTTTCATTCTACCATTTATTGGATTTTTTCCCTTTGAGAGTGTCTTAGAAGCAGATACAAGGAACATGCTCTGCTAACCCAACATCTATATGTAAGTAAATAACTGCTGTGAATTCATTCTTGTGTTTTAGCAGTAAATATTGCTTGTACGTGCCGTGAATATGGTTTATACATGTACATGTATTTGAATTATATGGATGCATTTTTTGTTTAATTTGAAATTTATTTTGTCAGAGTTTTACAAAAACACACGATGTCCAGATATTTTTACATTTTTAACGCATAGCATGTCAATATGATATCCACAGAAACCTAATGTGAGTGTTCTGAGATTGAATGCAGGTTCATATACACATCATAATTTCTAAAACATTCTAAGTATAATGTTATGATGATACAGATATAATTTTCTTGTTAAATCCTGTTTATTTTCTATTCAAGGCACATGGAATAAAGCATGTTTTTGCTCTGGCTGGGGGTCATATCTCACCAATACTGGTTGCATGTGAAAGACTTGGTATGAGAGTAATTGACACCAGACATGAGGTAAGACTATTGTACACAACTGTTATTGAGAAATGAATCCTGTGAATGGCACAATGTGTAAAAATAGATGATCACATGTTGACAAATTTCATTAATATTCAACAGAGGTTTTTATGTTGATACAGTTTCATGACATAGGTGGATCCAAGGGGGAGGGTTCCCCTTTAGGTCAGAAAAAATTAGTTGATTATATACGATATCACTGTGCCATGACAGAGCCGGGCCCTCAGCTTTTGAGAATCTCTGGATCCACCTCTGAACGACAAAATAATGTGTGTAAATATATAATAGGGATCAAGTGTCAGTGCCATCCTATTTATGTTTCAATGTTCTGTGAAATACATACATTTGTAATGTGGAAGTGATGTCATGATATTGTTTGAGCGCTTAAGAAAGGTGTAGAGCATGTTTCTAAGATTCTAAGTCTCATATTGATTTAGACATCACCCAAATAATTACATGGCAGGGCATTATCAGCAAAGATTTATTCTAGTACAAATAGCTCCAAGATCTGATAACAGTTTTACGGTACCCCAAGAAAAACTGTCATTGTAGTATTATTGCATAACAGTTTTAAAACTGTATTCTGTAGAGCATTGGAAGCTGTCATCATTTAGCTTTCACATTTTACAGAGTGGTAATTTGCATGCTGACAATTATTAAGGGTTACATATGTGTCATTTTATTTTTTTTGATGAACAAAGTCTTAATATCAATTATCAGCTAAATATAAGTGCTTGTACATTGTGTAATTTGATTCACATGTAATCACCTTCAATAAGTTTTTTTGTTGCTGCAAGATTATAGGATTAGGCAGCTATTTTCAGTCGTTCATACGTGCATGAATGACTGAAAATAGCTGTCTAATCCTTATGTTTTTTTGGTTAAATTTGTTGAACCGGTATATATTATTTATAGAATCTAGTTCTGGGACAATTTAATTTTGGGGCGAATTTACTTGTTTTAGATTTTAAGCATTTATAAGTTTCTTTCCTGGAGCTGAAAATTACTCTCTGTAAACATTCTGTGCCGGTGAAATCAATGTTGATGAAATAAACTATTCTTATGGCTATATCATGCTGTTTAGGTTGTTGCCACACTCTTTTGAACTACATGGCTGCCATATTGGTTTCAAGTGACTGGTGTTCATGCAAGTATGAACTTTCAGGCAAAGATGTTCATGACCAATCAAAAACTGGTGTAAGCATGAAGAATCTTATGATTAGAATTATTTAAGGATAAATACATGTACTATGTATATCCTATTTCCAAGTAAATGTTATACCATATTCAGATCTTTTCTAACAAAAGATTACAACTTTTATGTTATGTTTAGGTGAATGCTGTATTTGCAGCTGATGCAGTGGCCAGAATGTCAGGGACAGTTGGTGTTGCAGCAGTCACTGCTGGGCCAGGTAGGTTCATTAACTAGATGTAAAAAACATTTGTGGTAAAAAAACTGAATTCTTACAGTAGGAAAGAAATACAGCTAAAATAAGTACAATAATAACTAGATCTACAGTGGAAAACATTTGTTATAAGCATATGACAAACTATCCATTCCCAATAATGATTATTTCAGTGTTGAAGGGCTTTCAAGCTTCTAAGTTTATCATTTTTTGTATGCCAATTTCTTTTATTTAATATTTGACACATTTATATTTTTCTGAGCAACTGATATATTAACTTAAGGACTTTTATTTTAAAGAATGTGTTTGTTTGAGTAAAACATGTGTAAAGACATATTTGTATGACTATAGGTTTAACAAACACAGTGACTGCAATAAAGAATGCACAGATGGCTGAGTCTCCAGTTCTGCTGATAGGTGGTGCTGCTGCTACACTTTTAAAGGTAACATTAGGGAATGCTGTCATTTAAGAGATAAGTTAATGATGTTGTTAATTTAATAATCTCAGAGGTATATTAACTCATTAATTTCTTTATTTTCTCATCAAGTGATATTTTTATATACATTTATAAATTATGGTAAATACTACATGCATGTATATAAAGACATGACAAACAAGATGAAGATATAAAATTATAGTCAAATTATGCAATTACTGTATATATTATGTTAGATAATATGAAGGAGATTTTGGGCGCACTATCTCAAGAATGCATTTGTCCCTGAGAATGCCTCTTGAACTGCACTAAACAAACACTGAATCATGTCAGGGCAAAGTTCAAATCTGAAAAAAGAAGCTCCTGCAAGTAAATATTTATTTTCCTTTTTGAAGAATCAATTAAAATTATGGAAGAACCTCAAGTCATGGGTAATTTATAACCCCATCATTCAAAAAAATAATTGATTAATAAGTTAAATATTTTACAATGTCTTTTTCACAGTCAAGCTTCAAAATGCTAAAGCAAAATATTCAATTCTGTTGTTGGCCTAAAAAAGAGTTTGCTACTTATATTAATCTGTCATCAAGTTGTGTGTCTGTCTGCCAGTCTGTTAGATTTCAATTTTTGGGTAACATTCTTATAAAGACTCTAGTTTTATCACTCTTCAATGTTTTTTTAACTGAACTTGGTTGCAAACAATTATTTGTAAATTCTAAACCCCAATGCATTTTAAAGAAAGTCATAGTTGCTAGGTCAAATGTACATTCTGTTTTAGGTTATCATCCATTTCGTTGCTTTGGTTCAATTATCTAGCTATGAAAATGTGTCTGTTGGATTTTTATGTTATAGACAGTTTTTTTTTCATTTCAGGGCAGAGGTGCTTTGCAAGATATAGATCAAATGTCATTATTTAAACCATTATGTAAATATTGTGCATCAGTCAGTAAGATCAGAGATATTGTACCAATACTGAGAACTGCTCTTAAAGAAGCCCAGTCAGGCACTCCAGGTAATTATAAATTAAATATATACATGTACATGTATGGTCTATATTGAGGACTGATCTTAAAAAATGTCCATTCAGGCATCCCAGCTTAACACTGAAATCTGAGACATATTTGTACATTAAGTCCCCATACTGAGAACTACTTTCAAAGAGTCCCTTTGCGGGACACAAAATAAATACTGATACATGTAGTAAAATCTGGGACATACTTGTAGAAACAATATATAAGACTGATATCAAATCAGCTTAGCCAACCACTCAAAGTAAATACAAAATTTACATGTGCTTTTATCGACACACAAATAGTTTTCATATAAAACTCCAAGCAAAGACCTCTAAACTAACATGCTTATGAATTAACCAAGAGCCAAAACATATCTCATTTTTCAAAATAAAAACTTAATATTATTATTCAGGTAAATTTTCTGTGATAATCTTTGTGTTACATATTTGCTTTTTTTATAACTGTAAGCATTTTTGTTCAGTATTATTCTTTAGCCGTATTTGAAAATTATATTTTTTCTACTGTTTCTTTATGAATTGGAAACTTACCGCAATTAAGTAAATATATTTTTACTAATCAAAAGTCAAATAGTAGTTTATGCCAAGAGCTTAAATTTTAGAAAGTTCCAAACCTACATGGTTACTGTAAATATTTCAACCTATTGGGTTTGTAAATCTCATACTTGATTTATTTTTTATCTTGGATATTTCTACTGTTGAAAGCATTCAAAACCGAAGACCATTTGTATTTAGTTCACCACTTTCAGCTACATCAATTATATGATGCACAATTATCAGAATTCTCTATTTTGTTTTATTACCTGAATTAGTAAATTATATAAATAGTTAAACATCATATTTTCAACATTGTATTTATGCATATGAAGGTTTTGATGATAAGATTGAAGTGCTTACATTATGAACCACCATATCCTATGCTATAAAATGATAGTTTTAGACCCATTTTCATGAATTCCCAGGGTAACATGACAAGAGATTTGTATACCCTATTGTTAATCTGTTATGGTAATGAAATACTATGTTCTTTATAGGTCCAGTTTTTGTAGAGTTTCCTATAGATGTTCTATACCCATATGATATAGTGTATTCCCAGCTTGGAGTTAAAGAGAAAGGTTCAGTCAGTCTGGTACAGAAAATAATCAACTGGTAACTATAAGGTTTATTAAATGATTGAATGGTTCACATCAAAATGTCTAACAATTGAAACACAGTACTACTGATTCAGAAATTATTGTGTACATTTATAGAAGAGTATTGCAATTTTTTTCTAAAATGCCACTATTTTCAACAAATATAATTATCGTTTTTACAATTACACCCCGTTGTTTTTTTTTTTGCAATAGTGAAAACCATTGCACTTATTTCTGAATGTACAGTACCCTAACCCATAAAGAAATTAAGTAGTGATCTGAGTTTAGATAAACCATGTGCACTGATCACTTAACGCATGAATGTCAAGTCCATCATAAGTTTTAATATTAGAATTCCACTTAATGACATGCTAAACTAACTATAGATTTTACATTTCCAACTTTTAGTGAAACTGAGTATTGGAAACCACACTAAAACATATTTGTATCTGATCAATGTACATTTGTATGTGACTGGAACACCTGTTCCATATTCCCAATTTTGATGGAGTCTGGTTTGCTCATTTATTCTTTAGTTTCTGTGTATATTTATTGTGTTATGTCTTTTTTTATGGTTTAGTCTTTATTATATGATCATATTCCTTTTATCAATGTCATTTTATGATTTCAAAGTGCTGCTTATTCCTTAAGTGAATGTTCTTTTTGCTTTATTCATAGAAAACAAACTGTGCATATGTATTGACGAAAGGTAACAATTAAGTACATAATTTTTTTTCTTCAGGTACTTGACAAATCACATAACCAATTTGTTTGCTGGTGCCTTTGAAAACAGAGATATAAGTCCTTTAAAACCTGAAATTCCTAAAGCCTCACCTTCACAAGGTATGGTATTATGTTCGTTGGTCTGCTGATAATAAATTATGATTTTTCATGAATTCATCTCTGTTCTTTTGTTCATCTAGTGCATTACACATGTAATAATTTAATATCAGAAGTTACAAGCTTTTTGATAGGATAAAAAATTCTGTCCATCTTCTCATAGACGAAATTTTGTAATGTGACTGCGACATTGTCAGTCTTTTAGAATGATTTACTTGTTGAAATTTGATATAAAATTAAATCATGAGGAATGACTGTTTTATTTTATAAGTCTATTTGAAATAACCATGCCCGTGGTGCACACTTAAAAGTAACCTGTTACACAGGTTATTTAGTGTGCACCACATACTTGAGGTTATTTCTTCATAGACCAAAAAAATATAACAATCATTCCGTAATGGATTGTACTAGTTTTGAGTATTTTTGATAGTTAATAATGTAAATGTACATGTTTGATATATACCTATGATATACCAATTTGTTGTTTTTTTTTTTGTGAAATCATTTAAGAAGAAATTTTTTTCTAGTTAATGTGCCTTCTATAAAAAAAAAAAAAAAATAGATCTGAAAAAAATATAATTTTTTGTTTTTGTTTTCATCAATACTGCAATATACACATGTACAAATCAAAATTATATAGTTCTTTGTAACGATTTACTTAACATTTATTTAAATTTGTCATTTTGCAATCTCTAAAACAAGATATAAAAGACATTTTTACGTGAACTTGTAACCTTTTATTATCATTACAGTGCAGAAGAGTATAGAGCTTTTATCAAAAGCAAAGAAGCCATTGATATTAGTGGGAAGTCAAGCAACACTACCCCCTGTACCTGCTGATCAACTAAGGAAATCATTAGAGGTAGGAGGAATAATGTCCTCTTGGAATGTTATTGCAATATTTCATGTTTAAAACTTACTGTGATGATTCACCCATTGGTGATGCTTCGCATTTGAAAGTTATTTTGATGTTTCACATTGGTAATGCTTCACATTTTAAAGTTATTTTGATGTTTCACATTTTGTAATGATTCACATTTGGAAGTTGTTTTGATGTTTCATTCATGGCAATACTGTTAGAGGGTCGACATTATAAGTAAAAAAACTCACATTTAATGTTTTATACATGGTATAAAATCAAATAGGGCTTTTCTTGTTATTACGAAAAAACAATGGCTGCAAACAACGCAAATGGAGATACTAAATATACACAATAATTTCTGAATTTATAGTACCTTCAGGTCATGTAAGCATATAAAATAAATGAAAAAAAAAAACAAAAAATAAACTTTAAGCTAGTTATAAAGTTGTATTATTTAAGGAAGGAAGTTTAGACTTGTAAACATTACCATCCACAAGGTGCACATTTAGGTATATAATTATTGAAACATCATTACAAAATATATAAAGGCTATTATTATTAGAATTTCAACACATCTCTATATAAATACATGACCCAAAATATATGGAAAAAATTAATTCATGAAAAAAATTAAGCAACTGAGTTAAAATATTGCTTCTTAGGTAACTTAGTAAAGTTAACTGCTTTTTTTAATATGTTACATTTTTGTTTAACTTTTTGCCATTTTTAGGAAATAGGTATTCCCTGTTTCCTGGGTGGTATGGCTAGAGGATTGTTAGGTCAACACAGTCCAATACAGCCTAGACAGAAGAGAGGAGAAGCTCTCAAGGAAGCTGATGTTGTTATTATGGCAGGTAAATAAACCAATGATTTGCAAAGATTTTATTCCTGAAAACATTCAGTGTATGGTTTCCACTTTTGGAGAAAAGTCTGAAATGACCTTACAAAGAAGTGATTCAAAGTGATGATTTTTTAACCATATTGTTCAGAGTATTTTGCTTTTAGGTATTTAAGACAGTTCTTTTGTTAGACTGTCTGCCATTCCTACTGTTTATTATAAAGTTGGTTACCTCAAGGTTGGTATCATGGTCACAGATCACTTTGATAACATTTTAATTTAATTACGAGTTTTCTGGGGCATAAGATTTCCTACTAGTTTTATATTTTGTCTGTTAAAGGTGCTGTGGCAGATTTTAGACTAAGTTATGGCAGAACTTTCAGTAGAAAATCTAAAATTATAGCTGTCAATAGGAACAAAGAACAATTGCTCAAGGTAACATATTCAATAAATCTTCCCTATATATACATACTGCTTTTTTGGAAGTGTTCAGGTACCCTGCCCTTTTGATGTGTTTCCTGAGCATAAGCACTGTGCTCTATTCTGTCATTTTTTAAAAATTGATGTAAATTATTACAGCGAGCACAGTGAAGCGGTGTGAGCTCTTTAGTATTATGTGTACTTTCGAACTTTCCATTAAGTTTCTCCAATATACTAATGAAAAAAAAAGTCCCAGAAGTAAGAAAAAGTGACTTCTTACGGAGAAAATTCATCATTTCCTTCAATCAAATAAATAAAAAAATATAGGTTATGATTACATTTCAGTAAAAATAAATGAATCTTTTCTGATAGTTTTCAGATCTTTTTCTTTTTTTCTCACTTATTTAAAGAAGTGATTGATGTTTTTAAAATCTTTGTGAAACATATGGATGTACAAATGTGTATCTCCGCTGTTCCACTGTTGCTGTTGGCAAGAATCTAACCTGCCTTGGAATATAACTGTGATTGTATTATCAAAATCGAAGCATAGTTTTTCTAATAGAGAAAAGGCCATCATTTTATTGTTCACAGCTGTCAGTTGTGTGAATTTTGTTTAAGTCACATGGTATGTGTAAAATATTCCCACCATCCATGGAGAACTGTAATATTTCCCGTGTCTGTACAAATCGATCTGACTGTCTAGAACTGAAAAGGATGTAAGTAGAGATGCCTTTAATGAAAATTGTAAAGTATGGTGAAGTGCTACATTGTTATCGACCACATAAAGAGCATAGGGAAAAGGGGGATGGTGGAATTTTGGAGAAAAAACAAATTTTCAGTCTCTCCTCATTATTTAGCAAGGCAGATTTTCAAATAAAAATATCGATTTTGCTTGCTGTTGAAATTTAAATAGAAATATTGCACTTGCAAAACAAAAATTGTCAACTGACCCACCCCACCCTTTATGTTTTTATTAATTTGACGAATCTCACACAAACAGTACACGTGTGGTGAAGCTCTCGGTGCTCGCTGATTTAGGCAATGCCAGTACATATTATGATGTGCCTTTAAATTTGACTATAGCATACTTACCTGATTACCCTGTCCTTTACAAAAGCTACATGTAACACCACCAAAGGAAAGTTACTGTTCTTACTCTTCTATCCTTTCATGGCTTTTTTCAGTGTTAATCCTACAGTATCTTTTACCAACATGTCTGTCACCCAGTAGTTAAACTTTTTACTTTTTGCTGTATATTTTCCCATCACCAATCTTTTATGACCGACAGCTTTTACTGTACTCAGGATTTTTAATATGTTGCAAGGACTTTTTACCTGTATTAATGCTTTAATCAAATCTATGAAACGAATGGGTTTGCTTATTAAAGACATGTTTAATGACAAATGCATGGAATCGGTACCCATCTCATTGAGAAAGAAGTTGGTTTGGTAAGGGCAAATTTTGGCCTCAAAAACAAAGTCGACAAAAAAGACAACTTTATGTTGTTTCTCCAGCTCTTTAATGTGTTTTATAGTTTTTATGATTTGATTGGTTTATGGTAATAATTTTAACATGTACAGTCATATATGCCCTTCAAATCTGTTAAAAAGGCTGAAAAACACCAAATGTTTTGCATTTTTTCACACTTTTAACAATGGGTACATGTGCTTTATATAATTTGTGTATAATTGCCAGTTACAACTTGTGTATTAATATCTTGAGTCAACAGATGTGTGGCCACTTCCATTCCACACAAAAACCATCTTCAAACTTGCAGAAATGTTAAAAGTTTAAGGTTTTTGTAAAAGTTACATAAAGGAATTCTATTATTTCTGGAATAACGTAATAAATCTAGTAAAAAAATCTTATACGCAGCATTCAGAACCATTTTGTTATTCTTCTACTACCTAGAAATCGGCTTTAATCAAATTTTCAAAAACGTCCAAATTATTAGGCCAAAAGGAGTCTTTAATTACCAAACTTTCTCCATTGTAGATCATCGGCATTCACATATTTTCCATTGATCTTACTGCCTGATATTTCATGCTACTGCCATGATACGAAAAAATTTTGGCAATATCCAATAACAAAGTTTCATCTTATTGATTATGATTTTACTGATAAAACAGAGTTATATATAGATTCTTCTTCAGTCTCGAGGGAATTACTAGATTAGTCAAGTTTTATATTTCAACCCACGGGGTTCAGCAAGTGGGTTAAATCTAAAATTTGATCATCAAGAGTGGAGATCTTGTAATTTCTAAGTGCTTTGGAGGAGAATCTGTTTCTCCCATGAAATCTGTAGAAAATTCAGAAATATAAAATGGCAGGAAAACTTTTGCAGGAATTTAATTACCACCCAGTGATTAAAAAGTCATGCACATTTTTAATCACTGTATTAAAATGTTTCCATCATGTTTGCTGTGTTATTTTCTGTCTCTGCTTCAAAATTGGTGTTATTCTGTATGTATTACTTTTGAAACTGCAGATACTCCATATATATACCTTATGCTTGTCCTGTGTTATAATTCTTGTTCTTGAAGTATAAGACAACTACACAAGGACGAAGTCTAAATATCAGAGTTACTATAGTATTTGACAATATAATTGAATGTATTGATGTCCAGATACATGTATATACACAGCTCCATGATATCAATTGTACCAATCCCTTTTCAGAATCTATTTGACGATATGATTGAATGTATTGATGTTCAAATATTTTCACAGTTCCATGATACTTTGATATCAATTATACCAATCCCTTTTCAGAATTCTGACATGTTCTGGAAGCCGACAATAGCAATACAAGGAGATGTAGCTAGCTTTATCACAGAGGTATCTAAAGGTCTAAAAGGTTATAAATGTGATCCAGAGTGGACCCAGAAACTGTTAGACAGGGATTGTGACAAGGAAAAAGCTAACAAGTAAGGAAAACGGGCTTGGTAAGATAGCTTTCTCAATGTGTAATTTAATTTGATTTGTAGAAAGCCTCTGATTGGTAGGTTCTCTTAACCTGGTTTTGAACCCTTAGTGTCGATTGGTATGCAATTTGCCGAAAAGTAGTATTTTGATGACAAATCAATTCTTTAAAATATTTTTACTGTAATCTTATAGAAATTTGGTTTCAAGAGTTGTTTCTAATTTTAGAATAGGAACATGTGTAGAGAATCAAAATTATTCCATTATTCAAATTAAAAGTTTTTTAATATGATTTTCATCGATGGAGAAAGGTATGAAAAATATAATCTTTGATTAAAGTGTCTATACTAGAATATATCATAGCATAATAGAGCTATACAGAATACTCTGGAAAATTAACTGTATTCAGTGTAATGTAGGTTGAGATAAACAAATGTGAAAAACATATAGATTTATTAAAAACAAGTTGGACATTGTGGTTTCAAATTCAAATTTTGCATCTTTTTAAGAGAGAAATCGTTAGAAAAGACAGAGAAACATTTGAATCCATTGAAAGTTTTGATGGAAACAGAAGAAGTTATGTCAGATAACACAGTGATGGTTGCTGATGGTGGAGACTTCGTGTCTACAGCAGCTTATATACTTAGGTAGTATTCATATATACAGTAGAACCTGTCTTAAGAGACCACCCTTTCTTCCCAGTAAAAGTGGTCTCCGAGTAGACACATGTCATCTCTCAAGAGGGTTGACCATTGAGCATTATCATACTGGTATACCAGTATATGATTTTAAATTGTACATTATGTTTTGTATAATACAAAACGTGTACATTGTATATGACACTAGTAGCTTTCTTTCATTATAAAATACTGTGTTGTTTATTTGTTTTGACAGTGTATGTTCAACAGGTGTTTGTTCAGGACAATGTCAATATACTGTAAATTCATAAATTATTGTGTGCATTAATTACTGCATTTGTGAAAAATTTCCCACATATTTCATTATGTTACTTTTTATTGTTGCAATTTTTATTCAGTCACATGTTTTACATTAATAATAACAGCACAATAATTTATGAATTTACAGTGTAGTAATATGCAATTAAGCATTGACAAACAGGTTGTAAATGACAAGTGATTGTTCACATTAGAGAGGTGGTTCAAGTCAGTTTTCACTGTATTTGTTCTTCACCAGTACTTCAAAAAAAAACAATACACTAATAGATATTCAACTAGGAAGAACGAAAAAAATGAACAAGAAAAACCAAGAATGATATTCCAAATATTATGTATAAATATGTCAAGTTTTTGTTTCAGATGACAGACTTTTTTTGAAGGAGGATCAATGGGGTCATAATTTGTTTATATTTGCTGGCAAAATTTGGAAAAGGTGTCAGAATGCAGTCTTTATATTATATTTTTTGTTTTTAGACCCAGAGCACCATTACACTGGTTGGACCCAGGAGCTTTTGGTACCCTAGGAGTAGGTGGAGGGTTTGCTTTAGGGGCTAAGTTATGTCGGCCAGACTCAGATGTTTGGATAATATATGGTGATGGCTCTTTAGGATACAGCATAGCAGAGTTTGATACATTTACCAGACATAAAGTAAGGATCTAGGTTAATCAAATATATGGTAATATACTCCAATTTTTCAGTGGACAGCTGGACAAGTAGCTGCCTAAATCTTTCTGTACAGTAACGTACAGAACCTTTAATCAGTGGCTGATTCAAGGGAGGGTGCAGGGGGTTGGCACCTCTCCTTTTTATTGGGAAATTTGTCATTTTCATGTGACCAAAAATAAAATTGACAAAAAAAGTGTCTGGATCCGCCCCTGTTTAAAGAAATCATTTCAGATTCAGACATGTATGTTGTTTCTTGAAACATGAGGAAGGTTTGTATTGCTTTTTATAACTTTTGTTACATGCATCATCATTTTTGCATTATGGACCATTATATAGCAAACAATGAGACTTCGACAGCTTTTTGTTTTTTCGTAGGTTTTTTTTTTTTTATGTCATTTTAAATAAACAAAGTAAAAGCTACTTAGGAATGTGGATTGTCTTATAGTCATTATTTTCTTAATTATTTTTGTGACAATATATTTAACTTCTGTTTAAGTATCTATGACCAAAATTAATACATGACATTATTATAGGTTCCAGTAATAGCATTAGTTGGTAATGATGCAGCCTGGACACAGATTGAAAGAGAACAATTACCCATGTTTGGTAGTAGTGTTGCTTGTAAATTAGATGTAAGTTTCTGTGATAGCTTTCCTTGACCAAACTGAATGTGGATTTCTGCTATAAATGCCAAAATTTGCCATTCCTCAATGTACATTTGTACCTGTACATGTAGTGTCTTTGTCAGTTGTTCAAATTTTCCATAAACAAATTTCCCACCTTTTTATAAAGAGTTGTTAAGATGTTTAATGTATCTAGATTCTATAGTCAAATATAAAATTGATGCTTACTACAGATATCAGTCGCAGGTAACAGTTTTTATATTTCATTTGTAATTACAATTTCACATCATTTCATTTTTATTTTATCAACAGTATTTAGACTATGAAACAGTGGCTGTTGGTTATGGAGGAAAAGGTTACAGACTGGACAGAAATAATGAGGACAAGATTAAAGACGTCCTGCGTCAGGCTATAAAAGACAGTCGAGATGGACATAGTGTGCTTGTAAATGCTTTAATTGGAACTACAAATTTCAGAGAAGGAAGTATTTCTGTGTAATATTTCCGTAGATTTTGCAATGTTGTTCCTCATTTGTTCAAAAATTTAGAAATTTTATGTTAATGATTCATAATGAACAAATGCTTTATTTACAAGAAACTGACTATATTTAATATGTATTGATATCTTCATGGTAGAACAGAATTTAAAGGTCCTGTGTCAGAAATTGAGGGTGACAGACCATAGCACACTGCTAAATTCTTACTTTTTTTCCTTATGTCATTAATAAAAATTTGACCAACTACAAAAATCTATATTATCAAGCATTCTGAAATATATCATAACCATAGTTTTTTGGTGAATAAAGTTTCTAGGAAGAAGTCACAATGGAAGGTAAACTAATTTTTCAAGCAAAATTTGTAAAATTGCAGAACATGAATCCAAACAGTTTGATATGTACTAAAATGTACTAAAATCATGAAAAACGACAACAGACTGATAGTTTCTATGAATTTGTCCAAGGACCATAACTCCGCAAAAATCATTAAACTACATAAGATTACTCTAATATCTGTGACCACTGATGATAAAACCTTATACAATGTGCCAAGTATCATTTCAAAAATTAAGCATATTGGAAGAAGTAAGGAGAAATCATATTGTTGGTCTGACGAACAATGTTGTGCAGAAATAAAGATCCTTTTTGCTTTGAAAATACAATTTTTAATGTCATTGTACAATTTTTGCATTATGTGAGAATCATTGTTTCTATATGTCATTTAATTGATAGTTTTATACTAATTGTACAAAACAATATATGATTTGTTTATATGTTTCTTAATAGTAACACTTATATTACTCTTGATTATAACTGTGATATGTTTTTCCAATACATAAAAATACATTGAATGGTGTTCTTTTAAATATACCTCATGCCACCCTCAATTATTATACCATCAACGAAGGAGTGAATATAAAGAGAATGGATAGAGTGATTATGTCAAAGAGATGAAAAATAGCAGCTGAAGTCCACCCATGGGTCTTCAATTCATGATGAAGAACAGGCTGTATCAGGCCCCAAAACAACATCATACACAGGTACAGTGAAAAAGTTACCTCCCATATTTTCCAGCAATGTAAAATTAAACTGAAAGTGAAAATGAAACAATACATACAGAGGCCAGAAATTCCTGACTTGGGACAGGCAAAAAAATGTGGTGGGGTATTATCTAATAATAACCATCCATTTTTAATCAAACCACTCTGTAAAATATTTTACACAAATGAACACACCTAAAATCAGTTAACTTGTTAAAGCAGGAATCAAGAAACTTATTACGCATTACACAAATGCCAAAACAATGGACTACTAGCAGTTAACTGACATACCAGCTCTAAACTAGTTTAAACCTACAAAAAATTATCCCATCACCGTATGAAATATCAATCCCAATTCTTCTCTTGTGGGGTTGGGAAGCATCATACCTCATAAATTATACAATAAGGACTCAACTTGTGTTGTGTTGAAAAATGCTTTTCTATATAATGTATTAAAGACCCTTTGATCGAATCAATGTTTATTCAAAAAGAATTCTATCCTTAATGATTTGACAATATCATGATAATATCATAACTATATTTCTTACTAATTAGCCTATTCAAGGAAACTTGACATGCGTGCCAAGTGTTAGGCTGCTAAATCGCTATCCCACAATAAACCTGGATTTAAGTGATTAATACTATATCTAAATATTTCGTTTCTGCTGTGGATACTCTTAAACATGCATTAATTATGAATATGACAATCATATTTGGAATATTTCTCACATTTGTGAAATATCAGTGTTTAGAACAATTTCTTTATAACAAAGGATTGTTTACTAACTGGACTAACATCTACTCAGTTCATACGTTTATTGACTATCCGATGGTCTTAGTTAATGTATCATACAATGCGAGTGAACTGATGAGTTTACGTTCAACACCTAGACAGTTAATAATACCTGCACAAGAAGTTATGACAATATTAAAAGGTTTGGGAATTTTAAACTTTAGACGAACAAGCTCAGGAACAAAGAAAAAATATAGAACTCATTATCAACCAGTTAAACAGAATGGTGTTAATTTTTCCAATCTTACATACCCCAAAGATTGCAACACCGTAAGCAATTTCACAGAGAAAGTCATCTGTCTGACTATAAACTAGATCATTAATCAGAAAAGACATATTTATTGGACAACTGTTTCGTGAACAAAATATAGACTTTGCAATTCTAACAGAAACTTGGTATTCTGATGAAAAACAGCACCAGTTTGAGACATCAGACCTTAATCAAAATGGATACAAAATCAGCGTTTGTAATAGACGTAATAAAATTGGCGGTGGCGTTGCTCTTTCGTGTCGAAGTGAGGTAAACATGCGTAAACTGTTATCTGGTATTGAATCCAGTTTTGAATATGGATTATGGCGATTGATCTTTAAAACCATTACCATTCATTGCGTCGGCGTATACAGACCACCAAATACCTCAACACCAACCGAATTTGTTTCGGAGTTCTTTAAATTCCTGGAAGATATTGTTTCCAAACACTCAAACATCATAATCATGGGGGATTTCAATTTGCATCTTCAAGATAACAGTGTTGCTGTTTCGGACTTTAATAACTCTCTCTTTTCCCTAGGGTTACAACAACACGTTGATTTGCCGACACACATTCACAGCCAGAGTCTTGATCTAGTCATCACTGAGCTCACTAACGGTATAGATACACGGTCATGCGAACCTGGTCCGTTTGTGTCAGATCATTGTGCGGTCAAAGTTGTTACGAGGATCAAAAATGAAAATATTGTTAGCAAATCCATTTCTTTTCGAAACTTTAAAAACATGAACCAAGTTGAGTTTGCAAATGACATTTCTCAAATGGCAATACCTTCTGAATCCGTGGAATCTTTCGTAGATAGTTTTGAAAATCAAATTGAGAACTTGCTTGATAAACATGCACCTATAAATGTGAAAGTACAAGTATGCAGGGAACAGAAGCCCTATTTCAGTGAAAATATTCATTCATGTAAGCGTAAGATGCGTCGCAAACACCGAAAACCGAGTAATCATGAGACTTATAAAGACGCTCTTTATAAATACCATTATGAACTTAGAAACGAGAAAAATCTAGTTCTTAGTAAAAAGGTACTCGACTCCAAAGGTGACTCCAACAAAACTTTATAAACTTGTAAAAGAGCTTACCGGAAGCAAGTCGGAAAACCCTTTGCCACTTGAAGAAAATGACAACACTCTAGCCGACAAATTTGCGGATTATTTTATGAATAAAATACAGAAAATACGAGAATCTCTGAAAGACTTCGAGAATTACGAACCATCTATCAAAAATGTGCCATCATTTTCTTCGTTTGAAAAACTACCGCAAGATGAAGTAAAAACTTTAATCAATCAGTCACAATCTAAGTCTTGCGAACTCGATATCTTACCTACTAAGGTACTAAAACAATTTTTGAAGAACTGTTACCAAAAATCACGCAACGCGTATGTCTTTCTCTGACACTGGGAATTTCCCCCGCCAAATGGAAGCAAGCTATAGTCAGACCTGTGTTGAAAAAAGCCGGCCTAGAGCTTACATACACGAATTATTGGCCAGTCAGCAATCTGTCCTTCTTGTCAAAATGAATCGAAAAGGCCGCACTCTACAGACTGAATAAACATGTGAATGACTATAACCTACTGCCGCAAAATCAGGCAGCGTATCGCCAGTTTCACTCATGTGAGACCACACTACTTCCACTCGTGAATGACATTCTTGGCGGGATGGAACATCAGGAGATTACCGCGTTGATTGCTATTGACTTAAGTGCTGCGTTTGATACTGACAGTATTCTATTGAATGTTCTTGAACGCCAGTATGGCGTCTGCGGAGCGGCACTCCAATGGGTCGATTCCTACCTGAGACCTCGCAGTTGTAGAGTTACTGTAAACTCGGCCGTTTCATCACAACGGGAGTTAGACTGTAGTAATCCTCAGGGAAGTTGTCTTGATCCATGGCTTTATCTGACGTATGCAGGGACAATATTTGACATAGTGCCTCCATCAGTTCCTGTTTATGGTTTCGCTGACGATCATACAGTGAATAAGCAGTTTAAACCTACACCCGCAGATGAAGCCATTGCCATTCAAGAACTAGAGAACTGTGCTATTGATATTAACAACTGGATGAACAATAATAAGCTAAAGATGAACAATTCAAAAACAGAATTTATTCTTCTCGGGAGCCGGTCACAACTTGGCAAGTATTTACTAAAGAAATTTCTATTTGTGGCGAAAAAATTAAGTCAGAAAACTGTATCAGATATCTGGGTGCTGTTTTGGATGACACTCTAAATTTCAAAGAACATATAAAAAGGAAATGTAGAACAGCCATGATAATTTTTTTCAAGATAAAAAGTATTCGAAAATGATTGTCAAAAGAAGCCACGGAAACTCTAGTGTTATCTTTAGTTGTTTCACATTTGGATTATTGCAATGTTATTTTGTATGGTATTTCTCAGAACGAATTGTTAAAACTTCAACGCATTCAAAACATGTGCGCCAAATTGGTATTGAATCGCTCAAAGTATGAGAGTTCTAAACAGGCTCTATATGATTTACATTGGCTGCCAGTAAAAGCTCGAATCAGTTTTAAAATATTAACATATAATTAACAGTAACGTACAATTGTTCTGTTGGTAATGCACCGTCATATTTAATTAGTTTATTGTCTCCTCAAGTGTCTACACGTACACTAAGGTCATCAGAGTCTTCTGTAGGTTGTTATGTTATTCCTTTTAACAAGAAGAAATCATTTTCAGATAGAAGTTTTTGTACTATTGGTCCTAAATTATGGAATGAGTTACCAGTTAGCATAAGAAATTCTTAATCTGTTGAAAGTCACTGTATTATGAAGATTATTTTTCATTATTCTGAGCTGAAGTAGTCATAAGTTAACAGTGTAAGATGCCAGTTTTATTATTGATATAAGTATATATGCTATGTACAGTTGCTCTGTTGTATGTTCATATTTTTATTTTTTGCATTGTACAACGCCATTGAATAGACATTGTGTAGAAATAGGCGTTTAATCAAATAATAAAGTTTCAAAGTTTCAAATTCAATGTTTTTATGTAGGTAAGATATATTATGGCTTTGGTGACAACAACTTTTAAGTTGGGATACAAGGGCCTTGGTTGAAAAATTCCGTTTGATTTCTAAAGGATTATATTAACCGAAAAAAATCTTCATGAAATAAAATAATTCCCCAATACCCCAATGCAAAATTTTAACCTAACATTACCATTTTTATTGCAGGAGTGTTCGGGTAAAAGGAATAGCTCAGATAAATGTAAGCAAAAAATAGAAACCATGTGTTTTTGGTATTTGTTTTTCAGTTTGACATGTGTTCAATTCATTGAGGATATTTTTTATATTTAAAATGGAATATCACATCTAATACTAAAAATAGACCAAAAGCACATAGTTTTTGTTTTTATTTATATTCAGATGATGGCTATTACTTTTACCTGGTCACGCTTACAAAATATGGGCATTTTAATAGAAAATTTTCCATTAGGGGTAATGAGAAACTTTTTTTATTTCTAGATGTAAAGTTCTTGGTTAATGCTTCATGAGTTCGTATGATGTTGATAATGTGTAAGCCAAATTTGCTTTGAATTTTGAAAAAAAAAAATCTGCTTTAAACGCTTAAACGAATTTTTGATCAATGTGTATAGTGAAATACAAACATTAATTGTAAAAAGAGTAATCAAGGGAATCAAGGTTATAGCAATAATCAAAAGAATGTAATCCAGGGACAAAGACCAGACATGAAAAACAGACATACACAACAAAGAACATAAAGTAACTAAAATCATACATACAAAGTAACAAAAGCAAATGAGCAACTCGAACTCCACTAAAAATTGGGAGCATGCACCAGGTGCACCGGTAGGATAAGCGTCATCTGCTTTTCTAGAAACACCCGCCGAGTTGCTCATAAAAATTTAAGTCCGGGGTAGACGAAAGAGTAAATGAAAACTATTACACGTTGAACAAATCAGATTTCATTGCGAAGATGGATACATCGTAACGATCCACGAGTTCACGATGACGACCATAACACTTCTGTAGTGACGACTTCAATCTTGTAGCAACATAACCCTGTACCCGAAGTTTATTTGTTAGAATTCTAGCGCGATACAAAAAGTTTGCGTAGTTTCGGCAAGCTCTGGCATAAAGTATGAGTTGTGATATGAAAACTCCATACGCAGTTGCTGAAGGGATGCTGCATCCGACGAAAGGAAAGCTGACAATTCTAAATGAAAAGTCAACATGTTTGTCGCAAAGTTTGGTCAATAGTTTTCTTTTACCATCGATCAAGTGTAGCCTCTTTCAATAATTTCAGGAAAATATGCTATAGGAATGTAACTGGAACTTTAGTTTTTTTTATTAATATTTCATGAAAAAGGCTCCATAACCCCCAGTTTTCTTTTTCAAATTTGAGAGAAAGTCAGTACTAGTGAAGCGTCCTATATACCAATTTATAAAAAAAAATCTTTATAAGTTTAATTTATAGTTTGGTAAAAAGTGAGAATTCCCTACAGAGTCAATATAAAATGTCAAAAATGTTAAACATTGACCTTTTTAAAGCTCAATTATCTCAAAATCAAGCTTTTTGCATCGTGATTATAAAGTATGTTCATTCGAGGTCACCATTGAAAAAAAAAACGAAATAGAAACAAGACATTAAGCATAGAAAATGGACATCTTTAGGAAGTCCAGCCTAAGAATTAATTTGAATACTTTACTATTCTTAGTCTTTATTTATATCCGTAACTTCTGCACTTTCTTTTCCGTTTCTAGCCTTCTTAAAGTTAAGCCCCTGCAACAGAGTTATGTAGTTAAAAGATGAATTCATCACTACAAAAGTTTTATAGTCGTCACCATAAACTGGTGGATCGTTACGTTGTATCGATCTGCACCATGAGAACCGATTTGTTCACCACGTCATAGTTTTCCTTTCCTCTTCCGTCTACCCCGAACTTGCCTTTTTATGAGCAACTCGGTGTTTGTTTCTAAAAAATCAGATGACACTAACCCTACCGGTGCACCTCGTCTATGTTACCAGTATTTTTTGTGGAGTCCGAGTTTTTGTTTTGTTTTTGTACGTGTTGTTGTGGATATTTCACGTCCTTTGTTGTGTGTACTTGTTTCCCCTGTCCTTTCTTCATCCATCGATTGCATTCTCTTGATTTCTGCTACTACCTTTGGTCCTTTGATTACTTTTTCACTAACTGGTATTATGATATACCAGTATTTGTCAGGTTATTGTCATATATGGTTATATAGTCAAGCTGCTCTGTATAATGGATAACGTATAATACTTTGTCAAATCAATAAGGAGATCGAAATTTAAAAACGATATCATACGCCTTATATTGGTTACTTAATAGTTCATGCTGGTTGACATTGTTGATTATGTATTTCAATTGTGAACACTTTTATTTATAATTAATTGGTATGCTGCTTATAGAAAAAAGTGTTTGTTTATGGACAATGATCTTACTTATATAAACTTTCAATGCACCACAACTAACATCGCAAGATGGTATTTTCCCTAGTAAAACACACACTCCATACCTAGATTACAATAATGTCTCAATGTATTTGAAAACATATACATTACCTCAAAGAGTATGAAGTGGGTTTACACTCAGCATGCTTTAGGTCAGATGCGTAATATTACCAATTTGTAATTAAATATTTTCTAAATATAAAATACAGAAATATATTTTGATTTAATTAGAAAAATGAACTTTAAAATTATTTTTATTGTCATACAACGCCATGTACTTGGGAATGAAATAATATCAAATTTATCAAGCAAGTATTTATGATTTTCAAAACTTTCTTTATAATTTAAATTACATTTACAAAATACTCTGCAAGTAGTATGTTCAGATAAACATGGATAGATATATTTTTATTATGGTCTCACCATTAATACTTACAGATGTATATTTATACATGTTGCATTTTGATCAACTAACTGCTCCCACTGCATTTGGCACCACGGTGACGATTTGGATCTTGCACCCCTGTCCCTTGTTTTTTCTTACATATGATATTTATTAGCTAATTGTAGTGTTTTCTTCCAATTTGTTTTCTTATCAATTGAGAATAAAATAATATATGGTCCTCTTTATTTATCACATTCGTTAAAGAAACATCATGTGAAAATCTACATTTCTTTCTACTGAAAAGCTTTAGAAAATAGCATGTCTTTCTACTGAAAAGCTTTAGAAAATAGCTTGTTGTTCTACTGAAAAGCTTTAGCATATCAAAATACTAACGTATTTTTTCACCAAAACAAAACTTGGATACAAGAATATAATTGTACTTGCAGGTTCTGAATAAAAATGGTATTGTACACCAAGTTCTGAACAACAATATAGTTTATAAAACTTTTTGTTACAAACAAAATCTGATAGACTTATGTAAGAGATTTATTCGTAAAGAATACGGGTATCAAATCATTGCCTATTCGTTGTTTACTATGTTACTAAGCTTTCACATATAAAGATATTTGATCCCTGGTTGCAACTTTACGTAAAAAAAACTAAGTAGAAGTTTAAGTATAATTCTACTTCAATTCTTGCGTATTTCGCGCTTGACGTTGCAATTGTAGTGATTGATAATATATATAAAGCAGTTTTGACGGTTTCCAACTTTTATGAATATGTTCTGAGGTAGCTTTCAGTAACTTCCCGGCATTCCTTATCTGAATATATATTTCTGTCTATGTTGTATGATGTGGTAATCAAAGGAAGGAACAAAATACATTATTGAGTGCATTTAGTTGTAAGTGTGTGTGTATTTAAGTTAATTGCTTATCTCACGGTAAAAGAGCGATGGTTACGGTCCTAAAACTAAGTTACCCCCCCTCCTGCAGATTGTGCACGCTGTCCTCAGTAATCAGAAGATGTTGGCAATTCATTTGTCATTGTGTTTTTTTTTTTTTTTTTTGAGTTAGATTATATAGAATTGCTATCGATCTGTTACCATGGATTCATTACCATTATTTGAGCGGCCTCTGAGATTGTACATTTGATAAAAATCTTATGGTGACCACTGAAGGTATCTTCTGTTTTGGATTTGAATTATCAGATTGTGCATTTGTTACATTGCACAATATACGTGCTTTTTCATATTACTACAGTTCATCTCACATGTGGGAAATAGCATGTTTTTTTTATGAACAATTAAGTGTTATTACTAGGGATATTGCGTATTTTCCATATCAATATGTCTATCAACATCATTATTCTAACTGAAAATATTTGCCTTCACGGGACAATGATTTGGTTAATACACATTCTTCTTCTTCTTCTTCTTCTTCTTCTTCAACTATATACGTATATTGTCATTCAATGAAAATAATGTTATTCCTGAAAAAAAAAAGAGTTATGAATGAAAACTTGTTTCAAACATTTAAATTATATTCCAAAAGTAAATAAATATTCAGCCAAAAGCTTCAACGAATAAAGGATAACATTTAAAACTTTCCCTAAACAAACTAAAATTATTGATGAAAAGAGGCGAAATGTCTTAAAACATAAAAACAAATGAATTTATAAACTTGAAATAATTAATTGAAATGGAAACGGGAGATTAAGTGTGCATAAATCTGGTTTAACCCACAATTTCGGTCGGAAATGCCTATACCAAGGCAGGACCATTACGGTGATTTCCAAGTTCTCGGTTATACCCTGATTCTGTAACAACCCCTCCTTTAAATTAATTCAATCAGTGGTGTACAATTTGGTTACGTTTTCGCCTCCCTAAAATCGGTGTGCTATTTTTAACAGAAGCTTGAATCAATGTTATATCTTGGCAAACTAAAGATTTTGGCAGTTTTTTCAGGCTGTCAAAAAACATGTTCTTTACATTGCAATTGTATAAATGAAATAAATATTGTTTCAATATGTTTATAATTGTTTGCTGGTAACGATCCATCAGTTCTACTTGTAACAACCCCTCATCATTGTGTATGACACAAACAAGGGGCATAAACATGCTTAAAACTAAACACCGATTAATCTAGAATCTGTGAAGGGAATAAATATAAAGCCATGATAAAGTGGTTAGCCGCAAGACGTGTAATTTATTATAACATATAATACATAGTATTTTCCAAATGAAACACTTAGACGCGTACAGAAAAAAAAAGCATTTTCAATTTAACCGACCTGATCAGCAGCGTTTTCGTGCTGAATGAATAATATAAACGAAAGCCCGCCAAAACGCAAAATATTTTGTGAGGGAAAATACATGAACGGGTAAAACCGTAACGACCACCCCTACACAATGATGCAAATAGCCATGAGAAATTAAGTTCATTCTAATTCAAGACCTCAACCGAATGAAATTATAATACTTTTTTTGTTGTTTTTAAACATTCTCACAAATTGGATGGAGAGGGTTGAGGTGTCTTACTTTGGAACTGACTTTTTCCTGTGAAAAATATGTGCTGTATCTACTTGCTGTAATAATACAAATTATTTTTTTTAAATTGTAATATGCTTTCGATTCATCGATTTAAAACTAGCTTGCCAGGTTTAACTCCGATTCGTTGTGTGTGTGTTTTATTTTTATAATTTGTTTTCATGAAAAGCGTTACATTATTTAATTGTTGAGA
This sequence comes from Perna viridis, assembly GCA_037379345.1. Classification (NCBI taxonomy): domain Eukaryota; kingdom Metazoa; phylum Mollusca; class Bivalvia; order Mytilida; family Mytilidae; genus Perna; species Perna viridis. The sequence continues at coordinate 22,260,410 of CM074518.1, read as the reverse complement.
TAAATTCCTATCTTAAGTTGTTGTCACTCCCCATTTTTTTTTTAATTTCTGTTGATATACATATATCTTCTCTTTCTATAAGTGCTAATTTGATGCCAACCCCTTTTTTATCATGTCCAATAAATTATTAATTAGTTGTACATGTATGTTGATCAATACATCTTATGACATATAGCCTTGAATGCACGTAATGCCCGAACGAAAGTTTGATAAAAACGTTTGATTAAAAAAAACAGATAACCATTGAATCCACAGGCTTAATCCAAAAGCTAGACGAAATCGACGATAAAATACACAGAGTCGAACAAAAGTAGGTAGATTTCTCGACTCTCTACTCTACATCAAACAATGTTTTTAATTTTGAATGGTGTTTCAACAAATTACTCAGTTTTTTCAACACAAAAGTCTTGAGTAAACATGTCAACTTCTTAATCTTACCTCTTCACTGCTATAGACAGCGGATTATAAAAGAACAAACGATCTTTATTAGTATTTGTTTAAACACTGTTGCGGCAGTTTTTTCAACAATAAAAGTATTTAATTAGTAAAAATAGTTTCATTGTAACTATTATTTTGGACTACTTTTATCTTCAATATAAGGTGTTTGAACAAATAAAGAAACTGAAATTAAAACATCACTCACCTTTCTATAAGTTCTTTATTTATTAATGATTCTAGAAACCCGAATTCACATTACATTTCGTAGAAAAGCAGTAAGGAAATCACTTCATTAAAACTTAATATATTTATCATATGTTCTCATTGATGGTAAAGTATATTTGTTTGTAATACGTTCTCTGTAGCACCATTTAAAAAATAATTATCAGTAAAAACACTGTTGAAAATTCGCAAACAACCTTTTCGCAATTGGTCTATCTTTACAAATATAATTAGTACTTTAATTTAAGAAAAATAACATAAGTAAGGATATAATTCTGTAAAAATATTACACAATTAAATACACCTAAAATCAGTTAATTTGTTAAAGCAGAAATAAAGAAGCTCATTACAAGTTACACAAATGCCCAAACATTGGACTACTAGCAGTTAATTGACATGCTAGCTCCAGACCAGTTAAAACCTATAATAAATATGCCTTGGTTGGTAAGCACGGTATGTCATAAGTCATACAATAGGGACAAAATCCTATTCATGTCGAAAAATGCTTTTCAATATAGTGTGTTAGCTTCTATATAAAGACTCTTTGTTAATACAAATAGAATGCTTTCCTTAACTATTTGACAATATCCCCTAATGCACACTTTTAACCTAATTTTATCATTTTTATTGTAGGAGCGCTCAGGTAAAAGGAATAGCTCGGGTAAATGTAAACAATTATCGGAACCATGTGCTTTCAGTATATTTTTAATTCGATATGTTTTCAATCCAGTGATGATATTTTTAATATTTAAAATAGTTCATCACATGTCATACTTAAAATAGACCAAAAGCACATTTTTTTTGTATTTATTTATATTCAAATGCCAATATTTTTACCTGGTCACTAGTACAAAAAATATAGACATTTTAATCGAAAATTTTGCACTTGGGGTAATGGGAAACTTTTTTATTTTATGATGATTTTTTGGTAAATATTTTCAAAGTTGGTTAGAAATGTGTTCGCCAAAATGTTGATAAATTCTGATGAAAATCTGATTTCAAAGAATTTTTTTTCATAATAATATAGAAATGATATGGTAATGGGAAACTTTTTTAATTTCTAGATGAAAGTTTTTGGTAAATGCTTCATAAGTTCGTATGATATTGAAAATGTGTTTGCCAAATTTGTTTTGAATTTTGAAAAAAAATCTGATTCTTAAATAATTTTGTTTTCACAACCCTATATAAATCAAATGGACAATACAATGAACATGTTTTAACATTTAAACGAATTTTTTTTATCATTGTAAATAGTGAAGTACAAACATTAATTGTAAAAATGCCTCTGTCAATAATTGCTGGAAAACATGCTATAGAAATGTAACCGGAACTTGAATTTAGTCTTATTACTAAATAATGATATGAAAGAAAAGGCTCGGCGACATCTAATTTTCTTTTTGGAATTTGAGAGAATGTCAGTGAAGTGTCATCTATACGAATTTATAAGAAATTCTTAGTAAGTTTTTATTTACAGTTTGGTAAATAGTGAAATTTCCCTACAGAGTCAATATAAAATTGCTTTTATTAAGGCTCGATTTTCTTTAAATTGAGTTTTTGTTTACATCAAATTTATAAAGTATGTTCATTCTAAGTCACCATTGAGAAAAACGTGAGAGATAGAAATATAAGGTATAAATAACATTAAGGCTGATTTCATTCAACCAAAACATTCAGCATAGAAAATGGACATCTTTAGGAAGTCTAGCCTAAGAATTAATTTGAATACGTTAGTATTTTATTGTTGATGTGTGCCTAAACTTAGTTGTGAAAAACCTACCTACCGGTACACCTCGACCATGTTCCCAGTGTTTTTTGTGGAGTCCGAGTTTTTGTTTTGTTTTTGTTTTTGTGTGTGTTGTTGTGGTTATTTCACGTTCTTTGTTGTGTGTACTTGTTTTCTTTGTCCTTTCTTCATCCATCGATTGCATTTTGTTGATTTCCGCTACTACCTTTGGTTCCTTGATTACTTTTTCACTAACTGGTATTATGATATACCAGTATTTTTCACATTATTTTCATATAAGGTTATATAGTCAAGCTGGTCTGTATAATGGATAACTTATAACCCTTTGTCAAGTAAATAAGGAGATGAAATTTAAAAAAACGATATCATACGCCTTATATTGGTTACTTAATAGTTCATGCTGGTTGACATTGTTGATTATGTATTTTAATTATGAACACTTTTATTTGTAATTAAATGGCATGCTGCTTATAGAAAAAAAAAGTGTTTGTTTATGGAAAAGGATCTTACTTATATAAACTTTCAATGCACCACAACTAACACCGCAAGATGGTATTTTCCCTAGTAAAACACACACTCCATACTTAGATTACAATAATGTCTCAATGTATTTGAAAACATATACATTACCTCAAAGAGTATGAAGTGGGTTTACACTCAGCATGCTTTAGGTCAGATGCGTAATATTATCAATTTGTAATTAAATATTTTCTAAATACTTCAACCGAATGAAATTATAATACTTTTTGTTGCTTTCAAACATTCTTACAAATCGGATTGAGGAGGTTGGGGTGTCTTACTTTGGTACTCATTTTTTCCCTGTGAAAAATATGTGCTGTATTTACTTGCGGTAACAATACAAATATTTTTTTTTAAATTGAAATTTGCTTCAATTTGGACTTCAAATAATCGATTTAAAACTAGCGCCGATTCGTTGTGTGTTTGTTTCATTATTTTTTTTCATGACAAGCGTTAAATTATTTAAATACTCCTAGCTTAAGTTATTGGTTGTCACTACCATTTTTTCTACAATTTCTGTTGGTATATATATCTTCTCTTTCTATAAGTGTTTTTGTTTTATGTCATCTCTTTTTATAATGATACCAGTGTCCAGTAAATTAGTTGTAAATGAATGCTAAAAAAAATCTTATGACATATAGTATTGTATGCACATAATGCCCGAACGGAATGCCTCACCAGAAAAGGGACTTTTGAATATACTTTTAAAAGTTACATAATAAAAAGTTTGAGTTAAAAAATCAGATAAACATTGAATCCACATGCTTGATCCAAAAGCTAGACACAATCGAGAGTAAGGTACACAAAAGTCGAGCAAACGTTTTTAGGTAGACTCTCTACTCTAGCATCAAACAATGTTTCTTTATTTTTAAATGTTCCAACAAATTATTACACAAAGTCTTAAGTAAACATGTCTTAATCTTACCTCTTCAATGCTATAGAAAGCGGATTATGAAAGAACAAGGATCTTATTAGTATTTTTTAAACACTGTTGTGGCAGTTTTTTCAACAATAAAAGTAGTTAATTAGTAAAAAATAGTTTCATTGTAATTATTTTTTTGGACTACTTTTAGCTTCAAGATAGGGTGTTTGAACAAATAAAGAAACTAAAATTAAAATACCACCCACCTTTGTATAAGTTCTTTATTTATTAATAATTCTAAAAGCCCGAATTCACATTACATTTCGTAGAACAGCAGTGAGGAAATGACTTCATTACAACTTTATATATTAATTATATGCTGTCTCATCGATGGTAAAGTATACTTGTTTGTAATAAGTTCTCAGTTACAGTATTTCAAAACATTTATCTGTAAAAACACTGTTACAGGCCTTAAATGTGACATTCTGAAATTTGTAAAATTTGCAAACAAGCATTCTCAATTGGTTTATCTTTACAAATGTAATTAGTACTTTTATTGGAGAAAAATTAGATGGATAATAATATATCGTAAATTTAATTCAGATCTAAAAAACTTGACATTATACAGCTAAAATATGCAGTTATAAATGAATCAATATGTATAACATATATGAATATTTTTTTTCAGTAGTTAAATTAAGATTTAACCCTGATTTTGTTCTAAATTGGACAGTCTGTAAAGTAAAAGTCTCTGAAATTTTTGTTACTCTACAAAAATTATATTTCGGATTATGCGACTTCTGTCTCGATTGGTTTTATTACCTTATTTTGTTTTTCATTTGGTTTTACACGCATATTTTATCATTAGATTGTTAGTTACCAATTAATTTCAGCGCTATAATGAAGAAGAGGTTTTATCATGCCCTATTAACTAAGTTAGTAATGATATCATGACTTGTTACCTTGTTTGACAAAAATTGCTGAAAAAGAGCATATATTGCTGAATGTTGTAAGTTCAACTGAGTACCCAAGGCACTGTAAAATGATGGAAATGCCTTAAAAGTGTTTTAGAACCTCTGGAAAAAAATGGGCAGGGGTTCCCCTATGCCCTGTTATTCCACTGGGTTTGAGGGGCATTTAGCCTAGTATACATTTACTCAAAAAGAACATAAAATGTAGTAAAACCATAGGTCTACAACTTTTACATTATCACCATTCTACTCAGAAGACAATTTTCGCTGCAAATACCAAGTATCGTTGAAATCAAAGCAAGTATAAAAATAAGCGGACAAACACTATTCTTACTAACGAAACTCAAAATTATTGGAATCCGAGCAACTGATGAGAATAATGTTTCAATACTGCCTCTCAACTCAAAATATCAGAAAACTGATGTCTGATTTCTATGTTCTATATTTAGTGGCGACATTCAGACGATCATTTCGTGCAAGATACCCTAAAAATCATGCTAAGTTTCATCCAAATTCATCGGTAGTTTCAGAGTAAAAGACGTTTGAAAAAAAATGCTAATGACGACGACGACAAACGACGATGAAGACGATGACGGACGCCAAGTCATGGCAATAGCTCACATGGCCTAAGGCCAGGCAAGCTAAATTTATGTTTGCGTCTATCGACTTAAAGATGCATAGATGTTAAAATAAGTTGAGACGCTGTGTTTCGACAAAAGTTTCACACAATCGTATACTCGATCATACTTGCACAGATGAAAAACAAAATGGAGAAACGTGGACCTACCTCATTTGGGCTGTTACAATAGTATTAATTTATATTAAAGCCATTCTTCAAAAGAAAAAAAACTATCAATATTGTATCTGAGGGGAAACTGCTGTCAAATATAGGGAATTAAATATATAAGCATTTTTATACTGTGCAGTTGTACAAAATTATACTGAATTGAATAACTACAAGTTGTATTTTTTGTGAAGTTCGATCGAAAATTTTAGAAAAAGGGAAATGGTGACAAATTGTTTTTCGTCCATACTAAATTAAATAGTAAGAATTAAAAACTACGGAAGAAATGCTTATTTCGTAAAGAAAGAACACTGTTAAATTCTTGTTTGGTTAAATACTTGCAAACAAATTTGGGTAAAAAAAGTATTTTATCATCCGATTACCGTAAACCAAGTTGAGTTAAATCAATTTTTTTCAGAATTTTCTCCAACCCATCAAAAGTGCAAGAATGTCATGCTGTGAGAAAAATGATATGTGGAGAATTTGAATTTGGAAATCATTGAAATAAACATAAAATAGCTGTTTATTTGTGCTAAACCTAAAATATTCGACTTAATATTGTTTATACTGTAATTTGTGTCCTCTCAATACATATAAAAAATTAAAGACTGGTCTTAAGATTTAAACGAATACTTATCGATTTAAATTCACAGACCATAATGTCGAACATAGTATTGCCTTTTTAAATATTTTCAAAAGCATTTGGAGTCGTATTCTCATATTTTCCATTCCTAATGAGGCACATTTTAAATTAATCTGAACGCTATTATACATTATAATTTTGTATGCTTATGTATGAAGGAATCAACATCTTTCAAATCATTAACCATTAGGAAAACCATTGACCTCTTAATTGAACTTCAAATGTCACTAATAAAAAAATAAATAATGACAAATCAAACGAATAAACACACCGATTTTGAGCCATTTTTTATATCATCTAAATATATATGACGTTACGCTTCGTCCGTGTAAGATCATACGTTATTTCTATTCTGTTAATGACCTTTTGTTTATTTGCACACTTAGTCACTGTTTAGCAAAACCTCTGACTGACACTAATTATCTGAGTTTTGAGCATATACATTTACTTATATAAACACCGTGATTGTATGCATGTGCTATCACGACTTATGCAAGAGTAATCAAGGGAACCAAGGTTATAGTAGTAATCAAAAGAATGTAATCCAGGGACAAGACCAGACATGGGAAACAGACATACACAACAAAGAACATCAAGTAACTAAAATCATACATACAAAGTAACAAATGCAAATGAGCAACTCGGACTCCACTAAAAACTGGGAGCAAGTACCAGGTGAACCAGTAGGGTAAGCATCCTCTATTTTTCTAGAAATACCCGCCGAGTTGCTCATAAAAAGTCAAGTCCAGGGTAGACAAACGAGGAAAGGAAAACTATGACAGTTTGAACAAATCAGTTTTCATGGCGCAGATGGATACACCGTAACGATCCACGAATTCATGATGACGACCATAAAACTTCTGTAGTGATGACTTCAATCTTGTAGCAACATACCCCTGTTCCAGAAGCCTATTTGTTACAATTCTAGCGCGATACAAAAAGTAGTCTCGGCAAGCTCTGGCATAATGTATGAGTTTTGAAATGAACACTCCATACGCAGGTGTTGTATGGATGTTGCCACAGATGAAAGGAAAGTTGACAATTCTGAATGATAAGTCATCACGTTTGTCGTAAAGTTTGGTCAATAGTTTTACACCATGACAATAAAAAAAACATGAATTCAACAATAACAAAAGATGTCGAATGCAAGGACATGTTAACTGTATTTTACAACCACGCCATTCGAAGATTTGCTACTTTGACCCCAAAAAAATTCGATGTAGAGTGATAACCATTCTAGGAGGCAAATAGGGATACAGGATAAAACAGTAAATTCGTATTTATTTAATAAAAAAAAACACACAAAAGTTAATCGTATTTTCACGTAATAAAAACAATATGAGGGTTTCGTCGACTAATGCATTCTTATAGGTTATGTATATATACCTAGGAATATTTGAAGGGTTTACTGGAATTAACCTGTCTATACATGAATCAATAATTAGCTTTTCGTTCTGAATATTTCAGGGAGTCAATAAGTTGCTTTGTCTCTGAGTATATATAAGAGTGTTAGTGTGCATTTTTTTCGCTGATAAATAGTTAAGTCTTCTAATATAGTGATGCTTAGGAGATCTATACCAGCTTTCCAATTCATTTTTTCTTTTATCATCAATGGTAAGATTGTCTGCTTAGAAAATTCTTTAAAATGAAAAATGGTTGTTGTCTTTAAGCTTTTTAATTAAATTGTCAATCCATGATGGTAGTGTATTTTACAGAAAGTAGCACTTAGTTAAATTTGCTCTTTTTGGCTGTCTCTTTTGTTATTATAACCTGCTTTTGAACCGTGCACTTATTTTGTTAAATACAATCTTTACTTAATAGTAATGCTCATGTCGTCCTTATGCAAAATTGGTGTTAGGAACATACTTCTACCAGTTTTTAAATCATACAAAATGTTATCCCTTTACATACGTTTAGATTTACAAATTTTAGTTTACAATGTCATATCTTATGTGAACATTGGACGATTTTACTCTTATGAAAAGATTTCTAATCGAATTACATTAGTGAATAAATACATTTCAAATACATATGCACACTTAAGCCCGAAAACAAGTCTTTTAAACTGTTTTGTTAACATTTGTTTTATTTTGTTAAGAGGCTAGCTTAAGATTTTCTCTATATTTCATTAAAAAATATTCAGATTTAAGTTGAAGGAGAATTTGGTACTGCCAGGACAATACACTTAATCTAGTAGTGTATAGTTTGAGATGAAAGAAAATCTTGCTTTCATTCCCATAAATAGTTGTCAAACAATTGAATAAATAATCGCGCTTGAATAATATAATAACTGTCGAAAGGTTGTAAATTCGTTTGCCTGTTTCTTTTTTTTTTTTCAAAATGCGCATAAGTCAGTCATGCAAATTTTCCTGGTTGTAGACGTCACAATGGTTTCATACATAATTGGAAATTAATTAAGTGTTTTTTCCCCAAAACATGTTGCCAAACGAATGTAATCCTTTTGCTTTTGTGTGTTTGTATGTTTGTTTTGCGTGCTCGTGTAGACTGGTTTTCATTTAAATATTTGGACATATTTTGAATTCTTAAAAACACTGCAGACGCATTTTCCAAGAAACGGTCGACAATCCAATGGGAAAAAATGTGTTCTCTTTCTACTTGCTGATCTATTTATTCCTTCACTCTTACGATGCTGACTGTACAGCTTATCTGATCTAAAGAAGGAACATCATGTAGCTAGATCTTAATTCAGTTTCCGCCATATAAATGACATATTATCGTTAAATAAATCGGGGATTTGATATATTGGATCTACCCCAAAGCACTTGAGATAAAGGGCACTACAGACACTGTGATGTCAGCTTTATATCTTGACAAACAATTTGAGATCGATGGTAAAGGAAAAATATTGACCACACTATACGACAAACGCGATGACTTTTCACTCCGTATTGTCAACTTTCCTTTCATCTATGACAACATTCCTGTGAAAGTAATGAAAAAGTTAAAAATGTTTGTTTAACCATTTTTCCTTTACATAGAAAATAGTTCTAGAAACATGTTTTAAGGTGTATCATGCTCGGTAACCTACAACGTTCTTTCGACAAAAACGGATTTCGCAACAGCAAAACAGAGATGTTTAGACGCGGGAATGGAGCTAGCCACTATAAAGGATAATGCTGCTAATACAGAGGCTGCATCATACATAAACGGTGGTGGCGTGTAAGTAATAAAAGAGTTCATGAACAATTTAAACCTATATAATTATTAGTATATTTTTGTACGATTTGTTTTCACTACCTGTCTCAACTCATTTTACATTATATTAGAATTTGAAGATGTTGAACAAGGTGCATTAAAAAACTTTGCACTTTTAAAAAGAATCCAAATGGGTACGAATCTAGGGTGATAAAGTCTAACCATTTTTCATTTCTTTGTTTAAATATATAAGACCTCCCTATGTATTTTGTCCTAAGCTGCTGATGAGATGTATTTCAAAATATGAGTTGCATTTTTATTAAGCAATCACAGCATCGAAATTGCTGCTTGTGGACAAAATATCCCCGAGGGTAATAGTTAAACTTGTCTAAAAATGAGTGGAACTATTTAATTGTATGAAAACTACTCAAATACCTGATCATGACCTCCTGACATCAAAATCCCGACAGGCGAAAATATCTTTTTAAGAAAGTCGCCGTTTCTTTCAAAATGGCCGCCAAAATCGTTAAAATCTCAATATTATTCAATTTTTATTAAAATTGATTTCTGGTGTCAACATGGCATCCTAAATTTAATGGAGGCATCAGAGTTTGTCAAAACGCCGCTTTTGTTTTCAAAATGACCGCCAAAATAAGTAAAATTTCTAAATTGTTGGATTTTAATTAAAATTGATTCCAAGACAAACATTACATTCTAAATTCAATCGTGGCTTCAGAATTTGCCTTAGTCCGTCTATTTGCCGGTTTTGGTGACCTTTGTGTTTTCCTTGCAAACTCAGTTTCACTTAATGTTTAAGTTTAATTTCACATCAAAAGTAATGCCATATTTCTGTTTGAAAGACCTGGAGAAATGTGGGTTGGAATGTATTGGGATGGTGATATCCAAAACTTTCGATGGTCCGACAATGATGCTGAAGTGGTTGAAGATATAAATTGGGATCCTGTAGAGCCTAACTGCATGACACCATTTCCTGACCCTTGTTATTATGGTTCCCCGAATCAAAATTGTGTCCGACTGACAACGAGTTATGTATTCAAAACAATATATTGTGACAGCTTGTACTATCCACTGTGCAAAAGCGGTAAGTAGTAAAACAACTCATTTTATTCTGTTGAGAGGTTGACAAATAGAGTGTTCCTTCTTTTTTATTTAAAAACCCGATATAAGTAAATAATGTTTTTAGGTTTTTAACGAGTTTTATGTATAGTGCCATCATTGATGACAAAAAGATCACGACGAATCATGTGTCAGAAACATCAACTAAGAACATACACACATTTGACAAGCCTTCCAAATATGTAAATTAAAATTCATATCCGCCCAATCTGTTTTTTAATTCTTTGGCTAATCCTTATAGAAGGACATTTCGTCATTTAAAATTGTAATATTTTGTAAAGTGAATGTCTAACTTAAATACACCAGTTGACGAAAAAGCAACAAGACATAGACAAACGAAAACGAAAACAACAAATATCTAACTGAACAACATACGCCATCCAATAAAAACCCACGTACAAAACTAACAGTAAATTGTGATACAATTTTTTATAATAAGTTTCAGAGCCGACGACTTCCGATAGCGAGCAAAGTACCAAATCTTTACCATGCACTACATGTGAAGCTTGCAAACCTTGTGCAACCTGTGAACCTTGCAATACATATAAACCTGAAACCCCTACTATACAAAGTTTAACTTGTGAACCATGTGAACCATGTGGAAAAGGTACATCATACTTACCTATAGAAACGACGGTGGTTCCACCCTGTGACTGTAACAAACAAAATGCACTAGTAACTTCGAACACCTCCTCAAATATTGTATTGTACAAAGTCGAAAAGAAGAAGACAGGGTCATATCATCGACAGCTAACCTCAGCTATCGACGACAGGTTCTCTGCTAAAGTGCTTGGATACACTGGTGTTATAATCCTAGTTACATTTGCAACCCTGTTCGTTCTGGTTGATGTGATTAACTTTTGGAAGTTGAAAGATGAGAAAAACAACATATCTTAAACATATCGCTTGTGCACTTAAGTTTCAGAGAATATTTTGCAATGAAAACAATTTATTAATGAACCCAATATATATGTTATGTACTTATGTGCTTATGAAGAAGTACTAGTTGTACATGTACTGCCAGGGAAATTTATGGCATTGAAGCTAAGAAAAATCGTCAAAAATTCAAATATAAATAGTAATCGAAATACATCAAACCAAAAATCAAACCAGAACAATTAAAATTCAAAACAAAAGTTAAAACTCTTAATATCTATATTGATCTACATTTCACAGTAATTTGTCTATCAGATGCAATTGACCAGTGCCTTTTTAAACAAATTAAATTACTAACACGACATGGCAATTGTGGTCCAGTGAGAAAAAAAACCAAAACTCTTAAATTTGACTTTCTCTTAATCCTTGATTTAATCTTTGAATTATAAAAATGGATCCGGATTTGCCAAAACTCTGATTTCTTATTTAAGGGACAGATCTTTTTGATACAGAAATACCAAAATCATCAGCGTGTTGTGATTGACTGAAATTATAACCATCTCCTGGTTTTAAATAACACTTCCTGTAATATTTCACATCGGTTGTTTGAGATTTATCCATACGGGGACGGGTTGAATGAAAATATAGTTATTTAAAAACTTTTTTACATGAAACTTTGTGCGGTAAATATATGGAAATCTATTTATTTGAAAAGCTTCTGTCAATGGGGAGATAATTTAGGGAAGATTATGCAATCGTAATATTATTGGAATTTTAGTAAGACATCACACGATCCCCTATTTTCTTTTTGAAATAGATCCTTGTTTTTTGTTTTTTTGTTTTTTTTTGTTTTTTTTTTGTTTTAATATAATTCATTAGATTAATTAAGAAATCCAACAAATATATTAAGTATGATCTACCTAAGACTAACCAAATAACCTTACTAATACTAATACTGATTTCTTTACGTAAAAGTATTTCCATGAATTAAGCATTCAAATGGGTTTTTTATGACAAGGACCTGCAGAATACTTGTTAAACACCTGCTATTTGTTTCACGTAATATACGTGAATGGAAATAGTTAAAATGTTAAAGAGACAAAGAAATAAGAATAATATTTTAATTAATTTTATAAAATTTTTTTTTTTTTTTTCAACTTTCTTTCAAACTGGTTTATATTCGATTTTGTGCGTCAAATTTCTTGAGATTTAAGTTTTCAAATGATATTGATATTTGAGGTGGTTTTTCAATTTAACAAAAAAAATAATAAAAATAAAATAAAATAAAATAAAATAAATAAACTTACCCGTGTTTGCTTTCATGTTATTTCCACGTTAATTTATGTGTTTTATTTCGAAACAACATTATTTATATATTGTATTTTCATTAAAAAAAATGCATAATAAGGTTCAAATCATGCCTTTCTTTTTTGTTTTTTTTTAATTAATGTTTTTAACAAGAGGAATGAAAGAAAAACTGGCTCGGACGTCGCCCAGTATAAAAAGGTCCGAACCTGACAGCAGATCGGACACTCTGTTGCCTTGTAAGTATGTCACGATGACTTAAGTTGCAAATCAACAAACTTAATATATGGATTAGAATGCAACTTATGTGGTTTAATATATGTCGGAGAAACGCAAGAACAATTAAATAAAAGAATGTGCGGTCATCGTTCGGGAATTAACACCACCAAATTCCCGACAGTTTATCAATACTTTAATCAACAAGATCATTCAATCCTCTCCATGAATTTTCGTATTTTAGAAATTTTAAAATTTAGAAAAAATTTATCATCCTACGAACAGTCCCGTTCTAAGTAAAAACTATCGTAGGGAAAGAGAGGAGTACTGGATACGCAGACTAGGTACTGCAATACCTTACTGATGCAATGACAACATTAAAAGTATAGGAAACCTTTCAAGCCAATATAACAATAGCATAAATGTGATGAATTTATTTGACAAAAATCCAAGACAGAAAAGGAGTCATGGCCATCGCCACTATACGTCACCTAAGTTACATTATGTCTCCATAGTTGGTTTCCTTCCATTCATACAAAAACCTCTTGGACTTAATCACATTAGAACCAAACTTTATTCTTTACCTCTAACTCTACTTCACTCCCTTTACAAAACAAGTCTTGACACTCCTGTTTCTGACCCCACCTCATCATTATACAGACTTGTTGCCATCATTTTGAATATTGGTTTCCACAGACTCTTTAAACCAGTTTGTGTGAAAAGTCAAGATAAAGAAAAACGATCATTTCTTCCACTACCGTTTGTCACCAAAGGTATAGATGCAATTAATTTGGCTAATATCCTCCATCACAAAAACGTTACCAACAAAAGTCCCCCATATTTCAAAAACAAATCCATACAAATTATTTCATATTCCTATACTTCACCCATCGCATCAAAAATTTTCAATTATAAAAGGCTATTGCAGAACCTCGAGATTGAGGACTTCAAGGCTAAACCACCTGACTGTTCTCGCAAAACCTCGCCATTCAAATATGGTCCTTCTGGTCACGTCGTTACGGGAGATTTAACCATTATCGAAAACGAATCTCTGCGTAATATCCTCTCTAAAGGTCCCAAGTACCGTGAACCACGCTCCATAAATTGGAATTATAACTTTAAAGTTCTTATGGATGCCGTCGAGGACTATGCAAGAAAATGGATAAAACGAGAACAAGAAGACATTGATTCTCTGTCAGAGTGGTTAAAGGCCGTGAGGTCTTTAATTTTGAAACGAATGAAAGTTTTAATTAGGTCAATGAGTGACAAGGCTACATCAGTTTCAAAGACCCCGATGAAGCAAAAACATTGTCTACTATACATGACAAATATGTTGTTCCAGCAGACAAAGCCCAAAACAACATTGTTTTTGTCTGCAAAACGTTTTATATCCAATGTTTATTATCAGAGGTAGACGTAGCAAATAAAAGCAATGATAAGACCTATACTGCTACCACTCTCTCCAAAAAGAGATTGTGGAAAACTATAAATCTGTGCTATCCTCTTTTGGTCTCTCTACCAAGGACGATGATTGTGATTTACCGTCTATGTACTGGATTCCTAAACTTCACAAGAATCCATACAAACAACGTTTCATAGTTGGATCTGCAAAATGTACCACCAAACCTCTTTCAAAACTTTTAACTTCTATACTCACAACTGTCAAAGAGGGTCTGCAGTCCTACCACAACACTTGTTACTCCCGTAGTGGTATTAATTCAATTTGGATCCTGAAAACTATTGACCAAACTTCACGACAAACGTGATGACTTTTCATTCAGAATTGTCAACTTTCCTTTCATCTGTGGCAACAGCGTATGGAGTATTCATATCACAACTCATACGTTATGCCAGAGCTTGCCGAAACTACGCAGACTTTTTGTATCACGCTAGAACTCTAACAAATAGGCTTCTGGAACAGGGGTATGTTGCTACAAGATTGAAGTCATCACTACAGAAATTTTATGGTCGTCATCATGAACTCGTGGATCGTTATGGTGTATCCATCAGCACCATGAAAACTGATTTATTCAACGGGTCATAGTTTTCCTTTCCTCGTTTGTCTACCCCGGACTTGACTTTTTATGAGCAACTCGGCGGGTGTTTCTAGAAAAGCAGAGGACGCTTACCCTACCGGTGCACCTGGTCCATGCTCCTAGTTTTTAGTGGAGTCCGAGTTGCTCATTTACTTTTGTTACTTTGTATGTATGATTTTAGTTACTTTATGTTCTTTGTTGTGTATGTCTATTGCAGTCATATTAGATGTATTAAGCACATATACAGCTGTTATTACTACGATTTTTTTATTAATCAACACAAGAAAATGAAGAACAAGTTTATTTAAATTACCAATTTAGCAAAGTTGATTAATATCTATGGTCTGTTGTGAGATTAACCATACTTCTTTTTTGTTTGACGTCTTGTTTCCCTTGTTTATTTTTTTAATGTGTATTTATTTTTATTCGGTTCGCTACATTGTGTATGTAGATCGTCTATGTTTCATGTGTTTATGTTTATGTCATGTTAATGTTTGCGTAATTGAATCATCCCACCGCTGACGCGTCGGTATTTTTGGCCGATATCCTCCTACAATAAGGAAAATCAAATACTATACCACTATTTACTACCAGAACTTTTTACAGCGCACCTTTAGTACCTTTACATTTTTATGTTTGTCCAACGTATATTAGGACAAATTTAATTACTGAAATATTGATGTTTCTTATTTTAATTCAATACTAATTGCTGATTTGAAACTATTTGAATCGAATATTTAAAAAATTGAAATATCGACTTTTCTGTATAAATAGCAGTATTGAATGTATACTTTCTCTGTTAATTCAAATACAAGTTCCCATTTGGCCCATATCGTGAATAGTTCGTATATTTGCATCATATAATTCTAAACAAAACTGTGAAGTACGCTGTAATTTTTATATGATCATCTCAGTTCTTGACAAAATTTGTGATGAACATGGAATATTATTTACTCAAAAGAACGTCGCTGAACCTGTCTAACTTTTTGTTGCCCTGGCTATCAGTTTATTGAGAAACGAAAAGAATGTATTAATTTTGAAAAAAGACAATAGCAATTTCAAAGAAAAAAAGCTACACTTCGTTATTGGCTAAAGTCATTTTTATTGCACATAAAGACACAGTGCATTATTGTATCCTAATTGATTTGGTCTTTTTTTTCACTTCATATCGCAGATATTCGTCTTAAACGTGCCAGTGCAAGCCAAAAGAAAGAAACAAAATTTATTTTAATGTATAGTGGTACCAGGTATTTGACATGTCATGAAATGCAAAAAAGAAAATGCACCGCTAAGACACTTTTTTACCAGTTTAATTATTTGTGTCAGCAACAAGTTTTTTTCGATTTGAAAAGACATAGACTTAGAACACATGCCTTTTACTAATAGTAAACCAGGTGTCGAAAGAAAAAGTTCTTAAGAGAGTTAAGCTGTGGTAAATTATAAGTGAGCAAAAGATTGAACATTCTGGCAGGAAAACCCGTATCTTTCACAAAGTCCTGTTATAAGTATACAGTTTGTGATTGGATACTGGGATAGCTTTCGACTTGAAGCCTGTCAGGTAATGTGAAACTCTTGGCGGAAAAGAGAGGATATTTAAATTTCACTGCACCGGCCACCTGGTGGAATAGCATTGGCTATAGCGTTTTGTTCTACCCTCTTCGTATACCAACCTGACATATTTCATATTGAAATGGTTTGCTGGCTGTTTTAAGTTTCCCGTTTAAAATGAACTAGAACAAATTAGGGCATTTCGGATAAGTATGAGTGTTTGTAAAGACATCCTAATATAAGTATATATATATATATATATATATATATATATATATATATATATATATATATATATATATATATATATATATATATATATATATATATATATATATATATATATACACTTATATTATATTATATTATATTATATATATATTGATTGAGTGTGAGTTTACATGATAAACATTACTATCAAAATGTTGTCAATCTAACTTCTAGTTAGTTTGGTTCCCCTCGTTCACTTTATGTTCCTTTCTAGTCT
Organism: Perna viridis; assembly: GCA_037379345.1. Taxonomy (NCBI): domain Eukaryota; kingdom Metazoa; phylum Mollusca; class Bivalvia; order Mytilida; family Mytilidae; genus Perna; species Perna viridis. The sequence continues at coordinate 22,243,466 of CM074518.1, read as the reverse complement.
ACTGGTAAAACAAAATGCTGTTTGCAGTATATAGCATCATGTGAAAGAACAATATTACGGATTGCTTTGTAAAGCGTTCTTCGCTGAGGTATATCACGATCGGTTACTGCATGCATATTTTTTAAATTGCCAAGACTTCATTACGGTCGGCATTCCAATGGGAACAAATTGTGCTCCTCGACTTGCTGACCTTTTCCTTAACTCTTATGAGGCTGACTTTACAGCTGATCTGATCCGAAAGCAAAAATGTCGTTTAGCTAGATCATTAAATCTCAGTTTCCGCTATAAAGATGACGTATTGTCTTTAAACAATCCTAATTTTGGGTATTTGATACATCGCATCTACCCCAAAGAACTTGAGATAAAGAATACTACAGACACTGTGTAGTCAGCCTCATATCTTGACCTACACTTAGAAATCGACGGTAAAAGAAAACTATTGTCCAAACTTAACGACAAACGTGATGACTTGTCATTCAAAATCGTTGTCAACTTTCCTTTCATCTGTGGCAACATCCCTTCGGCACCTGCGTATGGAGTGTTCATATCAAAACTCATTTACTTTTGTTACTTTGTATGTATGATTTTAGTTACCTTATGTTCTTTGTTGTGTATGCCTGTTTTCCATGTCTGGTCTTTGGCCCTGGATTACATTTTTTATTACCGCTATAACTTTGGTTCCGTAGATTACTTTTTTATCAAATTATATCTTGCTCTGGAGAGATACGACGAGCAACTTTTTTGGCGATATGACATGGAGTCTTTGTTCATCATGAGGCACAAAAATATATTATAGCGATAGGGGGTCAAAGAGAAACGGATAAACATAAGATTATAAGAAGAATATTAATTTGTACTTAGTAGTCTTAGTACTAGATGTCGAATGTTTATTGACTATTATAATATGAAATTAAAACGTATCATGCTTAGATTTAATCCGAGTGATATAAAACTCACTTGATAAAAATAAGCGGATATTCAAATAAAAACACAAAAATTCGAAGTTTTTTTGCAAACTAAACAAACAAACCCAGCAGAAAAAATAGTACACAACATATCATTGGCACAACGCAACAACACGTGAGTGTAATTTTGACTAATCGCACTAGTTATTGACTGGCCACAATATGTGGTAGATTATACACCGAGCACGTAAAATTCCGCATTTATTGAATAGCTTGTACCACCGATATTGACCTTTTTGTTTACTAATGAAAAATACTTCTTAACATTACATAAAGTTAAGAGTTCATTCAAAAGGTACCTGAGTACAAAATCTATACATTTAAACCCACTGTGGTTGATGAAAATGAATGCGTTTCATACAATGGATGAAACTTGTGTTAAAATTAGCACAAAAATACGGTCTGCAAAACTTCGTCAATACGTTCTGCATGACAATATTAAATTCAAATTACAGCTTCATGTAATCCTTAATGCTTACTTTGAAAAGCTCTTATATCAGTTAATAGCATATTTTCATAATCAAAATTGATTTTTAACAGCCTATATTTGTAGAAGAAAACAGGACGCCCTCACAAAACGCAAAATACGCAAAATGTGAATACAATACGTTTGTACGATAATTTTAATTTAAAAATAAAATGATTTGATATATATATAAAGGTCTGAAATATTCCCAACGATGTTAGAACTGTCGAATTTGCGATGCCAATGTTTGGTCGTTCCCTCCGCGGGACTCGAACTCGTACCGCTGTGACATCTATGACAACAACGCCTTCTCTGTATCAATTTGATCCGATGGAGCAGTGTAACGAATAAAGTCATCACATTCTGAGAAGTTTATATATATTAGCGGTCCCATTAGCACAAAGAACAATTTACAAATAGCAATCATTATTCATTATTTCGGGTGAAACTGAGTAATTTTTAACCAACGACTGCTATCGAAAACAGAATTTGGTAAGAGGTCTTATGAGACGCATTTCTTTCATCTCCTTAATCCGATACTGATTTCTTTGACATAAGTACTTATATTTCTGAAGCACTCGAATAAATGTTTTATGACAGGGACTTGTAAAGTACTCATAAATCACCTGTTAAAAATCATACCAAAAATGATCAGATCAAGCCAGGCTATTACCATTTTCAAGTCAAGCCAATAACAAATTCATACTTTGCAAAACTAAAATTTAGGCCAGGCCAAATCAAGCAAGGCCAAAATTAAGGACAGGCCAGGCCTTAATAATGATGTCAGCCTATGTTTTATATTATGACATTTATTCACCTAATTTTATGGACGAAGATGCTTAGATGTGGCTAATGGAAAATGCTATTTTTAATTAAAAAAAATAGATGTTATTTATAGAAACTTTTTTTTATAGAAAATGATTTTTTCAGGTATTTTTTATTACAATTGTAATTTTTAATTTGCTAGTAGTTTATAGTGATAAAACACGGAAATGTTAAATATGAGGGTTCCAACTTCTGGGCCATAATTTTCTAAATTTTGATGAAACGTTTGCACAACAACTACAAAATTTTTGAACCATGATGTGCCAAAGATTGTTTCATATCTTGTTTCTAGAGAAGAGGTACATATATCTTTTAGCGGGGTTTTCCTAGTTTGTTTATCATTTTTGAATCAATTGAACAATTGTTGTGCTTATTTCAATTCATTTATTGTGTAGGCTAAAGTATATCAAATGTATCGAAAGCCAAACGTACAAGTGTAAATCGATGAAGCTCATTTTATCATTATAGAGACCAAAATGAGTTGAATCGATTTATTGTATCTCACTTATGGTATATATATATATATATATGTCCTACAATAAGAATACCGTCGATTACATCAACATAACATTAATTAACCTTTTTTCAAATAGAGATTTTTTTCCATTTATTTATAAATTAAGAAGTGCAGCCTTAAAAACATACTCATTCAATGAATTAATAAATATATGCTCTTATATTCTAAACACACTTTATTTATCCATGGAGATAACGTTCCAAAGGTATATAAGAATCCGTTATCAGAAAAGATATTAGGTTTTACAACTTAGAAATTGGACAAGGATTTAAGATACCATGATTTCGAATCCGAATAAAAGAAGCATTATATTCGTCATCATCATTTTAATTCATGGTAAGAATTTAGTCGGAAGCTCTTCTCAGTTGTAACGCACTAGGTTAAATATTAATTCATTCTGGAAATGATTAGTAAGGAAAAGAGTTTTGATCATTTGCATTTTATGTTATTGTTTACTATTGTTAAGCTTTAGCATATGGAATAAATAAAGTTTTCAAAAGTCTTCCCCACCTACTTTAATCAGCCTACACTTTTTTGCATAAGTTTCAAGTCCATTCCATATTTTCAGGCATTTCCAGTACAACGATATATAAACTCTTGACAACTGAAACAGATTACTACACCGCTAGGGGAATGTGTGCAGATGAAGGAATGCAGTTGGCTACTGTAAGGGACTCAACAACGTATAACGAGATCAAAAAATATCTCGGTAGCCCGTAAGTTGATTTTGCCAATATCATCATAACCAAACTTGGAAATTATACTCTTACCTTTTGTATCAGTATTCTTTATCTTTATTCTTTGCTGCGTATTGTTACCCTGTTCAGATTTTCTTCTGGATTGTTCAATTTGTTTGATGTACTCTGACAAATATATATGTAAAAGATGATACTATAAGTGGACGAATATGAAGTTTGTTTCACACTGAAATAAAGGGATAGATAGAAAATCGCTTTCGTCCTCACTTTTATAGTTAAGGAAGGAATATCACTCTGAATATTTTATCAGTTCGAATGCTGATATCCAACAACAAGTTATTGCATTTTCTAATTCGTTACACATAATCATTGTTGAAATATTTACACAAAACAAATGAGTGTGGAGAAGAAGTTGAATTATTTTCATATTTGGTAATGTTATGTTTACTTATCATGAAATTTAACATTTGTCAATAAACTATATGGATGGAGATACAGTAAACGACTGTGTAAAAACGGTTTCTTTCAAAGTTTGAATATATAAAGAGTTATGTTATTGCAAAAAATATACAAGCTTATGTTTCTTTTAAACCTTTAGATACGCTTATATCTGTGTTGACCATGTTTGGATAATATTTTTTTGTTCTACAGAACTGGAGATATGTGGATTGGAATGTATTGGGATGGATCTTCACAAAAATTTCGCTGGGCTGACAACAACGAACAAGTCATTGAACCCTTGACTTGGGCAAATTCAGAACCGAACTGCATGACCCCATATCACGAGACTTGTACGAAAGGAGGCCCAAATCAAAACTGTGTGCGTCTTAATAAAACATTCGAATTTCAAACGATTTATTGCATGGATGCTGGATGGCAGTACCCCGCATTGTGCCAAAGTAGTAAGTTTATATTTCATGTCCGCTTAATACATTTCTTTTCGTCTTGTTAGTGTATAACAGTAGAAAGTCTTTTAAAATGTTTTACTCCTAACAAAACAGGTTAGAGGCAGTACAAATAAAGTAGTACATCAGATAAATGTTTTTTAGCTTTGCCTATGGGGGACACGGCTATTTTGTTATTTAACCATTGAAATAGCCGTTGTGAGAATCACAACTTTAAAAACTGGGTATACTTTGTTTAAATAAAGGCACAAATTTTGTTATTTATGTTCTGATGTAAGCTCAATCGAACATAAATCATTTATAAATAAAACACAAACACTTGTATTGGGACAACAGCTCGCCTGGACAATACAGTAAAGCTTATTTATTTTACATAAAAAATGTCTCTGTATGACCCAAGACGTTGCAGCAATCTTAAATCGCATTCTACAAAAGAAATTCATATTATTGCAATATGAACCAACATCAACGTCAAGTCAACAATCAAAAAGATACATACACATAGACTAAATATAATTTATAACCTATTTACAACAATTGTTCTAAAACCATATAATAGGGTGGGTGAGAGGGTGAAAAACTGAAGTTTACTGTCCGAGAGACGAGCGTCGAACAACTTAAATGTACTTCGTTTACTGTCACGGTTCTTGTCGCTATTAATATATCCGTGAACTTACTAAACGAGTAAACCTTAAGTCACATGATGTTGAAATCAACATCAATAACATAAACAAGCACACATGTTTTATGTAACTTCAATCAAATGCACGTAACATTTATAAATACATTGGGTTAAGAGTTATACGACATAAATTTTAACGATGAAAATCGTATCACATTAATAAAAAATAAAACACGTACTGGTTGATGGATCAGTTTTCATTCAATTTCTACATTCTGGTGGCTTTGAATAAACATATGGGATATTCAATGAATAGTTTTGATATTTTGGTTAACATAGAGGTTAATTCTTGAACTATTTGTGTATCGTTTATTTCAAATGTTGTTATAAAATTAGCGTTGGTTTCTTTCGTATACCGAAACGACCAGCGGTTCTCAATGCATTAATGGAGAAGTAATCAAGGAAACAAAGAATCTAGGGGAAACCAAAAGAATGTAATCCAGGGAGAAAGACCAGACATGGAAAACCGACATACTCAACAAAGAACATAAAGTAACTGAAACAATACATACAATGTAACAAAAGTAAATGAGCAATGCATATTTGATATTCTTATCAATTATACTTCACTCTTTTAGGAACAACATCTGGAGTCTTTTCAGGGGACACTGTTACTTGTGAACCGTGTTCAACGTGTGAACCATGTTCTGTTTGTTCCTGTAAATCATGCGAACTATGTCCGACATTTAATTCTGGATTTTCTAGCGTTCCAAATCCAACGTGCCCACCATGTGACCCATGCGAACAATGTGCGTCCAGTTTTCCTTTACAGACAGCAAGTCCTCCCTGCAACTGCAACATGCAAATAACTTCTGCGGCTATAAACCAATCTTTGTATGACAATGTATTGTACAGAGTCGAAAGGAAGAGGACAGACTCATATCACAGACGTATAACCTCAGCTAAAGATGACAGGTTTTCCGCCAAAGTCATTGGTTATACAGGTGTAATAATACTTATCACATTCACATCATTATTTGTTTTGGTTGATTTGACGAACTTATCAAAATATAAAAGTCAGGCTGGATACTAAAGTTCCAATCAATCCATCTGAAATAGTTTTGTTTCAACTACGAGTACCACTGTACATTTGAATCCAAAATTGCAGCATATACGAGTACCGCTTGAATTTGAATCCAACATTGCAGCATATGGACCGAATAGAACAATTGATGAATCTAAATTCAATTAGATAGGTTTTGAGAGACAAATGTCGTTGACAGCCATTTTCTCATTAATCTGTCAATGAGTTTCAATAGAGAAGATAACAAATTATTTCACCTTTCAAACAAGAACTATCTTTAAAAAAAAATAGCCGACGCAGTAAAATTTGTTCTTTTTACTTATAATTTTCTACATTGCATTCAGAAATTAACACATGACACGTAATTTCAGTTTTCGATACGGCCATAGATTTGTAACAATTTATTTTACATAAATAGCTATGCAGATGGCTGAAGGTTGCATTAACTATATCCCACAAACGTTTTGGTTGGTATCAGAGTATTTATTCTGTCTATATATACGGAATTGGTTGATAATAGCAAGCATTATCACATGCCATGATATGATATTTTTACTTTACATGTATTTCGTCATTTGTTATTAATAGTAGGAGCATTTATATCAGAACCCATGTTCTTATTGAATTATAACATTACATCCATAAAACGCGTGAAATAGTGCTTAAACATATAATTTGTGGTGAATCATTGGAAAATGCTATTTTAAAACAGTGAAATCTGTCTTAAGTGACTTTCGAATAAAGAACAAAATTTTGGAAACCAGATGGTCTTTATATATAGGTTAATTTCACATAGAGTACACTACATAAGAATATTCGAATCATAGTCTTTAAACGCAGGCCGCATACCCTACCGGTGCACCTGGTCCATGTGGAGTCCGAGTTGCGCATTTGAAATACAGAATGTAATACTTAAATTTTCGGTCTGACGGCCTCAGAGGCAAAAATTTCTAAAAGTGAAGACTGACACAGAAACACTGTTGACCTAGACTGAAGAGACAAGGTGCTTTCAAAATTGATTTTGATAAAGATTGTTCACTTATTTATTATTCCTATGTTTTTATGTATCTTAGGATAGGGCATAATTTAGCAAATGCAATTGGAACGATTCTACCCAAACCAATGCTCAGTAGCCCTCCATCAGGCTCATGCGGAAGGCTTGTGCAATTGCATCCGCTACTCGCATGGGATTCATCGAGATGAGACGCGTTGTATCCGTTCTTTTTTTTCTATTGATTATTCTGTTATTTATCACGAAGCTTTGTTGTGATATTTCTATAAATTTATTTGTATAGTTTTCCATTTCCATTTCCAACTTGCTGAGAAGACAAGGCATGCTTATGTATGCTTAAAGAAGAAAGTAAAAGTCACAAAGCTTTCAGTTACCCAATACTTTTATATTAATTACTATTACTACACAGTGGTAACACGAGAGGGTCATTTCTACTTTTCAGAGACGATGCATTTTTTAATCTAGTTTTTAAATATAAATTAAAACCATTTTCATTTTTAACTTGTTGAGAAGACAAGGCATGCTTTTGTATACTTAAAGAAAAAAGTAAAAGTCACAAAGCTTTTAGTTACCTAATACTTGGTTACCTTGATTACTCTTAGATGTATTATATTTATGGAAGATGCATCTATGTTTATTTCTGATCATTTTATTATCCCCCTCGTCTGTCTAGATGCTTTTCGCACTTATTCGAACTTGACAAGATAATTTCTACTTCTTTGTTTCTGTAACGACATCTTTACAGGACAAAGAAAAGTTGATAATTTGATTGGAACTAAAATATTAAATTTTAAAAAGTATATTTAATCCATTGATCGAATACAAACCAAAGTTATCATAAATGGTCTTCATTTTGTATGCTTTGAAACAAAATAATAACCAGTTGCACGTTAGTTCCTATTTTTCCCATATATTTTGTGTATTCATAATATCAAGATTTCAAGTTTTCTTTGACCAAAACAAAAAGTAAGACCACAGTTGGTGCCTGGAATGTCCGTACTATGTACGGCGTGTCAAAGGCAGCACGCTCATGTTACAGAAGCTAAGCAGTAATATGGCATAGATATTCTTGTCGAAAGCGAGTGTCGCTGAACAGGACCTGGGAACACAAAACTAATTCTGAACTCACAATACTATTATCAGGACATCAAAAGAATCGTGAAAGAGGTGTTGCCAACATAAAAAGTAAAGAGTTGCCATTGTACCACTAGAGACGGAACTAATAAGCGTCCGCTTAATTTCAGTTAGGTTCAGCAACAATTGTATAATAAAACGCACCATCTTTTTGCACAAAGATATACACAAATTTTCAATAAAAACCACCAGATGGATGATCGACCAACCAAATAATATCACATCATGATCAATAGAAAATGGAAGAGAAGAGATCATTTGAAGATCGACCATTACTTAATAAGAGCTATACGATACCTAAATCTTAGAAAAACACCAAAACAGATCAGCATGAAAAAACTTGACATTCCACGGCTAACGAGTTTAAAAATAGGTATAGTGTACGTGAAAATAAGATGGGAAACAATGGCTCTACTGAAAAACAGTGGAATGACACCAAAACAGTATACACTAAAACAGCAGAAAAGATAGTAGGCTTTCAAACAAAGAGAAACAAAGGATGGTAAACTGAAAATAAAAAAAATAAAAGAAAGAAAAGTTATCAAACAGAAACTTATTAATACTCAGTCACAAAGATTACAAGACCAACTGCAGTCAAAGTATGGGCAAAAGGCAAACGCGGCGAAAAAAGGCGCGTGGAAAGACAGGAGACGATTCATTGATGACTTTGCGGAAAAGGCAAATACAGCATCCGACCAAAACAGCTAAGTGTAAATAGGAATTAAAAAAGAAGGCAAGTTAAAAAAGATAAACTGGGCGAAACATTGACAAAGGAAGGTAGACAAGAAAAAGAGATATGTAGAATACTTCAAGGAAGTTCTCAACTTCCCTGACCCAACAGAAAAAAGCCACCATTATATCATCTGAGGAAGACATTGAAATGCCCACCAACATTGCAAGAGATAATAAACTTTGAAAAGAAACAGAAAAGCAGCAGGAGTTGACACCATCTACACCTACTTTCTTTTCTTCTTTTGTCTGCCTCTGGCTTGAAATTCTATAAGCAACTCGATCGGCGGGTGTTTCTAGAAAAGCAGAGCTTACTCTATCGATTCACCTGTTCCATGCTTCCAGGTTTTAGTGAAGTCCGAGTTGTTAATTTACATTTCTTTCTTTGTACCTGTTATTTTGGATTTATCATATTGTGCGCTTCTGTTTTCCTTTCCTAGTCTTCATCTCTGGATTTCATTATTTTGGTTTCCGTCAGAAACGTGGTTCCCTTGGTTTCTTTTTTAAATAAATACTAATAGTATTATTGTACATTATCTCAATGTGGAAATTGGGGTAAGATGAATGTATGATACTGATTGTAAGCAATATAGTGACTATATATTTATGGTGCTTATTTTCCATTTTGTACTTGCATTTTGCAAGTTAAATCTTTTATATTTCAGTTTTACTTTACCTTGTTTACTTAATTGAATTAGAAATCCTTCGAGTAAATTACTATAAATGATTCAATGTTAAGATACGTCTTAATAGTCAGTTCTCATAAAGAACTGTATTGGTCAGTTTTCTTCTTTCAAAATTGGCTGTGTATTTTAAATTACAAGTTTATTGATATGCTTCGTTTTGTTTATGCGGTAGAATTGTTGAATTGGTTCGACCACGTAAATACACATGATACAGTTTAATTTATGCATTGTGGTTTGTTTTTTTGAATATTTGCAATAAAAAATATTTATTTTGTATGAATATATTTTTGTCTTTTTATTTTTTTTAGTAAGACTTTAAATTTCAACTTGTTTATTAATAATATATGGAATCTACAACGATAACGAGTTGATTATGGAATTTCTCACATCGAATGAAATGATTTTTTTTAGTTTTGATCGCAAGACTTGCCGAGCTATTCAAACTATAAAATTTATTTCACGAGATGTGAAAAATTCATAATCAACAAGCTTTGAGTGTAGATTCTGTTTCTCTGTTTCTGAAACCAAAATTATCTCATTTAACTGAAATATAACTACAAAGGCAATCGAGGCGATTCAAAAATAAGTCCAAGACAATCGATTTCTAAGCCAATCGAACTCTGAGAACAAAAAAAAGTCACTAGTGATGAGAACATTTTTTCCACACCGGTCAAGCGTAATGAAAATTAAAGCAAAATTAGAGAAAAAAAATATAAGACTTCCGTGTTATCACGTTACATTTAGTTACAATTTATTTGTTCAACATGTCATAGTTTTCCTTCCCTCTTTCGTCTATCCGGACTTTACTTTTTTAGGAGCAACTCGGCGGGTGTTTCTACAAAAACAGAGGACGCTTACCCTACCGGTGCACCTGGTCCATGCTCCCAGTTTTTAGTGGATTCCGAGTTGCTCATTTGCTTTTGTTACTTTGTATGTATGATTTTAATTACTTTATGGTCTTTGTTGTGTATGTCTGTTTTCCATGTCTGGTCTTTGTCCCTGGATTACATTCTTTTGATTACTGATATAACATTGGTTCCCTTAAATACTCTTTGCAAATGCACAGCATTGTATTATTTTTCAGAGACAAAACAATACTAGTTTGTGACTATCACAAATCTTCGCCTACATTAAATAATTTTGTGGCAACAATTTACATGTTCATAGAACATTTCCCTTACATTTTTTGAAAGTAAATAATGAAAACGTAATGTTCTAGCTTTCTTTTCACCAGTTTTGATGAAATTTAAAGAAATCCAAAAAATAAGGCCACTTCCCTCCCATATCATGTTTATTTTTATTACCTGTTTTATCATTTCAAATATATTTTCAAAAGTGTGACTTTTTATAAGAAAAAAACGTTGCTGTAATTTAGAGAGCTAATAAAGATTATAAAGAACACATTATCAAAGGGAGATAACTTTGAAGTTCCAATAGAAAGCTTAAGAACACCAATATTTCATTATAAATATTTTGTTGGTCTCAAATGACATCACAATTTTAGAAAACCCATAAGAGAATTAATGGATCTTTTTTAAGTTACGATTACTTAGTAGTATTTAAAATGCTTAATAAATACTACGTTTAGATCATTTTAAAAGGAGATAATTGGCCGAAATTTCATTCAATTGTGAGATAACTGGAGGTAAAATGGTTTGTAGAAATGTAATTGTATTTCTTTAATAAATTTTAAAAAAACCAAGAGTTCAGAACCCCCAATTTTCTATTTGAAATATAAAAGAATCAGTTTATTGTTATTTACATAAATTTGTAAAAAAAATCTTTATACATGAACCAGCTTTTAATAGTTATTAAAAAAATTCTTACACAATCCACATCAAATGTAAAAGAATTGTCTTTTAGGTTTAATAATCTAGAAATTAACTTTTACGACTTCATTCATCATTCAGAACACTCATAATCTTCATGCAGGTTGTTTTACTCACAAATAAAATACTTTAGTTGTGTTTCACCATACAAGACTCAGTTTGTGATTCAAAGATTTTTATTGTGATGTGTAAAGATCAGTGACTATTCATGTCAAATAATTTTTTGTTTTTGAAATGTTATTTTTAATGTTCAGTAATAGGGAGAATGTTTTGTATACATGTTGATGTATAGATCAAAATGGGTATCATGTTGATTGACCTCTGATATTACACCCCATATAAAATAATGGCAAGCCATAAAATAGTATTATATTTCATTCATTTTATCAAGGGTTAAATTTATATGTGATTTTAAGCTCACAAACCATGTTTAGACAGATTACAGGTCATGGTTATTAATATTCTGGCAATTATTCAATAATTGGTCATCATTAAGATACAATATAAGGCCTGCTTTATATAAAGTTGAAAATTTCAAGACTTTATTTCGAATAGGTGTACAGGTTAAGGGAATTTTATTTTATGAACTTTGTCAATTCAATACATACCATTTTTTTGTTATACATATAAATAGAATTCAAGTGTCAATATTGGTCACTAGGAATAGATTTATTTTTTTAAAGTATACCCAGTAGATATCAGCAGTTAATGATAGAGTAAGAAGGCTGTTTACAAAACATTTATATGCTTGGAGACAACTGAACACATAGAAAGATATCTTTAGTTTATTCTGATTATAAGTTTGTACAATGCACATCTGGAATATATAAAAACAAGTCACTGAATATGGTGTCATAACTTGCTGGAATCTGGCTGATTGATTTCAACAACTATTTTACCAATACTTTTCTGCGTATATAGGTACTGAAATATAGAAATGATATAAAACCATTATCGTTACTGCATACTGATTGTAGTTTCATAGTTAAAAATTGCTACCATCTTTCCCATCAAAGTATTTCTTTCTACCTACATGTAGTCCCGGTAGCCTATTTGCTATAAAAAATCATAATAATTGGGAGGTAAGTAAAACTTGGTCAAAGCTTGCTTTAATTCCTAAAAGACGTACTGCAACTCAAATGGAAAACAGAAATAAACTTAAAAATCTGTAAGCAAAGCTCACAAAAGATAATTCATATTTCCACCCCAGTAACCATATAAAATTATATATGGACTGCCTCAGTAACCATATAACATTATATATGGACTGCCTCAGTAAGCATATAACATTATATATGGACTGCCTCAGTAACCATATAACATTATATATGGACTGCCTGACTTTTAGCGTGGTTATAATGTAAGAAGTTTTGTAGGTTTGCTATTTTCTTCTACACAAATGATCCGGAGTAAACTAAATATAAAAAAAGAATTATATAACAAATAGTTCATGTTACTTCAGTTCAAATTGTAATATATGGACCAGCTAGTCGCCCCCAAAAATTCAATGAACCTTGGCTAGCTTCGGTCCATATTAATTTTTGAGGGCAACTAACTGGTTCATATATTGTCATATGACCCTCAGCATCATGAACTATTTGAAAAATGCTGCACACAGGTGAAATTATCATACTCAGAAATTCCAAATCATTATTACAACAGTTTGATATATAGATTGAATTTCATTTATTTTTATATGAAGACATGGTTTGCAGATTCAGAAAGGTTATGGACTGTTGGTTGATGCAGTAAATATTTGGTATGTTAGGCTAAGCACTGCAAAAATGAGAAAAGAACTGATGGACGAACTGACAGACACATAAAAAATATTAATACCCTCCAATAACAAATCCCTAACTTGGGGTATATTTCTGACAAAAATTACAAAGTCCAACTATCACCCAGTTCAGTAATACTCCACAAAAATCAAGATCTTATGACCTTGCACATCATCATTATGTGTAGAAACATCCTGCAAAAAATAATTTAGATGTATTTCAAAAACTAAAGGAGGAGATAGCTGGACAAGCATCTATCGTCTGAATATAGCTGAAATATTGCTGCTCGGACGTTAAACCCCAACGAACAAACAAAACATATAGGTCTACATCTGATGAAAATGACTAAGTCTAACTATGCCCAATTTCCATAATATATCATGAAAATCAAAACCTTTGGCCCTGCACACCTTCATCAAGTGTAGAAATACCCTGTAAAATACTATAGATGTAGTTCAAAAACTATATGGGAAGATAGCCGGACAAGCCATGATCATCTAAAATCCAGACTTACAGACGAACAGGGGTAAATTAATATGTCCCCAACTGTTTGTCGCGGGGGAATAAAAATTGAGATATTAGTATACATCTTACATCTACAGCATCTACAATCTTGTCCAGTCCGATAAAAGGTCCCTGTTGATATCTATCTCCCCTGTCTACAAAACTTTGTAATTCCCTCTGGTCTATCATCTTTGCCATCTCTGTTATATAAGACCTCCATTCATTAACATAGTGGTTCAGGAAAAATCCACATATACTAGCTGATTTATTCAATAACTGGAAAAAAGAAAATTGCTACTTTTTAATAACCTGAATCATTTAAAGCATATTTTCTTTTAATAACAAAATAAAAACATATAATCATTCAATATAGCTCTTTATATAATAATGGATAAAAATCCAAAATTTCTACAAAAAGTACTCACATTTATGTGTTAATTTCGAAGATAGTCCTATGTCTAAACTAAAGCAAACTTTTAGAATGAGTCTATATGCCAGAACTTGTTGTGTTAGAAAGATAGGAAGTTTAATATATCATTTTTTAAATGAAACTTGGTAGATATGCAGCTTTGATCAGTTGCACTTCATTACAATGCTGACGTTGGTGACCTGTACATATCAATCATTCTTTTGACCTTTTTATTGAATTCATTGCTATCTTAGACCAAGAACAAGAACAGGGTAAAATGATCACTAACATTACTTTGAACCACTGCAAAAATTTGTGTAAACTTTGACGTTTCAACATTTTTACTGTGGTCTTTTCCCAATACAACAATGTAGTATGGCAAAGCCGCACCTTTAATGGCAGGAGGACACCCTGATGGGCATAGGTGGTAACATTCGGTTTCATGGCAGGATGACTTACTCTGACAGGCATAGTTGATAACAATGTGTTTAATGGGAGTATGACATACACTGACATGCGTAGATGGTAACCTTCTGTTTGATGGCAGAATAACTTACCTTGACAGGCTTAGTTGATAACATTCTGTTTAATGGCAGAATGACTTACCCTGACTGGCATAGTTGATAACATTCTGTTTGCTTTAAATCCAAGGTCTGTTTGATAATCTGTTATGAAACCTATTACTATCAGTCGACCTTTGACCTTCAAACTAAAAGTAATAAAGTCAAGTATTGAATGTTTTTAGCATTGTAAGCATCTAGAATCAACAATAAAATACTTTTTTTAAGTGATTCATTTGAAGCCAACATAACATCACACAATAAAACTGAATTAAAAATTTCCAAAATCAGACAAAACATAAAAAATCTAAATATCTTATTTTTATAAGGAATCCAATTAAAAAGTAGATTTTGCAGGGGTGTGGCCCTTTTGACCCCTTTTTACTCAAAACCATTAAGAGATATCTGAAATTTGAATGAAAAACATAGGCAAGAATAATCATAAGGAATCCAATAAAAATAAAATTTGAAATCAGACCAAAAATAAAAAAAGTTAATATTTTTTGGTGTGGCCCAATTTTGTACCCTATTATTAAACTCTGTAACAATCTAGAATAAGCCTACAATGTGAACAATTTTCAAAACAAAATTTCATAAGAACAGATTGACAACTGAATCATAAAAATTGGACCATCAACAAGCTTTTTCTATACTAATGATTTCCCCCACTGTTTAGCCCCTTATATTCAAAAGGGATGGGGCAAAAATCTCCAAAATCTATAGGGTCCACCATCCTCTGCAATGTCCCTAGGAATATTATGTTAAAACTTGGAAAAAGATAGGATAAACTTTACTCAAGTTACTGTGAATAAACTAAAATTAATGGAGGCTAACAACGACGACAGCAACAAATTTGTTATTTAGCATTGTATTATTAACACAACTGATATTAAACACATATTTGTTTGCATTTTAAGGCACCTTGAGCCCCCTTTCTGTAGAACTCTTCATCTGCTACTGAATTCGTGATATTTGATTTGCTATGACATGTCAGAGTACAATAGTATGTAAATTTGTATGGAACAGGAAAGGCTACATGAATTCAATTTCACCTGGTTAAGTAATAAACCACAGTATAAATATGTGTACTAATAGTATTGTTAAAGATACCTGTTAAAGCATGTTTCAAATATATCTCCTCCTATAGACTCATATACAACATCAACACCATTCTGAAGAACAAACATTTACTGTTTAGGAATTAAGGTTAAGGGAGTTAAGGTTGCAACAAAGAATTGTTAAATATTTCAATTGCTGAAGTAGTGCTCCAGCTCAGAATTAGGCAAAATTTGATACATAGTTTGAAGGCATATTTTTATTTTTGATATTTTGTTTAAAATGCAAAGGAAAACTGAAAATAATATGTAGCTTTTCATAGAACCCTTGTCCATGAGAGATAAAAATTATATGGAATACACTGTAGAAACAAAATTAAGGAAGATAACTCTATAAATGACACTAAAATATAATAGAAACTTTTAGATGTGAATTATCTCCTAAGAGCTGACAGACTGGAATGAATAATTTTACATTTCATAATATAGGCCTATAAAGCAGCTTAATAACACTAATAAAAATGTGTAGCCTTTTTTTGGGGTGTATCACATTTTACAAAATTTGCATAATTCTTACTAAGACAGCTTCTTAAATACTTTAAACCAACTAAACAGTGCTATGCCCCTTCCTAAAACCACCCCTACTGAGTATCCCCTTCCTAAACCCACCCCTACTGAGTATCAAGTTAAGTTGCAATCAGTTGAAGGATGCCTGTAATTAGTTACAGGGTGCCTTTTCTAGAACGAGCCTATAATTAATTTAATATGTTAACACATCTTTGTACAAACATGTTTTTAAACATGACATATCTATCCTTATGATGAATATTAAATGTTGAAGCATGAAAGTCAAAAGTACTAATATTTTGATATCAAGATTTAACATCATCAGCATTTTCTTGTCTGTTGTACCTACCCCTATCCTCTCCAGTTGACACACACCAAGTATATGTAGTACATAGGAAGATACTGTTCATCATAATCATGTAAAATTCATGTGAATCACACTTAATATGAAATTCACATGAACTTAACAAGAAATTTATATGATGTTCATGTGGAACTCACTTCACATAATTTTGGTGTGAAAAATTCCCCAGGGGTTGAAAATTTTTATGCGACAACCCGAGCCCTGGACTTTTTCATCTTTTGTACACTAAGCAAGAACAATGTTGTGTCAAGTCCCAATCGATATAAATGCAATTTTGTTATCTGATATTCTTATGTATAATTCTATGTTTTGCAGGGAAGAAGACAGTGTCATTCCGTCTCCAGGCCTGATGCCTTGTCATCAGCTTTCCGTTTCTGCGTTTTTTTAACCGTGAAATTGTAATTGAGCAACGATATTTAACTCAAAAGTTGATCTTTATCATTCCAGCGCTTGATTAAAAAAATTTGTAGTATGTCAAAAAATGAATCTGACCAAGCGCAGGTGTGATTCAGACTTGAGAATGACTAATCAATAGATCGATCTAGTGAATACCCATTCTAAAAATAAAGTTATAACTATTTATAGGTCAGGGAATAGATCGAAATACATGGTCCAAATAATGACAAGATTTACCATGCCCAATGGACTTATATCATTGAAAAACGGCAAGTCCGAGGGGCAATTTTTTTAGTCCTGGGCTTTAGGAATTTTCAACCCCTGATTCCCGCGAGATTCATGAGAAGACTCAATTCACATGAGTTTTACATGAACTCTTCATTTATAAAATTCAGGTTAAAAATTGTGGATTTCCAATTAAAATATACCGCTCCTGTGAAATCATACAAATCTATTCATCCATACCTTGTATTCAGACTTGAGCACTTGTTTTAGATCTTCTTTTTTATAATTAATTGGTCTATCACAACCTATTTTCTAAAAGAAACAAGCATGTATTAAATAAAGATTGGGTTCAGTATGACAATCTTGTTATGTGCAAGGTATACAATATATGCTGCAGTGTTGCTGTGATATTGCAAGTCTTTTTCAAAATTGTCCGATCCTTTTTTATTGGGAAAATGTGTGCCATTTTATTCCAAACTGAAAAATTTGAAATAATAAAGTAAATGTAAAAACCTTGAATTTGTAGTTTTATTATTACTTTTTTTAATTATGGATAAAAAGAATATAGACAAGACATATAAGTGTTTGTCCCTGTAATAATCCGGCAGTAGGTGAAACATGGTATGAAAAAACATATAATTTTAATAATGTAATTTGACTAATTGTGCCATCAGAATCAAGGAAAACAGACAAGATTTTCCATATAATTCTGAACCATTGAGTTACAATTTCATTGAAATGCAATGAAAATGAACATTTCAAGGGCAGATAACTCAAAAACCTCATTTTTTCTAAGATTCTATTGAATAATTTCTGAGCAAAGCCAGTGATGTAGATATCAAACAATGGTCTTTTTATATAAAGAAAGTATCCTTGAGTGATATTACATTTTCAGATTGGTTGGTTGTTTTTGACATGCATGTAACTGATTTTTCCCAGTTTGTCTAATTCTTACAAATACATACACTTAAATCTTTCATGGACTTAGTATCTATGACAAAATAAATTTTCATGTACTTCAATAATCACCTTTAAAAAATCTACTTTATCATCTGATGAACAAGTTCCAATCACATGACAACCTGCTTTCTTGGCCCATTGTACCTACAATAGATTTGATTAATTGATTACATATCAGAACAAGAACCTTTCACCAACTGAACAGACCTTGCCTTGTACTAGGGAAACATACTAGCTTACAGAAGTAACAGAATGTCACCCAAACTAAATACATTAGTCTGACCCTCTCCAACCCAAACAATTATCACTCTATCCTCCTTAATTCTGTGTGCTTAGGCCGGGTGAAGAAATAACGACAGCAATCTCTTATATTTTTTAAACAGATTGAAGCATTCTACAAACACATTTTAATTACCCATCATTACTTTACTTCATCCTTTTTTTCACCAGTAAGTTTACACATGGAGATTCATCAAATACTAAGATTTAACATAAGTAAGTAAAAGTTAATCATACAGCCTTCCAATACCTGTTTGACCCTTATTCTGATTTCATCATCATTATAAGCAGAATGCTTAAAGAAAACTTTTGATTGTGTTTATTTTAATTTCAGGTATAAGAGTTTCAACATTTTTTTCTCTATTGTCTGATTCATATCAGTGCCCCTCTTTTTATTTTTAATAACTCACAGCAAACTGCCCTGTTCCACCAGCAGCAGCTGAAGATAAAGAAAAGTAGTACATGTAAAAAGACTTTTAAGATGTGATAAAGCATTAAAACTATGAAATTTGCACTGTTTAGAATGCATAATTTACCTGCATCTTTAATACCTTTATAGTGTAATTGTTCTATTTGAGCAACTAATTTGCATTGACGATATTTTTATTTACACATTTACGTAACACATTTAGCTCTGCCTACCAGGGGTGGATCAGACACTTAGAAAAGAAGGAGTGCCAGCCAGGTTTCCTAAGAAAAAGAGGGGTTCTAGGACATTATTTGCTATTTTTTGTAAATCTTACACATGAAAATGACAATTTTTTTCATAATAAAAGGGGTGCTAACCCCCTGTACCCTCCCATTGGAACTGCCCCTGCCTACTTTCCTACCTTTGCATGAACTAATTGTTTACATTTGTGTCACTATCAGAGACAACCAGCAGTAAAATAAAAAAAACTTGTGTAAAAAGTTAAAAATAGAATACTTATGATTGCCACATAATGACAATACAGTGTACAAACTAGAAATAAAAAGAGATATTAAATTGGCACGCATCAGTTTTATCGTGATTCTAACTCTCAAGTTTTTAAGAATGCCCCCTTACCTGTTACTAGTACTGTTTCACCAGACTTGAGGTCACCAAGCTACAAATAAAAAACAGAAGTCTTCATACATACTGTTCTATATCATCTTTTGCTAAAGTACCTTGCATGTGTCAGTTCCATTCAAAACGAGTTGTGGTATCTTATACTACATACAGAAAGAAATACTGTGGTGAACTACTATATTTATTCTACATCTCTACAACGGTCTACAATTAGTTACAGAATGAATCAAAATCCTAACTTTAACCCTAACATGTGCAGAACTAATTAAAAGAATGATGGTCTATAGAATGTTTACAATGACAATATTCCCACAATATCAATCATCATAATCTGAAGATTGGAGCTGGCTAAAGCTCACTGCAGATGTTAATGTTTATATAAGTGTCAATCACTACAACAGTGAATGAGCTCATAGAATTCTATATATACCTGCTTGTCACATGTAACTACTGTACCATACTAATTATGGCAAAAACGACATTGCTGCATGTGATAAACATATGCCAAATTTCATTAGGTATTTGAGTGTATGTAAAACCAATTTTTGTTGGACTATCTCCCTTTCCATGAATCCATGAGATATGATGACCAGTTAACTATACAAGATAGGCATGAATAAAGTATGTGTTTAATCCCTTTACTTGCAAGACTGACCTTATCAAGAGCAATAGCTGCAGTAATGCCACTGACTTGCAAAGGGAGGTAATCTGCAGAGACTTTTGGTAGTTGTACCAATAATTTCTCAGGAACACGCTGTGAAACAAAATAATATACAAGTAAATGTTTCATCCAATAATGAGTACACAGGGGCCTAGCTTGGTATGGCAAGGGACTGCTGGAACAGTACCAATAATTTTTGTCAGTATGTCATGCAGTACCTAAAATTCTTATCAAAATATTTTAATACAGGGTATTGCACTTGGTAACTACAGTCGAACCTCGTTAAGTTGAAGTCGAAGGGACCATGCAAAAATGTTCGAGTTATCCGAGGTTTAAGTAATCCGAGGTCGAGGACAAACCGGAAATACTAGTAGTTTGGTCAGTGATTGTTTCTGTATTTACATCATTTTTTGTGCTTGTACATGTACATGTACTGCACTTTACACAGTACTTGTAATGTCTTGCATTTCATATCAGAAGATATTTTTTTTGTATGTTGTATATCATGTTTGCAATACTGAACGGCACTGAGTGTTTTAGTGAAATTTCCTTTTTATTTTTTCTACACCAAAAACGTCATAGTTCATAACATGCTGCTTTCTTTGATTCACAATCAGGAGTATCGTCAAACCATGTGCTCTACATTATTATGATAAAATTTCAAATTTACTAGCGAAACAAATGTAGTGTTGAAATACCCTTACTATCGTCTGTTTGGTGGTTCATTAAATAGACAGATACCATTACAATTCTTCTGTATTTTTAAAATTTTTTATCAAAATATCAAAATATCCGATATCACTGTTAGTGTAAATTCCGATGTGTTATTAATACAATTTGTTTCTTTTAACAACACCCACAATTTTAAATTAATTAAATAAACAAATCAAACCATAAAGAGTGTCAACAAATAAATTCTAAAAGCCAGGCTAATTGTTAAAACACACTTTGATCATGGTTTGTAATGAATACTGACTAATTAGTTGACTGCGAGACACCAGGGTTAATTAACCTCAAAGTCCTATCGAGGGGACTGATTGATTACCTCGAGTTATCCAAGGTTTTGATTCATCCGAGTTTGAGTCATCCGAGGTCAAATTGTATTGGAGTAAGGGGAGTTTTGCTAAGACTTTGTAATCAGTTCGAGTTATCCGAGATTTCGACTAATCCGAGTTCAACACATTGAGGTTCGACTGTAATTAAGGCAAGTTCAAAGACATGTGTTTGTTAACCCTACTGTACCAATCAAGATTTGAGAGGAAAAAAAAATTGAACAAAAAATGGTTCTTCATTTAACTAGGCCATTCTTTCTTACAATTTTGTTCATTCACAAGTCAGAAAAAACTTTGATAGTTTAACCTATAGATTAAAAATCTCTTTTAAATAGCCCGGCTCAAAAATAGTTAATTTTGGGAAAGTAATTGCAAAGAGTGAAAACAAAGAAAAATGCATAACAGAAGTGATTTAAATCTTGATAAGAGAGAGCAATTTGCAATTTGCTATTATGTTATAATTCTCCTGTCTTCTAATATAACAGAAACCAAACCAAATGTAATCTGAGCAACTGTTACACCTTACAGCAAGGTTACTTTCTCTCCATTAAACACAGTAATAATAATGTCATGCTTTTAGATTTAAATGAAGACTTTGTTATACTTTGTATTCACTAAAAGCACCAAATGAAGCATAGATGACAGGTTGACCAACTCTCA
Organism: Perna viridis; assembly: GCA_037379345.1. Taxonomy (NCBI): domain Eukaryota; kingdom Metazoa; phylum Mollusca; class Bivalvia; order Mytilida; family Mytilidae; genus Perna; species Perna viridis. Next base: position 22,221,476 of record CM074518.1, on the reverse strand, counting down.
TGGCAGATCCAGGTCCAACTGCTGCCACTTCACCAACACCCTGTAATGTATTAAGAAATTATTTTCATCTAAAAACAACATCAAGTTCACTAAAAAATAAATGTTCATATTGTAGAAGAAATTATCACATGGTTTTCTTAAATAATTCAATATCTTAAATCACTTAAAATGTAAGAGAACTGAATGATATAGCTAGAGGGGCGGACTGAAAGATTGAACATTATACTTAAGTCTCCTTCAGCTGCCTCTATAAAATGTTATTATTTTTTTAACCTAAAATAAGCCGAGAGTGAATAAATCAACTGGTTTGATCCAGCCACCAAAAAATATCAAGGAAAATCTTGTCACAAATAACAATTTCCAGGTATAAGTGTCAAGTTATTAACTGAATATGATTACATGTTTATCTATCAGTAGCAAATAAGTACATTTTGTAATAATCCAAGAGAATCATCATATGATGGCCAACTGATTGATTCCAAATAAATAGGGAATAAGGAAAAGTAAGATTTATTTGTAAGCGATTGAATTTAACACTATATTTCATGAATGTTATATTTTCATTTCTATTTACCTCAAATCCACATTCAAATGGTGGTTTAACAGTAGGATCATATCTACCAGCTGAGTGGTTTATATCTGAAGCATTTATTCCAACATATCTAAAAAGAAACAGTGTTACTTTTATATACCCTTTATTAATCAAATAGGCAATATTTGGCTGCTATAGATTTTCTATGCTGTAAAATGCTACCATAATGGCATTTGTCGGAGAGTAAATACATATGTACTAATTTTCACATAAGCAAGACTTTAAGACGTATTAGATTTGAAAGAATGAGATTATTGTTGGATCCCTGAAAGAGATGAAAATCCAATTCAAGTATTTTACATGTTCACATATTGCAAATGCAACTCCCCTTCAGACAGCTCAATATATTTCAATGAAATTCAGTGGAAAGGGTGTATTTAAGGGTTTTACAAGCATATATCTTTTAAGTATAAATTCCTTAAGTTCTAGACAACAGACTTTGATTAAAGAAATTTTTTTTGGATATTCTACATAGAAGTGCATGATGAAAGTCATAGAAGTAAAATCTCAGGGTGATTGTTAAGAACTAGCTCACAGTATTTCTATTAAAAATGTCTGTTGGTAAGTGTCATGAAATATTAAATTTTTTTGTCAAAATTGGACCTAAAGAAAATATATTCAAAGTCTTTTAAAATTCCAAACTAAAATCAAGCAATCAAAGTAGTTTGTCCAAGACCTCAAACTAAATGACACTGTAATATAATTAAATCCTAATATACTGACAATACGATACTTATAGTGAACACCGCAAATGGTTATTACATGTACTATGTTAATTTTCCTAAAGGTTCCCCAATAGGGTATGTAAGTCTCGCCATGTGACCCCTTGATTTCACAAGAATGGGTCCTAATCTACCATTCAAAAGCATGGAGATAAGTCATTTAGAGAGCATTGAGTTCAGTGTAAAGGGCAAAACATCTTCTTGTGTAAAAAATATTGATAAAAATGACAAATATCTACTTCTACATGATAAAGGTATTAAGAAAAAACATAAAATAAAAGATTTTGTATTGTTATACAGCATTTCGAGTATCTGGAAGTAAACAATTAAATGCAGACCGGTCTTCAGTTTTCAATATGTTCTACGTCGCAAATTCCGGTACAGAAAAGGAAACCAGAACAAGATTTACATACCCTATATACCAATGAAAAAAAAGTCATGTCCCAGAAGTAACAAAAAGTGACTGTCATGACAGAGAAAATTTAATGTTTCCTTAAATCAAAGACATAAAAAATATATAGGTTCAGATTATGCTTCCGGAAAAATAGCTTCATCTTTTTTGAAAAAAAACTCATCTGGACCCCTTTTTATGTGCTAGGGTTATGATGTCACTGACTATTCTTACGAGTCTCACACAGATGGTACAAGTTTCGTAAAACTCACAGTGCTCTCTGATATAGGCAATGCCTAGTCCATGTTAATGCGATAGCAGATCTAGGGCGTTCTGAGGTCAGAACCTTTTCCCATTTTTTTTTTAAAGAAGTATTGTTCACTTTATGCAAAATTTGGGAAAAAATGATCAAATATCAATATACCCATTCTCTATGGACACCCCAAATCCATTTTGGGATTCAGCGTTGGATATACTTTTGGTGGTGGTTAAAACAAAAAGTATACCCAGCGCCGAATCCCAAACTGGCAAAAGGGATTAGGACACCCCTCCCCTTTTCCAACAAAATTTTTCAAAAATTCTGTGCTTAAAATGAACAATACATAAAAACACATTTCTTTAGCCGAATTTCTAAAAGACTTATCGCAAAATTAAATGCAAGGAATTTTTTTTCTTTCATAAAATATTAAATTAGAGAACTGTGATTGTCAGCACCTGTTTTTCACAAGAACCTCACCCGCTCCAGGGTAGGGCAACTTTTCCTGCGTTATTTGGACAACATCACGAAACTTTTGGCTTATCTGTGTTACCAATACCTTCCTAATGGTCGAAGGTAATTGTTTTGATGCCATGAAAGAGCTGTCAGTCATTCATTAAAGACAATTTGTAAGTGTTCCACTGTTAAAACTAGATGGGCAAAGTCCTTTAATGGCACAGAGTTATGTCCTCTTTAATACTTACATCATTAAAAATATCTAATTTTTTTGGTGACATATTCATGATGAAATGCTAAAGAGAACTAAATATTTATTGTAATTTCAATATTATATTAGCTAAGCAATCAACCTCGAAAAATGACTAATATTTATTGATTAGCTCACTTTGTGTTTCTCATTGGTAGAAGCGACCAAAAAAAAAAAGTGAAAATGTTGCAGACAGCTTCATTTATTTTGCTAGGGATTTTCTCCATTGCATTCCTTACAGAAACAACTTTTAAGCTGATTCGGTTTTTATCAATCCAATATGTTACTCTGGAGGATTCAGAAGGTGACATATTTTTTTTAGCCATAGCAAATCCAATTCCAGCAATGCTGGAGGTTGTCTGGCAAGCTATTTTCCGACTTGGTGCCATCCTAACCTCTAGCATCTGACATGTTGAAAGCCACCTCGAATGTGAATAAGTCAAGCACGTGTTATAAAATATTTTTAGTCTTTTATATACATAAAAGAAGTTTTGCCCATTGGAAATCAAGCGATAAAATTCCTAAGTTTTCTTTAAATTATTCATACCTAGAAAACATTTGTAATGAAGACAATTATCAAAGTGACCAGCCAGTTTGAATTAGGTCACTAATTTTACGGAATACAATACATTTTTGACAAAACCAACTTAAAGTTGGTAAAGGCAATATGTTGATTAATTTAATATTTTCGTTTAGTAAATTTGAAAATCCATAATTTTATTAACGGTATGTACACATTCAAACGGTTGAAAATCTAATAGGAAGTTCATTTAAACTGCTATTACAAAGGGTTGCTGGATTTTCTTATCGGGTAGGTCATTTGTTTTTCTTCAGTTTAGTCACTTTCTCCTGTGTTATATTAAAGAAACTGTACAAAATGTTTTAAATGGTAGATAGTTTACTATATAATAATGCCGATTTCAAAGAACGTCAGAATGAGTGGTATGCAATATGGCACTTGGAAGTAAGAGGTTGGGGTATGGAGGAATGGAATTCCAACCTCTTACGTTGTAGGAGTATAGCTAATCCTAATACTTTTTGGAAATTGGCACTTGAGATATTTTTTGTTTTGACCATCATTGATTGGTGGTGGTCAAAACACAAAATATCTCCAGCGCTGAATCCCAAAAGGGATTAAGCAATAGCCTGCCATAGGGGCCCTTTTCCAAATCCAGTCACAACAAATTGCAACAAAAATGTTTTAGCTCAAATCTATGGTATTATGCCCCATGTATGAACATAAATCTATTCAGATTTTTTTTTGCAGTGAACTAAAAATAAGCATTTTAAAATTCATATGGACATTTTGAATTGAAAGGCGTATAACAAGATTATAATAACTAAATTGAGGGTTTGGTCCCAAACTGATGGATGCATTAGATTAATACTTAGGAATCCTTTGTTTCAATTTGTTAAGATTTTGCTAAATTCACTTGACTAAACAGAATCAGCAATGAAACATTTTAATTAAAATGAAGATGCAAATGTCTCCGGGTCCTTGTAGATGGCCATTTTGTTTGCTTATTAGCACTTTTATACCCCTTAACAGAAAATGGGGAAGTATGTTGTTACACGAAGCATGATTTGACTTGCAAAATTATACCTCAGTCACCAAGGATTAAACCAAAGGCAGCAACAGACCAATTTGGCTGAAGTATTTATCCTTTAACAAAGTCAAATAACTGGCTATTTAAATCTCACTTCCTGCGTATTACAAAGCAGTAGGTCCGTCTTGCCACAATGTGATAACCTGCAAAAAATTGCATGTTGACTCATCTGTCCATTCATTCATCTGTTCCCCAACTACTTGAGGACGAATTAATGATTTTTATTGTGAATTTGCACAGTTGTCAAGTACCATAAAATAATACAGGTTAAGTTTGATTTTAAGCAAAATCTAAATGTTTTCGAGTTTTGCCATCCCCTTTTTAACACTTAATCATCAAATGTTCCATTAATGCCCTATTTTATTTGTGAAGATGAGACATGTCACTTTTAAAAAATGTTGATTGTCACTTATTTTTTAAATTTTTTATTTAATTTTTTTTGGGCAAATTTCTAAAAAATTGTTTTGTAAAGAGAAATTTAAAAATTATGATCACAAAAAAAGTGGTCATGTAACGTATGGCCCTGTCTTGGTCCTTCTTGTCTAATAAATATTGTTAGGTTGATCTATATAAAATTTAAAAGGAAGGTTCCAAACCACACAAGAAAGGACTGGTTTGTCTGGATTTTGGGGGTTATAACCTCACTGTTTTGGAATAAGGGACCAAAAAAGGGGGCAAAATTACAGTAAAAGAAAAAGACTGTCTATGATGTTTTTCCACAATATTTTATACCAGAAAGGTCAGACTGGGGTTGATCTATTAGATGGAATATTTCAGAAAATTAACCTTAGCCAACCAAAATGATTTTGGTTTCAAGATGGCTGATAGCCTCAAGTTTTTCATATGCACTGTAATGTGAAAAGGATCAGACAACCATAAATTATCTGCCATTTTATACAGAAATGTTACCATAAATGTTTGTACATTTTGTGTAAGTATAGAAGTTCAGGACATGGGACCAGCAATTGAGTTCATATTAAAGTGCATAATTGTTCAAGATACAATGTAATTCTGCATTTTAAGAAACTAATTTTTAATCAGTAATTAATATTAATATTTTTTTCCAGATTCACAGATACTACTACTCCTGTTTATTGACTTACTACTCTTAGTCCTGTTCATGTTACAACATAGTTTTATGTCATCAAAAACAATCAAGAAGGATTTATGGCCAGCATGTAAACCTGCGTACAGGACTCTGTACACTGTTGCTACTTGTGTCACTCTTCAGGTATTGTTATGAATGATATAAGACAGCTGTTACCTGTGATAGGAGGAACTTGAATATATAGATGTATTAAAAATCTTCATGTCGCTATTTTTCCCCTCTTCTTGCTTTTTCTAAACATCTTGATGGTTCTTGTCATTTTCTGTCGCTAATTAAGGAGACCTGTTAGTGTTTGTACTTCAGACTTTTTGGTTAAAGCTAGAAAGGCCTACTCTTATGGGATATCAGACACACATTAAAATATTGAAGACCATATAGTGAACACTTTTTAATGAAGAAAGTACGAAAATACCAAACTTTGTATGGGAAGCTGCATAAGACCATAATGAAATCAGACTCTTAGTGCTTCCAACATAAGAATTTATTTGATGGTAAAAAAAATAAGGGTTCTGTATACTCAGTGCAAATTATTCACATTTATACAATAGTTGGTCATATAGAGGGCATTATTTTAAGTACGAGTCAATATAAAATTGTAATGGTAAAGTGATTCATGGTCAAGACAAACCCACCAAACAAACAATGCTTTTTAAGTTTACATATGATATACTTTCATATAACAACACCCTTTCCTGCATTCAGATTGCACTTTTCAGAAAATCATACATTCATATCCCACTAAAATCAACGAAATAAAGCCAAATCAAGGAAAAAGTGCAAATTTCATGTACAATCTATATAATTTTTATCTCAAAAGCGCAACATCCTAACGAAAAATTATGACTGACTTTGTGATCGCTTTCTGTTTCTGAACAAGAAACAAAGCTGAATTCAGTGGGTTTTTGACATGCATGAATCACCTTTTGTCTGATTTTTAGAAAGACTGCTACTTATTAGATGGACTGTCCAAACTACAGTGATATTGCCTGCAATGTTGATATTGTAACATGCCTCAGGCAAGGGTGTTATCAGTGTTAAAAGCAATATGTGTATCAAATCACAAGGATTGGAATTTATTGATAATGCTCTCTGCATAAGCAACTTTTGTGTTTACACATGTATTTCATCGAAAAAATTTGTAGCAAGCATTATTTTCAGGTAATATCCTGGGTATCACACATTTTGAATATCACATGACCATGTTTTAACCAATAAAAGTTGCTCATTCTTTCCTGATATGAAATATAAAATGTTTATACATGTAAGTAGAAATATGAAAGATTTTTTTGACAATTGTTGCGAAGAAATCAACTTAAAGAGATTTAAAATCTGTTTATGGTGAGGTCATCCTGTGGTTTTAAATAAAAAATAGTAACCATTTTATTAGATGAAAAACTAAAAAGCCAACTAAGAAAGCAGTGGTACAATGTATATTTATTTAAATTAGTTTTAGGATTTATTGTAGGAACATAAACTTTTTGGAGAAAAGGGGATCATTTGTGTATAAGCAAGACCTTGGAGTTATTTCTCAGAATTTGTAATATATCCTTTTTCCACTTATGTAAACAATTGAAAATAAGAAATTGTAAGACGTACATTTAATAATGAATACATTGCTGAAATTAACTGTGTAATTTCTACTTTTATTATGCCCTGTGCTGGTCCGGGTGTCAAAAGAATAGGCCTGCAGCAGCGCTAAGCTTGTCGTAAAAGGCAACTAAATAGTGCTCAGAAACCTAGCCGGGGGCTAGGGCGCTCTGCCCACAGAGCAACTGAGATGTGTGCCCCAGGTGGTGGAATGGGGTACCCCTGGCGTGTTACATGCTTGGGTTGTCAGGCTATAATACGGAAAACCTAACCGCAAACCATAGTGGTGCACCGTGTTGGGAAAGATGCCACGTTCCTCGCACGTTAAAGAACCCTACTGTGGTATTCTCCCGGAGTAGGAACCATAGGGCTCCGCCACAGGAGGCTAAATTGCCCAACCTTACCCACCTCTCCCTATTTCCAGTGGCAATCAGAATTTGCTGACCCCATTGTCCTTGTGTCCCATCCCTTATTTTCATTTCATCATCCTTTCATGTTTATTTTATCATCAATTTCATGTTCATCGTTTGAATATAGCTGAAATATTGCTGCTCGGACGTTAAAACCCCAACAAACAAACAAACAAACAAATCTACTTTTATTACAGCTGATGATATACTACTGGCAGAGAGTTGATGTGTCATTATGGTACATCACTACAGAGGATGCTCCAATGACATCACTGTTCTTTATTCTAGTTCATATCTTTAGTTGGACAATACTGTTCCTAGAGAACACATTGACAGAACCTCTCTGTTTGATTGGAATTAAACAGGTATCTAAAGGTTTGATCAACATATCATACTAACCTGTTAATCTATTGGAGAATCTTCCCCATTGACACTGTCTTATTTGGGAGATAAATGTACATAAAAGCAAATTTTGGGTGTAAATATTCAATTAATTTAGCGTTTTTCATAGAAAATATATTAATATCAACCAAAGTGGACTCAAAACCCTTGGAGGACAAGACCATTTGCAAAACAAAAACCAGATAATTGCCTGAAAATACAATAAAACATTGATAAAATAAAAACACAGAAAAGGATGATCAACTGGTAATTTTGGCAAATCAAAATATAAATAATAACTTAATTCTTATAATACACAAGATTACCCTAAGAAGAACTAGGTGATTTGTTTTTTTTTTAAAGTTAATATTTACTTGTTCAATATTTATTTTACGAAAATACATGCTTTGACTTAGCTTTCACTCTGTGTAGTATTTAACATATTTTCAGTTATTCTACAACATCATGGGATACAAGTCACCCAAAAGAAACTTTAGTAGGCAGTTTCAGGAGCTGTTGAATCACATGCCCCACCCAGGGACTGTCTGTTTTATGATGATACTGTGGGTATGTCCAGTTATGACATTAGATAGATGGTTACTATCGACAGTTCTGACGATGTATATGTGTTTGGAGTACAGTGTGACACATCAGGATTATAGTTATACTGTAAAACAGATACAGACAGCCCAGTATGTCACATTGTCAAAGTCTTCCAGCTCTTGTATCATGGAAGATAACTCTGAAATCATTGAATAATTATATACTACCACACTTTATAAGTTAAATGTACCGTACTGTGATTTTTGTAAGAATCCCAAATTGTGCTATATTACACTTACTGTTAAATATATTTTTTATTGCACTGGATATATAGGGGAGTGAACCTTAGATTTTACACTTATTATTACCAAAAGATGTAAATTAAGAAATTACTGTGATGTATTTATTTTTATAAAAAATGCAACTTCCACATTTTGGAGTTTTTAACATTTATTCGGAATATTCTGAAAACTCCAAAAACTAAAATCCTTTTTCCGTCCTGCATTCTGTTATCAACGCATGCAATTATATGTTCCCATAGTTCAAAAAATGCAAAAAATTCTAGTGTGGATGAAGTTGTTCATTTGACATAGTCTGTACAAATTTGAGATTTGAAAACTTAGTGTAACAGATGGGGTTTAGCAAAGGCGACTAAATAGTGCTCAGAAACCTAGCCTGGCTAGATGCTCTGCCCACAGAGCAACTGGGTGTGTGCCGCAGGTGGTGGAATGGGGTACCCCTGGGGTGTTACATGCTGGGGTTGTCAGGCAATAATACGGAAAACCTGACCGCAAACCATAGTGGTGCACCGTGTTGGGAAAGATGCCACGTTCCTTGCGCATTAAAGAACCCTGCTGTGGTATACGATAGGAGTAGGAACCTTTGCACTCCGCCACAGGAGGCTAAATTTCCCGACCCTACCAATCCTTCCCTTTTTCTTGTGGTAATTAAAATTTGCAAACCCTATTATCCTTGTGTCCCATTCCTATTTTCATTTCTTTATCATCGTTTCATGTTCATTTTATCATCCATTTCATGTTCGCCTGAATATACATGTAGCTTAAATATTGCTGCTTGGGCATTAAACCCCAACAATCAATCAATCAATCAATCTATTGAGTAACAAACTTATCTATTAATTTTTCTGGCTGTAAACAGTATTGCTTATATTATTGCAATGCAACATTTTCCACCATTTAGTATATTTTGTAATGCCTAAAGAGCGGTAAAGTATTCAAGAATTTAGTGTAGAATGCTTTGAACATACTGTTATCTGTTGCTTCTGTGTACTGATCTCTAGATTGAATATGAATGAAATGAATACTGATAAGACAAGGATATACCAATATTTAACCATGTAATATTTCCTTATCTCATCCACAGTTTAGATGAAACATGCAATGTTTGTGACATCACAGTAAAAATTTTCATGATGTCTTGTAAATAATAAGGAATTTCAGCAAGCAGTGTGTTCTAAATTGGCAAACAAATCACAAAATTAATTTTAAAAGTGAAAAAAAAGACTCAAATGCAGCACTTAAAAAGCAAGACTTAGACTTCAATTTTCTCAAACTTGACAAAGCCTTATTTGAAAACTAAGAAATCTTACCCTTGGGTGTCTGAGATTTCTCTGTCTTGCATGTCCACACTCAGAAGTATTAGACTCTTAATATCTCATTTTCTTTTCATGGGACTTCAATGACACTGACTCAGGAAAAAATGTATTTATAGAACTATTTTTCCTGTTTTTGCCGTACTATGTCAAAAATGGCAGAATTTTCATGTTACATTTTTTATGCATAATGATTTTAAAATTTACATTTGAATGTGTTCTCTTGTTTCTTTTACAATTACTGTTAAAGACTTTATATTCTATGTTATGATGCCATAGTTTTTACACATTTTTTAGTTTTTAGAAATAAAGATCAATTATCTTAGTATGCTTTCATTGTGTTGTCAAAAGTAGCAGTGGATGAAGATATATCTGTTTCTGTTGTTTTTGCTGTGGCACGTCAGTTTTTATCATGGAACAGTAATTAATGGTAGACCATTCTTATTGCACCGAGAACTTTATTGCTAATTTTAATAAAATTTATATTTTCAACAAGCATATCCTGTGAACATATAAAATTTCACAGTGAAACTGAAGTGTGTAAAGTAGTATCAGCAAAAGTTATTTTTAACACAATATAATGCAAATCATTTTTTTAGGTTGAAACTGTGAAAATTGATATTCACCAATATATTCAATTGACAAAATCCACGAAAAATTAGCAACCACAAAAAAAATAATTCGTTTATAGTAGTATAAGTTAAAATTTTCTTTAAACATTGTTACAAATGTATAGAATGGCAAAAACTGATTTAACATAAAAAATGCATAATTTATTGCAAAATCTTTTGTTTGCTATAAAAAAAATATTGAAGTGAGGTAAGAAAGGAGACAGTACATATATATAAAAGTCATACTTTGTCAAACATCGAAATTAAATAGGTCTGTAGGACTTGATAAAGAGAAAAAAAAAACTATAATATAAAATAATTTATATTTTTACCATACATAATATACAATCACTGAAAGAATTTTACAGTAACCACTGATCAGCTCATTAAGTCCATCAACGTATGTAATAAGTCAAATTAAGTCATTCATTTACTGTGTACAAATCTTTTAAAACTAGTTCAATTGTGAAAATAAGCTAGAAATCTGGACAGTTTTGATTTTTTATGCACGGTCTCACAGGAATACATCACATCAGTACGTAAAAGATACTTCCTCCCAGTTTTCACATGTGCCCCCTCGTGTAGAATATCATGTTCAAATATTAGTACACAACCTATAGAAGAAGGAAAAGTAGAAATATCAAAATACACGTCAATTTGTCAGAACCAAACTATATTCCAACATAATGTGTAAATGGAGTACGGTATATGACGTAATTTTGTGTTTCTAGAAAAGCAGAGGACGCTTACCCTATCGGTACATCTGGTCCATGCTCCAAGTTTTTATTGGAGTCCAGTTACTCATTTACTTTTGTTCTTTTTACCTGTTATATTGGTTAGTTTACGTATATTCTTTGTTCTGCGTGTCTGTTTTCCATGTCTAATTTTTTTCTTTGGAATATAATCTTGATTTCCACACGAAGCTTGGTTCACTTGATTACTCTAGATCTTTGGCACTTTATACTAAATTGGAAAGAAAATCAGTTATTCAGTTTTTACCAGTTTCGTTTAGTTTTTGATTGGTACTAGTTTGGTTTGCTTGGAAATGACGACAACGAAAAGAAAAAATATTGTAAGAGCCCTCATTACCGGAAATTTTGTACAATGTATCAATGACTATCTGATGTTGTGTTAATAAAACCTTGGTCTACACAAAAAGTTAAATCTTTGGGAAATCCAATTTATCTCTAAGGCTGTGCAAATTGGATATTGGTAATTGTCTCTCAAAATTTTATTTTATGCAAAGTACTGACTGAGGAAATCTGATTGTGCGTGTGCCAAATTCTGATACTGAGGATAGTTATCTCGATAAGTTTTAATTCAGAACTTCATTACACGTGCAGTAATAAGACACCAGTACGCATATTAAACCTTGGTGCAATTAATGAAGTTTTGTCCACATTTTATTATGGGCTTGTCCCTTTCAGAATAAGTGTTCTCAGATGCTCAAATTACAGTACCCCTGTTATCCAGTGGATAATACATTGAGAATAACCCTAACCCGTATTATGGTTAATATTATAAATTTAAGTAGTAACTTGAATGTTAAAAAATCATGTTCATGTTTTGGATATTCTGAGTGTTGCATGGTTTTCCAAACAATACTGAACTATGTTGCTAAAATATTAATTAAAAAGTAATTTGACAATGTTCTAATGTAGCCAATAAAACACAATTAGTAACCATGACAACAAAGAGGCAATGTGTTGTTATATTTTTCGGCTATTGCATTCTCTGTGAATTTTCACTGTTGGATATATTACTAGTACGTACCAGTTCGTGGAACTATTACCGTCTTCTCCTCTTCGGACATAGATAAAAAAATTGTTTGTCCTCCCTCAAAGTCCTGTCATAGTTATCATATAATGAGTTTATCAGATTTTAGTCATTTGAATTCGTCTATTCCAATTTCATTTTTATGCCAACCAAAATATTTAGCAGTTCCATATAGTGAGACTGGCCGTCAACTCAATATTCAATGAAAAAACACTAGCTTTCCCTGTATACCTAGTGAGCAATTATGGACTACTGTATACCATGTCCTTCAGATCGAATGACAAATAAACAAAGAGAAGTAGCCCGATATATTTGCTTACTTCATTTAGCCTGACCACTACTAGAATACAAAAATACCACTTATATGAATATCGCCAATTGTGAGATATGCCGTACAAGTGTTTCATAGGGATACCACCCATTAGCAATGATCAAATTCAATGGAAGATCTTAATTCAAATTCATAATTCAATTGTATATAAGTAGTTCTCAAAACCAAAACAATTGTAATATGAAACAAACCCGTCACCACAATGTTCTACCATTCAGATATTCAGCTGAGTTTTATTTTGTTAATCAAATCTTTAATAATAAGTTAAAGCAAAGCTTTACTGACCACCGATTGAAGCAAACTTGTTTTTGTTTTTTTATTCTATGGTTTAAAAATAACTGAAACATTTCTTACCTCATTTAAAAATATATGAACCGAAAGATAACTCCGATCACCATTTTCGTTCACGTTAGAACCATCTAAATGCGGATGAAAATTTTCTCCCGGATCATACCGGAATACTCTACAACTGAAAGGGGTACACATTTACAATATAGATTGTTTATTGTCATTGGGACTTATCAAAGATTTATGACAGTCCCTAAGTTTCCGAAAAATCGAGCTTGTAATTATGTATTGTTATTTAACGAGTGATGGTGATATTTGTGTCTGTCTATGATGAAATAACCCCAATCACGTGGTGCTAATAGTATAAATAAAGAGGTCCACAATGCATCTGAATTCGTCACTTAGATTCAAATTATATACATGTTCTAGGAAGCACTTGACTAAAGACACTACAGACACTATCAAGTCAGCCTCATATCTTGACCTACTTTAATACAGATCGATTGTAAAGAAAATACTCATGACAAAACTATACGACAAACAAGATGACTTCTCATTCAGTATTGTCAACTTTATATAAATATTTCAAGATATACTTTACTTCTTTTGATACAACTAAAGCTTTTCATACACTATAATGCATTATGCATTATACACATATTTTTGTCTGTCTTCCAGACAGGTAGACTAGGAATCGCTTGGTACCATATCTATTGATGATAACACCTAACTTATATTCAATAAGGGTAACAACAAAATTACCGAACACTAAACCGATCCAAAATCTAGTCGTCCAAAACAAATCTGGCAAAATAGATATAATTCTGGTATTGCAACGGTCCTCACTTGGTACAGGCATTTCAAAGAAAATGGTGGGTTTTACAGGGAGCTAACCTCTCTCTTCCATTTCGGCGTGAATATACCTGTGGTGATTAGATAGCATTTGCATGCTATTGGGTCATAATTGGTTGATTAGCGGTACATGTAGCATTGATCAGCGGCACAAAAAAAAAAAAAAAACAATGTACAAAAAAAAAAAGCATTCCTCATTTTGTTAGAAGAAACTGAGTATTTTTTTTTTCAATCAAGGATTGAATCTAAATAAAAAGAAGTCATATTCAATTTCAATTTAATGTCCTCAGAGGTCAAATGTTAACTTTATTTATTAACTAAAAAGCTTCCATAGCTTTTATGCCAAATCATTCAATGTCAGTAGAATTTACATCAAGGACAATTATTCTAGTGATTCCTACAACTTGTGATGAATTCATTTGTATTTTCATAAAAATCAAGTGTGCGCTAACGTTTAAGATAATATACAAATGTTGATGACGTCAAAGTAACGTACGCAAATTTCGTCTGTTAAATGATTTACTATATTTTTCATCCAATCAGAAAGCTTATAATCTCTGAAATTGAATAAATAATTAATAAATAGCTTTGAAAACGATGTCCAAGATTGCAAAATTGTACTGATAGACAATATCCTAAAGCAGAGATAGTTCATCACAAGGTAGCTTAGTAAACCCTATTGGTTAAAAGTTTTTTTTTTAAATAAACCAAAGAAAAACAAAACAAACAAAACAAAAACAAAACAAAAAAACAAAACAAAACAAAACAGTGATCCACAGTGAAGTGAAATTGGGTATATATTTGTAAATAACCACAAGTATCAAGAAAAAATAAAACGACGAAACGAATTAATTCCTTTTATACAAATCTTTCTACTTTGTATCTGTGATTAAGTGGTAACTTCACTCATCAGTCGTACTTTACATTTGTATATCTACAAGCCATCAATTGTTTTGTTATCAAGGAAGAGATTTTATTATCAAATGACATACCTACAATCTTACCGATTATTTAGGCCTTTAATTGGTCTGTTATTCCAGGTCTCGGGTACAAGTTTTTTTATTTTATCCCATGTTAATTCAAAATCATATTCCAGAACACAGTGGGAACAGTTCCAGAACTCTTCACTTTGACTTTTTCTAAGGGAAATAAAATATTATTTTGAATACATTTAAAACAAAGGTTATGTACTTTTAATTACTTCACATGCATTACTGCAATTAACGGTTGAATATACACTGCAAATATACAAATACAAAAATACCAATTCTATAACTATTACACATTGATGACATAACCCCCTTATAACTATGACAAAATCTTTCCAATTTATGTTTTCAAATAAAATCTTAAAAACAAAGGAAATTTTACTTTTTTCAATGTAATACATTTAATTCCTAATCACCACGTGTATAGAATCAACATAGTAGGATTACAAAGGAAAACTTTTAATACTATGGATGTTATCAAATCTTACAAGATATTCTTACACCGATTTAGTAATCTTTTTTGAGGTAACACGAATTTTGCATAATTTTAAATGGTTAAGTATCAAGAAACATTTTGTATCTTGCAGCAAATATATAAAACATTTATCAAAAAAGTGACCAACTTAATGTCAAATTAACCGAAATCGCCCAAGTGTGAATCGCACCTGTGGTTGCTCCATTATAAGTTTGATGGGACCTTTTTTAGGGCTGCGCCTGACAGGGTACTTAATTGTAACTAAACTCTTATTTTATTCATTTAACAACGTTACGAATACAACAGGCGTAGCAGCAGGACATGTCTACTCTTCTAGAGCACCTGATGTTTATTTATTTTTTTGTTTATTGTGGGAATTGATATTGCAAGCGCTTTTGTTTTTGTTTTTGTTTTTGTTTCCTTTATATGCAATTTTATTTTTTTTTTTTTTTTTTTATTTTTTTTTTTTTTGGTCAAGTATTGTTTCCTTTATATGCAATTTTATTTTATTCGATAAATTGTGTCATTAGATCGCCGTTCTTTCCTGTTTCACGTTTACGCCGTTTATACTTTTTTCTCTCTCTGAATTATTCCTCCATACATTTTTTTTCATGTTCGATATTTTTACCGATATTCAGCCTTAGCTCCATATCAAATTTTTGACTGGAATAGGGTAAATTTAGATCATCAATTTTAAACTAACATTTTAGCAAACATTGTATAATCGTGAATAACGGCTTAAATACAGAAATTAACAACACCACCCCCCCCCCAAAAAAAAAAACAAAACAAAACAAAAAAACAAAAAACAAAAACAAAAACAAAAACAAACTTATAAAGAGCGTATACATGTAAAAATATTGTACGAACTATATGACTCTCTTTGTATTTACCAAAGTATAGTGTTTTAAGTTTTGGGTTAAACATAAGGAATAGTTTTGATATATATTGACAATAATTCATATTTTTCGATGTATCATTTTGTACTTTCAGAAAAGTATAGAAAATCACTACATACTAATATAAAAACTTATTAAGCTTACACCAAACGCATCTTTTAAATACCGTCTCGCGACCAGACTGTTTCCATACCGGTTTGTAAGGGAATATAATTATACAAATCTGATGATGAATGTGTAATTTCAAGCCAATGTAAGTTTCATTGTGAGGAATGATATCTTTCAAATATTTAGCATTAATCATATTAAAAGTGCATAATATATGATCGATTTATTGCTGATTAGAATAGATTACAATGGACAAGCAATCAAAAGATAACACCCACTTCCAAGGGGGTATCGACCTATGAACTACTTTCTGTCCCTGATGTATAAATAACAACCTCTGTCATGCATTAAATAAAATACAACTGCGTTTACATTTTTTCTAAAAAAAAAACAATGTTGACGTCACAGCAATGAAAATTCGCTGGGATAGACAAAATAAACAAAAGACAGGACCATTTAGAAACTATTAATAAAAGTGTATGTGGTACTTTGAATCCTCTCATCTTAAATTTGTTTCCGCATAAAGAAATAAAAAAGCAAATAATCACGGAATTTTATATACAACATAAATGCCAGACTACCATCCCTAGCTGTATATCATATAAATATAATACTATTACACTTTTGTTTAAGGTAGATTAAGTAAATCCTTACTGATTTTCCTCGGTATAAGATGCTGGTTCAAACCCAATATCTTCGGCCGTCTTTATTAGTTCATTGCATTCCTACAATAAAACAGCCGTTACAGAGCTACCATGGGAAGATGAATCGTACTTTAATTTAAATCTATAAAGTTCATTTTTCTTTTGTGACGGACCAAATAATGTATCTACCATGTTTACTTAATTAAGAGATCTGTCGAATTTATTTATTATTATTTTTTTTAATTTTCTTTCATTTTAAACCCTTTCAACCTAACAGATAAGCAATTTGAAAATTTGAATATCTTTATATTGGAAGTGTAAGAATTATATTGCATGCTATAAATCTGCTATCTACTCAGAATAAAAGGGATAATACGGTTTCTGGAACACAAAACATCATCTAAAACCTATGGACATTATTTTTCACAAACAGATGAAAACAGGACTGAAAATAAATTGCATACTAATTAGGACCAAGCAAGTCCTTGCCCTTATGTGTCAAAAACAACTGGATTGGTATCCAGTATGCAGTGTGCACCACACAATTACGTGTACAAAATAATTATGGTCGAACTTTATGATTTTGTCAATATATTTGCAGAATTTAAATATTGCTTAAGACGTAATTTTTTTTTCATATGGCAAAATTAGGTCTACGAAAGGATGGAATAAGCATATGTATTGCACATATTTCATTAGTCTTCGATAACAATTTCAGAACAATACGTTTACCTCCTTGTCTAAGACATTTCTGATCACATAGGCTAATTTACCCATCCATTGACGAGGTAGATCAATCTGCTCTTTTCCTAATTCCATAACACCTACAGTAATACAATGCTGTTCTTATGGTACTTGATTTTGTGGATTTCATTGGTGAAAAAAATTGCAAAATACAATTCCAAATGAAACGTGAAGTTTTTATTCTACTCACGTCTACAATTTGGGCAAATATTAGATGATCTGATGCAAATGCGAGAAAATAACGATTCATATAAAATGATGCACAGAGAATATTTATCTTAAAAAGTTATTTCTGTATCATTTATCGTGCTAGAATATACCTTGAATTATTAACTTGGAGCACCATAGAGTGTCTTCAAATAAAAAGTATATAAAGAATGTTTCAAAATGAAAAATATAGGTAGAATTCATTCCAACCTATAATCGGACCGGTCGAAACAAGTTTTGTAATATACTTATAATAATTTGAAAAAAAAATGTTTGAGAACTTAATATATAAAATGTGTTTTACTGCAAAATTGTCTTTTTTTCAACATGTTTTGAACATGACCTTATAGAAATAATTATCAACATTTTTTTGAAAAATAATGGTTTCTCAAAACAACACCACAGGAATTTATTACTTTTAAAGTTTACGTTTAAAATCAATTCTAAATAAAAGACAATATTAAGAGAAAAGAGCATAAAGGAAAAAAAAATGAATAAAAACACAAATGATTAAATTACGGAAATAATAAAAAAATAGAATTCGAATATACTTTTGTGTGCATTATTAAAAATTACTAAAGATTTTAGGGTTTGATAGGTGTTTTTTCCCTGTTCCACTAAAAGATTACACAATATGTTACTTACTGTAGTTTATGTGCGTCTTCCTATACTAATCAGTCTAGTAAACGAGTCCATTTTTGAATTATTGTTTCGGCAAGAAACGAATTTTCTTCAATCGTAATTCACAAAGGACACTTCTAATATAACAGCTTCGCAGCTTGTCTGATATATATATTGTTATACGCTATACAAGAAACATTCTAAAGCAATTGTGTGTGACACGCATAAAATACAGTGACAACGAGGATAATCTCTTTATTAATGGCGAGATCAAACATTGATATCGTTTAAGCCCCCTTACTGCAGAATACATCATGCTGTGGGTTTATTGAACTATATGTCCTTGTCAAAGATTAATGTGCATCTCAAAGCAATCAGATTTGTATGTTTTACACTTTAGTCCATGCTTAAAATTAACGATGATGGACGAACCCAAAGTACTATCCATAAGTCGCTGTTTTATCATTTAGATCACGACAGTATCGAGTTACAATTTCCCCATATTTCTGACTCGTTTTACCAAAATACAAAAAGGTTTTTACGAAAACAGTCTTTTACTTTGAATGAAAATAATGTAGAGTCATTTTGTTCCTTCATTTCCTTCGTGTTTATTTATTCCAATTCATACTTTAAAGAAGGTGATTTGACTTAAATATAACCAATGCATCCATCATGGCAAAAATTAGAATAGTTAACATGCATGAATATGGCCACACCTAATACATCACAATGAACAATAACAACAGTTTATATCAATAAATTATTTCCAAAACGTTTACTATATCAAAGCAGAGAAAAAGTCATCACCAAAATTTTACTATGAACTAGACATAAATTACCTTTTAAGATAAACATTTTACAGAAGCCTGTCATTTCAGACAAAACTTTCAAGGCTTAATGATAATACTTCTTCTATATCAAAATTGAAATAAATTTAAGTAAACATGTGGAGGTTATTCAACTGTTAAGTACTGATATATTTAACGACATGCTTGGATAAAAACTAGACTTCAAAGGCACATATGGGCTCAGTTGTACAAAATATTATCAGATGGAAACTATATTATTTACTGGATAACTTATATAGATTGCACTAGACTTATCCCACGGATAACCATTGTCCAGCGGATATACAATTTGAATAACTGCACCCAGATGTCTTGCAAGAAGCAGACACTTTGCTCCCTCGAAGCTTCCGAGTTTTCCTTCCCTCGTTTGTCTACCCCGGACTTGACTTTTATGAGCAACTCGGCGGGTGTTTCTAGAAAAGCAGAGGACGCCTACCCTACCAATGCACCTGGTCCATGCTTCCAGTTTTTAGTGGAGTCCGAGTTGCTCATTTACTTTTGTTACTTTAACTTTCTTTCGGATTACTTTTTTACTTTTACTTTTTTACTTTTACTTTTGTTAACTATGATTTTAGTTACTTTATGTTCTTTGTTGTGTATGTCTTTGTCCCTGGATTACATTCTTTTGATTACCGCTATAACTTTGGTTCCCTTGATTACTCTTTAACTCTGATGTTCGTGTTGGGATTGTGCTGTTTTTATTCCTTTCTGTATGTCTTTTTTGTTTTGTTTTTTTTTATGTGTGTATTGTTCAATGTGTAGTTTGTCTGTTGATCTTAAGTTGTAAATTCCCAGCGCTGTTTGACCTAAGAATCTACTCTCGTTTGTGCCTTTGGTAAGATGGTACACCTAGATACAAATATATAGTTCTATGTAGAGATTCCTCATACTTTGTAAGAAATAATTCCAAATCATCTTCAAAATATACAGAGGAAGACGTTAACAAAATGTTGGAATTTTTAACCGACAATATATTTGTCTAGTGTGGTGGACGCGTTTTTCAACAAACGGTCTGTATTTCAATGGGAACAAATTGTACTCTTCTGCTTGCTGATCTCTCCCTTCTTTTTTACGAGCTGACTTCATTGCTGATCTAATCCGAAAGAAAGAATATCGTTAACCTAGATTCTTTGATCTCAGTTTCCGCTATATAAATGACGTATTATCTTTAAACAATCCTAATTTCGGGGTTCTGATACATCGCGTCTACCAAAATAACATGAGATAAGGGATACTATAGACAGACACTGTGAAGTCAGCCTCATATCGTGACCTACACTTAAAAAGCGATGTTGAAGGAAACTGAACGACAAACGTGAAGACTTTTCAGTCAGAATTGTCATCTGTGGCAACATCCTCTCAGCACCTGCGTATGGAGTGTTCATATCACAACTCATACGTTATGCCAGAGCTTGCCGAAACTACGCAGACTTTTTGTATCTCGCTAGAATTCTAACAAATAGGCTTCTGGAAAAGGGTAATGTTGCTACAAGATTGACGTCTTCACCACAGAAGTTTTATGGTTGTGATCATGAACTCGTGAATCCTTATGGTGTATCCATCTGCGCCATGAAAACTGATTAATTCAACGTGTCATATTTTTCCTTTCTTTGTTTGTCCACCCCGGACTTGACTTCTAATGAACAACTCGGTGGGTGTTTCTAGAAAAAGCAGAGGACGCTTTACCCTACCGGTGCACCTGGTCCATGCTCCCAATTTTTAACGGAATCCGAGTTGCTCATTTCCTTTTGTTACTTTGTATGTATGATTTTGGTTACTTTATTTTCTTTGTTGTGTATGTTTGTATTCGATGTCTGGTCTTTGTCCCTTGATTACATTTTTTTATTACCGCTATAACCTTGGTTCCCTTGATTATTCTTTAATTATTGCATGCTCTCAATAAACCACCAGAACGTCTTTTCCAATTCTACTTGTATACAGTCCCTAATCCTCTGTTCATCTCATCGCTAGGTGTTCTTGTCTTGACATCAGAATTTTAAAAGAAAGTGTATAATCAAGCAAACCAAGATTCTTGCGGAAATCAAAAGGACATAAAATAACAAAAAAAAATACAAAGTAACAAAAGTCGTCAATGAAAACTGATTTGTTTAGCGTATTATAGTTTCCCTTTCATCCTTCGTCTACATCGGATTTGACTGTTTGTGAGCAACCCGATGGGTGTTTCTTAAGAAGCAGAGAACGCTTACAGTATCAGTACAAGTGGTCCATGCTCCCAGTTTTCAGAGTCCGAGTTGCTCATTTACTGTTGTTACTTTATATGTATTATTTCTGTTATTTAATGTTCTTTGTTGTGTGTTTTACATTATAATTTTGTAAATTATAAACAATGCAACTTTTATTTTTAAAATATCTATATCTGTCAACCTTGATATTAGTTTCCACATATACGTTATTTGAACAACTATTTATGCAGTAATTCATATAAAAATACTTACATTTTAAAAGCAACATTGTTCAAAAAAAGATTGGATTACGTTATTTGGTTACTCTGTAAATATGGACGGAAAAAAAGTCATCATGAAAAATGAATCCTCAGATTGCTGTTCATTGTATTTGTATAACTTGAATGAATAAAACATACACGTTCATATTGAACATAAAAGCAACAACATTTTCAAATTGTATGATGAATATACTCAGTGAAATGTTGGTTATGACGAAGTGGTATTTGTCCTAGTGGTAGTGGTATCTTTTGCTAAAAATAGTTTGTAATATGACAAAATCAAAACGCACTCTTGTCTTTATCCATTCCATAAGTAGGTCAGCATTTACAATTTCCATATTTTTTTCGACAATTAATAGAAGAATATTCAGGTTACTGTGTGTAGAAACAAAACGTGTTCATCATTTGTAGTTTTGAAATTTTTATCGGAGAATTAATATTTTGACAATCTGAGTGGGGTTTACTTACTCTGATATTCATAATATCTTACCTCCTGAATAGAAGATGTTTACATGTAACGCCTAGCGTATAGGTTATACATCTATGGTTTTATAAAATACATACTGCTTGAGTGTAATTGGTATTAATGAAGACATTGTGTATTTTTCACATATAAATATATTTCTATGTTCGTTTAAATTCTTGTATGTATTGTCTATTGCATGAATCATCTTGTACATTCCTTTCTGTGTTGACTCCTTTCTTCGTTCCATTACTTCACCAGGTGTATGGTCATGCAATCATATTTTACACATTTTATATTTGAGATAGAAATAAATCAGAAATAATCAATAAAATGCGGTTGCTGGAATTCATTAAACTCAAACTTCAATGAATACGCGTTTATAAAGGTTTAGGAAAATATAAATCAGAAATAATCAATAAAATGCGGTTGCTGGAATTCTTTTAAACTCAAACTTCAATGAATACGCGTTTACACAGGTTTAGGAAGATATAAATCAGAAATAATCAATAAAATGCGGTTGCTGGAATTTATTTAAACTCAAACTTCAATGAATACGCGTTTACAGGGTTAAGGAAAAATACAAAACAAATATTCGTATTAAGTGATTTTGACCATTCTTAAAACTTTTCTTCAACAGAAAATGATAGAACTTTATATTTATATAAAAACTATTACCTTTTGAAATCTGCCACAATACAAACTGAAACTGAAAGTAGATTTAATTTTCGAAAAAAACAAATAAGGATATTTACTATTGTTTCAAAATGGCCGTTATATGGAAAGTAGTTATGTTTATATTAAAAAGACGAATTGCAATTTCTTGGTGAAACATTTGCGATCAACTGTAAGTAAATACAACCATTATGTGACAGTTGGTTATTTACGCAGTTTAAATGAGAGGCAAGAGAAAGCGTCTAAGACGTGTTTTATTGATATTTTCTGTGTTATGATCTGTGATATGGTAATACTTCCCTTTGGCCTTTGAAACGTAATAATTGCATTTTAATTAAGACAATGTAGATCATTATGTAGGTTTCTGTCGGTATAATGGATGGATTGAAATTGAACGTAAACAAAAGTCAGGACAATGATGTATAACAAAGAATTTTACCTTTGTTCTGAGATCAGATTAAGCAAAACTATAATGGCGGGCGATGACCCATGTCATTCAGCCATTTCTTAAGTAGGTCAGCATTTACAATTTTCAATATTTCTTTTCGACAATTAATAGAAGAATATCCAGGCTACGTGTGTATAAACAAAACATGTTCAACATTTGTAGTTTTGAATTTTAATCGGAATATTAATCTGTGTTGGATTTACTTACTTTTATATTCATCATATATTACCTCCTTAATAAAACTATTATTTATTTTTACATGTAATGCCTAGCATAAAGATTATACATCTATGGTTTTATGAAATACATACTGCTTGAGTGTAATTGGTATTTATGAAGACATTGTGTATTTTGTTACGTATTAATATATTTCTATGTTCGTTTAAATTCTTGTATGTATTGTCTATTGCATGAATCATCTTTTACATTCCTATCTATGTTGACTCCTTTCTTCGTTCCATTACTTCACCAGGTGTATGGTCATGCAATCATATTTCACACATTTTATATTTGAGATAGAAGTAAATCAGAAATAATCAATAAAATGCGGTTGCTGGAATTCATTTAAACTCAAACTTCAATGAATACGCGTTTACAAAGGTTTAGGAAAAATACAAAAGAAATATTTGTGTTAAGTGATTTTGACCATATTTAAATTTTTTCTTCAATTTAAAATGTTAGAACTTTACATTTATATAAAATATGTTTATCAACCTTATTTCGACCTGTGCAGGTCCGGGTTTCAAAGGAATAGGCCTGCAGCAGCGCTAAGCTTGTTGTAAAAGGCGACTAAAAAGTGCCCAGAAACTTAGCCGGGGCAAGGGCGCCCTGCCTGCAGAGCAACTGGGCTGTGTGCCCCAGGTGGTGGAATGGGGTACCCCAGGTATGTTACTTGCTGGTGTTGTCAGGCTATAATACGGAAAACCTGACTGCAAACCATAGTGGTGCACCGTGTTGGGAAATATGCCACGTTCCTCGCACCTTAAAGAACCCTGCTGTGGCATTCGATAGGAGTACTAACCTGTACGCTCCGCCACAGGAGGCTAAATTGCCCGACTCTACCCATCCCTCCCTTTTCCTAGTGGCAATCGTCGACCCTGTTTCCCTTGTGTCCCATCCCTTTTTATTTTATTATCATTTCATGTTCATTTTATCATCCATTTCATGTTCATCGTCTGAATATAGCTGAAATATTGCTGCTCGGACCTTAAGCCTTAACAATCAATCAATCCTCGCGCGTTAAAAAACCCTACTGTTATTTTCCCGGAGTAGGAACCATAGGGCTTCGCCACAGGATGCTAAATTTCCCGACCCTACCCACCTCTCCCTATTTCCAGTGGCAATCAAAATTGTCGACGCCATTATCCTTGTGTCCCATTCCATTTTTTATTTCAACATCATTTCATGTTCATTTTATCATCCACTTCATGTTCATCGCCTGAATATAGCTGAAATATTGCTGCTCGGGTGTTAAACCCCAACAAACAAACGATTGACCTTATTCCAAACTCTTGAAATCTGCCTCAATACAAACTGAAACTGAAAGTAGATTTAATTTTCGAAAAAAACAAATAAGGATATTCAATATTGTTTCAAAATGGCCGTTATATGGAAACCAGTTATGTTTATATTAAAAAGACGAATTGCAATCTCTTGGTGATACATTTGCGATCAACTGTAAATAAATACAACCATTATGTGACAGTTGGTTATTTATGCAGTATAAATGAGAAGCAAGAGAAGTATTATAGATGTTTACATGTAATGCCTAAAGGTTATATATCTATGGTAGTATGTAATACATACCGCTTGAATGTTATTGGTATCTATGAAGACATTGTGTATTTTGAAGGTATTAATATATTTCTATGTTTGTTTTAATTCTTTTGTTTATTGTCTATTGCAGACTTTACACTGAATGGATCATCTTTTATATCCCTTCTTATGTTGATTCTTTCTTCGTTCCATTACCCCACCAGGTGTGTGGTCATGCAAATATATTTTACATATTAATATTTTAGGTAGAAATAAACCATAAGTATCCATAAAAATTCGGTAGCTGGAATTCCTTTAATCAATGGAATCAAGGTTATAGCGGTAATCAAAATAAATGGAATCCAGGTACAAAAACCAGACATGTAAAACAGATTTGCACAACAAAGAACATAAAGTAACTAAAATCATACATATAAAGTAACAAAAGCAAATGAGCAACTCGGACTCCATTAAAAACTAGGAACATTGACTAGGTGCACCGATAGGGTAAGCGTCCTCTCCTTTTCTAGAAACACTCGCCGAGTTGCTCATTAAAAGTCAAGTCCGGAGTAGACAAATGAGGAAAGGAAAACTGTGACCCGTTGAATAAATCAGTTTTCATTGTGCAGATGGATACACAATAACGATCCATGAGTTCATGATGACGACCATAAAACTTCTACAGTGATGATTTCAATCTTGTAGCAACATTATCCTGTTCCCGAAGCGTATTTGTTAGAGTGATAGCGCGATACAAAAAGTCTGCGTAGTTTCGGCAAGCTCTGGGATAACGTATGAGTTGAAACCTACTGACAATTTCATTGTAATGAAGAAAACCTAGACCACAATGTGGATGTCTGTCGTTAAGACGAGCTTAACATCTTTAAATCTCCAAAAAGAAAAAAAAATGATATTTTGAATAACATCACGCAATGAAACATGAAACGAATTAAATTGTCGGTTTGTTTGGTTGTTTGTTTGTTTTGTCTTGTTTTTTTTTATTTAACGTGAATAAATAAAATGAGGGATGCAGCCACAAACTTATCTACTCTCATTTTCATATTGTACTTAACATTTTGAATAGGTACATCCGACCAACGAAGTTGTGTATTTCATTTTCAGAAACAAAACTATTAGATTAAACAATGGAAAGCTTTTATCAATTAAAAGTTCGTTTTGTCAAAATATTTTGAATTCAATTTGATGACCTAAATCAATGGCTGGTCATTTTTGTGACATTGTTGTTTGCATGGGATTTAACAGAATAGGATTTTTAACGCTTGATTCCGGTAGTTTAAACTTCTTTCGTGTAAATAAAAGACCTTTCTTATTTTTGAAACACATACATATTTACTGTGGCTTCCCACGTGTCAGATGCTTTAGAGTGGCACAAAGCCAACAATTAGTTTGCCATACAAACTTCAGCATTGCTGGAATAAGTATTCAGCATATTTTAATTCCAGCTTAGAAGTATGCAAAGCATGGCCGCATTAGTGGGACTGGTTTCTGCGCAGACAAGGCGTGTCTTTGTTCTAATGATTTTAATTTTTTAGTTAATTATTCATTGTTTTATTTACAAATTTTCCACAAAGTAGGTCGTCTTTTGCATCCTATATAATGTGACTTCCATTCTTCCATACATTACTATGCTATGTATTTTGGTCTTTCCTAGATTAAGCACATCTGTCTATCTAGAAATAAATCAGACGCAATCAATGAAATTCGCTTGATTCAAATCAGCAGAAATAAATATCAATGCATGCGCGTTTACAAATCTTTATCATAAATGCACAAAAATGTATATGGTAAATGATTTTTACCAATTACGTACTATCCTTATACAAACAATACAAGAAGGTTACATCATATATCTAAATAAAATGAAATAGAAAATTTACTTCATCTTGAATTCAAAACTCTCCAATCTTAATTAAATTAGTCCTATCAATTGATTAATTCGGTCACTATATGTCCGATCTAAAAACAATCAATTCTACTTTCTGTTCTGGTGACCTTTCTGACCTTTGAAAGCAATGACATAGAAACCGAGAATCAGATTAATGGTCTATTAAATATATTTCACATAAATGAATAAAAGACAGAGACGACTGAAATAATACAGTAATATATATAGTAAACAGTGCGATCTTGCGATCGAAGAAACAACGAAATAACGAAATGGACAATTGTTCTTCTTTCACATCCATATTGAACTTAACAACACGAACTTTGTAGAAGCACTCTTGTGTATCAATATTGCTGAATTTACTCTATTAAATCTTTGTTATGACAATATGTGGTGTTTGCTTTACATCATTATTCAACATATAGATTTGCCGAAATAAAATAAGGTTTTACATGGTTATCAAATGAATGCATGTTTGAATAGAACAGTTAAAATAGGACATGCAAAATCAATTGAAATGCTTTCAAACTAAACAAAAAGACTTGTCTCTTTCCCACATCGAACCCGATTGAAATACCAATAATAGTGAACTTGACTATAATAATGTTTTGACTGTTACTCAGGACAATTTTACATTCACAGTGGATTTCTAACCCAGTTGATTATTTTTTTATCTTCACATCAATTCTTGAATCATCACTTCATACTCGACTTATAATTTAAAGTTTTAAAAATGTGTTACATTATTTTATCAATTACAGTAGCATGGAATAACTTTAAGACAAGACAAAGTAATAACACCAAACGAAACAATGGGGGACCGTGGCCGGAGAAGGAAGATCTCAACACCTCAGTATTACAATGAGCCTGTCGTACCTCCAAAGAAAAAAGCCAGGATGGACAGCCAACCAACATATTCAAACGATGGTAAAACATGGTTCTGTCGTTGTAACTTAGGAATTAATGCAATTTCCTTTATCGACATAACCCATTGAACAAATCGTGTAAATCAACGAAAAAGGTGAACGTAGTTGTGTAATGGAATTATCATCTGTGCAAAAGTTGATACTCTACGAGAAACAATATTAAGGGGGTATTTTTGTCGCCTTTTCGCCTCAAATACGAACGGTTCTGGCTTCAGTGCCGGGTAGTTACACCAAAGACTGTAAAATTGGTAGCCACTGCTTCTCTTTCAAGCTGCTCACGACATAAATGAGAGAGAGTGACGTCCTGATTACTCGGAGTATCAAATTTGTTTCCATCAGGTGACAATCCTTCTTTTGTGAACTAGCACATTGAAAATCCTGAAAAATATTTTTGGGCATGTACAAATAACT
The DNA here is from genome assembly GCA_037379345.1 of Perna viridis. Taxonomy (NCBI): domain Eukaryota; kingdom Metazoa; phylum Mollusca; class Bivalvia; order Mytilida; family Mytilidae; genus Perna; species Perna viridis. Next base: position 22,193,120 of record CM074518.1, on the reverse strand, counting down.
ACTGTTCAAAAGGTTCTCGTCCTAAAATGCATGATGCATGTATTATCCACCGTAGGACATCAATTACAATCAATCAGTCAAACAATCATAAAGTATATTGATTATTGATGATAAGCCAGGGTTTATATATTTCCATATGAAGTTTGATTATAGTGTTGATACCAATTCTACAGTAATCATACTTTTTTAAACTGAGCTTTGTTTGTCCAAAGGGGACCGAGATAGAAAAACGCCACTCACTATTGGAAGGACATACAAGATGAATAGAATGACTCTTCTTCAGCATCTTCAAAAGATTTTGACCAAATACCCAGACGACTCTCAAATACTTCGGGTAAGACATAATTAATGCAATCCTTTTGTTACTTCTCCAGTGGTATTAATTCAATGTGGGTCCTGAAAAAATTCGAAAGATCTTTTGGAGACAATCAGTGCAAGACTATTATCAGAATATAATAGCATTAAAACCTATAATTTTTCAACACTGTATACGTCTATTCCCCATACTCAGTTATAATAACGACTGAAAAACATGATACATTGTTGATTGTTGATTGTTGTTTTTTTTTTCAAAAAAGATGGAACACCTAGATACAAATACACAGTTCTTGGTAGAAATTCCTCATACTTTGTTAAAAAATAATTCCAAACCATCTTCCAAATATACAGAAGATGATGTTTACAGATCGAGATATTTTAATCGACTACATTTTTGTCCAGTCTGGAAGATGCGTTTTTTCAACATATGGTCAGCATTCCAATGGGAACAAATTGTGCTCCTCTACATGCTGCCATATTCCTTCACTCCTATGAGCTGGCTTTATAGCTGATCTGATCCGAAAGAAAGAATATTATTTAGCTTGATCCTTTGATCTCAGTTTCCGCTATATAGATGACGTATTATCGTTAAACAATCCTAATCTCGGGGATCTAATACATCGCGTCTACCCCCAAAGAACTTGGGATAAACTATACTATAAACACTGTGAGGTCAGCCTCATATCTTGACCTACAAAATGGTAAATGAAAACTATTGACCAAACGTTACGATAAACGAGATGACTTCATTCAGAATTGTCAACTTTCCTTTCATCTGTGGCAACATCCCGTCAGCACCTGCGTATGGAGTGCTCATATCACACCTCATACATTATGCCAGAGCTTACCGAAACTACACAGACTTCTTGTATCGCTAGAATTCTAACAAAAAGGCTTCTGGAAAAGGGTAATATTGCTACAAGATTGCAAACATCACTACAGATGTTTTCTGGTCGTAATCATGAACTCGTGGATCAATACGGTGTATCCATCTGTGCCATGAAAACTGATTTGTTCAACTTGTCATGGTTTTCCTTTCCTCTTTCGCCTACCACGGACTTGATTTTTTATAGGCAACTCGGCGGGTGTTTCTAGAAAAGCGGAGGACGTTACCCTTTTGATGCACCTGGTCCATGCTCCCAGTTTTTAGAGGAGTCCGAGGCAATTTTCCTATATAATCAAGATAAATAATCTTGGATTTCTCGTACAATCGACTGTCCGGTTGGTAATAAATTTTAGAAAGTATCCCTCACTAACTCGATCTTGTCACCCATTTTGTAAGCTTGGGTAATAAAAGTTATGAAAAACTAAAGTCTAATCATTATTCAGTGTCATTTTAGTTAATTTCAGGAAATATCTAAGTAATCACTACTAAGGTAGTTTTAATCTAACATTGTATTGATTGATTGAAGTTCGAGAATGTTCCGAAGTCGGCATAATGACATCAAAGAAAATTTGATGATAACAAATCATTCACCAAAGAACCCGAACTCTGAAAGTTTCTTAATGCACAAACCACATTTTAAATGTTCATGAATCAACAAAACGTCCCGAAAGCGAATGAAAAATATCCAAGAACTAGCAAAACTTTGTAGGAAGAAAGCAATTTCTAACGATTAATTCGAACTCGGAGCGGCTAAGAAAAAATCCGAAAAAATACGAACTTCAATTTCTCGAACTCCCGATAACTCGAACACAATTCAATGGTCCCTTGGAGTTCTAGCTACCTTGGGTTTTAATTCAATTCAAACCAGAAATACGGATTTGTGTTTCATTATAGATTTATATCGGAAAGCTGAAAAATAAACGACTCAAAATATTCTCTTGTAGGTTCAATACGTAATTCGTAAATAATCGTTTGAACTTTTAACGCAGGTGCAGCGCGGGTATTACTTGAAATCCTTAAAGCTTCTGTTGGTCGAGACATAAGCCATTAGAACGAGAGGGAACATCATGAATGGTCATCTGAGTGCACAAAGCTCTGTCCCTGATAGTTAAAGCCTATATCTAAAATCATATTACAATTGTCGAATGTATATTGTGGTAAAAAGAAACGTCAGAGTCGCTCTGTGCATCGGCATTTTCGTAGAAATGCTATGACTTAAAGATCACTGTCCTTATACTTAGGTGTAGAGTAGTCACATAGTATCTGTTACTTTTACGTCTATACAATTAAAGTAGCATTGTTTATTAATAGGAGATAATACAGAATGCCGAGGATGCTGGCGCCAGTGTTGTTAAGATATGCTATGAAAATCGCCACAGTCAACCAAGTGGAAGATCAGAAATTGACAAGATTTTTGCGGTATGTATTATATTCTATATAAGTATTACTGGCTAGGAACTAGCTTTTTGTTACGTTATGTAACAAATTATTAATTAACAATATTTCATCCTTGCTGTGCTCTATAACTTTTTTTCGTTCCATTCCATACAGTTTTTGTTATAATAAAACTTACCTTGGATGCTTTTAAACTTTGACTACTAATACGTTTGTTTTTTTTCTAGCTTTAAACGTTCTTTGACCAGTTAGTAGACTAAGAGTGAGTCATACTAACTGTTGAACCAAAGAAGATGACCTTTTTTATTTGTGCCTGCGATTTGGGCATCCCTCGAATCTATACTGTACTCTCACCACGATCTAAACCTTGTTTTTTTTTAACTGATGTATTCCTGCTTTTTTAGTCACCAGGTTTATTACTTTACAATGATGCTCTATTTACGGAAAAAGACTTTGAAGGGATCTCATCGTTGAATATAAGCAATAAAGAGAAAGAAATTCTGAAAGTAGGAAAATTTGGACTGGGATTCAAGTCTGTCTTTCACATCACGGGTAAATATTTTTCAGAGATACAGTTTTGTTTAAAGCTTGTTGACCCCGTTCATATTTTAGTACTTTTTTTTATATGTTTGTTTGCTTATTTGTTAGGCGTTTTTTGTTTGTTTGTTTGTTTGTTTGTTTCGTATTTCTTTTTTTTTCTGTCAACTTCTATTCCTAGCAGTTAATGAGCATTTTTTGTTACAGTTATTAGATTTATTTACATAATATTCCAAACCTTTCTTTAAAATAGTATAGCATTAATTTGCAAGTTTGTGTGCTAAATGATTGAATAACTGAAACATACAGTTAGTTTTAGCATCAAATACACCTGCTTTCAAATAAGCTAAAGTACAACGGTGAAATAATTAAACACATTAAGTAGTATTATTTGTAAGAATCATGTAAATTCTATAATATTTCATACACGCCAAAAGGATACACATTTTTATTTTTGTTATTAATCAATTTATTGATTTATTGACTATTCATATTTTAGATAACCCTGTTATCATTAGTGGATACACTGTTTTAATTCTGTGTCCTATAAAATCCGAAAAGAACGAAAACGAATGTTGGTCCATAGACTTGTCAGATTTGCCGAAAGTGTGTAAAGATTTAGAAGGCATTTTGAATAAGTTTGAATTTAGCAAATCAAACTTGGAACAAGGAAGATATAATGGGACTTTAATTTGGCTACCATTTCGTCAAAAGACAAGCAGTATTAGTCCGACAGTCTACTCCGATGAAAAAGTGGAGAAACTATTTGAAGAGTTTGAAAAAGAAGCTTTTTACAATGTACTTTTTCTTATAAATATTGATAAAGTGCAACTCTTCAAATGCAAAACTCAATCGCCGATATTTCAAATTGAAGTTACTGGTGACGACGACTTCAGAAATGAACGTAAATCTTTCAAACACAAAATAGCTGTTATTAAAAACAGTTTGCCAGTAAATGACATTAGATCAATCGTTGAGGCTAAAATCAAGTCACCTGCTGAAGAAAAACACTTCGTGATTGTTAACTGCCTTACTGGTACAAACAATTTATCAAAGAAACTTAAACCATTCATTAGAATGGAAAAATCTCAGTACAGTCCATATTCAGGAATGGCATTTTGTTTTAATTCAATAAAGTCAAATACACCAGACAGAGGACATATTTTTTGTTGTCAACCCCTACCACTTACCACCAATAGCATGACTGGCCTGCCTGTTCAGGTAAATGGGCTCTTCGATTTAGAAGAAAACAGGAGGCACATTAAGCTTCCACCTGCGAACCATGAAACAATGATATCTGATTGGGCTCTTTTCTGGAATAATGGAGTTATTTCAGAGTTGCTCCCACAATGCTACTTCCATCTTCTAAAGTTTCTTCGGACAAGAAGTATCAAAAATGGCAACAAAACGCAGTACGTCAATGATTTTTATGATGCATTTCCTGATCCTGAATTTGTAGACACAAGTTGGCTTCTGTTAGCAGACAAGGTTAACCAAAGTATACATGCTGTCGCTGCTGAAGATAAATGTCATCAAGATTATGACGACAAAAACGACGACGACGACGACGACGACGATGAGGATGATGATGATGATGATGACAGCGACGACATAGGCAACGATAGGGCTTATTTTTATACCAAAAACGGGGGGAAGAATGGAAATTGGATAATGTATGCAAATGCAGTTTTTAACTGCTTTAGCACAACTGTTTCAAAGGAAGTCAGTGAGACAGTTTGTGAACTACTCCTCCGTGCTGGAGAAAACATTGTGAACTTGCCACCAAATATGAAAAATATTCTTAAATATATGGAACTGAGTATAAAAGAAATTCAACCTTCAAAAGTCAGACAAATATTAAAAAAATCGCAGGACGAACTTGCATCATATTCAATAAAACGGAAGCAAGATCTGTTAGAATTTGTAATTACTGATGGTAAATTTAAAGAACTTTCAGGATTATGCCTTTTGCCTATGAATGATAATTCGTTTTCTCCATTTTCGTCATCGGCATCGACGACTTATATCATGGAAGACAACGTAGCAAAGCTATTTCCAGGCATGAATTCCTCTATTTTAACAAAATCACATGTTCGGAGCAAAATCATTTGGAAAGGGATAACTGAAATGGCAGACAAGGGTAAAACTGTTTTATTTTCACAATTATTGTAGTTAAAGTGCAATTGAACTATATGCTATCTCTAAAACTTTTTAATTCTTTTACGAAAATTGCATTCTAAACAAATATTACATGTACATATTTAACCCTAGAACACCGCAGTTTACACTTCGGAGGAAAAAGTTCCTTCGAAAAGATTATAAAAAATAAGATAGTATACACTTCCTACCCTGAGTTATAAAAACAAATAAAGGAAAAAACCAATAGTGAAAACCGTAAATTAGATATGTTTAGAATTGAATATTTCTCTTTACTAGAGATACGTGTAAATTCTTTGTCAAATCTACTTTTGATTATGTTTTATATCTACCTGTTGTTTCAGAAATGTTCCAACTGAGACATCTGAATGAAGAATATTTCCCGGAATTATTTACAGAGCTTGTCCGAAAACACTGGAAATACAACAATGTCAATGCATACTTCTCATCTGAGGAGTCGTTATTTGGAAATCGATGGATAACAGATATTTGGGAATTAATCCAGAAGAAAAACTTCAGCCTAAAGAAACTGCGAAACTGTCCTTTAATGCCAGTGACATATTCCAGTACAAGTGACACAATCAAGTTCTACAGACTTGAAGGAAACTACATATTCCGGAGGAACAGAAAAGGTAGATTGTCAACAACTATAGAAAAAGTCTTAAGAATTTTAGGGGTATTGATAATTTCGGAAGACCAAGTTAGAGACTTTCCTGAGTATGTCAGAGATAAATATATCAAAAGTCCAACACCAGATGAAGTGGTAGCATGCTTTAAAAAACCCAACAATATTGAACAAAGCATAGAAAGGATAAATACAAAATTGTCTAAAGATGGTGCAGAAGAGTTGTGCGACTATCTGCTTATGCACCGGACTTTAATTTCAGAAGAAACGCAAGCATTTATAAGACATTTATGCATCTTCCCACAACACGATAATACAAATATAACTGAATTCGTGTCTTTAAATGAAAACGATAATGTCTTGGACATCTGCAGGATACCAAAACACATCCCTTACGCGAAGAAGTATATCATGGAAAAATACTCATTATTAGTCAGGTACATGGGAGGCAAGATACACAGCGAGGAAGATTGTATATCAGCTATGTTTGACAAAATGATCCGCGAAGACGAAAGATATTTAGGTGAACACAGAACTGAATTTGCAAAGTACTTGTATTCTATTGACATGTCCAAAAGGATAAAGGAAAAATTGAAACAAGTACAGTTCGTACCCTCTGATGATAAAAAGTATCATCGTCCTGATGAACTTTTTAATCCTGATTCAAAGTTACTTAGGGACTTGTTTAAAGGATTAAAAGGGATTTTCCCAGACCAAGATTTTTTAAGTACAAAACGTCGGTTTACAGAATTTCTTGATGAGTTAGGGTTAAAACACGAATCTGACGTAACTTTGGACGAAGTGTACCGAGTAGTTAAGTCTGTCGACAGAAATCGTTGCCTTGTTGCTGCAAACGCATTACTAAAGTTTATGAAAATATATCCTGATACCTTTGACCAGAATTGTCTTGCCAAAATTAATGGAATGAAATGGGTACCGTGCGATAAAAAAGAAAAGTGGAAAGATTTAGGAGTCAATATTACTTCAAAAACTGAAATCTGTACACCAGAGGAAGTTATATGTTTTGAATTAAATGACATTTGTGGATCGGTAAATAACATTATATCCATCGCTGATTTGCCGGCAACAGTTGTCGACTTCTATGGCTGGTTAAAACCCCCATCATTAGAGAAAGTAATTCAGCACATAGGTAACATTACAAAAACTTACAAAATTGAACATTGTAGTAAATATAGACACATTTTAGTTCAAATTTTTGCATATATTTCAAAGTGTAAGATAGAAAATAAGCTCATAATAACACAGTTGAAAGAAATAAAGTGTGTTCCATGTAAACCATATGGGCTTCAGTACCCTGAATCAGTTGTTAGAAAATATGGTCATGATGTGAATTACAATCTTGAGCCATATGTTTACGAAGTGGCGGATGAAATAAAGGAAGAATGCATGCCTCTTTTAGGAACCATCGGGGTCGAGAAAGAAATTGGATTTTCCCATCTTGAACAAGTCATAAAACGTATGTCAGCAAAGTATTCAGTTAAAAGTAAAATGGACCTCAAAGCAGTTAAGAAAGATAGACAACTCTTGGTGAACATTCTGACAAGTATATCAGAAATGAATATAGTTGAAAAAAAGTTGAAGGAAATTCTTGTACCCATTAGTGTTCCTGATTCAAAGGGAATTGTCTTTAGAAAAATTAATGACTGTACACGTAGATCCAAAAAAGGTGACTCGTTTAGGATAGCAGAAGACTATTTTGAAAACAAAATTATCTATTCACACCCATGCATAGACAATATTTCTGAAAAACTTGGAATTAAGTCGGAGAATCAGCGATTTATCCTTTCGGAACATTGTCAACTTCTTAAGCCATGGGGACAGAAAGAACCATTGACGACAAGGATCTCCAACTTACTTAAGGATTACAGTGATGGAATGGCAGTTCTGAAAGAAATGGTTCAAAATGCTGAGGATGCAGGGGCAACGAAAATCAGTTTCATGTATGATGAACGTGAAAACAATGATGCAAAATATTCGTTACTATCTCCTGGTCTGACAGAGTGTCAAGGACAAGCCCTTTGGGTTTATAACGATGCAGCATTTAAAAGTAAGGATTTCGAAAATCTGGTTCAACTTGGCTGCAAAACGAAAATCGGCAACCCTGAAAAAATTGGAAAATTTGGACTTGGATTTTGTTCAGTTTACAATTTGACCGATGTTCCAAGCGTGTTAAGTGGAGATAAGTTTGGAATACTTGATCCGCATTGCTACCACTTAGGAGAACTTATTACGAATGGCATTCCAGGAATTTTACTTACTTTGTCAAATAGTTTGATTTCCATCAAACGAGATCAGTTCAAACCATTCAGAAACGTTTTTGGCTGTACCTTTGATGAACACAGTATCAAATTTAATGGCACCCTGTTCAGACTCCCACTTCGAACAAGGAAACAAGCGACATCTAAAAGACAAGAGATTAGAAAATCGGAATATTCAAAAAAGGAGATGATCGAGCTGTTTTCGAAATTTAGAGAATATATGGCAGACTTACTTTTATTTACTGAAAACATTAAAGAAATAAACTTCTATATGTTAGACCCACTTGCGAAACGACCTGACAGAGATAGAATTTTTCTCTTCAATGTATCTGCAGACAAGGTACATCAAGATGAAAACCATCAAAATTTTCTTCAATCAATCACTAAAGCAATAAGAAATCCGGAATACAAATTCAAAAACAATTCAACAATGGTTATAAAAGAGATATCAGTCGAAGTCAGTAACACGGCAAGACAACTCTTCAGAGATACTAAAAAAGGGAAATCTACAAAAGAAAGATGTACCTGGCTTGTTACAAGTTCGTCGGGTGAAAGGGCGTTAATGATGAGTAGAGAATTGACAGATGTTGGAGGATTTCCTCTTGGAGCAGTGGCCGTTCCAGTCAAACGTGTTGGTAGTAAATTAGAAAGATTTGTAAAAATGGCATGTCTTCCAGATGGATTCTCACACATTTCAAGGATGTTTTGTTTTCTACCTATTCCACATCCTGACAATACATTTTTACCAATACATATTAATGGGTGCTTTTTGATGGATTTGAATAGACAACACATTGCATTTTCAAACTTGGACAATACAATCAAGACAAAAAACCTATCTTGGAACGAAATTATCCTACAGGAGGTGGTTTTGAATGCCTACCTTAAAATTTTATCTTACATAGCTGGTTTGTCAAAGCAAAATATTCATCATTCAAATTACTGGCATCTTTGGCCTGCAGGTAGGAAAAAGAAAGACGAACTAGAAGACTTAAAGACTCAATTTTATAAAAGGATAGTTTCCAAAAACGAAATGGTATTTTATCGTTTACACAAAGATAGAGTCATAACCAGTACATTTCTTGATTCGGTATTCTTGGACCCAAATTTCAGGGCTTTAAAACCTGTTGGAGATATTGCCTATGCATTTGCAATAGAATTTCATAGAGCAGAAACAGTTATTATGGACCTTCCTCAAACAATTTGGCAGCTTCTTAAATCAGCAAGCCAGTCATGTAGTGTATCGCCGTTACAAAATATCATTTCAAAAATACAATTTTTCGAAGACTATTTTTTCCCAAATATCTCAAGAGGAAGTTTGGAAAATCGGAATGCAATGCTTGCTGAAGCAATACAAGATGAAGAATTACACAAACTCTTACGAAAAAACTATTGCATACCTGTAAAAAACTCAAATAGGCTTCGTAAGCCATGTGAACTGATATCGGAAAAAGAATATCTTAGTTCAATGTTTGATGATACAGATGAACGCTTTCTAGCATCAGACTTTGAAAGGTTTGACAATGTATTGATAAAGCTTGGAATGATGACAAATACAATGCCTTCAAACCTCCTTCTGGATAGAATGGAAAGTGTGCACGCTACAAAGCAAAAAAAGATTAGATCAATTGCTATACTGTGGTACTTACAAATAAATTACAACAAACATGATGACGTTATACATAATATACGGAAAATACCATTTTTGACCATTATGTTAAAACCGAAATCGTGGAATCTTCGATGGAAAGCAACCAAAGCGGATCGCCACCTCATATTATCCCCAGAAACAGTGTATTCTCCGCATGACAAAAACCTTGTCGGGTGTGTTGCCTTAGTTGCTGATATAGACGAAGACATCTCCGAAGAAACTTTATTCAAGATTGGCATCAAGCAAGTAGAGGAAATGTGTCTTCTTGAACAGATTTCATTTATAGGAGATCTGAATTTGAAGTTTTCGAGAGGGATTGAAAACGTTATGGATGATTTGTACAAAGCATTAAGTAACCAATTACAAAAACAAGGACTCAAACAAAACACGCAGATCAAAGCTCTTAAAAATAAAACAATCTTAAAAGTCAAAAAGAGAATGGTAAAGCCACTTAATGTTGCATATAACATTAAATATAAACCATGCAAACCGTATTTATATCAACTTGAGACAACGCATGACCTTCGTCCCCTTTGGGATGCATTGGAAATACAAGACATATTTCCGAAAGAGAGATTGCTACAGGTTTTGAGTGACATTTATGAAAAAGAAGGAAACAACAGTGTGTCTGAAATACGTGTACGGAGCATAGTAAATATTCTCGCAAATCTTAGCCAATATAAGTACTCATTAACTGATGAGGAAAAAGCTTTCATTAAAATTCCTGACAACACGTGTCAACTTTTTCACATTAATGAAATTTGTTATGGAGAAAGTGACGATAATGAATTTGTTTACGATGACGATGAGTTTCGAATGATTCATAAAGACATTACTGCCAACATCATAGAATCTCTTGGAATAATGTCTAAACGAATTTTGTATTTGAGGAAATCTTCAGATGAAATACCCTTTGGACAGCATGAAAAATTAGTCGTCAGACTGAAAAATCTCCTCAAAGATTGTCCGAAAGATTATTCTGTATTAAACGAACTATTACAAAATGCAGATGACGCGTCTGCAACTGAAGTCCATTTTGTGTTAGATCTGAGACAACATAAAGCCGAACAGATTTTTAGCAAGAAATGGAAGCCTCTTCAAGGACCTGCATTGTGTATTTTTAACAATGCTCACTTCACTGAAGATGATATGAAAGGGATTCAGAATTTAGGCGAGGGAAATAAGACTGGAGATGCAACAAAAACGGGACAATTTGGTGTAGGATTCAATGCAGTGTATCATATTACGGACGCCCCTTCATTTCTTACTCGTTGGATAAACGCAAATGGTCAGGAAGACGGTGCTTGTTGTGTATTTGATCCACTTTTCCGATATCTCGATATTGTCCAACCTAATAGCCCAGGAAGAAGATTTCCACTTTCTAAACTCCAATCGAAATACTTAGATAATTTCAACTGTTACCTTCAAGATCTCCTGTGTTCACCTGTCGGTACTTGGTTTCGCCTTCCACTACGCATGAAATCCGATGGGGAATCTGAAATAAGTACCACAGCAGTGTCTTTAAATGAGATGAAGGCACTTATGACATCGATGAAAACAAAACTAAAAACAAGTTTACTTTTTCTAAGAAATGTCAAAAAGATCTCAATATCATTCGTCGAAGAAGGCCATTCAAGACTCTCAAATACTTATTTTGCGGAGGCATCGATATCAAATGAAGATTCTGTAAATGTCAAACAATTCATGGCTAGATTATCTGAAATACCCAAAAGATTCCAATCACGTGTGTGCATAAACGGCATCAATGAAGTTGCGTATACAATGCAAATCCATGATAACTTTGAGTCATATGAAAATTGGTGCATAGTACAAACTTTTGGATTCAGTGACGCAAACAAAATTCCTTTTGAAGTGAAAGACGCGTTAGAACATGGATTGAAAGTTCTGCCGTTAGGTGGTACAGCTATCAAATGCAGTTCGAATGAGCGAAACGATTTACTTGAGGTTCAGGGACAGGCGTTTTGTTTCCTTCCACTTCCGATCTTTACAGGGTTGCCTTGCCACATAAACGGACATTTTTGCGTTTACTCAAATAGAAACGAACTGTTTTGGGGAAAGTGCAAAACTGCTGTTCCATATCTATGGAATAAACTCTTATTACAACAAACTGTTGCTCACTCCTATGCAACATGCCTTGATCTATTTAGAAAATCGATCCCACTGTCCGTCAGCCCTGAAACTTTAAAATGTTTGAAACATTTTTTTGAAACGTTTCCTCGGTTTCAAAATATCACAGCCGATGTTTGGAAGGAACTTGCATTGTCTGTTTTCACAGACATTCAAAGACGGGAGTTAGAGTTATTCCCAATATGCCCATATTTCAATGAACATGATGCTTGGAATTCATCTACCATGGTAATGCATGGTAAAACCATGCGATGGGTGGCAATTAACTCTAATGAATATGAATGGCAGCCGTGTTTTGATTGTTTAGGGCTTGATTCAGAGGATAACATAGGCAGTAATAAGTCTTTTGACAGCAAATGTAATGGTCCATTTGGTTCAACAACAGATAGTACAAAGGATAACGAGGATAACCAAGAGTACAGGAAGATAAATGTTCAACTTCTGCGAGTCACTCTTGTTGACTTAGGTTTAAAACTCATATGCACACCAAGAGCAATTTATAGTACAATTGACGAATTAGCTTCGTTTCAAGAAAGAAACAAAATTGAACTTTACATTTCAGGGAAATTGAATGTTTTGAAAGTGAATCCGTACATTGTAACACAATTTTTGTCATCCTGGAAGAGTAATTATGAGGACAAATGTAAAATCAGTGAAGTGGATATCCCGTTGAATGAGACAGTTTTTGAAACATTAGACCGTTTCAGTAATATACTTAAGTACTGTTTTACTTCAACAAAATGTGATACTTTCTCATTTGTTGTTGACAATGCACAAAGGCTACAACCATTGCCCTCAACGATAATTCTTTCCGAATATTGCAGTTTATTACCCGGGTCAAATGAACGTTTTGTAAATGAAGAGTTAGTTGACATTTTCAACACTAAATCGTCTCACCTTTTCGGAACATTAGATTTATACACGTTTTGTACACTTCTCTGCGACTCAATTAATAAAAAAAAATGTGGAGCGGGCTCGCCTAATAACATGATGAATTCACAGCACAAATTACCAAATCAACAATGGTTAAACACATTTTGGAATTTTCTCAACACGTTTGACACCCTTGATCAAAAGCTTGATATGTGGTGTTTCGTTCCATCCAAAATATCTAAAAATAAATTCAGATTATTTCCATTTCAACTTGCCTATGCAATAATTGACGCTAGTAGTTTTTCAAGAACAAATGTAGGTAGTTCTACGATTTCTGATGTGATAAACAGACTAGCGTTTCCTACACTGAGTTCAATAACAAAATGTTCAAAGCATATTACAAAGCTGGTTGCATCAAGAGAAGAACCCTTGAACTTTGCTAAATTCCTGGTTTATCACTGTGATATAATCAATGAGGAAAGCATGTCAAGTCAGGAATGCGGGGACATTGTATCTTTCCTTAATAAAGCAGTACACACTTTTGATCAAGATCTGCTGCAAAAACTGTGGACTTTGAGGATTTTCGTTTCCATTGAAGATAATATTGTGTCACTTGAAGGGTGTGAAAGGGTTGTTGTATTGAAAATGGAAAATACATCAATGGTCACTAAAGGTTTACAATTTTGGGCAAAAGAAACAAAGACGGCGTTGATCAAACACAATGCGTACCATGAAGACATATACAAATGTTTAAATTTTTGTCTGTGCTATGGTGAAAGAGACGAACATTGTCTCTTGGAGTTTTACATGACATATCTTCTTCCGGACTTTTCAAAAGTGCCAAAAACGGCTACATTAAGTCATTTGGAATTTGTTAGAGACAGGCTGATTACTGGTAACAGTAAAAGGCTGAAAAACAAGCTACCCTTATTGAAGCTATTTTACAGAAATCCAAGTGCATCAACACTAGAAATGGCGAACAAATTCTATAACCCACACAATGTTGTATTCAAGTCGCTTTGTCAACAATGTGATTTTCCACCAAACCCTTTTGACAAAGAAGATTGGAAGGATTTTATGTTGATAGCAGGTATCCAGAATAATGTCACTGAGATCTTGTTTAAGCAATTTGCTTTAATAATTGAAAACCAAGGATTTTGTGGAGAATCGTCTTCGCAGTCAAAAATACTTGTTCATCATCTATTTAATCAAGTCGAATTACAAAAAATTCCATTTTTGACTGAAATTTCTAAGATACGTTTTCTGTTTCCATACCAATGTCCGCAAAACTATACGCATATTTGTCCGCAATACAAGGCGAACAGCTTGATTGCATTTCGAGGGGCACTTCACTGTAACAGTGAGAGTCTGGCTTGGACAGTAATGCAAATTTTACCTAAATATGCCATTCATAATTGTCATATCAGTAAACATTTGCAAACAATTAAAGAACCATGTCTGCATACGTTTGTAGAACATTTAGAAAACGTATGCTCATCTTTAGTCGTATCAACTGGAAAACCAAATGATGTTGAATGGATTGAAAGCTTAATGGTTAAACTTTATACACACCTTAAAAAACATTTCCAGGACATACCTCCTGATTTGATGAAAAGAATCCAAAAGATACCTCTCGTTCACGTCAAGCGACATGAACTGTTCATCACTGCTAAGCAGGTTGTCTTAAAAGTATCATTTGAAAAAGAAATATATCCCTATCTTCTGGTCGGTTCAGAGGAGTATGGAAAATTTCATCCGGTTTTTAGACAGTTAGGAGCAAGTGATGATTTGGTTTTAAATCATTTCTTTAGAGTCATGTCTTGTGTAAAAGCGGAGACAGGAAATAACACTTTGTCGCACGATGAACTTGCAGTAACTGAAAAGGCAATGTATGGAATGTTGGAATTGTTAAAACGACACACTATAGAGGACCAAGTCAATGTCGAAGAGCCTGTCTTGTTCCTCCCAAGTCGGGATGGTATTCTCATGAAATCCTCAGACTTGATTTATGGTGATGATACGTTTCTAGAGAAAAGACTACTTAATCAGAAATGCGTAGTTTTTCTAAGAAGTGTAACGTGTTTTCTAAAAAACGGCTTTGATGTTCAAAAATGTTTTAAACTATTACCAGTTTGCTATCAACCACAGTTTCTCAGTAAAGCGGTGGTTGAAAAAATTGTAAATTCAACCACCGTCACTCAATGGCGTGTAGCTAAACAAATAGAACAAATTGTAACAAGTGACCTCTTTATACACTGCATGATCCGTCTGGCAAAATCGGAGACAACGACAGAAAAATTATCTGACGCTGTTTTAACAAAAATCAAAACACACTTGAAAACATTTCGTGTAATAAGTTTGTCAAATGTATTTACTGTTCTCGAGTACCGTGACAGAGAAATAGAAAACAGTGGAGTTGAAAAGTCTGTTTTTTACTCTACAAAAGATAAATCTTTATATGTAGAATACTCCAATCTTGATCTGCAATTATGGATGGTCAAAAACCATAATATTCTAGCAAAAATTGTCAATAAATTGTGCTGCTACAAAGCATCCTTAGAGAATATTCAGACTGTTTTAATATCGTTTCAATTCTCGAACAAAGAAATGAATGACCTGTTAGAATCACTTGGAGCGGTTCCAATAGATTATGTTCCAGTGTATGAATCATGGACTCCACTCCCCGGAGCAATTGTTCCCCATGAATTACTGCAATTCTTAGTCCAAGATATGATAAACTTTGAAGTCGGTAATGCAGCCGTGTATGAAATAGTTGATAACAGGTTTGAAGAGGATGGTAGTAACAGGGATGTCATCTATATATATGTAAAAATAGTTAAAATCTGTGAATCAGGCACATTAACGAAATACGAAATAGACCTCGGTGAAATAGAAACGAAAATCGTGCTTTCAGATAGACTTTTCAAAATTGTTCGTAAAAGAACACCTCAAAACGAATGTGAAGCAGAAGGCGGTTGTCTAGCAAAAGCAAATATTCCAATAGGTACTGCACAAGAAACACCAAGTACTGCGAAATCGTTTGAGGAAATTATAGAAGATATTGAAGAAACTCTTCTTGCAGCATGGCGTGAAGGTCGTGACACATTCAAAAGGGTATTCAGGAGATTGATTCTGCATTGGCATCCAGACAAAAACGGCAACTCCGACGAAAGCAATGAAATTTCAAAGCACATTATAAACTTCGCCAAGGACATTAAATCTGGCAAAATTGACATCAATAACATACCGTCTCGAAAAGAAAGGGAGGAAAAAAGGAAGAAAAGCAGGGGAAAATATCGATACTGGTGGGAGAGTGATTCAAAAAATCCGAAGAGGAACAATGGAAGTTCAAACAAGTACGGAAAAGAATGGAGTTTTGATCCAAACAGTTTTGCTGAAAATGTTCGGCGCGAGTATACAAGACGTAGAAGTAATTTCAACGAATATGGTAGGACACATAACGCTGATCCACAACCAGAAATGGCCAATATTTGGTTTAAACAAGCCAGGAATGATCTAAAGGCAGCCGAGAACCTAGTTAAAAGTCTAGAGAGCTTCAATTGGGTCTGTGTGATGTGCCATCAGGTTAGTATAGTTTTACTACTGATAAAATGTAAATGTTTTTTGTATGTAAAACCAGAAAACAACAAAAACAAAACAAAAGCAAAAACACCAAACAAAAATAAATAAGATATTGAGAAGCACCTTTAGAATGTAGATTACAAATTCCCGTTATAACATCTGACAAGAAAACAAAATAAGGCACTTCTAAATAAATAATATATTAAGTGGATGATGCCCATACTGTCAACCTTTTTTTCATCCCAGGCAAAAAAAAAGAAAGGGTGAAAAATTCATACTTTGATGCTAATCAAATAAAAATCATCATGTGTGCAAGTCCGAGAGGGTATGTGGATAGTGTTCTATGGACAATAATATGATAATTCATATTTAATTAGCATTTGCCTTTTCTGTGCATTATGATTGGATGATTACTTTTTACGGCCTCAGCTATGACAGTTTTAACAACAGTGAAAATTCCATGTATATATCGTATAAATAACATGTGTGCCATCGCTGCGACAAAAGAAAGAGAAGTTTATAGGCTTGAAACGGTAGTATCTGCTTTATTCCATTTATTTTCGGCATTGTATATTCAAAAGAATTTTTTGAAATAATACAGTTATCAGTAGCCCATAAATTAATTGAATATTGATATTGACAACAATGTCACGTTGTCTGTTGAATGCCGCCATTTGCAATGTCAATTTTTCGGGTTAATTTCACTGAATGAGGACCTACAAGAAAACAATATATAAATATATTTCAGATAGTAAGGGATTAGAATTATAAGTATTATTCAATATTTTCCAGAATTTATGGATGTGTACAATCGGGCCATTTCACTCACAAACTTGACAATGAAGTCCTTCGGTGTGAGTGAATTGTCCGATTTTACACAGTTAGATGATGAAATGCAGGATATGCTTGCAGATTATTAGGATGTGAAACTTTTTGTTTTAATTATGAAATTTGAATTTTGTACCAACAGAAATATATCACTATTTTGTTTGTCGGTTAATCCATTTGAACCGTATAATAGGAGCTTTTCGTCAACAGTAACAGATAATTGTGTTAAAGGTTTCAGCAAAATCTCTTCGTTGATTTCTGTATAAGGGGCAAGTTAGTAAGAAATGATTATTAGTTTCAAGCAAACCGCAGCGACAGTTGGGTGAATCAGTTAAATTCCTTACACATAAATGAGAATTTAGAGAACTTGAGTTCATGCGCATGCGTGCGTGTAACATTTGACCGAGACGACACCCCAAGTAGAAATAGACTGGGACTTTGTTGTCGAGATCTTGAAGTTTCCTTTTAAAAAGCATTGAATTGCATGTCCTTATCTCAGGTTGAAGCGAATTCCAGACTTTGATAAATGAAGGTAGGAAATAGCCCGCATAAAGACTGATTCTAGTGTTTATATTTAATAAATTGAGATAGTTGTGAAAGTGTATATTGTACATGGACCTGAGTATTTGGCAAATTCGCGTTGGTTTCATCTAAGTTAGACTGTGCTGAGAAAAACAAAGTGAATTCTTTAGCCTTATCAGTGTCATTAAAAAAAAGGTGATCTCCTTTTAACAAAGGAGGAATACTGTTATCTTGTTTTTTCAAACCACTAAAACTTTTTAATAATTTCCCACCAGTTACTACTACAAGAGTTATTGTTAGAAATTTGGTTAATAAGAGACTGTTTATATTCTTCTTTGGACGTTTTTACCAGTTGAGTAACTTTGTTTCTGATTTTCCTAAATTTTTCCCAATCTGAAGCATTATTATATTTTTTTCCTGACCGGTCTCTTAATTTCATTTGACAACCAGGGTTTTTTGAGAATTACGTATTGTTACAACTTTATTGGGTATATTTTATATGCTGCATCTAGTATGGCTGGTGTAAGATTTTCAGTGATTTGATCGATATTTTCATTATTTGTAATCAAATCCCGGGGATCATTTCTATAAGAATCATAATCCGCACGATCATATAGCCATATTTTACGTTTAAATGTTCTACAATTATTTTTTGGTAGATTTAGAAATACCATAATAGGACAACGAAAACGAATATGTTCAGTTAGAGAAGGACCGACTCCGCTATACGCAATTGCGTTTGTGTTGTTTGTCATTATTAAGTCTAGAATAAAGGAAGAATTTTCGGTAAAATGTGTTGGTTCATCAATTAGTTGAGTTGTCATGAACTTTTCATCTTAAAATTGTTCATTGGACTATTGTCAAATGTTGACATTACCATTCTTGTTATATCTACTTTTTCAAACTGTGTTGATTTGCAGACCAACCTCAAAACATGGTTACCGTTGCTAGTACTTTACCACAGGGGTTAAGTGTTTAATACCTACATATATCTCAATGCATGTACCAAATACTGGAAAATGAATGAATCTTGAAGAGCTCTGCAAATTCGTAATTTGGTTGAAATTGTATGACACTTTATTAGAGTTATTGGCTTAAAAAGTCAAAACTGACTATATTTGTGGGTATTTTGATTAAACTATTAATTGAAAATCATCATTGCTGGAATTTATTTTTTATTCTTTCATAGCTATATTTAACGCGTTACTCAAACTATAAATAAAAACATTTCAATAAGGAATGTCCTCAAATTTGTAGATCAGATCCTTAACCACATCAGTGATAACCAAACCTGAATTTATTTTCCTAGGCTGCAGAAAAGGCTATCAAAGCCTTGCAAACGAAGATAGACGCCAGTCAACTTAAAATGAACCATTCTCTTTTAACACCGCTGACCATGAGCAATGAAACACTAAGGATTAATGCAGAGCAGTTAGAAAGACTAGTAGGCGACTACACAAGAATGAGATATCCTCGGCCATCAGAGTATCCTAGAGCACCATCTGATTTGTACACAGAAAGCATGGCAAGGGACACAATCAGACTTGCACGTGTCATCATAGAAGCAGTTCAGGGATTGCTATAAAAGTATTATTTCCTACTACAAAGGGTAACGTTAATAATACAGATAACAGTGTTTTGATGTACTTCTCATAAAATTAATATGAAATTTTGATATGATTCGTCGCTTGGACTCAGATTCTTGCGTTATTTACATTCGATGTATATCCCCCTTACAAGAGACGCCGTTTTATTGGAGGTGTAAAGGTGTCATCTGTCTGTCTGTTCACATTTCTTGTAAGCGCAAACTCCATTTTGTATATACAGTTATAATTGAAATTAATGCTTCGTATGTAGATGTGCATGGAAGAGTAAAAGTATTATCCGGTACTTTTAGATGTTTTACAAATTAAAATATCATTAACGCACTCCTTAACCACTCTACGGATGAATTTTATGGTAAATTTGTGTCTCATAAATAGATATGCATTAAATGAAGTTAAGTAATGTTCGTCACTGCAATGGTTGATACTCATGATGCTAGTCCATTTGATGCGGGATATTCCCCTTGTGATCTTGCTCACAGTAGTTTAAATAAAGTAGATCTGTTTGTCATGTGTTTGTCGTTGTTTAATGATGATTTATTATAATGAACAAGGATGTATATAAATATGAATATATTATATTTTATCATACTGTTTGGAGGCATTTTTTATGAACAATACATGTATTCAGATTTTGATTTTTTATTCATTTTATTTGACAAATGGTTTGAAATATATATACATACGTATAATAGATGATAACTATGTTTATGATCTCCATCGGTTTGTGTTCACGGGCGCGCGCACGTGTGTGTGTGTGTGTGTGTGTGTGTGTGTGTGTGTGTGTGAATTTGATAAGATTATGATTTGTATACATATAAATTATACTTAACTATTCATGGATCTTTTCTTTACCGTAAAGGCCTATTTTAAATCGATTTTCAACGTTACAAAATCAATCCATATTAATTATAAACTATACAATCTAAAAAATCCTTACCAAGCAAGAATATTGTCAACTGCTGCTTGTTAGTATTAATTCGCATAGTCTGAAAAGAATTTTCAACTTTAAAACCGCTTGAAAGTTCTGTCATAATATACTAGTATATAAAAACCCTTTACGTCTTCACTTACGACATATGTTGAAATCGACTGCAAGCCAGTTAAGTTTGATTACATATAAATAAAATGGCGATGTATTTTATGTCTTGTTTGTATTTTATTCAACGATAATGATCTGTACTGTAGAGTTTAAGATGCGAAACAATGATTTCATCTAAAATAAGATAGGAGAACAAAATCCGAATGAATTAATATATGACTGGTTTTTATCATAATGAACTTTGTAGTCACAGAAACTTCCCATTTGTTAGCGATGACAATTTTTTAAAGAGTGCAGGAAAATGTAAATTTAATGAGTGTTAAATTTCTTCCGCTAGTCATTCTTTTCTATGGCAATTATCTACTCATGTGAAGTGGTTGGAATGCAATAATTTTACTATAGTTTTGATTACAATCAATGTCGTTATTGTAAGTATTAAAGAACTGGGTGCGCCTTTGAACATGATCAATTAATTCTATTGTTTTTCCGCATTAACTAAACTGTAAGTTGAAATATTCATTTCTTGATAACCTGTATATTACTATTGCGCTATAAAACCCGATTTAACAACTTCCATCGGACTCCCGAGTTACCTTGATACTGCCAATTGTTATATGCACTTTCCTTTTTGACTATTCCATTGTGCCTTTTGCAAAGAGTTTATCAGTTCGTGATTTTGTTATTAATACCCTTCATTCTACAAACTATGCTATTATATTTATATGAGTGAAACCGAACCCTTTTAGACTAAGTAGCACTCCAGCTAAAAATCATGCAAAATGTGATTCATTGCTGGAAAGCCTACATATTTTTATTTTTGATATTTTGTATAAATGTTATAGTAAACAGAAAGTAACATGCTGTTTTTCAAATAACCCCTGTTCATGTGAGATAAAAAGTATATGGAATGTGCTGTAGAATTCAAAATTAAGGGAGACAACTATGTAAATGACACTGAAATAAAATAGAAACTATTGCACTTTCTATGTAAATTATCTTCTAAGAACATACAGATAGGATGAATAATTATACTTTTCATATCATAAACCTATAATGCAATTTTTTAACGAAAATAGAAATATTTAGCCTTTTTTGGGTGTATTGCATATTACAATATTTGTATGATTCTTCAACAGACTAGTACTTAAACTTTACAGATATCAGTGGATGTACATTGCCTTCAATTGCTAAGATGTGACTTTGGTGATTATGGCTTTGGTTACCTACATCTTCAAGTAATAGTAAAATTAAGGAAAGTTTTATACAGAAGGTATTTTAATATTTAAATAATACCGTCCAAGCTTTCATAAACTGCTGTTCTCTATAACGAAATATGTTTAATAACCAACAAAATACGCTATAAAAAGTTTCACTTATTGGAAGTATATCAAAAATTGACAATTAACGAAATTTCTATTTCTTTTGAATCGTGAAATTAAGAATTGTATCATTGGTCTCCATTTACTTTCGGAATTTCTCATGATTGTGTATAAGAGTTATAAATCATACACTGTATATAACACGGTATCGCATCGATAGTGAGATGACATGCCGTATCAGCCCTCGACCTATATCACCCGTGAGCAGGTAGCCGTTTGGGGATAAAGGAGGTTCGAGTTGATACGGCATGTGATACATATTTTGACATATGTAATATTCAGTATATATTACCTATGTGATGTACAAAGTATATACAATTATATGTTGTATGTTCTGTTAATCTTTTATGTGACACTAAAATAAAATAGTTGATTATAAGTATTATTATTATTATTATTATTATTATTATTATTATTATTATATCTTGTTAGTTGTTAATTAAATACAATGATATGTGTCATTTTTTCATCATTTTCAGCACACGAGCATGTCGATACATTATACATAAAAAAATTATTTCAATTTCATATAAATTATGAAAGTCAAGCAGAGATCGGGTAATTGTAACTGTAATCGTTAATCAACTGTAATTGATTATATTTCTTCAAGTAATCATTGTAATCATTAATCAGCAAAAAATCTGACTACACGTAATTTAATTTAATCAAGTACTTTTCTAAATACTCTGTAATTCTGAGTACTTTATGAATATTTTTATGATTACAATGGAAATATTAAAGCCTCAAATGGTATATATGAATAATGCATTATGTCAACAACAACAAAAAAGAGTAAAATGATTGTTAATCATTCAATGCGTCATTGTGTATCTTTTTTCATTTGTTTTTTTTTCTTTTTTTTGTGAAGATATTACAAAATGTTAATTCAATACCAACAAGTAAAACAAATAATTATTCGAATGAAAAAAAAATGTTTGTAAGAGCTATAAAAAAACTGTGCAATTGTTTTAATGAATTTGATAAGAAGTACAAAAGTAAAACCCAAGGGTAAATTAAATTCTATCCTCTCATTGCAAATGCCCTTGGCTAAAAACTGATCGACTGCCAAAATGCAAAGTGAGTTCATTTCATGATTTTAAGCTATATTTATGTACAGTGAATGTTCCATACCTTTTAATTAATTCATAGTTATTTGTAAATTCGTTGTAATCAGATGTGATCATGATTTCTTGCCAATGTAATCATTAATTTAATCATTTACTTTCAGAAATGCTGTAATTATTAATTCAATTAAATCATGTATGTGACAAAGTAAATGTAATTCAATCAATTACATTGAAAGTAATCGAACCCATCTCTGTAGTCAAGTAGAGTTTATAAATAGTGTTTTATACTTTTTATTTATACACGTACAGATGTGTATTTGATGAAATTTTTTATCGATAATACATGTTACTAATTCCATTTCTCTATTTATTTTGATTGTGCTTGTAAATAGTGTTTAAATTGTATACAGATTTGTGTTTCAAGTTATATATACGTATTAAAATAGTATATTACGCTAAAATCATCTTTACATTAATCTATTTTGATAGCATAATTGTATATTTCTTTTAACTTTCACTACCAATAAAATACACCTTATGGCTTCACCATGAAATAATGGTTCGTTTTGACTTGTACGCTTACCCAACCGGTGCACCTGGTTCATGCTCACAGTTTTTCGTGGAGTCCGAGTTGCTCATTTATTTTTGTTACTTTGTATGTATTATTCTAGTTACTGCATGTTCTTTGTTGTGTTTGTATGTTTTCCATGTCTGATCTTTGTCCCAAGATTACATTCTTTTGATTTCCGCTAGAATCTTGGTTCCCTTGATTGCTTTTTTAAATAAATTTTAATTACTACATAATATGTACTACAGGCTTGATTTCCTTTCTCCGCAATTTTAAAATACGGAAGTGGTTCTTTCAGGAAATGCTACTCCAGTAACAATCAATTAGATTTAATTACATAATATTACGATGTACAACCCTCTGACAAAGTTGCACTTATATCATTTTTTTAGGCGGGGGGTGCTCACGAGTTTTAACATATAAATTCCTTTGTATGTATTTGGGATTTTCCCTTCATACCCATCTACCTTCATATCAGAAATGGAACAAGAGGCAAAAACCCGGTTACCTACATTTTTTCTGAAAAACAAAACGTGTCGAGAAAAACAAGACGTATATTTGATATTTGCTTGCGTACATAATACAATGCTAAATAATGCCTTCGGTTGATTACTCATCAAATATTATTGCTTTTGAAAATAGTCTAATTTTATAACAGAAAAAATACGACATTTTAAAAGGTATTCAATTTCATATTAAGGCTTGCGCCGCCACCCTTCTTTAGGATCTGCCTATATGCATATGATGCCTATCCTTCTGGAAACATCTCATCAAAATTAATTCACCGATTAAGACGGAGCCTTACAAGATATATAGAAAGACGAACAGATGGTCAGGCACACTGGATTATTCCTAAATATTCCAAGCAGTATACAATGGTTCCATCATTAAAGCATTGTTCATATACTAGAGGTATGCTATCTATATTGTCCATACGGAAGAGTTGAATATATATATATTCAATATATATTGAATATATATACTTTATATATATACTTTATATATATATAAAGTATCGTATACATCAAATTTTCATTTGGGTTTGATCTCCTCGCTTGTGCGTACGTTTAATTCCTTTGAATTGTGTGATTTGTATTCCGTCTGCTGTGTCTTCTTTGTAATATGATAAGATACCCAAAGCAAACCTGAATTAAGCAGCACATTTTCAACGAATTGAGAAATCCTCCATAATATAAAAACACTGTTAAAATTCAGTACATTTATTGGATAAAGTTGCAACTTGTACATAAATATCGGCCATTGTACATATATTTATATGATATGTTAAACAATTGACCGAACTTATATAAAAAATGACAAACTTAACAGATATGATTTATTTCTTTTAAATTTTAATATTACAATTAGTTGTTTTCCGTGTTTAACCTTGCAATTCTGTTAGGTGTTCAAATTACATGCAAAGCATAAGAAAGCCATAACATATATAAACAATATTAGTGCATTACAGAAAAATATACAAATTATTTGTATGAGGCTAAGGAAGAAGAAGTAACTGCTAGGCTCTGCCGAGCAGTTACTCCCCTTCCCAGCCGAATACAAATACTTTCTATATATTTCCTGTAATACAGTAATATTGTGTTTGTCCTGCAATAAGTCAATTTTGATGGTTTTGTGTTGTTAAGAGTATTTAATTCAAAAGTAAGAACCTGTCGTGGGCCCTCAAGCATTTGCCGTTCATTGAAAACCCGCGACAAAACGTAATTCTGAGAGATGGACATTATTTGACGAAATATTGTAAATTGTAACTTTTTCTTTTAAACGAGTCATAAACATTACATAAATATTCAAAATTAAACAACAATTTCCGTCATTTAATATGTTTTTCTGATGTGAAATATCTTCGTCCGTGACCTACTTTCACTTTTGACAAAGTTATTGATTTGTTGGATTGTGTGGGTACACATTCAAAGTGGCAATGTTCAAAGTTGCGCCGTAAAACATTGAATTGACACGGCTAGACATGTTTGTTTGGGAGAAGGATGGCACAATGTCTTCGGAACGCTGTGACTGACAGATTGATAGAAGAGATTCGACGGTACGCGTGATTGTAATGATGGGCGGAACTTAATTGCTTTTTTCGCCACTAAACAATTAAAGCAAAAATTTATTTGACACCCATTATTTGCCCTTTAATGAACTCATTGCAGGATAAATACTTATATACACTGTTATAAGTGAATAACGTTACAAAGTCGGTCATTTCCGTTAAGCTAATTGTAAACATTCCAATTGGATTTGAATACACAATTGTTTTCTACGTATCACCTGAAAGATGTTTGAATGGAAATAGGTTGCAAAATTGGCCTTCATCTTTTGCTAATTATGTCTTCAAAGAATGATAAAGATAACTTGTTTTCAATTTCATTTTGTTTTCTTATGTTTTTAATAGATGTTATAAAATATAGAGTATCTTAAAAAGATAACAATTTTTGAACCAAATATTTGTTTCGTGTTGTGAATTTATTGTTATATCGAATGATATCATTTGAAGCGCAGTTTTGAATAATTGTATTATGAAACTATTATTATTCAACATGGGTGTCCACAAGTAATGTAATTCACTACCAAAAAACCCTAGGCATATTCAAAATTTCGTACAGGACATAAAACAACCCATCAAGAGCTATCTTATGTGTGTTCTTGCAATTCAACTTTGTTTTATTGAAATTAAAGCATTTGAATTGTTTTCAGTGTTCAAAATGTGCGGCCGATTCTATGTTCCTATTGGGGCACTTTAACTGTATTTGAATGTTAAGATTAGTTGACAAGTTTTCTGTGTACTATTTACAACACATAAGTCTACATTTGTTTTTATTAAATGAGAAGTTGGGACCCCGCGATACCTCTGTCTATCTCAACTGGTAGCGGTTAAAAAGAATTCTACACAGGGGTTGTTTAAGTTTACACTCTGTGTAAATATCTTTTAGCAAATTTGAGTATTTATATTAATATATATTATAGTATTATATATTCTAATATTACGTGTGATATACGAGTTAAAGAAAGATACTAGATTTGTTAAATATAAATCTAACAATAGGACCTCTGGCGCCTGCATATCAAAATATTCCAATTTTACACGTTCAGCAGTAGAGTGTAGTTTTTCCGCATCAATATAGATGAGTCTTGATAATTTTATTAGGGTGTTTATCATCTCTCACAATCAAACTGCAAGGCAAGGGGTTAGTAATTCATACAAGGATTTAATTCAATCAAGCTGTCATTTTTATAAACAAGCTTTAATACAATGCCAAAATTTCTCCACACATTGTTGCTACATGTGTACAATTCATCAGAGGCAACTGATTTACCCAGATTCCACGGGGGAGGGGAGTGACTTAAGTTCAATGGGTAGGTACAGATGTGCGGCCCATATAGGTCTACTTTTTATG
Organism: Perna viridis; assembly: GCA_037379345.1. NCBI lineage: Eukaryota > Metazoa > Mollusca > Bivalvia > Mytilida > Mytilidae > Perna > Perna viridis. Next base: position 22,166,246 of record CM074518.1, on the reverse strand, counting down.
ATTAGTATTATATATGAAAACGGTAAGCATTTTAGTTGCAGTATATGTGATTGGGGTTAAAATTTACAAAGAGCTATATATTTACACATGGTTATTGATTTGACATCAATTAAATCATCCTTTAAATTATCAATGTGAATAAAGATTAACACTTGACTGATAAGCAGGAAGGGCTCCAATTAGCTCTGCCAGGATAATGGTGTCTTTAGATACAATGTCATTTGTTCTGATCAGCATCCTGCTGTGATATGAACAGTGTATATATTAATAAATTCGCGTCTTAATTAATATCAGCATTTGAAGAGTACATGTACAAATATTAGTGTCGTCGATTATTGGATCAGTAATATGCACTTTATTGGTAATTTTAAAACTATGACTGCACTTGATTTTTCCTCTCTATTTTCTGAGGTTCATTGACCTCTGTATATATGCATTAAAAGCAATGATAATCGGTCAGAAAATTCAAACATGAATTCATTTGATGACAAAGAGAAATTGAAACATTGGAATAACGACAAAACTTTAGATTATCAATTAAACATAGATGAAGAAAGAGTACGCCAGCTTAGTGTTAACTTGTCAAATACTACAATAACTTTGTAAATAACTAGTGTTACATTTGTTTTTGGTACTTATAAAAAACAAGAACAAGAAAAAGAATCAGAGTAAGGTTAACGATAGTCAAACGATATTATTTCTTTCGGATCAGATCAACTTTAAAGTCAGCTTCATAAGATCGAAGGAATAGGTCAGCAAGTAAAGGAGTACAATTCGTTCCCATTGGAATGTCGACCGTTTGTTGAAAAACACGTCCAGCACACTGGACAAATATGTTGTCGATTAAAAATTCCAGCATTTTGTAAACATCTTCCTCTGTATTTTTGGAAGATGATTTAAACAATCGTAATTTCGGGGATTTGATACATCGCATCTACCTCAAAGAACTTGAGATAAAGGATACTACAGACACTCATATCTTGACCTACACTTAGAAATCGATGGTAAAGGAAAACTATTGACCAAACTTCACGACAAACGTGATGACTTTTCATTCAGAATTGTCAACTTTCCTTTCATCTGTGGTAACATCCCTTCAGCACCTGCGTATGGAGCGTTCATATAACAACTCATACATTATATCAGAGCTTGCCGAGACTACGCATACTTTTTGTATCACGCTAAAACTCTAACAGATAGGCTTCTGGAACAGGGTTATGTTGCTACAAAGAATGAAGTCATCACTACAGAAGTTTTATGGTCGTCATCATGAACTCGTGGATCGTTATGGTGTATCCATCTACACAATGAAAACTGATTTATTCAACGAGGCATAGTTTTTCTTTCCTCGTTTATCTACCCCGCACTTGACTTTTTATGAGCAACTCGGTGGGTGTTTCTAGACAAGCAGATGACGCTTATCCTACCGGTGCACCTGGTCCATGCTCCCAGTTTTAAATTGAGTCCGAGTTGCTTATTTGCTTTTGTTACTTTGTATGTATGATTTTAGTTATTTTGTGTTCTTCGTTGTATATGTCTGTTTTCGTGTATGTACTTCACAGTTCATGTTTCAGTAGTTTGAATTCTTCCTTTTGCTGTGCACCTTTTTTTCTTTCTTTCTTTATTCATTTATGTTTTTTCTGTTAAAAAGTTAGATTGCTCTCATATTAACTTATACTAGCTGAACCACTATTTTGCTAGAATCAATTTTCTCTTGATATGAAAGTTTGAGTTTTATTTTGTCTCTACAAATTTCTCTCAGCATGTATGTAAAGACAGACGTTTTGTTAGTAATTGGAGACCTATAAGTCTTCTGGATATTGACCTAAAAAGTTGCGTCAGCTGTGTTGGCTAATAGAGTGAAATCAGTGCTCCCACACATCATTAGTTACTCACAAAATGGTTTCATGAAGGATAGATTTATTGGTGACAATACTCGCTTATTATATGATCTTATGCATTATTTGGAAGAAAATAACAAAGCTGGATTGCTACTTTTAGTAGACTTCGAAAAAGCTTTTGACTCTATTGAATGGGATTTTTTAACCAAAGCTTTGAAGAGTTTTAATTTTAGTACTTCTTTCTGTAAATAGTTTAAGGTCATATACATCGGAGCCAAATGCTATGTGATCAATTATAATCACGTGTCAAACTTTTTTTTATTTGAATAGAGGTTGCAGGCAAGGAGATCCTTTTTCTGTTTATCTCTTTATTATTGGTTTTGAATTATTAGCTATCAAACTAAAAAAACGATAATGATGTGCGTGGTGTCATTGTTAATGATTCCGAACCTCTTATTAGTCAGTATGCAGATGATACCTTTTTAATGTTAGTTCTCTTTAAGGGAGACCATAAAATGCTTTGATTCCTTCCACTTAGTATCTAAAGGTTAATAAATCAAAAACCAGAGCAATTTGGGTTGGAAGTAAGAAATTTTCTGATCATGTTATATGTCCAAATTAAGATTTAAAATGGTCACATTCTAATTTCCGTGTTCTGGGTGTGGACTTATCCTTAGACTTAGGTGCTATGGTTGATATAAATTTTGCAAGAAAAGTTAAGGAGGTATCAAGAGTGTTAAAGCTCATTCACCTCTTTACATCATTACCAAACCTACCAGACCAAAAGTTTAATGAAATTAATTCTATGTTTAAATTCATTTGGAATGGTAAATCAGACAAAATTAGGAGGAATACTCTGATAGGTGACTTTGAACAGTGCGGGCTAAACATGGTTCATATTCAGTCTTTTGTGTCTTATCTTAAGGTGAGTTGGGTACAGAAATTCTGTAGGAATCCTGGTGGCCACTGGCAAAACTTCTGTTCAAGATTTTTTTACAATTATGGAGGTGAACGTGTCTATCAACTTCAAAAAGAAAAAAAAATCAATGATGTAAGTGTAAAGGTTGCTAATCCTTTTTGAATGGATGTTTTATGTAGTTTATCCTTTGCAAAACCACTAATGAAGAATTGTGTGAAAAATATGCTATCTATCTCAATCCTGAGTTATGTACCTTGTGAAGAAATGAATTATCATAATGCCATTAATGGTTGGAAACTTTCGGTGTCCAATATTTGATATTATACATCTACAAACAAAGAGCTTCATGTCTTTTGATAGAATCAAGGAAGTGATTATCAGTAATAATTTCATGAGATATTACAGCTTGATATCTAGCATACCAAAGTCTGTAAAAGATTACAATAGAAATAATGTAAATAATATTACTTTTCAAAACTTTCGTGCAGAAGATTCTTTTCTCAAGTCATTATTATCAGTAAAGAAGGCAAAGTTTGTTTATAAATACTTAAAGAGATGGCGTATTTTTTTTCACCAAATGCAAAACTCGAAAAGTGGGAAGAAGTGCTTGAGATAGAAATTAAATATTTCTATCTTTTGAAAAAGGCATGCAATCACATTTATATGAAATCTTTTCAATACAAGATACTTCATAGAATTCTTCACGCAAATAAATTTTTGTACTAAATACATCTTAAAGATTCAAAACACTGTTTGTTTTTTTTGTGGATCTGAAAAAGAGACTATTCAACATCTCTTTTATGAATGTAAAATCATAAAGTGTTTTTGGGATATTGTGTCACATTATATAAAGAATTTGTATCAAGATTTTCAATTGAACAAATCAAGTATTATTTTAGGATACACTGATGAGATTCCATTTCTTAATTATGTTGTTATTGTTGTAAAAAATTATATCTACCAATGTAGGTTGATAGAGAAACTTCCAAACATTATAGAACTAAAATCAAAACATCAATATTTACATGATTTAGAAGAATTCATTGATGTAAAGAACAATAAAATTCTGAACTTTGAGAGAAGATGGACTCCTTTTAGACATATATTTCCGTAATTATCATGTCATGTAAATATATATATACTGGCAAAACTTTTCTTTTGTATATTATATTTAGCTAAGCAGACGGTTTACGGTACTTGGGACCTTTTGAAAGAATATTACGCTGATATTCGTTTTCGATGATGGACAAATCTCCCGTAACGACGTGACCGGAAGGGTCATATTTGAATGGAGAGTTTTTGCAAGAACAGTCAGGTGGTTTAGCCTTGAAGTCTTCAATCTCGAGGTTCTGCAATAGTCTTTAATAATTGAAAATTTTGATGCAATTGGTGAAGTATAGTGTTATGAAATAATTGGTATGGATTTGTCCTTGAAATATGGGGGAATTGGTTGGTAGCGTTTTTGTGATGAAGGATGTTAGCCAAATTAATTGCATCTATACCTTTGTTGACAAACGGTAGTGGAAGAAATGATCTTTTTTCTTCACACAAACTGGTTTCAAGAGTCTGTGGAAACCAATATCTAAAATGATGGCAACAAATATGTATAATGATGAGGTAGGGTAAGAAACAGGAGTGTCAAGACTTGTTTTGTAAAGGTGGTGTTGTAGAGTGAGAGGTAATCCGTATAGAATAGAGTTTGGTTCTAATGTGATGCAGTCCAAGAGGTTTTTGTATGAAAGGAAGGAGACCATATATTGAAACAACATATAACTTAGGTGACGTATAACGGCGATGGCCATGACTCCTTTCCCGTCTTCGAGTTTTGTCAAATAAATTCATCACATTTATGCTATTGTTATAGTGGCTTGAAAGGTTTCCTATACTTTTGATGTTAATTGCCATTGCATCCGTGAGGTATTGCAGTACCTAGTCTGCGTATCCAGTACTACTCTCTTTCCCTATGATAGTTTTTACTTAGAACGGGACTGTTCGTAGGATGGTATTTTTTTTTCTACAATACGAACTTTCATAGGGAGGATTGAATGATCTTGTTCATTAAAATGTTGATAAAATGTTGGGATTTGGTGGTATTTATTCCCGAACGATGACCGCACATTCTTTTGTTTAATCGTTCTTGTGTTTCACCGACATATATTAGACCGCATAAGTTGCATTCTAATCCATATATAAGTTTGTTGATTTGCAACTTAAATCGTCGTGACTTTTTGTTTTGAAGGTCCTGTTTGTAAGGGAACTAGAGAAGTAAGAGTCGATTATAAAAATGTTGCATGTTTTGCAATTTTTAATACCACATTTTGATATAGTACAATGTGGTTCGTCATCGCTGTAGTCAAATATATCATTTAAAGTGATTGAACATGGCTTGATTATTTTAAAATAGTCAGAATTTTTGTACTGGAATAGATTGTCTGTAGACTGAACGTGTGATTTGGGTACTTTTGTTGGAATGGTCGGGGCACTAGATGTGAACGTGCTAAGATTCCCATCTGGGGACACCACGGTCTTACAAGACAACAGTGTGTCCGATCTGTGGTCAGGTTCGGATCTTTTTATACTGGGCGACGTCCGAGCCAGTTTTTCTTCCATTCCTCTTGTTAAAACCATAAAATTACATTACTGTGTTGATGATATCCTCTGGGACAAAATCCACCAGCAGCGGTATTGACCCAGTAGAACGAAGATCATTTTATTATGAAATGTACAACACTCGCAACACAGAGAAAACTGTATATCAACAAGGAGCTTATAAAGCGGCCATGTATTTTAGGTTTTAGGGTAATAATGTTACCGAAAGTCTCATTAATTTGCGTAAATTTATTTAAAGTATAAATAAAAGAGTGAGTCCTCCTGACTAACTTCATCAATACTGTAATGTGTCTAACACGTCTGTAAATAGTTTTGTATATAGCATGTTTTTTTGTATATGATATGTGTCCATGTACCAAATATGTGGTTTATGAGAAATAGAGATTGCGTGTATTATTTTCCTTAATGGCTCAATTGGTAATGTTAGAAATCTGATTACTATTTACTTCTTACAGCAGAAGTTTTATTTATTTACAGAAGCCTATCCTAATACACTTGACAGGCGCGTATCTACGTTTACGTCAAAACGTCCAGGCGTAAACATCAACAAAAAGGTCATTATGGTTCGCGGATTATTCAGCGTAAACGGACCCAAATTAGGTTATAGCGTATAAACTAATCAGAAATTGAATACATTCATTAAATAATAGCAAAAAATATAAAAATAACAGTTAAATGAAGGAAATAATCAAATTACAAAAATAAATGAACGCTTCTATCGTGCGTTTAAACGAACGCAAAACGATGTGTAAATGCACAATAAACGATGCATGAACGCTAAAATGGGAAATGTGAACGTCTCAAGGAGTGTAATTAGTCCAATATACGTCATATTGGCCTAGGCCAATATTGATTTTCACCAAGCCAATATGATGTATTGGACGGATAAAAGCCGTATTGGACGGGTAAATCCTGTATTGGCGTACTTTTGTATTGTATTGTATTGGCAGTTTTGGTCATATTTAGGCTAATATTCGAAGGTTAGTCAAATAAATCAAGTTATTGGCCTTTAGGTTTAGTTCAGTGTAGTTTAAATACATTTTATTTGTAAGATAACAAAATTTATTGATCACAGTAAAATTATACCCTAAAAAATGTTTTTATGCATCAAAATAACAAGCAATGGAATTTCTCATTTACATAGCGATAATATAGACATAATTCACTATAGTCGCACGTCAGATTCGACAGGTATCTGACAATGTCACGTAAGATAAAGTACAAAGACCACTCAAAATAGTAATTATTATATATTTGAGACTTACTTTGGTAATCTAGATCTATTGTTTATAGTACATTTTACAGCTAGTTGAAATAGATAGTTCCAATTTTAATACAAATCTAGGTTTTAAATAGCTCTCTAGGTAGAATTCTGCCCTACCTTATACCAATGTGTCCTTCTTAACTATTTCAGAACACCTGTATGATCTTTTGGACACTGTCTTTTAAGTTTGAATAGCTATAAAAAAAGTTTTCATGACCTTATCTGAAGTTCTTGTATTTTTCATTGATAAATCTAAAGTAATCCGATCTTGACAAAGATTTCCACGGACTGCAAAGCCATTCGGACATTTTAGCTTCTAAAAGTTCCGGTCGTTCACAAAGCAGACTTGCATCATTTTTTGTAATGTCATTCGGAAAAACGTCATCGGGAACATCATTCTTATGTAATATCATATCAGAGCGAATTAGCAATTTTTTTATATTTGGATTTGCATGTGCAACGATAGCCAAAGAAGCAATTGAAAGTGGTTCCTTAACTGTGAGCAGCTTTATCTGTCGACAATTGGTTACAAGTTTAATTATTCCATGGTCTAGCCTATTTTCGAAAGTTTCGTCGTGTCCTTGCTGATAAGTTAACTCGGACATACTGTAATCAACAAATTCTTCTAATGTGTCATTGTGATCAATCAAACAATTAAATATATCACCCGGGTAACGTAATAACACATTTTTCCTATACACTAGCGATTTGAGCGGCATTTTTGACTTCAGAATAACATCTTTCTCCGTCCATTCATGGTTACAACTAAAATAACAATGCACTCGAAGTTGGGGTCCATGTTTTCTTATATCTTCCCACTGTGTGTTGTTCATTGCTTCATTATAGAATTCTCGACAGTTTTCATTTGCAACTAAATATAAATCTCTCAAAGACTTGGATGCCAAGTGTTTAAGTAAGCTATAGTTGAGTTGCTGTGGATTAATAGCGAGCTCCTTAAGATTCACTAGATACATCAATGAACTTAGAGAATGAGATTTGAAGGAATTGATTATCCAAAGGACCTTAAGCTGCTGTGCATGTGACACGTTGAATGGAATAGTTGTATTCCGAAAATATTCACCAGTGTGGGTATTTTCTACAGACCTGAAGCAATTGATCAATGGTACTTCATATATTCTAATAGTATGCAAGTTGTTTTTGCCATATAGTATATTTCTAAAGCTATCATAAACGGTATAGTCTAGTTTTTCTCTGGAATCTGACGGCCATATTGAAATATCTAAATGCTCAAGATTTTTACAACTTGTTGCAAATATTGCCAAAATCTCAGCATCAAATTCTCGGCAAAGATTTATTGAAAGTCGTCTTGTTAGTGGGCTACCTCTTCTTGTAAAGTTTAGTAAATCGGAATTTATCTGTTTGTCGGAAATCATTTCATCTAAACACATCATATTACAAGAAATTTGTAGCAACAATTTTTGTCCTGAAATACAAATGTTTGTCCAGACCTCTGGTCTATATGAAGCAATTTCCCAGGCTCTACAAGTCTTGCTGATACAGACTCTGTCTAGAAGGTCACAGTAACTGCTAATTTTGGCCAAGACTAATTCTGGCAATTCGTCCCATCTGACCATTTCTTCTATATCTTTCTTATTCAAACAGCACTGTTGCAGAAATATCTCTAGTGCTTAAGTAGCACTCCAGCTAAGGATCATGCAAAATGTGATTCATGGTAAAAAGCCTACATATTTTTATTTTTGATATTTTGTTTGAAAAATCATAGTAAACAGAAATAAACATGTGTTTTTTCATATAACCCGTGCTCTTAGGAGATAAAAATTATATAGAATGCACTTTCAAAATTAAGGGAGATAACTCTATAAATGGCGCTCAAATACAATAGAATCTACTGTATTTTCAATATCAATTATCTCCTAAGAGCAGGCAGATTTGAATGAATAATTACACATTTCATAGTATAGACCCATAAAACAACTTAATTATAAAAATAAAAATTTGTAGCCTTTTTGGGGGTGTATCACATTTTTCAGATTTTGCATGATTCTTACAAAGACAGCTACTTAATTTCTTGTTCTGAGAAGCATCTACAAAATTAAAAAAAAATATGTATATAACCTTACTTCACAAAATGGCACTGTTATACAATAGCTTAGTAGACAACCTTTACATATCGCAAAGATGGAATAGTACATCAGCCTAGTAAAAACAATTTAATCTTGGTTGCATTGATGGGACAGCATACTCTCTTCACCACATTTATTATTGTTGCTTGTAAGCAAAAAATATACTCGTGCATACATATTTAGCCTGTCCCTGTTTCCCTTTTAAAAAAGGTCGAGTCCACTCACGGGTCTTACAAGTAGTATACTATATTCGGGCTGCATATCTGTCAATGGGGGCACCCTTGCTTGTATCTAATCCCTTTTGAGATTCGACGATCAGTCCGATTGGTGGTGGTCAAATTAAGACTCAAATAATACATATAATTGATAATACATGTGTACTGATCAACCAAATTACCAGTCTCTGTAAAATTTCTAAAATTATTTACCTTTCGCTATTTGTTAGATGCCATTTCCTATATTGATATCAACAATTGACTAGCCTAGCGAGTATGTTGATCATTTCCGTAAATAAAAGCTATGTCACATGATAGTAGTAGTAGTTAAGCTAAATACCAGTGAACAACTGCAGGTACGACCTATAGCTAGCACAGAACCAATAATTTTCGTTCGCCTGTTCGGCATGCTTGTCAATAATAATAATAAAAAAAACAGGGTATTTACTCTACTCGGGAGATCATTAAGGTAATAGAACAAAGCCGCATTTCCGTTGGGTGCTACAAAATGTACGTACAACATGTACGCCTCTACGGAATTTTAGTTATATCGGCACTTGGTTATATCGGTACCTGGTGAAATAGGTACCAAGCATAGTCAAATCGGCACTGCACCAAGTCTGGTTAAATCGGTACCTTGTTTTTGTCAAAAATCAGCACGTTTATTGTTAAAAGATTTGCCTGGGAAGAACAACCTTAAGATAGTTTGAGGGAAATGTGAAAGACCTGAAAATGACGGGTCTTCTTGCGTTGGCACCGCTTAGTTGTGCAATTTGCTCTCTGCCACAAGTTCGAGTTGAACAGGTATGTCACTTGTTTCAGCATACAGGTCTGTGATCAGCTTGTTGAAGGAAACAGAACCAAGGGTGACAGTTCTGGTGTTGAAGCGGTTGTGCCAATGCTTCACATCGTTGTTGGTACAATGTACGTACAGTGGACAGCAAGACACTCCAATGCTTTTAAATCAATTAATAAGTCATCAAAATTTATCATCATTTGTCATCATATATTATGAACGTTAAGAAATCAAAAAGTAAATTTAAAATAGATAATTTATATGTGGGACTAATAAAACAGTTATATTCAAACCCAGTTTAGATTCAAAATTTTATTAAATTATCACAGATAAAACATATAATACACAACAATATTTAATTCGAATTAAAATATTTTGTAAGATAAATCAAACACAAGTACAACGATAATGAAAAGTTGCCGATTTTAACAAGTGACGCGATTTGACTTGTTACCGCCTCTGCGATGTTCTGTATCAAAATGCTGTTTATTACTTGATGGGTTTTGACATGGTAAAATGTGTCAATTTAAGCTATTTTTTGTGGGTTAGGGATACATATAATCAAGGAATTAATCATGAACTCATCATGAAGTTGATGAAATGGAGGGGGGGGGGGTGGATGGATGGTCCGTGGAACCCGCAAAATCTTCTGGTTCCAATATTGCTGCAATCAAAGGTGACACAGGTCTTCACTATATACTCGGGAATTTCGTGACGGAACCATGGTCACTTTTAAATACTAACTGTTGCGAAATAATAATTATTCTATATGTCTCTCTCTCTAAATATATATATTATATATTAGGTGTATTATCAGAAAACTATTTGTATTCTCAGATTCGAATATTGAACTCATGCAGGGAACACGTGGCAGGGACTTAATATATACCCGCAGAAGTTACCCTGAATGAACATGGACACTAAGTTCCGCAACTGAAAATGTGTATATCGAATGTCTAACGATAATTGTAGGAAAGTAGTTGTGTGTTAATGTGTCCATTCTGTTTTCGGTCTTTAGTTTAATCGCCAGTACTTGTTTTCATTTCCGGTTTTGAGAAATGTTATGGTTCTGAAAAAAATATGTTTCAAATTTCGCATTTCCTAGTCGTGTTAGCATATATCAATATCAAGCAGACAGGTAACTTACTTAAAATATGTCCATACAGTCGAATATTTAAAAAAAAGAATAGCTCGGCATTTAATCTTCGATAAAAGCTAAGATGCAGATGGTTGAACTTGTACAGACTACAGAGTCAGTATTCATTTGTACATGTAAATCCAATACATGAAACTAGGATTTCATTTGATTGTATAGTAGTGTGCTATGATATCTTTTATTGTTTAATCATAATCATATGTTATTTGTTGCATGAATATTTGTCAATTATGGGTCAGTAATTTTGGAGCATTTACAATCATCTGTCAATAGGTTACAGACCACCAATTCAACCAATGAGCATGTGGAACATATGCAAAATAGTCCTATGCAGAAATTACCTCCAGCTCCTCATAGTGCTGTGAAAAAAGTTTTCATTTTATTTCGAATATTAAAACTGTTTCTGAAAGGAAAAACATTTTTGTACATTTTATAAGTGCATTTTAATTCTTGTGCTGTAAAGCCTAATCTCCATAATGATTTCCAAATATACCCCTATCCTGTGAAAATACTGGGATTTCCCATGCTATTTATAGACCCTTCACTTCCAGTGACCAGTACTGCACTGCAAGTCTGTTAACCCCACATGCCATTCTCAGGTTGTTTTCCAGGATTTTGAAAGCTTTAGTCACTTTCATGTGAGAAAATGAGGGACCATTTTAATGATATATTTTTTAAAGTTCGGTAGTGCTCACATCTGACATAAGATATTTCAGAATCATCTATTATTTACAGCACTGTGTAAAGACATTAAATAAAACTTAATTGTACATGTACATTGCATATGAATAAAGCACATAATTTTTTTCCATTATCATGCAAGTATGTTTTCCATAGAATCCAAATAACATTCCTGAGATTTAATTTAAAAAAAAAACTCCCCAGCTTTTAAGAATCATCATAAATAGAAATCCCTTTACACTCTTATACATAAATCAGGGACATACATCGCTGGTATAGTTTTTAATGTACATGTATTTCATATAAAAAAATACTGTTTCCTGCATTACCACCTTTTGTAGAAACATTAAAATACATCTAGCACAGTTTAGATATAGAACTGCCTTAACATACACCATTGCCACATTGGACAGATATAAATATTTTCAATATAGGTAATTCCCTGCTGTTGCCTTATGAGATTCTATTTTTAGCAAAATTTCCAACTGTGAACCAGACCGAGTTAATGACAAATTTATGTCATTATTTTTCAGTTATATTTGGTATTGGTCCCATAGGAATTAATTCTGATTGAATATTAATCGTTATTTGTTACAGCAGTTACAATTAAAATGGTATTTGTATCATTTTTCGCATGTATATATTTGTATAAAATAGAATTTTTAAGTTTCCACATTACTAACGTAAATGATTCTGTGTGCTATTGACTCACACCGGATGTGTGGACGATTAGCCTGTGGAGGCCCCCCGTCCACGAAAGCTTGGACGAGCAGCCACTGCCTTTTTTCACTGGAAGTCTATAGTATTGTGTATAAGATAAGTAGAGTAGTGATGGATACGGACATACAAGAAATCCGGGGAAAGAAATCAAAAATATAAAAAAACTGGAGTGGGCCCTTTTGTGTAGGGGCGGGCGGGGATGAGAATCTACAAATTAAAGCTGCATTAGCTGTCGTTTTTGTAAATTTTTGTTTCAGTTGAACTATACCTTAACTTAGAATTATTTCTACTAGATTGTTACTTTCCTGTATAACTTCATTCAACGGGTCATAGTTTTCCTTTCCTCGTTTGTCTGCCACGAACTTGACTTTTTATGAGCAACTCGGCAGGTGTTTCTAGAAAGGCAGAGGACGTTTACCCTACTGGTACACCTAGTCCATGCTCCCAGTTTTTCGTGGAGTTTGAGTTGCTCATTTGCTTTTGTTACTTTGTATGTATGATTTTAGTTACTTTATGTTGTTTGTTGTGTACATGTATGTCTGGTCTTTGTCCGTGGATTACATTCTTTTGGTTACCGCTATAACTTTGGTTCCCTTGATTACTCTTTCATTTGATATCCACAAATAAAATGCATTACATACATGAAATAGGTGTCTATATATTTATTGTCTTGCAAGACAAAAAATCGACCCAGATAAATCTGTATGCATGTCACTTCTTGTGACCTTAATCCGCGCATGTGCTGTAAGGGTTGCCTCTTTAATAACAAATCTGCTTGCAAAGCGAAAGTGGTTATTCAACAGTAAAAAAGACAGACAGACTCAAGCAGTAAAAGAAAAAGATTGAATATAACGCAAGGATTCTTTTGAAATTTACCTATTATGACATAATGTGACTCAAATATGGTCATTATTTATTTGAAAACTAATCAAGAAGTAGATGAAATGAAATGAAAACAAGACATGTGCTTACCTGTGTATCCTTCTAGCTCACAGCCAAATTGTATTGAAAACTGAATGTTAATAGTCAAATATTTTCACAACATGCTTAGTTGCTTTATTTTCTTCCAAAGCAATACCGTGAGCTGAACAGTGCATATGCAAAAGAAATGGATTTAAGGCATGCAGTTTTTTTTTCAACACCATTGTATCTGCCTGTCATGACAGGCGTACATTGGAGCATAACAATATAAATATACATCTTGATGTAAATATCTCGTTCTAGTGGAATCTTCATGATTGATGTTGTGAGTTTCCACATCACCATGTGCGACTGTTGCTTTTTTATATAATACAGACTGGTTGGTTTTCCTTTATATTTTATCTTTTTCTCAACAGTTATATTCACTGTCTTGTCAAAAATTTTGCAAAAGTAAAGACTTTTTTGGGACTTTCGTTCCTTCAGGATCAAAATACCTTATTTTGCCAGTTCATGCCAGGAACTTCCCTACTTTTTCTGAACACACACAAAAATATAGTCCAAATGTTATTCTTGTATCATTCAATACATCTTTTATAACCAGTAAATTTGTTTCTGGCAATTATTCATTTCAGTAATATTCTGTTATTTTTGCAAATAAAATTAAGATCCTGCCATGTCTTCAAATCAACTGACAATTTGAGGGACTCCTTATTGACCTTGAAAGATGTTAAGTCATAAATTTGCATTTAGGAAATTAAGTTATTGCAGTTGTGTGAGATAAATACCATATAAGAATAGTTTTGGGATGTAATTATGCGAATTAATTTTAGACAGGTTTAAAAATTTGTGAAAAAGGTGAAATGAAACAAAATTTGTAAATGTTTGTGGAGTTGGATACTGTTTAACTGTTGATCACAGTTTATACTTCAGAAATCAGTTGTTAAGATCGTCATTCAGAGTATGAAAAGCTTCGGAAAGTGCAGCATGACAGTACCTATATAACGGCAACCACCAGTTGGACACCGTTTCATTGGACCAAGTGTGGACACATTATTAGTTTTTGACATATTTAGACATAGCAGAACTTTCATAATGGACTATAGGACACAACAACTGGTTTGGATACAATACTGCACAATATTTTGAAATTCAATTTAAATAAAAAGTTCTGATTTCAGGTGGCTTTCATGGATCTTTTTGTATCCCATTATCTTTAAAACTGTGTGTGACAGAGTTAATTTGCTGGCATACATGTACTTCTTAAACCATTTGTAATGAGGAATTATTTGCAAAAAATGAACAGTTCAAGCTTCTTAGACAATTATGTTCAGCCTTGTCGACCAATATGAAACTTCTTTCTCACAGATGGCACAAGATATCAGAAGATTTCACAGCTTTATACCGGATTGACTACCCATCAAACTTGATGCTTGTCCTATTAAACTCACTTGCAATGTGATGGGTGCTGATATTGAAGTAGGACACGCTTACACTTTAGAAGCATCTGATGTCAAAACTTCTCCTAGATTGCCCTAAACTTTTGAAAGTTTACAGTTATCCTTTTCTTTGTCCAAATAGTGAACTGATTTGACTTTTCGTTGCATGAATTTGTGTTAACTGTAAAACAATTAAAAAATTACATGTATATATACAATACAACTTATTGCATTTAATTTTTTTTTTAATTTCAGTAGTGTGTTTTACATCTCATGACCCTTTAATGATCCTTACTCCTGATCATCAAATACATGTGAAGGAAGGTCAAAGTTTAGAGGTCAACTGCAGTGTCAAGGACAGTGCTCATACAGAAAAATGGCAGATGCCTGAATGGAAAGCTCAGGGCAAAGTAATTGGAACGGTTCATCAAAATAGAATGAGCTACAATACAGTGACTTTATTTTTCCAGAGAATACACAAATCAGATGCCGGCATTTATAAGTGTATCTACAATGCTTCAAATAATGTCATCACAAAGAACTTAGTCATTATTGTTGATGCTAGATGTAAGTTGTTAGGCTACCCTTAGAAAATTGTTGGTTAACTGAGCCTGTTTATTTTTATTCACATAAAAGACTACCAGTGTGACCAGTACATGTCCTTTTTTATTCTATTTTTAGCATATTTCTTAAAATTAGGACTTTTTGGGGGCTTTTTTGCTAAAAAAAATCCCTTACAGTCCTTTTACCAAATCAAATTGTATTGGCTAATTTAAGGAATATGCAAAGAAGAAAAACATGGCAAGCTAAAATTTTTTGTTGATTTTTATATGGCTGCAAAAAAATTGTCGTAGTATAATGATATGACACTGTCGTTAACTGTGTCATCCATTTATATATACTTGGTTTTCATGCAATAACTTGAAAGTTAGTTGGTTGATTTTTATAAAATTTTAAAATAAGGTTCCAAGCTACAAAAGGAGGTTGGTGTTGATTTTGAGGTCATGGCCCTAACTGTTTTAGAATTATGGGGGGAAAAGGGGCCAACAAACAAAAGTTACATAGAATTTTACTACAAATGCATATAACTCTAGGAAAAACATATGGGTGTCTATGATATTATTCCACAATAATTTATTCATCAATGGTCAGATTGGGATGGATTTTGTGGGTTAAGAATTGAACATATAAGAAATTAAGGGCCAGAAAGGGGGCCAGAGACAAGCATTTCCTGATGTTCAGACAAGACTTGAGTTAACTATACAAATGTAAGTGTATGGATCTTTTTGACATTGTATTATAAGGTGCTATTTACCAAAGAAGCCTAGGATTGATTTTAGGGGTAAAGACTTGAACCTTTTAGGAATTAGGCCCTCTAAGTGGCCAGGTTAACATTCATTTTTTTCTTATTTCTGGGTGATAACTTGATTGAAAGTGAATGAATTGAAAGTGTACCACAAGGTGCCATACCAGCAAAGGAAGGTTTGGGTTGATTTTGGAGGTTACGACTAGAACCAACTTTAGGAACAAAGAGCCACTAAGTGGCCACTTGGATAATGTATGAGGTGTGTCGTGCTTGTCCCAACTACTAGTATTCAGTATTCAACCGCTGTGGTCAAATCAAGCTGTTCCCTTTAAATTATTTTATTATTTAACAATTATATATCTCTAAGAAAGTCTTATTCTATATAAAAAAAAATGCAATGTTTGGGACTGAACCTTGTATTTTATGTTGGAAAAGTAATTGAATTAGTTGAAGAAGTTTGGTTGAATTGCTTTGGAAGATGTATTATTTTCACTACAGACAACTACTGCTATATAACCAGTCAGTTCTTCCTTATCCTCCTTCATTACTTTATTGGTTGTCATATTTCTAATGATTTGTGAAAACTTTATTTGAACCTTTAGAGGGCTGTAAGATAAGTCAAGATTTATATAACCTCAAAGTATTTGATGTTGTAAGATGACAGCAATTTTCATGATTGTGGTTATTTTTTTTGCAATAACCTGAGTATTAATGTATTGATCTGAATGGAATTTTACAAATAAGTTCCTTATGGAAAGAGAAACGTTGGGATTGATGTTTTGAATTATGATCCATAACAATTTGTACTTTAATTATGAAGCTGTCTGATTTTTGAAATTCTTGTCATGCAAACGCAAACATGTGTGATTTTACCCTACAAATTTTATGTCTTTTAGAAAAGGTAAAACTCTCAGGTGTTGAATGTTCTATGATCATATCCACTCTTAGTCAAAATGTTTCATCAAAATACCAATTAAAAAGATTTGTCAACTTGAGAAATAGAATACCCCTTAAAGTTTGGTTCTGCAGTCATATCAAACTAGACATACAGAGCACTTTTGTATTTACATTGTTTAACATATACAGTCAAACCTGTCTGAACCAAACCCAAAATCCTTTATATCAATTAAATGTATTTAACTTTGGTAAACCAAACACTATCTTATAAACCAATCCTATTCTAAAGTTCAAAAATGGGTTCAGTTTAGACTGGTTTTTCGTTTTCACCTTTAGTTTATTTTTATGTTACTTGAGTATATAGGGGCAACTCTTTCGCTGTACCTGTGTATAATGTTGTTTTGGGGCCGGCTGCAACCTGCCTTGTGGTATGAGGGTTTCTTCATCTTTCATTCACTATAGTCTTTGTTATTTCATGTCCACTTCAAATTTCTTTTAACAGCAAGTACTGGTGCTAAATGTTTAAGTAACCAATTTATATGTGAAGGATCAAGTCAATGTATTGCCTTAGACTACAGATGTAACAATGTACCTGACTGTGAAGATGGTTCTGATGAATTTAACTGTATCAAAGGTAAGCTAATTCAAGCTAACAAAAACGAGGGCATAGCACCCCTTTGTCCCTTCCTTGGTCATATTTGTATACCGGTAAGTTGTTTATTTCCTACCCTTATACCGAACTGCAAGTTCTGTGTCCACTTGCATTCTTGTCAGAATCTTGTTAAACAGTCTATAGGTTGTATCAAGCTGCTACATGCAAAGCAATGATAAAGTTTTTAAGCCTATTATGCCTGGGATTAGACATCTCATTTACAGTCAATATGGTAACAACTTGGTTAACAATCTCTTTAATATATAAACTTTCTTTTTAGCTCACCTGGCCAAAAGCCATGTGAGTTATTGCCATCACTTGGCATCTGTCCTCGTCGTCATCTATGGTCATTAATTCTTCAAAACATTTCTCCTCTTGGTTTAGCCGAACTCTGACATAGGAATAAGAACAAGAATAAGTAAGAGTGTTCAGAATGATGAGATTTATCTCTGGTCAAATTTTTGTTTCAATCTGTGAAGCCATGTTGGAGTTATTGCCCTTTTTAGCTCATTTGGCCAAACCCAACTGAGCTTATGCCATCATTTGGTGTCCATAGTTGTTGTGGAAAAATTTTTTGAAAAATATTCTCCTCTGAAAGTACTATGTGTAATCTTGGCATGATTGTGCCATAGAGTATTGTGCACAAAATTACTGTTGGGATTTATGATCCGTGATAAATATCTGCATCGGATCAAAGTTGTCAGACAACTCTTTGTTATTGCCCTTGAAACATGATGTTATTTTTTTTCAGTTTTCATCCAAAGCCTTCATTGAGTCAAAATTGTTGGACAACTCCTTGTTAGAGTTATTGCCCATGAAAGGCAAAAAATTAGCCAGGTGCACGATTCAGACTCCTTGGAGCCTGTGGTTCATATTCCTTAATACCGAAAAAACCTGCAGTATTATATGTACAGAGAATCATTTTTCCATTAATACGGATGCATTATGAACATATATTAATTCCAATTACAATTATAACTTTTACATACTGATGTTTGAGAAATTGATCTCTACTGTTTTCAGGTCTATGTGTAAACAAGTTCAGGTGTTTGAATGGGAAGTGTATTGACAATGAGTTAGTTTGTGATCAGCTTCATATAGATCATTGTGGAGATGCCTCTGATGAGTACTGTCAACTGTTGAGTTTGACAGATCAAAAGAAAGGTGAGTATTATAATGATTTGAAGTTTAATGTTTGAAAATTAGTGCTGGACCATCATGCAGGTCTACACTAAAATCCAGTAATTTTACATATAATCAATAAAAAGTTTCATGAAAATTTTGCGGTAGGTCTGTATTGAATTGCATACTGTGAAATTTATAGTGTAATTTACGAAAGACAGAAAAAAACATTTTCTGGTGACTTTAGACAAGACTTTGATATTAATTCCATATGTACATGTAACTTCAGCTGTCTACATGGGATAATTTTTAGAATACTATTTATAAAAATGTCAATATTGGCTGAAAAAAATGGATTGATTGATTGTTGGGGTTTAACATCTGAGCAGCAATATTTCAGCTATATTCAGGCGACTGAAAAAATGGAAGGTTGTTTCCTTTCATCTGAAATATTGCCCTCACTTGATTCTGTATGTGAATTAAAGTATTGCTACACCTTTACTTTGAACCAAAACAAAAATCGTTAGTGGAGGAGCACTTCTACTTTTCAATTAAAAAGGGAATTTCATATTTTCAGTTGTATGATACATGTTCATACTTATTTTATTGACGAATCAAGAATTAGATAGATGAACCAAGTTGGAAAATAGGACTGATTTCCCATAAAATTTATATTTTTTTTTTCTCAGTTTTGCTCAGAGGCACATTTTGTCTGAAAATTTGTGAAATGACAGAAGGGTACAATTCCATGATTTTTTTGAAAAACAAAGATTCTAAGTTAAAATGCTTGTAGGACAACATCCAAATTTCTGTTTTTCAAAGTTCAACATGAGAATAGATGTGGCCTCACATAAGAAACTAATACTGAAAAGCTTTATACAAAAAAAAAATCAAAGCTATTCTAATTTTAAGTTTAACAGTCACCCTGTTATCCACTACTAGTAAAGACAAAAAATGCTAGTTATATGATGCTATTTTAAATTTATTGAAGTTATGATAATATTATTATGTTGAAATGGACATTTGTTCTATCCATTAATGTTCTTTATCATTTGATATTTTTGTATTTTTTCTGTTCTAGACACAACCAATACTACCATAGATGCTACAAAGACACAACATGATCACATGACATGGCTGAAGACAACTCTTTATGTTGTAATAAGCTGTACAGTCAGTGTTGTTTTTCTAATTTCTGTCATAGTAGTGGCAGTTTTCAGAATAAGAATGAAAAGGAATGCTGTTCGTAGAAATTACCGATCAGAAAACTCTCAGAGAAGTCAAAGAGAACATGATACCTCGCCTGTTAACTACCAAGCTGCAGATCCATTTTTGAACATGGCTCCTTCAGCAAACTATGGCAACATAATTGTCAATGTTAATAATGGTATCCAATATGTACCTGGAGCTGAATTTTCTGAGTTTGCCATTATGGAAGCACCACCATCATATTCTGATGTGGAACAGGAGATTTTTGAGACACAAAATATTCCACCACCTGACTATAGCACTATTGATAGGAATCCCTTACGAGTGAATGTTGTTCCTAATCCTTCAGCATCTAGGCCACAAACAGCAGGGCAATCTAACACAGCTGGAAGTAGGCAAAACCGCCCATCAAATGATCCTAGACCTAGAACTCAAAATGCTGCTGTTCAAACATTGACTCATAGGTCACAAAGACCAAGGTCACAGCCTGTGACTGAAAGTCTTCCAAGACAACCTAATCTTAATGTTCAAGGAGGTCGCATTCTCCTTTCTAACAGTTCTGCTGCACAGCCTGCTCAGGCAGCAGATGGAGAAATAGTTGTACAAGGTGGGCAAATCCTTTTAAGTAATAATCCTAGGCCAGCATCACTTAATACAGGGAATTTAGACAATGAAGTTGTGACTTCAAACTCAAGTAGGCCACCCTCGGCAGTGTTACAAATTCAAAATGGACAAATCATGCTTTCAAATCCAGACTTACACACTGATGAATTAGAACAGCAGGTAATCAGACTTACAAACGTAGAGCACGGCAATACAGATAGAAGAAACAATGTTGAAAACTGTCAAAACTGTACAGAGAGTGATCCACTTCTGAATAGCAGTAATCCACAAGTAAATGTGGATGATAATAATTTACAGGGTATTGTTTTACAAAATCCAAGGTCTTCCCTTACAGAAAATGTTGTTAGTAACATTGAAAACCATTTACAATGTGGAGACAACAATCCACAATCAAATATCCAGATTTGTGAAGGGCAAATTTTCTTAGCAGATGGAAGTTCACCTTCTGTGATCAGTGATGGTAGCTCAGGGACCCAGAGCAGGGGTCAACTAGATGTTTGTGAGGGTCAGATTGTGTTTAGATAATTGCTCTTGCCAGTACTTACTAGAGTTTACTATTTTAGTCTTAATCCAGAATTGTTATCTTTGTGTACAAAATCATTTGAAAATTTCTAAAGATTAAATATTAGGGCTGCTTCTTGGAGAATTTTTTAAGTATGTTTCCATTTACTATGTGTTCAGAAATTTCTTGTACATGTAAAAATATATTGTACGTGTAAACGGTGTAATTTAATTGCCAAATATGAAACTTAAATATATATGTAATTGCAGCTAAATGATTTTCTGTGACAATTACTCTATTGCTAAATTATGGTTTCCTCCCTTTAAGTCTTGTCATTTGTTCCAAAACAATGATTCTAATTATATTGCACTCAAAAGGGGGAGCTCATGACAAAACTTATCATAAACAGGTGTTGGAACAAATACCAATTTTTGAATAAAAATATTTGGTTCAACTTCTGCTTTCTGTTATTTACCAGGCTTTTAGCTGTTAGATATACATTCTTGTTTTGTTTTTTTTTTTGTATATATAAGTTTTTAGGAATGATTTAAAATTTGTTACGACTGTTGACAGAAGACATTTTATTCAGTTCTGTTGATATTGGTTTCACTGTTAAATTCTGTAGTACTTTTCACGATCAAGTTGGCTGCACATTTCTTCTATTTCTATTGGCTCTCAGGTTTTTGGTGGTAAATTCTTATTATTCATTCTATCACACGCACTCATATCCTGGCTTTCAAACTATGAACACTGATTGAGATATTCCATGCTGAAACTAATTTCTTTGATGGATAACTATTTTATACATACTGGTGTAATTAGCCAAATGAGAGTTACTCTAAGACAAATTTTGCCTTTTGCACCTTGATGCATGGGTTTTTTTCTCCAGAAAAATATTGTGAATGATCCTACTATATATTGCCGTCTTATGAATAAAAACTCTGAACCTTAGTGTATTTGATTAATCAGCCCTCATATGAAGTGCTGCCACAATTCATCTTTAGCATTAGAGTAATTGTACTTGGGTATCCAGTGCTGTCCTCTTTCATCCACTCCCTGTGTTATGGATGTCTTGTTATTTTAAGGGACTGGTTATTTCTACACATTTGTGTTCTACTAAGTTTTACAGGCTAAAATAGTACTGACAAGTGACCTGTATTTGTAAATTTGGACAAACTGTAAAAATCTGTAAATAATCAGATTTATATTTAAGGGAGTGAATTTTGGAACTTTTCAAATGTGCCTAAATCAACTAGAAGACGTGTTTGTTTTTTTTTTTTTTTTCTCTCTCTTTTAATTTTTATTTCATGTACATTTTTTGTAAAGCTTAATTTTTGTTCTGACATGTTCAAGCCTTTCAAAAAACTCATTTGTAGTTATGGCTGATCTACAAAGTGTAAATGATAATATTTATCAGCCAATCAAACCACAACTAATGAATCTTTCTGTAATTAATACTGGTAATTGATAAAAATTTTTTGTAGGATTCAATGGTGCTTAAATACTGAATTCTGCATTGTCATTATTAACAAAATGTATATGTTGAAAGGATAATGTTGAGCTAAAATCTTAAAATAGCTGTACCAGTGTTACTGTTGAATAAACAGGATACTAGGTGTAAAATTCTAAAGGGAGATAATCTTATATTTTGTGAAGTATGTCTTTTACGCAGCATTTAGTTTTTTTTTTCAATTATAAGAAATCTCATTTAAGTATATCCAAGGTAATATTTTGATGCCAGTATTTTATTATGGTTGTAAATTCTGTATTTTGTTCATCATGATATGCTTTGTACTGTGTTATATTGTTGTTTATTTTTATCCATCTATTATTTGTTACCTATACATGTTAAAATGATATACTAGTTTAATGAATTTGTAGTATTTTATTTAGAATAAGATATTTAAATAAAGAAATATGAATCTGGTGCTTATGTATTTTCTTATCATAAATGCACATTTACAAATACAGGTAAAGTATGTTTATACATCTAACATCACTGCTGCAATAACACTGAAATGATGAGATAGTAAAATCAAAAATATTAAAAAGAACAGCATGAAAACGACTTAAATCAGGGATATACTTCCTAGGGTGTGCAGTAGGCTTCTGCAAGACACCAGATAGCTTAACATTAGGATATTAACGAAGGAAATACATTTGTAGTATTCAACACAAGATGAAATTTAATGCATCCATAAGTTTTAACATTGATATCTTGACTACTATAGATGTGTGCATATTTTATGCCTTTTAATCCTATTTCCAATTACAAACAGTAGTGTACAAGACATACATGTGTAAGCTTGCTACATACATTTGTAGGTTTATTATGAAGTACACACAGATGAAAATATAGTACCTCAGATATCAAATAAGAATTTTGTATATCATTTTCTACACACCCAAAAAAAATTTCCAAATTACATTTATGATTTAATAATGACAAAGTACAAATGCGTCATTTCTCCATTAATTATTTGACTTTTAAAATAATAGCTCTATATTTTATTTTCAAAATTATTCTGCTCAAAAAATGTTCATCCCATTTTCAAATTCTTTCACTTTGGGGAGAAATCAACATCTCTGAGTATCATCGACATTTGTGCCTATGTGATTCGTTGGCATCCATCAGGGACTTGCACATACAATGATTAATTGTAGTCTTTATCTTATTCTACAGTATAGTTGCACTCAAGATTCTGATATTGGCACTATATTCAAACAAAAACACTGATTCACAAAACAATAAAATTATATAAAAAAACAAACAACAAGGTTCATTTGATTTGCTCATTAAATGTCTGTGCTTTTTAAAACATGGAAGACAACAAAATTGCCTTTGGGTTATCAATCTTTGAGTCATGAGTATTGTTTCGAAATGGTTCCAATTATGATCATTTTGTACAGTTTTATATTTGCCTTCAGGTGGTGTAATTAACGTTCGTTATTGTTCACTAACATTTCATTTGGCCTTCGGGTGTTTGGATGTGTAAGCATGCAAGGTCGATAACTCAGTTATTGACTTCCGGGAAAAGACAAAAAAAATACACACACACTGCCTCCTCTGTCCCTCAGTTGATTCCCCTTCATTCAAACTTTGTGCAGAAAAAGAATAAGAGAAACCTATTTCCGAAAAAGGTAGTTATTTTTAGACAGACGCAGGAATTATGAGGAAATTGCGACTGAATTAAATGAATCATCTGCCAACACACGTCAACAGTCAATCCAAATGACTGACTCGAGAACTTTGTGAACAACTTTAAGAGATGTTCCTCAATGGATGGCATATGTTCTAAAGATGCTCGGAGGATGATACATTAAAGTACCACGATGACAACTTGGGATCCTACGCACGTCCAATTTACAGGTAAAAACTCTTTAAATTTAATATAGTAAAAATGGGTGGGTCTTAATTCATTTGTAATTTATTGAACATGGACAAAAAGCGTGCACATTTTTGGCTTATTTAAAATGTATTTCAAGAAAGCAAATGATTTTCACCCATTGATACCTCCAGTGGATATTTCTGACTGATTTTGTATCATTGACTGTCTTGGGTCTTAAACTTTTTGTTTTTATCTTACCTGCATCAGTACATGTGATGGCATTTATACAACTGTATGCTTTTTCTCCATGAGCAAGCAGTCATGATTATGAAAATTTTATTTATATTATGTACACATAAAAACAGCCAACATAAGCTCTGGTGAGCTTTCAACCAGATTGAACATACATGTACAATGTACATGTACAAAACAATGTATATATCAAATATGCAAGACATGCAGAGCAAACAGACTGCACTTACAAAAGGTATGCAAAGCATAGAGACTGCACTTTTAAAAAGTCATGCATCGCTTAAAAGCAGTAGAACAGATATTACCAACACATACAAACATTAGCTATACCTTCAGAGGTCACTATAAGGTCTTCACACTCTCCTGTTTGGATGACTCATCAGAGATGAATCCAAGAACAAATTTATGTTGACCTCTGCATGTGTTTTTGATTGGTATGTGAAGTTGATCATAAACAAAAAAATGAACATATGTACATGTACATGTACTACGACAGGGCAATGCTGAATTACATATGTAATTCTACTAAGTTGTGTATGTTTGGAAACACTGTAATGCAGCAGAGTTTATAAGATATGTATGTCCAAAGCAGAGGAAATTTAAAAATAGAAACAGTTAAAACAAGTATTTTTATTCCCCCCAAGTATTTTTACCTCAATTTTCTGTAATGTTTTTTTTTTTTTTTTGTTGTTGTAAATTTGTGATCCCGAAAAATGCATGTCTTAATGCTTTGAAGTTTACCACTCTGTTCATCTGCAAACTTATAAAAGGAAACGATGTATTACATTTATGTAACGGTTCTGACCTGTTAACTTTTCTTCTTTCAACGAGGATCTAAAGAAGTAGGATTTAGACGAATATTTAATTTGCTCTTATTGCAGTATTAGATAAAAGTTGGTTCCATTAAGCCAGGTGTTCTGTCTTTCAAGGTTTGAAATATGATTGAATTGATAAACAAGACTTTAAAAGAGTAGTTTAGACAGGTTTTCAGATTATTCAAGGTTTGGTTGAGACATTTTTCACTGCATATTGATAGTGAATGTGTAAACTGACTTGCATTAAGCCATACATGTGTATGTCTACTTCTGACACTTTCAACTCTGTTTAAATAACAGGTTGGAATGTTTGGTTTACATGTACATTGTACATTTGTATATGAGCAGTCCATGGTCACTTGAATGAGAGAAGATCTATGGGTTACACTAACATAACACTTTTAGACTGATACAATTAAATAAATCCATGCATCGTTACAGTAGTGAATGTAGCTACAATGTATAGACCCTGAACAAATTAAAACCTATCTAAATTAGACAATTTTTAAATCTGGATAAACTGAATATCTGTATTAACCAAGTAAATCCTACCCATAAAAAATGGTTCCATAACTTTATTAGATAATATATGTACATATGTAGTATGGGGCAGCAAGTGCTCCCATATCCATTATATTTACAAGTAGCTTGTTTATTAAAGTTCTACTTTCTTTCAGTTTGTAGAGCCAGAAACTTGCCAACTAAAGGAAAGGGTGGTAAGTAAGAAAGTACATGTACATTTGTATTTATGGTACATTGTGCATTTCTTAATGAAAATCTGCACCAAAAAGAAACCCCTATATTCCCTAAACATGTAATGCTCAGTCTTATGCTTTACTAATTCTGTTGAGATTCCATATAGCTTTTTTATTAAATTGTGCTTGGCATTTCCTAACACAATTTACTTCATATCAGAGGACAATTGCATTTGTATGGGGAAGAGTTACATGTATGTATGTATTAATTTCATTGTGTACACATTGATATTCAGTTATGCAGTATAAGTAAATTTAAATAGACTAACCTATACACTGTATAAATTTTCAGGATCGAAGTTGACTGATGTCTTTGTTGCTGTTCAGTTAGCAAAAGAAAAGTTTCAGACTTCCACAATCAAAAATGCCCTTAATCCTGAATGGTTTGAGCAATGCGATCTGTAAGTATGATTTAAATTGTCATTTTAAAGTTAACAAGCGGTAATTTGAGATGTAAATGTACATGAATTCTGGAATAGTTCTTCCACTGTTTTGTGTTCCAAAATTTCCTTCTAAAAATAATAGTGCACCTGGACTTTTTTTCTAAATCATGAAATAAAATAAAAATCTCCTGAATTGGTCCATAACATTTCTTTATCACATGTATAAGCTATTTTCATGTGTTGCCACTAGGTACCTCTTAATTTTGTGTACTTTTTTACATTTAGCCAAATACCAACAATGAACACAGAAGTACAGCTTCATGTAATGCACCGTGGAATGTTATCTGATGATTTTATAGGATATTGTTCTGTGCCACTGTTTCATTATAAAGTATATGAAAGACCCACAAGTCAGTAAGTTGCATTTTAAATTGTGATAGACTAATAATTTACTTATTATTTTGGTAGTTCATTATTTATGAGTATGTTTTTTTTTTTTTCATTTTTATGAAGATGTGCAATGTAACCAAAATTTGGACAATTTAGCTTCAGGAAGCTGTTTACATCCAGCTTTCATTGTTCTAAAATGGGTTATACATTGTATATACTTATAGTATGAGAAATGAAAAAGAACTTAGTTATCATTGGTATTTGGTTTAAACTAAGGAAGCTTAAAAAAAGAAATGTTCACCTTATAAATTTGAAAGAGTAATAAAAGGAACCAATATTCTAGCAGAAATCAAAAATATTATTCAGGGGAAAAGAGCAGACATGGAAAATAGACACACACAACAAAGAACATATAATACCACACTGCAAAAATGGCATACATGTACCTGGTACATTTTTTTTGTAGTTTTGATGCACATGTGATATAATATAAATGCTTAGTAGCAGTACTGTACATGTACATGTATGTTAGTTCATTCTTACTTCAAATACTAGTAATATAACAGTGTCTCTGTACCATTTAACATTGATGAATTGTGTCCATTTGCTAAGTACAACACTGTGATCATGTTGATAGTTCTTCTGAATATCATTTAGGGAATTTTTCTTACATGAAGCAAGTTTTATCTGGACTCATATGTTTGTGTTAGTCAGGACGACCAGTTTAATTTCAAAGTTGTCATGGTAATTGTACTGGTAAGTGCTGTTGAAAAATCCAATGCTACATATACCTGTACACACAACCATAAATTTGTCCTGTTATTGTAGGTGGATTCAGTTACAAGGGAAGCCCAATAAAACTCCTGATAACAAGTATAGAGGAGAGATAGAAATTAGAGTGGCATTCTCTGTCAAGAGTAAACAGGAGGAAAACAATTCAAACCTGAACAAGAAAAAGTCCTCCTCCATTAAAGGACTGGCTACTGCCATGGGTAAATTGTTACAGGACTATAAGTGTTCAGAGCAAAAATATTGGTACCAATCCAATATATAACCATTAACTGTTCGAAATAAAAACATGTCACATGACTAACATAACTGTTAACTTAGAAAGGTTACTGTAAATTGTATAAAAGCAGTTTCATATTTGCTATTTCTCAGTAAGACATATACAGAGATATTAATGTGTTGTTAATACATGTATTTTCTTAAAAAAAACCACTTATACGAAGTAAGGTTGTGCCTACGAGGTATAGAGCTATTTGTATTCAAATAACATTTGCTTTGTTGATAATTCATCGCTATTTTGTTATTTTGCTGATTTTTCGACCAATGGGAATCTGCTAGACCTATATTATGTACTAGAACACATGCTGTACATCTGTGTTAAAAGTTCAAATAATCGCATTCTAACTGTTGATGTCACTTCTGACAGAAAATTTTTAGCCATTCATGTTTTGACAGATTATTTACATTTGTAGGATGTCCCTGACACTTCATCCCTATAAAACAATAATAGGAAAACTCACAAATTTAAAACTAAAAGATGTACATGTAGATTGGTCACTGAAAATGTTACATTGTGCTGATTAACCAGTTTTTAATATCATTGGAAAATTAAATTGATTGACAATGGCGCCTTTTGCACATCTTTATTAAAAAAAAAGACTACAAAATTAAGCAACCATCTTTGCCTCAGTGGATTGTGGTTAATTAATTGCTCACCTTGAGTGTGGAAAGTTGTAAGATTCCCAGCCAAGTCCACAATAGACTTCCTTGCTCACCACATAAAGAAGAGTCGTGATTAGTTGGCACAATAATGTATCATAGTGGGGGTCACATGACATGCCTACCTGCAGACATTTGCTTCTGTGAGCTACATGTAGCACAACAAATAACATGCTCAGTGTGTCATGTAAGACTGGAACAAAGCGGGGTGTATTCAGTAGATCAAATGTAATCATCCTGAAATACATGTCTTTTGACATAAAACTATAATTAAATCATACTACATGTGATTAAATCATACTACATGTGATTAAATCATACTACATGTGATTATCAATAGTACTTTGAGTGAACCTACTGTAGACATTAACATTTTGTGTTTTTTTTTTTTTTTTCAAATCATATTGGGGTCAAACATTGATGAATAAAAATTTTCAGTTTGTATTTGTACACTTCAACTAATCTTTATTCTTTTTTAACAGGTCAGAAGGTTGGAGACAAGTTTAAGTTTGTAAGAAGTAAGTCTTTGAGAGATCCACACTTTTCAAGTCCCACACAGAAAGATGCACTTCCTGCTTATCAAACTAATAGTGCTCTTCAGGTATGTATGAAGTTCTATATAATGAAATGAAAAAAAGTGGTGTTGACATCATGTGTTTTGCCAGGATGATTTTTATGCTTATTAGCAGTTTTCTACATGTTTTGTTATAACTTTATACATACTGTATTTTTACCTCCCTATATTCTGCCTTCCTGTTGTTTTTTTGTATTATAATCCCTGCTTTTGGAGTGATATCATTTCATAAACAGCAAAATATTTTTTCTCATTTCAGCAATCAAATGAAAGCAAATGCAAAGCATTTTGACAATTTGATCTGCCCATACTTAAGTAAAATGTAAAATGAAAACATCCCCACGAACAATAGTTATAAAATCTCTGATCTCAAATGTAAAGCATACAATGTACATGTAAAGCACAAATTTTAAATTTCAATCACAATTGACATGCATGCTTTCCATTATACTTATATTCATATATGCGATAATAAGAGATATTAAACAAGCTATGATAATTGATAGGCTAAAAGTCTAAGCAGAATACTTCAAGAAAAAGAAATGGTAGGAAATAATTTTTATCTCTTATGGCTAGTGCATATGTTATACTAAGCATGAATCTTGTGTAGCATCCAAACAAAACACAGTTTAATCTTAAACAGTATAATCATGTAATCAAGTTAGATAACTCAGTCTTGATAAGTACATCTGTGTACGTTAGAAAGTATGGTGTATGTTGTGATTTAGTCATTTTATTATTGAAAAATAGCAAAGGGATGGTAGGTTTGAAGGAATTTTTAAATACCTTTTTTATAATAAGATGTAAATTGATAGCACTTGAATTGTATCAGTAATATCTCTTTAATATATATTTTTTTTGCTCCCTCTGCACAGATTAGTGAAATACTTCTTGCCGTTTTTTTGCATGTACATGTATTTTCTCTCTTTTCTAAGTTAAGCACCTGTGTCAAATTCATTGAGCTGACAACACATTTTCTAAACAGTCTCATGCATAATTAGATTAACCAATATCAGTCCTCAACACCACAAAACCTTTAAAATTTACTGATTGGAAAATATCCTTAAACTATTTTTTATTGTAACATATCAGTTTCAAAGACTTTGATTGGAGTTACATTATAACATGACAGACTTCAGTATTTTTTAAAGTATTTTGGCACTCAGGCCTGATCTTTACAACACGAACAGAATTATAACATTTCAGATAGAGTTATAGACTTCTAGTATTTTTGACTGACACCTAGCCTTATATTTTTTCATTTCTGAAACACAACACATTGAAAATAATTCTGTAAAATGAAATGAAATGTCTGAAGAGCTAGTTATATAGAATTACCTATTTCTAGTATATTTTTTATCATTTAGTAGAATTGATTGTATTAATTCACTTAGTATCGGTATTACATATGTAATTATATATTTTTTTTCTTTTGACCCTGGTATTATGGTATACAGCTACAATCTGTCTGTCTGTTTATCCTCAAATTGTCTGGTAACCTAAAAATCATTTTGATGGATTTTAATGGTTTTTTGTTTTATTGTTTTCTTTCATGTACAGAAACTACCTTTTATTTTTGGCTGTTTTCTGATAACCATTTTCTGCACTTTTTGATTTTAAAATCTCTACCATTATGAAGAAAATTTCAACTTCCTAGGGATTTAAAACAAATATATATGTGTCAGATCTATACTTTGAAACATGCATCGTTCTACAAAAGTCCATCATCCAATACCAGGTGTTGCAGATTTTCAACTCCATAGATCTACTAATTATTTGAATACATTCAGATTTCAATGAAATATAGGGAATACTACAAATGTAAATATCCTTTAAGAAGTAAGGTTTATAAAACCATTACATGGACTAGAAATAACTCGTGGTGTTAATAAATGATACAGTGTTTGAATATATGAGTTTATGTCAATTATATAAGTACTTCTCCTTCTAAGAATCAGTCAAAATGTGTATAAGGTGTGACACATGAAGAAAAAATACACAGAGATATGATTGTATTAACCAAGTATTTATACCTCATAACCTGAAGAAATAAATGTCAAAGTGTTTGTAAAGTTTGCCTTTTTAAGATATTGATAGGTCAAATTTAGTTGAAATGCACTATGGAAAAATGGCGGGAACATTTTCCTTAACTTTTTCCTTAAATAAGCAGTCAAAAAATATCTACGTCACAGATGCTTCAGGATAAATTTAAATAGCTTTAAAGGTGTTTTCTAGATGTATTGCTTATATTTGAGGCAAAAAAGACCAAAACTGAGACATTTGATGTGCCACCCATTGCCTGATTCTTACACTGAATGATACTTAATTAGTTATAATATTACCTTAAGACTGATATTTATTGAGTTATATCTCTTGTTTTTTCTTAATATGAACCAACAATCAAAATTTGAGTGTTTTGGTAATTATTTGTTTTCTTTCCTATTTTAGGTTTACAATTTTAAAACACTTTTATTTACATGTATTCTTGCTAATGCTTGTTGTATGTTATCTAATATTTAACCAGGAATCAGAACAAAATCAAAATTCACCAGAAAATCAACAGGGATTATCTAAAGATTTATCTACCAGTTTTACTGCTCTTGACATTTGTCTTCCTATTTGGGATGAACCAGAGGCGGTTAGTAGAAGAGCCTGGCTGTCGCTGTTCCTTTTACCTCCTGATGTGAAACATGGCTTCCTATTTTTTTTTAATAACATTTACTTTCATGAAATATTACTAATTTTTTGGTGAATGAAAACTGAAATCCTGGACCTGGCATATATGTTTCCTATCAATCATTAATTGATATGATTGAAATGGAGGGGCTTCTAGAAATTTTATTTGTCTTTATTAAATGTAGAACTGTTTTCTGTAGATGCATGATTGGGTGTTTTATGTATTCTTCTGGTCTGGGCTTTATACTGTCTTTCTTTGTTAACAAAGTGCACATGACCAAGATTTTTGTATTTTTGGATCTTTTTTTATGAACTCTTGCATAGCATCACAGTCATGAACTATGACCCATTAACTGATTCTAGTTATTTAATTAGATGCTTATTGGTTGAAGGCAATATTGATTATGAATTTTTAAAAGTAAAATATAATGAATTTTTGCTTTCATGTAAAGAGGGTAGATCTTTATTGTACATTTCATGTATGTTATCACAATAGTTTATAACAATCCACTGTAATAGTGACCCTCAAACATAACCAGGAAATCACCACTTTACATTCATATCTCGAGCTATTTATGAAGTATACTAAAACAATTCTCAATCTATTTTTTCTGTTAGTAAAATGTTAATGATATTGCTTTATTGGTACACAAAGCTAAGGTCTAAAATTACGGGAATCATGATGACTGGGTATAAAACTTAGTACCTTAAAAAACTCCAGACCTGCCCCTCTATACACGATTGCAGGCAATTGTAGGTAGAGGGGTTTGGAGAGTTATGTCAACACCCCAAGCAAAGAAGTGTTAAAAACTGTTTAAAAGCTTTATATTGGTTAAGAAGTATATAAGTCTAAACAATTTTGTCCAAATAACCCCTTTCTGAACCCCCCTAAAAGTTCTGACTACAGGTCAGATTAGTCTCAATTGTATTGCATCTAATGGATGATTTAGAACCTTAAAATTAAGACCAAACCTTTTTAATGCTGTCAAGTTGTAATGGATTTATGACCGTGTTTTTTTATTCTTTGTGTTTTCACATTGCATGAATACTCATCTCATAAAGCCTTGCAATACTGCTGTAAAACCTAGTATTGATTTGCATGTCTATTTCTATGGATATATGAATGTGAAATTAGTTTCTGGTTCTAAGATTTTAAAACAAATATTTAACTTATATACCTTTTAATGGGTATGGTAAAATTTTCTTCCATCTCGGGGGTGGGGGGGGAGATCCAGAAGTTAATTTGAGGTAGCATATCTACTGTGAAAGAATATTGTTAAAAGGATATCTTATTTATCTACTGAAATTTATCTGAATTGAGGTTTTCTACTTCTCATCTTTAATTCAAAACCATCAACACAGTCAAATAAGTTTTTTTTTTTAAGTTTAGCCTACAATACTAATTCCATTTAATTTTCATTGCTTTCAATATCTATGGTAATCAGTGAAAATACAAAAATATTTTGTCCTCAGTGGAATTAGGGTACAGATTTTTAGATATTTGTCTGATCATTATTAATATCCCGAAAACAATACTTCTTTTACAGGTGGGGATGTATTGTACTTTGTCTTTAAAAAGTATTCAATTCCATTGTTTTCTTTCTGAAATCTACTTTCAACTTCTATTTAAACATTTAGATAAGTGTTATAAATAATTTAGGTGTGTACATGTATTATGATGTGATTACAAAATTATTTAATCTTTATTATAGGTAGATTACTTAGATGTTCTCTTATCTTGGTGAATTTTTCTTATGCATAAGGTATATTCTGCATGTTTTCTGCACTCAATTAGTAAATCATTTTAAGTGTGTTTTATCATGATAGAGAAGTTAGAGATGAATTATGCTAATACAAGGAAGTGAAATGATAAATTTATATTGTATTGTAGAATGAGAGGATGAGAAGCCATAGCATGTCCTTAAAAAGGTCTGGAGACCTGGAGAAGGGTTCGTATCATTAGTCCACAGGCTCTTGTGTAGGGAGATTTTTAAAGATCATTGGACTGATGCAATCTCACTAGATTTTTCTATGGAGATTTTCTGTACCAATCAATCTCCCAGTTATTTATACAGAAGGGCATGTGATTGGTCAATAATAGAAACGTTAAGTTAAATATATATCTTTTGCTATTATAATTTATTCTTTGAATAAAGGTCTAACTTTGATATAGAGACAGAAAGAAAATGAAAAAAAAGAGGAAAATCTTCTGTATAAACTTATGTAAATGTGATAGTATTCACCAAAACATTGTAAATCAACTTAGTTTTGTGAACGATTTATTCTCCCTTATTTCATGAACAAGAAACAATTGTGAAAATAAATCACTGCAAATATGCCCCTTCATTATGGAATACAAAAATGTAAAATAGTTATGTGCTAAAATGTGTTGGTTCCCAGTAGTGGAAATTATTAGTTGATTGCAATTCCAAATAGTTCTGTTTTTGTGGCTATTTTTTTTTTAGTTCATTAAGACTGATAAAAGAGCTTTCATATCAAATATGTACATGCATCTACACAGTTAGGCATTGACATTTATTATTTAAAGGTACCCCTGATAATGTTCGCCAATACAACCAGCCTGGAAATAGACAGTCCCTCCCAGCAGCATATCTTGGTACACAAACTCTGCCACACCCCAAGGGTAGACGATACGGGCAAAACAGAAAGTCACTGGATGACCTTGACTCAACTGTGTCATCTCAGCCAGGTTATTTGGAATCTATTTTTAGAAAGGAAAGTGAAGTATTTCATTCAATGAATTGTGCTGATCACAATCCTGAATCTTCTGACTCAGAAGGTGAAGGAAGAAATCATCCAATCTGTAAATCTGCAAAGGAATACAAAGAGTCAGAGAAAGAATTACGTGATTCAGACTCAGATGATAGTGCTGATGTCAGTTTTCCAGTTGTAAAGAGAAGACCTGATTCTGGAAATATTTCTGATTCAAAAATAGAACAAGTAGACTATAACCAATCATCTTCTAGTCATTTAAACAATTTATCACCTGAATCAGGTATTGCTACAATTAATTCTAGTCACACAAGTGTTATGAGCAATGACAACGAATACAAAGAGACTTCTTTCCCAGAAACCAGTCAAGAACCAGTCTATCATAATCAGTTGCCTATTAATAATGATACACAAAACCAGATGGAATCCAGTGGTGATGCTAAAGAGAGGAGTGATTCTATAAGTCATTCCAAGAAAAAAATTGCTCCAGAAGAGACGTTTACATTTGGATTTTCACCAGATAAAGCTGAGCTACCATCTAATGGAAGTGTCAGGAGAAGAAGTAAAAGGGACAAACCTAGAGGAATGGGTTAGTAATTATTTAGGGATTAGTTTTTTATGGAAAAGTATTTATGAACTTCAAGTATGAAAGGAAGAGGTTAACATCATGTTACATGTTGGCATTTGGATATTACAAATATACACTGTATATCTAATTTAGATACTGATTTTATATCAAATGACTATACAGAGTAGATGAATATATTATACTGCAACCAATCTATTTGACCTGTCACAGCAGTCTGGCATTCTGTAAAGATTGTAACCCTCATTTCATTTATGACTAGTGAGTGCACTGTTATTTTCTATACTTGTGATCATAACTGTTAGTAGACAGTTTTCATACAATAACAGGCATGTTTCTGATTTTAAATTTACATCCACAGGAAGCAGAAGGTACACAGTACAAGGGTTAGACTACTATCGTAGGAATAATTCTCTTGAGGACACACTTGATTCACTGCGACCACAGTTCATGAGAGAGGCAAGAGAGGTAGCCTCAATACCAGATGATCTGGTGGCTGTTTACAGACATATGACTAAAGATGTAAGATTACAACTTCAAGTATAAAATACAGTCATTGTTGTAGATCTTAAATCCTATATCACTCAGATCAGTATTTGAATTTGGTGAAAATCGGATCGAATTCTTAGGTGTTTTTTTTTTTTTTTTATACCTTCCTCATAGCAATCATCCTGTCTGTCTATTCATTTGTTTGTCCACATTTCTTGTTGAAGTTGATTTGGGTTTGAATAATAAAATTGCTGGTGTCACACACTGATTCACCGAAGTCACACCTTGATAAGAGATAATAAGTCATTTGTAAGTGTAATGTACATGTCAGTATACCAGCATTACACATATTACACCCACTATTATCATGATTATTCAGAACTCTATTGCATTTATTACTGTAGTAGGATGTCACTCCTTGAAGATCTTTGAGGTTGGGATGTTTTATTTTCAGACTAATGCTTGAATTGAAGTTCTGTACTATAGATCAAACCTGTATAACCTTTTCCCATTGTCTGGTTTTTGGTTTTTTTTGGACTGTTTAATGGCTTTGATTTGTTGAAGTTAAAAATGATAGCTCATCAGAAATTGTTTTTGAGACTTCAGTCATACACTGTTTGATAATTAGAATTTCAAAGATGGTCACTGAAATAAGATTTAGTTTAGGAGAAAGCTTAGCAGGAAGAGTTTGGTTATAAGAAAGTGATTAATTTACTACCAGTTAGGCTATTCAAAGTTTATTTCTTGATTCTCAGGCTATTTTTCTTGAAAACAATTGAGAGGAGGAGACATTTCTTTTTACATTTTAATTGCCCAAAATAGGTTATGGCAATGTTTTTACATTGCTCATAGTAAGACTAAACAATAAGGGAGATTCTTATTGTCTTTTTTCTTTCATTTTATTGATACAGCAATGAAATTATGAGGTAGACCTGAGTTAGGGGCATAACTCTTGAAATCAGTGATATGTTTGTATCACATTAAATTTCACCTAAGCCTTTCAAGCTTTCATTTTACACAGAATGAAATCAATCCAAGTTAATTTGATGCTTACATTAGATTGATATAAAGAGCCTGAATACAAATGTTCCAATGATTTTAAAGAGTTGTGTCCCTTACCTTAGGTCTACCTCCTTAAGTAATGAGAAATTGTTTTTAGGGAAAAGGTAAGCCTGAGAACCAAAAAATTGTGACAGAGTCTGGCACGGACAATAATTCCAAGACAAGTAAAATTGACTGTAAAGTTTATTACAAGAGTAAAAGCGAGCTCTCTGAATATACAACATGTTCAAATATATATATACTATTCAATTATATAAGACACATCCATCAATCAATGTGAATCTGGACATAAACATTCTATGTGTCCAGTTTACCCGCCGATTTATTATTTGTGTACAAGTATTTTTTTTTACCTCTAGGTATAATTGCATTTCTTTTGACTTGCTCATTACTTGTTATGCTCCCCGAATATACAACATGTTCAAATATATATACCATTCAATTATATAAGACACATCCATCAATCATTGTGAATCTGGACATAAACATTCTATGTGTCCAGTTTACCCGCCAATTTATTATTTGTGTACAAGTATTTCTGTCCTCCAGGTATCAATGCATTTCTTTTGACTTGCTTATTACTTGTTGCGTGTTGTTTTTCATAATATGTTCTTTTACTTCCCCATTTTGGTTGTTTTATACCCGTAAGCCTTTATACCCGTAAGCCCTTTTTTTACCCGTACATGCATATAATTCAATTTATAGTTAACATAGACAATATTAATTTTTAAAGTCATTATACATTCCTCCCTTTCTCAAAAATAACAATTTAATCAATGATGTCTAAGTACTGTCCTATCACATTTCCTCCCTTTCTCAAAAATAACAATTTAATCAATAATGTCTAAGTACTGTCCTATCACAAAATTCTTTCAGTTATCACAATTGTAAGTGAAGAATATTGTTATAAAAATGTAAAACTTGTTTAAAATTTTTCCAGGAATTGATTAGAATTGTCATACAGCACAAGGCCCAGTTAATTAGAAAGGATCAGTATGTAAAAGATTTAGAACAATATATAGATAGCTTGCTTGTTCGTGTAATGGAAGCTACTCCTAGAATTCTACAGAAAAGTAACAGATGGAAATGAAATAATAAATGCAGAGTAAATTCCCCTGCTTAACTGTAGTCTTCACCAATGTTCCAGCCAGAGTAATTGATGTTCAGGTAAAGAAGTGAAGTGAATAACTTATTTTTCGAGCAGTTTATTGCAGCAGCTATGTAGTGCTTAAAATATTTCGGATTTTTTGTATGGATGTAAGGAACATTTCAGTAAAAACTTTGATATGAGTAGTTTTCGCTTTACACAATTACGATTTACATATGTACTTTATATGTTAACATTCCTAGTTATGTTTTTGGAAACTTAGTAAGATGTTGTGTGTTCAGATTTAATCAAATACAGTATCTTAAAACTGGATGTATTATAAACACAAACCACCCATCTCTGAGTTTCTGTTAACTATAATTTGTGCAAATATATTACAATTGCGTAGCAGCTGGTTTGGCTAGTGCCATACCAATAACTTTTGTTAGTACAGCATGCTGTACTTAAAATTCTTGTCACAAATTTTTAGAATTATGGTATTTTATTACTGCCCCAAAACCGGCAGGTAAGGCATTATTCTCGCTGTACTAATCCAGATTTGGAAGTTATGCCTCTGTAACAGACCATAGATATTCTAGTGATCTTTGACAGGTTTTTTTTTATTATCTCTTTCATTCAGATCAAAAATAAAAACTTTATATTGTCATGCAATCCTTTATTGGTGCTCATTTTATGTCTGAAAAGTAACATTCCAAACAACAGGCAACAAATAAAATAAACCTCAGTTAAAATGAAATCCAATATATGATTGTAACCAGATAACCAGTCATGTGCCATGCTTACCATTCATTTGATAGAAATTTTAGAACTTATTTGTTTAAGATTATATAACATTTGTGCAATGTCAGTTTTGCCAAGATTAATCATCCTCATTTTATATCACTTCAGTAAATAGAGATACATGTATTCCAGGGAATATATTTAGGTCCACAATAACAATGTTTTATTATTGAATGATGAAGATTTAAATGTATTTTCTTGATTAGTGTTAGTGTAGATTGGTCCATTTTGTTTAAATTGTCAGTTTGTGTGGATTGGTCCACATTGTTTAATTGTCAGTTTGTGTAGATTGGTCCACATTGTTTAAATTGTCAGTTTGTGTGGATTCGTCCACTTTGTTTAAATTGGCAGTTGTCTCAGTTAACTGTTGCTTGTTAATACAAATGATTAATCTTTAGATATTTGTCATTTTATATGATATTATTAAACAGATCTGATGTTTTTTTACTATTTATATTTAATATTTACATCAAATTCTGTTCTGTATTTACATGTCAATTAATATTCAAACTTCATATGGACATTTTATTAAAGGTTGTTGCTATTCTCTGTTATGCATTATTTGTTATATTGTAAACTGGTATTTGTTTTCGTGATTTTTTTTTAATTCTGTCAGTCTACTGGCTGGCAGTGCTTGTTCTTCAAATGTTAGTCAATATATATTACTCTCTTTTAATGAAAATGTTTCGTCAAAGGTCTCTTGTGGCAAAAATGCCTACTAGAAAAAAAAAACCAGAACTGCCATGAAAATTACAGGATTTAGGTGATTTAGATATTGCTACTGTTGATAGGTAATCAAGTAGCATTTGTTAAGAAACAGTTTTTGTATAAAAAACCTGTGTTTCTGGATTTTTGATAAATGTTGTACAGTTTTAACAAATCATATTTTGATGTATTTATTTTTACTTTTATGATTGTACATCAAAACCACAGATCAAAACCCTGATAGATATATGTGATGCATTTTTGTGATTCAACTTTATATGATATGCAAATGATTATTGATACTCTATAGGCAGGTTTGTATTTACATTAGAGATGTTTATGTCTATGTTGTTTGTTTTTCAATATTGTATTGTTATTTTGTACATTCAACATTTTACATGTGAACTAATGTTTGCAACAGTCTATACATTTGTAAATGGGTTTTTCAGTACATGCGATATGAAAACCTTCATTACTTAAGGAAATTCTTCAATAACTTTAGCCAAGCAGTACATGAGTATTAAGTAATTACATGTATATACAGTGAACCCTGTCTAAACTGAACCCCCAATAATCTGAAAACGTGTTTAAACTGAGCCCCAAATAATCTGAAAACGTGCCTAAACCATACACTTTTAAAGGTTATTTCCTTCAGTTTAAATGTATTTTTAACCTTTGAAAATCTGACAACTGTCTAAATTGAACCAATTCTGAAGTCCTGGGGTTTTGGTATAGACAGGATTCACTGTAATAGGTCATAATGTCTACTGTAATAGGTCATAATGTCTGTATAGTATAAACAGTTTTTTAAATTGTATGATTTTTTTTTGAAATTTTGAAAGTACTTCTATTCAAGATATTCAATGTTCGAAATTAATAGAACTTTTCTAAGAGAAAAAATATTAATCAATTTAAAATTCTATTTATTACTAAACAGATTAAGTTTGTACATGTAAGATGTGATTTGAGTTATTTTTGTTAGGTTGTGAAGTAGTAGCATTCCAAAATATTTGGTTGTGACTATTGTTATTTAATATGTTAGTCTTTTAATTGTTATTTTCTGCCTTTGTTTAAGGCTAGAAACCACTAATTCTACTTCCCATAGGCTTCTATGCTAATTTCACAATATTCAATGGCTTCTCTGGACTTTATTTTAACTTTAACCTGCAGAGGACTATATATCAGCATGATTCTACATATGTCAGCTCACAATCCTCAGAATGACATGTGGAGTTAGCAGACCTGCAGTGCAGTACTGGTCACCGGAAGTGAAGGGTCTATAAATAGCATGGGAAATCCCAGTGTTTTCACAAGACAGGGGTATATTTAGAAATCATTATGGAGATTAGGCTTCACATCACAAGGAGCAAAATGCACCTGTAAAATGTACAGAAATGTTTTTCCTTTCAGAAACTGTTTAAATTTTTAAAATAAAATGAGAACTTTTTTCACAGCACTATGAGGAACAGGGATAATTTCTGTGTAGGACTATTTTTGCATACGTTACAAATGCTCATTGGTTGCATTGGTGGTCTATAACCTTTACACAGGAAAAAATGCAACAAAAGATTTTCATGTGCTTTGAAAATACCTGAATTCATATGTTTATTATGTGTTTTTCATGTGTTTAGGACCATCATGAGAAACATATGAAAAACACATGAATAAAGAATTATTTATGGAAAAAAAATAAATAAAAATCATATGGTAATTATGTATTTCGTACATGAAAAGAATGTGCTTTTGTATAATTTTTGGAAATATATTATTTCATATATTTTAAAACACACAAAACATATACTTTACTGGTCCTAAACATATGTTGCAATTTTGCCTGTGTACTATGTTAGTAAGTAAATTTATGAAGCCACATATTTTTTTGCCTTTTTGAAGTAACCAAGTAGGAGTTCTTTTTTTTAAAGGTAATTTGTATACATATTATATACAGCTTGCAGTTCAATATCTATACGACTACAATTTTTTAAGAATTTGTGTTAAAAAAGAACCAAAAACATTTTAAGAAAGATATTCTTAACTTTATAACTTTTACGTAGGAGTAAGGATCTCTATGATATTGTACCTTGAAGTTCCATATCATAAAGGTCAGGCTTGGATTGATTTTGAGAGGGGTGTCAAAAACACTTTTATTGCTTTGGGGTAATAAATTTAGTAAAGTTGTACAAGTCTTTAAAATTATATTACAAGATTCCAGACTACAAAGGAAGGCAATAAGAGTTTTTTTTAGCATT
Organism: Perna viridis; assembly: GCA_037379345.1. Lineage (NCBI taxonomy): Eukaryota > Metazoa > Mollusca > Bivalvia > Mytilida > Mytilidae > Perna > Perna viridis. The sequence continues at coordinate 22,124,656 of CM074518.1, read as the reverse complement.
TTGTAAATTGTTTAATCATGTAATTATTACATTTTAGGTCAATGAATATGTAACTTTCTAACATTTTTTTATGTTTTTTTGGAAAAGTTACAATCAAATTGAACTTAATCTGAAATAAGAGTCTTAACATTGCTAATTGTAATTGTAGATGTAGCATTGTGAGCTGTTATCTTAAGCAATTTTTGTGCTTGTGATGGTTGTGTCGTAAACATATGCAAAATCTTTATGCAGAATGCATGGTTACAATATAATTTTATTTGTAGACTTAAAAGTATGTTCCTTTAATATTTATCTTTATTTATTATTTGCTATTGTATGAATGAATTTAATGATGTGGCTACCTACTTATTATATTGTTTTCATATGCTTTATTATGGCACCATATGGAAAGGCGAATTGATCTGGTTACTTTTTGTTTATTTTTCTCAAAAGTCTTTGAACATTTAAAATATTAATAAATTTCATTGCGATCAGTCAGTAAACCTTTGAGGCACACTGTATTCTACATCAGTTTGCTTATCCTGTTAAATCAAAAATCAATCTGTTATTTTGTATTAAATGATGGATTCAAAAGTACTACTCATGTGCAGTAATAAGTCTTTTTCAAATCTAATTTCAAAATGGAATAGTTGGCAAAAATGTAAACAAAGGTGGAATATAACATTTTTTTGGTTAGTCATTAGTAATTATTACTAAGAATGCAGCCTTATTTGTTTTTTATACTATTAAGTATTTTTTGGGTAATCTTTAGTATTGTAAAGGAATCAAAACAAGTCTCCTTTGATATTCTTTTAATCCAAGACTTTTTCAGAAGTACATCTTTTTTAACGTATTCCTTTTGAACATAGGATAGTCAAGTGGTAAAATATATGTTTACATAATTGTGTCAGAATAAACTGTAAGGTCCAAGGATATTTTATTATGAAGAATGCAGTGCTATCCGTTTTTTTTTATATTATTATTATTTGGGTATTCGTTAATATTGAATAGGAAAGAAAACAACACTTGTACTTTGATATCCTATAAATACAAGACTTTTTTCCAACTGATTTGATATTAGCTAGTCAAGTGGAAAAATATATGTTTACAAAACTGTATCAGAATTAACTGTTAACCTAGAAGCAGGAGGTTTAGAGCACTTTAAAACCATGATTAATCCACATTATCATACAAAATGTCTTTACCAAGTCTGGACCACTGTGATTGTTTTTGTCTTGATATTACCATTCAATTTATCTTGACTTTCCATTTTGACTATTATTTTTTTCTTTTGTCTGAAATAATCAGTTTGATAATTTTGTTATTACCTTTCATTAAGAAACCTGCTTTTCTTTGATAAAGATTTGTATTTTGTTTTGTACGATGACTTAAGTGTGCAACATAGCTGTAAAATTAGTTTTTGTTGAAAGGAAGTTCATGAATCTTTAAACAACAGCATTTAATGAAGATCTTTTAGTAAAATTAGGTGCTTAGTATGTTTAAGTAGAATTTGTTGCACAGATCAGAACGTTTTTGTTATCGGGAGTTTTCGATAGAATAAAGATGTGTCATATTAATGTTACTTTCATTTATTCTAACATTACTACATGTATATAAACTAAAATCATAATGTCCTGTAATGGTATGCAAACCAATAAAAAACAACAAAAGTCAACAGGCTTAACAGTCATTCACACTGTTGTATTTATTACTTGATTACGTTTTTTAGAGGACGCTTACCCTGCCAGTGCACCTGGTCCATGCTCCCAGTTTTTATTGGAGTCCGAGTTGCTCATTTGCTTTTGTTACTTTGTATGTATGATTTTAGTTACTTTATGTTCTTTGTTGTGTATGTCTGTTTTCCATGTCGGGTCTCTGTCCCTGGATTACATTCTTTTGATTACCGCTATAACCTTTATTCCCTTGATTACTCTTTCATTGAAGTGCAAGAACTTATGTAGCATAGTTTAATGGATATTCCCATCTAACAGGATCTAGAACACACGGAACACGGCTTAATCAAAGTTAAACAACACATATCAACAATTGCTGCTGGAAAAAAATCTACATTTCTTTCAGGTACAATGTAGGTTAATACATTCTTCAAAATGTTGGTAAGAATTAATGATTCCTTTCATATGAAACAAGTTCATGGTTAACTGTTTTGCCAGACAATCAATGAAAAAAAATAAAAACATTCAATTGACAATGAGTAGAAATGTACAGGTACATATACATGTATACATAAAAAGAATGCCAGTTACTAATGGCTTGATTCTAAAAAGTACCAATTCATATCAGATTCAGAAACTGCCAATGATGAAGTAATGGATAGTTAATGGTACAGCAAACACAAAACAAAACCTATCGAACGAACGATGTCATATCCTATGTTACTGTAGTCCTTTGAACATAGAGAAAACTATTCATTTCTCGCTTAAATCAAACAATGGAAGAGAGACAACTCTGGCAAAGTACCAATTTCATATATAATTTATATTTGTTTTTTATCTGAAGAATGCAACAAAATTTGAGTTATTGCACTGAATTTATCACCCTTTGTATGATATTTATAAAGACTACTCCTTAAATGTAATGTGAGGACATTTGTTTTGGTAAGCTAACGTGTATTTGTGTTGTGAATCAGTTGACAGACCGCAAACTTGTTTTATCATGCACAACGACTGCTTTCTCATTCTTTATTGGCTAAACCATGCAAAATAGGGCATTTACCAATTTGTGGTAATACCCTTACACAGTGACAAATCCATGTTCATAGTAACAAGAGATTGATTTCAATTTTATGTATACAAAATTTGAACTTTGAAATGTGCACATTTCTCGTGGAGCTTTTATCCTCCAAGTTCCAATACAATCTGTATAAAAAAACACTAGGAATCAGAGTACTCATAAAAGTTATCAGATCTATTTAATCTGTTGTACATTTGTTTACCGAGTGAAATATTACACTTACAAGCAATACTATTGTGTGTTTCCAAATATTTCTTTTATTCGAAATTATCCTGAGGAGGTTTTAGGTCGAAATTATTTTGTTTGCACATTTTACGTTTAATTTGCAATTCCTTTCATTGTTTTGTTTATTCTTTGTTATAAGTAAGTGCTGGTCTACTTCTTTTGCTTTTGCAACATCAGCTTCAGCTGTAAATCAATTTTGGAAAAATTATCAATGTTAATCCATAAGTATACTTACTTGTGACAAAGACAACAACATTTCCTGATACTTACCATCATTTAACTCCAATGGCATTATATTCATAAAACTATGTCTGAAGTATTCAAGCCGTAGTAAAGTATTACTAGTATTTCTAAAGAGGAGAGCATCCAAGTATTCACGCCCTAGGAAAGTATTACTAGTATTTCCAAAGAAGGGAGGATCCAAGTGTCCAAGCCGTAGGAAAGTATTACTAGTATTATAAAAGAAGAGAGCATCCAAGTCAGTGACTTCTGCATAGGTAGATAATTGTTCCCTGTGTTTCAACATTATAATCTTTAGCTACATATCATGCGTATTTAAGTCACTATTTACTGGTCTTGGTATGACATAGTCCCATACAAAAAACCGGTCATAAAAGAATAAAAAAAAAACATTTAACTCTAGTTATATTAATAATCTCATTCTGATTCTTTTTTTTTTCAGTTGTAGACCAGTCGTATTAACCCTAGGACACATGCGAAGATAAGTATAATCTTACTCAGGTGAAAAGAAAACAGATTAGTTTAAAGGATCAATGACAATATTGATTTAGAATTAAAGATTTCTTAATTCTAACTTTGTATTGGTGATTAGTGCTCTCACTAAGTGTTCATATCTACAATTGCAGTCAAGAAACATGAATCACTTGAAGGGTACACCTATATGATCAATTTGATCTTTTCCGAGAGTAATGGGTTACTGCAAAGCAATAAGGGTATTGAACGTTGCGTTTATATCTTATATCTTTTAAGTAAGACGAACCTCCAAGCAGAAACTCATTGGTATACAATCTTTTGTATTGAAAATCAGTGATGATATTCTTTTCTTTCCATATTTCAATCTGTAAACGGTTTCTTTCAAGAATTACTTCAAGTAGTAGTCGTGGAAATATCTTGTCAAAATGCTTCTTCACAGCTCGTGTACATACATTCGTCAACAGAAACATTAAATAAAGATGATTCTCTTCTTCTAGAGAATTAACAACATTGTGATCGCCAATTTACATATCAAAGGTTATTACAAATAAAGTAAGCAAATATGCAATAACAAGTCCCTTTTTTATAATGCTTCTATATTTTAAAAGTTCATAGTTATATTATGTCTCTTTCAGAAATTATAATTATGGAAGATGGACCAACTTTGTCTCTCAATGAATATCGAATTGAGGATCAACTTCGCAAAAAAGAAAAACAATTCTAATATGACGTCCTTTAAAGCTCTTGAGACTGCAGCCGTGGTAGAAAGTGATAAACATATGAACATCATCATAAACTATGTCTATTCATAAGAATTATGAAGAAACTAGTCATATGATATGAAAAGAGGATAAAAAGGTGTTTCCGTGATTTATATCTTAAACAAAATTACAAAAATAAAGACATACACCCACCCTCAAAAAGCCAACAACAAACTAATAACAAAAAAAAAAATGAAAAATTGACAAGTTCACGAATAAGTGAGCGAAATTTATTCATACAGCCAAACAAAGAACACACCATGTTAAAAAGAGAAGAAAACTCTTTACCTCTTCTTAGCCGGTTTTGTTTTTCTATAACAGTTTGAAGAGGAATCGATGCAGAGGTTGTCCAGCAGTCTTGCGTTTTTACTCTAGTTCTATCATGTTTTGAATTACAAATTGATCTACTAGTAATTCGAAAGTCAAAAATACGTTACTAGGTATTGTCTATTATATGTAATAGTTTTAATACAGCATGCAGTAATGCACAATGCGCAGGATTTTTGTTGTTATATAAATCGAGGGTTTTTCTCTTTATAGTTTATTTTATTCGATTTATTTTATCTCACAAATCTTCCCTTTTCTCGACCTAAAGTATTTGCTGTCTTATAAATGTATTATTATGTTGCCGTCATAAAAATTTAATGTCTGGATGATTACTGAAACTAACTATAGATCGCTATGTCGTTTTAAACCTATGACCTCGTTTAGTATTGCCAACTTTCATATCATCTAATGAAACATTCCTTTAGCACCTGCCTATGGAGTTTGCATATCACAACTCACACGTTATGCGTTATACACAAAATAAATCACAGCCATTCTGTTGTTTTATGTTAGTATTTTATGGAAGTCTAATCATTTCAACGAAACGTATTTCCTGAAAATTAGGAAAATGTTTGATTTTGTCCCTTTTTTGTCGTATAATTTGGTCATGCCTTTTCCTTTGATTTCAAAGAGCTGTAGCAATGAACTCGTGGATCTTTATGATGTATCCTTTTGCTCTACCAGACCGATTTGTTTACCGTATCATAGTTTTCCTTTCCTTTTCGTCTACGCCGGACGTGTCAAACCAGCTAGGAGGGTGTTTCAAGAAAAGCAGAAAACATTTTCTTTATCGGTGCACCTGGTCCATACTCACAGGTTTTAGTGGAGTTCTGATTGCTCATTTATTTTTGTGCGTGTTCAGATCATGTGAATTGTTATATGTGTATATTTTGCCGTTTCCTGTTTAGTCTTTATCCTCGGAATATATTCTTTCTTTAAGTCCCGCTTAAAACTTGGTTCTCTTGATTACTCTTCAAATTTGAATGTTGTGTCTTTTATTGCCCCATCTGTTCAGGAATCGACCAAAGCTTTTGTATCAAGCAGCGTCTTGTGAAGAATCTTATTCTACTTGCTAGAATAATGCTGTAACAGGCTTTCGTAAGACACAAATACGGAAGTCGTTTCTAGGATTCTTTAATTATTTATTGAATGCTAAATTTAAACACCAACTACAACGAAACAAGAATATATATAAATAAAAGCATATATTCATATATTGTCATAATACATAGACATTAGGCATAAATTGTACCAAATTAATAACTTTGAAAATGAAATATGAAATCATTTCAGTTACAACAAATACTTGTAAATTCTAATGGAAATTTGCAGATCTTCTGATATTACAATTATACATGTTATACGAAATTCATTTAAAACGATAAGATAAGGAATAATATAAAACATATCGTACCATCAGTGTGACGAAGTGAATTAGCGTAATATATGCGTCATGGATTTACATCATCTCTAAATACACAGATCCAATATAATCCTATATAAAAGAAATCCTATGTCTTACTGTTAAGCAAAACAAACATTTACAGAATAAACAATTCAGACTAAATAAACATTAACACTTTATATTCAGTAGCAATATTTATACAAAGTACTATATAAGAACTTTAGCCATTACTATTGAAATACATAAAGCATTTATCTCGCTAAATTAAAATCCAGAAATTACTTTACAATAAAGTTACAAAAGTTACAAAAGTTCGAAATAAGTACTTACAATCACAGTAACAGTATATTCCAGAAAATAGTAGTTTATCAAACAAATCCAAAACAGGCACTGATACAAGTTTTAAAAATGCACAGTTTATACAGCAAATAAAAAAAAACAGATAGAACTAGATATTTGACATAAGACTACTCAAAATGTCTTAATATTAAAATTAGAAAAACTGACCATGTCTATATATGGTTATAACCTTGAGATTTATAAAAATAGCCAAAAAGTATTCCCAAATAAGGATAAACAGAAGACAGGTTAAAGTGTTCTAATTAGAATAACACTGAACATACAAAGTGAAAAACAAGGATGAAAACACATAAAATCTAAAACGGACACAATCCAACTGACATTTATCATAATAGGATTTGTAAGTTTCGTCATGTGTCTCTGTGATTTCACGAGAATGGGTCCTAGTCTACCATTCTAATGCATAGAGATTTGTCATTTAAAAGCGTTGGGTTCAGTTTATGACAGCAAAAATATTTGCGTTTAAAAATACCGATAAAAATGACAAATATCTATTTCCAGATGACTAAAGTGTTAAGAAAAGCGTAAAATAGAAGAATTAGTATTATAATACATCTTTTAGAGATCTCGGAAGTAAATAAAATGCATACCGGTACTCGGATTTCTATACGTTCTACATTAGAAATTCCCGTAAGGAAAACGAAACTAGAACGAGACTTTCAGACCCTATTTATGCCAAACATCTTTTGCGGGGGGATGAGAAATTGACATTTAACTACATGTAATCGATATAAACATCAGTAAAATCTGCAAAGTTTTGGTTATTTTGATTTCTCATGTGACATAATATATTCATGCTTTAAATGGAATAAAGTTCTCATTTGAACACAATGTATGTACATGTATATTATTTATATAGTTTCGTTGAAAACATGGTACTTACCATTATGTTCTGCCCTTTTCTTTCCAGCTACGCATTTACCTTCTTGCAGAGTTGCTTCTTTTCTTTCAAAGTCTAGGTTATTGAAATTTTAGCATCGAGAAAATTAATTTATGAATGCGAAACATATTGAAACAACAACAATTATTCAGAAGCTGAAAGCTGTTTTTTTATGGAATACAAATAAAAAAAAATCACAGACTTAACGAATTATAGAATTCCGCACAAACATGAAAATACGATTGACATTTAAAGGAGAAAAGCAATTTTTCTCAAGATCCATGAATGCTTAAACAATCAGTATAAAAAAATAAAATTTAATAACTGTACTTGTTTGAAACCACTTACCCCACCTTCGACAAATTTATATTAGCTAATCGCTAAGTTATTTTTCTTTACTACTGAATGTATATACTTCATAAAGGAAAGACTTGTTCAAATAGGTCTTAAATTTCATGCCATTTCGAAGCTTTATGGACACTGTCTATTACTTATCTACGATGACATAACTTGCATTACGGAATTATCACTAGGAAATATTAGGTTGGATCAAACACTATCAGTATATACTATTTTGTCCATTATAAATTACATGATAACCAAACAAAAAATCAAACTTCATTGTCTGTCTGCAATCAATCGAGTTGCAGTTCCATAGGTTCAATTTCTGGTCGAGTGATACCGTCATATCAATTCTTGAACAAAATGTATTGCATGTATATTATTTCTGGTAACGTTTAGATATGGCTTCTACTTTTTATTTCATTTTTATATATTATAGATGTTTTGATAATATACAAGTTCAAGAATTGAGATTTCATAGAAAATTTTACCTGTTTCCTTGATAGTACTTTGTTCTGAAGTTCTTTGCCAGGTAGTTGATTATTTCAGTCTTCTTCAGACATGAACTACATTTAAACATTTTTTAACAATATGGAAATACACCATTATTTGACATCAAATCGTCTACACTCGAGTCTATAATACAAGGAACGAATGCAAGCTTTTAACCTTCACCTAAAACTAAGATATTAAGGAGGTAGACCTAGGGTAAGGGACATAACTCTTAAAAATCGTTGGAACGTTTGCATTAAGCATTTCACATCAATATTATGTAAGCATCTAATTAACTTGGATTGATTTTATTCTGCTTCAAATGAAAGCTTTGATGAAATTGAATATGATACAAACATATCACTGATTTCAAGAGTTATATCCGTTACCATAGGTCTACCTCCTTAAGACGCCCAAGATTCAACATTCAGTTTACTGTACTGTCTTGTCACCCATAGAAAACTAGTCTGTTCCTTATCGTTACTGATGATTGATTAAATATTGTTCTGAACAACGCGCTGCAGATATCTTAAACATTTAACACAGGAAACTTTTATCAATCGAACATACCATGTTTTGTAAAAGCGTGACATGCTGAGCATGATTTTTATTGTACTAGCTCATAGTAACAGTAGCATTAATACCAAGCTGGTACATTGATTTTTACTGAAATATGTAGCAAACTTACAAAAAAAATAAAGGGAAATGTTCAAGAAAAGAATTAAGGTAATCACTACATTTTCACCTTTATTACTTTCTGAACACGAGTCAGGTCTATCATCTGTGGTGGTATAAGAGTCAGTTCTCTCTTCTCTGAAGGTGAATGCTTGGATATCATCGGAATCTGTTTAGACGTTTAAGCATTCAGGTAAATATGCAAAACGAGATTTTTATATTAACTATGTGAATGTTATACATGAGGAATATATCGTATAATTAGAAATTAAAATATTTATGGGCTTAATTGTTATTATGAAAGGCAATGCACTTCAGCATTTAAAAAAATAACTCTTTATAAATTTGTTGCATGCATGACGACTTTTTTAACTATAAATCTAATCTCATTGTCAATGTAAAGGGGACCACCCAAAACAGTTTTCAAAATTAGAAAGCAACACGTATATTTTGCTTCTCAATTATAGTAATACATATACCTTTTTGTTTGAATTCAGACGTTTGTTGCTTACTGTCTTTTTGTATAGACACTTCACATCAAAAGTAAGATCGTCGATATCAACTTAAAATAGAAAATTAAAGTTACCAACTTTAGCAGTGAAAATTATTTTATAAATGTATTACTAAACCTTGACATTTTCAGATGTTCGTTCAATATATAAAACCAACTCCGTATTAATGTTGACAGAATCGTTCATTCAGACATGCAACATATGTACCATGAACCACGGAAAAACATGCAAAAACATGCTAATTGATGCCTTTTTTGAAGTTTGGATAACAGTTTTTCTTTTTATTTATTCACAATGATTATACACCTTTTATCGTCTTTTTATTCAGAATGTCTATTACATTCTGTAACTGTTCTTTAATATCAGTCGACATTTCATATTGCTAACTAATCGGACATTCTCATCGAATAATTCCTTTAGGGATGGTGCAAGCTACAAAAATGTTTTACACTAACTAGAAAATAATTCAAATATTGTTTCCCAATCAAATGTGTTGTAAATATCAGACAAGTAAGGGGAAAAACATTTGTAATGTATACTTTTCATTAAGAATAATGTTATGTCATAATACAAATTAATTAAAACAGTTTTAAGGGCCAGATGCAGCCGGCCCAGTGGTGTGAGGGTTTCCTCGTTGTTCATTAAAGACACATGGCTGGCCTAGAGCTGACATTTTTCATCCTGGCGGGAGTGTTGTCTCTATTCAATTCAAAATATTAAAAAAAATACGAAGATGTACTCTAATTGCCAGGATATTTAACTGACAACATATGTGTTCAATATTTTTGACATTTAAACATTAAGCATGTGGTCGGCATCTAAATAGGATGGAAATGTTTCTGTGTTACTCCCATTCTCCTTCCTTCACTTTTAGGAGGCTGACTTCACAGCTGATTTTATAAAATAAAAAAAACGATGGAATATCACGTAGATAGATCCTTAAAAGTTCTATTCCATTCTAAACTATGCAGGAGACGTTTTTTTCATAAACAATCCTTGATTCTAGAATTCAACACAATTTGAGGTAAAGGACTCCATAAATACTATGACTTACCATCACATCTTTACGTCCTCTTATAGTTCTATTGAAAGGGACAAGCTGTACAACATTAACAATGGTGTCCCGTCCTGTATTATCAATTTTTCAAACATCTATGACAACATCCCGTCAGTGACAGTTAATGGGGTTTTCATATATGTTAATAAAACGTTAAAGCTGCAATAGCTGTCATTTTCGTAAATTTTTTGTTTCTTTTGAAATAACTATTTCTACTAAATTGTACTTTTCCTGTATAACCTCATTTGATACCCACAAACAATATGCATTAAATACATGAACTAGGTGTCTATATATTTATTGTCTTGCAAGACAAAAAATCGACCTAGATAAATTCATGTGCATTTGACTTCAGGTGACCTGAAACCGTGCATGTGCTGTAACGGTCGCTTCTTTAATAACGAATCTGCAATGCCAAAATGGTTATTCAATGGTTAGGAATACCGACGGACTCAAGACGTAATATAAAAAAAGGTTCGAATATAACGCTAGGATCTTTTTGAACACCTATTGTGATATAATGTGGCTCAAATATGGTCATTATTTATTTGAAAACTAATCAAGAAGTAGATGAAATGAAATGAAAACATGACACATGCATACCTGTGGATCCCTTATTGTTATTATTTTTTTTACAAAGGTTAAAGTATTTTGAACCCAGGTGAATGTCCTGTCGGCAATCTTCGGAAGTAATGACGAAAAATAATTAGATCAGAGCTATCGATCTTCTTTGATTAAAAAAAAAACCGTTGTTTTCACAATATTCTGTAGGTATTATCGATATCTATTGCTTAGTTCATTGAATCAGCAAAATTCGGTAGAATCAAAACTGAATAAATTTGGCTCCTGATGCAGCTTTAAATGATTTACTTTATTTCAATCGATAAAAGAAACTCAATTTTTCATTATTGAAAAATAAGTAAAACTATCGCATTTATCTGTGTAAATGGTAAACATGGAAACTGCGTAACAAAAATTAATTCTACAAAGCTTATTTTGACCAATATATATTGTTAAATCATTAATGATTAGATATAAAAAAAAACGAGCTTAATGACGTAACTCCATTGATGATAATAAACACATCATTATAGTGTATTAGTCTTTTCCTAATAGATTTACAAACAACATATAATGTTGATGTAGAATAATACATAAACAAGTATGTCGAACAATCAGTATGCGAACTTCAGTAATACAAGGTTCAGCCAAAAGTGGTCAATACATCACTTTTTCTTTGGGATAAGCAGCCCTTTTTACAAAAACATTGTCATTTTAAAATTTTCTAAAGTTATGATTTCATGAAAGATCTAAAAATTGTGACGTCATAACTTACGACTGATTTTGCACTTACTATTTCTATGAAAAAGAGTACTGACTGCTTCCATTGATCTATATCTGACAGGGTAACTTACAATTGAATGTGACTTGAAGTGAATATGATATACGTATAACATTTAAGACTTAACTAAGAATAGATCAGTGACAAAGTATAAACAATGTATCGCTTTTTTCAAAAAGGATCATTTTTGCTTACTCACTTGAATTGTGTATGATAATTGTGTATTGTGTTGATGATGAACAAAAAAGCATAGAATGCGAAGTTATCTAGTAATACCGTTCGATCGTTGGTAGGGAATCGTATTGACAATATCAAGAAGCGTATCAATAAACGACTCAGGTCCGTTGTCAGCGATCACGCCGCACCTGGACGTCTTTCCTCACTCGATGGCAAATATTTTCCCGTGGACAAAGCTTCAAACAATATTGCATTTGTTTGTTAAACCCATGTCCCCAATTGCCTTATCATGGAATTGGGCATCAAAATCCCAGGTAATGCCACAAACAAACTTTTGAAAGGTACATCGTTTGACCGTCACATTGCTCCACAAAGGAGATGCAAATTACATTAGATATTAGTGAAAAATGGATTGACAAAGCTATTGGGACATTTAAACTGACCAGTTGCTGTTGAAAGAGTTGATGAATACTCATTCATAAATCTTTTCATAGCTAGCTCCTAGTTATCTAAATCTGAAGCAGCTACCTGGGTTATTCTATTTATCATTGGTCAGGAGAGTTCAAATTTAATAAATTATACTTTGTTTTGTATTTTGTTGACAAGATTGAAAACCATGATTTAGAATAGTATATTAAAGTACTTATTTTATCTTAACTACATTGCACAGAAGTCTTAAATATTATTATCAAAATGAGACCTCTATCAGTATATATTCCCTCCTTCATAAAACTGGAATAGGCCTACCAATGTGCCCTTTTAATGGAAAGTATACGATTCATACTATAGTTAAGGAACAAGTGTTATACAAAATGCAAACAGTTTAAGGTCACGTGAATAATATTTTTTTAAATAGTGCTTATTTTAGAGTTTATTTTATTCAATTTTGAGTATGAGTAAGCTTTAAAGTGAATTAAGTGCTTTATCAAGTGTGAGGATTTCCATTGGAATTATGATGTTCCGGATTAACTACGCTGGTTTTCATAGTTTGGGATTAAGTTTTATGTTAATAATAATTTTCATTTGTGTTATAGTTTGGGATTTAGTGCATTGAGTTTGATTGAAATTATAATTTGGGATTCTAAGTGCAATGACTTTCAATGAAATTTAAGATTTGGAAAAAAGTGTTATTTACATTGAAACTTCTTTGGATTAAGTGCAGTTTATTGAATGTATAACTTTGGATTTAAATGCTGTTTTCCTCGAAACTTTTGGGGATTATGAAAGTGCAATGATTTTCATTACCATAACATGTAGTTTGGGATCTAGTGCAATGGTTATTTTTAAATTAAAGATTTGGATTAATTGTTTTTTTTAAATTGGCATTACAGCTTGGAATTACGTGCAATGATACACAGTCGAACTTCACTAACTCGAACTTGGATGGCTCGAACACCCCGGATTTCTCGTATAAAATTCAAAGTACCAAAATTTCTTCCTATATAATCTATAAATAACTTTAAATTTCTCGAACTTCGATTTCTCGAACACTCGAATTTACTAGTCGGTCCGTTCGGTAATAATAACACTCACTAACTCGAATTCGTCAGCCATTTTGTCAGCTTGGGCAATAAAAGGTGTGAAAAACTGAAACCCCATCATTTATCAATGGTATTTTAGTTAATTACAGGTAAAATTTAAGACATAACTAATTAGATAGTTTTGATCTAACTAGTACTGATTGAAGTTCGAGAATGTTCCGAAATCGGCATGATGAAATCATCAAAGAAAATCAGATGAAAACAAATTACTGACTAAGGAATTCGAACTCTGAATTTTTTTAAATGCAAACACAGCATTTTTAATGCCCTAAAGTCAACATAGTCTTCCCCAATCGAATGAAGAAAGATCCACGAAACAACAAAACGTAAGCAATTTCTAACGATAAAGTCAAACTCGGACCGGCAACGAACAAATCCGGAATTCTACTTTTCAGTGGTCCCTTGGAGTTCGAGCTACCGGGGTTTGACTGTACATGTAACTGGAATTGTATGGAGAATATTTCTTAGTTTCATTTTCATTCTGGATTAAGTGCTATAATTCACTGCTTTATGTAAAAAGATTTTATTGGAATTATACTTGAAGTGTATACTATGGCTAAAGTGCATTAAATTTCATCAGAACTATATATACATTTTGTACATGTATATTTTAAATAATATAAAAATGTGTGCAGGAAATTTATAAGAATCCAAACTATTGTTAAAGTAGATACTTTGAAGGAGTACATTTCAACGCATATATTTAAAAACCAGTATTCAATGGATTCACCTTTGAGATGGGACAAATAAATAAATAGTAGCATAACATTGTAACTTCAAGTTATTGTTCATTCCATGAAAGTGTTATTATTTTACATTAATTTGCCATTTCATATTTGCTATCCACTTGGGGACCTGTGGGTTTAAAGTTTTTTTTCTTGGAAAAATATAAACAATATTCACAACCAATAGTTTTCCATTTTAGTACTTTTCCTGTGTTAGCAAGTACAAAAGTACAAATTATGTAAAAAACACATTAAATTGTGAGTAATATTCACAAGCTGAGAAAATTCAATATGATGTGAAACATAGACAGTATTGGCTGCCTTACACCTGACTAGGTAAATTGTCATGGGTGAGTGGCTACCTATTCATCAACTCTTACAATAGCAACCGGTCAATTTATATGTCCCAATAGCTTTGTCAATCCATTGAATTGTTAACCAGATTGGTAACAAAAACTCTATTCTAAAATTTACTTGAAAACCTTAAATCAAGTGGTTTTAGGAAACAAGTTCTCTTGAAACTTTTGACTTCTCAACTCTTTACATACCACATGTTACGACTTATTCGTAAATCCTTTGCTATTTCGAGAAATCATGTTGTTCTGGGTGACAAATCCACAATTTGTTTAAACATCACAGAAGGATTGTACGTGCCACACAGGTTTGCAGCATTCTTGATTTCCTCATTGAAAAACATATTTATCACATTTTGAGAATTTATTTGTCAGCAAAAAGTTAGTATTCCCATGGCACTAATTGTGCTCCTGTCCTAGCTTACTTGTTGTTTATTCATGCCAGAGTTGGAAATACTAGTCTGGCCTCCTGTCCATGACTGGTAATTCCTGGACAGGGCTGGCTAAAATTTAGCAAATTTTGACTATGTAACATGTAACATTCAAGTTCAGGGCTGGTTAAAATTTCAGTGAATGTCTTACTCTGGATTCATGCGCGACTGAAAATTCTTTCAAATCTCGTAAAGAAAAACAATATAAAAGATGCTAAATCATTCAATTTCACATACAAATATATTGATGGTGTATTTAATTAATTAATTAATTCAAACATTTAATTTTAGTTATCCATTAACAACTCCTCTTTCGGTTAATGGTTACCTTCATTATATCCATCTAAGCTCGAGATAAAAGGAGACTACAGAAACAACTTGTTCAGCATCTTTTTGGACTCGAATTCGATAACAATGGTAATCTCAGAATTAAGATTTAGGATGACCAAATTTTTAAAATTATAAATTTTCCTTGCCAGTGCAGCAATGACCTTCGTCTCCTTTATATGATGCTTATATTTCACAATTGATTCTCTACGCTGGAGTAAGTACTAACTACTCTGATTTCCTTGGCCGCAATAAATATCTGCAAAACAGACTCTTGAATCAGAGGTTTACGGAAATTTGTTTTAAAATGTTTTTACCATTTTTTTTTCAGATATCAGTCATTGGCAATGAGTAATGATTCTTTTTTGTAAATTATTTCTGTGTTTATGCGCCCGCTGATTTACCAATTATGACACTATAACATACAAATGCAAACTAATCACCACCGGTATATGAAGAGGAATGTTTGGCACGCAGTAAAAACTAGATGTAAAACACCATTTCGTTTGAATTGCATGTACCATGTCGGGACCATTGCGGTACCATCTACTCCGGTAGTGTACATCTATATGTCTGATTCAATTTGGACTTGACTTGATTATGGAGTGTTGGTTAATTTTGTTGATATCCTTATTAAGCAGTTCAGGGTTTTAGCAACATTTCATACAATCTAACTTGGCATTTTAAGCACGCCTCTTAGCTGCGAGACTACTTCAATGGTATCCTAATACATTAAAGCATGCATGTAAATTACAGATGGCGCAAATCATCGATCACGTCGATTGAATTGCTCTGCGTTAAAAATGTTGATTTCATATTATTAGTGTTAGTAGAAATAACTTCTCATTATTTAGTTATTTTTTGTTTTCTTTCTTTTGTAAATTAAAATATGGCTACAGTTTTCAAATGTTGGTTAGAATATTGGATATTAGCGACTCTAGGTCGGTTTACGCAGCAACATAAACCGCCAGCTTCGTGTGGTTTATTCAGCATTAACAGATCTACAATGTTTTAAATCCAATATTCTAAAACACAATTAAAAACACTAGAATAGATGGAAAAGTAAGTTAAATTCGTAGAGTTATAATGTAATGAAATGCAACACTTGTTTCATTTCCCATCAAATCCGAAAAGTGTAAATCGTGTAATGCTGTAACATTTTAACAAACTACATTCCCATTAACATGATAATCACATACATAAATCTGTGAATCATTTTTCAAACTACACAAGGAAGCGACCTGTGATAAACAAAAAAGCCACTCATTAGATGTTATCCCGCTTGTAACCTTTCTGGCATTTTTATGTGTACTTACATTTTTTTGACCCAAACACTTAATCATTTCCGTGACATCTTCGTCGGTGAAAATGGGTTTTTTTATTAATTTAATTTCTTTTTTTGTGCCTGTTTCAAAATATTTGATTTTTATGTTGCATGTCAAACCAAGTACTGGTGCTTCAAGTCTTTCCCATAAGCCGTTTAGATCGTTGACGTCATAACTTGTAAAGCTTTGAGTGTATGAAAGTGTGTGTCTATCATCTCCTGTAGACATTGTTCATCATTTTGTTGAACTGGCACACAGTTTCTCATCCAGGAATGAATGCTAGTAATATCTAAATTGTCAAAGGGAAGAATTTGAAGCCAGTTCTACAGGACACAAGCAATGTTGTTTCACTTTTCTACCTCTTCTGATATAATGGCGGTGATTGTACTTTTTAGTAACATTGCAAAGTTTGTCAAATTGTTTGTATTTATACAAAACTGGGTATTGTGATATTACAAATGAAGGGTAATTCTTACAATCACATTTCACTTTGTTGTTCCATAGGTAGTAGGTTACATGTTTATGTTTTAAAACGAAGTTGGGAAGTGTATCTGATTTTAAAATATTTTCTTCTGTATGTACTCGAGCCACACGATGTGAAACATCAAATGAAAATTTGAAAAGTCTTAAAAACTGTCTTTCCTTTTCAGATGACATTAGTAGGTGTAACAATTTAGACCATTTGGAGCAGTAGTTGTCATAAATGAACTGTAAGAAAACAAACACCCAGACACATGTAGGCGCATGTAAATTATGAATAGCCAAATTAAGAAGATGCAATACAATCTTGGCACAAATGAAGTTCTAAAACTTATACTCCCTCAAAACAAAACACCATCAAACTGTTGTAACTAAATGTCCAAACATAGATAACGTTCTAATGTGCTCATTTCAGGAATAACTTTGCTTTCGAAGAACAAAAATAGTTGTTTAAAAACAGAAAAAAAAATTTTTTTTTCGTTTCAACCTTTAACTAGACCAGGAAAATGAAATAGAGAACACTCTTTTTTTAACAAAATTGATGAATAGACACAATAAAATTTAAAAAAATACACCATCTCAAGTCGTAAAAATATATTCTTTTGTTTAGAACACACTAATCTTTGTTGTGCTATTTTCTTTAAGTATTAAACTATATTAACAATTATAAATTGAAATTTGCATACACAGAAACTTTTAGGATAAGCAGATACATGTATTAGCCGAATCATTAGTTTGTGAAGAGGTACTTCCATTTAATGAGTAATGATAGTTTTTTAACAATGATGGGTGTATAAGATGTAAATTCTTAAACGAGTACAAAACGTTTCCATCGCTTTATGTAACGTCAGTTCTCTTAAGGTACGATGTGAATTTCAAGCGTTTTGTGAAATGACACCCTTAAATCTGCATTATTACACTGTTTCATCTGTTTTCTGCTTTGCCGTCTTTGTCACATTTAAACGACTTATCATTTATTGATAACGGCTAGAAAAACCAAAAAGAGACAAGAGGAGTCCATGTAAAGGACCATTGTTTAAAAAAAAAAACAAAAAAAAAACTTTTGAATGCAAACAACACTTTATAACATCCATCTACCGATCTGTTTTATCTTAACCCACAAATTTGTCGCTAGGTACAGTTATGAAACAACACTGGAATAACATATATAACCCACGTTGCTGCAAAAATAAGTCTTTCCATTTTTAAGATTTAGGAGACAACATTTCTACAGAATGGATGAAAAATTGAAGTATGAAGTTTTAATTATGCCTTTTAAACAAAAGTTGGAGATTACCTGATAAATGCTGGATGCTCCGACATTCAGTGATACCAAACAAAGAAAAATTCGACAGACGAAAAAGAAGTATGCATTTATTTCAGGGCAGAACTATCTATGAACTCTAACTGATAGAGTGATAACCTTTAAAGTATGTTTTGATTACCCTATTTTTAACACTTCCTACCTTTGTAATGACGATATATTTTATATAAAGATGTGCAAACAATATTATACATATATATATACATTCAAGATCTATTTTACAGTCACAGCTGGGATGTCCGTTAAATTTGACATTGAATGTGCAGTGTTAAAGTGTAATGTCACTTGAACATAGTGATAATAGTGTTGGATTTGTTTATCTAATTTTTAACGGTGAACCGTGTAACTAAATCAACATATTTGAAGTACAGTCTCTTGATAAAAATCAGATTGTGCGCAATGCTACAATAACATTTACTTAATTCAAAAGTTAAAAAAACTAGTACTGATTTCTTATTAACAATAATTTTAACACCACACATAAGAAAATAATATGCAATCGAAATGATTTTTGGGCACAAAAACTTGGCTGATATTCCATCTAAACATGTTACAGATATAGGATATATTCGTAAGTCTGATAACTATGCATGAACCTGCTAAACGGTTAAACAGTTTAAAAGACAACATAATCTTCAGATAAAGTTTCAATCATTTAATGGTAAATCATGTCACACTGTTTTCTGTGTTGAAGCTTAAACTGACTACTAAAGTATGTTTTTATACGCAGAATGTGTGGAATATATACATGTCCGGTTCCACCAAGATGTTTGATTTCTCAAGTATGCCTGATGATATTTGGACGTCAATTCAAGTCTTGAGTCATTATAAGACTCAACAAACGTGTTCAATATCAGACAATACCGTTTATGTTAATTTTTTTTTAAATTCAATTTTGCTTATTATGTGTGTGCATGCAGGTTTCACATTCAGAATTTTTCAGTTCGGTTAATACATGGTCAATCGAGAAAGAAGGAGCAACGTTTAGAAAAATCCTTTGATCACAGTTTTCCCTATATAATTGAAGTAAACAATTCTAGTTTCGTTAATTTCATCCCTCGCATCTATCCCAAAGAAATTGAGATAAAGGACACTATAGACACTATGAAGTCAGCCTCATATCAGGCTGACTTCATAATGTCCGTATTTTCCTAATATCGAGATAGAGATAGATCACACTTAAAGAGAGAGGGGAAGGGAAATTCATGACCAAATATAGTACAAATGCGATGATTTCTCATTTCGTATGGTCAGCTCTCATTTAATCCTTCTCTTGATTACTCTCTCGTAGGTTTCTAGAACAGGGTAATTTTGCTACAAGATTAAAGTTACTGCTACAAAAGATTTATAGTTAACATAATCTACTCATGGATCATTATAGTGTATCAAACAGCACCAAAAAAAAAAAAAATTAAATAAAAATTAAAAAAAAATCGAAATATGAATTAACAGAAGTTGGGCATTGTGTTTCTAATTTTCAGTTTTTTTCTGCTCAGAACCGTGCCCATCTTCAAAAACACGAGACACATGGTGAAAATGTTTATCCATAAATTACGCTGCAATATTCTGGAAAAAGTTACAATTGAAGGACGAGTGTGCATGTGATTCATATCTATTCACTCGCGCATTCAATGTGAAATAATTACAGTTGATTCTTTTTCTCGTGGTACACGTGTACCCAAAGCGTATCGAGGGCGTCAAAAGTTTACTAGGATTCTTGTGTTCATTAATCAAGATATCACTGCCCTATAAAACAAATAACAAATATTCAAACACATAATCATAGTGCATACTGTACAAAGGGAAACAATTCAATTTATTCAGAACAATACACATTTCAAAGATTCAGTATCAAAGAATCCTATTCGTGGTTATAGAAACTGACTTGCATGCATACTTCCAGTTGGATATTTCATGTTATTGATAATAACTATTGTCAAAATTGTAACAACAACACTGAACTAGAAAACTAAATTAAATGGTTGGGAACTAAGGTTACAAAATCATCATACAAAGCTTACCAAAATGTCAGGTACCAAGGGCTATGAATTTCCTAATTCCGTTTGGTCTCACACAGCACATGAACCAATGTGGATATAAAATTACCAACAAAAAAAAAACAAAAACAAAAACAAAAACAAAAACAAAAAAACAATGAAAAGCACTATTCAATAAGTCATGAAAATGAGACTTAAATGCAAATACTTATCAATGAGATAAGAAAGCTCTGAGTAGTAATATAAAAAATATGAAAACTCAAGTTCCTCCAAGAAACAAAACTAAAACTAATCTAATACGTAATATGATAATTTAAAACCATAAACAGAACTCTGTCCGAAATGCAAAACAGATCTAAAAAAATGTATCAATTTCAAGATATCTGACTTCAAAAACTCATGCCAGTGATCCAGTTCACCTAAAAGTAAAGTTAAATATAGAAACAATAATTAGACCAATCAGAGACCTTAAAGTAACAACCTAGATTATGACCAGCTAACAATACTGAGGATCAACATGAGAAACCATATGAAATTAATACCACTGAAATAAAACAATAATGCTTACATACAAGAATGTTATATCATATTTTATTTTGGTTTGTAATTGGAGGCACAAGATCCATATATTTTTATCCTGAATGTTGCCTAATTCATAATAATACACCCTGTGTACAATGCTGCATTAGTGTATGTACGATGAACGACCAGGCAAAACTGACTTTTTGTACCAATATCCCTCACTTGTAATATAATTAGGACTGTGTATGAACATACTACATGTATGTGTTTCCTATGAATGCATTATCTAATTGATTTGACGATTACGATATCAGTGACTATAGTAGACGACCATATTCTGTGATAAGTTGTATGCTTGGATTTAGGGTCAGTTATTAATACGTGTACTTGTATTTTCATCCATTAAAAATAAATTGTAAGAATGTTGTATTTTTTAACAGTTATACTCAACAACCTAGTTCATTCCAGTTTACATTTTTGATAAACTGTGGTTTGTAAGTGTGAACTGCCGCCAACCAAGTTATTTCGTATTGCCTGTTAAAAAATAGAAACATTCCGCGAGTAAACAAACGTTAACAATAACTAATATGTGTACGATTTCCAATGTGATTCACTTGATTTCGGCTAAAGCTGTGATAACTTGTTCGTATTATATTCAACTCTCCATACCACTGTCATGCAGAGTTTATCATTTTGTTTTATCTTTTCCTTTGGTTACATTCATGATCTTCGTTATCAATGACATCAATGACTTCTTTCGCAGACAGCAAAATCTGTATGGACTCGTATGAAAATCATATTTTACTCCATTATAATAATGATTCCATGCGTGACGCTATAAGTTCTGTGAAGTGACAAACTTTAAAGCAAAACGATCGATTGCCGAGTGAATATTAAATGAAGTAAAGGAAACACAACATAATGAGCTGCCTTAATCGGTCGATATTTTGTTTACATTTAATGTTTTGAACCATCCCGATTATTGTTGTGTCATTAAAATGACCCCTTACTCTCAGTTTGTTAGGATAAAGTACAAGTTTTGTAACATTATATAGACATAAACAGAAAATAAATGGTCCGGATTGATTGTTTAAATCATTTTGATGACGGGAGACTATTAGATCTGTTTGGCTTTCATTTATTTCGACGTGATTATAAAAGACTTGACTAAGAAAATACTCACACCTTAGTTAGAGAAAAGCGTAAATCAGTAATACGTCTTCATTCTTGTAAATAATTCGTGGTGCGCATGATTTAAATACAAAATAAATATTATGTCAAGGACAAGTATAGAATGTACCAAACTAGTTTAAATATCTTTTGATATTGATACTATCGTTAAATATTTGTGCAGAAAAAATCATAACAGTTTTTGAAGTATATGTTATATTTTACTTGAAAACGTATTTTCAGGCAACAAAGTCTTTTTCCATATTTGCTAAAGGAAATACGAAATAACGACCATGTTGAGCCCATGTTTAAAGTATTTTCCAGAGGTGAACTACATGTAATTAGATACAGAAAATAAGTTTAAAAATTGATATTGACCTTAAAGGTTTAATCAAAGTCTGTAGAAGATGGGTTGTAATGAAACTATGTAATGATTCATTGAAGTATTAAACCAAAGAGAGGAGTGACTTATACTCAACAAATAACGGAAACCATATCGAGGATACTCCTTTTGTTTTAGCTTTTAAATAAAATCTGGCATAAGTAAATTACGTAAACACCTATGTGACTCTGGCACGTCAGACAAACCGATGCATAACGTACAAAATTAATCGCAAGACATCGATTAGTGCACATGATTTAGTAGCTATTTTGCGAACATGATGTCCGTCCTTCCGTCCATCCATATGTGTATTTTTGTAAACACGTTTTTCTGCAACTGTACATCACATCCACTTGAAGCTTTGACAGAAACTAAATAATGGCATGTCATGCAATGGGATTTGATGTTAGCATTTGTTTATTCCTCAAGTAATGTTCTATTTAATTAGATATTGATGAATTTGATAACCTTTCAAAACACCCAGGGGGAAGTTAAAACCATCATATCCTGTCAAATGAAAATGCAAAAAGGAGAGTTTTGCCCATTAAGATGGCAATAGTTTTTGACAATCAAAATTCAGAGTTGCATTTAGCTGGTTAGGTACATCCATACCTGTCCTCACTGTTCTGTGTTCAACCCCAGCAATCGTGCAGCAAACAAAATGCAGCAAAATGTCAAACGACAGAAACAATAAATTAAAATGCGAGCATGCACTGTCATGGTACTCAGATGCATTACTTATCCGTCGTTATTCCTGAAATATACTACGCATGGACGCTTTTACAATATTAAGTTAGATCTGAAGTCATCAGGACCAGTTTGCACTCGAAAAATGATGTACAGAAGAATAATACTTCTTTTGTGTTGGTAGGTCTTTCTTTTTCAATGTTTTTCTCTGTGTTTGTTGTATTATGTATGCTAGTTAGTAAATTTATGAAACCACATAATTTCTGTGCAACTTAAGCAACTAAGGAGCTCAGATTTACAATATGAGGTAACTCTTTACATATTATGTTCAGCTGGCAGTTCTATTTTGACATGACCCCTGATATTTTGCTGTTGTTGTGAATATCAGGGGTGATTATTTGGGTTATTGTCTTTTTTAAACTATAGGGATCCATACAACGATTGAATTTGAGAGATATGGCTTTACTAACCAAAACAAAAACGAACAATATTGTTTTAGGTTTTCAGGTAATAATTTAAATAAAGGTGTATGGTACTCTATGACGTTGTATTACAAGGTTCTAAACTACAGAAAACTATTTAATTATTTCAGAAAACAAGAACAATCAAATTAAACTTTATTACAACATTACACATTGCAGGTGTACATGCATCATTATAAACAGTTATATTTAACGATTTTGTGTGCTTGTGCTAGTTGTGAACATGAATTATATTACTGGCATCATTTGGAAGCGTAAATTAATCTGGTTATATTTGGCATTTTTTCAAAAGTCTGTGCAGATTAAAAGTATTAATAAATTTGAAAAATATAGAGATGCGCTTACAAAAAGTAAAAACTTTATCTAACTGACAATGTTTAAACATTTCTATACTGTAAAAATAGTTTCTATCGAAAGGAAGTCAATAATAATTCCCCATGTTCGTTATTCATTTGATAAATATATTTAAACGACACTTACGTAAAATTAGGTTTAAGTATTTGTTTGCTATAATTTGTAGCACAAATCTGAGTTGATATCATTTAGACGTGTCATACACATTCTATCTTTATTTATGTTACTTTTATAAACAAAAATCATAGCATCCTAAAATGGTGAACATGCCAAAAACGGAAACAATAGAAGTTGACAGGATCAAGTACCATTTACTCTACAAAGTTGAGTAACTGCAAAATCAAATATGAAACGTTGCAAATTAAATTCAAATAAATGATTCTAATTAAAGCATAACCACAACAATAACAACATATCCTACAGATTAGTTAATAAGTACTCCGTTTATTTATTTTTAGCTCGCTAATTTTATCTTTTTTTATTCACAAAAGAGTAATCAAGGGAATCAAGAATCAAGCGGAAATCAATAGAATGTATATCAAGAATAAAGACTGAAAAGGCAAAACGGACACACACAACCAGGAACATGAAATACTATAGAAATAAGTACAAAGAAACGAAAGTTAATGGGCTACTCGTATATACGTCAATATATTCAGATTCTAGATATGTTGGTTCTATACACATCACACTAAAAATATGAAACTTTGCAACTTAAATTCAACTGAATGATTCTTATTAACAGCGTCACCACAACAACAAAAGCATATCTTACAGATACAATAATGCATACTCCATTTGTTCATTTAAGCTCACCCTTCGTCCGTCTTCGTTGCCGTTAACAACTTTTTAAAACTGTTCTCTGATATTACTTGACCAGTAAGTACTAAATTTGCTATTAATGTTTCTGCAAATATTTTGCCTAGAACTGATTTGGGGTTTTAAACAACAACATGGCCACCGTTACATAAAACAGACCATTGGGGGTCAGAATGGAGTTTTATTACATCTCTTAAACATGGGGTAAAAGTCTACAGTATGATTGGATCTTTTTATTGTCAAATTTTCGAGTAAAAGTATTAAGCCATTTTGGAGTTGCCCTGTTTGACGTTTTCCTCATTCTGATATATCAAGACCAATTAGGACCACACTTGGTGTGAATTTTAATTATGGTAGAGCATGATCGCTAATCTGGCTTTATAAACCGCAGTCATTTTTTTTAAAACCGGCCATGTAAATGTTGGATAAAATTCCTAATACTCATGCCTGTTGGTCAAGTAATATCAACTTTCATTGAATTATGACCCGAAGTTTTTGAGTAGAATATTAACTTATATTATAAATTAGGGATAAAAACGTCAAAAAGGGCAACAATTCCTACAAGGCTTAACAAATTTACCCGAATATTTTATCTCAGATAAAGCAAATCATGCTGAACACTTTTACCCCTATGTCAGAATTTGGCTAATCCAACGGTCATAGAGATATATACAAAAAACAGCTATCATTTTTATTAATATTGGCCATGTTTTTGGTATATAAAAAATCCCCATATTGTTCTAGGTAGAATTCCCTTCAATTTATTCCTACCAAGGTTGGTACTTATTCGTCCAGTAGTGATAGAAGAAAAGAGTTTATGAAAAAAATTGTTAACGACGACGCTGACGGGCGCCAAGTGATGTCAAAAGCTAAAACAGTGGCTTGCTTGTAGACAGGCGTATAGTAATACAGGTTTGCTTATAATTATAATTACATGGCTTTGCCTGGATATAATTTAGAATTTCAATGAACTTTACAAGTCATCATAATTTGAATTTCAACTCATTATCTTGATTTTGTAAAATTATCATGCCAAATTCTTAAAATTTTCATCTTAAATTGGTAAGAAAAAAACTTTGAAAAAATAAGTGGCCGATACCGTCTTCCGTACATTACTTTGGAACGTCAGCCTCTATTTATGGTGTAAAGCAGTTGGCAAACCGCAAACTTTGTTTTATCACAAACAGAGACTGCTGTCTAAACCTTTGATTTTGAGAAACCAATTTTGATGCACCTTTGCTATGGTATTGATCTCACTGCAATTCATCTAAAATCAAAGGACTTAAATGACATTCATTATAAAAAACAAACAAAACAAAACGAAGAAAAAAAACAGTGACAAAAAGGATACCAATGGGATTGTTATGTTCTGATTTATGTATACATAATTTGAACCTTGAAATTGTTGCATTCCTCGCGGAGTTTTGGTCCTGCAATCTCCAACACAATCTGTTGAAAAACAAACTAATGTCAGTCATTAGAGTTCAAAGAAGTTCATTGTATATTTACAACTTACAATTGCAACCTCCTTCTTATTGAAATGTATCAAAAGTTTCATAAGTTGTAGCATTGTGTTTGACCATATGTTTCGTTTATCGGAATTTGACCCGAGGAAGAGGTTTCCGGTCAAAAATGTTTCATTTTGTATTTTCCTTTTCTTACATTTTAAATGTGGAAACTCATTTCCTGGTTTTGTTTTAATCGTTTTTGTGAAATATAAACTATAATTAATCTTCATTCAATAATCTTTCACTTTTTCAAAATGTCAACTTGGCAGTAAACCAATAACAGGAATATAATTAGTGCTGATTCATAAATATCATACTTACCTGTAACAAATCCATTAATATTTCTTGGTTCTTAGCATCATCTAATTCCCATGGTGTCATACTGAAAACAGTGTTTCTGTGGTTTTCAAGTCGTTTTAATGTACTTTCTAAATTGTTCAATTTTGTGGCGGCTGCACCAATCGGCAAGGTTTTTAGATGTATCAGGATCGTAAGCATGAGTTGTAAATCATAAGTATTTGAGTTACTATTTACATCCGATGGAATGGAAGAAATGAAGAAGCCTGTCATGGAATATACAAAAAAAAATGTTTTTACATAGTGGAATTAATATTTCTTTTATGTTGCCATACATGTGTATAGAAAAGGATTATGAATCTAAACACTGGATGTACATGCCGAGACATACATGGGCTTGATTGGTAAAATTCAAATACGTCAAAATCTAGATACGGTTTGAATGTGGAAATAGAAAACAAAGCTGATCTACATATACAATGTGGCGATTCAAATAAATTAGATTTAAACTGAAGATAAGGACAACAAGTTAACACGTCAACAGAGAACTTACGCACTAGCAATATTGACAACCACAAAAAAATGGAGTAATATTAGGTGCTCTGACAGGATTATCATGTCTGCACCATCAGTGGCACCCGTCATAATGCAATAATTGAGTATTATTCGCTAATAGTCTCGCAACAATAATATATAACAATAGGTAATTGATTAGCCATTAATTGATCTCAGTTGATCTATTGTGTTTAATGCAATTGAATATTTGTCAATTTTATCTACATCATTGTGTGTTTTAACTGCATTATTTGCTGTAATAATACATGTACGTGGAACATTTACTTAATATGTGTAATTTCATATTATGTCGGCTTTCTAATTGTTCTGTAAAAATAAATACCTTACACATTGAAAGATTCCTTAATTTATATTTTTGTATGAATCAGTTGTCATTTAACAAGAGTTCAAACATTTGATCAATAGTTTTCAGTTCCAGCATAGTCCGGTGTCATTTGATATTTTGATTCTCGCGAAATGTTGACCCCGGGGTAAAAATACCATATAATATGTTAACCCCGTTTAATACATATAATATAAACGTTTAAATTTCAAAAGAGGAGGTTAAAATATCATAACAGGGGATATTTTATAGCACCAAGGGAGTCTCCTAAGGAAGGAGTGTTACCAGCTATGTTATCTTTTTTATTAAAATGCAAAAAAAAACTTTTCTTTTCCTACGTTTAACACGTTTATGATATCGAAATACAATAAAAAGTTACAAAGTTTTTCTTTTTTTTTATCTATAGTAATAATAATATTATCAATAATGATATCAATGTCCCTTTTCCCTTTTACTATTTAATGTTCGTTTTTTTAATCCAATTACACAAATTGAAGTATGAATGTATGAATGTATGGTTTATTCACCATTTTAAATATCTACTGGAAAATGAAAAATGTAAGTTTGGGAAATATGGCAAGGGGCTACCGAGTGCCTCTACTGCATAAATGGACACGAAAAAATATCTTGCATTATAAGACAAATATCGAACACAAACTGAAAGGAAATTAATTTTACAACAAATCACTTCCCATATTACCTAAACTTTTTTTCTCATTCTGACACTCCTGTTTTAACCGAGTCAGCTTGCGAGATCTAAATGAATTTGACAATTAATGTAAAATCTTGCTTAAGTGTCATTTTCCTTTAAACAACACCGTTGTTATAATGATATTCAATAAATATATTTTAAACTAATTGCATTTTATTACAATTATATTTAATTGTAGGCTTATAATATAACTTAAACATGTTTTATTTTGAAAAATCTAAGAAATGTATTTATGGTATAGCTTACATTTAAAATGTTTGATATATCTATTAACAGTTAATAAAACATTATATCCCTTCGAATACCGATTAATTCCCTTTCTTTAATTATATGTTTATTTTGCATTCGTGGGACAAGCTATATGAAAATATGAAGTAATAAAGATATTCATGTGCAGCAAATACAATGTTTTAAAACCATTTATGGCTTCCCCTATAAATGTTGACAGCTTAAATCATATCTTCCTGTAGATCAAAGGTACTTCTTTACAGCTATGTCAAATCTTTGTAATATACATTTTTGATTGGGCCCCTTTAAACAAAAATTGTTCACATCTCAAATTATGTTACTGAAAAGAATGTGACAAATAAATAAAACTATAGCTCCGTTTTTTTATTTTGTTTGTGCCTGTCACAAAATAGAAACAAATACATATAAAAAATAATAATAATGAAATACATACCACATATAACTAAACTATTGACGCTTATAACTTGCCAAAAAAAAATGAAATATTTTTCAAATCTCCATGTGCAATATTTAACCCCCTATTTGTGATGTTTTAACCCCCTAACTGTGATATATCAAACCCCTGTTTCATATTTACCACCCTGCTACAATATATTAATTCCTGATTTAATAAATAACCCCCTGCTGCGATATTCAAACATCCCTGTTATGATATTTAACCCCCTGCTACAATAATTTATTCTCGCTGTTATAAATTTTCAACTCTTCCACTGCGATAAATTATCCCTTTGCTGCGATATTATTATATACTAACCCCTTTGCTGTATTATTTCAACTCCCTGATGTAATATTTTAACCCCCTTGCTGTAATATTTTAACCTCTCTGTTATGTAATTTCAATCTCTCTGATGCAATAAATTAACCCCCCTTGTGGATAAAATTATCCTACTGTTATTATATTTAAATCCCATTGCTGCAATAAACTACCCCCCTGCTGCGATAATTTAACCTCCCTGTTATGATATTTTAACCCTTCTGTTGGGATATTTTAACCCCATTTTTTTCATTCAACAACCAATGGGGGCAAAATATCGCGGAGTTAAAATATAATACAAGGGGGGGGGTGTCAAATTGTTTTAAAATGGTGGTTAACATTTTGCTATGATATTTTAACCCCGAGGTCAATATTTGGCGGGGGTCTTACTATGTCATCGGGTATTGAATCTTTTTTTTTCTTCATTTCTATGATTTATCATTTACCTCGTGCTTCCACTATAATATCTGCATTTTATAGAAGGTTTTACATCTATATTTATATTTCTTATTAAGACGCACCTCTGCGAAAATCAGCGCTGGGATACAATCTGTTCAATTGAGGATCAGTAATGATATTCCATTCTTTCAACCTTTTAATGCGATCATAACCCGTTCTAAGACATGCTTCAAGTAGTTGTTGTGGAAGTACCTGGTCAAAAATCTGCTTCACAGCTCGCGTACACATATTTGTCAACAGAAACATTAAATAAAGATGATTCTGTTCTTCTAAGAATATCAAAAGGTGGTGATCATTCTTTTACATTAATATTGGTATGTGCTTTTATTACAAGATGATCGAATGTATACTACTTTCGGATTGACTGAATTGTGAATTATAGACCCGATACCACAAACACGACGTACAAATTAAAATAGAAAATGTAAAAGACAATGTGTTCATATTATTCAAAATGATATAGTAAAATTAAATTTATATTCTTAGTTTAAATAAGTATGATACCCTATGGAACGCTTTAGCAAAATGTCAGTGAAATAGTGTAGAGCATACACAGAGAAACGACTGTTTGTCTTTCGGAGTAAACCATGGTTTGCTTGCATTGCACACCAGTATCAGCATATATGGTTAGATTGCAATTTTCTTGGAATATGCAATCTCACGAAAAATGCAATCCAACCATATATGATGATATTGGTATGCAATAACATCAGTATTTCTTTTTTTTTCCTAAATAGCTTTTCAGTTCTCATCTTGTTAAAAAACACAACAATAAAAAAACCAAACAAACAAAATTTAAAAAAAACACGAAGAAAAAAATATTTACCTTTTCTCAAATACGTTGGTTTGTGTACGACAGTTTGAGCAGAAATCAGTCCAATCCTTGTCCAACTGTCTTGTATTTTATCTCGGGTTTCATCCCGTTTTGACTTAGCTTCAAATTGATCTCCTTTTTTATTCGAAAAAAAATATTGTTATTTAACGTTTACCATAGGCATGTACATACACATTTATATTTTAATATGCGGAAAGTCATTATTTCTAGGAGTTGTAATTAGCTTTATAATGAATATTTAACACTTAATTTACTTGATATAGGTTCATACAATCAGTCTGTATTATCTAGCTCGTATCACATGGCTAAACTCACCATACTTGTAAATTACATGTTGGACATTTTCGTTGTTTTATTTCGATTTAACTTATCCTTTTCTTTAATTAACATTTTAAATTAAAAACAAACATTTGTTTACATAAAAAACTGCGTTTGATTTCCTACGGAAAATACTTTTTTCAAATAGTTTTTATATATCATGGTATGTCCACGCTTAAGAGATCAAGTTGATAAATTATCTAAGGTAGCATTAATTCCGCAATATATTCAGGATCGAATCGTACACGTGTACATATGTTGCAACAAGCAGTACTAGTATTGTAGCCATTATTGACGTTTTATTAAAACAAAAAAGAATACGTGAATATGCAAGATCCAATTTACATTATAACTTGTCAAAAATCAATCGCTTTACTGAAATCTAAGAATTGATATTAAGTTTTTATGTAATAACAAATTGATTATCTGTTTCCTTGTGTGGACAAGCTGATTTTTACTTATCAAAATAATTATTGTTTTCCATTTATTGACTTATATTTCTTTCGAAATTTTGATCTGTTCTCTACAGTGGTCTGAGTTACTTTACGCTTCGTTGCATTTTGCATTTTCTTCGCATTGTGCTGAAAATCTGCTCACTGGTTGTTATTGGATTTAATATATTTAGAGGTTGGATGTTCTAGTTTTTCCACTTGTGAGTAGTACTATATTTTGGTATAAATACTCAGAACTTTTTATAGTATTTCAATGTGGAACTGGGAGGCCAAGATGAATGTCCGCTTTTAATTGTTAGAAGTATAGCCAGCAGATAAGGTATTTATGATGTTACTTTTTCATGTTCTTACTTTTCATTTTTCGTACTGGCACTTTGCATTTAAAGCATTTTTGTATTTCAATGTTTTATTTCAATTTGTTTTATTGATTTTGCAGATCATTGAATCAGTTTAATTGATTTAATGTTATACCTTGTTATAGTGAGTACTTATAAAGGACTTTAAATGGTCAGTTGTGTACAATTATAGTTAACTGTGGGTATTACATTTAAATATTCAATTGATGATTTGTGTTCTTTTCGTGTGTTCGTTAAGTTAAATTGTTTTGAACATGCAAATGAATTTGATTTATGCAAGTTGTTTGAATATTTGCAATGATTTTCTATGCTTTGCATGTATTTGACGATAATTGGTCTATTTTGTATATTTATTCATTATTCCTTTTGTTCTCTATTTTGTAGATCTTTCAATGCCTTCTATGTGTTAATAAAAGTAGTTCCACATTCGTGTTATATTTGGGCCAGCATTTACCATCACGCCCCACTTGGTCACAGAATGGCGTCGTCGACAATTCAATTATGTAGAAGGCATTGACTGCTGGCAAGGCGGGAAAGCAAGGTTAAAGGCATTAAGCAGACGATATTTTGATAGGATTCCGGAAGATGTCGAACATTACCAAGTGAACTACACGGAGTTTGCCGAGTAATATACCTGTAAGGATGTCTCGCCCTACATGTAAGTCGCTTCAAAGACAAGTTCTTGAACTACAGCATCAACTTAACCAGATGAAAACAACTGATGATAATGAAGACGTGGAGAATGATGAACAACTATACGACCAGAAACGTTCTGTTATATATGTTCAGCGTGACAGAAGGGTACCAAAGTTTTCCGGATATAACATGAACGTAGAGGATTGGCTTGAAGATGTTGAGTCTTGCACACGTGAAATGTCTCGTCAGGAGCGTGCTGATTTCATTTATTCGTTTTTGGAAGGTGCAGCCAAGGAAGAAATTAAATATAGATCGAACGGTATTAGACAGAATCCTAGTCGAATTGTGAAAGTTCTGCAGGATGCATTTGGTGGGAAGGACAACATCACAAAGCTGCAGAAAAATTTTCTCGACAGAGTGCAACGACAGGGCGAATCCTTACGTGAGTATTCTTATGCTCTAATGGATTTAATCCGGAAAGTAATTAGAAAAGATGATTCATTGATTCCGAACAAGGACAAATCACTATGTGATCAGTTTTCCCAAAATGTACAGGATGTCATGCTTAGGAAGCACCTGAAGCGTTTAGTTAGATCTGATCCAGACATTACGTTTCTCGGTCTCCGCGAAGAAGCGATTATGTGGTCAGAAGAGGAGGAGATAAATGATCCCGTACCTAAAGTGAAAGTTCAGGTAGATTCAAATGTACTGAAAGATCAGCATTCTAATGATGATAAAATGAATCAGCTTTTCGCGATAGTAAGGAAACAAAGTGAGCAGATCGATGCTTTAACAAAAACAGTCAATTCCAAGCCATCTGGTCAGAATAGATCCTACAATGAACAACGTTCTTCTAATTTATGCTTTGGGTGTAAAAGGCCGGGTCATAAAGTTGCTGATTGTCCGAATAAGCAGGGAAACTAGCGCCATCTTTCGTGTCGAGTCCCATGTTAGATGGAGGATATATGGACTCTGTTGATTGTGATTATTTGATAGGAAAGTGTCCGGTGGTTACCGTTGCCATAGCAGGCACAGAGGCTAAATGTTTAGTGGATACGGGATCTACTATTTCTTCGGTTACAGAGTCGTTCTATGATAAATTTCTGCGGGATTGTACTCTATTACGTACTGACGTAGCTTTGCAGCTTCGGGCTGCAAATGGACTTTCTATTCCATATATTGGTTATGTGGAAGTTGATATGGTAGTGATGGGACAAACGTTGAAAAGCTGTGGTGTATTGATTGTGAAAGATTCCACTGATCCAGTCACAAGAAGAAGGAAGGCATTGGTTCCAGGGCTATTAGGTATGAATATCATTAGGAGCTGTAAAAACATTTTAGAATTTGATTTTGGCAGGAACTTTTGCGAAGAAGTATCCACTATTGCGGAAAATTCAAAACTTAAAGAGCAATTTAAAGCTTGCATTAAAGATGAACATTTGAACACTATTGGTTATGCTAAAGTTTGCGCTAGTTCTCCTGTACGCATACCTGCTTCGTCTGTTGTTACTTTAAATGGCACAGGACCAAATCTTCCTAGAATATATGATGCCGTAATAGAACCATTAAAATCAAGCGGACATTTGCCAAGTTCACTAGTCGTAGTACACACTTTTGTAACCGTCAAACGTGGTCATTTTTCATTTCGAGTCGCAAACTTAGGCAGTGATGACATTTATATTGCACCAAAAACAAGAGTTGGCATTCTTATGAAAGGAGAAGTCGAGCAAAACAATCGGTCACGTATTGAGTTCATTCGAACTGATTCTGTTGAAGAAATAATTTTCCACAGTAATTTACCATTTTCTGATGTTCCGAATTCTAAAGTTGATGATGATTATAAACAATTTGAAATGCCGGTTGATATAAGCCATCTATCTGTTAACAAAATTGAGTTAAACGCTGTTCAAAAGTTGTTTTATAGATACAAAGATGTTTTCTCAAAAGATGATAATGATGTTGGTTTCACTTCTACCGTTAAGCATACCATTCGGCTGCAAGATGATAAACCGATCGTACAACCATACAGGCGTATACCGCCAACACAATATGAGGAAGTTAAGAATCATATCAAAAAGTTGCTAGAAAATAAGATCATTCGTGAAAGCACCAGCCCTTATGCTTCGCCGATCGTTTTGGTCAGAAAGAAAGATAACTCTCTGAGGCTCTGTGTTGACTTCCGTTTACTTAACTCGAAAACCAACAAAGACGCATTTCCGCTTCCGCGAGTTGAAGAATCTTTTGATGCTCTCAGTGGCGCTAAACTATTTTCTACGATGGACTTGACTTCTGGTTACAACCAAATTGCAATGAATGATGATGATATTGAGAAAACTGCATTTACTACTCCTATGGGTTTGTACGAGTATTTACGCATGCCTTTCGGACTCTGCAATGCGCCGGCTACATTTCAACGGTTAATGCAGCATTGTTTTCGAAATGAACTGTTTCAAATTTTGCTTGTATTTCTTGATGACATTATCACATTTTCTAGTACATTTGATGATCATTTAAAACGTCTTGAAGTAGTTTTTCAGCGTTTAAGACAGCATGGACTGAAACTGAAGCCTTCAAAATGCCATTTTTTCAAGCGTGAAGTAAGATATCTTGGTCACGTGGTGTCTGCTGATGGTATACACACAGATCCTGACAAGGTTAGTGCTATAGAAAATTTTGAAGTTCCGTCAAATGTAAAGAAATTGAAATCATTTTTGGGATTAGCTGGTTACTATCGACGTTATATTAGAGACTTTAGCAAAATTGCTTCTCCTTTGAATCAATTGGCTCAGCAGTATACACCACATCCACGTAAACTTTTTGGAAAAGATTGGAACACCGATTGTCAAAAAGCGTTCGATACGTTGAAAGAACACTTAGTTTCTGCACCGATATTGACATATGCAAACTTTAATAAACCATTCGTTTTGGAAACCGATGCAAGTATGCAAGGCTTAGGTGCTGTGTTATCTCAATATGTGGAAGGAAAATTACGAGTTGTTGCTTATGCGAGTAGAGCATTAAGACCGAACGAGCGAAATATGAACAATTATAGTTCTAGAAAGTTAGAACTATTGGCAGTAGCTTGGGCGATAACTGAGAAATTTAGAGACTATTTATTATGTTCTAAGTTTACTGTTTATACCGATAATAATCCATTATGTTATTTGCAGACGTCAAAACTTTCAGCACAGGAACAGAGGTGGCTGTCCCGATTAGCAGTGTTTGATTTTGATGTCAGGTATAGACCACAAAAGCATAATTTAAATGCTGACGCTTTGTCTAGAACACATAATAAGGTAGAACTTGCAAAGTCCGAAGATATAAAAACATTGCTACAGAAGTTTGCTACCGGTACAGCAGTTCCAGGTGATGTAGTTCAGAATGTTAGGTCTGAAGACTGTCAAACTGTTTTTGTTGAAGAAGCTCATACAACTTTACCAACTTTTGACAAAGGTGAAATTCGAAATTTACAAAATTCTGATTCAGTAATAAGTAAATTTATTGCAATTTGGAACACTAAGGTTAAACCTTCACGGTCAGAAATACACAAGTTAGATAGAAATTTAGTTACTCTTTTACGTCAATGGGACAGAATGATTGTTGTAAATGGTATATTTTATAGAAGGATACGTGATCCGATAAATGGTGAGATAAACCAGTTGATTTTGCCAGTTGTTCTGAGGGACAAAGTATTGAGAAAGTGCCATGACGATTTAGGACATCAAGGGATTGAACGTACGTTTACCACCATACGGACCAGATGCTATTGGCCAGGTATGTTTAACACAATTAAAGATTATTGTAAGAATTGTAGACGTTGTGTGATTTCAAAAATGCCGCAACCTAGTATTCGACCAGCTATGGGGCATCTCATTGCCAACAAACCGTTACAAATTTTAGCAATTGACTTTACCATACTTGAACCAGCACATGGCAAAGAGAATGTTTTGGTAATGACTGATATTTTTACAAAATTTACTAGGGCAATTCCCACGAAGGATCAAAAAGCAGACACCGTTGCAAACGTTTTATTGACCGAGTGGTTTTGCATTTATGGGGTACCTGAGCGCTTACACTCCGATCAAGGTCGGAATTTCGAATCTGACGTTATTCGCCAGCTTTGTAAACTGTACAACATTAATCGCACTCGTACAACACCGTATCACCCGGAAGGAAATGCTCAATGTGAACGATTTAACAGAACTCTACACAATCTTTTAAAATCGTTACCTGTTGACAAAAAGAAAAATTGGCCGAAATATTTACCAGAACTTGTATTTTCGTACAATGTATCAATGAATTCATCAACTGGTTACAGTCCGTATTATCTATTGTTCGGACGGCATCCAAAATTAGCTGTTGATTTTTTGTTGTGCAATAATGAATCTAATGACTCTGAAGTTCTTTTAGATGAATGGATTGTTGAACATCAGAATCGTCTACGATATGCTCACGAAAAAGCTGGGGAGCAGATGAAAGACCGTGCATCGTACAGGAAGGAACAGCACGACAAGAGACATTTTAATCCTGAAATCCGTGAGGGAGATTCGGTTTACATCAGGAATCGTGGCGTACATGGGCGAAACAAGATTCAAGACACTTGGGACTCCGCCGTTTACCGAGTGGTAAGATCATCCGAAAATACCGTTGTCGTTGAACCTAGTGATGGAGCTGGTATATCCAGGACGCTGAATCGTCAACATGTGTTGAAGTGTCGGCCGGATTGTGATGAACTTACTCCGTACGATTCGAGCGACGGTGATGATGATGATACTCTGATGGTACCGAGACGAAGTACGAGGATAAATGCTGGTAAACATTCTAATCCGAATAGACTACCATGTGCTGTTTATTGTAGTTAGTATTTATTAGCAAAGTAAACTGCTTACAAAAGTTAGTAATTTTAATACAATGTGATTTGTAGTGCTGTTGACTCTTCAATTTATCATTTTGATTATGGTAAATGTATGTTGTCATTTTACTATTGTTCCTATTATTTGGGAGTATGTGGAGTTAATTTTTGGTATTGTTTATCGAGACGATAACATTTCAGCTGGGGAGTATGTGGACAAGCTGATTTTTACTTATCAAAATAATTATTGTTTTCCATTTATTGACTTATATTTCTTTCGAAATTTTGATCTGTTCTCTACAGTGGTCTGAGTTACTTTACGCTTCGTTGCATTTTGCATTTTCTTCGCATTGTGCTGAAAATCTGCTCACTGGTTGTTATTGGATTTAATATATTTAGAGGTTGGATGTTCTAGTTTTTCCACTTGTGAGTAGTACTATATTTTGGTATAAATACTCAGAACTTTTTATAGTATTTCAATGTGGAACTGGGAGGCCAAGATGAATGTCCGCTTTTAATTGTTAGAAGTATAGCCAGCAGATAAGGTATTTATGATGTTACTTTTTCATGTTCTTACTTTTCATTTTTCGTACTGGCACTTTGCATTTAAAGCATTTTTGTATTTCAATGTTTTATTTCAATTTGTTTTATTGATTTTGCAGATCATTGAATCAGTTTAATTGATTTAATGTTATACCTTGTTATAGTGAGTACTTATAAAGGACTTTAAATGGTCAGTTGTGTACAATTATAGTTAACTGTGGGTATTACATTTAAATATTCAATTGATGATTTGTGTTCTTTTCGTGTGTTCGTTAAGTTAAATTGTTTTGAACATGCAAATGAATTTGATTTATGCAAGTTGTTTGAATATTTGCAATGATTTTCTATGCTTTGCATGTATTTGACGATAATTGGTCTATTTTGTATATTTATTCATTATTCCTTTTGTTCTCTATTTTGTAGATCTTTCAATGCCTTCTATGTGTTAATAAAAGTAGTTCCACATTCGTGTTATATTTGGGCCAGCATTTACCATCACGCCCCACTTGGTCACACTTGGTTATACTTTTATTATAGTGTTTAGCCAAAAACTTGATTATTTTTGTCTTCTCAAGACATAGGCGATATTTAAACTTCTTTTTAAAATAAGGACAATCAGCTTCGATTGACAAAAAATCTTCTAAATTTGACTATAAAATACCACGAAAACCAAATTGTCAAACATAAAGAAAATGGAAAATGTATATTCCAATTATTTGGTATAGACCAACGCCATTGTACTTCACAGACTTCTAGATTTACAATTAAATGAAAATGTTTACAGTATGTTAAGTGTCGGCGTGAAATAATATGGCGTAGGCATCGTCGATAAAAGCGAACACCGTGCACTTTACTTATTTAAATCTCATCTTTACCCTCGCGGCCATCTTGATCAATTTCACTGACCTTGATAATTTAAGCAGGTCTGATTAATATTTGTAAAGTTTCATAAAATGTTACAGTTCTCCATGAATGGAGAGAATAGTTTATACATAACATGTATCATAAACAAATGGTGAAGACTCATCTAATGGCTTGAAAAACAAAATGATTGCCTTTCAGTTCTTACAAAAAGCTATTTTTCAATTTAGATTACTTATCGAGGCTATATATTTATTTCGAGGCAAAATAAGGTTCTTGTCAACAGCAAGTGCATTAGCGGAGAAAGATACGTACGTAACAAACTCTTTTCGAAACTTATAAACACATCATTTTTCATTTCTTTTAATTTAAGCATAAAAAAAGACTCAAGAACATCACGAAAAGTTTTTTTTTTTTTAAACACAATTTGTAACCGTATATAAATCATTTCTGTTTAAAGAAGT
This sequence comes from Perna viridis, assembly GCA_037379345.1. NCBI lineage: Eukaryota > Metazoa > Mollusca > Bivalvia > Mytilida > Mytilidae > Perna > Perna viridis. The sequence goes on along the minus strand of CM074518.1, from coordinate 22,085,544 downwards.
CTGAAATTTTCTCCGAAAGACCAGCCACTTTCATATTACTTCCTTGATATCTTGTTTTGATATACTTGTGAACTTTTCAAGAAATTAAGATATATGTAATTACCGTACAGCTCACAACGCTTTGTGGTACACGCTCAATTAACGGTAACGGCGCTGATAGCAATAACCAATTTGAAAAACATATGCTTCGCTTTGAAGGATAAGAGTTATTGGATGAATTTTGGTAAATACTATCCGTCGTTAGCGCGTGTATTTGAGCTTGTTGGTTCAATATTCCACTACAGTCATTCAATAATTTTATATCAAAACAAAAGGATTTTTTTATTTGTAAGGAAGTGAAATATGAATTATATATATCTGGAAGGGTGAACATTAGACGATTTCAAGGTGTATGTATCATATATAGAACAATTAAAAAGTTCCTAGTTATTATAGGATTGAACAGCTATTTTCGGTCGTTCATGCATGTATGAAGGGATCTCGGAGCTCCAAACTCAATGTACGGCCGAAGGCCGTTCATGTAATGTCTTCAAGGGTTCAGTCAGACTCAGTCATAAGTTTCTTTCTCGAGCTGAAAATTACTGTCTGTAAACAAACTTGACTGGTAAAATCAATGTGCATGTAATAAACTATTCTTAAGGCTATATTATGCCGTTCAATTCATTGCCACACTTTTTCGATCTACACGGTCGCCATATTGGTTTCAAGTTGACTGGCGTTCATGCATGTATGAATGATCAAGAGAAGTTAATGCATGTATGAACTTTCTGGTAACGACGCTATCGACTATCAAAAATGGCTATAAGCATGAACAATATCATGATTAGAATTTTTGGCACATGAATACTAATTATCGATTATAAACTCAGATTGTTTTGACCCTTATTAAATCTTAAAGTGGATGGAACAATCTGTTCAGTATTGGTTATCATCTGATAGAGTGATAACTTAAACATGTGACATTTTAACAGAAAACACCTAATCATGAAATAATTTTTACCTCTGGCATCTTTTAGAGAGGAGTGAGTTATCCCTTCTGTAGCAGTAGAATCATGGCTTTCCTCAGAATCTGTTTAGACATATGATGTTATTGCATTTGAATGCAAAGACTAACAAGATAAAGTTGTTTTTTAATGTAAGTATTGTACATGACAAATAATGTAAACCGTTGGATTTTCACGCCAATTTTATTATCCCCGTTTTTGCGGTATAAGCAATAACTGTCTTGAATATTTCTGTTTTTTGTTTTTCGTTTTTTTTTTTACATTATAGCACGATTTAGCGTTCCATAGCCGATTTAATTCTAAAATAGATTATTGCAAAAACCGCGACAAAGATTGCACGAAAATTTACCAGTTGACTTACATCGTTTAACCACGAAATGATGTATTCAATGTACATAATTCAATTCAGAGCAGAGCCTACCAGAATTATGAAAATATTTATTTTATTATTTTCAAAAACGGTCGGTATTCTAATAAGAACAAATTCTGATCTTCTACTTGCTGACCTATTCATTCACTCCTATGAGGCTTACTTTATAGCTGATCTGACTCGAAAGAACTTCGTTTAGCTAGATCTTTTAATATCAGTTTCCGCTATAAAGATGACAATTTGCTTTTGAGGATTTGATTTATCAAGTCCTCCCAAAGGACTTGAAATAAAGAATACTACAGACACTGTAAAGTCAGCCTCATATCTTCATCTATACTTAAGGATCGATGGTAAAGGAAAACTACTGACCAAACTTTATGACAAACGTGATGACTTTTCATTCAGAATTGTCACATTTTCTTTCCTCTACGGCAACATCCCTTCAGCACATCGAATGGAGTTTTCATATCACAACTCATGCGTTATGCAAGACCTGCCGCAACTACGCAGACTCTTTGAATTGCACTAAGCTTCTTTCAATTAAGCTCCTTGAACAGGGTTATGTTGCTACAAGATTGAAGTCATCATTACAGTGTATCCATCTCCACCATGAAAACTGATTTGTTGAACTTGTCATAGTTTTCATTTATCTTTCCCCTAACTAGGACTTGACATTTTATGAGCAATTCGGCGAGTGTTTCTAGAAAAGCAGAAGACGCTCATCCTAACGGTGCACCTGGTCCTTGCTCCCAGTTTTTAGTGGAGTCCGAGTTGCTCATTTACTTGGGTTACTTGGTATGTATTATTTTAGTTGCTTTATGTTCTTTGTCATGTTTGTCCGTTTTCCATGTCTAGTCTTTGTCCCTGGATTACATTTTTTGTTATTTCCGCTAGAATCGTGGTTCCCTTGATTACTTTTTCAAACATGACGAATGTTTTGAAATATAACATGTATAACGCTTAATGTTTTCTTTTTGTATAGTAAATTAAACAAGGCGGCATTCAGAAATAGAAAGCAACACTTATATTATGTTTTACTTCTTATTTATAGTAATACACATACCTTTTTGTTCAAGATCAGACGTTTGTTGTACGATGAAATGTTGGCGTAGAAAATTGACGACAAAATCGATAACAACTTTAAAAAAAATTCAAATTACCAAAATGTACTAGTAAAAACTAATATACATTAAAAGAATTACTTAAACCTTAATTTATCCATTTCTTTTTTCCTTCGATCTATGAAAGCAACCTATTCGAATCAATTAAGACGGGTCATGTAGTATACTTTTGACACAATTTAATATAAAGATAGAAACATATCCTTTCGGTCATCTTGCAAATTCATGTAAGCATATTCTTTTTCAATATGCAAAGAACAATGATATTACGTAAAAACTACAAAATTAATAAACTTGGATCAAAAATATTTGCTGAGAAAATTAATAGATGGAAATCTAGTAATAATTTATCTTGAATCATCTGTAATGAAAGGTGTGTTAACCTTTCTAACAACAGAAAATAAAACATATGATCATTTATGCGGTAATTTAAAAACGAATGGTGTCTCCTATACCACCAATGTTTTACCTTTAATCGACATTTTATTCAGTAGTCCTGTTATATTGTGTAATTGTTCTTTTAATTCAGTCGACATTTCATCCTGCTTTGCCAGAACTAATCGAATATTCTCTTTAGGAAGGCTACAAGCTGCAATCAATTTTATTTACACTGGTAAAACAATCTGCGTTTCTCAATATTGTTGTGTTTTCAACGTACTAAAGGACTCATTTAAGTTAACTCTGGTGCTTCATATCAATTTATTTTGTTTAAAATGAACGGCTATATAGAAATAAGCGAATATACATTTTTTAAAGTCAACAAAGAATCCTCATAACACTATGATCGTAACGTTTGGATAGACGTGTATGTACTGATATAAACAATCCTATAATTTTTATTTAAATCAAACGAATGTAGTTTAAAAACAAACAAAGGAACGACAGAGAAGAATGAGTAATGACTAGATATTTTGAGTCAAATCAACTGAAATGAATATTTTACCTATGCGCAACAATTTTACTTAAACAAAATCGCTTTCTTTAGTACATTACGTTGTTTTCTTTAAATAGTATTGAGCAGGGTTTTGTTTTAAGAATAACTTAACTAATATCTATAGACATGAAAAAAAGACATACACAACAAAGAACAAAGAACATAAAGTAGATAAAATAACACATACAAAGTAACAAAAGCAAATAAGAAACTCGTACTCCACTAAAAACTGGGAGCATGGACCAAGTGCACCGGTAAGGTAAGCGTCCTCTGCTTTTCTAGACAAACCAACTGTGATTTTTTTTAATATTGCATAGTTTGTCAAATTGATTTTCCTTATACAAAACTTGGTTTTGTAGCATAACAAATGAAGGGTTATTTTCATTTTGTTCTTCCATAAGTGGTAGATTACATGCTTATATTGTAAAACAAAGTTAGGGAATGTATCTGATTTCAAGAATTCGAGCAGAGTAGTTATCAAGTATGAACTTTAAGTAAAGACACACAAAGACACATGGAGACCAATATACACAATAAATAGAAAGTATAGTAATTCAAATTAAGAACAAGCAGTACAATCATTTTTATTAAAATAAAATTAAAAAAAATATATGATATTCCCCCAATCAAAATTGATAGTAACTCACTATTAAACTGTTGCCAAAAACAAATTAAAAAATAATTAACTATTTTCGAAACTAAATTAATATTCTAAGAGGAAGAAAAGATTAAACGTTTTTTTAAAAATAGGGGGAAAATGCGTACATTGCGTTTCTTTTATTTGCATTATTCTAACGTTTAAATCTTCGTGTACCAATGTCACAAACCGTTGTGAAAATAGCCTCCTAAGACCCTTCGTCATGTTATAATGTTTGTTCCGGGCAAGAAAAATGACATGGAGGAGAACAAAAAAAATGAAGAAACACAACAAAACTGCATTGTATTGATTAATAAAAAGAATTATACACATGCAAGTTGTAAAAGACTAGTTTATGACATACACATTAGTATATTTCGTGCGACTGTAAGTATCAAACTAATTCGAACGATTATATTTAGAACTTGACATACAAAAACACTTATAAAATGACATTTGTATTTTAGGAATCGATAGCTTTTTTAGAGCTTACTTGTGTTATATGAGGTAAACAATTGTTAAATTGCTCGGGATTGTAAACACTATGGACCAAATATACCGTAAATGGTCTGGAAATATTATATGTTTTCCTCCTTGTAAAATTATCGCGGTGAGGATATATGTTTTCAGTTTATACAGAGAAAATATTGTGTACCCACTAATTCGTACATGTCATTAGCCTTGTTTTTTATTAAAGTAAATTAAAACAATATTCAATGGCTTCCTATGTCATGTAATCAAATTCGTTGTTAAGAAAATATTTGCATACAAGACTAATTTTTATATCCTGCTACCAAAAGTGGTAGGTGTTATGTGATCATAACTTGCGCCCTTTTTTTCATCTGTCAGCACCTTTTTCGAAGTTGTTCTATCCCAAACACTCAATATTCTGACAAAATATGTATAGAAATAAGCCATATGGTGCGAATTTGTTTGAGACATAGCGAAATTAACTTCCTGATAACGTTTACTAATTCAGTATTTTATATTCTGACCATATTGTTTGAATACAAATTTCTCAACAGTTATCACTGCCACTACGTATTAAAACCACATAATATTTCAACAGAAGCTTCATATATATATAAGCCATATAATTGAATTTGATCCGGGGGATGGGGGTGGCTGTAGATTTTGTGAGCTTCGTAAATTATTTCAAATATTTAAGATCTCGGATTTTTCAATTAAAAAGAAATAATAATAATCAGGGTAGGCCTCGATAACCTATTATGTGACTATACCTGAAAAGTTATAGGCTTTAGTGTTGTCCTTGTTATAGGGAAAAAATAAAGAAAACCAAACCCAAATGATTATGTCGTAGTTAAACGCTTAAAATTTCACAAAGATCATGTTCTCCTATACCAAATGTACATGTAAGGAATACATCACTCGTTCCACATCGCTCATATGATTTTTCTTTACGATTAATATGATAATTAAATGGAAAGAGTGAATAAACAAAATAATATCACGAGTGCCGACGAAGCCCTAGATTTAAGGAGTGTGCGGAACTTGTTCCGCGTACGAATGAAATCCTCAAGCGTTCTTGGTACGAGTGATAAGTTTTGGTAATTCATGATAATCAATCGATTATCCCATTTATTATACCGACTTTCTTAATAATTATCGGTATTTTCAACATGAATTTTAATTCTGTAATTGGCGGTTTTATATCAAAGTGGTGACATTTTGGCGGGCGAAAGAATAATTACCGAAATTATTTCACCGCGTAAATTATCCAAAATGTTTACACTGGGAACATTCGGTAAATTACTCTATCTATATAATAAATACCCTTCTATTTTAATGGTTTCCCTATTGTGCTTGGTATAATGTCTTATATTCAATGTATTTCTTTTCAAATACTTCGTCTAATTGAAATATGTCGCCCAAGTATAAATTTTGTTTAGAGGGACCCCTTTATGACTCGTGTCGGGAGCTGTATTATTGATGATAGACTTTTACCGGATAATACTCACTTGCAATATGCCGGGTGCCGCCGGCAGAGCAGGACATGTTTAACCTTCCGGGGCACATGATGTCACTGTCGGGTTTTTGTGGGAACTTATATTGCTAGCATTTAAGATTTTTGTTTGAGATGTCTTGTTTTCTCATATTTATCTCAGAATATATTTATTATAGTCTGTATATGTAATCATTGTATTGTTATTTCTTATTTAAAATTGAATTTCAGATTATAATAAATATGCGTGTATTTGACGTTCATATTATTCAGTTCTTACGTATGAAGTTTTATTTGCAGGTGACAATTTAGGGATGATAATATTTACATGACACCTTACATTTATATATATATATATATATAATACATATTCCGTGTCCTGGCATATTGAAATATGGGTATGAAGCTAAAAAAACCCGTTTCCGCCGAATAACCGATATTTCCGATATGCTAGGACACTGGTTTTGTATTGTGTTTATCATGCAAATAAAAAAAAATATTGGTTTTAGTCTATTCTATGTAAAATCGCCTTTATACGTGGTTTACAAAAAAGTATCCTTATTGTGCATCTATTGACGCAGTGCGGAGTAATATTTAAGCAAGCGACGGTATTGGTATGCAAATCCTGCGAGTCTGCCCATTCATTTTAAAATAATACATTCGGGATTAAATGCTTCCTGTATTTGTAATCTAAATATTTTTATGAATGTAAATGCCTTTAATTAAAAGTATTTTAAAACAATGTTTCCTTTGTGATTTAATGCAGAAAAATGATCCTTATAAAACACTACGGTTGCGGACCTGAGGTATACCTTTTTTGCATAAACGGCGACGAAGTTTTATGAAGAAATTGTTGACGATGGACGCTGAAATGAGTTCGTAAATTTATGATTTATTTTGAATTTTATATCGTGAAAATCACATATCACAATACTATAAATAAATAATATAACTTTTTTCACCTGGATAAAAAATGTCAACAAGTCATGTCAAAGGCTTTTACAGTATCATTACGTCACGAAACGAGTCATTCATACATGGAATTTGGCGGTACATGTGAACATTAAGATTCTGGATGTTTAAGGTCGGTAACCAGTCCATGTTGAATTGCGATACAGGCTCCGTTTTACTGTCGGAAGACATTTTTGGACGACTACCGGTCGTCTGCAGTGGAATGCGGAACGATAGGGATAGACCAGCATAGGGTTACAAAATAACACAAAAAATACCCAGACACCATTTATTTATGCATTATATAAAACAAGTTACGATTTCAATATTCAAACTATTTATTTCCAATGAGGAGAATTATTACATGCAGAAAAATGTATGACTGCTTTCTCTGCCACATGGACATGGATTTAGTTCTAAATTGCGACGCGAGATCAGAAAGAGAAACTCACGCCACACAATTGCGAGAAATTCAAGGTCAGATATTACAAAATATGAAAAAACAGCGGAATCATGCTAATAATGTTAAAAAGCATTAAAAGAACATAATGCCGCGCGAAACGTGGTAAAACAGTGTGTTGGAGGTATATTTTGTAAAAAAAAAATGCATGCAAAACAGAAAATTCATAATTTCATTGGTGCATACCATAAGCACGCATGTATTATGATCCGTGCCTGGAAAATACCATGCATGTTTTTTTGCCATGACATAATGGATAACGGACTACTCCTTAGAAACCTAAAAAAATAAGTTTTGCTTGTATTCTATGCTAAAATTACAACAAAACAAACAAAAATAATTCTTTTAATGCTGCGAATTTACAGTATGCAAAAAGTATGTTAAAACTTTCACATGTTTTCTGTTTAAAAACTTACAACAGTGTACTTATTCAATCGCTTCGCTAGGACATATAAGAGCCAAAGTTAAATGTAAGATGTAGATTACTTAGTTTTTATCGGAGATCCAAATGAATGCTTATAGACTATGATCAGGAAGTGAACCATCACGACTTGCGAAGTGTGCGTCAACTGTTGTAAATTTGTAAACAGAAAACATGGGAAAGTTTTAACATACTTTTTGCAAACTGAACATTCGCGTCAATTGCTATACTACAAACCTATTTCATTTAATCAGCAAAACTCAGTAGAATCAAAACTGAGCAAAGTTGACATCTAATGTAGCTTTAAATTACCTATTTGTAAAATGTGGAGCTGGTAGTTTTACATTATGATAGGTATGTTTGGTGAAAAGTTTTTTTTTATATGCTATGTATACCATATCCCAATCTTCATACAATTTATTCATTAAATGGAATAAATATAAGAATGGAATCAGTGAAACACTGAATACAAGTTTGAAAACAATATTTCATATAGAGGCAATTTATGGGACGAGATTACTGGGGTTCGACTTGATCAATTGAAAAATTAGATGTTCCCATTCCCTACATTCTGTTCCTCCTTTGTTTGTTTAGAAAATGTTGCATATTGTACGAAATAAACAACTTATAAACTAATACAGCTTAAATATGATGATTAACTCGTTCTTGAGTATCTTTTTTATCGGAAGGGTTTGAACCTGACTTTGTCAGAACAAATGTCGACATATTTATGTGTTGTAATGCGGAAATAGTAAAGGTCGTGGATTGCTATTATACACTGACTAACAATTCAGAAATTTGGCTGTGAGCCCAACAATGACTGTTATTAAGCATGAATTATAGCGATGCTTAAAAGGACTAGGGAAAACACAGCACAGCATTATCTTTAAATGTTGCTTTATATGAGTTTGAAGGATTGACTAAAATGGTGTATTGATAAATGATGGACGGAATCACGGAAACTTTAACGCCATTAATGGTATCATCAAAGACAGGTAAGACACGTGTACTGATATGATAATTATTGACCAAAAGGATAATTTTAGTCCATAACATTTCGATACTACTGAAACATGTACAAATGTACATTTTGTAGTTGTACATGTACATGTACAAAGTATGGTACAATGTACTGAATAGGCGTGGACTAGGTGTAATTCCGAATGTAGTGAATACTTTATGTATTGGTCGTATATAGTACAACCTAATCCCTTTTTGGGATTCAGTGTCCTGGGCTGTTTTCTGATTTAGCCTCCCACTGGACATATTAGATTATGTATAGTTGATAGGAAACTCTAATAAATACCGACCATAAATGTATGTTATACATTTATAAATTTAATGTTAAAATTGTTTCATAAATGAGGTTTTTCCTGTTATGGGTCCACTAGATTTTTCAGAAGTATTGACTGTCGGGCCCTTGCAAAACTTGTTCCCTGCTTTGATTTTTTTCACTTTCAGTGTTGTAGATACACATTTACAAGTAAATACTATGAACATATAAATGTCTATATTTTATATTTTTCGTTGAAAAGAAGAATTATCTTCAACATGTCATTCACAAGGAAATGAGTTTGAATTACAACTATGAAGGCATTCAAGGAGGTTATTATAGCATTTCAGTCCACCGTCTGTCATTTCCTTCATCAAATAGTAAATGTTCACGAAGTTTCCCACTTGTTATACTTGTACATGTACAAACATGTAAAGGTGATTCCTACTAGTAATCATCGAAATACTGAAAAATACTTTTTTTTATCGCAGGGCATTGTTAAAAAACTGTTAAAAATGTCAACAAAGAGAGAAATAGATGGTTTTTTTTATACAAACATGTAAATACAGAGCCTGTCCATTTCTAATGCAGGCTAAGGAGTCATCTAGGAGAGTGTATCTACAACACTGAAAGCGTAAAAATCAAAGCAGGGAACAAGTTTAAGCCAATACTTCCGAATTATGAAGAAATTGGTTTGCATCGGTGTAAGTAATATTTACATTTTAGTGAAACAAATATAAAGCTCCTACATTTCATCATGGGAAAATGATACTAAACCAATATGATAAAAATGTCATGCCAAGTTCGATTCCTCTGTAAATCATAATATCCTAAGTGGTTTTATGGGTGACACTAATAGATGTGTATAGATATATACTTAAACGAAGAACGTACGATGCCAGAACTTTTGAAATTATGGAAATAAAATTACATGCGTCGTATAATTTACCCCGTTGTTTTTTATTTGTTCGTTTGTTTGTTTGTTCGTTTTTTTTTGTTTTGTTTTTTTTGTTTTTTTGTTTTTGTTTTTTTTTGCATTTTTGGGTTTTTTTGTTTTGTTTTTGTTTTTGTTTTGTTTTTGTTTGTTTTTGTTTTTGTTTTTTTGTGCACATGCTTATGATACTAACATACAATGTTTGTCAACGATCGATATTAAAAAAAACTTGTATTTCCATTCAAGATTATATATATGGCTTGTATTCAATGTAACAAAAGTATACTACCTTTAATAGATTTAGTTTGTGATTGGGAGAAGTTTGAAACTTAAAATTTGACTGAAGTTGTTTATAGATTTGTAGACTTCCAATAATAATGAAAATCAGTTTCAGTTTTTAGCGACATCAAATTTCTGTTTAATGTCTTTTTTTCTACATTTATCAATCTGGTCTGGCAGCAAAACTGTTTTACATTAATAAAGTATTGGTCTTTTATTGTATTCGTATTCTTTTTTTTTTAAGGAGGAGTCATATACGCCTCAATTTATGTCACAATTTCTATGTTATCAACTACAATCATAGCATCCTCCAATGGTGTTAATATAAAAAAAGTAAGAAAAACAAAACAAAAACAAAACAAAAACAAAAACAAAACAGAAGCAAAAACAAAACAAAATCAAAACAAATAGAATAAAAACAAACAGAAAATAACATAGCAAAAATCACTTAAGATGACAGGATAAAGTATAATTCACTCTTTTTTACAATTTTGTTTAACCATTCACGACATGGATAGCGTAACGTTTATTACAAAAATGTTACACTGGGAATATACAAAATATATCAAGGTATTTCTGCAAATGATACGATCATAGACATGTAAGTTTTTATACACTGCACAAACAAATATGAAATTCGGCAATTTATATCCAATTTTATTATTCATATTTACAGCGTTTATTCCATCACCGCAACAAAAATATCGTACATATCAGATTGTGGAAATGAAAATGCATTCATCGTATTATTTATCCGTTTTTATGTTTTGTTTTGTTTTGTTTTGTTTTTTTTTTTTTATGTTTTTATTTTTATCGTTTATTTATTTTTTGTACCAGAACAGAAAGTATATTAACATATTATCCTTAAAGGAGACATCACACAAATATTTATTTTTTGAATTTCTTGTTGATTTGATTTATTACACCTAATATATATCATAAAACGCCCCACCTACGCCGTTTAATTGAAGATAAATTAAATTAATGTCGACAATCGCCCAAGCCATACGAATCTTAATTAGCCATGTGGTCACGTGACCGTGCTACGTCATTGGTTCTCAATTCATAGATCGAGTAGCTGAAATGCGTGGGGCGTCTGCACTATTTACCTGATTTCTACAATTGAGAGTGCAAATATTGAAAGTTTTAGTTTGCCAGCAAATATATGCTTAATGTTGTATTATTCAAACAACTTCGAGAAGAAATTGATAAACAATGACAGAAATATTCAACTTTTACATGTGTGGAGACTAGACTCTACCGAGAGACGACACCACTTCTTTTTCGAAGATTACATAAAAATATTTCATTTTGTTCTATCATGTTCGATTGTACTTTTTACATAAAGTAAATTCACATTCTAAGATTTAAACTGTTTCGATCTCGATCTTCAATGAAAATATTGATTTTACCCTTTTTAAGGAACGTTACTTCTGACAAGTGTACCAGCAGATACCCAATTGACAACTCATAAAATTAAAAATGTCCAAAGCAACAAAGAAGAAAACATTCTTAAAAATACATTCAAATTATACCCCGCAAGTACAGCAATAGAATAATACGAACATGTTTATTTTTTATTGGTTTTTGATAATTCTTTTTGAGAACCAATAAAGGTTTCGTGCTGAAAATTCCTCGTGTTCTAAATCTGTGTTGCTAAAATTAATTATTTTAAATATAAATCCTTGAACTGACCTATGAAAAAATATTGTTCGCACCAGAAAAGCTCACTTAAACTCACCTAGGGGCGCCCGTAATAAATTGTGCATTGTGTCAAATTCCCCATGTAAATTGTCTTATTTCAAAAGAAATGCAATTTCAATCCAATTATCGAAGTCATACGCCTGCGTCGACACCTGTGTCACGAGGCGCAGAAAAGGTTTATTCGCGATAGTCCAACATTTTAATATTATATAGTTTGTCCAACAACAAAAGTTCTGATTGTCCTACTTTAATTGTCGTTAATCAAACAATATATGATCATCATTATAATTTGAGGGTAGCAAGGGGTTTCTTTTGTAAATAAATAAATAATAAATACATATTTAAACAGATTAAATATAATAAAATAGATGAAGAATAATTTTGATTTGAAATATACTTTTTTAATATTGTTTTGGATATTTCATATCAAAAACTAATCATACTTTTTAAACGAAAACTATTTGATATAGGTTTTTTTTAAATATCCAGTATTTTTAATGCTTTCGGGATCGAATATTATATGAATTAATAATGATTTTGATTTGAGTATAATTTCAGCAATACTAACTATTTAATAAAAGCATAATTAAAATATAATAAATGAAGTTTACTCTTGGAATGAGTTGGAGCACTCCAAGCTAATTGCTTAATGATATGTTTTCATTCAACAAAAATGACAACTGTACTAGCCTAACCAGTCCAAGGTCTATGATTAACTGAGTATGGGATGTTGACAGAACACTTCTCACAAGTGATATATAATAATTGTTAATAACTGTAATAGTATGCGCATTGCTTTAATATGCATGTATAATTTCATATTTTTTTAACAAAACTAAAACATTTAAATATCACATGTATAAAAATTAAAGTGAAAATATGTTCCCATTTTCCATTAAAATATATAAATACAAACATCACTATCGAATACAGAAACATGATTGATTGCATGATTTGCTTGTGTTTAACACCAGAGAAATAGGAAGAGTGGGTAATTTCAGTGAATTAAGCCGGCTGTGTCGGAGTGCAGAGGTTCCAATTTCTTATTAATACAACCCAGAGTTCTTTAACGTGCATGGAACTTGGTGTCTTTCAAAACACATTGCACCACTATGGTTTGGGGTCAGGTTTTCCATATTATTGCGTGACGACCCTAGCATGTAGAATACAAGGGTTACTTGTTCAACCACCTGATGCACACAACTCAGTTGCCCTGGGCAGAGCACCTATGTCCCCGATCAGGGGTTTGAGCACTGTTTAGTTGCCTTTTACGTCAAACTTAGTGCTGCTGCAGGCCTACTCTTTTGATACCTGGACCCACACCAGGCAACAAACCAAAGGGATAATCGCGATAATCAGCCATAAATCATAAACATCAGCTAACAAATACAGATGCAACAAACCAAAAGAATAAAAACTAAGACAAATAGAGTACAAATTTATATCACAAACCTAAATCAACACTAGAATATTTTTCTCTTAATGAATATCCCTTATAGGACCTAGAAATATCTTTATCAAAACATTTTCAAATTAACCAACATGTAAATTTCTTTTTAAAACATTCCCAATTGTCCAACATTTTTCCCCCTTTTTTACCTGTAATTTTCAAATCGGGAAGACACCACAGAACCATGTAAAAATAAAAGAAGCCGCTCATGCTTTCTCTTGGCCATAATTAAGTCTACAGGGCTTGTTAATTGATATAACACAACGGCAAAGAAAGAACAATACTCACAGTGTTACTATGTTATTTTCACCCTTCTGTACAAGTCCTTAAAATAGTGTGCAAAGTGCCTAAAGAAAATGAAAAGTTGACAGAAAGCAAGAAGAACTTAAGACTTTTTACTTTCTAAACAAGATTATCGAACTCATACACAGATCGTTGGATCACTTTACATTATATATTCAAGCTATTTTTGAAGATTTGTTACTGTCGTCAGGCATGTGTATCCATTTAAATGCACCCAAATAGAGATTGAGAACCAATGACGTAGCACTTCCATATATGGTTAGTGATTGTTCTTTCCGGTTTTCATTTATGCATATTCATAAGGTCGTCGTGATAACACAAATTAAAACTTTATTTAGTGCTAACGTGATGAGAAAACATTCATTACGCGTATCTAAGCATACTATAGTTTTTTATAAATATAAATGTTAAAAAATGAAATGTTTGTGTCATGTCTACTTTAACAGATATTTGGTCAAGAATATTTGATTAAATCGTTTTAATGACTGGACAAAAGTCTTGATTTTCATTTATTTCGACAGAAATAAAAAAAAAATGTCTTGATAAAGAAAAAAAAATACCTTCATAACAAAAAACGTATATTCGGTTCGTCAAGCCAGTCTACCATCTTGCAAACTTTCTGTGATGCGCATGCTTATGATACTTAGAAACAATGTTATTTCAACAATCGATATTAAAAAAAACTTGTATTTACCAAACAAGATTCTTATCAAAATCTATAATAGGACAATATCCATGTTTTGCAATGTGAATCCTCTAAATTGAAAGAAAAGAACAATACCTTCAATAAAGAACACGTAAATTATGTTCTTCAAATCAGTCTTCCTTCTTGTAAACTATCTGCGGCGCGCATGCTTATGATACTTAGATACAATGTTTGTATTGTATTGAAAAACTGGTATTTGATCTATGGCTTGTATTCAATGTTAAAAAATTATGCCACCGTTAATAATTTAGTTTGTGATTGGGAGTTTGAAACTTGAAATGTGACTAAAATTGTTGATAGTTTTATAGACTTGCAATAATAATGAAAATCAATTTCAGTCTTGAGCAACATCACATTTCTGTTGAATGTCTTTTTCTACATTTTTCGAGCTGGTCTTGTAGCAAAACAGTTTTACCTTAATAAAATACTTTTATAAACTACAATCATAGCATCTTCCAATGGTGTGGATGCAAAAAAAGCAAGAAAAAAAACAACAAGAACAAAAACAAGAACAAAACAAAACAAACAAACAAAAACAAACAAACAAACATAGCAAAAATCCCTAAAGTTGACGGGATAAAAATAGATCACTCACTCTTTTTTTAAAGCTGCATTAGCTGTCAAATTTGTTGAGTTTTGATTCTACTGAATTTTGCTGATTCAATTAACTACATTTGTATTATTGTAACTGAATCAATTAATGTCGAAAATACCTACAGAATGTTGTGAAAATAATGTTTTTTTTTTAATAAGGGAAGATTAATAGCTCTGATCTAATTATTTTTCGCCATTACTTCCGAAGATTGTCGACAGGACATACACGTGGGTTAAAGATACTTTAACCTTGGTAAAAACTAAGAATAACAGATACAAAGGTAAGCATGTGTTTAATAATTTGTTTTCATTTCATTTCATCTATTTCTTGATTAGTTTTCAAATGAAAAATGACCATATTTGAGCCACATTAAATAACAATACGTAAATTTCAAAAGGATCCTTGCGTTATATTCGAATATTTTTCTTTTACGGCTTGAGTCCGTCGGTCTTCCTTGCCTTTGAATAACCACTTTCGCTTTGCAATCAGATTTGTTACTGAAAAAAGCGATCCTTACAGTACATGCGTGTATTAAGGTCACCAGAAGTCACATGCATACGAAGTTATCTAGGTCGCTTTTTGTCTTGCAAGGCAATAAATATATAGACATCTAGTTCATGCATTTTATGCATTTTATGTATGGATATTTAATGGAATTATACAGGAAAAGTAAAAACTAGTAGAAATAATTCAAAGTTAAGGTATATTTCAACAGAAAAAAAATTACGAATATGACAGCTAATGCAGCTTTAATTTTGTTTAACCATTCACTATATGGGAAGCGTTACGTTTATTTAACAAATTTATATTTGTGACTTGTATTCGATAAAAAGAAAGTATGCTACCGTAAATATATATAGTTTGTGATTCGGAGAAGGTGGTCGATAGAATTCAGTTTATTAGACGATGTACATATGAGGAATACGAAATGTCAAATGAATGACAGAGAAGAATTAGGACCAGGTGGTCCTAAGGAAATTAAAAATATTTTGTTTCGGTTTTAATTGAGAGGCGGAAAACAAATATGACATATATCAAAAACTTGTGCTTACAGTGGAAATTGAAGTGCACGAGGTCTATGGACAACTTAGTGTTTCCTCATTAGAATTTCTCCTATTGAGATAAGACAATTTTCTACAAATGACTTATCCCTGTTATTACCCCTGCATTGCAACAGAATAAATATCCTCGTCGTTTACTTTCGTTAACGACGTTTTCTAAATTACGACTTAATATATGCCAATTGAAAGTAATAATAGTTGTCATCTTGCGCTTAAGTTTGCCATCTTGTGATTTATTGCAGCCATTTGAAATTTGATCGAAGCTGTTTATAGTTTTATAGACTTGCACTAATATGAAAATCAATTTCTGTCTTGAGCAACATCAAATTTCTGTTTAATGACTTTTTCTTTTTTTTTTGTCAACCTAGTCTTAGGCTTGTAGCAAAACTGTGTTACGTTAATAAAGTATTGGTATTCTTTTGCACTCTTATTTTATATATATTTTATTGAAAGGTTCAACTTAACCAAAACAATAGTTTTCATTTGGCTTAAGTTCATTATTTTTCGTACATCAGCATTAAACGAAGTTGCTCACACTGCACTTTTGTAATTGGAGGTGTTAAGTTTTTGTAACATTAGTTACAGAGACCTGGGTGTTTTTGTTATTAGTAGCTTTTGATAGAATAGGGAGGTCTCATATACACCTTAATTTATGTGAACATTTAGGTGTTACACTACAATCATTATTCCTCATATGGTGTCAATACAAAACAGTGTGAAAAAAGCAATAAAAAACAAAAATAACACAAAACAAAACAAATAATGAGCGAAAAAATAAAGTGGAACAGATAATTAATAAAATTACACTTTTAATTTATTTCTAACCATACTCTATAAAGCAAGCGTTACGTTTATCAGAAAAATATTAGACTGGGAATACGTAAAAAATATCATGGTATTTCTGCAAACAACAGGATCTAAGACAATTATATGATGAATATTTTTAGCGTTTCCTCCATCACCACAACACAAACATCGTAAAAATTCACTTTGTATTTTTTTTTAATTCGTCAGTATTTGAACATTAAAGTTCGTTCCATAAGAACTAAAGATTGTTTCTTGAAAGGCCAAATTCAAATGAATGAACAAATATTGGCTTATAAAGAAAACCATATGAAGTCAACTTTGACCATTAGCTACAAAGATGCAAGTTTCAGCACTTTGTCAGCTATTTGGAAACAAGACACACAAGATTTACCGTTAAAAGGGGTAAGAATATCGGATTTCAAGAAACATAACTTTCTTACTTTTGTCAACAATCTACAACAATCTTACATTTTCTTAATATAAATTTCTTATTTTAAGTTTTGGAGTTATTGGACTTTTCTCTAAAAAAAAGATCTTTTCCCAGATTTCGTATTATAAGTAAGGTGATGAGAATCAAATATCATAAACGTTATTTAGTTGCCTATATCTAATGACCTTACCAACGAAACTATCTTGATTTATTTTCCCGATATCCTGAACTCTTTGATAACTTACAAGTTTTTAAGCAAGTTTTTAACCCAGCAAGTTTGTTTTATCTTGAATTCTTACGAAAAAGGAACACAAACTGAGTAATGCACATTATATTGTTACCATCACCTCCCGTATTCACTTTTGACTGACCTCCATATTGCTTTTGAAAAATGTATAGGATAGGATCTGCTCAATGGGAACATTTTATAAAGATTCCGTGAATGTGTCATTCAATTCTATTTAGTAGTGTTATAGGACAAACGACCAGGAAATAGTTCCCCAATGTACCCACATTCACAAATGACAACGAACATGTTTTGTTATGTAAAACCCGAAATCGATTCGTATCAAAATCTAAAAAAGGAGCTGCGCGATGGAAAAATAACATAATAAAGATTATGTGAAAGTTTCATTCAATTCCATTCAGTGGTATGGAAGTTGTAAAGGATAGGAGAGTTATACCCCTTTACTCAATATTCACAAATTATAATATCCATGTTTTGCAATGTGAATCCTCTAAATTGATTCCAATCGAAATCTAATATAGGAGGCAGACAATTGAAACACAAGAACAATATTAAAGATTTTGTGAAAGTTTCAATTTTATTCATTCAGTGATGTTAGAGAATTAAAAGATAAGGAACGGACACCCCTTGCATCACGGGCAGACGGACACCCATATAACTTTATACTCCCATGGTATTTATTTGATTATCTTATGAGTATATATTGGCTTGCAACGGTGTAAGTAATATTCACATTTTAGTGAAACAAATATAAAGCTCCTACATCCCATCATGGGAAAATCATACTAAACCAAATCAATATGACAAATATGTCATGCCAAGATCGATTCCTCTGTAAATCATACTTAATATCCTAAGTGGTTTTATGGGTGACACTAATAGTTGTGTATAGATATATAGTTTGTGATTGGAAGAAGTTTGAAACTTCAAATTTGACTGAAGTTGTTTATAGTTTTATAGACTTGCAATATTAATGAAAATCAGTTTCAGTTTTTAGCGACCTCAAATTTCTGTTAGTTGTCTTTTTTATACATTTATCAATCTGGTCTGGCAGCAAAACTGTTTTACATTAATAAAGTATTGGTCTTTTATTGTATTCGTATTCTTTTATTTAAGGAGGAGTCATATACGCCTCAATTTATGTTACCATTTCTATGTTATCAACTACAATCATAGCATCCTCCAATGATGTGAATATAAAAAAATAAGAAAAACAACAATTAAAAAAGACAAAAAAAAAACAAACGCAAAAACAAAACAAAAACAAAACAAATAGAATAAAAACAAACAAAAAAATAAAATAGCAAAAATCACAAAAAAGTTGACAGGATAAAGTATAATTCACTCTTTTTTACAATTTTGTTTATCCATTCACGATATGGCTAGCGTTACGTTTATTACAAAAATGTTACACTGGGGATACACAAAATTATATCAAGGTATTTCTGCAAATGATACGATCTAAAACATGTAGGTCTTTATACACTGCACAATCAAATATGAAATTCTGCAATATATATCCAATTTTATGAATCATATTTACAGCGTTTATTACATCACCACAACAAAAATATCGTACATATCAGATTGTGGAAATGAAAATGCATTCATTGTACTATTTATCCCGTTTTTCTTTTTTTTTTTTTGTACCAGAACAGAAAGTATATTAACATATTATCCTTAAAGGAGACATGACACAAATATTTATTTTTTTGAATTTCTTGTTGATTTGATTTATTACACCTAATATATATCATGAAAACGCCCCTTGTGATCACTTAGGCCGCTTAATTGAAGATAAATTGATTCAATGTCGACGAAGGTCAAAGCCATACGAATCTTAATTAGCCATGTGGTCACATGACCGTGCTACGTCATTGGTTCTCAATTCATAGATCGAGTAGCTGAAATGCGTGGGGCGTCTGCACTTTTTACCTGATTTCTACAATTGAGATTGAAAGTATTGAAAGTTTTAGTTTGCCAGCAAATATATGCCTAATGTTGTATTATTCAAACAACTTCGAGAAGAAATTGATAAACAATGACAGAAATATTTAACATTTACATGTGAGAAGACTAGACTCTACCGAGAGACGACACCACTTCTTTTCGAAGATTACATAAAAATATTTCATTTTGTTCTATCATGTTCGATTGATTTTTTTCATAAATTCACATTCTAAGAATTAAACTGTTTCGATCTCGATCTTCAATGAAAATAATGATTTTACCCTTTTTTAAGGAACGTTACTTCTGGCAAGTGTACCAGCAGATACCCAATTGACAACTCATAAAATTAAAAATGTCCAAAGCAACAAAGAAGAAAACATTCTTAAAAATACATTCAAATTATACCCCGCAAGCACAGCAATAGAATAATACGAACATGTTTATTTTTTATTGGTTTTTGATAATTCTTTTTGAGAACCCATAAAGGTTTCGTGCTGAAAATTCCTTGTGTTCTAAATCTGTCTTGCTAAAATTAAATATTTTAACTGACCATGGAATTAAATATAAATCCTTGAACTGACCTATGATTAAATATTGTTCGTACCAGAAAAGCTCCGTTAAACTCACCTAGGGGCGCCTGTTACAAATTGTGTATTGTGTCAAATTCTCCATGTAAATTGTCTTATTTCAAAATTCGTAAGACAAAAGAAATGCAATTTCATTTCAATTATCGAAGTCATACGCCTGCGTCGGCACCTGTCACGAGGCGCAGAAAAGGTTTATTCTCGATTGTCCAACATTTTAATATTATAGAGTTCTGATTGTCCAACAACAAAAGTTCTGATTGTCCTATTTAATTGTCGTTAATCAAACAACATCATTATAATTTGAGGGTAGCAAGGGTTTTCTCTTATAAGTAAATAAACAATAAATATATATTTAAACAGATTAAATATAAAAACAGTCTTAAAATAGATGAGGGATCATTTTGATTTGAAATATACTTTTTTTTATATTGTTTTGGATATTTAATATCAAAACTAATCATACTTTTTAAAAGAAAAATATTTGATATATTTTTTTTAAATATCCAGTATTTTTAATGCTTTCGGGGTCGAATATTATATGAATTAATAATGATTTTGATTTGAGTATAATTTCAGCAATGCTAATTATTTAATGAAAGCATAATTAAAATATAATATATATATAAGTTTGCTCTTGGAATGAGTTGGAGCACTCCAAGCTAATTGCTGCCATTTTCCATTAAAATATATAAATACAAACATCACTATCGAATACAGAAACATGATTGATTGCATGATTTGTTTGTGTTTAACACCAGAGAAATAGGAATTGTGGGTAATTTCAGTGAATTAAACCTCCTGTGTCGGAGCGCAGAGGTTCCAAATTCTTATGAATACAACCCAGAATTCTTTAACGTGCAAGGAACTTGGCGTTTTTCAAAACACATTGCACCACTATGGTTTGGGGTCAGGTTTTCCATATTATTGCGTGACGACCCTAGCATGTAGAATACAATGGTTACTCGTTCAACCACCTGATGCACACAACCCAGTTGCCCTGGTCAGAGCACCCGAGCCCCCGATCAGGGGTTTGAGCACTGTTTAGTTGCCTTTTACGTCAAGTTTAGTGCTGCTGCAGGCCTACTCTTTTGACACCTGTACCCACACCAGTCAACAAACCAAAGGGATAATCGCGATAATCAGCCATAAGTCATAAACATCAGCTGACAAAAACTGATGCAACAAACCAAAAGAATAAAAACTGAGACAAATAGAGTACAAATCCTAAAAATAGTGTGCAAAGTGCCTAAAGAAAATGAAAAGTTGACAGAAAGCAAGAAGAACTTAAGTCTTCTTACTTTCTAAACAAGACTATCGAACTCATACACGGATCGTTGGATCACTCTACATTATATATTCAAGCTATTTTTGAAAATTTGTTACTGTTGTCAGGCATGTGTATACATTTAAATGCACCCAAATAGAGATTGAGAACCAATGACGTAGCACTTCCATATATGGTTAGTAGTTGTTCATTCCGGTTTTCATTTATGCATATTCATAAGGTCGTCGTGATAACACAAATTAAAACTTTATTTAGTGCTAACGTGATGAGAAAACATTCATTACTCGTATCTAAGCATACTATAGTTCTTATAAATATAAATGTTAAAAAATGAAATGTTTGTGTCATGTCTACTTTAACAGATATTTGGTCAAGAATATTTGATTAAATCGTTTTAATGACTGGAAAAAAAGTCTTGATTTTCATTTATTTCGACAGAAATAAAAAAAAAAAATTTTGATGAAAAAAAAATAATACCTTCATAACAAAAAACGTATATTCGGTTCGTCAAGCCAGTCTACCATCTTGCAAACTTTCTGTGATGCGCATGCTTATGATACTTAGAAACAATGTTATTTAAACGACCGATATTAAAAAAAACTTGTATTTACCAAACGAGATTCTTATCAAAATCTATTATAGGACAATATCCATGTTTTGCAATGTGAATCCTCTAAATTGAAAGAAAAAAAACAATACCTTCAATAAAGAAAACGTAAATTCTGTTCTTCAAATCAGTCTTTCTTCTTGTAAACTATCTGTGGCGCGCATGCTTATGATACTTAGATACAATGTTTGTCAACCCTCGATATTTAAAAAAACTGGTATTTCCAAACAAGATTATATTTATGGCTTGTATTCAATGTTAAAAAAGTATGCTATTAAAAATTTAGTTTGTGATTGGGAGCAGTTTGAAACTTGAAATTTGAATAGAGTTGTTGATAGTTTTATAGACTTGCAATAATAATGAAAATCAATTTCTGTCTTGAGCAACATCACGTTTCTGCTGAATGTCTTTTTCTACATTTTTCGAGCTGGTCTTGTAGCAAAACAGTTTTACCTTAATAACATATTTTTGTAAACTACAATCATAGCATCTTCCAATGGTGTGAATGCAAAAAAGTAAGAAAAAAACAACAACAACAAAAACAAAACAAAACAAAACAAACAAACAAAAACAAACAAACAAACAAACAAACAAACAAACATTGCTAAAATCCCTAAAGTTGACGGGATAAAAAATAGATCACTCTTTTTTTAAAGCTGCATTACCTGTCAAATTTGTTGAGTTTTGATTCTACTGAATTTTGCTGATTCAATGAACTACATTTGTAGTATTGTAACTGAATCTATCAATGTCGATAATACCTACAGAATGTTGTGAAAATAATGGGTTTTTTTAATAAGGGAAGATTAATAGCTCTGATCTACTATTTTTCGCCATTACTTCCGAAGATTGTCGACAGGACATACACGTGGGTTAAAGAGACTTTAACCTTGGTAAAAAATAAGAATAACAGATACAAAGGTAAGCATGTGTTTAATAATTTGTTTTCATTTCATCTATTTCTTGATTAGTTTGCAAATGAAAAATGACCATATTTGAGCCACATTAAATAACAATACGTAAATTTCAAAAGGATCCTTGCGTTATATTCGAACATTTTTTTTCTTTTACGGCTTGAGTCCGTCGGTCTTCCTTGCCTTTGAATAACCACTTTCGCTTTGCAATCAGATTTGTTACTAAAAAAGCGACCCTTACAGCACATGCGTGTATTAAGGTCACCAGAAGTCACATGCATACGAAGTTATCTAGGTCGCTTTTTGTCTTGCAAGGCAATAAATATATAGACATCTAGTTCATGCATTTTATGCATTTTATGTAATGATATTAAATGGAATTATACAGGAAAAGTAAAAATTAGTAGAAATAATTCAAAGTTAAGGTATATTTCAATAGAAAAAAAAATTACGAATATGACAGCTAATGCAGCTTTAATTTTGTTTAACCATTCACTATATGGGAACCGTTACGTTTATTTAACAAGATCATATTTGTGACTTGTATTCGATAAAAAAGAAAGTATGCTACCGTAAATAGATTTAGTTTGTGATTCGGAGAAGGTGGTCGATGGAATTCAGTTTATTAGACGATGTACATAGTAGGAATACGAAATGTCAAATGAATGACAGAGAAGAATTAGGACCAGGTGGTCCTAAGGAAATTAAAAATATTTTGTTTCGGTTTTAATTGAGAGGCGGAAAACAAATATGACATATATAAAAAACTTGTGCTTACAGTGGAAATTGAAGTACGCGAGGTCTATGGACAACTTAGTGTTTCCTCATTAGAATTTCTCCTATTGAGATAAGAGAGATAATTTTCTACAAATGACTTATCCCTGTTAATACCCCTGCATTGCAACAGAAAAAATATAGTAGTCCTCGTCGTTTACTTTCGTTAACGACGTTTTCTAAATTACGACTTAATATATGCCAATTGAAAGTAATAATAGTTGTCATCTTGCTCTTAAGATTGCCATCTTGTGATTTATTGCAGCCATTTGAAATTTGATCGAAGCTGTTTATAATTTTATAGACTTGCAATAATATGAAAATCAATTTCTGTCTTGAGCAAAATCAAATTTCTGTTTAATGAATTTTTCTATGTTTTTGTCAACCTAGTCTTAGGCTTGTAGCAAAACTGTGTTACGTTGATAAAGAATTGGTATTCTTTTGTACTCTTATTTTATACATATTTTATTGAAAGGTTCAACTTAACTATAACAATAGTTTTCATTTGGCTTAAGTTCATTATTTTTCGTACATCAGCATTAAACTAAGTTGCTCACACTGCACTTTTGTAATTGAAGGTGTTAAGTTTTTGTAAAATTAGTTACAGAGACCTGGGTGTTTTTGTTATTAGAAGCTTTTGATAGAATAGGGAGGTCTCATATACACCTTAATTTATGTGAACATTTAGGTGTTACACTACAATCATTATTCCTCATATGCCAAAAAAACACAACAACAATGTAAAAAAAGCAATAAAAACAAAAATAACACAAAACAAAACAAAAAATGAGCGAAAAAAATAAAGTGGAACAGATAATTAATAAAATTACACTTTTATTTTTTTTCTAACCATACTCTATAAAAGCAAGCGTTACGTTTATCAGAAAAATATTAGACTGGGAATACGTAAAAAAATATCATGGTATTTCTGCAAACAACAGGATCTAAGACAATTATATGATGAATATTTTTAGCGTTTCCTCCATCACCACAACACAAACATCGTAAAAATTCACTTTGTATTTTTTTTTATTCGTTAGTATTTGAAAATTAAATTTCGTTCCATAAGAATTAAAGATTGTTTCTTGAAAGGTCAAATTCAAATGAATGAACAAATATTGGCTTATAAAGAAAAACCCATGAAGTCAACTTTGACCATTAGCGACAAAGATGCAAGTTTCAGCACTTTGTCAGCTATTTGGAAACAAGACACACAAGATTTACCGTTAAAAGGGGTAAGAATATCGGATTTCAAGAAACATAACTTTCTTACTTTTGTCAACAATCTACAACAATCTTACATTTTCTTAATATAAATTTCTTATTTTAAGTTTTGGAGTTATTGGACTTTTCTCTAAAAAAGATCTTTTCCCAGATTTCGTATTATAAGTAAGGTGATGAGAATCAAATATCATAAACGTTATTTATTTGTCTATATCTGATGACCTTACCAACGAAACTATCTTGATTTATTTTCCCGATATCTTGAACCCTTTGATAACTTACAAGTTTTTATTTAAATTTTCATGAAAACACAGCAAGTTTGTTTTATCTTGAATTCGTAAGAAAATGGAACACAAACTGAGTAATTCACATTATATTGTTACCATCACCTCCCGTATTCACTTTTGACTGACCTCCATATTGCTTTTGAAAAATGTATAAGATAGGATCTTCTCAATGAAAACATGTTATAAAGATTCCGTGAATGTGTCATTCAATTCTATTTAGTAGTGTTAGAGGACAAACGACCAGGAAATTGTTCCCCAATGTCCCCACATTCACCAATGACCACTAACATGTTTTCTTATGTGAAACCTGAAATCGATTTATTGGATTTTTCTCTGAAAAAGACCTTTTCCCAGATTTCGAATTATAAGTAAGGTGATGAGAATCAAATTGTCATAAACGTTGATTAGTCTTTTATATCTGATGACCTTACCAACGAAACTATCTTGATTTATTTACCCGATATCTTGAACTCTTTGATAACTTACAAGTTTTTTATTTAAATTTTCTGGAAAACACAACAATTGTTTATCTTGAATTCTTAAGAAAAGGGAAAACACATTGAGTAATGCATACTATATTGTTACCATCAACTCCCTTTTTCACTTTTGACTGACCTCCATATAGATTTGGAAAAAAAGTATAAGATAGGATTTGCTCAATGGGAACATGTTATAAAGATTCCGTGAATGTGTCATTCAATTCTATTTAGTAGTGTTAGAGGAAAAAACTACCAGGAAATGGTTCCCCCATGTCCCCATATTCACAAATGAAAAAAGTGTATGTTTTGTTATGTGAAACTCGAAATTGATTCGTATCAAAATCTAAAAGAGGAGCTGCACGATGGAAAAATAACATCATAAAGATTATGTGAAAGTTTCATTCAATTCCATTCAGTGGTATGGAAGTTGTAACGGATAGGAGAGTTGTACCCCTTTACTCAATATTCACAGATTATAATATTCAAATTTTTCAATGTGAAACCCCTAAATTGATTCGGATCGAAATCTAATATAGGAGGCAGACAATTGAAACACAAGAACAATATTAGAGATTATGTGAAAGTTTCAATTTTATTCATTCAGTGAAGTAGGAGAATTAGATGATAAGGAACCGACATCCCTTGTGTCACGAGCAGGCGGACACCCATATAACTTTATTCTCCCCACTTTGCCAGTGGGAGGATAGTAAGTGGCCTTTATTAGCGTCCGTACATTTGTTTGGAAGAGTAATCAAGGGAACCAAGGTTATAGCGCTGATCAAAAGAATATAATCCAGGAACAAACACCAGACATGGAAAACAGACATACACAACATAAAACAGAAAGTAACTAAGATCATACATATAATGTAACAAAAGCAAATGAGACACTGGGGCAGAGAGCATGAACCAGGTGCATCGGTAGGGTAAGCGTCCTCAGTTTTTCTAGAAACACTCGCCGAGTTGCTCATAAAAAGTCGTCTTGGGAGACGAAATAGGAAAGGAAAACTATTACAAGTAGTATACTATGAGTTCTAGAAGTATCATTTCTCGGGTGAATTAGGGTAAATTAGCCCCAATGCGCATGACGTCACGGACCGAATGTGAGCCTTGGATGTGACCGGAAGTGGACCCCTGTTGACCATTCTAACCAATGACCGTACTGGCTCTTTCTGCCCCCCTCACCCTTTTGACTTTTACCTCCCCCACGCTATAGTGTATTAGTCCGACGCGAACGAGTTCAAAACGGGACCCGCCTTCTCATTAGCGTCGTCCTATGGATTCGAATCGTTAATTACATAAAACTACTCCTTCATTAGCGTCGTCTTTTAGATTTAAATGTGTTAATTGCGACCAATGAAATTCAAACGTGTAAGATCCAATCGCATACGGTCTTGGAGAGGATAAACACTCCAACGTTCATTTATTAGAAGGTAAGTTTTCCGTCTGTATGTTCTATTGATCTAAAGAGTATTTCACAACGTTCATAAACATCTGTTTTACGATTATTGATTTGCGAATGAGTTAAAACCCCAACAATTGTTTTCCGTTATTTTAAAAATCGCTACCTTTTCAGATATCTAGAGTATCAGAAATATTCCAAGAGTTGCGTTTTGTTATCACAATTTTAAACAGAGTTACAAAGGTAGAGCGTTAGCCGTATTCATATTGACAAAATTGTCTTTATTCTTCACAGAGATTCAAAATCTTATTGATTTTTATGAGACATTACGGGAGAAAACACCTGCTTTTTTTATCATTTTTCCAATTCTAGCTCTAACATCGTTGGGAATTCTTTTAGACCTTTCTATACGTTTACATATCTTCACTGTATCAATATGATCCGATGGAGCAGTGTAGCGAATAGGGTCGTCACATTCTGAGACGTTTGTATAATATTGATTTGTGGTGACATGCATCATTAATTTGATCCTCTTTCCTACATAATAACATCTAAATGAACTGTCCCGTACTACCATACATCGTGTACTGAGTTACAGCCCTAGATTAATCCTACGAGGAGGAATGACCCGGCCAGCGAAAGTTATATTTTTATATAGCCTAGCTGGCCGAGCGGTCTAAGGCGCCGGACTTTGTGTAGGTGGTATTGCCATAAATGTCACAGCGGTACGAGTTCGAGTCCCGCGGAGGGAACAACCAAACATTTGCATCGCAAATTTGACAGTTTTAACTTCGTTGGGAATTGTTCAGACCTTTCTATACGTTTATATATCTTCCCTGTATCAATATGATCCGATGGAGCAGAGTAGGGAATAGAGTCGTCACATTCTGAGACGTTTATATATATATATACAAGAAGATAAGTTAAAATATATTATTCTCTAATTGCCGAAATCTTTTCGAATAACATTCGGTAAACTAGTTTAATACATAAAACCACTTATAATAAGAAGAAACATTTATATGTTATTAATTTTAGTAGATAATGGTTTCTTTTTTTATTACAGCCCCACTCAGTGATTAAACAGCACTTTTTTAACAGACCACTCCGGGACCTTTATACGGTAAGCCATTATTATAATCACTTTATTGAAATTCACTTTCTATTCATCCATCCGTCGATTGATACATTTGACACCTGCTATTAAATTTCTATTGTTGCGTCTCTGACAGTTACCTTTTGTATTATCTACCGAAGATGACGCTTGCCAAGTACACACGTGTTTGTAAACAAAAAGGGAGATCACTCTAATTTTCTTTTTCAGATATGACTTTCGTCTGCGAAGTGTGTGGGAAGAGTTTCGGGAACAAACAAAATTTGACACGTCACAAGAAAGTCCACGGGGGAGGACAAACATATTCTTGTGATGTGTGTGGGAAAGAATTCAACCGGGCGGACTTAAAAAAACGCCACCAAGAAACCCACGGAGACCGTCCCTCTTACAAATGTTGGCTCTGTGGGAATATTTTTAATCGGAATTGCCATCAGCATATGGACAACCACGAGCGACGTATGGGAGAACTAACTGCTAGAGATAGATCCAGAAGTCCTATCCGTCGCCCGTCGGAAACCAGCAGTCGTCCAAATAGAAACCGCCGCCAGACTGTTACAAGCCGTCGCACCAACAAAGTTCCGCCCCCCCCCCTCCGTACCCGAAGCAACAGCCACAATGCCCGATATATTACCGGAGGACCCAGAGACCCTCACGTTATATCTCAGGCACTGGGACTCTATCAAGACACACCACCATACAGGAAACCGGATACAAGACACATACAATTACGTCCTGGACAATATGAACGTGGAACAGTTTGGAGAAATGACCAAACGTATATTCGACGAACTGACCACCGTGTACAGAACAAACGTCTCCTTTGGTTTCATCTTGAGGAATATCGAGACGGCGGAGATGCGGTATTTTCATTCTAGCCACAACAACTCACGTTTTCTTGAAATACCGTATTGGGTCAGGAACGTGAAATTGACGTCCCGGAAGAAATAGAATATTTTCCATTTAGAGCCAGCTATGACATCGAGGCCTCCACACGACGATTTTTTATAGTTCATTAAAAAATACAAACATATCTGCTGAGGACTTTTTATGCTGTCAACACATGCAGGCCAGAAAACGAATGCCCACAATGAAGGACTTTTAATGTGGTACAACAATAAAGGCGTTCAATCGTTGTTGGGGGCCGTGTACAAGATGGTTTCTTATTATAAAGCACAACGCCTAGACATGTTTAAAAATGCCATCAGCGTTCCCGGCCTGACTTTAAAATATATGTTCAGAGACCTGCCCGTATATTTCACCGTTCCCGATAAATTCTATTAAGAAGTACACCGGTTACTGAAAGACAATATTGTCGGAGGTCCCAGCATAGTATTTCACCGATACCACGAAAAAGATTTTACCACCATACTCCCTGCAGAATACTACCACCCCAAACCGTGTAAACAAGTCATCAGATTTGATGCCAATGCCTTACATTTATGGTCCAGGCATATATGCCAACCGGTCATTTTGTTCTACGAAAGGCAGAAAATCATTTCAAAAGAGAGACTCCCCGTCGATACGAAGCCATGTCCATCGATTGGTTAGAATGAGAGGCCAGTCAATTGGGACACCGCATTCAACATCACAGAAAAAAAAAACAAAGAGAAAAATATAGGAAAGTATCCGGTAGATTGGTTTTGTAAACAAATCAACACCGTGTATCAATTCGACGGCTGTATATGTCACGGACACGATTGTGCTTTAACACGCAAGCACGGCGGTACAAATTCCGTCAACTGCAAACCATTTACTGATCTACACTCAAATGCCATCAACAGGGACCACTATCTTAAAACAAAAGGATATACTTTGAAGATCATGACGGAATGTGAATGGTTGGCATTAAAGAAAACGAATCCCAAAATACGTCAATTCATCAAAACTAGAGCTCGCCCCTGTGATGATAAATTGAAAATGTCAGAGGAACAAAATTTGAATGCCGTCGTCAACGATCACATATATGGAGACCTGGAAGTGGGTATAAAAGTGCCGGATCATTTAAGGCAGTAGTTTTTCGAGATGTCACCAATATTTAAAAATACGGACATTTCCAGGGACGACATTGGCGACCACATGCGTCAATATATTGTCGACCGTGACATCATGCCACATCCGAGAAAGTCATTAATCGGCAGTCTACACGGTGAAAAAATCATGATAATAACTCCGTTGTTAGAATGGTACCTGGCACGTGGATTTGTCGTCACGAAAATACATGAAATACTCGAATATACACCGTCAGCTTGTTTTGAATATATCGGAGAGAATATCAGCAATGCAAGGCGTGAGGGGGTGCAGATCCGGATAAAAAGATCGTCGCAGAGACGGAAAAGTTGAAAGGCAACTTCGTGTACGGAACCAACGCCACCAATAAAGAAAAACATAGAAAAATTGTTTTTTGTGACGAAACAAACGTTTCTAAATGTATTAATAACCACTTGTTTCGCAAATGTAATCAACTGACAGAAGACACGTTCGAAGTAGCAATGTCAAAACAAATTATTACTTTTGATTTACCTTTACAAATTGCCTGTTGTGTATATCAATATGCTTAATTACGGATGTTAAAATTATTATGATTTTATTGATGTATTTGTCGATAGGAGGGACTTTCAATATTGTTCTACGGACACGGATTCTGCGTATATAGCCCTTTCCGCAGAGTCCTTAGAACAGGTGATACGTTCCCATTTAAAACAAAAGTTCGAGGGGGAAAAAACATCTATGGTTTTCTCGATCTGACACCCCCGAACATGCCGCTTTCGATGAAAGGACTCCCGGTCAGTTTAAAAAAGAGTACAGCGGGGATGGGATTGTTGCCCTTTGCAGTAAAACATATTACTGTTTCGGTCATTCTGATAAATTTAGCTGCCAAGTGGTCAATAAAAAATTTAATGACATTAATAAATCGACCTACATGGACGTCCTCTTTCTCGAAAGATTACTTTGTTACGGTATGCACCTATCTAGGCAAAATGACAATCGATTTGAGAAATTTCATACGAGATCGACCTACGATCCAGGGACACTTTTTAGATGCGGCACAGTGAAATCACTTGAAAAGACTCGTTTCACGCATTGACGTCGCCATCGCCGATGCCTCGATATGAACCAATCGGGAGACAGAATGATCGACCAATCGGAGGTGACGCCTCATAAAGAATACACCAATCAGAAACTAGAAAAGACTTGACAAATTGGATGACAGAGAGGACTACTATATAAACTACGTGAGACGCTTCAATACCATAGACGAAGGCAACATGTTAAAACGTCAACTTCAAAACAAAGACTCTCAGCGTACAACGAAGGAAGTGGAGGCACCCAGTCAGACGGTGGACGAAAAACTGCGATTTACGATACGTCTTGGACGATGTCAATACGTGGAATTGATAGAATGGAAAGGAGTCAAAAGAATAGATATTAGACATTGGATAGAAAACACCAAACCAACAACAGAAGGTGTCAGTTTACCAATAGACCCATGGAAAGCCCTTTGTAATCTGACTGAAGTATTGGACGACGTGCTGATTCAAGTCGTGAGCAACGAATTTGTAGACTTTAGTTACCACCTTGGAGAAAATATTTTTCGTCAGAGTCAAGTCGCCACGATTGTGCAAGTTTTGGTCTTCGGAACGAGAAATGACTTTAGACCGTGACGAATGGAAAGAGCTGAAGAATGCAATGTCCGTCATAGAACAGAAAATACCAAAAATTAGACAATTAGTTCCTCTGTATAGACCCGATTTATAAATAAAATGTAGAATTGACCTCGTGTAAATACGCCTTCATCACTCCATACATCACCAGTCTTAAGGCGATCCCCGACGAGACAACATGAAACTTACCTGTACCGTGTGTAAAAGAACTTACGTTCGGCCTTCCGATTTAAAACGACACGTGAAAACGAAAGAGAACAAAAACGAACCCAACGATCAACTCTAAGCGTTCGAGCAGGGGATTGAAGCAGCAAGAAAACTAACACCGAATGCGTCCAGCAGCAGCGGATAGTAGCAGCAGAAAAATGCCCCCCCCCCCCCAATGCAACCAGGAGCAGGAATACCCCAACGCGCGAGCAGCAGATAGAAACACATTTCATACATCCAACAGACGACCTCCTTGCTTTCGACGTACCCAAAGGATAGTTGAACGACCATTTCATGCCCTTGGCCCATCCCTTTACCAACGTCATAGCAGGACCCACCGGAAGTGGAAAAACGATATTTGTACACCGATTCGTTCAAAACGTGAAGCATATGATGATGCCTAGACCCGATCGGATAACGTGGTGCTACGACGTGCACCAGACCATTTATGGAATCATGAAGGATGTTGACTTTGTACAAGGACTCCCCGACCTCGACACCTTGGATCCCAGAGAGGGACACTTGCTTATTCTAGACGACATGATGAATTCGGTCACCGAATCTATCTTGCATCTTTTCTCGAAATATTCTCACAAACTACTTTAAGAAATTGTACGAGTGCCATCATCAAACCTGACGAATATTTATTGATCGACATGAAACAGGCTACTCCTGACATATTGAGATTAAGAAGCAACATTTTCCCGGCTGAGAATCTGGAAGTATTCACTATTATATAAGGCGACTTTACCGCGACCGAACTTCATTCTCCAACCGGATACGGAAGGAGTAACATAGTGTCATCCCGCCTGCGAAAACACGCGACAAATATCGCCTATTTAAAGAAAGCGATACCCTGCGTCAGAAAGGCATTGATACAGAAAGCTGACAGGGGTTTGGTAGAGTGTTTTTGCGAAACAGCGGACAACATACTCTGAGGAAAAATCAACTTAACACCCCAACAAAAAGCCAGACTGAAGAAAAGGAAGAGTTGACTTAGACTGCTGACAAAGAAAACGATTTCTCTGAAACAGAAGAAAGCATGATGAACACGACAGACATTGACGCCATACTGAAAAAGCACTCGGTCACCAGACACGTATTTGAAGGAGTGTATGGGAGGAATAGATTGACTTACCCAGAGATATAAACGTTCCCTTTGCTTTAGTGGGAAATACGGATCTGGATAATCTCCCCGGCACACAGTGGGTAGCCGTGTACGTAGACGCCAATTTTAGAGGAGAATACTACGACCCGACGGGAAGAGCACCATTTCAACACGCCTACCTTAATTTTATGAACAAACATTGCAGTAGTTGGACGTACAACGCAGTACGAGTACAAGAAGAAGATTCCATCGTGTGTGGACATTTTATATTTTAACTCATACACAGATGTGTAGGACGACCCATGACGCACGTGACCAGGGCCCTGAACGACCCCGAAGAAGCTATAGATATAGTTGTCGATTTGGTTATTAAAGTATCGAACATGTATCATGGCGTTGTTATTCATAAAGCCCGAGAACATAATACATTTAGTCATAATATAACAACAATCCAACCGGATTACACACGGCATCTGCTACGCTTTGATGTATCATATAACACGGAAGTGTCTCCTTTAAACCCAGAACTAGGTCCGGAATGACTTTCATCACGTCCAACAGTGTATCATATTATTCGAATGTCATACTGATTCCATGCTCAGTGGGGTGTCTCAGGTTGTTTGTTTGTTTGTTTGTTTGTTTGTTGGGGTTTAACGTCTGAGCAGCAATATTTCAGCTATATTCAGACGATGAACATGAAATTGATGATAAAATGAACATGAAATGATGAAATGAAAAAGGGATGTCGTTGGGTGATATCCAGTAACGTCTGATATCCACACACCATCTATCGTTTCCGGTCGTGACGTAGACATTTGCCCCTAAATGTTCGCTCATGTAACCAAATCGATTGTTCTTTATACATTTCACTACACTGGATATTTCATCCACGTTATTTGCCACCGACCGAGGGGAAAGTTCATTGTCACCGGATCTTGAATCAGTTGAACGATTCCACCGTCCACTTCGAGGTGAACGCCTCCACCTTAATTGAATTTGGAATACTGCGGATAACACATTTCCATGTCTTCTTTTTCTGGATGAGATAGGATGCTCACCAGATCGTCCCTTTTCAGTTCCATTAAGGTCTGGTAAAATACGTCAAAAGCCTTGAGTCCTCTTTTGGGCAGGAGTTCCAGTAAGGCTCTCGCCCTCGCTGCTCTTGTGGGTTGGTTCACGATGTATTCACTCAATTCTTCTACGAGATACGGTATCACTTTTTCGGTAGGTGTTTCTTTCACCAGTTTTTAGTCAGGCTGAGTCTGTTCTGGGAATTCATTCTACAAGAGAAAATAAGATAGAAATTAACGATTAGAAAAACAAAGCACTTACCTTTTTTTCATAGTAAAGACTTACATTTGAAAGGTTGGTTCACTCTGGAAGTTCACAAGAGAATGACGAAATGTCCGGAGTGTTTATCCTCCCCGCGACCGCACGCGATTGGATCTCACACGATTTAATTTCATTGGTCGCAATTAACACCTTTAAATCTATAGGACGACGCTAATGAAGGAGTGGTTATATGTAGTTAACGATTCGAATCCATAGGACGACGCTAATGAGAAGGCGGGTCTCGTTTGAACTCGTCCGCATCGGACAAATACACTAAAGCGTGGGGTTGGTAAGGGTCAAAAGGGGGTCAGGAAGGGCCAGAATGGTCGCTGGTCAGAATGGTCAGTGGTCAACAGGGGTCCACTTCCGGTCACAGCCAAGAGTCACTTCCGGTCCATGAACACCGGAGGTGACGTCATGCGCAAGAGCATTGGGACTAATTCACCCGAGAAATGATACTCCTTGAACTCATAGTATACCACTATTACGCGTTGAACAAATCAGTTTTCATGGCGGAGATGCATACACCGTAACGATTCACGAGTTCATGATGACAAACATAAAACTTCTGTAGTGATTACTTTAATTATGTAGCAACATAACCCTGTTCCAGAAGCCTATTTGTTAGAATTTTAGCGCGATGCAAAAAGTCTGCATAGTTTTGGCAAGCTCTGCATAACATATCAGTTGTGATATGAACACTCCATACGCAGATGCTGAAGGAATGTTGCCACAGAAGAAAGGAAAAATGACAATTCTGAATGAGACGCCATCATGTTTGTCGTTAAGTTTGGTCAATAGTTTTACTTTACCATTGATTTCGAAGTGTAGGTCAAGATATGATGCTGGCTTCACAGTGTCTGTAGTATCCTTTATCTCAAGTTCTTTGGGGTAGATGTAATGTATCAAATCCCCAAAATTAGGATTGTTTAAAGATAATACGTCATCTATATAGCGGAAACTGAGATTAAAGGATCTAACTAGACGATATTCTTTCTTTCAGGATCAGGTCAGCCTCATAAGAGTGAAGGAGTAGGTCAGCAAGTAGAGGAGCACAATTTGTTCCCATTGGAATGCCGACCGTTTGTTGAAGAACGCGTCCACCACACTGGACAAATATGCCAGCATTTTGAAAACGTCTTCTTCTGTATATTTAAAAGATGATTTGGAATTATTTCTTACAAAGTATGAGGGATCTTTACCAAGAACTATATATCTGTACCTGGATGTACCATCTTTTTTGGAAAAACAACAATGTATAATGTTTTTAAGTGGGGATTTTAACTGAGTATGTGGAATAGAAGTATACGGTGTTGAAAAATCACAGGTTTTAATGCTATTATATTCTGATTGTCTCCAAAATATCTTTCAATTTTTTCAGGATCCACATTGAATTAATACCACTACGGGAGTAACAAGTGTTGTTTGTGGTAGGACTCCAAACCCTCTTTAACAGCTGCGAGTATAGAAGTTTAAAGTTTTGAAAGAGGTTTGGTGGTACATTTTGCAGATCCAGCTATGTAACGTTGTTTGTATGGATTCTTGTGGAGTTTAGGAATTCAGTACATAAACTGAAATCACATTCATCGTCCTTGGTAGAGAGACCAAAAGAGGATAGCACAGATTTATTGTTTTCCACAATTTCTTCTCTGAAGAGTGTGGTAGCAGTATAGGTCTTATTACTGCTATTATTTTCTACGTCTACCTCTGATAATAACCATTGGGTGTAAAACGTTTTGCAGACAAAAACAATGTTGTTTTGGGCTTTGTCTGCTGGTACAGTATATTTGTCATCTATAGTAGACAATGTTTTACCTACATCAGGGTCCTTGAAAACTGATGTAGCATTGGTACTCATTGACCTACTTAAAACTTTCATTCGTTTCAAAATTAAGGAGCTCACGGCCTTTAACCACTCTGATAGAGAATCAATGTCTTCTTAATCTTGTTTTATCCATTTCCTTGCGTAGTCTTCCACGGCATCCATAAGAACTTTAAAGTTATAATTTCAATTTATGGAGCACGGTTCACGGTACTTGGGACCTTTAGAAAGGATATTACGCAGAGATTCGTTTTCGATGATGGCCAAATCTCCCGTAACGACGTGACCGGAAGGACCATATTTGAATGGATAGTTTTTGCAAGAACAGTCAGGTGGTTTAGCCTTGAAGTCCTCAATCTCGAGGCAATAGCCTTTTATAATTGAAAATTTTGGATGCAATGGGTAAAGTATATGAATATGAAATAATTGGTATGGATTTATCTATGAAATTTTATTAAAAAAAACCGAAGCGTTCACAGTGAGATAACTTAAATACGTCAAAATCCAGGTTCATGGCCTAAAACAGGGAAAAATAGAACAATCTCATGTATTGCAGGAGGAGCACCAGATTGTGCATATTAGTCTTTCGATAGTGTGTGACCAAATATTGCTTTTATCACATTGCGCCTCCCAACAAGTAGAGCTTTCGGGTCGAAAATGTTTGATTGTGCATCTTGTATTTCTAACATTTCAAATGTGGCACCTTTTTTCTCGAGTTGTGTGTATTCTTTGTTAAATAATAACGATTGGTCATCTACATTCATTTACACAATGTTGAGGAATAATCATGGGAAGGCAATTAATCAATATCACAATTTCTTGTACAGTTCCATCATAATTTACAGGTTTTTAGCATCATGTTACTTCCATGTCATAATACCGGAAATAGATGTGTTGCACTATTTAATTTTTAGTATTGCATGCTCCATTTTACCGTTTACTATATCCAAGACTGTATCAATCAGCGAATTGTTCCGTATTAGGCAGGTAGTCATTAGTTTGAGATCATATTTATTTGAGTAAATATTTACGCATGTAGGAATGTCGTATGCTGTCATAAAGAAATAAGGCGTACAACTGCAGTTTGTTTTAACAACATCTTATTCGTGTATTATTCGAATGTCACAAAAAATACAAGGTGGGCGAACAATAGCGCTGAGTGTGCAGACGATTACCCAGGCGGAATGATACAAAATAACATGCTTTTAGTCTCAAGATAATTGATATAAGAGCAAAAACTGAATAAAACAGATTACATATAAACACTGAGCACATGACATCACACAAAGATATCAAGCATTAACAATACGGGACTAACATCAGGAGCTCTGAAGGTGTCCCCCAGCGGAAATCGTCATATTGACAGCGAGTATAATCCGGTAATTGGCTAGTAAGAATGATGCATCACCCCAAAACGTGTCGAAATACAATTCACAGTTAGGCCTTTTCTAAAAATTCAACAAACGTTATCATGATGTAAATAAAGTAAAATTGCAAAAATGGTTAAAAACATCCGAAATAAACAAATTATCAAAACAATAAAAAAAGCAAATTCACATTTTGGATAAAATGCGTTTGTAATGTATATGAAATTACATATTTGCAAAATTAGAATAGGCCTTAAGAGTATAATAAATTCTTGCTTTCCGGATTTTCTGTGTTCTTCCTACATATTGAAACAAATTGTTACATTATATATTAAAAGAATTTTACATGAATATATTTAGGGTTACCATGGTACACCTAGTTGAAAAATAATATTGTTTCTGGGAATAAAGAGTCTTCACATCAGGCTCAGAATATTTGAACATAAGTATTTTACTATATAAGCTATAACGTGCAATTCTTCAACTTGGCGCTCCTACAAAAGTACCAACGATTGTCGTTATCTCTTAGCAATATTTTCGGGTATAGACGTTTCGGGATAAAGTCCTTGCAATTGATGATCAGCGATTTTGTTCTCTTAAACCCAACTAGAAATTCGTGAAATGTTCTTTTCAAGAAGTGCCTTTAGTCATTATTGTGGAAACATCTGATGAAAACGCTCTTTAGCAGCTCTTTTACACAAATTTGTCAACAGAAACATTCAATAAATATAATTCTCTTCTTATACGGAAATAAAACGATCATTTAACATTAATATTGATATCCCAAATATAAATCATAAATATGCAGTGGTATCTTATTTTCGCGCACTTTGTGTGTGTTAAACAACAATTTATTTTAAGTTCATGGTATTTCTTCAAATTATTATGTGCTGTTAATACAAGATGATAGACAATAGATCATCCTCGGGTGTGAACGAATGTTTAAACCAAGATCCAATAATGTAAATATGAAATGTAAATTATAACAGAAAATAAGGTAATGTATTCTGGTTATTTCAAATTACACATATTTATATTTTATACAACCTTACAAAAAAAAACAGCAACGGCATCACTACCTCAATTTCAACCGTTTGTTTCTTGTTAGTTTCAATATGACATATTTTGACAAATTCCCTCAAAAGTAATTCTTTTTCAGCCAGAACTATAACAAATAGGCTTCTGGAACAGGGTAATGTTACTACAAGATTGAAGTCAATATTACAGAGGATTTATGGTCGTCATCATGAACTCGTGGATCGCTATGGTGTATTTACCTGCATCGTGAAAACTGATTTATCCAATGAGTCATAGTTTTCCTGCCCTCGTTTGTCTACCCCGGACTTGACTTTTTATGAGCAACTCAGCAGGTGCTCCTTGAAAAGCAGAGAACGCAAACCCTACCCGTGCACCTGGTCCATGCTCCCATGTAGTCCGATTTGCTCATTTGCTTTTGTTACTTGGTATGTATGTAGTTACTTTATGTTTTTTATTGTGTATGTCTGTTTTCCATTTCTGGTCTTTGTCTCTGGATTACATTCTTTTGATTACCACTATAACCTTGGTTCCCTTGATTACTCTTACAACAGGAGTCATAGATATACATGTGTTCTATAAAAAATGTGTCGAGTAAAAAGTCAGGCTTTAATTCTTAAGCGATACAACATTTTTGGCATGGTTTAAAGTACTGTAAGTAAGCCAGAATTTTCAATTATTTAGATTTCATGTAAAGCTGATATATTCATCAACTTAAAATAAATGCAGCTCTTGGTATAACTGTTATACTATTCTTCACCCCTTCCGAAATTTGTAATTTCAGCAAACCAAATGTTACCCCCGAAATTATATCTCAGTTTTAAAAATTCAATCACCGAAATCATTTTCTAATTTTCTTTTCAACGTCGTTTCGTAACATCCCATCATAACGTGTATATGGCTAATAAGCCTTTTGCATTTGCTATTATAACATTTATTCTTAAACTTGTTAAATGTTATTTCAGAAACTTTCGTGTCAAAGCAAGAAATGTCAATTAATGTTAGGTCGTATAAAGTTGTCACGTGTCTAAAAGAATGTGTTCCAGTCAGGGTTAGTATATAGATCATTGACGTGAGCCCATGTCAATTTGGTAAATCGTGTAATAGGTAAGTTACACATCCTTTTGTACATAAAAAATACCTGAAAAATACACAACCCAATATCTACGCTAAGACGTCTTTTTTAATATCTTGGTGTCATTTAAGTTAACATCAGGACTGCGTTGCTCAAAACACTGGCTTAATTTATCCAATCGATAAATTGCCTAACCAGTGTTAGGATATCAGTCGGTGTCTATTCGCTTGATCAAATAGAAATTGTTTATTTACAGAATATAACTTCAAACCCAATGTATTCTCATGAAAAAATATTATTCAGTTATTAACTACTCGAAACTGTTCATCTACATGCCATTTTAATTTGATGCATCATGCACAAGTTATAACCATTGATTTATTCAGCTTCACTGTGATACTATTCACCACTGATGTTAGCTTTTGTGTTGCAAAACAATTTCATTAAATTATTAAGCGTTAACTAATACTTGTTCACTTGTACAGTGAATGGGAAATTGATAGAAGAAATGTTTTGTAAAATTCTGAACATCAGCACTTCCAAAACGGACAGATCCAGGATTTTATGATCGGGGGCATTAATAGCATAGAATGCCGAGCGAAACAAGGTAAAAACACTTTTAGGTAAAAATATGTGAAAAAGGTGCATGCAAAAACAAAATTCATAATTTTATTGTTGCATACGCTAAGTACTCGGTTATTATAATCTGAATATGCAAAATACCATGCATTTTTAGTACATAGAATTATAAACATATCAGTTAACGGATTACTCCCCGGAAACCTCCATAGTTAAGTTTTGCCTGTTTTCTATGCTAAAATTACAAAAAAAAACAAACAAAAGTTATACTTTTAATGCTGCGAGTTTAAAGTATGCAAAATGTATGTTAAAGAGTAATCAAGGAAACCAAGGTTATAGCGGTTATCAAAAGAATGTAATCCAGGGACAACGACCGGACATGGAAAACAGACAAACACAACAAAGAATATAAAGTAACTAAAATCATACATCCAAAAGAACAAAAGCAAATGAGCAACTCGGACGCCGCTAAACCCTGGGAGCATGGATCAGGAGCACCGGTAGGGTGAGCGTCCTCTTCTTTTATAGAAAAACTCGCAATTGCTCTTAAAATGT
The DNA here is from genome assembly GCA_037379345.1 of Perna viridis. NCBI lineage: Eukaryota > Metazoa > Mollusca > Bivalvia > Mytilida > Mytilidae > Perna > Perna viridis. Next base: position 22,044,529 of record CM074518.1, on the reverse strand, counting down.
CCGGGAAAGACAAAAGAGGAAAGAAAAACTATGACACGTTAAACAAATCAGTTCTCATGGCGCAAATGGAAACACCGTAACGATCAATGAATTCATGATGACGATCATATAACTTCTGTAGTGATGGCTTAAATCTTGTAGCAACATAACCCTGTTCCAGAAGTCTATTTGTTAGAATTCTAGCGCGATACAAAAATATGCATAGTTATGGCAAGCTCTGGTATAACGTATGAGTTGTGATATGAACACCCCATACACAGGTGCTGAAGGGATGTTGTAAGTTTTCCATTTTTCCGTTTAAAAACTCAAGAGAAATTAACGCATTCAGTCGCTTGACTGGGACATATAAGAGCCAAAGGTAAATGTAAAATGTAGAATAATAAGTTTTTTTTATCGTACAAGTGAATGCTTATTTACTATGATAAGGAAAGTTAAACATCACGACTTCGAAGTATCTATTGTTTTAATCAAACGTTTATGAAATATATTATTTGGGTGCAGTGGATTAAGAAATATGATCATTGTAAAAGTAAAATGCTTTGCTTTATGTCATATAGTCCTTGAACATTGATGGAATAAAATCCTTCTTTTGATATCAACATTAGCATATTGCTTTGCACCAGAGGCAGCTTAAATCTTTACGTAAGTACCAACAATAACTCAAACAAGCCATTGGGTTGTTTCATAAATCACTTCCATGAATTTCTAATTGTGTATCTGGCCACTGCATAAAGTTACTGGCAATATCACAAAGTGCTTTTGATACATTTATTCCTGAAGTCTCTAACTGTTCTAACGTGTGTTACATGGTATCCCATTGTATCCTTTACTATTCGTATTAAGCTACTACTTGCAAAATAATTTAATTTAGTGTCAATGTACTTGTCTTCCTAGAGACTGCATATGACCCCATGGTCAGTTTGAATAATTAGGCTCAACCAGAACATAATTTCACACTTACCATAGAAAATCTATACCAGTCCCGAAATTAATTATCGTCGTATAATGGAAATGCCTTTCGAACCTTTCTTTTTTTTTTTTTTTTCGTCTGCCATTATTTTTATAACTTATAATAATATATAATATATATAAGAACTATATGAAGCCAGGTGGTAATTCTTTTCCATCGAAAAAAAACTTACTACTTTTATCTAAAGATTAATCGTTTTGAACCACTGGACACGTTTTGAGCAACAGAAATAAACCGATGGATACAAGTTAACCAGTGGATAAGGCATTTTAACCACTTAATATTACAAGAAAGTGATTTGTCCAATCAACTCCAGAGTATGTACTACTTTATACATGTAGGTTACAGAATATACTACCAAAATCAAAATACATGTGATAATCGTTCAAAGTACTCATAGTACTTGACACACATGCTTTCAAATCGTGTTGTAGATTCCACTAGTAGGTAAATAATAAGTTTAATATATTGACACTTTTATGATGTGTCAACATCATAATGTTTTTTTCTGAGTTTGTATTAAAAAAAATTGCAGAAATGTATACCATTTCAGTAGATAGCGCTTGTCGGTTTTCACATTATGATGTTAATAATTTAATAAGAGCAATCAAGGCAACCAAGGTTATAGCAGTAACCAAAAGAATGTAATCCCGGGACAAAGACCAGACATGGAATACAGACATACACACCAAAGAACATAAAGTAACTAAAATCATACATACAAAGTAACAAAAGTAAATGAGCAACTCGGACTCCACTAAAAACTGGGAGCATGGAACAGGTGCACCGGTAGGGTAAGCGTCCTCTGCTTATCTAGAAGCGGCCGCCTAGTTGCTCATAAAAGTCGCGTCCGGGGTAGACGAAAGAGAAAAGGAAAACTATGACACGTTGAACAAATCAATTTTCATGGTGCAGATGGATACACCGTAACGATCCACGATTTCATGATGAACGCCATAAAACTTTTTAGTGATTACTTCGATCTTGTAGCAACATAATCCTGCCCCAGAAGCCTATTTGTTAGAGTTCTAGCGCGATACAAAAAGTCTGCTTAATAATTTTATAATAAAACTCAATGTACGATGTTTTAGGAGTGCGCTACCGCAAAAAGGTTAGCCTGCCATCGGATATAGTTGATTTTTTGTATTTAGGCATATTCACGGGATATCAGACAATTTATACATCCGAAAAATAGAACATATCCGGTAAAAGCTACAAAAGCTTTCATGAATTCATGAATATTATAGGTATAAATCTATTCAGATGAACACAACAAGGACGTATCCTTATGAGAAAAATGGATTATTCACTAAAGGTTTAGATAAAAGCATTGTAAATAAGCATTGGTTATAAATAACATTGTGTCTCATCCCCTTTGATGCTTTCAAAATGAAAAAGATCAAGTTTTGAAACGCACATTTTTAAATACTTATGCATGTTTAATGCACGAGTTGACAGGATATAAGTTGAATATTGTAACGGCAGTGGTTAGTTAACCATTTAACGCACTACAATAATTGTTTGCAAGATATCGTTTTTGTTGTATAACAGAACCAGAATGGTAGGAATTGACTGTTATCAAATTAAATGGAATTGTCTTTTATTATCTGACATCATCAGGCTTTTTATGTAAACAAATCTATTTTTAAAAAAAAGCTAAATTAAGATACATAAGATACATGTATGTAGGTAAAATAATTATCCACGGTTATTTGAAATGCTGAATAGAAAAAAAAACATAACACAAAATACAGAAAATTAAAAACAAACATAACAAAACAAACATATTGCAAGAAATATGGACTGCGTATACAGCCTGGACCGGTTAAACTAACTATAAAACTTTTAAGTTCTAACGACAAAGTAGAACACAATTCCGGCATTAAAACATAAAAGCACCAATCTACAGCAATTCTGAGACATCAAAAGCAGAATGAAGGACCTAACTTGAAAACAAAGACAGCTGAAAAATGAGATTCTGAGCATTTGACACAGATTGAAGTTGTGTCCTTATAGTCTGGTTGGCGGTGTCATTGGAGAAATGGAAACATTTTTCTCGGAAACTTAAACTCTTTTCACTTCGGTATGTGACTGAATGGTTTGAAATAAGTTATTAAAAAGTATTTAAGTATTTACTACCACTCTAATAAATTGATTTGTTGAATTTTAAGTCTACTGCTGTCCGTTGCTTCAATTTGACAGTAAACCAGTGCGTCACGTGACAAAGTTGAAGAAAGTTATTTCTTTTGCTTAAAATCTTAAAATGTAGGAGGCCGCAGTCGGGAATATGAAAAAGACTATTTGGTCAAATGTGAAATTTTTTTAAGATATTTCTTTTCATCTGTAGGGTAGCCTTGTTCTGGATTTGGCTTACCTGTTCAAGGTTTGGTTTTTAGTACTTCTTAGTATACAATTCACTTTGAAGCTTGAGTTTCTGACGTATTTGGTTATAATGCTGTTGACGGACATTTTTCAATTAAGAAACTATTTGAAGAATCTTAGATACATATCAACAAGTTGCAACTTAAACTTAATTGCTATTAATTCAATTTGATTTAGTATAAACAACAGTGTTCTATGATCAATTATAACTAATCCCTGAAACAAAAATATTGTAAGGTTTTGTTCCTTCGGTTAAATTCAAATTTAAAAACAGCTTCAGAATTAAGTATTTTTTTGTCTTTTTATCATATGTTGTGATCTCAATGATCAACGATGTCTATGTCTCATGACTTTCATTCTCATGCAACAAAAAATGCCTAATATGGTAATCGTATGTTTGCTTGACAAATCATTTAAAAATCATACATGACATTTATTTGATAGTCACATATGGTATTCATTTGATAATCATTATGATTATGAAATACACAGGGTATTCACTTGATTACCATATAAATATCATGTGTAGACATTGGCTTGCAACGAAAGAAAGTAATAATCACATTTTTCTGAAAAACAATATAAACCTCATATATATAATCATGGGAGAGTCATAATTAACAAAATCAACATGACAAATATGTCATGCCACATTCGATTCCTCTGTAAGTGTTTGGTCCATATATTGTTTTAATCATTTGTAGAACAGGGAGAATCTTACTGACATTATATTGACATTTAATAGAGAAAACAAAAATAACGTACATAAAAAAACGTACAATTGGTTATTGAAAACATCAATTTGTCTTCCTTCTTGTAAGCAAGTGTGGTGCCCCTGCTTATAATACTTAGAAACAATGTTATTTCAACGATCGATGTTAAAAACGTGTATTAACCAAACTCGATTTTATATCTGGTTCATAATCAGTGTACAAAAAGTGTACTACCGTAAAATGATTTAGTTTGGGATTGGGAGAAGGTGGTCGTTGGAATCCGATGAAGTGTGGGTTAATTAAACGATGAACATATGAGGAATACAAAATAATAAATGAAGGCCAGGAAAGAATTTGAGTCAGGTGGTCTTAAGGAAGTTATAATTATCTTGCTTTTTAATGAAAAGGGGAATCATGATGAAAAGGGAAAACAAACATGACGAATAAAATAAACTTGTGCTTACAGTGGAAATTGATATGAACGAGATCAATGGACGAACTAATGAAGTTTTTGTCTTTGAATTTCTCCTTTTGATGTAAATCATGATACTTTATCCTGCAAATGCTTACTCATAATTATCACCCCTGCAATGTAAACAAAAGAGTTAAAGTAATCCTCGTGTAATTTTACGTTAAAGTTTTCTTTCTAAGAAACGACTTATTGCAGCTACTTAAAATGTTACTGACGGTTTTTGTAGTTTTATAGACTTGAATTTATATAAAAATCAGTTTTAATCTCAAGCGACATTAATTTTCCGACGTTTTCAAACCAGGTCTAGAAGCAAACCTACTTTACTTTGTTAAAATATTGATTTTCTTTTGCATTCTTATTTTTGTCAATTTTTATTTGAGTGTACCACTTTACTCTAACAACAATTTATGTTGACTTTAATTCATGATCTCTATACATCAGTATTTAATTAAGATATTCAAAATACACTTTGTAAATTTAGGTACTTAGTACACTTTTGGTAGAAATTTGTTACACAGATCTGCGCGACTATGTTAAGGAGTTTTCTTGTATATCTGGTTGACGTCTGATCATGCACACAACACGTGACGTTTTAAGTTGGGAGAATGAATTTTTTCCGGAATTAATCAAAATCTTTGTAAATAACATATAAGAATATTTTAAGTATCAATTTTGTTAAATACATAAAATTAACGATTGAATAAACCCTCATCTTTATATAGAAACACAACATAACAAAACTGACAGCATTTTTGTATCGGTTTTGACGTCACAGAGAAGCTTGAAACGTCAGACCACCTGGAGTAAACAAATGAGACGACATGTTTGCATTTACCGAGACATTGCACTTCAATCATCGACAAATTCGGAAGTCATACATGTTACCAGTAAAACTGTGATAGGCTCAACGTATGAATTAATTATATTTATTTCAGAGAAAATTAATTATGTTGAGTTCACAATCTTTTTCGTAATCTATCATTTATCCAGCTCAGTTCTCATTGATTGTCACGTTGTCTGTTCTCTTTTTTGTATTGCTTCTTGATTTTCTATTATAAATTTTCCCGGATATTGGATTATTAGTTGAAGTGTATGAAAGACGTTCTTTTGTAATCTCAGTTATTTGGAAAAAAGACACATTTTGTCTGATTTAATTTTCATTCATGCATGTTCATTCTTACTGAGGTTAGTTACTAATATTTCTGTTACTTTAATAATTTATTTCACATTTTATTGATTTATGAAAGTGTGCGTATATGAGTATTTTTGAGCGAGAAAGTACAAATGAGATTAAATGATAATAAGGTTCTATTTTATTATTTCACTTATCATATTCGTACAAATATTAAGCAATCATTCATTGTTTATATTTACAAGTTACGCTAGTTTAGTGAATGACATGAATATCGATTTGTTCTTTTAAATGTCAGTGATCGGTAATTGTGAACTGCCGATCATATGTTATTAGTAGATATTTTGTTTTACAGATCTGTTTGCCCATGCGAAAGTTTTCATTTAACTACAATCAGTATCCTTGTACCACATATAGGGTAAGCTTTGTGTAATGTGTTGTTGTTTTTTTTTGTTTTTTTTTTTAAATATTTATGTTTTGGATATCATATTTCCCATGACATCGAAAGGACTAATGTATTTGTTGCATATGTCATAAATTTTTATATAAAGAAGTTTTATAAATTTACATTTTTTGATTTTGATAATTATAAATACACTGAGTAAATGGAGAATATTTAGATTTACATATGCTTTAATATTTTTATTAAATGTGGCTGTACATATATAGAGTTACCGTATTTACTTTGTTTTATTTTGATATTTATAAATGGTTAAATGTATATTTCAGGGATGTCATCTTGTCATCCTGTCATCTTGACCAATAAAATTTAAATATACGAACTCTTCATTTTTGGAAGTGTCAGTTTATACACCCACGCAATAGTGGCGCCCACGTAGTTGGTTAACGATCAGCGATGGCGGAAGTAACCGACCGTTCCCGGGATAGTGATTCATTCTAACTAGACCGGAAGTGGAAGTGTTTACATTGTCAATGAAAACAATCACATGTGTTCGAACATTCGTTTCAAAGTGCACTCACAGATACAGATGATGAGATATTATAATAAGACTTTAGAATTCTCTGCTTGCAAGCTTGTTCATATTTTCATTAAAAGACTTGTGTCTGCCAAACGATAAGTAATTTAATGGTCATGTCCATGTATGAATATGATGTTTTGTAGTGGTGTATCCAGGTGAGCTATATTCTGTTGAACGTTTTCACTGTTTGTTCAATCAATAATTGCAATTCTATTGAAAGAGTCGTAAAAGAAAAGATTGTGAATTCAACATAATTAATTTTCTCTGAAATAAATATAATTAATTCATAAGTTGAGCCTATCACAAAACAATTCTCCAAGTTTGGGTAAGTTGTATCTTAAATTCTCTTTGCTTTGGTAAAAGACGGTTGTAACTATGTGCAGGACCGGCTGAGCCGGGGTTCATTCATCACTGACCTACTAACATACATTGAGCAACTGTCATGATCAGAGTTTCAAAAATCTTCTCCTGCCGAAATGTGTATTAAAATAATAAATATATTACAAGCGATCGCAAGTTTGTAAATTGATACTAGGAAATGTCTGTTTATATAATCTTCTTTAAATAGTTTTTACCAACTTGTAAAGTATTTCTTTCAAACAAACACTATCTAACCAGGTATGCAAATATTTTTTTTCCTTTCAATGATATTCAATGACATGTGAAATTGTTGTTCAATTCATTTTAACCCGTGTGGCCGTACGCGTGGCTTTTTAAATGAGTGACCAGAAATTTAATTGCATGACATATATGTATATGCTAATTTGAATTTTACTCTCTTTACAGAGATGTTTCCCAACTACACGCCTCAAACTCATAGACAGCAGGACAATCTCACTAATGGTTGATATTTCTATCAATTTGGCGACAGTATGGAATCTCGAGTTAGAATATTACCGAACTTCAACAGTTTTCAGATGAGAGATACAAGAAATTTGACTTTTTATTTGTGAATAAATATTCCCTGAAACTTAGATACAGGATTCAATTTTGATTTCAAGAACTGTTAACAGAAATTAACAGAAGGAGGAAGCATCTACATGCCATAATTCATGTGTACATTGGACATGTACATTGAAACTGGAGGTATTAATTTAGTGAAATACAAGTAGTTATATGTGTTTCATGGAGAGTGCATTTGAAAAAAAGTTTTGTTTCACATTGCGTTTTAACTTCATTCCAATGACTGGATGGAGGGGTTAATGAAATCATATCCTTTAGGACAGGTACAATAATCAATGTGATTAACATAACTTTCTATCATTGTGCTAATACTTTATTTTGTTATGTATACATAATTAGTTTGAAAATGAAATATTAAAAAGAAGATAATTCTTATCATAAATATTTTGCAGGGAATTGTGTTTGCAATACATGTTTGAAATGTGTTCAGTCATAAAATCAGATCATACCTTTTGAAATCTTAATCTGAACAAAAGTTGAAAACTTTTTGAAAAATTTGAAGAAGCACGATCCTTTCTGTTAATCATAAATGTTTTAACTATGAACATTAAAACAGACCTTGAAGTATGTTCATAGCCATATTCTATACGAGAAAAAAATCATTGAAGTATTGCATGAACATACATGTACATGTACAAACACTTAGCCCTAGCATCTTTTTAAATCAAATATTTACGTAGTGATGTACAGATGTATATAAAGCTAAATAAAGGTAATTACGTACCCCCTTTAAATAATTTATATCCATGTATATATGTATTCTTTGAATGATGATACTTCATTTGGTACCATGGTGAAGTGTATTTATGTGTGTGTGTAGAGGGGGAGGGGCCTATGTCAAAATAACTATCAAATTGCATTTTGAAATAGTATAAATATTTTATTTGTGTTATGTATGGAGCAAAAGCATCACAAAGTTGTCTCTACTTAGTTGACAAATTGTTCAGCAACTTAAAATATTTATGATGATACCTCATGCTCCTTATAAAACAAATACTTAAGAGAATTAAAATTGTACATGTACACTCATGCAATGTCTTAAATTTACACCAAATGCTAAGCCACTACATACTTTAGTTATCTCAAAAACCTTCTGTATTCATTTATGCAGATTTCGGAGAATGCCAAGTCATAACACATTTTGAATGAAAGGAAATATTGCCAAGAAATTGTTGGATATGGAATATTTTCTAAGATACCATATAAAGGCGGGGGTGACCATGTTTTCTTTAGCAGAAAAAGGAGACATCTTTTACACATGTCATTGACTTTTCTGCAAATTATATCATAAATAACTACAAAGTATGAGAAACTCAAAGCGTAGTCTGCTATCGCAACTACATCGGATATTCACACGTATCCATCACATGTCAACGTGTCTGAGGTCGCCAGTGCGCTTGGTTGAATGTCGCCGCTATGTGAAAAAAATATATGGTTTAGAAAATGCAAAAGTGCAGTGGCATGCACTATGTCGATTTACTTGATTTATACTTCATTTCAAATAGCATATTTTTTTTACCTGAAAACTGCTGCGGGAAGTTATCTATCGGTAGCGTTTTGTTTTAACATTCGTTGAAATGCATGAAAACGCAAATATATCTCATCACAAGCAAGTTACGGACCATTTTTTATCTTCCATGTAGATTTTTCACATCTCTCGCCCACTTTTTGAAAATATACTAGGTGTAAGACAAGGGTAAAACATGTCGTCAGGCTTTCTATTTCTTCTCATCACTGATTGGATTATGAGACAAACCACAACAGATAACAACACTGGAATAAGGTTGAAAATGACAACAAAACTTGACGATCTAGAGTCTGCCAATGATATTCCCCTTCTCCCAAGCACAAAATACCAGATGCAGAGAAAAATGAACAATTTAAACAATTACACAACATCAATAGGACTTAAAATAAAAGCTGCAGAAAGGACAGCAATGCGCCTCAACGTAATGAATAACCAACGCCTAACAATAATGAGAAGGGAGGTAGAAGATGCTGACAGCTTTATCTACCTAACAGTCAGTAACACAGGAGGTACAAATGAATAAACACGTAGAAGGCTAGGACATGAATGAACAGCATTTTTCAAGCTAAACAAAATATGGAGTAACAAAAAAATCAACAGAAGGGAAAAGAAATACCTGCTCAAGTCCAACGTTATATCTATATTTTTACATGGATGCGAGCCATGGAAGATGACAACGGGGTGAGAAACTGCTGGACACATTGCAATATAATTGTCTAAGAAAAATATTCAAGATCTTCTGGCCTGAAAAGATCTCCAACGAAAATTTGATAGAAACAACCCAAGTGGAACCCATTAGCCATCAAACTAAGATCCACAGATGGAAATGGATAAATACCAATGCACACCCAAGGACAGCCTGCACATGGACAACAGAAGGAAAACGTAAAAGAGAAAGGTCAAAAGAGACCTGGCGACGAACAGTCGAAAGAAAGAGGGATTTTAGACATGGACATATTAAATACAATCAGCCCAACACAAAGATTTGTGGAGAGGTCATGTCAGCAGCCCTCCTTCCTTGAGGGGAAAAGAAATTAAGTCAAGTACATGTAGGTCAAGGTATATGTAATATTTCACAATCAATTTCATAGTCTAAACAAACATCCATCTTAATTTCATTGTAGTTCAGATATAAGTTGATCGAAAATAAATTACCTTTAGGAATAAATGAATTTTGAATTGCAGATCCAACATCGAAAACAGATATGTCAATTTTAACAGCATATAAAAAAGACAATGTGTTCAGATTATTAGAAATGACATATATTAATGCAATTTTACTTTTCGTTTATATGGATATAGTGTCTAACAAAACTACTATAAATTTCTGTATTTTACAGCGTAGCAGTTGAGTTCACACAGAGAAACGACACAATTCCTCATTAAAAATTAATCATGGTTTCCTGGGGTCGCACACCGATATCATTAAATATTGTGAGGTATCGTTTCCCTAGACCTAAGCACACTAATATCAATTTTGCTCATTGTTTTAATGACTGGCTAGTTTTATCATTTATCTATATATCAAGTTACGAAATTTCATCTCTGATAACCTATCGATTGATATCGCACATTCCTCTTTATCTTTTTTGAAAGAAGAAATATTATTTTGTAGACACTTGTGTAAATGTGTCTATATTAAATTCAAATACTTGAAATAAACACTTCTTGTATGTTTTATAAGCGTTTGTTTAAACCCTATATCGTTTACCCTTTATAACACCTCTAGACCAATATTGTTTGCATATTATATATGGCACCCCTAGACCTATATCTATTTCCATATATCGTACCCCTACACAAAACACATTTGAAGTGTAGTTAAGTAGCAGTCCGCCTAAGAATCATGCAATTTTCACTGAAAGTGATTTATTGATGTCAGATATTTTATCCAAATTGACTTTAAATCAGTTGGATATATAAGAAAAACAATGAATAAAATGAAAAAAAAAACTGTTACCATAGCAACAACCACTTAGAAACCACCAATTTAAGGCCTAATAAAGGTCAAATAACATACAAAGTTTGGCAAAATATGATACACAATTTTGTCTGTGCTATTACTCTTTTTGGTCTTTTTATTTAGAGATCTGACCTGTTTGACATTCAAGTAAATCACATCAAGTTAGAGTGTAATGTTCTAGATTGGATGACTTTTGATCTTGGCCTTTGACTACAAGGTCAAATGACCTACACAATTTTGGCCAAATATCATACAAAATTTTGTCCGGGCTATAATTTTCTTTTTTCTTTTTACTTAGACATCTGATGTTTGGTATGGGGTTATATTTTCTCAAGGCGAGGCGCCTAGTACTAGATTGGTTGACATTTGAACTTGACCTTTGATCTCATGGTCAAATTACATATCAACTTTTTACTTGATAAGTGTTAATGAGGACAGATGTCAAATGACTGATACTAAATTGTTTTATTAATATCTGTATTTTGAGAGAATTCAATCAAACCCAAGAATAATATTTCTTGTTTTTTGTTGATCAACACTTGACATTATATCCCATTTTCATTTTTAACTCCTGTTTTACTGAAATTCCCATCTTCTTATCAAAATGTCCCAGGATTACATTCTTTTGATTTCGGCTAGAAACTTGGTTCCCATGATTACTCTTGTAAACATGAACATGTAGGTTCTTGTTTACAGAATATTTCAAAATGTTTTATAATTTTGTTGTTTAAACATAATGTCACAATACTGTGACTTACTCAACATGGAATTTTGTGCCAGAAATTTAGATAGGAACAATTGGAAAATCAACATTAAATTTTATAATATATTATAGAAACATTATAAATGGATAACTAGAGGCTTAAGAGAGCCTGAATCATCCACCTGGTTTCTCATTTGCTTATTAGAAAAACATGGCAATGAGACAGGCTAAGTTAAAATTAACTGAATAGTCAAATGCAGGAAATGCTTTTAGTAGCATTTTACGACCTAAACCCGAATTTTGCTGAAGGCAACAGTTTTTGAATTATTTTTAGAAAACTCTTCTGACCCTATGTTCCATTTTTAGTATAGGCAGCCATATACATTTTAATGGGTTAAAAACACGTCATTTCGAGCACAATACACTAAAGAATGTATATACCTTGTTTCCATTAACTGATCTTAAATGGTTTTAGAGAAGCTTTTCAAAATTGCACATGTACATGTGGAAGAATTAACAATTGTTTTAGGAGTCATAACTCCTACATTAGTAGACGGATCGTTTCGAAAATGTCGGTATTGGTCAATCTTATGATGCTGAACTATATAACTCTCCAAAAAAGGACAACAACCTTTGAGTTGTTTGCACAAAATTGCCTTCTGACCCCTATATTCTATTTTTAGTAACCTGGGTTATGTTTTTGTTTTGGATCAAGAATCCCAACATTTATTTTGTGTGGAATACCATACTGAATAATTGTTTTTGAGGAAAATATTTTCAAAGTTGTACATACGAGGAATGCCAAAAAACTTTTATAGCGGTCATAACTCCAACATCAGTTGTAAATATCGTTTGCAGATTTTCGGCATAGGTTTTCTCTTAATCTTGGACAATATTATCCCCTGCCAGAATTACGCTAAAGGCAACGGTTTTCTTGAGATATTTTAAAACAAAATGCATTAAGACACCTCTGTTCTATTTCTAGTAACGGCGGCTATGTTTTTCACGGATCATAAATCCCAAGTCATTTTGTGCACAATTAACTAGAGGAGGAGAATTTCGAAAATTTGTCAATGAGGAGGGACGCCAAGTAATGGCATAAGCATACATGGCCGTTGGCAAGGAGAGCTAAAAATAACAAATGTTTGTTTACTGGCCTGTTAACCTACATCTATTACTTGTAGCTGTCTAGAAACTATGTGAGAACCAAACACGGTTAACCTAAAATTATACATTTCATCTTGTCGTGGTATTTAAGAATAAATTGCATAATTATAAAATGCGAACTACTTTAATTTATAGTCAACAAGTTTACATGATCTTTCTACTTATTATTGCCCATACATGAGATCAGAAGTAAACTTTAATACAGTCAATGAAATGTAAAATATAGATTGCAAACTTCGTTTGGATGCTGATTCAATATTCTAATGTATATATATATGACTTCAGTTATATAATCCTGCCTTCTATATTTAATGAGGTATGATACCAAAAGTACTAAATCGTGGTGTTTTTACAAAAAATTAAGTTTTTTGTCTTCTTTGGCATATTCCTTTATATATTTTTCCCTATATTAAACTATGCTGGAACACAGACAAAAACATGTAGGTAGATTTATAAGGGAAATACATTTAGAAGGACCTAGATAAAAAAGGACTTAGAGTGTAAAATCAGGTATAGAAAGATTGCAACAAAAATGAAATTTGAAAAAAGATTTTTTAAAATGATTTTTATAGGCCTTAGAAAAGATTGCAACAAAATAAAATTTAAAAAAGATTTTTGAAAAAGTCAACAATGACAGCAGACAACTACAAGGAACACAAAGTGATGGCAGTGGCTCACACTGACCTTCGTCCCAGATGAGCTTAAATACACGATGAGAAAACCAACCTCTTCTAACTAAATTCTGTTACTCAGAATGTTAGTTTAAAATTCCAGACTTTGATTAATTTAAGTTTTAATTAATCTAAATTAAATTTCATCTATTGGAACAAAATGTAAACTTGACCTGTAACTTTGTAAAGACGTAGGATAGTCGGATTGTCAGTTGGCGAGCATTTATAGAGAAAAAAGTAAAAATCATATTTTACTAAACTGAACAAATCAAACTAAATAAAACATATATACAACATGCAAATAAACATAAATAAATGGGCATGCAAATGAAAGTATGTAAGCAAACAAAAGTCACAGTTTACACACAGTAAAAAGACTAAAAATTGGTGTAAAAATGTAATGGATCTATTCAATCATCACCTCTCACCATAGCTCCTACGGTACACCATAATCGACGGTCAAGATCTAGGACGCAACGATTTCTGTAGACTTTCAACATAAATTCAAACTAAATTTCACTATTTCAATATATATTCATTTCTGATTCGCATGGCACACTATAATTTTCATTTCTCATATAAATCAACACAATTTATCATTCAAATTGACCAATACACATCTTCCGGCCAATATAAATTTCAGAAATAAATAACACAATTCTTGTGCTGAACGTCCACACAATATTTCAACATTTCACCATATACACCGACGAAAAACTAATTTCAGCAAATTTCACTGTGTAACAAATAGAACTGTAGGATATATTAATGCAACATCCCAGCTAAATTAACAACAACTACCGCTGACTATAAATATTACACAATCCGCTAGATTAGGGAAATATGGGTCGTTGTACACCGTACAAAACTGACATTAACATACGGTATTTAGGTATATCTGTGTCAAAAACTAGGACGATAGCATTTTACAATATTTACGTTGTTTCCTTCAAAACGGAGCACACAACTGGATAGGAAAAACCCCTGAGCAGATTCAACATATTTTCCTGTGAAACTCCATGTCCTGAACTGACAATTCTTAAACCTCACCAAATATGTGAATTGCAAACATGGACACAACACGTCCAGTCACTTCAATATCTAGGTGTGCTCTACCTAACCGTTTTACCTGTATAAATTACCCGTGCGTATACGCACCTGTTTGGCGGGAAAATCGTTGAGCGGGTATTACTTACCTAAAAAAATGCCAAGATATTTGTGAACTACATCATCTATTTCAAACTATGGGCAAAATAATAAATTAGTAAATGCAAAAATGAAAATAATATAATAAAGTTCGTTACAAACTTATCATTGTGAACTTATCATGCCATTATCTGCAAGCGTTTAAGAAAAAAGTCCTTAAAACGATTATTTCTGTAAATTTTGCTGTTCAAAGTCCGTAATTTCGGTAAAATCATCGAAGAGAAACCAAACACAAACTTGTATTGTATTTTATCACGGTTAATTTATAAAAAAAATCATGACAATATCTACAAATGTTCACAAAAAAATGTCAGGAAAAGGGTTATTTCTGTGAATTTTGATAAGACAAAGCCCGTAATTTCGGTAAAAATGATCGAAAAGTAAACTTGACCTTTAACTTATCATGGTGAACTTATTAATTAACCAAAAAATATTTCAATATCTGCAAGTGTTTAAAAAAAGTCTGGAAGACTTAAGATGGACTGATGGACTGACAGTCAGAAGGACGGGTCAACTACATTATACCCTGTGCAACTACATTGCGTGGGGTATAATTATTTAAGCTCAGAGTTCTTCTCCTTTGAAATTAAGAGAACACATATTCCATAACAGATGTAAAAGATTAGTAGTGCTACTGGAGATACGCACAATCAGGTGATAAACGGCAAGTGATTTTTTACATTTACGACATACTGTGAGGTGAAATATTGCATGAAATCAGTCATTAGCTTAAGCCAAAATTATGTTAAACCATAAAGTCAAAGGCCATGTTCAAAAGTCACACACCTTGGTACATGACACTCAACCTTGGCGTGAAATACCCAAATACCCAAATACCAAATGTGAGATATCTTAGTAAAAAGGCAAAAAAGTTATGGCACAGGCAAAACTTTGGGTGGTATTTTGACCATGAGATTGACAGGTTAAATTCAGGTAAAATTTCATCTATTCTGGTACGCAACAATCCACCTTGAGAGGATATACCAACATACTAAATATTAGAAGTCTAGGTCAAAAGACAAAAAGCATTATGGTATGGACAAATTTAGTATGAATGGCGTCAACCTTTGGTATGTTGTTTGAACATGAGGTCTAAAGACAACCACCCTAGTATGTGATACCATATATTAGAAGTCTAGGTCAAAAGACAAAAAAGTTATTGTCTGGACAAAGTTTGTATGAAAAATGTTAAAAAGAAGAAAAGTCCTTACAGGTGGTGATTTTGGGTCCAGATGAGCAAAAAACAAAGATATGCTACATATTTTTATTTTTGATATGTTTCAGTGGAGATCACCTACTACACGTCCATGTATACATTTATTTAATATCTTCTTGCTGTTGTTAGCAAAACGGGTCTGAACATAGCGTATTTTGTGTACATTTCATATTGTCAAAAATTAAGAATGTTGGTTGCTTTGGTAACCACATCTAAACCAATCAGATTGCTTTGTACTTTATTGTAAATCGTTTTTCCTTAGACATATTCATTAATGTAATTATGTAGTTTGACAAATTCGTTATGGTTATAGTACAATATTCAGATTCTAATATGTTTCACAGAACCCAAGAACTGTGTTTTATGTCAGATGTTCAAATGTCATTAATGATATTCATTTTTTGGTCTTGTATTTTATTTGAAACTAGTTTTTTATACGGAAAGAACTATTTTCTTATTTTACATTCCAATACGAAACATATACATGTCTTTACACTCACGAAAAATCTCTAAACAGATAAAGGCTTATGTGAAGTGTTATCAAGATAGTCACATATTTGTTTAGCATTGAACAAAACAAAGCAAACGCATAGCTAACATATGGAGAAAAGAAACATTTACCTTTTTTAAAGCCTTTTCGTTTATTTACAATAGTTTGAGCAGAACTGAATCCTGTCAATGTCAAGCTGTCTTCTGTTTTACCTCGAGCTCCATCCTGGCTGGAATTAGCATCATTTGATCTATCTTTAACATTGTAAGTAAGCGTTAATAATATATACTGCTTGTTTCAATAAGCAAAAGGCATTTTGTATAGAAATCGTATTTGCACATGTAATATAAATTTACTACTAAATACACGGATTTTATTTACGTAATAAAGGTTCATACATCTGGTCTGTATCATCTACCTTGAATCACGTTGTCATATGACAAAACCTTCTGACAAAACCACATTTGCTTAAATAATTTGAACTTCTCGTTGTCTTATTTCAATTTAATTTACCTTTCTCTGTATTTGAGATTTCGGTAAAGAACATTTTTTCTACGTATTAGAATAATGTAACTGGAGTGCGCATTTACTTTTATTCATGCAATGTCAAGGAGATATGTTGAAGTAATAATTTTATAAAAAAAAAAAAAAAAAAAAAAAAAAAAAAAACTGGAATGATGCCATACAACTACTCTTTCTACATTCCTGTGAGGATTTCGAACATATGATTGATGTGTGGCTATAAATTATAATTCAAATTTCTGATGAATATTATGAATGAACAACATAAGTTATATATGACATACTATGATCGATCAATAGCTTTGCTCGATGTCTCATCATGATACATCATGCTGTTCGGGCTGTACTCAATATTTTTATTTTTTCCTCGTGTTCAATATGCAAACGTTTACATAAACTATCATCAAGTTCACAGTTTTATTTGAAGACTAGGCTATGTGTCATCTGAAATAAAACAATGTATGACTTATCTTGAAATAAGAAAGGAGTTATAATAGTTGTCAAAACATGATTATATCAATAGTTTTAAAAGTAATTCCAATACTAATTTGCGTTCGGAAACTTAAATGGGGCCTACCATCGTGTTCTGTTTGCTTCCTATACAGGCAAAATTCAGACGCATGTCAAACATATGTCAACCATACGTCAGGCATATGTCGACTATCATACGTCTGACTCCCGTTGCTAACCGCGTATGTCAGACATGCGTCAGAAAACATAAGGTTAACATGTGTCAGACATACGGTTAACATGTGTCAGACATACAGTTAACGTGTGTCAGACATACAGTTAACATGTCTTACAATATAGTCGCAGACACGTGTTAAACGTATGTCAGACATATGGTAAACATTTGTTTTGCGTCACATGCCTTAATCGTATAGCCTTTGATTTGCGTTTAACATAACTTGAACATATGTTTTATGTCAAATACCTCCAACTTATCCATTGATATGTGTCAGATCATGCAGCACATCAACCATACATGTATATAAACATATGTTATACAAATGAAAATAGGCAGTTTTGAGGGTCAAGACATATAAATGGTGATGATTTCTATCAAGACCTTTTAAACAGACTGTTCTTGATCGCAGATCCAATGATAAACAAAAGGGCCCTAACCTGGGGCTCAAAATCATTCCTCAACAAAAAAATGTGTCTCATACAAAAAAATGAATTTGTATGGATATTAAAACTACACTTAAAATCAAATTTTATTAATTGTTCAAAATGTAAATTGCTATCTGAATAATTTTTTTCAAACTACAACTAAATAAATATAACATTTTGCCAACTCTGCCCCTCTGAATCTGCCTACAATTCTATATACATATACATGTATTAATAATGTCACATCCAGTATGATACCATATACATTTTTTGTACATTCAATATAAAAGTGAAGCTTCTTTAATAATACTAAACATATTTGAGTAGCAACAGGATTTTATAACAAATTATTGGTACATATACATAGCTCATTAACTACAAACAATCATATGGATCCTGTCTTACCTAATATGCAAAATTGCATGTACAGTACATGTACATTCAATTAAAATTTATGCACAATAAAGGTGTTTTTTTTTTCAAACAGAATTGAAAAAGCTTTAATCTCAATACAAACAAAAATGTAGGATTATACAAGACAGGATCTATTGTACAAATGTATCGCATAAAATGTTAGGGATATCCATACATTTTCACATAACCAATGATCAAGTCCAGTCAAAATAAATTGTAACCTTATACAAATTACAACCAAAAATGTTGGAATTCAATTCTACAGCATAATACACCTTATAAACACAGAAAAAAGTTTTTAAGGCTTTAAATTGAAGCAAACATAAAATTAACATTTCAATATACATTGTAAAGAAGAGATAACTCCATATTTTTTGTCAAGATTACCCCCTCAATTGCTATTGTTAGCTATTTATTCCTCATTGACTATCTCACACATTATGGAGTCCATGATACGTAACACATGTCAGATAATAGGGGTAAATGATTTTTTGAATTGTTTTTTAATTGCTATTGTTTATCCAATGGTAGGGAAAGGCTGGGGGCCATGTGCATATACCAATTGAAGGTCTCAGTCTTGTATTCTTTTCCCCATAGGCTTCTATAACATACCTTAATTTTTCATGATTTAAAAAAACAAGGAGTTTCAATCTAACTCCTAATCATGTTTTTCAATTAAGGAAATGCCAAAAATAATTTTTAGGTCCATTTTATAAAAAAAAACGCACGAACTTTAGTACACCAAGACAGGTCAACTAAATTTCACTTTTATTTTGAGTTCATAAAATAGACCCCTGTTCTGAATATGCTGAAGCATTATTTTTCATGAAAATGCTGGTTTTTTTTTCTTCTCAAAAACATTTTTTTTGTGTGTGTTATAAGTTGATATTTACCCTGTACTTGTGATGAAAAATGATAGTCATTTGCCAATAAACAAAAACAGGAAAAGGCAAAAAGGAAGCGCACTATATTTTTTAGCTGCCATGTTTTGACGTACACACACACAGGAATATGTAATACGAGACAGATACCTGAAGCTGAAAATGATCCATCAAAGGATTGTACTTAGAATGCTTTTAAATGGCCCATATACAATTTGAACCCTTGAAATAAATGCTGAAAATGACCAATTTCAATAAATTCTTTCCTGACTACTGTAATGTTTATATTAATTTGTATGCAAATTATCGTTTGTTAAAAGTATTTTATCGTATTATCATCTAAATTGAAATTCTTGAACTTTACTACCTTTACAGTGTTGTAGCTAAGATTTGAAAAGGGCAGGGTGCTAGTTTAATATGGCCACATTGTTCACTAATAAGGTACTAAATTATACGTATATGTAGGTTGTTCTTTGATAGTAGATATGAAAACTCTTTTTTAAATAACCCTCTCATTAACAATTAAAAATCTACTCTCCTCACATTTTATCTATCAGATATAAAGGCATAGTTATGGTTTTGTATCTAATTGCATTGCTACAGCTATTTAAGCCAATTGAACAGAGTAACCTCCCATGTCTAATGCTAATTTTAATGGAAACTAGGAATCATTGAGATGGATTCCACTCACATTCTGCATGCGTCTTCATGTTGGATACTCAAGTAAATTTGTTCGTAAGGGAAATACATGTACATGTAGTAGAAGGACCTGGATAAAAGAAAGAATCAGATTGTTTTTAAGGCATTAAAAAAGATTGCAACAAAATAAAATTTAAAACATTTTTTAAGACAATTTTGTCTTTATCTTCTACATACCGTAAATTCTGTTACTCAGAATGATAATTTCAAAATCCAGACTGTGATTTCTTAGAGTTTCAGTTAATCCAAAGTAAATATTAATGTCGCGGAACAAAACGTCTACATGACCTGTAACTTATCATGGTGAACTTATATATCTTATATATGTCATAATCTGCAATCATATAGAAAAAGATCCAAAAACGGTTATTTCTGTGAATTAAGCTAAGTTCAAGACCGTAATTTTAGGAAAAATCATCGGAGTGGAACCAAACATAAAGTTGACCTTCAACTTATCAATGTGAACTTATAAACCAAAAATCATGTCAAAATCTGCAAGGGTTTGGAAAAAAGTCTAGAAACTTATATTTCTGTGAATTTGCTAAATTCAAGGGTTAGGCCCGTAATTTTGGTAAAATTCATCGGAGCGGATTGAACGTTAATCTTAACCTGTAACTTATCATGGTGAACTTATATACCAAAAATCATGTCAATATCTTAAAGTGATTAAAAAAGTCTTAAAATTTGAAGGTGCACTAACAGACAGGTCACAAACATTATACCAACATGCCAATTATCAATATAGCCCACATTAAAAGACAAAAAAGGTATAGCCTGGACGAGAGTTTGTTAACCAAAAAAACAGGTTGATCTTCAATGTCTTAAACCATTATCAATGTAACATGACACATTATCTTTAAGCAATCAACTCACATGCCAAATATCAAAAGCCCACATGGAAAGACAAGAAGGTACAGCCCGGACACAAGTTTGTCACAAAAAAAAACATGAATTTGACCTTAAGGTCAAAGTTCAAGTTCATAGGCCAATATCCATGGTAAGCGACACATCATCTTTAGGTGATCTACCCACATGCAAAATATCAAAAGCCTACATCAAAAGATACATATAACACTGTCTCAAATAGTATGAATGAAAAAAAATGAAAATAGACATTCATTATGTTAACTGTTCTAGTGTTAACAAAAATAAATGGTGCAAAAATTTCTTGTTTGGTAAACTTTTCATTAATATACATACAGACATTAATTTCTTTCAAACGAGGCCGACCTTATACCCCCAAAACATAAAATCCTTCTCAGCATAACTGAGCAAACAAACATGATTGCTTTACATGTACAATGTGTACCCAGACAGTCCGTCACTATTGAACAACAGTGAATCACTATATATACATGTAGTATTACATTTATAGAAATGAACTTGTAATTTCTAATTTTACAATATTTGATACTTACATGGCAAAAACCAACTTCATCTTCTATGATTAAATGTAATAATCAAGACAGGCTGTAAACAAATGGAAAACTTCTTGTATTGCAGCTTAAAATCACAGGTGTCTGATGAATATAAACCACACTGGGAAATCTATCTGGAAAACAATATGAATAGACTTCATCTGTGACCTTTCTTCCTTTATTGCTTGGTTTTAATCCCTTTTGTTTTACTAAATTTTGATAAAGCAGCGAAATCTTTCCGACTTTCTTAGTACTAACCACATAGGTAAATAGCTTGCAAAGACAGAAGCACTTCTTGCCAATCTGCTCACCAAAATTGTATTCCTCAATGAATATCGATGGATGATACCAAAATGTTGCTCTTTTTAATAGCATTTTTATTTTTATTTCAAAGCTCATCAATAGGGATTTCCTCTTTTTTTATTCCCAAAAGTGGCTACACTACAAATGTATATTATGTGACACACACATTTTTATTTAAACAATCGTAAAAAAAAATAACAGATTAAGATTAAAGCCAGGATACAGAAATCTTGAATATGTATAAATGATAATTGAACTTTTTTTTTTGGTTGGGGCTCTACCCAAATCCAGATATTATTGTGCTCAAGTAATTGAAAAACTGTGAGTTGTATTAGACTGTTAATATTGTCTTGCCTGTGTGAACACCAGTTATTTAACTTATGTAAGTCAAATAAAGTACTTTCTGACATTTTGTTAAAAAAAACAATTTTTTCTCACAAGTAAAGAAATTAAGAGACAGTTTTGCAATCTTCAACAAATAACGGAAACTCACAGGATGCAATCTACACTATACGGTTAATCTAATGTTATAGTAAATGGAAATGGTATACCAAAGTGACCATAACCAGAAAGCGGAAGCGTTTTAGTGTTTCTTAGTAGGCATTAGAGACTCAAATTTTTGTTGTTGTGAAAACAATATTTAGGCTTTTTTGTGCTATCGCATATCGCCCCACAACACTGTTTTCTTGGCCTCAATCCCCTTAATCCTTTTTTTTTTTAATTTCATTCTATTATGACAAAGAGAAAATACAGTAAAATTAATTATTTTTTCTTCTAAACTTCAAGTAATTGAATTTAAAGTTCAATTATTGATTCTGTGTTAAACATCCATAGGTATGTTCAATATATGTCAAACGTATTTTTGATATGCGTTTAACATATGTTTGCGTACACCATACGGTAGGCATATGTTTTTGACATGTCTGATATACGTTTTGGATACGCGTTTACCATGCGTCTGAAAAAACATACGTTAAACATACGTTTGATAGACGTCTGACATACGTCATTTCAAGACGTACGTTAGACATGCGTCTAAAATTTGGCTGCAATTCTCATTCTTAAAATCAAGTTTTTCATTAAAAATTGCATCTTTATTTCCTAAATATAAAATCGTTTAAAATAAAAATTTCAGAAACAAAGGTTTGAACGTCAAGTACATTTTAACAGTTTATACAATTGCTCGAACAAACTAAGGTCTGATTAGTCAATTGAAAGTGTAATCAAGAGATTCAAGATTCGGGGGTCAATCAAATGAATTTGTTCTAAGGATAAAGGTTTCACAGTGAAAGTAGACAGACACAACAAAAAACTTGAAATAACAAAAAAAAAAAAAACACGTACAAAGAAAGAAAAGTAAATGAGCAACCCGGACTCCACTAACAACTGTGAGAATGGACCAGGTACACCAGTAAGGTGAATGTCGTTTGCATTTCTAGAAATAACCGCTGAGTTGCTCATAAATTGATAAAAATACTTTTAGTAAAATATTTTTAAAGTTTCAAGTGCAGTTCTTTATCCTCCCAAACAGTGCATGTTCGCCAATGCTTAGACAAATGATTTAGTATATTTAAAAAAAGGGTTCGATTTCATACAGGAAAGATATTGTCAAGAGGGTCTTAAATTTCCTGGTATATTCATGCTTTAGAGAAACAATTCGTGAATTATCTAAGATAGCACAGGATGGAATATTAAATTGTAATATGCTACATGCGCCCACAATGGATATATACTAGAATATATTGTAATGTAACACATAGTACAGTGCCAGTATATGGTACAAGTATTATTACTATTACTGAATGTAAGTGTCATTAAACAAATTTAAGAACGTGAATATGTGTGATCCAGTTTAC
Organism: Perna viridis; assembly: GCA_037379345.1. Lineage (NCBI taxonomy): Eukaryota > Metazoa > Mollusca > Bivalvia > Mytilida > Mytilidae > Perna > Perna viridis. The sequence goes on along the minus strand of CM074518.1, from coordinate 22,020,767 downwards.
TTAATTGCTTGTCTACAATCAACATGATAAATCGACTTACTTGTATCCAAGACTTGATATTTAGTTTTTAATATCATCGCAAAATGTTTCGTTTTAGAAGTCCATTGTCAAGTGTTGGATTATTTTTGTCTTCTCAAAACATGGATTGCATTTAAACTTCACAATAAAGGCAATCAACGTTGATTGACATCAAATCTCCTACACTTGACTCTTAAAGCAAACAAAAAGTAAGTGCATAACAATGACCAATGGAACGATCAATTGGTTTGCGTCCTTATTTTGATTCCAAGGCTCCTTGACTCCTACGATTCAATATATTCTGTGTGATGTTCAGTCTTGTCACTCGAGACTATTTTTTTTTTTTTTTTTTTTTTTTATTTTAACTTACAATTGATTGATGGTGGTTTTTGATGATTTGCGTTATATAGTTCATGTCTGACTGGAAAAGAAAGTTTTATCAATTTGACAGACCAATTTGTATTTACCTAGCATGCTGTACAAGATATTTATTATGTTAGCTTGCAGAAGCAATAGCCCACGGAGAAGCATGTTACCTCAAACATTATTCTGACTAAGCCATCTATACCCCACTATATTTCTGATATAGCGTATTTTAGACAGGGAAAAGTGTATTCCAACTTTATAGAGACCCTCAGTTGGCCTCTTTATTCATTTTATAAGCAATATGAACCATATTGAAAGTGACTTATACATTCTTATCCTGCTCCGGCATCACTGAAGGCTACCTCAATTTCAACCGTTTGTTCCGTGTTTGTTTCAATCTGGCATATCTTGACAAAATCTCTAAAAAAAATGATTCTTTTCCAGCTTTCAGTTTTGATCTATCTTTAATTTTCATCTGTATAACTAGCGATCCATCATATACAAACTTGATATTAAATGTTCCAAATGAGAATGTTGAAGCCACACGATCTTCCAGTATTTTCTTAATTTGCTTCACTTTCCAATCATCTGGTGTGGATATAGGCAATCGAACTTCAATGACATCTAGAATTAACAATACAATGGAAAGATTTATAAGCGAGCATCGTGAGCTTCATCATACTTCAAGTTTTATTTTTTCTAATGGGCAGCTCCAGCAGGTATAATTAACATTTGCACAAGTTCTGGATATGTTACAGTTCTCCACTAAAAGATATGTTTTTTATACATCTCATGTGACGTAAACTATTGATTTTTTCAGTAAAGTCACCCTTTTACAAAGATTTATACATCACCGCTTGACTAAGGTATAACAGAGTCTTGACAAAAGATCAAAATTTTATACAAAAAAAAATATTATATATATTCATGATCACTTGTATTCACTCTCACTTTCATCTTTCATTCAGTTTTTATGTTAGATTTTCTCTATTACGACTGCCATTTTTTGTTATTTTCGGGAATGTTTTTTTGTGTGTGCGTTGGGGAACTTTAAGGGATATTAATACATATGTAATAACCATAAAGCTCACATTGCTTCGCGGTGCTAATTCTGATACAAACTCAACTCACGATAACGACACTGATAGCAATAAAGAATTTTTAAGATGTGCTTTGCTTTGGAGGAAATAGGTTTTTGGATGAGTATAAGAACAGATATTCCATCGTTAGCTCGCGTATATTAAAAAATAAAATTATCTTTCCAATGCTCCCCACATTTGTACAATAACCATATACATTTGATAAAGGAATAGCTTATGTATTAGTAATATAAAGATCTGGGATGGTAAATGTTAGAAAATTTCAAGGTTTATTTATTGTAAAAAGGATCATGAAACAGCTCATAGTTGTTGAATTGCATTCTGATCGTTGATTAAAACAACAGCTTTTTGGACGCTTGAAAATCTCAAAATAAAAGGATAAATCTGTTATGTATTGGTGATTATCTGATAGAGTTATGTCTTGGCATATTTTGCAAACGGTCTAATAAATAGGATTATCATGAAATACGTTGTACCTTTGCATCTTCAGGAAAGGAATCAGTTGTCTCTACTGTATTGGTGGGGGCACAGCTTTCCTCAGAATCTGTTTAGATATTTGATGTTTTTTAATTTAAATAGAAAGACAAACTGTTAAAATGACTTTAACAATGTAAATATTGTACAAGACAAATATATCGTATAATCGATGAATAAAACGTTAAATGTACCTTATGCTAGGGGTAGTGCACACAAGAGTATTGGAAATAAAATGGATTTTATTACAAACACGAAGACCTTTCTATAACGCTTCATTTTTTTATCATATAAACTAAATTAAGCCATTTGTAGTTCATATATTAAAACAAAAACAATTAAGTTATTTCTCAATGGTAGTAATACAAATACTTTTTTGATCGAGATCAGAAGTTTCATGTTCGGTGTCTTTTTTTGAGTGTAAACACTTGACGTCAAATGTAAGATTGTCAATACCAACTTAAAGTAGACAAACAAAAATTATATAAAAATAAAAGATAAAAATAGTTAATCAAAATTAGATTTTTCTTATCATTCTTTCTTCCTAATAGATATATAAAGCAACCATTCCTTGACCATTAAGAAAGTTCGTGTGACAATGGATATAATTTTTGACAAAAAATTCCGTTAAGATAGATAATATCTAATTCACGGGATCATCTGTTTCGTTCCTCTTGGAAATTCATGTCGAAATATGCATTTCCTATGTTTAAATACTATTTTATTGCGTAAAAATTGCGTGAACATTTAATTCATAAATAGTTCTGGCAGTACAATTGCCAAAGAGAGATCTGAAGACGTTATATTTTGACCATATGCCTTAAAATATTGCACATGTCTACTATAAAATATGTTAATTTATCTTAAACAAGAAATCTTTGAAATCAACAATACTTTTACCTTTCATCAGATTTTTCTTCAGAATTCCTTTTATGGTCCGCATTTCCTCTTTTTGCTCAGTCGGCATTTCTTCTTGCTTCGCCAATACTAGTTGAAAATTGATTTCGAAGCTTTTCTTCAGAGATGCTAGAAGCTGCACTGGATTTTCTACACTGATTATAAAATAATTCGAGTACTTCTTCCCAACAAAATATATTGCGCTATGAACACAGAAGTGTATGTAGCATGTATACATTTAAGTTAAAGTTTTAATGCTTCATCCAGTTTCAATTCACAAAAAAATACAGATAAATAGTATAGGATCGTTACGGTGTATCCATCTGCACCATATGAGCGTATTTGTACAACGTTTCATAGTTTTTTTTCCTCTTTTGTCTATCCGGAATTGAATTTTTTTTAGAAACTCAGTGGGTGTTTCAAGAAAAGTAAGAGGACGTTTACTCTACCATTGTACCTGGTATATGTTCTCGGTTCAAGTGGCCCGAGTTGCTTTAATACTTTCATGATTTGTATGTATTTTTTGTGATTTGTATGTTTTTGATGTGTGTGTCTGTTTTGTTTTGTTTTTTGTTTTTGTTTTTTGTTTTTTGTTGTTTTTTTTTTCATGTCTGGTCTTTGTCCTTGTATTACATTTTTTTGATTTTCGATAAAATATTGGTTCTCTTGATTACTCTTATTTAGTTAACAATCGACGGCTTAAAAGTAGTACACGAGTACAATCATTTTGTTTAAACACATAGCCACCGTCACTATAATACTAAAACACCGACAGATTAAGTATCAAAAGACGCCACTAAACGTTATGCTGCTCGACATTTGAATAGACGTCGTTTTAAAGTTAAATTGAACGAGTGGAATCAAACTCATTATCGACCGAAAACAATGTATCATGACTAATATTTTGGGTTAAAGTACCGCAAATGGAAACTTTACGTTTGAATTCAACATGTTAAACAGAGATTGAATTTACTTACATTTGTGTTTTCGTCCACACTCGTTATGATTTCAGTCAAATCTTCGTCTTTTAAAATGGCGTTTTTGATTAATTTAACATCTTTCAAGATGTTTGACATTAATGTTGCCTGTCAACCTAGAACTGCTGCTTCTAGTCTTGTCCATAAGCTAATGAGGTCGCTGATGTCATAACTGATAGTGCTTTTAGCGTGTGAAACGCTGGTGCGTATACATATCATCTCCTTTAACCATTGTTCTTCATTATGTGGAAGTGACACATAATTTATTAGCAAGGAATGAATGATTGTAACGTCTAAATCATCAAGGTAAGAATTTGAAACCACTTCTATTGCACACATACAATGTTGATGTACTTTATTACCATTCCGTATAACATGGCTGTGATTGTATTTTTCAGTGCATAGTTTGTCAAACTGATTTTCCTTATACAAAACTTGGTTTTGTGGCATAGAATATGAAGGGTAATTCTTACAATCACAGCATTTCACTTTGTTGTTCCGTAAGTGGTAGATTACATTCTTATGCTTTAAAACGAAGTCCGGGAGTGTATCTGATTTTAAAATATTTTCTTCTGCATACACTCGTGCCACTTGTTGCGAGATATCAAATGACAATATTAAGAGTCTTAAGAATTTTCTTTCTTTTAGATGGCATTGCAATAAGCAAGGTGAAACCATTAAAACCATATAGAAACCTTTAAGACCATGTAGAGCAGAATAGTTATCAAAACTTGGCTTTGATTTTTGATTTTTGAACCAATAAAGGTCTGATTCTGATTGAATGTTTAGTCATTCTGTGTTCCATATTTTCTTAAGAAATTCGTGTAATTCATGCCAAGAACCTAATCCTGCTGTCGTATTCGGCTCAGGAGATATTTAATCATTTACAGATTTTGATGAATGAACAAGAAAAAACTTCGTTGAACAGGTGTCACTTCGTATATGTATGATCGAACTAAAGTCAAGCAGTTTAATAACTGAAGTTTAAGTAAGCCGCTTGAGAATTAATAAAAATCAAAATACATGCAGAGTTATCAGTCTGCATATGAAGACAGTCGGACGAAAACTGATTAGTTAATAACAAATTTAGAACCGATGTCGGGAATGACAGAGTGATCCGGTTGCACATTTCACTATTTCGCTCAAAACCACCCGATGACTATACTTTGTCTTGTTAATCTACAGTTACAACTCTACAATGGTGGCATAAATAAATATATATCCAATTAACAATGAATGAATAAGAGCCCTCTGATTCCATTTAGTTGTAAAGATATTTGTCATCAGATTGATTTACATTATATATATACGTAATTTTCTTACTATTACATTCTTGTTACATTTGATGAATAGAAAAATCGTATCTTAAATAAAGAAATACTTAGAATCAGTCTTTCAGAAACAAGAAACAATCTTTCTTCTTGTAAATAAATCGTAGTGCGCATGTTTTCTATACATAAAGAGTAAATATTATGTCAGGGACAAGTATTGAATTACCAAACAAGTCTTTATTCTAAATTGCTTATGCATAATTTTCAACAAGGAGGTTTTTCAAACGTATAGAAGTCATTTTTTTAAAGGATTTCAGAAACACGAAATTAAAGTGTTAATAAAAATGATGCATGGATTTATTCAATCGCAAAAGGGATGCGGTTGTTTTTACCAAATTAATGAGAATCAAAAATCATCATTCGGAAGTGATAAAGTAATCAAGGGAACCAAGATTCTAGTGAAAATCAAAAGAATGTAACCCAAGGACAAAGACCAGACATGGAAAACAGACACACACGACACAGAACATAAAGTACCCAAAATAATTGATACAAAGTCACAAAAGTAAATGAGCAACTGGGACTCGACTAAAACTGGGAACAATGGACCAGGTGCACCGGTAGGGTAAATGTCCTCTGCTTCTCTAGCAACACTCGCCGATATGTTCATAAAAAGTCAACCCCAGAGTAGCCGAAAGAGGAAGAACAACTACACACGTTGAACAAATCAGTGTTCATGGTGCACCGTAACGATATCTTGCGGAGTGAATGCAAAATAGCAAAGGTGTCTTAAATGATTTTTTTTAAACTAGAAGATTCCTTTAACGTTTGAAATTTAACTTAAAAAACAAAGCAGAATTGAAAGTACGTAAGAGATCGCCATCTTGCAAACAATGTCGTTCCTTTTACTTTCGTCTCAAAATCAGTTCCGAAGACAAACAATATTAAAATGCCAGAATTTTAGGTAAATGAACAAATGTACTTGCAGTTCAAAACACACATACATATTTTAATAATAATTCGTTTTTTAACGATAATTTTATCCAAAATAAATATACATAGTCAACGTTCTCTGCGTACTAAGTCCTTATCATGCATTCGGCATTTACAGTGAAACACAACTCTGGTTACAAATGCTGTGCTCGCTGATAGGCAATGATTTTTCTATGTTAGAAGTTTTATTTTTGTATTTAGATCTTCCTATGTATTTGGTATAAATGCTACCTATAAAAGGTTTCAAACATGCAAGATACCAAATTTGCAATATGTATATGCTTGGTATTTTTGTAGGTATTTTACATAAAAGGTCTCCAAGTTAATGCACCAGCAAAATAGTCAGATTTGTCTGACACGAACGTTATCATAGATTTTTTATCGAAAGTTGCAGTATTACAAAATTCAAAACCCACAAATCACTGGGGCTTCTTGTATAATAGATGGTAGAACTTTTCGGTGCTGGAGTTGACTAGTCATTTCGATATTTTGGGTTTTGAGTACTTCTTGTATATTATTGAGTTTTGGATTAAGATCTACCAATAAATTTGATTCACTCAATCCTTTATTTTCTTTTTACAGAAATTTGATAAGAAATAACAATACTGTAAAAGCAGATATTTTCGCTGGGGATTTGATATCTTTTATTAGAATTTTTTCCGTAGAATTACATATATACATACATAGGGTTTGACTATTGACTATGGATTCATGTTGGAACTTTGACTGTTTGTAGGAGAGAAAAGGATATTGCAGCATTTTCTACAGCAGTTTTGGAAGATTTGATTTCAAATGACTACGAATGTCTATACTAAGATGTTTATGGAAACTAGTTATAAGGATTATTTGGTCATTTATAGTCCATAAAAAATGAAATTTGTTTTGTCTTTTGGGAAACAAATAACACTTGATTTTTCAGCGTTGAACTGAAATCGCCCTCTGTTTGCATAGATTGAGCAGACTAACAACATTTGTTGCAATTTTGTTGATGAAATAGATATGCATGCAATGTTAGGTGCACAAATGTTTAAATTTGTAATACCAATTTTTCTGCTGCATTTTAAGTGATCAAGTAATATATCATTGATAAAAACAAAGCATAGCAAACTTGATAGTTCACCTTCCTGTCCTACAAAAGCAGTAATCTTATAAACTTTTATCTATAATTATTAACTATAATTGACAATGCACTTTGAATGTTAGTGTGAAAGTCATTGATTATAGATAATTAAGTCTCCATGCTTAACTTTTAACATTCAGATTAACTAACTTATAACTAAACGAAACTGGGAGCATGGACCGGTGCACCTGGTTCATGCTCCCAGTTTTTAGTGGAATTCGAGTTGCTCATTTGCTTTTGTTACTTTGTATGTATGATTTTAGTTACTTTATGTTCTTTGTTGTATATGTCTGTTTTCCATGCTTGGTTTTTGTCCCTGGATTACATTCTTTTGATTACCGCTATAACCTTGGTTCCCTTGATTACTCTTATACATAAGGGCTTTCCACCAAACAGTATCAATCGCCCTACGTATCTCTAGGAAAGCGACAAATACATGAATATTAATATTAAATTATATTCAATTTATAACCGAGAACAGCATAATTTTTTCGAAACAGCAAAAGATTTACGAATACGTCCTTTCAAACAAAATGTCAATTAATCATGTGCTAACGTAGTGTAAAGAGTTGAGAGATAAAAAGTTTGGAGATCGCGGGTATGTTAAGGAGAAATGTCATAAATTGTCACATTTTCGACAACAAAAACGAGCTACTTTTAACTCAACTTAATTCGTGAAATTTCGTCGATGTTTATATTTTAAATATACAAATTCATTGAATAAGATATCAACATTTACTACAAGAATGGATCACGTGATTGGTTAATCAAGCCTTGATCGGACCAAATCAACGTCAGAAGTGCACTGAAAAGATGACAAATTTGTAAATTCAAATTTTAATGGTAGGTCAATGAGTGTGATATTATTATTATTATTATTATTATTATTATTATTATTTTGGAAATGCTGCAAGAAGTCTGAAAAATTTCCATAGAAGTTAATAATTGACTCGTAGCTTGCTTGCGATGGGATGTTTTGGTGGTTTTTTTTTTGTATTTCAATGAATTTTAAAGAAAAACGCTATCGATGAATAACTTCCAGCAGCAGTTTTCAGGTACAACGAAATATGCACTTTGAAATGAAGTATAAATCAAGTAAATCGCCATACGACATAGCGCAGGCCACTCCACTTTTGCATTTTCTAAACCAAATAATCTTTAACATAGCGGCGACATTGAAACCAGTACACTGACAAATTCGGATATGTTGACATGTGAAGGGTACATGTGAAATATCCTTGATAGCTGCAATATAAGACTATGCTTTGAGTTTCTAATTTTTTTTAAATATAATAAAAAATTTAGATTGAATATTGTTATGTATTTGTAATAAAATGTAATAGCGTTTTAGTTGCCATAAAACACAATCCCAGGTGGTAGGGTTCTGATGGTTTATACAGCATCGTATAAGATCAGAACCATAGGAAAACAATGAGTAGAAACATCTTCCTAAAGATATAAAGTCCAGATAAAAAATAAAATTCCAACAAGACCGAAATGGCTTCTTCGCTTACTCAAAACCTAGAGTCAATTGCCGAGAAAAGACAAAACAAAACTCAACAGTAAGAAACATGAATGGAGTAGGAATATCTGAGTAATAAGAACAAAACCGATTCAAATTATTCTGTAAAGGAGTAACATATAAAATTACAAGTTCAAACACTGTAATTGATAAAACTAACTTTTATTTATACACGCTTTACCGCATAACCTGCAGGAAAGTTAATAACTCGTGTTAAAGATGTCTTCTTTTCCTGCTGAATAAAACTTGGTTACCCCCTTTTAGTATGGTATCTTAGAAAATATTCCATATCCAACAGTATCTTGGAACTATTTTCTTTCATTAATAAGTTGTTTGGACTTGTCATTCTCCAAAATCTGCATAAATAAATACATAAAGTTTCTAAGATAACTTAGTATGCAGTGGCTAATCATTTGGTGTAAATGTGAACACTCGTAAGCATTTGTTTTATAAGGAAGATGACTTATTAGTATAGATATTTGAAGCTAGTGAAGAATTTGCCGACTAAGAACAGAAAACACTGTTGTATTTTTGCTCCATTCAAAAGTATCTTGAAAGTTAATTCAAAAGGTAATTGACACTGATTTGTACATAACCCCCAACACACACACACACACACACACACACACACACACTTCATAATAAAAGTATCATCATTTAAGGAATACATGTCTACATGTATAACTTAAAAGGGGATCATAACTAACATTATTTAGGCCTATGTATGTTTGTACATCCCTAGATGAATATTTATTTAAAAATGCTGAGTGTTTATATGCATGTACATGTATAGTCATGCAATGATTTAATATTTTTATCCTGTTTTTGTTCCCTGTATTATATTTATGTTTTATGATAAGAATTATGTACTTTTTTAAAACAATACTGTATTTTAAAAATAAGATTCCATTAGAACCTCCAACCAGCCATTGGAATGCAGTTAAAACACAATTTTGCATAAAAATTTGATTGTTTTGTGTGTTTAAATGCACTTTCCATTTAACACATGACTACTTATAACATCAAATTTCAATGTACATGTATATCAATGTACAAACGAATTATGACAAGTAAATGCTTCCTTTCTTCTGTTAACTTTGCAAACAGTAGTTATTGGAATCAAAATTCGATCCTGCATTTGGGTTATAAGACGTATTATTTTAATTTGATATCAAATAAAAAGTCAAATTTCTTGTCTTTCCTTTTTGTTATTTTTATGAAGGTGAAAGTATTTTTTTTATACTCAGGTGAATGTCCTGTCGTCAATCCTCGGAAGTAATGGCGAAAAATAATGAGATTAAGCTATCGATCTTCTTTGGAAATAAAAAAAAAAGTTGTTTTCAAAATATTCCGTAGATACTATCGGCATTTATTGCTTCAGTTGCATTATTACAAACTTATTTTATTGAATCCACAAAATTCAGTAGAATCAGAACTGAACAAATTTGGCAGATAATGCAGCTTTAATAAGGCAACTGAGATAATGCGCTTAGGAAACAAATACAATGTTGTTTGATGCTTTGTCGACAGGGACGATAACATGTGTCTCATATACCGAGAAAGACCTTCAAGTGCCATACGATCTTTAATTTCGGACTTGGGTCTTTTATTGACACATTTCTTGAGATTGTAAATATGATTTCGTAGCAACAATCTGACAAGAGCTCGATTTCTTATTATTGATGCATTTCTCTCTTTATCCACGATCTGGTATAATCTTCAACAGCATCCATCATGGTTTTAAAACTAAGTTTCCAATCAAGGTGCTGTGGTTCTAGGAATTTTGGACCTTGAGAAACTACTTGAGTAGGAGGTCATTCTCAGTGATATTCAATTCAGCAGTAATGACATGACCAGAAGGACTGTAATTAGATAGCTAAAAAGCAGAGTCACATATCAAAGGGGACTTAAGGTATTCCTCAATGTTTAGATTCTGCAATGTATTTTTATGGTTAAAAGTTTTACTACTTATTGTCTTAGTTTAGCTGTAAGAGAGAATAGAAACAAAAAACTTTTTTTTTTAAATGTGGTAGAATGTTGGAAACTACCTCGTTACGATGAAGAACATTGCTGATTTTAATAGCCTCTATTTCTTTGTTGGAAAATGGAATGTGTATAAATTCCAATTCTAATCGGGAAGAGGCGCCGATTTTAAAACAGGTTTATGGCTACGTTTATTTCAGAGATTTCAAATTTTATTGCTCATATCACAACTCAAACGTTATGCCAGAGCTTGCCGAATCTACGATAACTTTTTGTATCGCGCTTGACTTCTAACAAGTAGGGTTCTGGAACAGAGTTATGTTGCTAGAAGATTGAAGTCATCACGACAGAAGTTTTATGGTCGTCATCATGAATTCGTGGATCATTACAGTGTATCCATCTGCGCCATGAATACTGATTTGTTAAAAGTGTCATAGTTTTCCTTTCCTCTTTCGACTACCCCGTACTTCACTTTTTATGAGCAACTCGGCGGGTGTTTCTACAAAAGCAGAGGACGCTTACCCTATCTGTGCACCTGGTCCATGCTCCCAGTTTTTAGTGGAGTCCGAGTTGCTCATTTGCTTTTGTTTATGTTCTTTGTTGTATATGTCTGTTTCCATGTCTGGTCTTTGTCCCTGGATTATATTCTTTTGATTACCACTATAACCTTGGTTCCCTTGATTACTCTTTGATTGGGCTTTCAACAAAGTGTCATCTATTCAACAAAATGTAATAAATGCAATATAACACAAGTAATACACTGTTTCTGGTAATATTCTTTTTGCGAATCTTTAATGGTATTGTTTCTCAAAAGTAAACAAAAGATCTAATTAATAAATATACGGTTTTCCGTATTTTCTTCTATGAAAGTTTACTTTTTTCCAATTTACTTATTTTCAAACTGTCCCAAATGTCCATATTCCGAGCGCGAATAGCTGCATAGCAATATCACTTTGGATCTGTATTTGAATAAAAATGCTATTTTGACTTGCTAATTTGAAGAATATGCTTTAATACACTTACATTCCCCGTGTGTCTTATCTCGTATAACGTTCTCGTCGCTGTGTACTGTCTATAAAAATTATGATTATGCTAATAAAATTGAATTTATATCTTCGACTACGGAAAGAGTAATCAAGGGAACCAAGGGTATAGCGGTAATCAAAAGAATGTAATCCAGGGACAAAGACCAGACATGGAAAACAGACATACACAACAAAGAACACAAAAAACTAAAATCATACATACAAAGTAACAAAAGTAAATGAGCAACTCGGACTCCACTAAAAACTGGGAGCATGGACCAGGAAATGATGTTGCAAAAAATTTTATTTCAATTCGATCCGGACCATACAAAATAAAAAAATATTCTTATAAATTAATTCCTGAATCTTAAAAAAATATTTTTCTTAGTTTAAAAAAAACGTTGTTGGTATTATGTTGTCTAACAAATTTCAATGGAACAGCTCGATATACAATCTGCACTTTACATATTGTTAAGATCTTTTAGATTCCCAACAAACCATTGCATTCGCTCGTTTACTTGCATTAATCCAACTTCATACTTCAATGTACCAGAGTTAAAAGTTAGTAAAGATCTGCTGTACCCGCTTCAATTTTTATGTCATTGGATTGCGCATTGTTAACTCTATAGTGGAATGTGCCTTCACATAACACTGTTTACGACTAAAGAATTGCTTTCACTTTTGGTTCTAAAATAAAACACGAGTGACTGCATTAGGAAATGTTAAGTAGTACACAAGAGCTTCAAGGTCCTTTTATGTATTAGAAACTTCATTTTGCACTTCAAACCATTCGTTTTCAATTTGTTCGAATTCTCTCAGATGATTCAAAAACAAAACATTACTATAGCTGCAACACTCACTGCCAATCTCTCGGATAAATAGTAAATGCTTGTGGCTCAAAAATTTAATTTATTTGCGCATTTGAATGGAAAATGGAAAAAAAATAGTCCTTGAATTGAATATTGCTAATAATTATTTTTGAAACCCATTTTCTGCTTTACAAAAAGACAATCTTAGCTTCTTCTTGTCAGAGGCTACAGGTTTAAGTATTGTATCAGATTCTATGTCATTATTTCATTTTTTTTAAGAAGTCTTCATATATGTCGACTAAGAAGGTACGTGCAAAAAACTGCACTGATCTTGCATTTCTTGTTAAAATAAGGACACTTTAGAGAATCACACTCTTCTATGATCTGGATTTAATAAATGATGCATATCATTTAGCAAAGAAAAACAATTCATTGCTGTTTATTATCTTGAAGCTCACAGTGAAATCATCTACCCAAAATTTTCTCAACTCACTAAAATGATATAACACAGCCTTTGGAAAATATCAATTTCTATTCACAATAAATACCTGTATAATATTACATAATACCTGTATAATATTGCATAATAGTACCTAACATTACATCGCCGCCCATTACGGAAAGCTCACGTTTGACCGTTTGTGTCTTGTTTGTATCTATACCACATGTCAGAGGAAAACTTCTACAGCAGCTTTCATCATTTATCTGTTTGCAATAGTCTATTGGGATATAGTTGTCTATATAACTAATGGTCCATCATGAACAAACCTGATTTTAAACGATCCTAACGCTGACGACATTGACACCATGTCTGGTTTACTCTTAATCCGCTGGCAATCCAAGTCATTTGGTGAGAATAAATACCATCAAACTTCACAGAAGTCTACAATAGTAAAGCATTACTTGATATTGCAGCACAGTACTGAATAATAATAAAATAACCGCTTATTTATTACTTTATAAAATTTAAATATTAATACATGGTGCTTATGAAATGATATTTTGCAATTATTCATATTTGTTAAGTGGAAAATCAAACACAGACATTATTCAAATTGTAGAGGTAAATGCAAAGAGTAACCAAAAGAGCAAACTTTAACACGCCATCTTTGTAATGGAAATTGAGATTAAAGTATCTAAAAAAGTTCTTTTTGTTCTTTTGAACAAGGTCTGCTATGACGTCTGCCAAATACGAGTTAAGGCACTATTTTCGTCCTGAGTGGGGAGGGGGGTCAGGGATTCGATGTCGGATAAGATTGTTTTCGCGCAAGCGCAAATTTTTTTATTAATATTTCAGCATCTACCAACATCAATATTATTATTTGAAAATCTGCCTTGTCAAGTAATGAGGAAAATGTAGGATCGTTATTTCTTTCAATGTATGCGTAAAAATGTTTTGTTTCTAAAATTTGAAACATTTGTTCTATTTTTCAAAAAAGATCTCAAACCCTCTCGCTAATAAAATGATATGTGCCTAACAAGATACAGATCGGTAAGTAGAGGTTCATAGTGGTGTAATCATGTCAACTACACTGGACATATATGTCGTCGATAAAAAATTTGACAGTATGCTGTGTATTTAAAAGAGGATGGTTGAAGTAAATGATTAACAAAGTAAAATATATTTTGTCAAGGCTTTCCAACTTTCTTGGAATATCTAAATGTATGATGTGTCCACTGCGAATGTAGAATTGTAGCATAGTGCTGAAAAGCAGATGGTTTTAATCCTATTGTTCTTCAATTTGAATGAAACCTTGAATCAAGATAATTTGACCAATACATTTCACTGGTGTATCTACTTATCATTGTAAGATCTACTTGACTCACTTTTAAAGATAATTACTTGTAATTGACAGCTATCCACTTTCTCTAATAATTTGGATAAGTCTTGGTTACTCAATCTTTGTTTTTGTGACCACATGTTTCGGCTTAGGGAACGACATTTTGATTCTGGAGTGGGAGTCTGGCAGTTTTTGGAAATGAAAATTCTGGTCCTGAAAAAGTTAAAAATAAATATTCTGGCCTACACCTCTTAGAAAATAAAAAAAAAATAAAATTCTGACCCCAGTCCAGATACTTTATACAGTGAAATGGAAATGATCTTTCCCCGATGTAGTTGAAATAAATTATCTGATCTGCAAATTTTTTTAAAAAAAAGTAAGTATTCCTACCGCAAAAAAAATTGCCAGCTCCCCCCTAAGAATCCGATGGTTGTTCCTTTTGTGCTTAAGGCAACAGCTTTAGATTGATTACTATAAAGCTTTTAATTCATTGTTTAACAAGAAAGACCACAATTAATGTGTGTCGATTTTTCACAGAAACCTTTTAAATTGATCTCCAGGCCCTGGTGTCATAAAACCCAAGAAGTACCGAAGATTCTTTCATGTATTGTCAACTATCAGTATATGCAGAACAACGATCATAAATTTCAAAACCCGACTGATTGTGTGTACATTTATATGTTTTCAAAATAATGATTATGTCCCTTTCACAAATAATTTATAGATAAACCCTTTTTTGTCTGTCAATATTTTCTCTTTTTTTTCTTCCTGAATGGATTTCAAGGAGGTTAATAATTATTTGGGGATATACATGAATCTAGTTTTTCAATTCTGAAATATTTTATAACTCTGATCCAAAATTTCTACATGATTTTTTAAATCTAAAAATAATTCTTATAATTTTAGGTACAAAGGCATAGCTGAAATTCCATGCCCGAGAACAAGGTATTGTGAGAGAAGTTTTAGGTATCAAGAGCTACTTTCGAACATTTAAAAAAATTCACATATCAACTTGCTGTTTTCCTTGAAAATTGTTCTTTCAGTGTGTCGATAATCTTAGTGCTTGCTACCATGTGGTCATTCTCTGAAACCTGCTTCTATGTTGCTTTTCATTTTGTTTACTGCTTTTTAATTATTATTGCTTTAATAAATGTGTTGCTTTCTTTAGCTCTTATCCGTATGCTGCTTTCATATAATTGTTTGAGCTAGATGTGTTTAAGGAATATTTTGTGTATGCATGTGCTTGTTTCTTGTTTAAAATATCAATAGTCGGTTTCAAAAGCCCTGCAGAGCTCATGTTACATTGTATATATTTTATGCCGACTGTAAATAAAGATTACTTACTTATACAAGTACATTTTGGCTAAGCTGAAATGTGACAAGAAACATTCACTAAGTAATTTGTACAAGATTTATACCAAATTTCTAATTGTTCCCATTTAAGGTAGTAAAGGCAAGGAATCTACAAAAACATTTGTGTGAACTACACGTTGATAATTGTTGGACTCATAAGCTTATTCGCGGTAATGTCGATCAATCTAATGCCTCAAGGTTCTTCTTAACATCGAATTGTCAATATTTTCATTATTTGAATGAATAACGGAAGGAAACTTTCAGTAACACTTGTAGACAATACAATCTCATCAGTACCTTTCTTCTCTTTCGCCTACAGTGGGCTCTTAAATTTGCAACATAGATCATCTGTAAGAAAGTTAACATTACTGTCATTAGGTTGTGCTGGACCATGTATATTCCTTTCGTAAATGAATTGAAAGATTCCTTATTGCTTGAACTGTTTAGGTACAAATCACATTTTTTACGGTCTCGTCTCAACTTGTAACACTTTAATTAACACTGGTTAGTTGGCATGGAAATACTTTATTATAATTATTATTTCCGGGAAAGTCATCATAGGTGTGTTATTTTACTTTGTCTGATCCATTTTGTTTGTTAAACTTAACTAGGCTTACACTCAAAATGTGACCCGTACACAAATATGCTTAATCACAAAGAGACAAGCGAGACTAAACTAGATTAGTGATACCTCCGCTACCCTTACCAAGAATACATATAAGAAACCCGGAAGATGATTAAAGGTATTCAGGTGGAAAACAAAAAACGTTGGTGCACATAGAATGTGTGAACATTTTATAAAATTCCGTTCAACGGATTCAGAGGAGTTACGGATAAAAAGATGACTACCGCTGGTCAACAAATGACTTAATAATTTAAGCTGACTTTGTGCTATTTATCCAATTAACATATGAAGAAAGCATTTGTATTTTTCAGTATATAAAAGGGTTAAAGATTTCTGGTTGTGTGACTTGTAAACGAAGCTGATATTTTTGGTGTTTTTGTCCTGTTAAAGATTGTCACCACTGCGTACACCAACTTCCACGAAGTGTTTTTCTCTCCAGTTGACTTTTAGTTACACTCATTATAACTATTCGTATATTGTTAAAACATGCGCTCTTATTCTATATCTATTTGTATATATTGTATTTAGGAACATTTTGTTTTTAGCAAAAAATAATTAAACTGAAAACAAATGCACCAGGAAACCAGAAGTCATTAAGATAAAAAAAAAAAAAAAAAAACAGCAGGTCCACAATGGCATCAGGTAATAAAGAAATTGTGACAGTTTCATCAAAGTCCATTTGAACAGTTTTCAGGAGTCCAGTCCTTCTTTTGGTTGACCGATGACAAAGTCCCGACAATCATTCAGATGGAAAAGCTCAATGGCATCAAATAATCATGATAATATATAGAATCTGTGAAAGTTTCATCTAATTCCATAGAACAGGTTAAGAGGAATTGCTGAATAGAACTAAAAACCGAGAAACAGCAGAATGGTTTGGCACCATGATCACTCTATATACTTCCCAGTTTTCAAGTGAGGTAGAACTTGTTAAATGTAAGTGTTTGTAAGAATCAAGTAAAAGGGGAACAATCAGAAACATGAAGTTTAAAACTCCCCTGATCTGACAATAAAATACCACTCAAAGATGCTTTCGCTATTCGAAAAGATCATTATTTGATCTCTGCATCATTGGATTTGCACAGAAATTATTCAATGAGGTTTTGACAGTTATCTGCCATTGAAATGTTCATTTTCAGTGTATTTCAATGAAATTGTAACTCAATGGTCCAAGCATGATATTGAAAATCTTGTCAGTTTTCCTTAATTCTGATGGTGCAAACAGTCAAATTACACTATCAAATTGATGGTTTTTTTTCATACCATGTCTCACCTACTGCCTGATTCTTACAGGGGCTGACACTTGAGTATAGGGAGGCAGGCATAATTCAAATTACATATATACATTTATAATTTTACTTAATAGTGCATCATAAACCTATTTGGCTGGTTGATGTTCAATAATATGAATAATACATTTGTATATATTTTTATATTCAGGTTGCACTTAAAAGTAAACATTCCTGCTCTTCTCCTATATATCAATGAAAAATTTACTCTGAAAATATAGAAACAAAGAAAAATAAAGCAAACACTTGCACTGCAAAGGACAAAGCATGTGTAAGCAGATTGGATGTTAGTTTCCTAAGAACAAAGCATGTGTAAGCAGATTGGATGTTAGTTTCCTAAGGACAAAGCATGTGTAAGCAGATTGGATGTTAGTTTCCCAACTTTGATTTATTGTTCTATGTTGAAATTGGAAGTTGTCGAAAATGATAATGATCTGTATTTTTGACTACAGTTGGTTGTCTATAAAATGCAGCACTTTGTGATGAAATGTATACTTTCATTATATAGGAGTATTCCTCCGATCCAGACAGAAATTCACAGTTTTTTTTCAACACTGATGATCTTCAATAGGGATACCAATACTTTTAGTAGATAAAAAAATTAAAAGATAAATAACAGAATAAGAACCACATGCATACTCTAAAGCAATATTCTCCATTATTCTAATTTTTAGAAAAGTTTCACAAACAAAAAATCAGACATCAATTTCTCTTCTGAAAAACATCCAAATCAACAAAAAAGATTTAAAATTATCGCTATTTTGTATAAAATCCCTTTGATCTTGCTATATGATAATTTTCAATCTCACGCCAGTCGAGTGAGAATGAAAATTATCGCTAGTTTCTAAGTCCTCGTGTGACATACAAGCAACATCGTAGGAATATTTGACGACCAAAATAACCGCCTGTTTGTTTACTGTGGATGAAATAATGGCTAATTAAATTGATCTATACTGGCAAATTCATAATTTCCTGACTTGTGATTTTTTTTCTCTCTTTTAGTATTCACCTTAGATCTGATCATATTTAACCCATGTGATCATAAACAAAATACTATGAAATTTAAATTATAATGTAAAAATCCAATTTCCACATAAACTACAAAATTAATAGGTTTTGTCATAAATGATAAAATTAATAGGTTTTGTCATAAATGAGTACATATGCTTTAAAACATTCTTCTGTCTGACAGTATGTCATGTGCCTGGTCATTTCTGATTTTAATTCAATATCAATCCTTTGAACTGTCTTTGGTGGACACAGCTAACTTTTGTGCCATTATTTCCATCAAGGCTCTTACTTCTGCAGAGGTGCTCTCATATAGACTGATGTTGGTTGGTCAAAATCAACAGTTGGACCTTTCTTAAGCAGAGGTACTCTCATATCGACTGATGTTGGTTGGTCAAAATCAACAGTTGGACCTTTCTTAAGCAGAGGTACTCTCATATGGACTGATGTTGGTTGGTCATCAGTTGAACCTCTCTTAAGCTTAGGTTCCCTCATTTGGACTAATGCTAGTAAGTCAAGGTCATCAGTTGGACCTCTTCCCTTATGTTAGTACGCAAAGGTCATCAGTTCGACCTTTTGCACTTAAGTTTCTCAGTGTGGAAACAAAAAATACTAGAGTTGTAAATTCCTGTCTTTAGTTAATGCTGCTAGTGTTTTGTGGGACACAGACCTGGAGAAAGAAAAAAGTAAAACTTTCATCATACAGCTACATTAAGGCAAATGACAAACTTATTTTGAAATTTGTCCATAGGAATAGATGCCCACCTTCATTCCTAAACTTCAATGGAACAAGGAGTATATGGTATATGCTGCATTGATACAATTTATTACACTAATGCTTCAGAAAAAAAATATTGAAAGCTTTGAAATGAAAACCATGAAAGATTTTTGATTAAAAAGTAACTTTTTTAATTTGTTTACACGTTGATACACCTGATTAATTGTAAAATTGCCTAATTATGTTAAACAAACCTCATGGCATAGGTAGGTACACTGTCTGTATATACAACAAACAACTGATATGGACCAGATTGTAATGCGTAACACTTGTGGGAGTCAGTGGTTATATAGGTCTCCATTGGCTGATGGGTAAACTCAGACGGCCCTGACAAAAAAATAGTAAAATTACCTATAAATGTTCTCCATTGATTGCACAGAAATATGTACAAGAAAGCATGCCTATGGACCCATTTTTAAGTCCCTCTGAAATGAAAAATTAATTAAATGGGAAATCAAACTACTGGCAATTGACTTGAAACATACATATCATTTAAGATAATTAGGAGATTTATTTAGATGACTGTATAACAGGGGTTTCATTTATTTTTTGCAATGCAAGTACAATTGGTTTTGTAGGAGGTATTTTTAATCATTTTCTCTTTTAAACATAATGTAAACTTTTAAATTCTGGAGGAACCTTTCACTAGCTTAGACAGGTGAAAGGCCTGGTATAATATTTGAACATTTGAAGGCGTCAACTGCAGATTTGATGTTGGCATATTAAGTGAACTGACAGGCTTGATGAGAGCTAGTAAACAGATATTTGACACCATAAAAAAAGATGACAAATCTTGAATCTCCAAATACAATACTCTGACTTGTAAACCCCTGATAAAAATAGTAAGGTGCATTTTTGTTGCTAAAAGCTGATTTTATGGACAGAAACCACTGATACTGTGGATGAATATCAATTCAATAATTTTCAATGTGCTTTTAATGACCACTGGGTTGGCTGTTTTTTCTTGGCAGGAGCATCACTTTTTTTCTTCACAACTAAGTTTGAACATGAGTTTTATGGTTTTTTTTTCTCAAGTGGAGTTACTGAGACGGAACAGAGCAGGAAAAAATCTAGATATAAGAACCTTTTCAGAAAGTTTGACACATCGTAAAGATCTTGACAAGAATCATAAGGACTCAAGATGGCTTTAAAAACTGGGAGCCTTACACCAAAGTTGTAAGGGTAGGCAACTCTGAAATCTATTACCTCAATTCAAAAGCAACTGTCAAATAACAAAACAAAATCCTTAAAATCAATGTCTGTGTATGCTAAAAAGTTTCAAGAAGTCACTGTGGAATTGAAACCCTTAAATATACAGTGTTATTTAAAAAAATCCACTTTACATCAAATGATGTATTAGAATAAGTATTTTAAAAATAATTTTACAGTGATCTGTTCTTATATCTTTTACAAGCTAAAAGTGGGAATTCTTGTCAGAAGCAAATATGGCAACCATTTTGTTTCATCAAGAACAACAAATAAAAAAAAAGCAGTTTATAAACTCAGTCATGCAATATTTGTAAGTTAAACTTTATAACAATGTTTACAAAATTGAGTTTAACTTTTTGATAAGTTACGGAAAACAAATGTTAAGTTGATCAACAGAAGAAAGTTTCTATTCTAATATACACAAAATGATAAAAAATAATTTCTTAACTCCTCTGTAAATGGATGAAAATTAGACTTCAAAACACCATACCATTTTCACTGCCTTCAATCACTGAACTGAAGAATGTTCCCACCATTTTTTTATAGAATGAAGACAATACATCTCTTCTCTGGGGAATTGTTAGAAACTCTCCTACAATCATAACATCATAACTTCTTTAGATTAAGTAATCATAGGAACTGTTACTAACATTTAATTCTGTTGAACTTATTGGCACATGCAAACTGAAAAAATTACAGGTACTATCTGCATAAGAAAGATAATTCAGAAACTATTGTAGATGATAGAAGTAATAAAGTGCTTAAGTACATCTTTTTTTTAAATGAAAAGTTGTACATTTGGTACACAGAAATCACAATGTAACTATGAAAACAAAAATAGTATAAAAATGTCTTTATTGTCTAAATTAATAAAAAAAAACTTCAATCACATCAATATTCTGCATTTCAAATGGCAATTTATGACAAAAATCAACTGAACATACCAAAACTTTGGGTCTGTTACCCATTACTATAAACAGTCCAGATGATATATGAACATATTGTGGGTTTGATGAGGAAAGCACCACATTTGGCAAGGTTCTAGTGTTTGACAAACAATATTAGCTATGCAACCACCTTGAAAATTAAAAATGGCTGTCACTAGTCTTCAAATAATTAAATATGTTGAATTGAAAAAAAATATATATTAGAACTACTAACCAAGTACTGTGAAAGTACTTCAACTTGTGGATACCAATTTTTGTGTATAAGTGAAAAAACACAATTTTGTGGATTCTTGAATTCACGGTTTTCAGGTTTTCAGTATACACATCAATGGAAATCTCCTTTTCCTTGGGAACTGAATTTCCTGGTTTGGTCTACCCAGGAAAATCATGAATATTGGTACCCCACGAACAATAGTACTTTTAGATTAATAGAAAAAGAAATAAGAGCTGTCTCCCTTTTCCTCTCTTGGTACTAGACGTACATACAAAGTAACATTTGTTTCAAGTGTTAGTGTTTTTATAACTCACCTAAAGGACCACTTGATTCAATTTTAGGGCTTGTGCTTCCTAAACACCTGTTGGTCTCTGTGTTGATCAAAAGAAAACTGAAAGGAATAATTTTTATTGAATATTATCACTCAGTACAGTACAATGTCAACCCCAATGGGCATCTTTCAAACACATTTTTTCCAACTGAATTGTTCCTTACATAGAAGAAAAATTGTAAAGCACGATACTTCCTGGTACATATGCATTTAGTAATGTATCCTTCCTATATTATAAGTACCTAACTGTAAGAGCAATGTAAAATTTGGGGACTTCCAATAGAGGTCATACAAGGTGCAGAAAAACATGTAAAGCTAAAAATGCTTTTTCAGTCAATAACCCATTCTTTTTACAGATCTGTATTTTGGAGAAAATACAAATTCATCACCCTTTTAATTAATCCAAATCAAAACCGATAACTCTTGCTAAGTACGTAAGGGCCAACTTGTGAAAATGGGTCTGTCACTCGAAAACAGCCATTTTTGTGCATTTCTGGTCATTATTTGCTACCTGTGGGGTTCAAAGGGAACAAATCAGGAACCAAAGCACATTCATCCTACAGCCTGAAGACCGTGAAGGCTACTGAAGCCAAAGTGTGTAACAGTCACGAGTGGGGGATCAGGAGCCCCCTGAAGGGTCACTTGTGTGAAAAAAATGAGGATTTTTTTCCAATTTTTCGCCTCTGTTTGTCCTTTAACCGGAAGTAGTCAATACAAGGGTTTGACATCAAAATGGTGGCTACAGAAATCATTCTTATTTAGATTCCATGCGAAATAGAGTACTACAAATTAATTCTGCTCTGGCGAGGGTCCTAGAAATGAACCCTACCCCTAAAAAAATCTCATTTTTTTCGACAGCAGAAACTTGTGACCTCTTCTTTTAGCTTTCAAGTCATTATTTATTAACAAACTCTATATCAGATAGCCTCATTTAAAACACAGTCACGCTGCTTGCAGATGGACACAAATTGCACTTTCCTTAACTCAGATGTACACTGCCAGAACCGATAAAGCTGAAGATGGTCCAATCCTGAACAGGTCCAGGCGTAGCACGACAAGGGTTAACAAAACAATATCACAATACATCAGCATTTCAGGTGTCAATTTAAGTAAAAGTCTGAGGTGTAAAATATATCGTAGGTTTGATGCCAAATACCTTCTTAGATTGTTGCATCAGAACTGACAATCAGTTTTATACTAAGGACTTCATGTGAAAAGCCACTGATGGTGCCTTATGTAAGGCTGGTCCTCCATACAGAGTACTGAACTCACCATTGTATATTTGGATCTAGTTCTACAGATGCTGAAAAATTCCTGGGTGTTATGGATGAAGCTGATATCAAGGAATCATAAGCTGGTCTCCAGAATCTGCCAACCTGAAACAGATTTGGCATCCTAACAAATGCTCTGCTAAATGCCATTTTTTGAAGTTCTGAAAAATATTTGTTGGGCTTTAACTAATTTTAATATATAGAAGATTCACTGGCTTCCATGACTGCAGGGTTAACACAGGACTTTTACATAAGCATTTCTCCTGGCAAAATTCTAAATAATTAAACACATAACTCTTTTTAAGTAACTCAAATCCAACATGTTCAAGGCTTTTTTTTCATTTCGTAATACAAACAGTACCTCTCTTTCCAATTCAGACAGACTTGGTGATTGTCCACAGATCACACATACTTCACATTTCTTTGTCAATCTAAATGTCATCAACCTGTGTGGTACCTTAATTATACAAAATTATTGAACAAATATCTACATAAACAAATGTAAATCTTTCTATCTCTTTGAGTTGCTGGAAAATATCATTTATTTTTAATGATGTAATTCAGATATGATTGATTGAACTTTCAACAGTCTCATACATAAGAACATGAATTTATACATTTTATAAATCTTTGACACAAATTTTTGTCAAAATAATTCAATTCATCAACTGAAATTGTATTAGGATCAATGGTTTTCCAATTACATATCTTTTGTTATGTTTGAATATTGGAACAGAAACGTCAATATCAGATAAGCAAAAACCAAAGTGGTTCGGCCATGTAAAATAGTCATGTGACTGCAAGAAATTTGGATACTCGTAACCATAATAACTGTCCATACAGGATATCATTGCATGTTTATATTTGTTAGTCAATTGATATCCTTAGATATTCGGATGATATGATGTCATAGGTCTTTATATTCAAAATGACAAGATACATTTAAAATAAAATTGAAAAATATGAAATAAAAAATACATTGGGCCTCATAGGAGTTAATAAGTATGTTGAGAAGAAATATGGAAAGCAATTCCCAGAGTTCCTACACACTACAAAGAAAACATCTGCAGTTATTTACGGTAAAAAAAATGTCATTTTAATAATTGATTTAAAAAGGGGACTTGAAACAAACTATACTTTCAAAAATGTGGGAACTGTTGAGATATATTTTATAATTAAAAAAAATGTGACAGTTCCTTGAGGTCTAATCCTAAAAGTTACTAATGCATTTTGTTAATGTCAGAAATATCTAAATTATGTCTTGGTCTCAATTTACAATCAGAAGATAACTATATTGCTTTGAAGATATAGAGGCATTAATCAATAATTTGTCAGGAGCAAATGGAGTTTCCAGGCAATACATCAACATTCCTATTAAAAGGTATATGCAACTGGTGACATTAAGTCTTCAAATTCAATACAGCTATCTCTATTCTAATGCCAAATATACCCATATCTATGAATATGGGAACTAGTCCAATAAAACCTGTCTAAACCAAACCAAATTTACACGGTAGAGTTTGTTCAGTTGAGACAGGTATTTGTTTTTCCTGGGTTCAAAATACATTAAAATGTATAGGAGACTTTAATAAGTGTCTGGTTTAGACAGGGTTTTGTTTAATTTAGGATTTGATTCAGACAAGTTTCAATGTAATAATGTCTTACTGAACATAAAATTTTAAGGTATCAATCATGGAATCAATACCTCAATATTTCAGACATTTTCAAATTTATGGAATTAGACATTGCAAAATACAAGGAGTAACAAGGAATGTTACATGTACATTAGGATACTGTGAAACTATTATTGTTCATGGGGTACCAATTTTCATGGTTTTCATGGGTAGGCAAAACCATGAAATTTGGTTCCAAACGAAAAGGAGAATCCCATTGATGTGTATACTGAAAAAGCTCAAAACCACAAATTCAAGAATCCATGAACTTGTGTTTCTTCCATAATCCATGGAAATTGGTATCCACAAATTAACTACTTTCACAGTTATAAATTTATAAATTTTTAGTATCATGACTGGTTTATTTTTCAGATAATCAGCTGCTGAAGACAATTGTTTTTTTTCCAAAAGGAACTATTTCAATTTCATTTTTATTGGGTGATGTTCTTATTAAAGAGTTTCTTTCTTATGAAAAAAAAACCTGAGCAATAACTAGCCATTCAAAATGTGTTTTATCTTACAGTAGGATGGCTATCAGGAAGGAATACAGGGATATCCCTTGATGAACATCTCTGAAGTGATGAAACCAGTAAAGCTAATAACACAAGTTCATTGGCTGAGAGGGACCACCATTTTCTTGTTGCCACAACAACTTTGTCATCAATGAAGAGGCAACCAAAGGAACTCTCTGCTGCTTCTGTGAAAGCATCTAAAAAGTTCTGAAAAAAATAGTTTTAAGTCATGCTTAAAAAAGATTATATAATATACTTTGTTTGCAGGTCATAAAGACAGAATATTAGGCAATCATCAATTTCAGATAACAGTGCTGTGGCTGACTGACATAAACATGTGTACAAATATATCAGCCTTTTTGTGCTCAGGCTAGACTGTTAAATACATACATGTACAGACAACAGAAATACCAAATTGAGACTTTAGATTCATCAAAAATGTGTGATTCACCAGTTTAACCAAAATTTGTGTATACATGTAATAGTGTTTTGTAAATTAAGTACAGCTCTGCCTTAAAACCGTGCAGAAACTAATGGTTAGTGATTCATGTATATATTAATTCCAAGAATGTTTGGTTGGGAATCCTTCAAGATACCTCATAGAAACGATATACAACTATTAGAGTGCAATTGAAAATTGGTAACTGGAGATGTGAACACTTTTAAAAGTATGGGAAAATGTCCTGCCACTATCACCAGTCAAAATGTATTTCACAATTTAGTGTATAGCAAAGGAAATGAATGTAAGAAGGGTTGTTTTTAGGATTAACTAGATATCATAGAGATGGCAGCCATCTCTTAGGACCCCGCTGGTTGAAAATATATTTTTAAATATCCACTGTTTAACAGGAAATATTGAGAACTTGGTAAAAAATTGGTCGATCGAAACAAAACGTACACATGACTTAAAACTCATCATAATTGACACATGATTGACTTGCGTACCAAATATAAGTCCAATATCTGCATGCGTATGGAAAAAAAGTGCAAAAAACTGTGATTTTAGTGAAATTTTGGAATTCCAAGGGCCGTAAAAAATCAGTGGAGCGAAACGAAACATACACTTGCGTTGTAACTAATCATACTTGACACATATACACAACATTGGTCCATTATCTGCAATATGAGAAAAACTGTGATTTTTTGGAATTCGTAACTTGGTCAAAAACCAGTGGCACTATATCATGATCTAAAACTGCATTAAATGTCAATGTTCACACGATGTATCTACAAATTTGTTCCGCGCATGATTATAGCCCCAAATTGACCTAGATTACCCTGCCTTTTTCAGAAACTGTAGAAAACACGAATTGAATACTGTCTAAGATGATGCACTTTCATTTGATACTTTCTACATATGGTAACCCACAAATGCATTATGTCTCCCTATTATAATGATGTACTTTGTAATTCCCCTCCCTTTCTGGGTGGATCACATCCATGAATTGCAGTAAAACATTGAATAAACAAGCATTCTGACAGTATTGCTGATGCAATACAGTGTCACCTTTCAGCCATAAGTTCCATATAAACCATTTTGCTGCAATAATATTTAAATTTAGTTTGTAACTTGTCATGATACGACTAGCTAACAAATATGAAATCAATTGGATGAGGCGTTACAAAAAAAAGTCCAGAAAACATGTCCAAGAGCCATAACTTCTGTAAAAATCGTTCAACCATAACGTCATTCAAACCTAACTTGTAACTTGTCATGATAAGACTATATATAAAATATGAAATCAACTGTATGAGGCATTACAAAAAAAATTCTGGAAAACATAAAATTTCATGAAATTTTCTATGTCTAAGGGCCATAACTTCTGTAAAATTCGTTCAACCGTAACGTCATTCGAACTTAACTTGTGACTTGTCATGTTAAGACTATATACCAAATATGAAATCAATTGGACGAGGCATTACAAAAAAAAGTCCGGAAAACCAAGTGTGACTGACGGACTGACAGACTGATGGACGGACAGAGTGCAAACCTAAGTCCCCTTTGGTATTTGCCGAAAGGGGACAATAAAACAAATATTCTTTAATTTAATGGTAAATATCTCTGTTTTGTGAGATTATGTCTAGCTTTTATTTTTATAAATATGCACATAACTGTATGGTTTGAGTTTGCATATAATCAGACACTTCATAGATATGTATGGTCAGACCATATCAGTAGGTGTATACAGTCTGACCAGTACCAGTATTGTCTAAATGTGTATATGATCTGTAACTTATCAATAACCTTGCACAGTCTTCATCTACAAGTTTATAACATTTTCTCTTACTTGAAGGATGGAACTCTCTGGTACTGCCATAGTCTCTACTGTATTGGTTAGGGTGCTGAAACTAACAGGTACTTCTACCAACTTATCTATCAACTGGTTACATATCTGTAAAACATAACACAACGTTAAGAACACTTCCAATGTTTGAGTTGTCATTTTAGATGCATGCAGTAGTGTAGTATTTTGAAATACAACATATCACATCATATGATAACCATATGAATATCATATGATTCTCATATGTTAATTTTGGCTTGAAAACATATCACAATCATGTTTGTGAAAAACATATGATTATCAGATGATAATCATGCAATTATCATATGTAAACTGAAACATACTTGTATGATTATCATATGGTGCTCAATTTATATGATAATCATACGATGCAAACCATATGATTCTCCTGTGTGGCACATTTGCCTGTGTAGGTTCTAATTCATCACATAAGACCAGGACTATTTTTCCAATGATGACCAACCAAAATGATAAATAAACAACCTTTGTTCTAAACTACAAAAATTTTTTGAAAGCATCACTAGCCAAATGAACCAAACAAAATGTAACACTTCTTAATGTCATCAAGTGCAACAATGCATGTCCAAGTTGGATATATTGGATATAAAAAAGAAACGGAAAAGTGAAATTGGAATGCTGTTTAAAAGCATGTCTGGTTAAAGCTGAAAAGGTTAATTGTGTTTCAGTTCATTATACAATTAAAACTAGATCTGAAATTCTGTGTCAGAATTCAGTGTGGACAGCCTACATTGTCACTAACACAGTTTTGAAGTTCCATTCAGGCACATACAATATTTCCCTGGATAAAACAAAAAATGTTGATAAACAATTTCATTGGTATTAAGCTAAATTCCATTAGGGCCAGTGGTTATTGGAGCCACAAATAAAGTTTTTGGGTAGATTCTTCTTTATTACTGTTGACACATTAGTAATGGGTTTGAAATTTTGTGTTTTAATTCGTGGAGATTAATTATTGTGGCTTTAACATTGAAATATTATTCTTCATATATAGATTTAACCACATATATTGTTTGTTTTTTTTATTACTGAAAATTATTACCCTCAAAGGAAATTTAGTTCCCGCAAATATATTTTTCTTTCACAGTATTCACAGTACCTTCAAATCTTTCTTAAACCTTTCAATATTTTTGATGTTCGTGACTTCATCAAGGCCACATAACAAGACAACTATTTGGAAGGCATAGTTCAGTAGGTTGGTCATGTGACAATCATCTGCCATATCATCCTGGGAAACAGCAATCATGGTTACACTGAAATACACCACAACCATTGAAGTAATGATCAGAGAAAACGTCTACGTCACACAAGCTGTCATACAAATATAAAACTAGCCTTCAACAGAGAGCATGACTTAACACTTAATGGTAAACTCTCATTGCTCGATATCCCAAATCATAGGGGTTCAAATTTACCTTCAAGAACTAAAGGTCCTGGATCAACAGTCCAACAAAAGCCTACAATTAAGTGTCAATTAAAACATGGGTAAGTCCACAACAAAGTTATATGAAATTTCAAAAGTCCTACATTGTAGGTCAGAAAATGAAGAACACAAGAGTAGGACAATCTAATTACAATTGCATACACAGTGACATAATGGAACAATTCATATATTTAATTT
This sequence comes from Perna viridis, assembly GCA_037379345.1. NCBI lineage: Eukaryota > Metazoa > Mollusca > Bivalvia > Mytilida > Mytilidae > Perna > Perna viridis. The sequence continues at coordinate 21,991,276 of CM074518.1, read as the reverse complement.
TAATTAGATTTAGAAGTAGGACTGCCATTAATTTAAACACATGCATCATAACAGATTGACTGATGTACGCAAGCTATTCATGATCATCTACTTTTTGTTTGGAAATCAGTTGTCTGTAATTGTTTGTTTTCAGCTCTTTGAACATGTATGTACCTTTCTTTTCAAATTTTTTACAAACCACAAATGTACAAGTATTCAGTGTTACTTTTGACCAATATTCAGTCTGGTAAGGTTTGTTCAGTGTACTTCCATAACATACAACAAACTTTGACATATTTTCTACCATTTCTATGTCAAGTTTTATTGATAGTGTTACATATACCTTTCATGGTAAACTTTCCAAATAACCTTAGCATCATCTGTGGTAGATGCTAGCAATTCTATGTCCTGGTTAGCACCAAACATGTGAACACCATTAAGAGAACCAACCACAGGGAATGGGAGCTGTAAATCATTAATAAAAATATATAATACAAAACATAAATAGCAAAAAATGTCTCACCATAACATGAAGTTGCTCATATTGTGCTACATAGCAGGTACTACGTTTACCCCCACCCTTAAGGAAGTTGATATTGATGTTGATATTTGAAATCAAACCCAGTGGGAACTGACAAGGTGATCCAATCTTCATGTACATTCATTTATATCTTACACTGTGGTTGCAAATGCTGCAAAATGGTTTATGAGGAGATTTATCTGAGATTACACTGCAATGTTCTCCCCAGGCGTCGGTTTCACAAAAAGTCGTAAGTGTGAAATTGATCGTAAATCATGATGTCACAATGCTATTTTAGTCTATGACGTCATTACTTACGATCAACCTTACATTTAGGACTTTTTGTGAAATCGGGACCAGGCCATTATAGTGCTGTACTTTGCAGCACTATGATTCCTTAGCACTGTACTATCAAGAATTAATTTTACTTAAAATGCACTATGGGCACTGTGCTATAATTTTGGATGAAGGCCACAAGAGTTGTGCTGTGCCAGTAAGCATTGTGCTATTTAAAAATTATGGTGAGAACACTGCATTGTAGGTGATCGTTTTGTATAACAGAAACAAAGCATTACCAATGAATAGGATTGCCTATAGTCAGTGAACATTTTCAAAGGGCCAACCCCAATGTCTATGACATGCTGGTGACTGTCCTTCTAGAAACTTGAAAATCCTGATTTTTCATTCGTAAGTATCTTCAATCATAGAAATTAATTGTTAAAAAAGCTATCTATTCAAAATATCATTTAAAAGAACAATTTTTATTCATAAAGAAGATAGTCGAAACCGATTTTGAATTAGCTTTCTGGTTTCTACTTAAGTTTACCAATGGCAGCTATGAAGTGTCACTTTGCTATGCTTCCTAGATCTCAAAGTGCCAGGATCATTATAGTACATTTTCACTTATTTTCAATTATTTCAATCTTGAAATTGGTGATTTCTCCACAAAGTTCAAGATCTACATTAATAAGGATATTTGATTGTCTTAGTCTGGGATGGAAGTTTGTGTCTTTTCATCTTTACCCTGATATTGCCATTTGTTATACAGACTTTCCTTTTAGACTATTCCTTTTGACAAATGGCCAGATTTTTTCAGTTCAGTAATTTTATTATTTCCCTTTATTCATTTTTCTTTTACAATTTTTTTTAATTCCCTCTATTAATTGTTATTCTCTCTTCAAGTCCTATTAACTCACCTGACCAGTGCTCGATAATTTTTAGTAATGTTTGGGCAAAATTATGATGTTTTTAATTTCACTGCTAACATTTCATAAAGTCTAGGTACACAATAGTTCCATCAATCTTAATGAGACGATTCTAAAAGGGATTTACTTCATTAACTGGCTAATTTGATTACAACCACTGAAAATTCCAAAATTGGAGCATCACTTAACCAGTGCTTGATAATAACAATAAGCCTTGAAAACAGTCACATTAGAAAAAATTACATACAATGTACTTTGTCATTAAGAAAAGCGTTCTAGGATCACCAGGGCCTAGTGCAATATATGTGTGGGAAAGTTGCTCACTATGTTCAAATTACCTTTTTGTAACTAGAAAATCTGTATTTTTTTTAAAGGATTTTGTTAAATTTGGAAAGTTAACTTTAAGAGTTCAAAAGTACCTAAATTTTTTTAAACCTAAAACACCGTACAATTTTCATTTTTCTGATAAATATGCAACTCATTTAAGAGATTAATTATTCACATTTGAAAAAATTGAAATTTTCGGACAACTGAATCAAAATGGTTTTTAACAAAGCAATGGCATCAAAGGCATCAACGAGGGTCTGATTGGTTTTACTGTATAAAATTGTGTGGTTGAGCACTTTCTTCTTCAAAAGAACTACTTTTTCAACGTTAATGTAATTTACCTATTGGTCAAAGAGTAACCTTCTCCGAAGCCTATGTGAATATATCAATATTTATTGTTGAAATTATCGTTTGCCATACAGCCCACCGCACACTCATGATCATTTTCCTATTGAACTTTTACATTGGATCATGATGAAAAGAAAGAGTAATCAAGGGAACCAAGGATCTAGCGGAAATTAAAAGAAAGTAATCCAGTGACAAAAACCAAACATGGAAAACAGACATACACAACACAGAACATTAAGTAACTCAAATAATACATACAAAGAAAACCCTAACCAAAGGCATAAAATACATTTGTACATCAATTGTAGATATAGAGCCTGCGCATCACTCTTTTATTTAGAGAAAATAGCAAAATAGAAACCTATCTTTACTTAGAGAAGTACATGATGTCAGCAAATTCAACATAGAAAAAATACTACCACAGTACAAATGTTTGGTATGACCAGTAATTGTAAACTCTGCCCAGTTTCGCAAATAGCTGACACCAAAGAATTACAGAAACTTGACAAGATACGGAGAAAAGCCCAGACACAATGCTTAGACATACCAACCACAGCTGGAATTGAAGCTATATACTTTATTTCTGCTAAATACGATATTAATGTACAGTTGTTGAAGAACAGAGATTGAAGTACAAATAGCCAACAGACAAAAAAGTAAGAAAGATACAGGAGCAGTTTCAAGGACTGGCGTACCGGGCGTACAACCCCTAAATCGGTAAGAAAATAAACTTTCACCACAAGTTTCACCCCATAATATGTTTTGCCTTGCTTTGCACGCCATTCAATTTAATTTACGCCCCCCTAAACTCAAATCCTGGATCCGCCCCCGAGATAAATACTGTGAGGAACAAAGTTTTAAGTATAAAAGAAAAAAAAAAGCAAGAGAGATAAATACAAAGTAGCATATAAACGGATGGATAAAATCAGGGTGATGAGTATATGGCTAAATGAGAGAATCCATTTTCTTATTGATAATTTTGATAAATTGACACAACTTGCGGAGTGCAGACATTTTTGTGATATTCATTAGTTGATTGAACTTTCAAATATTGCAATTCACTAAAAACTTCTTATCTATATATATTTTTGTCTAAAGATTGAACCCTATATAAAACCTTTAGACCTGCACATAAAGGAAATATCAAAAATACAACCAAAGTCAATACAAGAACCTATAAAGAAACAACTACAGAAATAGCAAAAAAGGTAATAATTTGACAGAATTCAGAGCATTAACTTCACAAAAAGTCTTAGGTGTGAAGTTGATCGAAAGTAATGACGTCACAACAGAAAATATTGCTACGTCATAACTTACGATCAATTATACACTTATACACTTAAAACTTTTTGTGAAATTGATGCCAGAAACCATTTGGAAAAACAATAAATCAAGCAGACAAAATGAAAAATGCAACAGTAATCAACATCTTCCAAACTGAACCAGAATTTGGGCATGATATAAAAAAGGAGCAGAGAAAAATATAGAAATAAAATGGCAAAGAAGGACAATTAGAGATACTGCAAGGGTAGAGAATTATTTGAGAAACTTCCAACCATAAATCTTAAACTGCTATTCGATCATTCAAGCAAAAAGATGTTCTTCATATTAAATTCAACTACTAAGAACAGGATACTCAAGGCTTAACATTACAGACATAAAGTGGGACAAATTGACTCTACACCACTTACCCAGTGTGGACAAATCAGATACTCATTTTTATTAGAATCAGAATGCCAACTACATGAGGAAGAGAGACGAAAGATGCTAAAAAAGAGTCTCAAACTATCTAGGAATAAAAAAAATAACATGACCAGCCTACACGTACTAACACCACAAAACAACAGAATAGACAAAAACAAGCTGAAGCAAAAGACGCTTGCAGACCCTCAATTCTTTATCCATTCAGAACATGTGCAAGCACTTCGAACATGTGGACCTGTGGAAAAAAATACTAGGAGGAAAACCATCACAAACAGAACCATTAGTGCCCTTAGGCCTTAAGATTGAGGATAGTGGAACAATAGGAGAGTTCGTCAATCTCATTGGTGATATCATATTCACTAATTCGTATATCATTAAGTGTCATATAAACAACTACATGTAAAATAACATATTAACAATTTCATGATTATAATCCGAATTTTCAAATCCTTATAACTTTGTTATTTTAAATCCAATTTTGGTTCTGTAAAATGTTTCATTTAGATAAAATAATTCATACTTTGTATGTGAATTTATCTCTCTTAAACTTGAAAAATAAATTTGAAATGATATTTATATGTAAACCTCTATTTTCATCTTAAATTATCTTTAAAATTTTATGCTCATATAGTCTAACTACTGAATATTTACTTTAAAATTCCATGGATAAAGAGTTTTACTGGCAGCCTAGGGAACCAAAAGAATTTTTCAATTATCTTTAAAAATGAAAAAGTAATGATGATTTGAAGTTGATGCCCCATGCCATTCAATGGATTTTTTTTGCAAACCGAAACCAAATCACAGGTAAGCAATGACATCACGAAAAATTCTCCTATACAAAACAGTTATCGAGCAATAGTCAAGGAAGCCTATGGATACACCAGTTAAGAAATGCACAATGACTTGGTTTAATTAATTCACATTGAAACACATTTCGCTACAGTTATGACAATGTTGTTACGAATGTAAACATCATAAGGGGAGCGACTCGGAACAGGTTTACGAAATGTGGCGGGAAAATTGTATCAAGTAACGTAGTAAACTTTTTAAAAAATGTTATTATACTGGTCTATGAATCTAAAAAAATAAGAAAAATAAACAATCGATCTGTCAATTCAACCAACTGGTTTTAAACAACTGGACATTCGTGTAAACAGTGGAACTCCACCGCCTGTTGTCAAACACAAAATGTAGGTCGCCATTCTTCCCAAATAGATCTACATACGCATGCGCTTACTTACCACAATTTACGAATGATGGGTAAAAGCATGGCGATGAAAAGGCAGTAAACAGGATCTGTCAGACTTTGAATGAGGATTTCGGTAAGTTTTAAGGCATGACAGCGTTTCATTTTAGTGCATACCAATCCCCTTTTTATCGAACTTTGATCGCTATGAATGTGAAGGAATGTTACTGATTTTGATCAATGAAATCGCATGTTTTATTGGAGCACGTGCCGTCGACTTGGTTATTGATGCATTTTGTGTATTGCCGCACGACAGATTTGTCTGATGACCTAAGCTGCGACATTTGCGTCTCAAATTATGTAATGTGTCATATTTAGACAAGAATATGTTCAGTTTACAAAATATTGTTTAAACTGGTAAATAAATGTTATTTCTAAATGAACAAAGAAAATTACGCGCCGATCGTTATATATTAGTCATCAAGTATACTATATTTACTCAGTTCAATAACAAAGAAATTTAGCTGCTGTATTGATCGTTTTGGGACTCAATTAATAGTTCTTCAACAAAGCAGTGCATACAAAATTTGATTTAACATCTCCATCTAGTTTCTTAAGATGGGTTGTTGGAAATTGTATTGAATTTTCAAGACTTTATCATTTATTGACAAAAAGTATTTGACATTTTAAGGGAATTATTTGTGTATTGCTTTGCATTGTTAGAATGACAAAGATGTGACTTAATGTTTCTTTGTGTTTCTTCATTAGTCATTCTCCTTAATTTATTCATGGAAAACTTCCAAATGGAGCATTGCTTTACCATAAAAAGTATTGGTTCCTTTAAAACATATTTAGATTTCCCATGATTGATTTTATTTTGATACACATAACTATTAATGGCAGTGGGTTAGAAATATCCATTCTGTTATTTATGGCATGAAATAATAAAATGAAAGTTTATCAATATGATTGAATGTCTTATTAAACATTTATGTATATTTGCCAGGATGAAAGGATTTAATTTGATTTATTTTTATATGCATTTTAAAATTTCAATATTAAGTAATCCAACATCTTTCAAGTAGTTTTAAATTATCAAGTTCATAAGAGTTTTTTTATTCTTTAATGCAGATACATTGTACATGAAGATTGAAGTCAGTTATTATTTAAAGGCCAATTAAGTTTGAAGTCCCAGCACTAAAGGCAGCATTTAAAAGTTTCTGGTACTGAACTGAAGGTTTGTAGTGAATTTGCATTTTTTCAAAGATTGAAATCTGTCTGAAATGATACACATGCTTTTTTAAAGAATTGTGGAAAAATCTGGCATATTTGTTGGTCCTTAAATCAATACCTCATTTAACTTTATTTGTACTTTTAGAACTGTCAAAATTTGGTGTAGACATTTATGAACAGTACAATACATTTGTGAAATGAATTTTTACTATTTCTCTTTGACTCCAGTCATCCCTGTACTATTACAGTAATTACATTCACTAATTCTTTCATCAATTTTCAAAGCTGAACATTCCAATGATTGTCTTTGGTTTCTATGTATTTGATAAGATATATCCCAATGCATTGTTACACTCCCACGAACAAAGTTTAGGTTATTATAGAAATTTCCCTCTCTGTCATTACTCCTGAACTGGTCCAGATATTATGAAAAAAATATGGTAGGTTGGAAATAATTCAGGAATGAATATTAAAAATTAGGTTATTTCAAATGGACAGAAAAATATATAAAAGTCATTCTATATGATTAAATTTCAGTATCCAAATTAACCTAGTAGATCGTACAAAAATGTCACATTACAAAATTTTGCCCTTGGATGGATGAAATTTCTTAACCAGTGAACAAGCATGTTTCTTCTGAAATTAAATTGTAGATGTACGAGCATTAAGAATTATAATTACTGTGGGGGAAACAGAAGGTACATGTAGTCAATCCTATTTGAGCATTGGTTTCACTAAGCACCCAATATCAAAGCAAACACAAAAATTGAATTCATACACTGTCACAGGACTGGTAATAAGTGAAAGACATTTTTCCTTATAACACAATAAAAAATGGGCCAAAAGCAAAATAAAACAGGAATGTCAGAAAGGCCCTTATGCCATGAAATGTAAGCACAGTTTCTTAATTTGACAGATTGAAGTGTTCATATGTCACATTTTTTATTATAAACCTAACTTCGTCTAACATAATACTAAGGTCCTTAAATATAATTAAGATCAATTTCAGTGTAAATTTGATATACTATTCAGGAGGTATAGTCCCTTTCCCATAAAAAGGGAATGTGTGAGTACATGTATCTTAGATCCCAACTTAACACAACTGACCCGTTTCGATTAAGTGTGTAACAAAGTACTTCTGTTTATTTGGATGATTTTTATTGAATTCTATGAAAGATCTACAGATAATATTTACAAGAATCTGTTTGATGATTCAGTACTTTATTCACTGATGGAAATAAAGAATAAACCTTTCTGAAAAACGGACAAAGTTCCGTGAGGACTACACACTTATTTTCAAGAGTGAAATATTTTAGACTTTTTTCCATTCTTAAGTGAAAGATTTTCTATAAGAAAGTGAAAGGTCTGCTGTAAGAGTGAACATGAATATGGTAGGTCCAGGATTTCATTATATTACAGAAGTCCTCCATCAAAAATTGAGGGTCCCAGACCTTGGATCAGTGCTAGTTTGAACCTGGTTCTTACAACTCAAACATGCTTGTTCAAAACTACCGACTGATACATTTACACTTAGAGGATCCATCTAATACTATTATTGACCACTATTTAATCTTTTTTATCTGCAGAAATTCTCACAGCATGTTTTAAAAATTTGGAATTTTTTTTTCATCGAGAGGTATCTGCCCAATAATTGTTCATTTACATATGCATTTCACAAGGAAAATATAACTCATTTAACGTAATATATATTGTATATCTAGTCCCTGTAACTCAGTTCTGCCAGTACAGATAGTGATATTGTAGTAATAAAGTGATAGGCTATTCTGGCTATGTTTCATTCTGCGCCTGATTTATACAAAAATTACAACTTATTGGCATACTTAATGCCATACCTACATGTACATGTACAAATAAGTTGGTAGGTATTGTCAGGATTTGAAAAAAACAAACAACATGCGTTAAGTTTGACCTAGTTTGTTTCTGTTTCTAAGTATGGTATTTCCATTGATATAGTGTTTTGCATGTTACAGAGCTTGCTAATATTTGCATGAAAGTTAATTAACAATTCCAGGCTAGGTAAATAAATTTATCTAATATGCATTAAAGTTATTATCACCGTGATCACTTTTTTTAAATGCAAACAAGAGTTGGATGTATGAATCACATGTCTCGTGAATCATATTCATGATAAGTCACTTCCATTATCCTATAAGAAATAAAATATTACTGCCATTGTCTGTAAACTGAACAGATGGGTTCTCAAGTTTCCCCATCTATTTTATTGATATACCTTTGAAAGTAATTAGATTTTTACATTAAAGTGTAGCTTCCACTAGCTATTGAATCAGACACTGCAAACTGTCATACTGCTTTGTTCAAAGTCAAATGTTCAAAATTAATAAGACATAAATTAGACTGGTTCCTTTAGAGTTTATGTGTGTTTTTATGATGAGGTATTTGCTTTACTAAGTGTTGACCTGCAGTGGTCAGTGATTAAGGGTAGGATACCCCGGTCAGAGGGTCAGTCTTTATATCCATAACAGTAGCAGGTGCCCCTTCATGACCAATCAATAAAAGGAAGTTATATTTAATCGTAATAAAGTGGGCTGTATGTCTATATCTAAAAGGCCTTGTTATTTCAAAAGTTGATTTATTCCAGTTTCTTTGTGTTCAGTCTTTCAGCCACGTAATTACGCTTGCATAAATCGTCAGAGCGGAAAAGTTTGATTACAAGTTTCTAAGTATGATCTGATGAAAAATAATATAGAAAGGCCTGACAGATTTTCTGATAAGTTTTTGATGTCTTTGTTTAATCACATTTATCCAGAGTATAGAAGTTGAAATAAGTGTCCAGATGGTGAAGTACGTGACAATGTATTACTCTCGCCATAGCTCGGTCCTCGGAGCTTTCCGTCATTGCCAATAATTGTAACAGCAACACTACAGATGCTGGGTGATACTTTCCATGTAAGGCATTCATTTGTAATTGTTAGGTATTAGGTTAACAATAGCTCAAAGAACTGCTTTGGTGTCAGAGTCCATCAGCTGCTCAAGTTATTGTTATGTAAATATAGATAGTCAAGGGGGGACCATCTATCCTATTTTCCACTGTATAGAATTTTTGAGAGTAAGGGTTTTATTTTTGATGAATATTTATGTAAACTTTTTAAGTGCCATTTTGACACTTTTACAATTACATGTCATTATGAAGCAGTGGATATTTTTTCTTCTTCAGATAAATCAGTTTTTTTTATCAAGTAAGCTTGAATTTTTGCTAATTGTATCAGAAGATGATTGGTATGAGAACATGAAAGTTGAATTAGATGATAACCTATCTCGGTATAAAACTTTAATGTCATTAGTTCACTGTTTGTTGTTGCATAGCAGTATTCTGCGGAGACTATATATATATATTTAATTCATGAAAAAATAACCATTGTAGGTACCCAATACTGGTATAAAAAATGCTAGTGGGCATCATCCTAAATTTCAAGTTTTGCTCTATAATTAAGTTTAGATGCCAGCCACATTATGATGCTAACAGCTACTTTTTTAAGATATATTGAAATGATTTTAACTTCGAATAAACATTAAGTGCCATGAGGTACTTTCTCACATTTTGTATTGAGATTATTACAGACGTTCATATATTTCAGCTATTGGAAACCTCTTCATTCAATATATAATTAAGTTTTTGAGCTTGAAGCAGTTGGACATGTTATAAGATCTAACTATTGTATGAACTGATTTTACTATTGCAAGGTCAAGAAAACCTTAACTGATGCCCTGTAAAGCCCCAGGGGACCAGATCAGATATTGAAGTTTTATGTTGGTAATAATGACATTGCAGATACACTTTCATTGCACATTAAACATAATCATTAGGTTTCTGTGGTGAAAAGTTGAAAAGGTCAGATGTTGTAATTGTCCAGAGTAAAAGTGAAAAGGTCACTTATTATATGCAGGTATTATCTTGATAAAAATTGATGTTTAATTGAAAGTTAGTCCATAGGCATCTCTGACCTACTGATGTCATTGGTAATCTTGTCCTGTACACCTTCCTGTCAGACTTTGGAAGTTACTTTAAATCTCAAATGAATAATGATGGAGGAAGATGTTTCTTATTGAAAGAACAAGTTTCAGTTTTATTATTTTTGTTGGGGTGGGGGGGGGCAAAATAAATAAATTGGAGGGACAAATTTTAATTGGATTGGAATCAAGTTTTAGGTATATCTGATACTTTCATGTGAATTAAGTGATATAGACTATTTTTTAAGTGGAAAAAGTACCTTTTTGGTGTTGAGTGTTGTAATTTTTCTATGAAATTAAATCTTTTTTGTCCTCAATATAATTGTAAAACTTTACACAAAAGTTTTAAAAAGAAACTAAAGTAATTGCGTTGTATGTAATAGGAAGAATAAGCAACTAAATAAGGGAATTCTGTAATTTGAAAGCACTTTATACAGCTGTTATCTTTGTATCATTTGTCTTATCTATTCTGTTTAGCAGATTTCACATTAGATATTGGTAGGGATAATATTCATTATTATCATGATTGAAAGATAGCACCCTTGACTATTTATCAATGATGACCATTAAATTATTTAATTACAACCATATTAGGAAGTTATTAGTTAACTCTTTATTAGGGATTTTGTTTTTTGTGTTCTTTTTTTTTTTTTTTATGTGAAACAATGAAACAACACTTCATCAGGATACAACCTCTGACCTGATCGACAAAAAAATGTGTGTATTTCATTGTGTCTTCTTTTAAATATCCTTTCATGCTGTATTTAAATACTTTTTTTGTATTTCTGTGATTGTGTGATGCGTTTTTTTAATTATATGTACTTATCATTTGATATTTAAAAAAAAAAATTGGGACTACATTAAGATTTTTAGACCCTAAAAGCCCATTATTGTTTAGTAGAGAAGAAATAGGCTTGGTAATTGTTAGGCATACCAGAAACAATTTTTTTTTTTGTTAGGTACATAAGTGTTTTTAGCCCTTATTGGCAAATTCAATATTGCAATATGATAGTTGATAAAAACTTATCTATTTGATCTTTCTAACCTTGACAGGTAGACGTGCGCGTTACTTACTAAGATATTGCTATATCCCATAATAAACAGGAAATAGGAATTGTGTTACTAGGTAAGTAGATACCTTGTTTGGTATTATTGGTGACATCTCAAATCTTTATTTTTTACTGTGAGGACTGTGATTTTAAGTTGAAAATAAATTAAAGTTCAGAGTTCTTTGGAATGCCGGTAAGAAGCACATAGTGCCTTTTCATTCCCACTGACTCAAGGTGCCAGTCTGGAAGAGTTTAGTACAGTTCCTGAAATCTGCGAAATATTTGCTAATGGATGTTAAACCATTAAACCAACAGATTATTGTGGTCAATCCACACATTAGGAAAAACTTTTCTGGATCACTTTGTATTCAAAATAATTGTCTGGTCCACTTTATATTCAAAGTAACTTTGTACACAAAAACTTTTGTTTTATTTCTATCACAACTTGAACAAAAAAAAAAAAGAAAAACGACAAATATTTTACAATTTTGAGTCTCCAAATAAGATCACTTTTTATTGGCTGAATTTCACATAATAAAAATTGGGTTATACCGGTAGTATGTTGAATTGTTGAAGGGTGGGTAATTGGTCAGGTAAATTACTTCTTTACTTGCCAACTACTAATCACAGTCTTTTGAGGTTTGTATCCAGCATCAGGTGCAGGTCCCATCTTGTGGAATCTGATTTCAGGCCTGTCGGACATCTTCCTGCTTATCGAAATTCTGCCATTTCTGCCTTGACCCATTTTATAAAATATTGCAAAAGGCAAGTTCAAGCTTATATTGAAATTATATAATTTATAAACCAATCAATCTGTAAGTCATTGAACCCAGTGTCTATTGTTCTGCAACCATAGGCTACATTAAATGCTACTTTGAAACCATATTGAAACTATAACCAATCAATCAATGAGTCAACTGTTGAACCTATTGTCAGTTTTGGTGATGGTTCTCTACTAGGCTGCATAAAAGGCTACTTTGAGACCATATTTTAACTACAATCAATCAATCAATCAATCAATCAATCAATCAAATCAATCAATCAGTGAGTTAATTGTTGAACCTTGTGTCAATTATGGTGATGGTTCTGCTAGGCTGCATAAAAGGCTACTTCGATACCTTAGTACTCCCAGTCCTTAATAGAGATGTTGGAAGATTACTTATTTTGCTGTTAAACAATTTGATGTGATTAAAAGCCTTTAAGAACAATGACATAGCTGCGAAGTGACATTTAGCATAGAGAGAAGTTTATTTTGTAGCTAGGCCTCATTGATTAAAGATTAAACTCTTAATGAACAAAATGTTTTTTTCTCCAAATTGTGTAAAGTTTGGAATTTCCAAAATCGTTGAAAATAGATGCGTAGATAAATTGATTGTAAAACATTATATAGATTACATTGGTATAACATAAAGAGGAAGTGAAGGATTGGCTTTGGAAATCTATGATATATTTTACATAGAATTCTTGGTATTGGCTGCCGCTTTAAAAAAAACTTGTAAATTTAATAGTTCACATCTATATTTATAAAAATAGAATAAGGGAAATAAGTATGTCACCATGGATGGAGTTCAACCCTATTTTGACTTCCCACTGTTATAAATGCATATCTTAAACTGTAGATGTCAGTTGACTATTAAGTATCAGTTAAAATTAAAAATCAGACAGAAGGTGATTCATGCATGTCAAAAACCTACTGAATTCCGCTTTATTTCTTGTTCAGAAATAGTTACTGATTACATAACTGGTCTTAGTTTTTTATTTGGTTGTTGCACTTTTGAGATAAAAATTATATAGATTGTATATGAAATTGGTACTTTGTAAGAGTTATCATTCTTGATTTGATTTCAGTTTGGTTGATTTTAGTGGGACAAGAATGAATAATTTTCTAAAAAGTGCAGATCTAATGCAGACATGATTATAGTTCTATGAAAGTATTGTGCTGATAGACTGAAAAATCATCATTTATTTGATTGGTTTTTCTTCACCATGAATCACTTTACCATTGGCAGTGCCTGAATTTTATGTGGACTTGTACTTAAAAAAACATATGGACAGGAAATGGTGGAAACATTATATGTAAACATGTTATAGTATTTTGGGGTAATGACCCCACCAATCAAAACCTTAATGTGATATACAACTAAGAGCAATGTTAAGCAAATTGTAAAATGTCTGAAGTGTCCCATCATACATAAAAACGGATAACCCCAGCAATTTAGTGCTTACTTAGCACACAGACCTGAATTCATGAAATTGTCGATCCTGTCAGTCCCGAAGTGCAAAATATGTGCTTGTCCCGATTCTTAAGCATCAAGGCAGGACCTATGTTTGACAGAATTAAGATTCCTACTGTGAAAGTACTATTGTTCGTGGGGTACCGATTTTCATGGTTTTCATAGGTAGGCTAAACCACGAAATTTGGTTCCAAATGAAAAGGAGATTTCCATTGATGTGTATATGGAAAACCTCAAAACCACGAATCTGAGAATCCACAAACTTTTGTTTCTTTCTTTATCCACAAAAATTGTTATCCACAAATTAAAGAACTTTCACGGTATTACATTGATTTTAACACACAGGACTTTCAAAATATATTGGCTTCAGAGAGAACATTTCATTTTGTAGATGCACACTACCTTTAGTTGACAGGTCAGATTTATAAATAGTTGAATTTGGGTTTGAATGAAAAGTACATTTTGTTGGTCTAAAAATGAAGTTAAGGTCAGCCCCTTTTCCAACCTTTGGGGAAATAGTCAATTAGAATTATCTTGTTGAACAAACAGACATGGAAACATGATGTTACACTTCCCTATTTTCTGGACCACTGCTCCAGGTGTAGTTCTATAGGAGATATAACCGAAGATAAAAGGAATCTATTGTTTAATTTAATCAGGGGATCATCTGCATCACAGATCCTATGTTAATATGTGATAGATACATATTTCATTAAAGATGCATAAAGTCTTTGATATTTTATCTGATATCCATAAAATCTATTTAACCAAATGGGTAAATCCAGTTTATTTTGGAAATTACCGATTTCATTATTTATTGGTGTAGTTTATGTGCATTAGAGTACTTCTGTATACCTGACACATCCAATTGTATACAGGTACATGCATTTGTACATTTGAATAGTTCTTGATTAATGGACATGTTTTCTCTTCAAACTTGTTTTTAGAATGAACAGTGTGTGTGAATGAAATAAATTCATACTACATGTACCTGTGTATTTTTACTTGTAAGGAAATGCAATTGATCCTAAGGTCTGTTATCAATTTTGGTTAAAATTTGGTTTGGTCAAGTTTTAGTTTAAAAAATAGCACTTTTCTTATTGCATATAATATGATAACTGATCAAGTGTGCAGTCTTCATTTGCAGAAAGACCTATAAATTATTACATAGTCAAAGGAGGTATAATGCTCTGATTTTCTCAAGGTCACACTGTCAAGTGTTGGTTATAATGAAACACTATGAAATTTATCAAATTCTGTCTGTCTACCTGTCCATTTGCTGTATAAATTAATGCTAACTCACTTTAATAGCGCAAAATTTGATAAATTTCATAGGAAAGTTTGTAAATAGACATGTGACAGAAATAAAAAAAAAATTGATGCCTTCAATGGGAGATAATCCAACTTAAGAATTTTTACATGGTAAGACCTGATAAACACAATTCTTTTTAAACCACTGAAGGGAATTGATGAAATTTTCATAGATAACGCATTTTATGCGTATAAGAATATAAAGAAAAGTTCAATGACTGCAAGGGGAGATAATCCATGTAAGAGTTTAACATTTAAATCTAAGTTTCCTTTCTTATATTACTTGCTCACAGATATAAAGTTAAAAAATGGAAGTCAGATTTAAAGTACCGGTAAACAGAATATTGTAGTTTAACTAGCTTTTTGTTTTGTATTTATGTATTAAATTGCATGCAATAAGTGTTGGAAGTAATATCTTTTCCTGTGATACTGAATTAACTTGGTTGTAAATTTTAGATGCTTTCCCAGTTCTCAAAGAGATTTTTAGCCAAAGCGATTGGATTATTCTTAATGTAAATCTTGTTGAATCAGGAGTTCAGAACTATCTTACCAACTTGTTCCTTACATTAAAATGTACTTGTCCCTTGAGACATACATAGTCAAGTTTCTTTTTCACCTAATTGTTAATCTGTTTTGTACAATCTAGAGGACAAATATTCTTATTGGTCTTAGTTGAATTAACACCTGTTCTAATGATGAATACTTACAATCATAATGATGTGTTTCCTTTTACTGCTAGCAATTGGAAGTAATATAACGTGACTGAATACATATTTGTTTTACTTAAATTACTATTTCAGCAATTCTCATTTGGCTTGCAGTTTCCATATTCGTTGATAAAAAGTCATATGGATGTATTTTTACCACGTTCATTTATTCACAAGTGTCCCAGTAGATTCTGTAAGTAGTCACAGAGCCTGTTATTTCAAATTAGATAATCTACCAATGAGAACTGGTTTCTGTAGGACAATAGTTCTACAGTTTACTACAAGATAGTAAAACAGGCTTTTATTCTTTGTATAGGCAGTTTTGGGTTGTTAAACTCATTTATAGCTCTGGAAATATATCAGTAATTAATGCTCCCAAACTCATAAATTTCCCTTCTATTGATTTTTACACAAAGTCAACTCATTTCGAGGATAAATTTCAGGATTTGAAATGATAGAGAGAACATTGATTTACATAAGTTTTGATTATAGCTAATACAATGTTATAATCTGTGCATAGAAGGCTTTGTGCAAGTTATTATGCATTATAAATTAGAGTTTTGAGTGTAAGTCATACATTTGTATGTATTGATTACACAACCTTTGGGTTTTGGCTTTGTTTCCAGCTTATTTATTTTTGATTAAACAAATTCCCTGAAACTTAATTAGAACTTTGAAGAAGAATATATGTACTTAATGACTTACTTCAAAATGGATCATTTACTTTTAACATTTAGTTTCTGTTAGTTTCTTATATCAAACTCATTTAACTCTCAAAAGTTTCTAGTGCCATGAATATCATTATTATATTGTAGAACAAACCGAGGTCTACATATTGGTGATCACGCAATCCCAATATCGGAATGTAGTACTTGCAGCAGTACATTAGCCATAAAAGCTCTGGTTGCTAGTAAATTTATGCAATGTGCTACTTGTAGTACGTAGTCCAGATAGGCAATGTAGTACTTGTAGTATATATAGGCCAATTAATGTAGTGGTAGTTTTATATGTAAAACTGAACATCACATGTGAGACTTATGATAGACATTCAGTCAATCCAGAATAGGTATAAGACAACCCTGCAAAATGGGACAGGGAAGTGAATTCAAAGTGAAAATAACCTTTAAATTGATTTAAAATTAAAATATGCAATCCAAAAACCAAGAAAAAAATTTTTAAATTATTTTCAGTGTCTAGATCTGGTATGCTAATTTTTTAATTTTTTTTTAATGGACTACTGTTTTGCATATCCGATCTCGACCCTTTCCGTTATCATCACTTTTTTAATGCCTTGACAAATGTAAGAAAAGTGTTTAAGTGCAATGCTTGGTTGTAGGCTGTAGTACAACATACACTAGAGGTAGTCTTTATTATAATAAAAACTAACCCAGAATTGCTACTTATTCAGGACACACACAAATATTTGTGATTAGTCTCAATAATGTCAGCTTCTGTTCAGTATATGGATTTGTAATTAAGTTTACAAATATATATGTAAACACTTGACTGGCTTCTGATCAATGCTAGAACTAATGATAGAAAGATATATATTGGTCTGTTAATAAATGTATATCTACTGGATAAGGGGTAACAATAGGGAAACACCGACTCTACAGAATGCTGTTAGTACTGACTATTAGTATGCAGATAACTGTGTTCTTCAAAGCAATAGCAACTTATAATTATCATGTAAGACAATATCTTTTTTATTTCACCTGGCCTTAGACCATGTGAGCTATTGCCATCACTTGGGTCCATCGTCATTTTTGTGATTACTGTTTTTCAAAACTTTTTTTTTCTGAAACTACAAGATCAATCAGAATTAAACTTGGTATGACTGTTTCTTAGGGTGTTCTGCTTAGGATTGGTGTGGATGGGGATTTTTGATTCGTCAAAAAACATGGCTGCCCTTATTAAAAATAGAACACATGGGTCAGACAGAAGTTTTTCTCATATATCTCCAAAACTATTAGGTTAAACTAAATTCTGACTGGGTTTAAGGGTTCAGTATGATGAGATCTATCTCTGGTCACATTTTTGTTTTAATCTGTGAAGCCATGTTTGAGTTAATGTCTTTTTTATACATTACTATCCCTATTTTTAATGTTATTTCTTTCAAAAATCTTCTCTGAAACTACTAAACCAATCAGAACCAAACTTTGTGTTAATGTTCCTTAGCACGTTTTGTTTAGAACTAATGTGGGTTTTTTTGATCCATTAAAAAACTGGCCGCTGTTAGTAAAAATAGAACTTAGGGGTCAGACAATGTTTATAGCATACATGTCCAAAACTGTTAGGTTTACTCAAATTCTATCATTGCCAAAATGATCCTCATAAGGCCTACAAAAGTCTGCATTTCGGTCAAAGTTGTCAGATGACTCCTTGTTGGAGCTTTTCCTTTGAAATGAGGGAACAGGTGTTTGTTTTACAGTTTTCAGCCAATATCTTAACTACTATGATAGGTAGAAACTTTCAGTTGGTGAAATGATCCTTATGATAAGGCCTACAAAAGTGTGCAGAGATAAAAGTTTTCCGACGACTCTTTGTTTCAGTTATTGCCCTTGAAAGGAGAATAATGTATTTAGCATTTAGTATTTTAAACTAAAACATAATTAGAAACATTCATTTGATGAAATGATCTAACCAAAGTGTTCTTTGAGTCAAAATTGTGAGACAACTCCTTGTTAGAGTTTTTTGGATCTCTTTGAAATTCCATACCATAAAATAAAGCATTTGATGGATTAAAAGGGTTGTGGTCATAACTTTTTAGAAATAAAGGAAAAGAGGCATTTTCTTCAATTTTGTATAAATTTCTTACTTCCTTTGTCTAATTTGAAATTTAAAGTTCTTTGACCAATTATTTATATTCTTTTTTTTTTTTTCTTTCTTTTTTTTGTAATCCAAATTCAGAGCTGTATCAAACTTAGTGTTGTGTCAATACTTCTCCCAACTGTTCGGGGTTGAACCTTAAGGATCTTATTGAGCTGTTCCTGTGAAGCATTTTTGAATTCCTGGAAATGGCTTGGTGTTGGCGGTGTGAGAAAGCACCATTAAATTATGGACTTCAGTGATGTAGAATTGAGCAGTAAGCTGATTAAAACAATTTTTAACTAACAACATTTAAGCATATACATGTACAGGTATGAATTAGCAAAACTACTTTTGCAGTTAATTTTTCAGCATGCAGTTCAGTAAGGGTAAATAAGTCTATGTTACTAAAATTAGCTGTTTCATTTTTTCTAAGAATTCACAAACTGGAAGTTGACAAAAGTCTGTCTTTTTATTCCCTGGGTGGAAGAAATCCTTTTATTTTAGAAGACAGAATAATGTTTCCCTATGGGATACCTCATCCGATAAAGCTCAGAGGCTGGGTCCTTATATTTGCAGATATCTGACATATATGAAATATATCTGTTATCTATTGATTTTTACAATACTTAATGGTTTTGTTCTAATCTCTCCCTCTACAATTTAATCACCAACATAGGTCCACGATTGTTAAGTAAACAATGGCACAGAAAATATAACGGGACAGTTATCTTAAACAATTACTTTTTACACACTCCACAAACATGGAATATTTATTTCTTAATGTGGAACAAAAACAGCATATTATTCCAATTTTGAAATATCTGATGAATTTTGACATGTGAATTTTTCAAATTTTCAAATTTTTGTAATAAATTGGTTTACTTGCAGTTCATTACAATTCACAAGTTTGTTAAATTTCATGCATATTGCTACAGTTACTTGTCAAAGACATTGATTTTCTTAGGGAATCTGTTAATTTATTGTAAGTGTCAAACAATAGAGGACTGTTTAATTTCCACCACTATTTGAAATTTCAATTAATTGTTCTATCTAGTTCTTCAAGAAAGCATACAATGACTTAGTGCAGTTGTCACTTACGGCCAGTTAATGGATCAAAAGGCTAGTTTAAAACTCCATCTACAAGTCATATAGTATGAAAGTTAAAAGTTAGTAATTGAAAAGACTGCTTTGGTTTTAAAACATGACATTTGGTCAAATAAGCAGCTCATTCTCCTGGGGATAATGGATGTGCATTGTTTGTGATGCTGTATTAAATAAATCCTACGTTTTATTACCAGTTACAGCTCTCTGGTAATATAACATGTCTTACTAGCAGCATTTTGGGTAATCCCAGAGTTCATCATGGAAATTTTCGTTCCTTAATTAGGCCGAAAATGTCAGGAGGGCATTTACATTGTTATTGTATGCATATTGTACACTAATAATGTGACCTACAAAACCAATTTCTTATGTTTTTTCTTTGAAAGTTATGATTTAATTCTGGTTCCTGAAGTTCATATTGCTTTGAGCTACAGAAAAATTCAAGATTTCAAAAGGTTATATAAATTTATTTGTTATTTCTCATTCTGGCCCCTTTCTTGTTTAGATAACAATCTCTGATTGCTTTCTCAATCTTTTGAAATTATGTCCTCACTCACTGTGTGGGTGGTATATTGGAATCACCTTGTCTATCCATCGTTCTTTCCATCCATATTCTTGTAAGACTGCTGGTTTGGTACCATTTTCTAATTTTGTGAATCTTTAATGAGTCTCATGATGTAAGCAAATTTGGATGCTCACAGGCATTATCTTCCTGTTAAGCTAAGTGGACATAGCAGCCCAACAACTGGTGGAACCAAATATTTTGAATTCTGGTTGTGGAAATGCAATATTAGTACTTGGCTCCATATCATAGAGTTCTTATATAATACACCACACAACTAAGTTGAGGAGAATATAATGTCTTTTATGTGTCTGTCTGTCTGTTAGTCCTATTTGTCATTGCGGCTCCAGACTACTGATTAGAATTTCACAAAACTTGGTATGTAGCAAGGACACAGCATGCCCATTTGTAGTATTTTCAAGAAGTTTATGAATGTTGCATCTTGTATAGAACAACTCTTTTCATATTGCTGAATAGAATGCCATGAAACTTGTTGGTTTTGTTCAGATACTGTTAGTTCGACTTTTCTTCTTTCACCATAAATTTGTGTGCTAGTAAACATTTTGTAGCTTTAAATGACAGCAATAACTAAGACTCTCATTTGAATATAAGGGATATAATAACTATGAAGAATTTAATTGACAGTCTCACTTAATACCTTGAATATCAAGTTAATGTATCGTATTGTTTCTTAAATGGTAAATGAACTTTAAGATTTGAATGTAAGGAATTGTGATGTTTCAATTATGTTAGGTTGAATGTAGAATGCTGATTGAGCATTTTAATTGCTGCTTGAATTTTTAATGGTATTTAATCTGTTAGTGTTACGCAATCATTCTTCCTGGATTGAACAAGAGTCATGTCATATCAAAGGTTAAAACATGTTGTTGTCCCATAATAATGCAAAATAGTAACATCATTTCACTTTTGTCATGAAAATTGTTTTTACATAGACTCTCATTCATATAAAAAAAATTTCCCGTATCATGGCCCTGCTTTTGGTAGTAGTCAGGCATTAGATATATTTGTGTTTTATCTTATAATCTGAATAATGTTCTTTTAATGCTTAATTATCAGTAAGTAGAAGAAAAATAATTAACATAGGTTCAATTTGGTGGTAGTGTAAGGTGATATACACAGTATATACAATTCTGACCTATGACCTGTGACATTTCATTTTACTAGGTCCTGGCCCTTCAACATTTTTTCATTGACACTTTTTGGAGGATTTTTTCTCGAGTGGGTCATTGAAAAGTCCAGGATCTTCCACTGTAGAAATTAAATTTTAGCCCATGATTAGTTTTAAAGTTGCAAGTTTGATACAACAGGTAAGTTTACTCTTTTATTAAAGTTTATTCAAAGTAAGATACATAAAATCATATAAATAAGAACTCTGTAAAGCCTTTTATCTCTTCTGTAATTTATTTACTGATATAACTGTATAATACCTATGGTACATATTTGAACCTTAGTACACACAATCTTGTTTGAATGTCCCGCTCTCGCTAGTGTTTACTTAGCAATCTTCCAGATCATGGAGTGGTCAGAGTTTACGGAAATCAGTATGTACATATCAATATTTGTTCAGGGGGAACCATTGTTTGTATACCTGTACCAGACTTTTTATTAGTTTATCGGAGGTAATTGTCACAGTAGTTTATTGTAAGTCACTAGAACTAGCACTTGTTTGAAGGATATGCAGAGTGATGTTTTTGTGGACATGTAAGTTTGTCTTATTTCATCTAACCATTAGTTTTGTCCTTTTTCTACTGTCTTTTTCTGTTATATGTGTGAATAATATATTTTTAATGCATTAATACTTAGATAACTTATATAAAATTAAAATTATACTTAAATTATTTTGGATTTTATTTTTCATGGTTTTATGAAATTTTAGTGAATGGATGGAACAGTGTAGTATATGTATTTCATAGTGGTAGAAAGTTTTCATTGAACACTTTACCTCCTGTTATAACTTTCAATTTGTGGTTAAAAACACCACAAAGACCACATTACCGGTAGATAATATTTACACCTTCAGATTCTAATTTGGTGTTTAAAATTAAGTTGAAGTTGTCCTTAATTATGACTTAAATTTGTTTAAGTGAAATGCTACAACTTGAAGCAGATCTTGGGCTTTCATATTATAGTATTACAAATAGCATATCACACCACTTCAAAATCATTTTTTAGATTAATTTAAGAGGACAGATTTGCAAACGAATATTTGTAGAAATTCACAATTTACAGGAAATAACGAGGCCTTACATTGAAATATGATTAAAGATATTGACGTTTTACAATCAGCTTTTGTTTCATTTAAAACATAGAGATGTGTTATATAATGTTTATTAGAAAAACAACAAAATTAAGTTGAATTTCTCTCCTAATTTTACTGCTAACTGAACATTTTCTCAGAATGGGAATATTTAGGGAATTACTGCAAGAACTCATTACCGTTATAGTTTAGTGTAAATATACAAGAAATCAATTTCACGCACTTCTGCGGAGCAAAAATTCTTTAAGACAATTATGCTTTTTTTGGAAATTCCCACTTCTAATGAGACTTGGGAGTAATGTTATGATGAAGAAGGCTATGTTATTTATGGAATTATTGTTCTAATGCATAATCCTTGATTACTGCAGTATAAATATGAATACTAAGGCAAATTTTTATATGATGACATATGATCAGATAGAATATACAGAAGTTTACAGTTTCAGTTCTAATATGGTCAATTTCCTGTTTGAAATGTCTAATGCCAGTTGTGACTTTTATTAATTTCAATTTAAATGATCTTTCTCCCTATCAGGAAATGAACAAGGAGTTTAACTGCTATTTGCAAACATTCTAAACGAGAATGAAAATTGCTAAGAGTAAAAGAGAAAAATAGGAAGGGTTAACTTCTCAATTAAAATTAGTTTTTGTATTCTAATGCATTGATTATGATATTTCCTGAGTTCTAATTCTATGTGTTTTTACTGTTTCTTACATTAAGCTGACTAACAGATTTTGAATTGATTTCACAGTTTAATGAATCTGAATGAGTGCTTACGAATAGCAAGATTTAATTGACTATTAGCGTAGAACCTATCTATTTCTTCAGAAGCATATACAATGCATTTTCCTTATGCTGTCTATTTAGCTATATAGTTAAATCATGTCTTTTGAAACAAACAATCAGTATCTTGCCGTGAGTAAATTAAACATCCCAGCATATATTTCTTATTTTTGGATATCAATCGATTGACATCAGTTAGTAAAATTTATTTGCTATTATTCAAATGAAGAAAAATCCATTAAAACCCAATCACTTTTCATTTATTGTATATTGAGATATTCATGGGAAAGACAATAACACCAGAATTATCTCCCTTGTCATGTAATAGACTACCTACTAGAGGTATGAAAGGCTCCCATTAAAGCAGGTATTCTTGTTACATTGTAAGTTATTCTTTTTTTTGTTTGTTTGTTGTTTATTAAATGTAAAAAATTGATAGAAATTGCAAGATGTTTACTTTGTACATCAAAAATGGATTTTAATTATTTCAATACTGGTATGTCAGGTTTGAAAGTTTTTTGTTGCATTTAGTATCATGACATGTAATATAGATGAGTTTTATCTCCTCCAAACTGTCTAATTAATGAGGGGCAATATTAATTTTAATGTTACTTTGATAAAATGGAGTTGAAATTAAGTGATTTGCAGAATATAACTTTATGTTTAGTTAACATGTCAAAATTCACAAGAAAAAAGCTAGGCTTGAATCTCACATGAAGATATGTTAAAATATTTCTTGAAATGTTTTTTATCTCTTTAAGATAATGAGATTATAGCAAAAAATAAAATTAAATACGTTTTAATTTTCCGTTAAAGAACAATAAAAATAAATGAGTTGAATCCATATTTTTAAGCCCAAGGCATATAAGATGTAAATTATCCATCCTTTAAGATGAAGAGATCAAGTAAAAAGAGATCAATTCTTAACACCATCTGCCTATGTTCTCCTAGATAAAATTTGAAGAAGTGAATTTTATGCCCTTGGGGGAATGTAAGTAAAAAAAAATTAGTTCAGACCACCTGTCCCCGTCAAGTCTTTGTTTAACCCTTCACCTGTCGGGGAAATTATACATTTACAAATCTCTGTATGTTTTATATAACACACATGGTTGAATTTTAAGTTAAATGTTAATTGATGTTTTTGTAATAATTGAAACGTTTGCTGTTTGATGTCAGTAAGGTTAACTATAGCTTGTTCACTGTGACGGTGTTGGTATTGATGTTGTACAGTATCAGATCAAGGTAAGGTAAAGTTTTAACTATCTTGTACCTGAAATAGATCTCTCCTATGATAACTGTTTACTTGTGCATTTGTAATACATTGTTATGAATACCACAAATTAATATTTTCACTTAGCTAAATTATTTCTATCCTAATTTTTATCCTAATTTTTTTCTTTTATTTGCTTAATTAAGAATATTCTTAAACTTTTAAAAGAGGTGAATTATATTGTGTTGCTCAGGGCATACATTGACAGCAGTTTTATTGTCCCTGGATTAAAGTAACCCCCCTCCCCTTCAGTACTGTAGGAAATAATTGGTACCTGGAATCACTTCCTGAATCAATGTAATCACAAAGGTTTCATTATTTTTTGCAATGCAGGTAACTTTGGTTTTGTAGGAAATACTTTTCATCATTTTCTTTTAAAAACATATTATGAAATTTAAAATTCTGGAGGTACATTTCAGACAGTTAAAAGTACAAGGTACTACCTCTTAATGAAAGGCCATTGTAAGGTATGATAGAAATATATAACAGATAATGTGTTATACTATTTGTGGGCAGTTATTGTCTATTCATCACAATGTTCAACTGTTTTTACTATGGTTAGTCTTGTTGTTATATAAGTAAAATACCTCCGATTTTGCTTATTTACCAAGCACATTATTGATGTTAAGATCTCTGTAAGGAGTGGTCACTGAAACATTCATCTGATTAAGAATTGAAGGTGTCATGGTACAAATATTTGTCAAAGTTTGCTCTTGGTATGGTCATATCTACCTGAAATTCGACACATTTGTGTCAAGTATGCACCTATGAGGCAGATAATATTCAATTTTCTTTTTGATATGCATTTGCATGTATCATACTCAGATACATGTACATGTTATCACAATTTTAAGAATTTGTTTAAGAAAAAGTGAACATTGTAAAAATGTGCCGCATGTAAAGTAAGAACTTGCTGGCTTTGTTAACTATGGAGAAGTATTAAGTATAATGTGCCACATCTAAAGTAAGTACTCACATGGTTTGTCAATGTTGGAGAAGTATAAAGTATAATGTGCCACATGTAAAGTAAGTACTCGCAGGGTTTGTCAACTTTGGAGAAGTATAAAGTATAATGTGCCACATGTAAAGTAAGTACTCGCAGGGTTTGTCAACTTTGGAGAAGTATAAAATATAATGTGCCACATGTAAAGTAAGTACTCACAGGGTTTGTCAACTTTGGAGAAGTATAAAGTATAATGTGCCACATGTAAAGTAAGTACTCACAGGGTTTGTCAACTTTGGAGAAGTATAAAGTATAATGTGCCACATGTAAAGTAAGTACTCACAGGGTTTGTCAACATTGGAGAAGGATAAAGTGTAATATTTCTTTGGGTATAGTAGTACAGTGATGCGTGTTAATTCAAAAGTACTAGTGTTCGTGGGGTACAAACTTTTCATTGTTTTGGTGGGTAGACTAAGCTACAAAATTTGGTTCCCAACAAAAGGGAAATTTCCATTGATGTGTATACTGAAAACCTCAAAACCACAATTCAAGAATCCACAAACTTTTATTTTTTCTCTAATCCACGAAAATTGGTATCCACGAATTAAAGTACTTTCACAGTAATTTGAAAACTTATCTTATAAAACCAAACAATTTTAAAAGTTACTTATATTAACTATAAGTGTGTGTTGAAGATTTATCGAATCGTCTGAATATTGCTGCTCAGATGTTAAACCCCAACAATCAATCAATCAGTATAAATGATCTCTAATCTATGTACATATATACTTAAATAGAAAAATAATTTGAGCAGATAATGCTAGTTACTGTTTAATCAACTTTAACATGTCTGTGCCATAGACCAATTTGACATGAAGAAAGCCTAACTATCAAGACAGGCATGAAGAAAACCTAACTATCAATACGGAAACTAAAGCAAAAAAGATTGACAGTGTTGTGGTCTATCAATAGCTTTGCAACTCATTACAATTATTGCAAAAAATATTGATTCTATGTTGTGAAAGTCACATAGTAAAACCTCATGCTTTAAGAGCATGATTTGTGCCTTTTGTTATGAAGTATACTGATCTTCTTTGTCTGAAAGACGAGAAGTCAAAAACTGTATTTTCTAGTTTTTTTTTATATCTATGCACACAAAGGCAGTATAGATTTTCAGTCAAACTTCTATTAAAGCATATTAACTTATGGAAAATGGTTTTATATATAATACCCCCATTTCCTGTTTATTCTTTAGATATATTATTGATTTACATTTAAATGGGCGCTATCATTTCAGTAAATACAATCTTATATTTATTTTACAATTCACTGAATATGATGAAAAGGAAATCCCTTCGTAAAGCCTCAATCCGAGTTACCAGGTAAGAATGAACGTATCTACGTTAAGGTATATAATAGTCGACAATTTCCTGTGTGTATGTCAAATAATGTTTCAAGTGTTTACATACAATGAACATCCGGTCGGTTCTTAAATCATTTCAATATATCGGCTTGCCAAAAGGTAGATTATTAAAAGGTTAGACGCATGTATTTATTTTTACCTCATGCCTATTAAAGTCTAATGCTTTATTCAACAATAACGGAAGTTTGCATTTAATTTTAGATACGTACGCAGTAAAAGTATATATATAGACTGTTTATCGTACTGTCTCTGGGTACTAAAGAATATACTCTGGAATCACATGATTAGAACTTATTTGTTCGACTACCTTTTATTACCTAATGATAAATTTGCATTGATTTTTCCTTACAATTTTTATGTAAATTACAGGACCTGATGTAAATGACATATAGAAACAGCAATAAATGCTGATTGCTTTTGTTAACTGTTAAGTTGATATTGTAAGGCTTTTAGATTTGCTTACATTTTCAAACAGATGGCAGGGTGAAATGTCAAACTTCAGAACTTTTCAAATTCCTCATATGATTTATGAATGAGTCTTGTGACCAAAATTGTAGGAATGCCCCAAAGATTTAAACAAACAAACAAAAACAAAAAAAAGAACTCTGGTCTATTTTCTTTGCTTGACTGTTTATAGTACATGTATTGCTATATAATTTGAAACAATGAAAATTAAGAATTTTGGTATTTAGATATGATCATGAAATCTTACATAACTCAGTTATTGCTCATTTTAGCTACAATTATATGAATATTGTACAGTGAAGAGATGTCATTAAACTTTTCCATGACATAAGGAACTGGAAGTTTTCAGCAATTTAAGCACTGGTATTTTCAATAATCATTAAAACTGTGCAAATGTGCATTTTGTCATTTTCAGCTTAAAGTGGTTTATTAAGGCTCTGTATCACTCAGTTTGATTCAAATGCTTTTTCTGTCTTAAAATCCAATTAGATTACTCTCAGATCATGCAATGAATCGTAAGAATATGTTTGCATCTAAGATAAATAAGCTTACGAGATGCTTTATTTGAAATCTTGACAAACAAATACAAAAAGATTGTGATGAAATCACTGCTTGAGGAGTTTCCAATACGATAATTGATCAGTGCCGTGACATGCTAAAACTTAAAGTAAATAACAGTTCCGTTTATTACTGGCACGATTCAATGGTTCATGTAGATTTGAAATATCAGCACCAGCATTATGTAACTGTTCCTGATCCAAAGTAATTTGTTTCCATTTGAACAGTTACTTGTAAAATATCCTATCATTAGATGTACCATTTCTATTGAACTTCACATTATTAAATTTAAACAGCTACAAGAGGACTTTTTTGAATCCAAATTAGTGTTCAAGTTGCATAATTGGTAGTAAGCCAGATACAGTTCTAAGGGTTTTTCCTTAATTCTGCATACATAAACGTAGGAAACCTTTGGAATTGCTTAAAGATAAAGCAAGTTTATGAACTAATTCATTGACATTAATGGCATGAAGTAGTAATCAAATTTACTCTCCTGCTTAACGGAAATACATCGGGTAATGAATGTACATTGTTTAACAGAAGTACATTGCTTAACGGATGTACATCGGGTAGTGGATGTACATTGCCTAACGGAAGCACATGGGGTAACAGATGTACATAGTGTATATTTTTAAAAGTACATTTATCAAAGTTTATATTATAGCTAAAGTGTAAATAAGAACTGATAGTAACTTTTTGATTTATGTCATTCCTCCACCACTATGGAAGGTGAAGAATTAGAAATATAGTTCATCTGTCAGTCTGTCATACCTAATATGCATTTTTCAATTAACTTCGATACAATTTTTACCAAATGTTCTTGCCATGAATCTTTCTAACACATTTGAAAACCAGTGAAGTATTCAAGAGTTTTCCTGAAACATCTATTTGATATGTTGAAAGAGTAATCAAGGGATTCCAGTAGAAAGCAAAAGAATATAATCCAAAGATAAAGACTTGACAAGGAAAACTGACACTTACATGAAGACATTGAAATAACTAAAACAACAGTACAAAGAAACAAAAGTAAATAAGTAACTTAGACTCCACTAAAAACTGGGAACGTGGATCAGGTACGCCAGTAATGTAAGCGTCCTCAGCTTTTCTTGAAAACACTTGCTGATTTGCTCATAAAAAGTCAAGTCCTGGGTAGAGGCAAGAGGAAAGGAAAACTATGAATTGGTTCTCATGGTGCAGTTACACCCTAACAATCCATGAGTGAACATGTTATTGTTTAAAAATCATTCATTATTTTGTAAATTCCATGCAATCATTTTCAATTCATAATATTTTGTGTTTAGGAAAATAGCAGAGTTTAAGACATTTCACAGAAATTGTTGATTTTCTAGCACTTGTTTTACTAGAACATACTGATTTTTTTTTCAAAATCAAACACTCTAATTTTGTAACATCTCTACATCAAAAAGTTTTGTCTGAAGTAATTTTGAAAAATTATGTCTGTATTGACCATCAGATTGACCCTACCTGTTTTTACTCTATTAAAAAAAAGTTGTATGAGATATTGAAAAAAATAAGGATAGAAAATTAGGAATTGAAGCGTCCCAGAGCACTAGTTAACATCTTAGGTAATAAATAGTTAAAGTTAGGTCTGATCTTAGAGTTATCGTGTTACATAATTTGTTAAACAAATTATCAAACAGTCATCAATCTTTATTTTTTGTCAACGATTCCCCTACTGTACGATATAATTTTCGTTGTTTGTACAATTTGTTACCGATCACGCTCTGGTTAGGCAAGGAATGATTGAATCTTTTCACTTTAATGAAAAGAAATTGTGAATTGACAGAAAAATTATTTAGAAGTTTGGAAATCCCAGGATTTCTGTGTTAAACTGTTACTTTTCTCCCCTTTGCTTCTGATTAATGGCTTAAATTTAACTTGGTGGTATGAAATAAGGTCTTCTTACGCTATTTAGAAATTGATAAATATTTGCTGGTCCTGCTGCTGCAACTGTATAGGGATAATGATGCCTGTCTTTATTGATGATATTGGTCAATAGAGTACTTTGTCACAACTGCTGCAATATTGGTGCTTAACTACCAATACTCAACTAAGTTTAAAATCACAAAAGTTTGCATTAGAACAAAATTCAATTTCACATGTTTACATGTTTACATATTAGGGAACTTTTGAAAGCTACAATGTTAATGAGTATTCTCGATAAGATATTTTCAACAAAAAGGTAAGTCTTTTTTAAATGTTGAAGTGGAATGAATGAGATTTGGGTGTGTTAGTAATCTTTTGACTTATAATTTGAAGATTCACAAATTAGTCACTGTTAGAGGTTTTCATTCTATACCTATAATTGAGGTCGGAATGTTTGAAAATTTTAATACCCTGGAGTTAAAATGACCACAAGGTACAGTTCATCTGTCTGATGTGTTTATATTTGTATTGAGTACAAAATGAGTATCTTCTTATGGGTGGTTTTGTGTCTGACGATGTTGACAATTGGTGATTGACAAGTTTTTTGTGACTTCTTCATTTAAGTTAACATGTATTAGCTACATAAATAAGGAGCCTCGGAGAATTTATATCAATTTGAATTAATCCAAAAATTCATTTGTTGCATTATTTGATAAGGTCTGCAAAAGGTTAAATGCTAACTAAGTACATTGGGAGATTTCAATAGAGATGACAATGATGACGAAGATCTGACCAGTGTCATCTATTGTTAACTTGCGCGTCAGGGGAGGTAATCAATTGAGATGACCATATCTGTAGACATCTACCACTGACCACTATGAAAACCATTGTTATGTAACTGATAGAAGAACTTGGTTGTTTTTTTCTTCTTTGCTACCTGTGGTCACTCAAAGGTTACGGTCATCTAAGTGGCCAAAAGGTCATGTCGCAATAGGTCCTAAAGAAATTAAAAGTCAAGAATGACATGGACAGATGTTAAATCATGTATATTTATTTCAATATCAATAGAAGGATTACAGAGTCAGTAGAATCCAAACTTTAAAGCAATTGTCGTAATCCCAGTGATTGTTATAGTGTTCCACTCGAGTAAAGCGGCATTATTGAATGAATGAAATGTGTACAAATTTAGCCATAATAGAGAAGTTTTTAACAGTTATTTATGTGTAAATGAAATTTTAACTTTAACCGCTTTATTCACACATGGAAGAGGTGTAAGATTTAAAAGGCATAATACTTACAAGGTATATGGGTAGACATATTGTAACGACCATGCGGTAAGCCATGTTGAATTTTGTAGTCGATCTGTATTTACATTATGTATGTCTTATTTTCATATTTTTTTATACATTGTTTTTCAGTTTAGTTGAAGATAATTATGTAACTTAAGTAGCACTCTAGCTAAGAATCATGCAAAATGTGATTCATGCTTGGAAAGCCTACATATTTTTATTTTTGATATTTTGTTTAAAATGCTTTAGTAAACAGTAATTAACATTTGTTTTTTTTTTTTTTTTTTTTTTATAACTTGTGCTCATAGGAGATAAAAACTGTATAGAATGCACTGTAAAATTCAAAATTAATGAAGGTAGCTCTGTAAATGACACTCAAATACAATAGAATCTATTGGATTTTCAATGTTGATTATCTCCTAAGAGCAGGCAGATTTGAATGAATAATTACACATAGTAAAGACCCATTAAACAATTTAATTACAAAAATATAAATATGTAGCCTTTCTTGGGGTGTATCACATTTTTCAGATTTTGCATGATTCTTACAAAGACAGCTACTTCCATTATCTGTTGTGCTTTGTATCAGGAAGGAGTATAAGAGTATGGTTATAGATTTCTTGTCTTGTCAGAACTTTTTGCCCATGTGCTAAATAGGGGTAGTCACTAAATATGATTCACCAGTTCTTGCAATGAAAACAATAAGCAACCTATGTAACTTTTATGAATGTTTAAACGAGAATGTAGACAACTTAAGAAGAGTCTAAACTGAAGGATATGATAAAGTTTCAAATTATGTATATACTGTAGCAGTCTTAATTCTAAGAGGTCTTTAAACTTTTTGTTTATAGTATTTTTCACTTAAAAAACCGTAATTTTGAAGTCTTTGCAAAATATTTGGCAGGGTTGTTATCACAATAATTCGAATTTGCACATTGAAATTGTAGCAAGAATAATCGCAATGTTGCAAAAGTTATAATCCGGGTTAATCCCACAATGCTGTCAATTAACAGTCTCAGAAATATATGGTCACAATAATTTCTGAATTAACATAATATAAAATTAAAAGACATTTAAGTGATTTCTTGGTTTTTGGTACACATATTAATTTGCTTTAATATGCATCAGATCCCTATTTATTACATTTGAGCATGTCAATTTTGAAACTTGGAAACCTTTTTTTAGATGTTAATGTTCTGTGTGTAACTTTTATGTATGTTTTTGTCCTGTAGGTCTTTGCTATCTTTAATCAGGAATATGATTTATCAATAAAATCAGATATGTTGAACTAAAGTCTGAAACTATGAATAAATAATTGATTTGGTTCTAAAATAATACTGTTTAATTTGTTTTAATGGGATATTTGCGTCATCTACGCCCTTACATAGATAATTGATTATAAGATAACAGACCAGATATGTATGTCCTGTGTAACATTGTTTTATGCCAATTGATATGAAAAAGTTTACATGATTGTATTTTTAATTCGGTGTTTGAAGCACAAAGAACAATTTATCATCATTATTTTCATTACGCTTATAACAATAGATAGGCGGTAATCATGTTAGAATAGAAGAATAAACTGATCAATACAGATTTATTACGCTTAAATTCACGCATCTGCTCGTGTGGCTGTAATCAGGTTCTTTCATTCTCAATACTCATCTTGTTTCTTGGATCATTCTTATTCCGATGTTTTATTGTTTTGGTAAACATAGCGGATTTAATTTTGGTCCACGAATTCTGGAAACCCCCTATCTTTGCATCTAATAATCTGTTAAGTGATTATTTCTCTTATGTCAGAAACTCATTTTCCAATTTATAAAAGATGTGAAAAGTTGTAGCATACTTAATATGCATTGAAATGAACTAAACTATCAAATTAAATTTGTGAAATATTTATTGGTTTAGTGAAGGATGCGTTTTAGAGCCACTGTTTATCGTCATAGTAACCGTGATAGCGACATAAATGGATGTGTCAACGTTTATTATTTAAAATCAAGCTCTGCAGCTCCATCTCTTTTGTACGGTAATTTTACTAGGAAAATAATATACGTAGTTATTGTCCTGAAGTACTTTGGGAAGATATTAAATATTCCAGTGTTCTTTGTTCCACGGTGAATGGAGTCATCGTAATTGTATGGCTGTGCCTGTCGATTGCTGATAAAAATTGAAAATATTGATCTCTATATATAAATATATGTTGTAAAAAAAGAATACAATGTAATAAGATTATTTCATAGCCAAAGAAATGAGTCACATGGCATTAACATGATTTGAAACGATGATAATCAACCAACGGGATGATGGCAGGTGTTCGTAAATATAAATCAATTCCACTAAAGCTCTTCAATTTCTTTTGTAAGGACGAAATTGATCAGAACAATTCTAACAAATCATATCTAGACAAAAACCAATTTTACATAGACTCTTCAGATCAGAGAGTCTTGTATGTCGGGATGATTTCAGGGGATTATGGTCCTTTGTCTACGATGTTTTGTAAGCTATAGGTATCATCTCAATAACCTCAGTCAACTGTCAATTAATTAAAAGGAAAGTACCAAAGCACCTGCCCCATTTGAAAAAAAAAATCGAAAATATGTAGATGAACTAAGGATATGGAGATCTGATGTAAGAAAAGTCTGTCACTATGGCAGCAAAATGTATCTTTATCTTGGTCACGCGTCTCTTGTCAATAGCTAACAATAGAATTGATATATACACATTTTCATATCTAGTAATTTATGAGCTATATTAACATTTATACATGGCAATAAAGTTTTATCGAATCATTTTGATGTCCCAAGTCTTCTTGAGAAGTTGACAGCAGTTATAGCAGGCAGTTCTGTAAGTCCTTTCAATTTACTAAATCAATAGGGATATAAAGTTATTTTTTACCAATTCTGATTAATTTTGAAGATGGATGTTATCTATCTAGGCATTGATTTAACAATTTAAGTTGTAGGTTTCCTGGAGATTTTAAATTGATTAATTGATTATATAATAAGCTAATTGTAGTATTTGTTAATTTTGATTCTCTTTAAACTGAAATTGCTTTTCAATTTCTTTAAGTTTATAAAGGTTAAAATCCTTTTCTGATGGTTGTTCCTTAAAGTGTTGGGAAAATAGGCTGAACTAATTTAATACTACTTTGTTAATTGTTGACAGAACAAGAGCTTGCTAGTGAAGATCTAGCCTCTGCCTTATATAAATATGGAAAGCAACCTGATCTACTAGTATTGTTAGCATCTTCGGTAGATTATTATTAATGACTCCATGTTGGTCATTGTAACTTCTGAAACTTATGGTTTCAGTCTTGTATTGTTTGTCCAATAAGCTTCTAGAAGTTAAATTGTTCATTGCTTGGCTTTCGCTAGATGACTGTCTCACTGGCAATAATACCACATCTACTATTTCTTATATTCTATTGTAAATCTTAAATTTTCATGATTTTTATTTAAAAAAAAAAAAAAAAAAATCAAAAATTGCTTGATTGATTGATTGTTGGGATTTAACGCCCGAGCAGCAATATTTCAGCTATATTCAGGTGATGAACATGAAATGATGAAATGAAAAATGGGATGGGACACAGGGAAATTGGGGGTCGACAAAATCTGATTGCCACTGGAAATAGGGAGAGGTGGATAGGATCAGGCATTTTAACCTCCTTTGGCGTAGCCCTATGGTTCCTACGCCGGGAGAAGACCACAGAAGGGCTCTTTAAAGTAAGGAACGTGACATCTTTCCCAACAGGGTGCATCACTCTGGTTTGCGGTCAGGGTTTCCGTATTATGGCCTGACGACCCCAGCATGTAACATGCCAGGGTTACCCCATTCCACCACCTGGGACACACAACTCAGTTGCTCTGGTCAGAGTGCCCTAGTCCCCAACCAGGGTGCTGAGCACTATTTAGTCACCTTTTACAAAAAATAGACAATGAGTTTCAATCTAACTTTTAACCATGTTATTCCATTAAGTGAATGTCAAAAATTATTTTTAGGTGCATTTTAGAGAAAAAGGCACAGACTTCGGTACACTAGAACATGTCGAACTAAATATAGTCTTTTTCTACTTTCACTTTTATTTTGAGTTCACTTTCCTGTAGCATTATTTTTCATGAAAATACTGTTTTTTTCTCAAAAATAAGTTTTTAGTGTCATAGCTTGATATTTACCCTGTACTTTGGATGGAAAATGATAATCATTTGCTAAAAAGCAAAAACAGGAATTGGCAAAAAGGAAGCGCACTATATTTTTTAACTTCCATGTTTTGGGAGACACCTGCTCAGGAATATGCAATACAAGACTGATACCTAATGCTGTGTTCATAATTAGGAAATAATATTCAGATTAGAATTTGCCACTATATAGTGTTAATTTAGTTATGTGAGAAGCTTTCTTGCTCAAATTTTTCCAGAAAAAGTTACATTTTGTTTTATATAACCAAACTTGTTACTTTTCATGACAAAGTGCAATAAGTCATGAACTTCAAAGACTTTGTTATCCTTTTTTAATCTGATAGGTAATTTTAGAAATTCAATTGATTATGTCCTCTAGGGATTCATTTATCTGATTAATTCTAATTTTTTTACCTTTTTGATAAAAATCATATGATTATTTAAAGATCACAATCCAACTTTTGTGGCTTTTACTCTTTGTCATCAATATCTAAGTAGCCATTCTTTATAATGACAGACAATGGTTTTCCCGCGGGCTCTAACATTGTAGTTGATGGCTTAATAAAATCATTAACAGAGACGGCTTACCTGTGAAAGTATATATTACCTACGGAACCAGGTAGATATTGATGAAACTTTTATCAAAGTTAGGTCTGTTAGATTGATGGAATACCAATAATCATCACTGGGTATAATGAGAGAATAATGTCATATCTCTTATCAAAAATACAGGCAAAAGATTTCAAATATATAGGTATCCGAGCAGTAACTTTACAGAAATCAATGATGGGTTTGGTAGAAAAAGTAATTATCTGGGCCGTAGATAGTTTCTGAATAGATTGTTATCAAAGAAAGGCCTATTAAATTGTGGTCTAGTAAAATGGACTACTTGACTCCGTTTCTAATAGTTTCATGATCATTAGGTGACTTTTCAGCCCACAGATGTACTCTCATTATGGTATATCTAAACTACAACTTTAAAACTAGTGTTGACCCAACATCATTGCTAAGTAGCTGTTCATAAGCATAGGCACACTTCAGCTCACGCCATTAAAAAGGTCTTAAAAAGCCAGTATTAAAATCTCTTAAATAACTTCAATAATGTCTTGTAAAAGTTTCCCCACAAATGACTCAATTGGTATGGTAGATATAACCACAGTACCAGGTTGGCCCTAAGTAAGGCATCTATTGCTTAAGTCACGTTTAATTTTGAGAAAGAGTCCTCTTGAAGGTCAGCTATTGTTAGGGTCACTGTGGTCTTGTTGGACATCTTGTCTAAGATTTGGTTTAATAGCTCAGCATTGCATTATTGGATATTTCTCTGTGTTCATTGTATGCTTGAATAAAATGTTCTATTTTTTTTTTTGGTTTTTTTGGGGTTTTTTTTTTTCAGTTTCTTTTCAATTTCATTGAGTGCTACTTATAACTTGTTAAAGGAACACTATTAATTTCTTTGTTCTTAAATGGAACATTTCTATTATTTTTTGTTGCAGGTTTTTATTGACGGGTAGTAAAATAGTTATACACATTATTTTGAAGTGAAGCTTTCACGGTACCATACGTTTTTGACATTTGCAATTGAAAGTTATGTAGACTATAGATAATATCTGCATTTTAATTTCCTATAAATATGTACTAAGTACTATAATATTAAGTAATGGGATGGCTTTTAAAATACCACAGATTTTTTGTGGTAAATGTCTTACTGTGAATTCAGAAGTTATGCCAAGTTTTTATTATTGCAGAAAAATGTTAATTGACTGCTGTTGCAGTAACTTAAACTTGCAAAACTGAAGTATTATCATTGCTGAAGCAGGATTTTCTCTATATTGCAATAATTTGAGTAACTTTTATTTTTGCCTTAAATGATAGATTTGCTATTACCAATGCATGTAGTTATTTATGAATTTACAGTAAACAGAAAGAAGTTGAAATAGGGAGTTACTATTGGTTAGAAGATATTCTCTTGTTACAAATAAAAAAACATACATATATGTTTTAAAATAATCAGGTTGAAAGGTGAGGGTACATTTCAAATTGTTTGGATTTGTCTTGTTTTGTTACAGATTAAACCAGGATGCCACATACTGCCCTGCTATCACAAAAACAAACAAATCTACCTGACGACCAGGTATATATAACAGGTAGATAATGATTTTATAAAGACTATTTGACATGGGGAATACGGCAGATGTTTCTGTTTATTTACCTTTTACCTGAGCCAATAAATTGTCAGGCTTAATGCAGGTGGGATGGGGACAAAATCTAAGATGTCGTACTTCACTGAGTTGACTTTAAATTAATGAAGATTGAAATTTATCTACTTGTTTAAGACAGATATCTGTCAATGTTTTAAAACATTTTGTAGAAATATTTTAGTGTTTTCTGTTCAGTTTTGTATTATAAAAATGTAATGGTATTATAGAAACAAAACCTAAATGTCAATAATAATAACCTCAATAGACATACATGTATTATTCACATTGTTGATACAGCTTCACTGGTATGTCAGACTATGTATAGGTAAAAGTTTTGCTGGTAAAACGTCTTACAATGTAATAACCATAAACAAGAAAAATTATTCATAAGCTTTCAAGTTAATGTTTTCAGTTTTCCTCTAACAGATATTATGATTGTATCTGTTGTAGGCTTATTTTATTAATAGTTCATTTGTAATTATTTTGTTTATATTTTTCAACTGATTATGTTACAAACTGCAAATTACCATGTGAAGTAGTAGTAGTCTATAGTATATGCTGCTGAAACAAGCATCAACATCTGTCAGGTATTACATTGAATTGCAAATGTTATTCTAAGTTAAGCTGTTTTTTTATGGGAATTATTTTAAATATTCAAGACTGAAAAATTATCTATGTGTATTGACAAAGCCGTATGTAGCAAACCATCTGCCCATGTTTACACAACATATGGTGTTGTCTTTGTTCCGTTCCATTCTCCTCTCGGAGCCTGATATATATGTACATAATATTGGCTTTGTTTCCAAGAGACTACGGAAACAAATAGAAATTTGATAGCTTCTGATATTTGCCTACTTTACTCATAATTATTTAGCTAAAAGTAAGAAGCAATTGATTTTAAAGGCGTTTTTCTATCGATTACTTGTTATCTATATTTTGATGTAGGTTTTATATTACAGATGGAATTGAAAAATGGATATCTTAATTGGTGGTTTTTTTATGTTGGATGAATAATTGGACATGAATCTTTGAAAACATCTTCCAGTTTAGTGTTTTGAGTTCAGAAATAAAGTGGTTGAAAGTTATTTGGTCTCAGTATATCAGCAAGCGATCAGAACAGTTTACTTGGGATCACATTTGATAAAGGGAATCCAAAAGGGAAGCAATTGTTTTTAACGAGATTAAAGGAAAGATTCAGTCTCTTTACAAAGAGTTAGAAACACTTGTAAAATTGTTGTTGTCTCATTTTAACAGGATTTGGAGTTTGAGGTAGAAAAGGTGTGATAGCCTTTTGTTCTTGTGAAAGAACAGCAGATTTAGTTGTTCCTTTGCCATGTGTCTTTAAATTGTCACCTTGACATATACTTCTGAAATTGTCACCTTGCCTTATACCTCAGTAATTGTCACATTGTCATATACTTCATTGATTGTCATGTTGCCATATACTTCCATATTGTTATCTTCCTATTTACTTCTATAATTGTCATGTTGCCCTGTATGTCCATAATTGTCACCTTGCCATATATCTCCATATTGTCACCTTGCCATATACCTCAGTAATTGTCATTTTCCTATTTACCTCTATAATTGTCTCCTTGCCATATACCTCCATAATTGTCACAATGCCATATACGTCCATAAGTGTCTCTTTGTCATATACCTTGGTATTTGTCACCTTGCCAAATACCTCCATATTGTCACCTTGCTATATACCTCCATAAGTGTCTCCTTCCTATATACCTAAGTAATAGTCACCTTGCCATTTATTTCTATAATATACTTCTGTAATTGTCACTTTACTGCATACCTTTCTAATTAATTATATAACAAAAACTTGTGGTTTGAAATTTAAAACTTACAATATTCATAATGTAAAAACAGGCAGATTTATATCAACTTTGGCAATAGATGCCTGTCACCATGTTTCTGATGCCAGAATTTAATTAATGAAATTGCTTCTAAATATCAGAAAAAAATTTCTAATCAGGTTCTATTCAACATCATTTTCAACAGTTTATATGGAATTGTATAGATTGGTGATTAAATTTGTATATAAAATAATCCCAAAGGAATGGATGGATTTCATTCGTGGAAAATTAAATGAATTTTACGCTAATCAAAAAGGACCAGAATTTTACATATACAATGTTTCTATATAGCAAGTTAAATAAAATCCTCAGTGCACAGGACATTAAAATAGAGATCATCTTTACATCTTGTTTACATTGTACATGAGTTTTTGAGAGAAATTTTAATGGTACCTGGTAATTGTATACTATATTTGCTAAAAGTAAGCTAATGTTATTTTCAGTTATTTTCAATTTGTATTTTTGTTTACCTTTAATCATCTGAATATACCAATTTATTTGGTTTTTTGATGAAATGATAAAAATAAATAGATTTTGATTAGGTGAAGAATTGATTGGATTAGAATATGATATACCTGATGTAACTTTGATGTTAATTCAGATAATAAGTCTTATTTGTTCTGAGTTATTTAATTCTTCCTAAAACTAAAGTGAGTTATTTATTCAAGGTAAGGGTTACTTATCAAGCCATTAAAATGTCGCTGATTTTTCTCATCGTTTTGGGAGGTTTTTCAACTTCTTAAATGTAAGTATGTTAGCTGCATCAAAATCTTATTAACAAGCAAAGAAAGATAATTTATTTCAAGAAGTTGTAATACCTGAAAGAGAGACCACTCTTACATTCAGCTGAATGTAATGATGTTAAAATCAAGTTCAATAATATGTTTTTATGTTGTAAAGTTCTATTGTGAGAGTTAATTTGTTATTGTTCCTATAAGCTTTAGAAACAACCTATTTTCTTGACACGTTCAATAAAAACAAATTAAGGACTTTTTTACACATTCATGTATAAAAATATAAAGCAATTGTTTCTGTAATTGGAAAAGTAATACATTGGCATTTAAGTTTACGGCTTTGACACCTATTCATTCCTCGTACTAGGCTCAGAAACATGTGATTGGTACTTAATTAGATATAACAACATAGTGCCGCTTGCTGGAAATGAATTTAAAGCGATATTGAAATTTTAGATGTAATTGATTGCTAGGATGATATATATTCGGTATATGTAGGATTTAATTTGTTTTATGCAAATGAGATGTAATTATCTTCAGATTTGGTTATATTTCTGTTTTATCACTGAACAGTGTTTTTCACAGGTTAGATTTATGGAATCATATTGAATAATCAATACACTCTGATATCTATTGGCATATACGATTCTATATAGAATTAAGTTTTCTGAGAACATTCATAGGAACAACACTAGAATGTAAAGATGACATTTTACGTAATTTTCTTATTAGATTTAGAAAGAGGATGGAGTCAGTTCTATTGTGTGTTAAAATCTTAGCTCCTGGAGTTTTTTTCAAGCTGTAAGTTTTTGTAATGATTTTAATGATATTGCATTAGATTTTTGTTCAAATATCAGAATAGATGAAAGGTAGGCGGTCTAAATAATGAACTTGGAATACAAGATGTTTTTCAGTGCAGATATTGTATTCTTACTAAATAAAAGGTTAGGAATTAAACAGCATTGCAAAGTTTTACCAGAGATTTACTATTGATGACAATAAGCATGAGGTTAATGGATAATTAGGAGAATTTCAGTAGCTTCTATTATTATGTTCTTTTTCAAATTAAATTGCTGTAAAGAGCAATCATTTTAATCCCTACACAACAATGGTGACTTTTTTATGCCTCCACCTCATAGTGGTCAAGTTATGTTAAAATGTAATGTATGACTTTTCATCCTTGACAACAAGAAGTTTTCCCCAATATTTTTTTTTTCAGAAGTCTACAAAAATTGAAGTAATTTTTTGAATGTTATTGTAACTTCTTCAATTTATTTTCTGTAGTTATCAGAGGTAATCGAGATCACTTGAACTTTGATTCACAAATAACATCATAGTATCTAAGTTTTCATAGGAATTATGACATTTTGTTGGGAGTTCAAACTGGTTGTTCATTCAAGTCAATTGTGACAATTTGTACCTCACAGAAAGTGGTTCACAGAAAACTAAACGAGAAAGTGCTGTTAAGTTAACTTGCTTTACATTTCAGCACCAAATCAAGATAAATTTCATTATAATAGTTCTTGACTAAGTTTAAGTAAAAATGTTTTTGATAAACCTCTTTGTTGATATTTGAACTGAGCTTTATTAATTATTGCTGCAAGCTGTCAGTTCAAGAGTGATGGCTTTTATTGGATAATGAAATTCTAAGTTATTAAGGAGAAAATGTCAAACAGATGATTTAAATGGGAACTGGAATTTTAGATAGAATTTGTGATTTTCCTTGCAGATTTATCGATAATTGTAGGAGTTATAGGAGTGATGCATGTTAGTAAAACGTATTTTTTTTTTAC
This sequence comes from Perna viridis, assembly GCA_037379345.1. NCBI lineage: Eukaryota > Metazoa > Mollusca > Bivalvia > Mytilida > Mytilidae > Perna > Perna viridis. The sequence goes on along the minus strand of CM074518.1, from coordinate 21,949,341 downwards.
TTTAATAACATAGAAATTATAAAACATTTGGAAAATGTAATCAGTAAACATCTGTCAATTGAATTTTAAGATCCTAGATATCACATATAGTTCAAGGTTAATGATGTGTTCTGATTTCTGTCACCTTTTTGCAGAAACCAGTACTATTTTATCAATTCTTTCCTTAATTGAATTGTTAAATCTATACTTTTAACTGTGTTTTGTATTATGTTAAAAGTGAATGGAACTTATTCATTTGGTTGACAGTAATATTGGTTCTATTAAGTTAAAATGGCTTTTTAAAAGAAAAATCAAATTTCTTTATAATTGACTTGGAATTTAAGTGACTTTGAAACTGTCATGTTTTTATGTCATCAACAACACACCTATATACACATTCAATTAATTCTAAAAATAGATATTTTTCCAATAATAAACTTTTCAGGGTAGATTTTGCTATACTTACAAATGATTCATTCCAGTAGTTCTGATAAGTTCTGATGGATGAGGTGTCTGTCTGGTGTATTGCTCATGATGATGATGATATCATTTCTGACCATAATTCACTTCATTCTTTCCAATGAAACTATTATTAGTCTTTATTATGACAAAATGATTTTCTTAATTTCACACAGAACTGAATATCGAAACATAAATTGAGATCTGGGGAATTGTTTTCTTTTTGTGATAGCTTTATCTCTGTGATATCTGTGTCATTCTAGGGTATGTATTTTTTCAGTTTCTTCTTTGCTTTCAGTATGTCTTGTGTGACACTTTTTGTGATACCTGAAAATGAAGGTTCTATAGCCAGTTCCATTTGATTTAGTGATATATTGATTTATAGTAGAATAAGAAAGCCACCTGTATAAAGATGTTGGTTTATAGTAATAATCATTATACCTATCAGGAGTAATATAGTGACCGTGTATACAATTAGTAACTGGAGTTTGGAGCGAGGGTATACTTAGTGATCTTTGCTCACTTCTAGTTTAGTTTATATTGATTAATGGAAATGTGTTAAGAACAATAGAGACATGTAGATTTTCTGGTGAACTGAAACCCTCATTAATACTTCATATGGAAGTACCAAGTTAGTATAAACAACCATGATTTTTTAATCACTGTGAATATAACAGAAAATACACTGATCAATTGTATAGAAACTTTTGAAAATAAGGAAACCAAATACATCTTACTAATACAAATGGTGAAAAGGTCTACCTATAATACATTATCATTGTGTCAACAAGAAAATGAAACAGTTAGCATGTTTCCTTATATATATATTCTTATATAGAATTACCACCTATAAGGAAATATTCCATATATTTTCCATTTTCATGATGTTTATATCTCCTAACATTACACTAATAAGTTTTGACATAGCTCTGGATTCTATACAATTGTAGGGTCTCTGTCTGCATATAGTGTTATATATGTTTATATACCAGCTAATGCATTTTTTTTTCTCAGTTAAATGGATTAGCATTGTACTTTTATATTGATGCTGTTTCTATAGCAACTTCATTCTTTCCAATGAAGTTATTTTTGCATTCTGTACAGGAAATACAAATGATATATTTACAGTATTGTTAACAATACAGTTTTTTTTTGTACATAAACTAAATGTTCTCTCTTTCTTTTTCAGGACCATGTGCCTAGATGTCAATCTTATCTGCTGACATGTCATTTTATAATGGAATGTGAGACATTTTCGTATGCAACAAGTCCAAAGAATCTAGCACCAAGCCCACCGCCAGAAATTGACATTTCGTCCAAAATGGTTGTTGATATACAATCTCACTGTACTGTAATTACAGAACCATCAATCAAGTCTTCTCAGTATAAAGTTATGGAGACTGAATCAAAAGACTCTTCTGAGCAAAGCTATAAGCAGTTGTTACCACCAGAAAGTATTATGACTCCAAGTCCTGACAACCCACCACAGATTGAATTCCCTGATGTGCCAAAAGACTCTGTTTATCAAGAGAGAAATTCTAACTCAAGTCCTCCCAATCTTAGTCCGGAGGAGGCTATGGACTCAGACCCTATGGAACAGGACTGTAGCTCTACTGAATCTCAAATAGGCACACCAGACAAAAATAGATCTCGTAGAAAACCCACCTTAGAAGACATAGTACGTCACCTGAAGCCTGAAGTGGAGAATGGGTACTATAGTGGAGAAAGTGATGGCGATGAAGATGATGAACACGGACATAATGGCTTGATGATTGATATGAAAACTGGTTGTGATAATAAAATGTCAGTTGATCGTGATGATGAAGTTGATGGTGATGTCTGCCAAAATCTCATCAAACGATTCAATCATGATGAAAGAATAATGAATGGTCTTTGTGAAGGACTAAAAACTCCAGAAAAGTCCTTTGAACTGAATGGTAATTCTAAGTCTCCTGCAAGCATTGAAGACCAAGAAAACAGAAGTATTTTCAGTGACAGAGAAAGGGAGATAGCAGAGAAAATTGCTGAAATGACCAATTCAAAATCTGCTGACTTCACAACTCCACCAAAACTAAATGGAAACTGGATACATGGTGCATTTAGTGGTCTTCCAATGTTTCCTTTCCCACCAGGGCCCATAGATCCCCATATGATGCCAAATGTCATGCCATTCATGGACAAAAACAAATTTTCTTCACCACAAGAACTTGCTGAGAAGGACTATCTCAAATGTCAGTATTGTGAAAGAACATTCCGTCGTCAGAAAAACTTAGAGAATCACATAGACAACACCCACCAAGGGAAGGGGACCACTCGGAGAAAATCTGACTCTGGAAATGGTGACATGTATTTTAAATGCACACATTGTCCTTATACTACAAAGCACCAAAGTAATTTGTATGTTCATCTCCGCATACATACAGGTATGTCAAGCTATTTACAGTTATGTATTCATAAATATTTTTAAATATTTTTTATGCAATTAGAATATTGCTTATGAATTTTACATTTTGTGTTTGTAGTGTATGAAATCCAACTTGGTCACTGCTCCTTAATTCCAACACCACAAAAAATCACAGCATTAATTTGAATTTAATTGTCATAGATATTTTGACACAATTCATGGTTTCCTCTGTTTGTTTAGACTTAAGTGAATGTAATTGCATTACCAGTTAATCTTGATTTATGTTTAATTGTGATTAAATTTCTAGATAATTTATGTATTTAGTACAGAAACTTGGAGTAAGGAAACCATTGATATATATGAAAGTGAAATTTAAATCAGGAAATGAACTTTGACCTTTTTGTATGTCTTGTTATTAACTACAGAAAGAAAAGCCGTTATTACTTAAGGGGAGATAACTTAAATTATGCACAATAAAATTGGACCTGAAACACAGATAAAAAGAAATACATACTGCATACAAGAGGTGAACATGTAGATTAGAGGACATAAGGCTGTATTTCTGTTTCAGGTGAGTGTCCATCCAAATAGAAAATATTAAACAAAAATGTGATCTGGGCTACCAGCTTGTACTTCCTAAATTTCACCCTGGTAGATACTGCATATAAGATACATGAACAAGTAGATTAGAATGCGTAATGTTTTATTTCTGTTTTAGGTGAGCGTCCGTACATCTGTGGTGCATGTGGTGTACAGTACAGCCAGAGTCACAGTCTGAAAAGTCATATCATTAACAAGCATGATGGCATTATGTCATACTATATCAAAGAGAAGAGAAATAGGTCTCCTCGTGGAATGGGGTATCTAACACACATGTCACCTGATGTCAACATGTATAAAATTAATAACCCACCTACTATGGTGCCACCAAATCAAGGTCCACCATCCTTGTTGATGCCACAGTCAAACATTCCATTGCCAATGATGTTGCCATCTCCACAACAGGGCATGCACTCATCACCAGGGCAACAGCAGCACTCTCCAGTCAAGTCAGAAAATATGTCGCCAAAAGATTTTGTTTCTCAAATGGCCCAGCAGCATCTTGCAAACCTGCCAAAATCTAGTCCAAACAGTATGGTGAATGGTCACATGTCACCATTTTTTACCCAGAATGGTTTGAACATGTCACCACCACAAGCACAGGAAGAAGATCAACCATTGTCTCTTGTATCACAGAAGATCCCAAGACCACTACAAGAAATCAGTAATGCCAACATCACAAATGAAGAAAACCATGGTGCTATTGATCTCACCAAAAAACCATCCAAGTCATCTTCTGAATGTAATAACATCGCAAGAAATGGAGCTTTATGTTCAGACAGAGCTGAATGTGAGAACTGTTCACACTCCTTAAAGTTGAAGATGTTACGCCACAATGTTGTGCGCATGCTGAGCATTCTGGTACCCAACCTTAATTTTGAAGAGAAGGGCATCAGTGCAGAAGGCGATTCGGTTGATGAACTCTTGCATGATGTCATTCAAAGCAATATCCAAGATGAAGGAATGAGTGACTGAGGTTGTCATGGTAGCAGGGAGGATGGTCTGTCTCCTGTTATCATAGGGATTGCTGAGTGCAATAATTTTCATTACATTGGTCACACATATCAATTTGTGCCATAGGCAAGGCCTTGAACATCATGCTGTAGTTGGTATATTTCTTAGGCTATATCAGAATACATTTAGAAAGGTATTGGTTTTGTCCCTTTTGAAATTTAATTATCCAAGTAATGACAACACTCATTGGCAAAATATTAATTTTTGAAAAACTATGAATACTTCATAGGAATTAAATATTTCTTTAGAAATGAATTTTGACATGAAGTCACTGATATATTGTATTTGTAGTCATTCTCAGAAATTACATAACTCATTAGTTCTTTCCATTCGTATTAATTTAAAGACTCTGATATAATCTGAGGAAATACTGCTACAGAAAATCTCATGATATAATTAACATTGTGACGGAGAACCGTATAGATTCATTTTGGTGTTTTTTCATTTGGTCGAAGACCGACATCATCATTGTCATTTTCTCATCATCCAATATTTTTTTCACCACATTAAAATGCTGGTTCGTCCACTTAACCAAAGATATTTTGAAATGTCTTTATTTTTAATCACATTCCTATGTAATAAACAAAGTTATTTTGATTAATCTTTATGACTGTATGTTGGTTGTTAACTAAATTGTTGTGAACTATATTATGATATGTACTTGTACGGTTGTGAACTTCCCAAGATATAAATAGACTATATATATTCATGTGCTTTAGATTTATAAATGAAGACTGGATATACATTTATGAATGACTATGATGTAAACATATTTATAAATGAACAATTTTGAAATGTACTTAATTAGCCATTTATTAACAGTTATTTCAGAAATCTTTTTCCACTAAAATGGTTTGTTCACCAATGTAGCAATATTAGTTGCCAAAATACATGTATGTATGTTGCTTCCATAGATTTGTTAATAGTCTTCCAATGTCAAGTCTTTTGAGGAAATTGGGAGGAAAAATTATCATTTATATAGATGTTCATGATTCTCAAAACAGACTGGAATCTTCCATGTATTATTTGAAGAGAAAAGATTTCTGAAATAGAATATAGTTTAATTGATGTTAAAGTGCTGTTGTGAGTTAGTGCTAGTAGTATTTTATATTGTAAATGTCCTCTTTTACTGATTCATAAATACTGTGCACTTCATCATAAACCTGAGAAAATCCATGTTAACATCTTGTCGGAGTTAACTGTAGTGGGAAATACTTTCATATCTACATTAGTTACTGCAATTAGAATTAACCTTCAAATAGTGAAAAATTCCTTTTTCTTGTAATTAAAATGAACACTTGATTTTTTCATCAAATTAAGTTGCTGTTCACTAACTTTTACATATTTATGATTTTATTTGAATTTTTGTTAAATTTAGGGATTATATGTTTAATTACATGTATACAGTTCTTTAACATTATGTCCTTCTTTCCATATATGACCAATTCAATCTTTGAATAATGGACGTTTATTTTTTCAACAAATATTTGATGAAGGCAGCATCTTTGTAATTTGTATGCAATAATCTCCATAAATTTTTAATGATGTGCTTTTCTGACATTATTATAGATATTTTGAATGTAGCAACGTTTTTATTTAAAATTTCAAACACATTTTACTGATGCAACTTAAAATAATTTCCATGTTGTACTTGTATTTTTTATCACTCTCACAAATTTATATTTATAAATATTTTTCTTCTTTATTTTTCTTTTGAAGGATATTTATTAGTATTTGAATTATTGAATGATTTTTGCAACCACTAATATATCAAGTATGTCATATATGCCAAGAGGTGCACAGTAGATATGATCAGACTATGTTGTAAGGGGAACATGTAGATTTATATAGAAAAATGTATACATTGTAGATTTAAGAGCCTTTGTCAAAATAGTTCTGATTGGTTGTTTTTTTTTCTATGTTATTTACTATTGAATCAAATGATTGGCTATCAACATTCCAATTGTTGATACATTGAGTTTATTTTAGAAATCTTCCAGAATCTTTGAGAATTCCACTGCTGATAGTACTTGTTGTTTTTTTATACATCAATTTTGTGTCAAAAAGAGTTCAATATATTGTATCCAGATGTAATTATTGATGTGTGTGTACACAATAACTAACAATGCCACTTTGCTGGCTTTGTAATATAACAGTATTGCATGGTGAATGTCATAACCTATGTTATTTTTGTTTTACATCAGCTTATCATTGCCATTAATCTGTCTAAAAGGACACTTTATTCCTACATAAATGGAGTAGATCTATAGCACAGTTATGTTTAAAACATTTATATAAAAAACCATGATACCAATAATTACATTCTGGATATGATGAAATGAATATCTAAAAGCAAGATTGCTTTAAGTGCCATGTTATTCAAGTTTTTCTTTCAGTATATGTTTTGTCTCCCTTTAAAACCTTTTGCCTTAAGGGTAATATTTTGCCATCATCTCCTTAGCAAGTCTTTACATTCCAGCTGATATTGTTTGAGTGATTGCCTTTACTTGTCACCTGCAAAATATTTTCTGGAGTTACTTTTCAACTTAGAAACAAATTTGCATGATTCAGTCTTGAATATTAGAAACAATTTTTCACAAGGATCAACTGGTGAATTTTTTGTGAATTATTTCATTCCAGCATATATTTTAGTGAATTATGCCGGAATTGATTTTGTGCTAAAGATTCTTATATGGAATGTTCTTGTTAATTGGATTTTAATGAAATTTCAAGTAGATATCACCAACTAAAAGGACATGAAAAATGTTAAGATAGAAATAAGAAACCAATGATCAATCCTGCTTCATCTGTTAACATTGTAAATCACTTGTTTTCAGTTATGACATTTTGTGCCAGTTTTAACTAGTTCTTACATCATTGAAAATATTTACTTTAGTGGTATAATTGTGATATTGTCAGTAAATTAAAAATGTTTTCATCATCAAATATTTGTACATAACAACCTTGAGTTCTCCAGGAAGTATTTTGCAGTTAATCTTTTCATCAACCCTTCCAACTTTCATTAAAAATAGAACTACAATGAGGCAGCATACATCATTATATCATCTTAACATGGAGGTGCTGAAATATGCATTTAATTAGGAATTATTTGTAGGTGCTACTTTCACAATGTATAAAATGTTTTTTTCTGCTTCCTTTGAATTTCCTATAATTAGAATAAAATTTTTATCTGTCACAAAATTACTGCAATGTAACATATACTTTACTTGACAATAGACTGTAATCAATCTTGTCAGATTTTGAACTGCTAGAATTTTGTTAAGGGATTAAACATTAAAAAAGTTCCTTTTATCCTAAATATGTGTAACACAAGCAAATCTGAACTTTTTAGGTTATTATTTTAATGATTTTTAGTATAGACATTTTACCAGTATTATGATTTTGTTTCCTCAAACAGCTCATGTGTTCTTATTCTAATATGTGTTCAAAAATGAATGTGTTCATTTACTTTATTGCAAGAATTTTGTTGATAAAAACACATAAAGCAAGCCAACCATGTTTGTCATATCCATATTTCTTCAGTTTAAAAGAATTTTATCTCCTAGTTTTATTTTCAAATTAGTTTAAGAATGTGCCATGACACCTTGAAATCTGTCTTTACCAGACACTTTAAAATTCCTCTTTACCAGTTTAAGTGACTTACCATTTAGAAACCAGTAAATTTTATCCCACTGATGTTTTTTGTTCCAATGTAATGTTTATATCATTTGTGTAATAGTAAAAAGATTTTTTAAAATCAAAAGTGGATGGCTGAAAAAATAATTTGACAGTTCACTAAGAAAGCAAACAAACTTTGCACAAAATGAAAGTTATCTCCCTTTACCAATGAATTTCAATGCTTTCTATGTAATTGAATTCTCATTAACCGTTACAGTTATTTGAAAACCAACATTCAAACTTTGAGAACGATTTTATTTGGGATATGAAATAGATGAAAATTTTTTTGAAAACAAAATTTGTCATGTGCCACCAACTAACTGGTTTTTGCAAATGTTAAAGTCCATATGTAGTTCAGTTTAGACAGGTTCCTCTGTACTTTTCAAACACACATTTCCAGTTTTATAACATTAAATAAATTAAAGATTTGGGGGGTGTTGTTATTTTTTGACAAAATTCTTGCAATTGAAAGAGTGTTCAACAACAAATGGTGCAGAATCTCTCTAGTCCCTAGTTTATATGGCACCAGTTGAGAAATTCACTTTTTGAATCCATCTTTTTACATTAATGTTTGTTATTTTTATATTCCTTTTTGAATATGCTACATTTCTTTTTTTTTCTTTATGAATGTTTTGTTTGTATATATGTGCTTATTCCTGTTGGTTTTGTTTCAGTTGTTTTAGTAGCCATTTTGTGTTCAAAGTTTTACAAAGAATTTTGGGAAAGAGAGTTGTACATACTTATATTGAGACTGTTCAAATGATACTTTTCCCATAATGCTTTATTCAGTCTGGAAAAGAGCCACAGTCTAACTTATTAATTAAATCTTTTCAAAAATTTGATTTTCTGGAAACTAAATTTTTGATATCCTTCATAGAAATTATTGTACCCAATTTTCATTTATTGTTGCTTTTGATATAAATAATTCCACTTACCAACTATAACCAAATTATAATCAATTTATATGATTTATTGCAAGATCTCAATTAGTTGCATATCATATTCTTAATTCAGGTATATTTTGTTATTGTTATATTTTAGTTGTTTTTGTTGTTTTTATTTTTATTGCTTGGTGTTACCAAACCTTACTCCACAATAGTGCAGATTTCTTTTTTTCTAATGTATTATCTCCCTTTGACTAGGAACATCATTTTCCTGTGCTCCTTGGAAACTTTTCCAACTATTTCTTGAAGAATCCAGTTTAATAGGTTAGCTAGATCTTATAGTGGCACATTGTACCTATATTTGCAGTTAGATTGGCCTTTATAAGCTGCTTTTTGAAACATTCCAAAAAAGCAATTATTTAGAATGCAAATTTAACAAAAATATATATTTTTTAAGAATTTGTGACATGTTGTCAATGCTTTCTATGTATTAAACTGTATACATGTATTTTAGAAGAAACTTTCCCGTCCTTAATCAGCAATACTCTTTATCTATGGTAAAATCAATCCTAATACCAATAAAAATCTGCTGTAATATATACAACTGTGGACAATAAAAGGCACTGATACATATTTTTTTCTCTGTAAATTAATTTTTTTTTGTGAATAGTTGTTGTTTTATATAAGAATTGTCAATATTTTTGTCAGAATATTTATGAATTAGTTGTACAGTAATTTTAATACTTTACTGATTTTTGAAATGTAATTATTTGTTTTAAAAGATAAAAAATGTGTAATATCACTTCAGTACATGTACTTATATAATGCTAAGGTATATATGATGAAGTAGGAAGTTGGTTTGCTATACTGTCTGTTCTCAACTCCAGACTTTCTCCAGATGCTGCAGACTGAAGAAAAATCTTCCAATCTTAGGAACATGTGAATGAGTTGATGTGACTTTATTCAATTGTCAAATGACTTTTGAGTTGAATAATGTCGGAGAATTTCAAAAGGCTGGTCTGCAGTAGTTTGTTTAAGATGGAACATCTGCTGCTGTGTGGAGCTTAGTTTGCTCTATACCAAGTCATACATTTGTCAATTTATCTGTAATAGGGAATAGGAAATATGACCCCCTTCTACGTGAAAAAAATGTTCATAGATGGAAATCTTTGTAGTATGTGAATATTGTGGAAATCAACATAGTTATTTTCGTTGGGACTTCAACGATTTTTAAAATTCTGATTCAATATATTGTCAATTTCATTGGCAAAATTATACAGTTAAAGATATAGTTTTGAAGCCTCTGAAATATATAACTCATGGTCCAAAAGCTATTTGTGTCCACTGTTATTCTGTAATGCCTTTCACTACACTTGTTGAAGTTATTCTCTGACATAGCATTTGGCAATTGAACCTGATTTAAGAAGTTTCCATTCATATTACAGTTGTCAAGTGTGATTATGAACTTTATTTATTCCATATTTACTCATGCAGTTTCAAAAATTGAATTTCCAAAGTTGGTTTTCCCTGATTTTAATTTGAGAATAATGTAAACCTATTAATATTCACAGTGGACAGAAATGCGCAAAAAATACTACTAGCGAAATTGATATTTAACACTATATAACCCATATCATTTTTTAAAAATGCGAAAATGGATACCTGCAAATATGCTCACTTGACAGAATCCGCAAAAAAAGTAGCAAGCATGAAAAATAATATGTACAGTAGTTACTTGTCGTTGGCATAATAGTAACTTTATGTTAGGTAAAACAATGGAATGTCAATGAAATCGGTTCTAAGAAAATAATGTGATAATGTGAGTGTATGACTTGGTATGGAGTTATTTAACATGACAAGCAAGTTTATTGTGCATCTCGATGCTTCCTTGTATGTAAGGTAACCAAAGAACGAGGGTGAGTGATCCCAATGTTTAGTCTTCCCACCGATTTCTTTTCTTCCATTAGTTTTTGTTGAATTTTGTTAGGTCTTTTTTACTGGAGTCTTTTATGATGGAAGAATTTTATTTTAATGTTTTAATAGGTTAACCAGAGATTTCAAAACTTTTTTATGAATGACCTGTTTTACTGTCTTGTAGGTCACCCAGAACGTTCTACTTATTATAAAGTGTTGAAAATAGCAATAGAAGTTGAAATCAGTTATATAATTTGTTATTTGATTTACTTAATTTTTTGTGAAGATGGAAAAATTAGATTTCTGATTAAAAATGATCATCAGATGCATCTCCTGTTAATATTTTTATTTTGATATTATGAATTAGTATTATGATGATTTTGACTGAGACTTTAAACTATTAAGTACTTCTCCATCTAAGAATCAGGCAAAATGTGTATAAGGTGCACAGAGATTTTATTGCATTATCCAAGTATTTATATCTCGTAACCTCAAGAGATTACTGTCTAAGTGTAAAGGTTGCTTTTTACAGATATGGGTGGTTCAAATTTAGTTGAAATTCACTATGGAAAAATGGCAGGAAAATTCTCCCGAACTTTTTCCTTACATAAGCAGTAAAAAAATATCTTTGTCACCAATGCTTTAGGATAAATTTAAATAGCTTTTCGGTTGTTTTCTAGATGTATTTGTATATATTTGTGGCAAAAAAGACCAAATTGGGAAAAATGTTGTGTCACTGATTGCCTGATTCTTACACAGAATGGTACTTAATAGTGATTTATATTTCTTTTTCAAAAGTTGAAAAAGAAGTTTCTTCAAGAAATTTTGGTAATAGATAAATACAGATATTTATGGATAGAAAGGAAAATTGAATTTTGTAGGAAGTCTTCAGTTTTTTTGGAGTTGCATTTACTACAAGTAACTCAAAACCAACTTGTTTGGTAACTATGAAAACTCTTTTTCTTGAATTGTTGCCTGTATATAGGGAGGTGTGAAATAATTGAACTGATCCAGTCATGCAAATTTGGTGCATATATGTGACTATTTATTCTCTATTAATTTTTAGCCATGATTTATTTTGGTCAAATTTAAGCTATATTTTTGTGCATGTTTAACATATATTGTTGATGAAATAATACATCTGTTCTAGATATGCAAATGTTCAAATAAACTAGGGCATAAGGATATTTTTTATTCCCTATTGTCTCTCCAAAATCAAATATATTTAGCTTATACTCTTTACAATTAAAAAACAAAGCAGTGCTTTTTTTTCTTTGTTAATTGTTATAGCAATACGAAATGATCTTCTATATATGCAAATGAACAAACATTTCTGTCAAAATCTTTGTGAAATCTCTGTTTTTAGTGTTTGCTTTTCCTGTATATTTGGCCCAGTAAGCCTGCACAATACCTTTTACACAGAACAAGAATATTAGCTCCAAGATCTGTAAACAAACAAAATTTACACAATGTTGTCTTTGTGTTTTTAAAACAACTACCTTGTCTTTGTGTTATCAGTTTCATAAACAAAAGCAAGATGGATAGTTAATTAGAGAGAACAATATTTATTTCGACAAATTACATTGTTCACATTACAAGTAGTTTGGGTTAATTTTTGCCAGTACAGGAGTGTGATCACTAAAACAGAGATAAATACAGCCTTTATTGTTTATTAGATGTAGTAATTAGATGCTTTTTGTTTGTACTTACTACTGCTAGGTTGTATCTTATTGTTTGATTAACATGTGTAGCGTAGTGTATGAAAAATAAAGCAATAAGTCAAAGATTTGTGTTATTATTTAAGTCCACAACTTAAATTATTAATGTGTCTTTATTTATCCTAACTGTTGGACCTCTGTGGTCATATGAAACTGCCTCCTGCAAAGTATTTTTATTGCTAACTTGTATGTTTTTGAGTTACATGTATGGACATAATTCTTACAAAATTTGGGCGATTTTTTTATCATACTTTCTACAGGCCCTATCAGGAATACATAGGAGTCACTTTGTCTTTCTGCCTGTGCATGTAATTTTGTGCAAGTCTAGTTGCAAGCTTTTCAAGTTTGGTCAAATTATTTTCTGGGTCAAATTTAATTGTAATCGGAATTAAGAGCTGTATCAAGATTGAATGTAATGTCAATACCTTCCCTTACTTTTGCGAACGCATCAAGCATCACTCTGTGGAGCATTTCATTTTCAATTACTATCTTAGAGCGATTGGTAACAAACGATCGTTAATTTACTTGCCAGGTGAATAAATTGTGTTAAATCAGGTTATGGTTCGTAAAGAGAGAGCGAGTACAAGGTATTATATACATGGTACCAACAGTATTGCATAGAAACAGACTAATTCTAGAAACCTACAGCACGATCTAATTCCTTACACCATAAAAGATTGAATCTTGTTTCTATTGTCCATGCATCTTTATGTTAATGCTAAACAAAAAGGGTCTTCAAGTCTATGGAACTTACTTGAGGCTAACCAAAAGAACACAACTGGAGTACAAATGGTGGTGTACATGTCTATATTGATGTCCTTGATGTCATTAGGAAAGAGACGTATTCTTATTGTGAATAAGATTGTGTATATGGAAACAATTTAACAGCAACGGAAAACATTGAACTATCAAAAATATCCCCGGATTGAATTTGATATTTTTTTTCGATGGAATGTATTTCACATAATATATTATGGGATGTTGAAACGTATATATGTGAATCGGTGCCACATACCAATACACAAATGCACAATATTGTGTGCATACACCGGAAAAGTAAGCATGCTAAAAGTTACCAACATATATTATCAACAAAAGATTGGTACCCAGCCAATACTATATTGACGTGACTTATGAAGTACCAATCCAGATAAAATTCAGACACTGGCAATGGTAAAGTGATTCATGGTGTAGAAAAAACGACCAAATAAATGATGCTTTTTCAGTCTACATATGCTATATTTTTATATGAAGATAATTATTTCTGTATTTAGATCTGCAGTTTTGAGAAAATTATACATTCATCTCACACTACAATCAAACAAAATATAGAACGATAACTCTTGCAAAATGTTAATTTCATGTACAATTCATCTAAATTTTATCTCAAAAGCGCAACACCTAAGTGGAAAACTAAGACTGGTTATGTGGTCAATAACTGTTTCTGAACAAGAAATAAAAGTGAATTTGGTGGATTTTTGACATGCATGTCTCACTTACTGCCTGATTTTTATAAAGACTGCTACTTAACTTGAACAAGATTTTTGTGGCGCTGTCGTCTGTGGTGTCCGTTGTTTTGTGTACAGAAATGCCCAGGAATTAAATGGATCTTGATATTACAAAGTTTCATACCACAAAGGAGGTTTTGAGTGGATGTTGAGCTCGAGGATGATGGCCCCGATTGTTTAGAAATCAGGATTTATAAAAATTAAATTGTATTTTTATACCAAAAACAAACCTTCTTAAAATGCCGCCCTTGAAGATCGTTTAATTATAGGGTACTAAGTAAATGTAGTAATGCTATAGCAAGGCCTATACCAATACCCCAGCTTAATAAAATCCAAGATCTGCCCCTGAAATGTCAAAACATTCTACTTTATAACTTCAAGTGTGAACTCTAATTCATGAACTAGCGTGCATGTACTATATATAGACTGAGACCAAATGTATAACAACGTGTGCATAGCAACAGCAACAAGGATTTAGGTCAGATACTGATATAAAGAATTTGAACAGATACGGGTACATTGCATTTGATAGATATGCCTCTACATATGACCCTACTTGTTATAACGAACGATGTACTAATAACTGTCTACATATATGTCATCTCACATTACATAATCGTAATTTTCGCTTATAAGCGATAAGAAGAGAGGTCTAGTTCGATCTACAAGCGGTAAGATCGTAATTTTCGCTTATAAGCGATAAGAAGAGAGGTTTAGTTCGATCTACAAGCGGTAAGATGGTTGGGGTTTTTTAACGACCTTGAATACGAATACATGCCTCTCACGGTCGATGTTAGTGGTTAGTAGAACCAACTGGTGTTGGCGGCGGAGCTCAGCATTCGGGATACATGACCGAAGAACTTGGTCAGAGTATGTCCCACTAGCGGCTGGGCTGCTGTGTTGACGCTCTGGCCTACTCAAAGACTCTAACTGACTGGGAGTCATCAACGTGTAGATCTATAAAGTGGCAGCAAGATGAGAGGTCTATTTCGATTTGTATGCGATAAGAAGAGAGGCCTATATCGATCTATATGCGATCAGAAAAGAGGCCTAGTTCGATCTATAAAGCGATAAGAAGAGAGGTCAACTTCGATCTATACGCGATAAAAGAAATGTCTAGTTCGAGAAGAGAGACACTGTTAGATCTATAAGCGATAAAATGAGAGGCCTGGTTCGATCTATATGCGATATGAAGAGAGGCCTACATGAAGTTCGATCTATATGCGATAAGAAGAGAGGCCTTGTTCGGTCTATATGGGATCAAAAATAAGGGAGAGAGAAATGACCCATTATTGTTTTCTAAATGTCAATTACATGTACATAGTATTTGATCATGATACTGCACTGTAATACCGTGAAAGTACCTTAATTCGTGGATACCAATTTTCGTGGATTAGGGACGAAACACAAGTTCATAGATTCTTGAATTCGTGGTTTTTAGGTTTTTCGGTATACACATCAATGAAAATCTTCTGGCCACGGAAGGTTGTCAAAGCCAAGGGGTGGTGTTGGGAATGGGCTCAAACAGCCCCTGACAACTAAAGTCCAACTCCAACTTTCACGAAGGGTTTACCAACTGGTGGACCTGGTCCGGCTGTTTCGACTGAGGGTGGCCCATCTAGGAGAAGGAAAACTCTGATCAAATACCTCCGCTGCCTTGCGGCTACACCCTTCGACAGGGAAAGGCTTCAGGAGACACCCTGAAGGAAAATCCAGAACTAGGAACCTGTAACTTCCTTCCTGTACTTTCAAGATCAGAACTTCTGTTCAGAAACTAATGGTGAGGTAACCCCGACAGAAAACCTGGAGTGCTGAAGACGGAAGTGTTGGGCGATATAGCGCACTCGAACAGACCACAACAGTTGGTAGAAGTTGAAGGAGAAACAACCATAGGGAAAGCGGCAGCAAATGAATTTGCTAAAGGCTATGAGAAAGAAAGCAACATTGATATACCACCATCACGGAAAAAAAAGAAGTAAGAACCGAATTGAGAGAAAGATCAAAGGTGCCAACACATGAACTTATGCAGAGATGTATCACCATGTTTGAGATGAAGGCAGCCATCAGAAAACTGAAAATGAAAAAGGCACTAGGTCCAGATAACATCACCAATGAAATGCGTCAACACCTTGGCACCATAGCATTAACAACTTTGCTAGGGATTCTCGACCTGAGCTGGAGACAAGGTCAAGTCCCTCATTGTTGGGAAGAAGCCATAATTATGCCAATACTGTAGAGGGGAAAGAACAAGTCGAAAGCATCAAGCTACAGCCTAACAAGCAGTTGCTGCAAATTAATGGAGCGTATAATCAACAAGCGCCTACCGACATACTTGGAATCGGAGAACATTTTTGGTCATGAACAAGCTAGATTTAGACAGTGCAAGAGCATAGAAGATCAGACAACACATCTATCTCAAGTAGTCGAGGATGCATTTCAATCAAAGAGAGTAATGCTAGCTGTCTTTATAGATCTTCAGACATCATTTGACAAAGTTTGGAAAGATGGCCTTCTTGTGAAACTTCTTAGATTTGGAGTAAGTGGAAGAATGTACAGATGGACCAACTCATATCTGTACAATAGAAGGGCAAGAGTACTCGTAGATGGGAAGCATGGCAGAAACATACTTCTAAAACAGGAGGGTGTATTACAGGGAGGAGTATTACCTCCAACACTCTTCATACTCTATATGAATGACCTAGTTCCAGAGCTACCAAATGGTGTACAATCAGCACTCTACGCAGATGATCTTGTCCTCTGGTGCTCTGAAGAGTATGCAACTACTGCAAGGTACAGGATACAAACAGCATTAGATATGGTAGTCAAATGAGCCAATGAGTGGTATGTTGCAATCAATAGAGAGAAAACAACAGCAACCCTCTTTACACTCTCACCTAAAACCCAATCTGTCAAACTGACCATGGATGACATCCATATCACAATGGAAGATCAGCAAACATACCTTGGTGTAACCTTCGATAAAAGACTTACATGGAAACAGCATATAATGACAGCAGAAGCCAAAGCAAGAAGAAAACTAAACATTATGAGAAAACTTGCTGGTACAAAGTGGGGTGCTAATGAGAAAGTTTTGAAATCTGTCTACGAAGGAAATATACGCCCACATGTAGAATATGGCTCTAGTGCTTTGATGACAGCAGCTAAGTCTCACCATCAGACTCTAGATAAAGTCCAGAATCAGGCACTCCGCATCATCACAGGAGCCATGAAATCAACACCTATTGCTAGTATGGAGGAAATTACAAACATACAACCATTAAGTAAGAGAAGAGAATGTAAAGCTATGATACAAGCCACCAAATATCAATGCTTACCAAACCACCCAATGAGTGAGAGACTGAAACAACTATCCCCATGCAGACTCAAAAGATCCAGCTTCACTCTAGAAACAAGAGCATTGCAAAGAAAACACCAAGAACATCTACCTAAGCATGTCAAACCTATAGACTTTAAAATGAATGACAAACTATGTGCAGAAAAGGAGAACAATGTAACCAGACAACAGTTCCGTTACTCAGTGCCAAAGATGAACAATCAAACATCGTCAGAAAAACCGTAACAATGAGCATGCTGGAAGAAGAGTATCCATCAGCATTGTGGGCACGAGTTTACACAGACGGTTCAGCCACAAACGCGACAACAAAAGGAGGGGCCGGTATCTACATAGAATACCCAAATGGAGTACAACAGTCAATGGCAATACCAACAGGATTACATTGCTCCAACTACAAGGCTGAAGAAGCACTCATCCATGCGGCAAATTACATCAAGGAAAGTGCAGAAAATATGCTAGTAGTATTCCTAACAGATGCCCTCTCCGTAATACAAGCACTGACCAACAACAAACTACCACTACTTGAAAGAGCTATTTATTCCATCAAGAGCCTTAAAACTGCCATACAGTGGATACCTTCACATTGTGGAATCAATGGAAATGAAAAAGCAGATAAGCTAGCAAAGGAAGCTGCTCAACAACAGCAAGATGAAAATCCTGTCTGCTACACAGAGGTGAAGACCATCATCAAGTCTCAGCACAATACCCCTCAGAAGCAAGATAGCTTCCATCAACTAAAAGATTGGAGCAAACTACAATCTTCAGGCTCAGAACAGGCCACAACAGACTCAACCAACATCTATACAGGGTTTTGAATGTCATACCATCACTTATGTGTCCCTGTGGAGGAGCAGAGCAGAATACAGAACATTTTCTGCAGACGTGCAAGTTACACCAGGCACTGAGAGAGAAGACATGGGATAAACCAACTCCCATTACAGAGAAACTGTATGGACCTGTGGAAGACCTACAGAAGACGGCCAGATTTGTTGAGGAGACTGGCATTCAATGGCGAACAAGAAGAAGAAGAAGAAAATCTTCTTTCGTTGGGAACAAAGTTTCGTGGTGTAGCCTTGCCACAAAAAAAAACCACGAATATTGGTACCCCATGAACTTTGGTTATTTCACAATACATTTCTTTCTATTGTCACAGATCGAGTTTCGTCTTTTAAACGTTCCATAGCCTCAATAAGTATACCAGTAAGTATTTTATAGAGGATGAGTAATCTAACGGGCTGTACAACCCATGTCTAAGTTTGTTAGAACCCGTGATGATATTTGATCACATATGTTAAGTGCTATTTCGATGATTAGTCCTTTATCGTGTTTTGCGTAGTCATGAGATTAAGTGTAAGACTTCATAAGAATCAGGCAAAATGGGGAAAATCAGAAACATGTATATCAAAACCCTACCGATCTGACAATAAAATTTCAATCAAAGATGAATTCTCCATTTGAAAAGACCTCTATTTGATCTCTGCATCACTGGATTTGTTCTTTTTTTTCTATACAATGTTAGAAAAAATGAAGTAATGACATTAATACAATAGAAACTGTTGGACTTTCAATGTGGATTATCTCCTTTTCACCATACAGACCTATATAGTAACAAAGCCTATGTTGACACTGAATCAAATTATATAGTTACCACCATACATCGTGTACTAATTTAAACCCCTATATTTATCCTACGAGAATTGACCAGGCAATCTCTCGATCGACGGAAAACTTTCCATTCGTTCAAAAAAAGTGACAGTTCAACAAATCGCTAGACATTTTTTGTTTAAATTTTATCCGTTTTAAACGGTTTAAATCATAAAAAATGAAATATGTGTATTCCTAAGTCTGTATCCAATTACAAAGTATCGTTATTTCATAGAAGATATTGCCAATTGATTGTAGAATTGCGTTGGAGCATGAAATTTTCTCAACGAACCCGGAAAATATTGACATCTTACATTTCGCTAGACATTTTCAAAAAGACGAAATGTTTGTGTTTGTACTTAAAATTTTATCAAATGCCGACGTAGAATTGCTGAAAGTATGTACATTTTTAGGAAATATTAATCGGAAAAGAATATTGTGTAAATAATTTCTTACATTAATTGTAGAATTTGATTACTGAACACTTTTAGAAATCTGACCATTTACCAACACTTTCATTTTTGCATTGAATATTTTTTGCCTAAAATTAACGCAATTTCGATACTTATATGAAATTATTCCTCCAGGCAAAATTTGGCGAATTTCGTATCCTCTGCAATAGCGCAATTCACTATTTTAGCTTTTTAGAACCTAGAACAATTTATAAGTTCTGAATATTTGTTACTTCTAATTCTTTATAATCAATTGAACATTCCAAAAACCCATAAAAACGTCAAAATCCGTATGTAAGGTGTAACACACTGTAGGTTAGCTTTCACAAGTTCACGATTTTGATTGTTTACAATAGTCAGCTGCAGTCATAGGTGTGGTTTTTCGACACCGCCGCAATAGCGTGCGTAGCGTCGCTATTTTTATATAGCCTAGCTGACCAAGTGGTTTTGGGCGCAAGACTGTGTGCAGGCGGTGTTGCCATAGATGTCACAGCAGTACGAGTTCCACTCCCGCAGGGTGAAAGAGCTAAACATTGGCATCGCAAATCTGACAGTTCTAAAAACGTTGGAATTTTTCAGACCCGTGTATGATTACGTTATCTTTCCTGTTTCAATTTGATCCGATGGAGCAGTGTAGCGAATAGAGTCGTCACATTCTGAGACATATATATACATATAAATTTGCAATGTAAACTAGTATGCTTTGTTTAGCTACATGTATCTCTATGACAGGGCACATCTCCACTCAACGCAATTCAACTATTTCATTCTTTTATTTCTTTCAATGTGGCGCACAAAGTGTCAGAAGAGGAATTACAAAAATAGTTTAATAGTAATGGTACTGTGAAAACGCTTGATTCGTATGTGTACCATCTATATTTCTTGCGTTTTAACAACATCTCAACTTTCCTGAAATATTCATAAAAAATGTTTACACAAAAAAAAAATGAGTAAAGATCGCATGATGTAAATCGAATGAACCATTAATAATGCATTTATCTCTAGTTTAACAATTACAAGTAAAAAAAATAGTCAATTCTTTATTTTTCACTTCTACTAAATTCAAGCCGTATTTATAAAAAAAATCTTCAGAAGTTACAAAATTTGGTTACAGTTAAGAAATAATAAATCAGTGTACAAAATCGAAGTAGTTAAAACTTTAAATATGACTATGCAATAGTTAATTCATCTATTATTATACATGTATTCCTATTGAAGTGTTACCAATACATGTAACGGAAAGTGTAAGGAAATGATATAAGAACATTGGCATGAATAGTAGTCCTACCTTCGATGATTTTAAAAGATCAGTTATTAAAATGAAATTTATAGATTCAGATATATACATGTACATGTACTAGTATACATGTATGAGGCCAAAAGCAAATTACATGTAGCACAATAGGAATTATAAACGCTAAAATATCTCGAACATTTAACTTGGGCTACACTATCAACTATACAGAACTGTTTATAAAAAATATACAAGGATTTTTCATCATTTCTGTAAAAAATATCTGCCCAAACTGAGTCAAGATGGTAACAGTAAAATTTAATATAGAGAGAGGAAACTTCTAAAACAAACTAATAGGTAAGAAGTTTTTCACAATACAATTTGTAGTAAAATTTTGGGAATTAAGACGATGTCGGACCCAGAAATATCGAAAGGGTGTGGGCGATAAAGTGAATACAGGTGATTTTCTATATATATATACAATTCGTCTAATCTTTACAAGTCTTTGGATGTGTAGGAACAATTATTGTATTGGCCTTCCAAAACCCTGTATAAAACCTGCATGCACGTGAAATAATTTAGCATCCTTATCAATTAAAGTGTATAAATTTATATCAGTGATGGAAGTGACCAGCCCTGTCTTGGTTGCCATAACTACTAGTAATTCGTGCAAACTAAATTTCTAATACAGTAACTCATCATTAGGGTGAACGTCGAGTTTGAAATTCACCAACCAATTGAAATTCCCCGAAATCTAACTTGGTTACAGGAGATTGTGAAAGCTACTGATCGGAGAAAGGTTAAATGCTTGGAGTTTCAAAAACAGTCAAAATTAAGTGTTGTTGATGTTGTGGAAAAAGGTTACTTCTGTGTAGTAAATCAGTGTAAGAATAGGATTAAAGATATCGCAGATAATAACCGAAAACAATATCTAAAGCATGTCATATGTTTTCTGCCTTTTTTTAACTCCTCAATAAAAAAAACGTCGAAAATAAGAATACATGAAGTCAAACTAATTAATGAATCGAATGTATAAGAGCAAGGAAAACATCTATGCGTAAAAAACCTCACTAGCACTTGCAACTTTCTTTGCTTTGATTCTTCAAATTCGGTCAAATTCCCCATTGATGAATGTTGTCATTGCTCTTGGGGCCTCAGTGTCAAACCCAACCACATCAAGCATATATCTATCGGATGGATCGGCAATACTGAATCCATTCGTAGCCATTCCGCACACGATTAATCGCGCATCTTCTATTCCAGAGTACTTCCGGTACTCTACTAGAGCTCGTGCTGGATGAATATTTCCGAAGAAAGTTTCTGAATCTGTGAAGACAACAAACACATCGTAATTTTTCTTCATTTCACAAGCATATTTCATCGGAAGAGAACAGTCAGTGCGACTAAAAGGAAGACGAGAACATTTATCGATTGCTGTTTTCATGTCATCGTTTTCAGTTACGTCTAATTTCGTAAAGGTTTCAGAAAAAGCCATGACGTCACATTTTCCTTGTTCAGCTTTCAAAGTTAGGAGCATCATGGCTGCTGCGGCGTCTCTACATGTAATAGTACTTGACCCAACTACTGGGGCAGTCATGGAACCACTAACGTCAACTGCCAGCAAATAACGTTTACCTGTTGGTTCTACATAACGGAAAGCTTGATAAAAGCCGTCTTCGAGAGCCTTCACTATTTTGTTATTCACTGGCCACGTGAGTTTGCCTTTATCGCCTTTTCCAGCTTGGTACTGGTACCAAGCAACTAATATGGTAAAAGGATGAATTTTTGCACATTTCAAAATATTCGGTTCGGTTAGTTTGGTAACAACTAAATTTTCATAATAGGACTCGGAACTAAACATTCCAAGACGTGACATTTTCCCCAGGTTTCTGATCATAGCAGTCATAGGCATTTGACGAAACAAAACGTCCCAGATTTCGATAGAATCCAACATGCTTGTTGGGACATGTTCTCTTGCCAGATTATATGTTGAAATCAATGTCTTCATTTTTTCCACTTCTGCTCTCTTACATTTTTTTCCGATTTCGACTGCTTCTAAAAAATCAAGCACCTTCTTAACTTGATCTTCCCCAAAGGTGTTATCGTCCATAGGCATTGGTGCAGATTTCGCTTCACTTAAACCTTTGACAATATATCTTATAACGCGACTAATGGCTGGTGTTTCCGGTCTGATGTGTGCCAATCTAAGGACATCTCTATGGCTCCATGAATGACGGCTTTGATATTTAGTCACGTGAAGAGCCAGCTTTACTGGGTCTTTTTTGTATTGTGTTTTGTTGTACCATTTGCCGATTGCAACTCTGTGAGCCCGACCCCATCCCGTTCCTGCACTCTCATTTTCGCAATACTTGACAAACTCGAAGAGATGTGTTGGTATTCGACACACACAGACAAGAGCGCGGTAGGCGGCATTTTTTGTCTTTAAATCATTAGATCGTGCACAGACAGCCAAGGAGTAGATAGTTGTGGATTGCTTACATGATCTGCCATTCTCACTTACATCCTTTATAATTCTCACAACATCTTCTCCTTTATTAGCCATGATTAACCTGAAATGCAAACGCAGTAAGTAAGGCTAGTCATTTTGACTGGTGTATAGAAAACATTTCCCTGACACTTTGCTCAAAATTGTTTCAATTAAAGCTTTTTTTTTCTACGTGCATTTTCTTATTATTTGGAATTTGATAAAACCAGAAAAATATAATAATTTGCACAGCATCACAGGAACCGATACTTTTGTAAATCGATTCATATTTGAAAGGGCTACCCATTCGCACAATGCATCGTCCCCCATTCCCAATGAATCCCCATTTTATTTTCCGCAATTAAATTATTATAACTATTGTAAACTTTAATTCTATATTTATATATTTTTTAATATAAACACTACACTGTGTAGTTGTTTTTTAATTAGTTAATTGTTACAATTATATAAAATTGAATGAAATAGATCAATATTCTTTTAAAACAATTTACCCACACTCTCGGAGTGACGGAATCTCCATTCAAAATTCCAACCCTTCACAAATTCTTCTTCACTATCCTCATCCATCACATTCATGATTCCCTATCTCTTATTTAACTCCATACAAGTACTTTAACAAATTTTCCCCATTTTGGCACGTACAACATCACATGGCTATACTCAATTCACGAGTTAGTTATGCTTTTCTTAATTTATGGGGTAAAATATATGCACAAAAAGATTTTTTTAAAGTTTTATATATCCACTGGGTAGGCTATACCATTTGAATTGAGCAAATTTAGGAATCAACCAATTTCATACTGGAGGTGGGATTAAAAAAAGTTCTTCCAAATTTGAGCAAAAAAAAAAGTTTACTCATCCAAGAACAAAAACAATAATTTGAATCAATATTCCCTCCATTACATTACAATGTAGATTTTGAAATAAATTCTTTTAACTCCCGATTACTGCTGAAAAAAATCGATTATTTTTTTAATAAAATCACAGCCTCCCACCCTTTTCTGAGAAGTGTGTTTGTTTGTTGGGGTTTAACGTCCGAGCAGCACTATTTCAGCTATATTCAGACGATGAACATGAAATTGATGATAAAATGAACATGAATTGATGATGAAATGAAAAAGGGGTGGGACACAAGGACATTGGGGTCGACAAATTTTTATTGCCACTGGAAATAGGGAGAGGTGGGTAGGGTCGGGCAATTTAGCCTCCTGTGGCGGAGCCCTACGGTTCCTACTCCGGGAGAATACCACAGTAGGGTTCTTTAACGTGCGAGGAACGTGGCATCTTTCCCAACACGGTGCATCACTATGGTTTGCGGTCAGGTTTTCCGTATTATAGCCTCACAACCCCAGCATGTAACACGCCAGGAGTACCTTATTCCACCACCTGGGGCACACATCCCAGTTGCCTTGTGGGCAAAGCGCCCTAGCCCCCGGCTAGGGTTCTGAGCACTATTTAGTTGCCTTTTACGACAAACTTAGCGCTGCTGTAAGCCTATTCTTTAAAACACCCGGACCTGCACGGGGCTTTTCTGAGAAGAAAATGGTTTGTGTAAAGGTTTTGAAAAAAAAAAACGTTAATTTTCATTCCTATTTTGTTGTGTGTTATATACCCTTTCAAAGTTGCGGGCTGCAATTTACATTGTAATATTATAATATTAATGCATATGCAGTTCATTGTCAAATAGCAATTATAACGTCTCGTTTATACAACGATCCAAAAATAACCACAATATTTGTTTGATAAACCCTAGAGTTTACATACTTTATAAATCTGTATAATTTATTGACATGATTCGATATTTTCTGGTTCACTTTGTATTAAAATACGTATTTAAATAAATATCAAATTACATCACAATTGTAAACAGGAAGTAAATTGCGAATGACCGATAAAAAAGGGGGTAGTCACGTAAATAAAAGTGAAATTCGAGTTTGTCCGTAATTCAAACGTTATAAAATGTTTTTCATTCCATTCAATAAACTAGTTTATTTATCGATACATATATACCTGTCGATACACTGTACATTTTCACGTTTTAATTCCGACTCAGATGTGTAATATGTTCCACCTTCAGACCCTAAAATAAGAAATCTGAGCAGTCTGACTTCATCTGTTACTTCATACGAATACCCTTTAGCTTTGTTTTTACTTTGTCCAATAAGCGGTTCCCATTGAGGAACTGGATTCCCGGATGGCTGTGAATGATTTCGAAAAGCCATGTCTCAGTTTATGTAGGCTTACATATTTTTTTTGTTTAACATGGCTGCCGTTACGTTCCGAATAATACTGTGAATAAGCTAAAATTAGAAAAGGGGAATTATTGTTTTGTGCTATAGACCACAAGTTCACCCGGTGGCTCTAGATAGCCATACTTCTGTGTGATTTTTCATGATATACTTTATTATGATGAGAGTTTCATTATTGTGATGAGATTTTCATTATTATGATGAAAGTTTTCTGTTTTCTTTATCGATGCATTTTCTTTATTATAAATGACATTTAGCTTAGAGAGTGATAGAGCAGTTTGTTACCCCGAGAAAATTGTTGTCACCCCGAAGCATTATGGAAGGGGAAATCCGCCATAAATATGTTCTTTAACTTTGTTACTTGCTCATTTGTTCTCTGTATTTTCTTTCTTGGTTAATCGAAGATTGTTTAAATGTTAATTCGTGAAATGTATTTTTTATCGTAACTTGCAGTGTTTGTACGTATCTTTCTTTGCTTAATGTCGTTTCTTTTTCTGTAACATCTTTCTTTTACATTTCTACAATTATTAATTTGAAAAATACTTCTTCTAATCCTGAAAATCGTAGTTTTTCACTATCTTTCTTTGTCGAAAGTCTTAAATTAGTAATTTATAAATTAAAACACGTTTCTTTTAAAATCGATACGATCGACACAGTTACAACAAACGCACTAACTTTTGACGAATGAAAAATAGACATGTTACTCATGAGTGATTTTTCACCGGCAAATCGAGGGTTGGTATAAAACAGGACGGGCATTTTCCGATACATTTTTGGCTATAACTTTTGTTTTATTTAATGGCATTCAAAAATTCGAAATGAATTCTAAAGAAGAATAAAAGTGCATTTTGGTATTTTAAATTGATTTATAGTTAAATCTAAAATTTTGACAGGACTAAATCTTCATTCATCGACATAATTAGGCTTAGAACTTAACATATATATTTTATGAAAATTAATGTAGATAAAATAGAATTTGGAGGTATTTTTCTATATAGAATCTTAATCAGCATCACAACAGTAATTTTATGAGCAGAAATCTTTTCAGGTCGAACTACGTGTAAATGTTCTTCGTAATCTGCCTAAATTGGATTAACGATCTCTAATCACCATTAATTGGCTTGTAAAACTTTCATACCTCGTTAATCTAACTCATAATTAATCATGCCGGTGAATAGGTTTTGGACCAATTTGATGGACTCTATGATCCATACTATGGTATAACAAAAATTATCAGAGAGATATAATGTTGTTTTGAAACAAGAGAATGAATGACAGGAACTGCCTGTTAACATGCTTGTTCTCGGTTACCGCTTCTTACAAAACTTTGAAAACTATGAGATTCTTAGAGGTTTGTCTAGCACAGGTAACTACATGTAACACCTAAAACGAGTTTTCTAGAGCAGCTATTTCGAGTGACGAATTAGTTATTCTTAAAAAACTTATTGCACCTTCGACATAATAGAATACATAAAAAAGAGCCTCAAATATATTTATGGTCTTCCTTAAATCAAGCGGAGCAAGAGTCTGGGGATGAAAAATGGCATGTAAGGCTAAGGAAAATTTATCAGACACATCGCACGTACAGGAAAAAGTTGTCTGTCCTCCCAGAATTATCAATTCCCTCCAGCAGTAAGTAGTCCACATGCACATGCAAAGTATGTAATAGACAATAACCTAATCACTCATGTACCCACTCAGGGTGCCTTTATTGTTCAAGGTAGAAGTGGTAAGTATTGTGTCACAACAGTTCCCATTGAATCACGTCATTTACAACAACATGCTTCCATATCCTAAAGCAAAACTCCACAGAGGGTGTGAACCTGTTGAAAAAATAACCATTGTCAATTTTCACCTACCAGCAAATACAGTAGAAGGAAAACAAGTAAATCTACTCCGGTATCAAGAAAAAAGTTACAATTTAATTTAGAGACGATCCAGGAATGAATGAAACACGTACATATATAGATGTCAGTCCAGAATTACCACATTCTTAACTTAACCTACATATGAAAGAAAGAAACTCGATTACAACGAAAAACATATCCAGGCAGACATTTTAACAGAAAGCATACCTTGGGTAGGAACTTAAAGACATGCATTCAATTTTAACAAAACAGTTTTCACAGAAATCGGGTTTTTAAGACTCGGCTTCTCGTCAAAATCCCAGAAATTCATAAACGATCTAATTCAGTTGACTGTGGTTTATATGCGGTTACAAACACGGTTCTGTATCAGTGGTTTTACTGGGGTCTTCATATTCAACACGAAGAAAAATATATGAAAGAACATTTCATTTCGTGTTTGGAAAAGGGAGAATTATGGATGTTTCCTAAATCACTAATGGGTCAAGTAGGTATGGTAAAATCAAAACCTGCAACTGTAGAAATGAATGGTAATTGTGGTAAGGCCGATGGTGTTTAGTACATGGTAGGTTGTGACTATAAAAATGGAGTTAAGAGCTGTAGTGTTTGGAGAAACAAATCTTGTGCAGATCTTTGCTATGTATATTGTATTACTCAAATACCATAATACTATGGTACAGAGAACAAATTCAATACAATTTGCATAGATGCATAATATACATAAGAAGTTGGTTAGTGTACATGTATTGGAAGAAATAGTATTAAGTCACATTCATGATGAATTTCTATATACATGAATTTAGAGAACTACCCTTGAGACAACATCTTTGTAATTTGTCGCATAAGTTTACATAAATTGTTGAGAACAGAAGGTGATGAGCTGGACATGATCTATTCATAAAAGCTTTAGATTTAATAATATTTGGTCTTTTAACAAATTTTTTCTGCGAGAAGGATTTTTTCTGTTACTATCAAACCATGTGCACTTAAACAAATAATGGAAGTCATCCCCAAATATCTCCCGAATTACATAAATGACATTTTCTATTTTCTCCACTAATATTTTGCCAACGCCCACTTTCAACGGGAAGGTTCTAAATCTACAAAGAGTAATAATAGTTTTTGTCATCTAAAATTCTGAAATAATTTTCAATTCCAAAGTTTTCTTTGTACAATCTATAATTCAGAGATTCAGGCGAGTTTTTTTCACTTTTGGGCTCCATGACTGTTGAAATTTGGTCTAAAAGGCTTTGTTTAATTGTAAAAAGTATCCAAGATGCATTATGTTCGTGTTGTTCGTTTCAAATAAAAGAAAAACCACACTCATCCAGTATTGATTTAATCTTTTTTTTTATCCGGAATATTCTATCGCCATATTTTTAAGAGCAAAGTTAAATAAAATTGCAGGTAGCTTTTCAGATTTTCCAGTAACTAGTTTAAGCCAAAAGTTAAAGATTCTCTGTTTAATTTTTATTTCCAGTGGGTATCTGCCTAGTATATAGTTCGATTTGCCTTTCCTACGTTTGCCTTTTTTCGCTTTTGAAAAGCTATCTGTTATTGACAGCAATATTCCTAAATAATTGAAACTATCAACCATATCAAGAGATGCATCATTGAATATTAAAACTTTAGACTTCTTGCCTTTAGAAAAAAAACAACAATTTTATTTTGCCAACATTAAATTAAAGTTTCCACATTGTGCAGTAGTCATAGAGTGCATCAAGTTGTTCTTGTTTATCACCCTCTGAGCCATGTGATAGAGCAGAATATTACCCTCGTGTTGAACCAAAATTCATCAAATTGACTTGAAGTATAATGATATTTGTTATGAAGCCAAGTCAAGTCAAGTAATTTTCATTTTTAATAGGATTAAACACTGTTTTTTCCCAGAATTTATCGATGTGTTTTTCTATGTACAATGTATGTCCCTATCAAGGCTCGGTAGTTTTATATTCACAGATTACCTGACACACTTGTTCTTAATCAATTGAGGTCCATCTCGGATACTGAATTTTTAATTTGTGTAAAGTCCTAACCAATATATCATTATTGTGCTGTAGAGGGTCCTCAGTGAATAAATGTATACTTCTTATAATTAAGCCTCTGGATAGGGTTATGTTGCTACAAGATTGTAGTCATCACTACATAAGTTTTATGGTCGTTATCATGAACTCGTGGATCATTACGATGTATCCATCTGCACCGTGAAAACTGATTTGTTCAATGTGTCTTGGTTTTCCTTTCCTCTTTCGTCTACCCCGGACTTGACTTTTTATGAGCAATTCAGCGGGTGTTTCTAGATTAATGCAGAGGTTCCTTGCCCTACCGATGTACCTGGTCCATGCTCCCAGTTTTTAGTGGAGTTCGAGTTGATTTACTTTTGTTACTTTGTATGTATCAGTTTGGTTATTTTATGTTTTTTTTTTTGTTTTTTTTTTTGTTGTGTTTGTTTGTTTTCCATGTCTGGTCTTTGTTCCTGGATTACATTATTTTTATTTCCGCTAGAATCTTGGCTCATTAATTACTCTTACTTTTATTCGTCATGCAAATAGTGAAAGGTGGTAATTCGGTTACTCTTTTTGTGACATCGTCTGAATATAGCTGAAATATTGCTGCTCGGACGTTAAACCCCAACAAACAAACAAACTTTTTGTGACGTATAATAGTTAATGTATCTTACGTTTAATATCAAGTGTTCGTGCAGAACTCAAGAAATTTGTTTCACTTGGTTAAGCACCCAGTCCAGTAAATATACCAGTGCATTAATATGAAATATGAACGTGACTAGAACCCAATGTGTAAACATTAACATTTCATTTCTAGGATATCCTTCTTTTTTACACTATTTTACAAGCAAACACATTTAGTCTTTTTTCTGTTTAAAACAAACCGTAAACCTCAAAATATTTGCTCCGAAGCCATTACACGACACACAACAAATTTTAAACAAATGACAACACATGTTCAGTTAGCATTACTTACAATGTACGTAATCATCAAGATTTTAAGACTTTTACATGCCAAAGACTACGAAAATAACTATTATATAATGTAAGCATTTTATTCACTAATCCCATTTCTTATAAAATCTAAAATGAGAGAAACAGCCTTCGAGTCAAGTCCAATAACATTCAGCATATTTTGGTCATGAGGGTCAGTAACGTTATAATCGATACTAGTCATAACTACATTGACAAAACGGCAATGTGGTGTGCTCATTTGCTCACGATATCTCCGAGCCACGTCTACAATAGGTGTTCCTGATATCGTAAATAGAACAAAGGCGTCAAATGTTTTCTCGTTTTCTAAAGCCCAATCTACAAACTGGATGGCTCTGCCCGGATCGAGATTCGAAGTGGTGCCTTCGACTGAGAACCTTTGACTTGCGCTTTCGATGTCATTATCTCTCTGGGTATTTATAACAATCGGCCTGACAGTATCTAGAAGAAGGACCGTTTCAACATTCCCTGTTCTATGAGCCTGAGCTTCAATTTTAGATATAGCGAGTACCAATGCTACTGCAGCACTACGGGCTGACACCTCAGGCATTCCATGTGCAGGTCGATGAAGCATTGCTTCACTTCCATCGACTGCAAGAAGTAGTCTTCCCCCGGTCGGTCGTACATTTGACAAAGAATTGTAAAAAGCAGTTTCTAGCGCATTTGCGATTCTAGGGTTTATTTCCCAAACCGAACGTTTGTGATCAGCAGGTCCCGAAAACCCTCGTTTGTACGAGTTCCAAGCCGTAAGCAAAATGAATGGATGCATTTTAGTAGATTGTACACCAGTTTGACTACAGAGTTTGTTAAATACATAATCTTCTTTGGGTTCTCCTGGGTTGAGTAAACCAAGAGCACTTAGCTTACCAAGATGACGTATCAACGCAGTAAGTGGCATCGAGGAAACGAGACTTTCCCAGACTTCCTTTGATCCTAGGTGAGTTGTTGGAATATGTTCATGACTGAATCGATGTTCCTTTATCAACTTACACAGCTGCACTGTATCATTTGTGGACACTTTTCTTGTTTTTTCCAAAGCTAAGACATACTGATAGGCCAGGTTGAGAGCGATGTCTTCCGTTTTTCTGAAATCACCTAAATACTTTTTTCCCTTTACGAAATATCGAATTGCAAATGCCACATGTGGATTAGCAGGTTTAACATGCCCAAGCCTAATTACATCTTTGTGACTGAATGTATTTCGCCGTCTGTACTTACATCCAAGATGTAATAGTTTCAGTGGATTGTCTAAGAAATGTTTTTGGTTGTACCATTCTGACACACCTTTGCGTTGCGCCCTTCCCCATCCCTTGTGGGACCCACTTAATATGTCGGCAAATTTAATAAACTGGAATAGATGTGTTGGTAGACGACATACTTCAGCAAGACTTCTGAAAGCTGCATTCTTGGTGGCTTTGTCTTTGGACTTGGCACATAACGCCAACGCATATAGTAGCGGGCCATACCTCGGAGCACGGTTTTCTCGAGTTGTTTGTTTGATTAAATCCACCACAACTTTCCCTTGTCCATTGGTGATTAATCTACAATTCAGAAAAATGAAAATGTTACTACAGTCAACTTTTACAATACACAAATATGTTAGAATATATTAGTATGGTCAATAATACATTAATTTTTCATCATATGATACTACACAATAATGAATTAGTGTATATTTTAACTGGGACAAAGGAAAAGTAATACAATGTAATATCGAACAGTCAAACAAAAGGAAATCTAAAGACAAAACCAAAACAGAAAGACGAATTCAAAGGACAACAGACAGAGAACACAAAACATGAAAGTACACACAAAAATGATCCGAAAAAACCGCGGAGAATAATACATTGTAACTGTGCTGAAGGTTGAACAGTGCTTTCTCTATTATGAAAACCACCGTTTTGCTTGCTAAGGTTATGCTTGTATCTGATCAATTAAACACGACCTTACATGCACTTAAAAGTTTTTTTACGGAATGAAGCGTGACCTAAGAATTAATTTTATCTTATTTGTTATGTTAGAAGAAAATTATCTATTTATAGATGGAGCTATATATATATATATATAGGTCGTTTGACGTAAATTAAAATGGAAACTAGCAGCCATTAGTTGTCAATCAGGTTATAATTACGACCATTATTACATGTAAACCTATAGCCCAGCCAACAATATAAGTTACTCATGCTCTATATATACTAATAAACTGTGTGTAATATGCTTTACCATAATAATGTAATAATCGCCATCTCTAACAAAACTTGTAAGTTGTAAGACAAAAGGCCCAAACAATGGACCAGCTAAATAAAATGATACTACATGTACATTAGAACGAAAATAGTTTGCAACTGGAAAAAAACTCCTCGCGCTTGTCACAGAGTTCAATTTTAAAGAAAAGTTTATCGTTAGTCAATTTCCGAACTATAAGGTCAAGATAAGAGCCAACTTGTGTTTTTTTTTTTTTTTTTTTTTTTTTTTTTTTTGGCTGTAATATATAGTATTTCATTTCAAGACTAGATATTTCTATTGCCAATAGGTAGAAGAAATGAAAATATTTACCAAATCGGGGATTCAATAAGAAATAGAAGTCTATGGAGCCTGAGCCGCTCACCTGGTTCAATTTTTGCGCTTCAAGGGCAATAGTTGTAACAATGAGGTATCCTACATCTTTGATCAATACAGACTTTTAAAGGTCTTATCATAAGAATCATTTCATCAAGATTTTTTTTTCGTATTTATTATAGTTTTCAAGATATTAACTGAAAATTGCAAAGAATGTCATTTTTCGCCGTTCAAGAGCAACAACTCTAACAAGGAGTCGTCCTACAATTTTGACCCAATTGAAGACTCCTGTATGCCTGATCATAAGGATCGTTTCATCAATGAAACTTGTTTTCTATCTATTATAGTTTTAAAAAAAACGTCATTTTCCCCTTTCAAGGGCAACAACCCTAACAAGGAGTCGTCTGACAACTTTGACTCCTTGAAGGATTGTGTAGGCCTTATTATAAGAACCATGTTTATGGCAAGCCAAAGTGGACAAAAATCAATATTTTGTAATATTATAAAATGAATTTCTAATATTACAAAATCATTTTTTTAATATTAGAAAAGGTTTTTTTAATATCAGAAATTCAATTTGTAATATTATAAATTCATTTTCTAATATTACAAATTCCTGATTTAGTAATATAATATATAAAATATCACACATTTTGTAATATTACAAATTGAATTTGTAATAATAAATTATAGTTTTACCTTTTGATACAGCCCACGTGCTCGTTAAATGTAGCTGTACAGCTATTTTCGTCTTTGACAACAAAATAAGATCCATCAGTTCTTCCTAAAATCAAGAATCGACGAACAAGATATAAATCTTTAATCGTGTCCATATAGCAGCTATAACTTAACAAAGCAAATGACGGATTTGCATCATTTATTTTCCTAGTCTGTGCGACTCAATCTATTTTCAGGTTTAGAATTTTTGTCTTTCTATTTTAAGATATTAGGGTTTACATTGACCAAAAATAGACTAATAGTCATAATACATCTACGGTTATCGCAGGTTACGTTAGCTAATTATTTAGGTCAAACTAATTTTGAATCAAAATGAACATGGGCATGGAATAACATTTGTAAGAAATATTTTTTCTTTAAAAAATTCTATCATTTTGAACAATAGAGCTTGTAATATTTTACAACATATCAGAAACTGGACGTGGATGTAACTGCAGTTTCGTGTTATCGTTTGCATTTGCAGTGACTCATGTTGTATAGAAAGAAGGAAAAAAAAGTGAAAATTTGTCAGATAAAAAAGGGGAGGGGCACTCAGAGGCTCATAGAGGGACCTGTCGTGTCGTACCTGTGATACTTTAAGTGTACTTAATAATGTGCACAAGAAAGTCAGACGCAAGTAAATGATATTGATTGGTTATGGTTTTACGTCTTATGGCATATATTTCAATTACCTTTAACCCTGTTTCATTCTAGTTTAACGCGTATAGCCGGTTTCCAGCAAAAGCCCGCATGTAAGCATTTCAGCCCACTCGGTCTCCAAACATATTATCCTATTAATTTATGCTTGACAGAGTAAGACAGTCTTCTCTACCGAGGCCATGATTGAACCCCCCCCCCAAAGCTCTATAGGCACAAAAGGTGAGTATTTCTTGTATTATACACCGTAGCTATAATAATGTAGCTCCTTGGACACACTCAGTGCTGGATTTGGCTTTTTGTTTCGACAGGTTTGGGTTTAAGTACTCTATGAACATACTTTATTTTTTTTATCTTGAATTCCTTATACAATGTATGCAATTTGCACTAGATAATGCTGCTGATGAGAGATCACATTTTGAAGTACGCGAACAAAGAACAAAAAAAAACAAAAACAAAAATGAATATTAATTTATTGGTATCTTTGTACTTAAAACAACGATAAAATAACAGTTTTTCATTAAAAATTTACTAATGGGCTGTGCACTAATTGTCTAGTCTATTCCTCTCCCTAGAAAATTATTTTCTGTGATAACGAGACTGTTAATTTTTGCATCGATGTTTTTTGCAGGTATTTGTCAATTGGTTGCAGTTTTCTCGGTGTGTGCTTTTCTTGGTAAGAAGCCTAGTAGCTATTGACCCGTGAACTTCAGACAATAGATAAAAACTACCTTCCATTGCCAATTTTTTCTATTGACTTCTTCCTTGTTCTTACTGATAGTTAATACAACTATTTTTACTTCTTTGTAAAACAATAAAGCATTATGTTCGGGATAGAGCGTATACATGAAGATTTTTTTTAAGCGAAACAATTAATCAGTCAGTAAAAATTTATAAATGTAATAGCTATAAAACTGCATCCTCCATGAAACATGAATATTTATTTTCTTTTCCAGATGACGAGGGTCAGACAATTGTTTTATCCTAAAATTCGTGGCCAGAATATACTAGTCCCCCATTTTGCCTAAGAATCAAATGGTTCTCCTATATATTATGGTGTGAGCATCACCGTTATCTATTTTCATCATGTTTGAATCAGGCTCATTTTACGTTTTCCTTATTTTGTGTTTCTCGCATTATTCAACATACACATAATTCTTTTTGATTCATCAAATTTCTTATAATGAGAACGATATTATGGTCGTCTTATAAAGTCTAGAATAACATTTAATGCCGCGGTATCGAATCCGACGACACTGAGCATGTACTGGTCATTGGAGTCGATAGGTTGTCCGTCTTTACTTGACAATGAAACGGCTACATAGCGTGCATTGTGTATGTTTGAAAACTGTCGATAATAACGCATGCAAGCTGATGGGCTATCTGTTCTAAAGGAAGTTGTCGTAGACAGGTATACAATGGCGTCATATTTTTCTCGTTTTTGTATGCACCAACGAACTGGTTGGGCCGAATCACTTGTTGAAGAAGAACTGGCCACTATAGCAAACCTTCGGGATAAACTTTCTAAATTATCGTTTGGTGAAATTGAGATTTCCTCTGTGGCATTGCTTACAACAGAGATAACTTTCAAACTGTTTTCTGTTTCTATCTTGGACATGTAAAGAGCCAAGGCAACTGCTGCGCCTCTTGCTGTGACGATGGGCATTCCAATGACATGGTTGAGCATGTTCGTACCATTGTCGATTGCCAGAAGTATCTTTTTGCCGGAGGGATTTGGTGTTGGAAAAGAAAGATAGAATGCTCTCTCCAGCGCCAAAGAAATTTTACCATTGACATCCCATCGTATAGGGGTTTCACTACTGAAGGCCTTACCGCATTTATAAACATTCCACGCTGTTAATATATTTAGAGGATGTATTCTCGCTTTTCGTAATCTATCTTGTTCTTGCAGTCTTTCGACTACGTGATTTTCTTCGAGAGAATCCGGCCTTAAAATCCCCACACTAGACATTCGTCCTAAATTCCGAATCATTGCACACATTGGCATCTGATAGACTAAAGCCTGCCAAATGGCTGGGGAATCCAGGAGGTTATTTGGTATGTGTTCTACTGCTAACTGGTGTTGACGAATTAGCTGTGCCAAACGAGCAATGTGCTCTCTTGTGCAGCGCTTTGCTTCCTCAACCGCTAATATGAAAATTTTAGTTTCATTAACAATGCCGTCTGAAACATTTGTACTACTAGTATAAAAATCTGCATATTTCCCTTCAATAAGATACTGAAGCACAAGACTGGTGTGGCTTGATTTAGGTTTAACATGCGCAAGCCTCAGAATATCCCTATGAGTGTAAGAATGTCGTTTTCGATATTTCGTACATTTTCGCACAAGACTCTTTGGATTGCTTTTGAAACGTTCCTGATTGTACCATTCTGACAAAGCTTTTCTCGTGGCTCTTCCCCAGCCCCCTCTAACTCCATTGCTCCCCTTTTTCGTTACAAATTTGACAAAAAGAAAAAGGTGCGTTGGGATCCGACAAATGTCTATTATAGCGTGATATGCAGCCTTTTTGGTTTGAATGTCATTAGATCTTGCACACTGCGACAAGGCGTACAGAAGGGTTGTTTGTCTTGGTGCACGACCCTCGTTGCTAATAGTTCTGATTAATTTTACAACTTCCTTTCCTTTACCGTCCGATATCAATCTGAAAGTAGAAATGACTCTTTTAAACTAGTGCAACTAAGTCTGTGTTTTAAGTATAATCAGCAGTGTTGATAAATATGTATTATATACACTTTCGTGTTAAGGCGATGAGTATAACGAGAATGGAATTGGTGAATATGTCAGAGACAACAACCATACCAGGATTAAAAAAAAAACATCAGCTCCAGCTGTATACATGACAGTTTCTTCTTTGAGGTGGAGCTTAGATTTTCTTCGCAAAAGTGCACATTGTGTATACTGAGCATGTTCATCGGCTATCTCATATTTAACAAGACACATAGCTGCAGTTCATGCAACGCTTTATTTTTGTGTGTTACAAATTCTCGAGAAATTCACATCACTACAAAACACGAGGCTCTCGAAGAGCGCAAATCGCTCACCAGGAAAACCATGCCCTATGAACTAAGAAAGTAAAGGTTTCATGCTTTTTTAAGTCATGTTTAACAAAAAATGCTGAAAAGAGCATAATTATTAAAGAATGCTGTAAGTTCAACTGAGTGCCTAAGATTCTGTTCAGTACTTCTCCGTTTAAGAATCGGGTATAATGTGTATATGGTGTGACACATGAGGAAGAAAAATTGATTGCATTATTTAAGTATTTATACCTCATAACCTCAAGAAATTACTGTTCCATTGTTTGTAAAGTTTGCCTTTATAATAATGTTAGTCAAATTTAGTTAAAATGTAAAATGGCGGGAAAATTATCCCGAATTTTTCCCTTATATAAGCAGTCAAAAAATATCTACGTCACAAATGCTTCAATATTTCAAATAGCTTTTCTAGATGTGTTTGAGTATGTTTGAGGCAAAAAAGATCAAATTGAGAAAAATGGTGCGCCACTCATTGCCTGATTCTTACACAGAATGTTTGAAATGACTTCAAAGTGCATTAACCCTATGCTCTGATATTCTACCGGGTCTGAGGGGGGCATAAGCCTAATATACATGGCTGAAAAAGAACATAAAATGAAGTTAAATCATGGCTATACAACATTTTCATCATCATCATCATTCAATTCAGGAGACCATGTTTACTATATAAACCAACAATCATTGAAATCAAAGCAAGTATAAAATAAGCAGCATGGAAAATGGCCGTCCAGAACACCATTCAACTTAAAATGCAAGCATGTTTCCTAAAAAAATAATTGGAATCAGAGCAATCAGTGAAAGTGATCGCCAAATTGCAGCCATTCTAAAAATGGCTTCCTAAAAATATCAATACTGCCTGACGTCTTAGAATATCATGTTTATATTATGAGTAGCGTTTATCTTCATTATTCTTAAATTAAGAGTAATCAAGGGAACCAAGGTTGTAGCAGCAATCAAAAGAATGCAATCCAGGAACAAAAACCAGAAATGGAAAACAGACATAGACAACAAAGAACACAAAGTAACTGAAATCATACATACAAAGTAACAACAGCAAATGAGTAACTCGGACTCCACCAAAAACTGGGAGCATGGACCAGGTGCATCGGTAGGGTAAGCGTCCTTTGCTTTTCTAGAAACACCCGCCGAGTTGCTCATAAAAATGTCAAGACCGTGGTAGACGAAAGAGGAAAGGAAAACTAAGAAACGCTGAACAAATCGGTTTTCATGGCGCAGATGGATACACCGACACGATCCACGAGTTCATGATGACGACCATAAAACTTCAATCTTGTAGCAATATAACCCTGTTCCAGAAGCCTATTTGTTAGAATTCTAGCGCGATACAAAAAGTCTACGTAGTTTCGGCATAACGTATGAGTTGTGATATGAGTCTGTTTAAACTATCCAATCTACTCAAAGACTTTGAACAGATGGAACAGGGAAACAAGTTTACTCCATGACAGGTCATTCACAACTGTTCCTTTTTTTCCGCGGGTTAAATATAGTTGAGGAAAAATAGCAAAAAAAAAGTATTTTTACCCCTATGTTCACTTTTTAGTAACAACGGCCATGTTATTCGGCCAATGAAAAATTTTAAACGATCACTTTATGCAGGATACCCTAGAACACTAGTATGTCAACTGCTAAAAGCAACATTTCTCGCATTTCAAGGGCAATAACTCTAAAAAGGAGTCGTCCGATAACTTTGATCCATTGCTGACATTTGTCGGCCTTATCATAATATAGTTCTATGCAGGATATCCCAAGGAACTTTCATATCAAGCTTGTGTGTTTGTATCTAATAGGTCAAGTTATGTCAGAGGAGACGATTTTTGAAAGAAAACAAATATTAAAAAGAGCAAAAAGACTGTCCAAAAAGGGCAATAACTCAAACATGGCTTAACGAATTAAAACGAAATTTTGTCTACAAATAGATCTCATCATACTAAACAATTTTACCCAGTCAGAATATGCGAAAAACTTATGTCTAACCCCAAAAAATAAATTTATGTGACCGTGGCCATGTTAACCTCTTAATCATTCATAGATGGTTCCTGTCAGAACTCCTGAAATCAATACCAGCCTTTCTTTTGTGGTATGGCACTTTTTGATACAAGTTAAAAGGAACCATTCACTTATGCATATTGCAGCTACAGCCGGCCCTGTTGTGTGAAGGTTTCTTCATCCATCGTTCATCAATAACCCATAGGTAGCCTTGAGTCGACATTTTTCATCCGCTGTTCCCGGCGGGGCTGTTGTCTCTTCGACTTATTCGCCATATCCACTCCTGTTATATGTGTTCATGTCCGGACATAAGAAAAATGCATGTTTCTGTAGCACTTTTTAAGCGGTTCAGGTCACTTAAACATCCCCTATTCTATTCTTAATTGTTATGAACCTCCCACGGTACAAATTAATACAGATACATTAAATACCCGGAAACAAAAAATCTGCTAGGACGCAGACGACGCATCATATCATGTGGTGAAATAAAAGAAGCAAAAAAGAAAACTAAAAGCCCTGCTTATCACAGAAGCCCCCGCGTCATTTGTTAGTAACGATTTTTTTTTATAGTAAATCAAATGTGTCTGTAAGAAATCCTTCCAAGACTTGTGATACTCAGGCTCTGATGGTTCAGTTCAATCCTTCCAAGACTTGCAATAACAAACTGTTCCAGTATCGTAACTCGAAAAAAAAATGGGGATCAATATGAGGATCAGAAATTCCTAAATATACGCATATCTACATATTGTATCCTGGCAAAATAGTGTCAGACTATTTGCGATGTGAAAAAGAGGACTGACGAACGGACTGACGGACACATAAAAAATGTTAATACCCCCAATAAAGAATCCCTAACTTTGTTGCTGGGGATATATTTCTGACAAAAACTAGAAAGTCTAACTATCACCCAGTTCAGTAATGTTTCATGAAAATCAAGATCCGATAACCTTGGACACAATCACTGTGTGTAGAAACATCCTGCAAAAAATATTTCAGATGAGGAGATTTTAAGCCATATAGCCCTATTTCTGATGAAAATGACTAAGTCTAACTTTCACCAATTTCCGAAATATTTCATGAAAATCATGATCCTATGACCTTGCACACCATCATTATATGTAGAAACATCCTGCAAAAAATAGTTTAGATGTAGTTCAAAAAACTGTATGAGGAGATAGCCGGACAAGCCATGATCTATATATTTCTGAATAAAATGACTAAGTGTAACTATCACCAATATCCGTAATATTTCACGAAAATCAAAATCCTTTGCCTCTGCACACCTTCATCATGTGTGGAAACATCCTGTAAAATATATTAGATGTAGTTCAAAAACTGTACGAGGAGATAGCCGGACAAGCCATGATCATGTGTAATCCGGACGCTGCGACAGACGGACGGACAAGGGGTAAACTAATATGTCCCCGACGATTGTCGCGGGGGCATAAAATGATGATAATTAAATTGGTAAATAGCACTAATAGACTGAAAGTTCTGATGGATAAAAGAACTTACCGGTCAAGACTTCTTGTGTATCTATTTATGTCTCCAATATTACGGTTATACTCTGCAAAATACACCCCGTCTTCCCTACCATATATCAAAAATCGACTTAAAAGTTCGAAATCACCAACTGACGATGCAGTCTCCATTATACACTGTCCAAATGATTATGCCGTCTTTGGGGGTAACTTTTTGTATATTTCTTGGTCGTTTTACTTCGTAACAACTGACAGAAGTGAACAACGAACGTAAATAGAAAAGGGGAATTTACCGGAAATATACAAACTATTGCAATGATATATTTTTATATTAATTAAGTAAAGTTTTGTTTGAATAGTCAATTGGTTAAATATTTGTTTGACTTTGATACTCTTGGTTTACATCTTTTTCAGTTCTCATTCTAAAATTAGTGTATGTATTTGTTAGTCGTTTGTTTCCCGATATACAATAGCAATGCCTCTGAATATTCATAAGAAGTGGTATTTATAGTTTGTAATGAAACCGATTAGTCCATCAGATCTTGGCGGCAACTATAAATTCGACTGCTGGTTTGTATTATCAAGATAGATCTTTATATTGAAAATCATACTCTTGTCAGTTCAATTGACACATTTTGTTTATGACATCAAATCAGAATGATCGGATAGCTGCAGGTTTAACAAACATATAACTGTTAATGAAAACCATACCCATATTTTTGGCGCACCCACGTGAAGTGGTAATTAGGAAATTACACCCCTGGGGGCCTATGCACATCCTTTCCAATAGCAATATGGAAATGGAAACAGGAAAATATCAAATATAAATAAAATTAAAAAAATATATTCATTGCAACATGTATAACAGTACGATTTATAAATGTAAGTAAACTGTCGTCGAAATTATCTCGGCTCCCATTTAATAGATTGATTTCAAATTTGATGTTTGGTTTTATTTAGACGCAGCATACGTTGTAAGCAGTTTTGAGTGCTGTCCGATTCAACTTCCTGTTTTGTGGGACTTGGCCGTTTTCGCATTTTAAGGAATGATAGAGACAAATCTAGGCACCCATTGAATGGATTGGTTTCGAATTTGGTATGTTACTTAATATAGATGGGACATACATTGTAAGCGACTTTGGTTGTTTTCCAATATTTACTTACTGTACATGTACGAGTCGGGCTATCCCGAACACGACAACTTCATTATTTATTTGATAAACCATACATATTTACATACATATCGATGAAGTTTACTAGTCAACAAGTTTACTAAATCTGTAGTTCTTTGGTATAAGGAACATTCGTTGTGAGTTCAGATGAAAATTTTCAAAACTAAAAGTATTTGATTAACAAGAATGCAAAGGGAAAAATGAGATTAGGAAAATATTTTGTCACATGTAATAATATGATAAATTTGATACTGTGACAGTGTAAGTTTCGGGCCGAAGATTTTGAGACAATACAAATAGAAGGCAGTTATTTAATGTCTATATTAGTTCTAACTTTCCATGCAAACGAACAGAACTTTAAAACTCCCCCTTGACAAAGTTTGCCATTGCCTTTGGAGCTTCCGTGTCGAACCCAACGACGTCCATCATAAATGGATCGTTAGGATCTGCTATTGAAAACCCTGTGCTGGCCATTCCGACGACAATAAGGCGAGCATCGAAAATCTTCGCATATTCACGATACTGCTTGAGTGCCTCTGATGGATGCATTTTACCGTGATATGTCTCAGAGTCGGTATACACGATGAAAACATCGAATTTCTTTTTATTTTCAATAGCATACATCATTGGCATGGAACAGTCTGTACCACTGAAGGGTAAATATGTACACTTTTTAAGGACAGTTTGTAATGTATCTTCTTTAGTTATTTGTAGTTTTGTGTGCCCCCTTGAAAAAGCAATAACCTCGTAATTACTTTCGGTCTTCGCTGTCAAAAGCATCATTGCTGCTGAAGCTTCAAAAGCTTCTATTGCTGCTGCCCCAATTACGGGGCAACGCATAGAGCCGCTAACATCAACTGCGAGGAGATAGCGCTTACCAGTTGCTGGGACGTATTGAAATGATTTGTAGAAAGATGTCTCTAATGATTTAGTGATTTTCTCATTTACCGTCCAGGATAAGCTACCTTTTTTGCCGTGACCTGTCTTGTACTGATTCCAAGCTACAAGAAGGCTAAAAGGGTGGATCCGAGCAGACTTCAGAATTTCCGAATTTTCTAGCTTAGAACATACCAAGTTTTCGCCGAAAGAATCAACATCAAGCAGACCTAAGTTGGACATTTTCCCAAGGTTTCGAATAGTAGCAGTCATGGGCATCAGCCGAAGTAATGTGTCCCATATTTCTTTCGAATTCAAAAGACTAGTCGGAACATGTTCACGAACGAGTTGATGTTCAACAATCAAAGCTCTCATTTTTTCGATGTCAGCCTTTTTGCATTTCTTTGCTTCTTCAACGGCATCTAAAAAAGTTTTAACATCAACGATTGACTGGTCTGTGTGATAGTCGACAAGTGCGCTTTCCATATCTTTAACAACGTATTTCAAAATGAAACCGATTTTGTTATCTTCCGGTTTAACATGTGCCAATCTAATGACATCGCGGTGACTCCATGAGTGACGGGTTTGGTATTTCGTTACAAGATATGCGAGTTTCTTCGGATTCTTTGAGAAATTATTGTACCACTTTCCTATAGCGACCCTGTGAGCTCTCCCCCATCCCGTTCCTGCACTTTCACCTTCGCAATACTTAACGAACTCAAACAAATGTGTAGGTATACGACAAACACTGCTAAGAATTTTGTATGCAGCGGCTTTGGTTTTCGGTTCGTTGCATCTTGAACATATGGCTAGAGCGAATAACGTCGGTCCTTGTTTACAAGCTCGTCCCTCTATGCTCACTTTGTAAATCAGGTCAACCACTTCTAGGCCTCGTCCTTCCATGATAAGTCTGAAATGTAAATATATATTAAAGATAACATATGATACTAGAGACGATTAACCTCCAACTCAATCGTAATGTATTTTCGATTACAGTCTCACCACCAAATTAAATGTACTTAAAATTCTCAAATTCTGTAATTTGAGGTCACGCTTCCAATTAACTATTACTAAGAAAACTGTGGATTAATTGTTAATATGATATCATGGTCACAAATACAAAATACTATTGTGCCCAACCAATTTAAAAAAAAAAATTCGGACTAAGTATTCAGTCATTCGTCATGTTCACCAGATCTGAGGTTTGTTTTTCAAACAAATAACCTACCTAGCCTCATCTTTATGGAATTTTGTTAAAGTGTAAAGATTAATGTGATTTCAACTTTCTCTGGAAGTTGATGAAACAATGAAATCTGTAATTATATTTCCACAGTTGAACAAAACCAAATAGGATAATT
The DNA here is from genome assembly GCA_037379345.1 of Perna viridis. NCBI lineage: Eukaryota > Metazoa > Mollusca > Bivalvia > Mytilida > Mytilidae > Perna > Perna viridis. Next base: position 21,904,998 of record CM074518.1, on the reverse strand, counting down.
AAAAGGATACTTTAAAACTATGATTAATAATGGTTATAATTACATAGTATTAAAAATCTTAACATATAGTTTTTTCCGAGTTGCGGATTTTTAAACACTAATTGTCAACTTTTCATTTTGATCTTGTAATATTGCAGGAACATCTAATCTCAAATGCTTCAAAATTTTGCCTACAAAAGCTAATACGTCAAACTTTTCTAAACTGGCAAAACACGTTTGAGTACCAGTACGTGTTCTGAAACTACTCGTTTTATGTGTACACAAAATTGTAGATAACTGATGCCACATAATTTGATGTCCAGGGGTGGGTTTCTCGGAGCTATCTTAGGGATAAGACGTGTCCTAAGACTAGGATTCGTCTCTGTCGTAAGTCGTGTTCTTGAGGCTATCATAAGTTAAGACGAGTCGCAATTTTCATCCTAGCTTCAAGGCTCAACCTTACATTGTCATAAGATGATCCTAACTTCACCCTAAAGTTGGTTTTTGGACGTGACTTTGGACATATCTCAGGACAGCTTCGAGAACCCCACACCAGGTAAATATATAATTGTTAGCGTAACAGAATAAACAAAATGATACAATTGGATAAAAAAAATCGCAGTTAAATTTACATTATTAAGTAAAATAAAAGTATCATTTTTTAATTATATAATTTGCCAAAGAGATTTTTAAAATTGCAAATAACATACAATAACCACACCACGCAGCTAATGTAATAACATACAATAACCACACCACCCATCTAATATAGCACAAAAATAATAACAAATATAAATTTACCTATATTCTGGTGCAAAAGAATCATTAATTTATTGGCGCAATTGTACTATGGAAATCGAAAAGCAAACTCGCGAAAAAAAGAGTACTGGCGTAAAAGAGTTGTGGCGCAAAAGGAAAAGTCCCATTTCAACAACCCGAGTATATTTTCTAGGAAAAAATCATGAAATGGTATAGACTTAAAATCATTTAAAAAAAGGGAAAAATGAAACCTTAGGAATACTATATCTTGATTTTTTTAAATGTCCAATATGAAATCCCCGCTGCTTCTTCAGTTAGTAAGATTTAATCCATCTTACTTTTTATTGCTTACCTAATTAAGTCATGTTTTTTTGAAGGAATTTTATGGTGACAAAAATCGATCACTTTTCTAAAATCATTAACTACAGATTAGTGTTCATATATTTTCCCATTGCATTTATGTAATATCCCCGTTACACGTTTTATATTATTTCCCCATTACATGTGTTTATGTTATTTCAATCACTTATTATTCAATGTTGTTGACTTTTGTGACAAAGACTTAAATTTTGTCTCACAAAATTGAATTTTGTCTAAAAAAAAATGATTTAGTTATTACAAAATGAAGAGATCATAAAACTAGTCTGTGTAACATAGTTTTGTACTACAAAAATGATTTTGTTGTGAAGGAATTCAATTTTGTGTACACAAAATTGATTTTGATTACAAAAAAATCAAGTCCCATTCGGCGCCCCGTAGTCATACGAATTAATTTAATCCACGAGAGGAAAAGAGATAATATTTTGTTTTAACAATTGTATAAAATGAATGAATTAATTTTAAAGATCCGATCATAAAATCGTCATCACATCAACTATTTGAATAGCGATTTGTACCTGTCTATACAACGGACATTTTCCCGTTTCAAGTCCACCTCTTTGGCATAGTAAGTCCCACCTTCGGTCCCCAAACACAAGAACCTCAACACACGAGTTAAGTCTGATACTTTGTATACAAAGCCACCTGTACTGTTTTCGACTTGGTCGTAAGTAAGTTCGGTGCCTTGATCGACAGAATCACCCATAGGTTGTATAAAGAATTCATCACTGTCGATTTGCATTTGTGCATGCAGCTCTGAATCCATTTTAAATATGAAATATTGTTTTGAATAGTACGCAATAAATACGAAATAATTTATTGCGTACTTTTATTTCTTCTTATTTTGCGTTTTAACTTCTAACAGAAATAACTTTTGGAATGAAGTGTACACTCCTTGTTTCTATTTTTAGATTAGGGAATTTCCACGGATATCATCGACTTGAAGAACTCAGCAGTGAAGACTTTGTTTAACTATTTATCTTCTTTAAATATCTTTATATAAGAAAAAGTATAAAAAGAGGCAATTTTTATAATAATATATAATTGACATACATACAACTACAGTAGACATTTTTAACAAGTTCTATTGATTGTTGTATCGGAAAATTAAATTAATGTAATTTATATGACTTTATTTCATATTTATAAATCCAATATTTTAGATTCTGATTCTGACACATAAGAAGTTAACTAAAGAGTAGAATTTTGGAGATTAAAATAATTTATGGATCGAAAGTGGGGATTTTAGTATTTTAAAATAGAAAAGAGAAACGGTGTAATAAAACTCGAGGGAAAATCTCAAAGGTATTTTTTGTTTGTTTTATAGTAACCAAAATAAATTTGGCGCTAAAATGCAATACTTTCGTCATGTATTGGATTTGCTAATTTAACTACCAGTACAATTCATTACTAAAGTGATTGCGCTATTCAACGCATTCCAGCTGAATCAGAAATTTACTATTATTTTGAAGATAAAAAAATGGCAAGTTCTCAATATTTTAACTAACAATAAAAACTGTCATCTGTGGTAAGGGACACAATTCGAATCTAAAATTTATCAGTACTGAATCATTTCTAGTGCTAGAACAAAAAATATCAGCTTCGACCATTTTGGATTTAGTAAACTAGGAATAACTTTAAATATTATTGAAAGGACGAATGGGTGCATTGAGGAATGTATGTTTTACTAAGTTTGAAAAATCTTAAAACGGAAACACATTTTATTATTTTAAATTCCACATGAGATGGTAATCATTCTATTTGCATTATATAGTGTCCAGAATATACCTCTATCCAGCATTTTTACTTTGTCTATTCATTGATAAAATGAATACTTTTATGATATATTTTTTTTCATCATGCTGAGCTGGGCACTGTCATTTTTTTACACTGAAGTCTTATTAACATTAAATGTGATCAGACATGAAGTGATATATTATTAGAATCACTTGAAACAGGAATTGTCTTTAAAAAAGATAGCCGACGCATATTCTCTCTCTGTTAATACCAAATCTGATTAAGATTTTATTTGGTGAACTGGTTGATCACTGTACTTCATGTATATTTCGTATTTTAATTATTTTATTGGTTCAACTATTTGCAACTATTCAATATATGAATTAAAAATTATTAAATATGTAAAAGTCATCGAAAATATTCCGGACACTAATGCCCCCAATGGAACCTTAAATTTCACGGTTATTACCACATTTGTCCATTGAAATGCGAGATTGTAAGCTTCATCGGTTAGATTGATATCACGTAATGCTAAAGCGAACTCAAAACCGACTGCATCGGTATAATGTATTTAAGTCAATTTGACTTTCTAATCAGATGATATACAGGTAACAGTTTACTATATTTTTATTTGAAAAATGGATAAATATGGGAGTTATCTTTATCGCACATAATTCATGGAATACTAGAAAAGAAATAAAATAAAAACAACATGTCGAATTAATGTATCACGATTACATTCGGTTTTCTCTGAGACACACATTAAGTGAAATCAACGTGTCGAATAATGCCGAACGAACCTATATATATAGAAATGAGTTAAATAGAAGTGACAATACTTTACACTTTACTAACTCCTTTATAGCCTTTGTCAAACATGAAGTAATATAAAAAGGCTGTTGTTTCTCAAATTGAAAAACCTTCTCGACTTCCATAATTTCAATTAGTAGCAGAGAACCCTTCCACACGGTTATCAATTTCAACTTTAAAAAATGTTGTTTGGTATATGTATTTTTTTTGCAATTTGTTCTTGCGATGTCGTATTGAAATGGGTTGGAATAAATCAGAAAGTATCGCCTGTATCATGTCTTCTGTTAATAGACAATCACAACAGTATTGGAGATAGATGACTGGCGATGTAGTAAAATATGTATTGTTAAAACGCTAGTTCTTACTTTCTTTATAAATATTTCCCCCAAAAATATAAAAAGGACAAGGCGAGAAAAAAATGTTATTCACCTTACTTCTGTGTGACACGGTGGGCAGATATAAGCTATTCCGTTTTTGTATATTAAAATAAGCAACGACTGTTTTCAAAAGCAAGGTAATTTGAAAAAATTGTCAAAATTACCTTAGTAAAGCTCTCACTTTAAATATGCATTATAGTTGGTCCTCAATTTTATTTACTAGTAAAACTTCAGCTATTCGAACTAGGGTCATGTTCGTGTATATAGAGGTTTTTTGTTTCTTGACAAGCTACATAAGTGGTTCGATAGAGTCTTACCGTATCGAAGCGATTACAGCAGTCATTTTTGACTTCGTAAGATTTTCATGACGAATTTGACACCGTAACAGCAGACCCTGACGTGCCCATACTCTTCAAGTTGCGCAACATCCGATTTTTCTAATTTTTTCGCCACACGTTTCCATGTCTATATATTTCTGGTTGTCCTTAGTCACTAAACTTACTACACAAGAGATGACTAAAAGATATGCATGTCTAGTATTAAGTAGAAATATCTTTTTTTTTGTGAAAAACCACCCTGATTCTAACGAAGCATACTCAAAGGCTAATGTCTAAAAATCAGGCAGGAGTGATTCATCATATCTCAGAATAATCAACGAAACTGTTCAAATACATTTGTTACCTCCTAAAACAACTCTCCCGATGTTCATTTCCTTTGATCTGCAGTATCCTGAAATATTTTTTGACTGGTTATAATGTGAAAATCCTTGCTGGAAATTTTCCCGTATTTTTCTGTAGTAGAACGCAACAAAATTTTAAGTGTAAATATCTCCAGTGGGTAGCTTCCATATGCACTTAAATTTTTTAATACAGTTTCCATGAGGCCTACTTAAGGATTTGAAGTCAAAAATATTTGGGAATAATGCTCGATTCACTATATCATAAGCTTCACTTGAGCTGCACTTAAAATTGTTGGAATTTCTGGAATACCGAGAACACCGGAATATATATATATAAAATCAGGTGTCACATATGTATATGTGACAGTTCCAAAATCGTTTGGAATTTTTCAGACCTTAATATGCTTGCGTTATATTCCCGGTATCAAACATGATCCGATGGAGTAGTGCAGCGAATAGAGTCGTCACACTTAGAGACGTATACATATTAATTCGAAATCGAAACTAAACGAAAATCGTGATGATTTTGACTTTCCAGTTGTAAACTTTTCCTTGCTAAGTGATGATATACCATGTCCAGCCTATAACATGTCCAGCCTATGGATAATACATTTCATAGTTAGTATCTTTCTGTCGTGCATGTAATTTGTTTCTTGAGTTTGTTAATAGTGAGAATACTGCCAAATATATTTCTATGTCCTGGTCATGTTCACATTTCTACAATTGTTACTTTATTGTCGGCTTCGTCGGATATAAGGTTTTTATTTCTCTGTTATACAAGACGTCTCCACTAAGATTTCCCGTCTCACCGCATTGAAAATCTACGGAAACTAACGTTTATTAGGTTTTACTTACTTGCAACATGATAGACCGCTGGCGGAGCTTACCCTACCTGGGCACCTGATATCACTCACAGTTTTTTTGTTGTTGTGAGATTTTATATTGCAAGTGCTTTAGTGTTTTGTGATTTTCTTTTTGTATTTATGCCGTCTTGTTTACTATAGTCGGAGTTTTATGTAATATACATTATTATATATATGTTGTATCTGAATTCTCTTTCAGTATTTTTTGCAGATATGCTAATTACGTTGACATTTCACAGATGTACAAAGTAAAGCTAATAACAAAATTACTAATAGCCATATACCGGGCGAGAGACAAATAGGTTACATGGCTAAAGGAAAAAAATGGCCACTATATTTCCTGACTTGGTACATGCGTTTCAAATGAAATGGTGGTTTAATCAGGTTTCATGGCCTGCCAAACCTGCTTTTTGTACCGGTCATAGGAGTTCCGGTGGAAATCTATGTGGTGAATGCACACAAGAGTCAAAATAAGAAGCGATCTCGGAGTTAGACGATACTGTTCTGTTGTTACAGAATAACTTGCGATTAGTTCTTTATAGACAACGTTTATGAAAATCGACATCACTAGTGCAGGCTCCAGTACACTTACTCAACTGTGAAATGTAAGCACCGTATGTAGGAGAAGATGGTTTATAACAGAAGTTAATTATTTAGAATTGAAATTGTCTCTCTAAACATAATACCTATTAATTAGGTGACCAATGGATTTTAAGTTCGAGTTGTATGTCCTAAATTGAGGAAGCAGTGTCGGTTACATCATTAACTTCCAGTTCTTAGGATATATTTATCCATGACGTGGATAAACTAAGTCAGTGTATTTGTTAGAAAAATACTGACCGAACAGGACTCTGAAGGAGAAGAACTCTTAAGATTAGAGGAATAAATCGACAAGCGTAATTGGTTTCCATTGCAATTAAATTGCATTAAGTAAGTTAACCCCAACACGATACCAAAAGTGTCAAGGCGGTCGACCGTTCACACCAAATCAAAACAAACGGAAAAGAAAATGCTAGTTGTATAAAGTAATATATACATGGAAATACTTACAGCAAGATATTATAAACATACAGACAAAATGCATAATCATTTCTATGTATTAACTTTTTTTTATTAAAAAAATAAAACTGTTATTTTTTAAGACCTTCTTTTTTTGCAAATCCAGCATTTGTTCAAAATCATTAATAGTTCTTTACATATCATATATGTTGCTGAATGATTATGATTTTTAATCTTTCTCATTCAAGCACTTATTTACGCTAGTGCTCTTAACACGGAATCGCAGAAGATTGTATAGGTTGAAATAAAAAAAATGTGGGAATGTTGGTGCATCCGCTTAAGTAAAGCAAATTGAAACAAAATCATGCACAATCTCAAAGCTAATAGCAATTGAGAGTATAAAAAGAAACTGGTACTTCAAAGCAGAATTTCAAATAAAGGACAGAAGTGACAGGGTTATCACAAAAGGTCTTCATAATAGTCAAGATGGATTTTCAATTGTACATTTACTGTGTAGACAAAAAATCAAACGTGGAATTTCAATTCATGAAAAGATACGAGAATTTTAAATATCTTTTTCATGAATCCAATTTTTTTCATTATTCTCATACACAGAGAGGATGTGCCAATTTTCAAAAAGCTTTATCACATTGTATATCAATTTTTTTTTCTTTTCTTTTAAAAATTGTCATGCACCCATTTTGTAATTATAAGTCGACTTGTCGGAGAGTATTATTTAATCTGGTTCCCTGGTCTATATCATATGCGACCCTAGGATCGCTATAATATATATTGGAGAGAAACTTGTGGAACGGAATTATCACCGGGCTGTCATGTGTTAAGTATTATTGTACTCATGTATACACTTACATTGTTTATTTTCTATTTGATTAGAAAATTTGTTTCTGTAGACTGGTTTGTAATTGTGAATCACAATACACAGCAATGTGATGAAATGATATTGAAACGTAATATTTTCAATATTAATTAAATTCATGGATTTGGTTCATAATAAGATTATCAAAACAACAACTATTAACTTTGGACGTCACAATACTTATGACATTCAGACGTAATGACAAAACTGAAAACAAATGGAGGAACACAAATATGTGGAAAAGGGATTGGAAAGGAAACTGAAAAACGGCCTATCATGGCCGAAATATTTTTTTTAAATTTGGGAAAAACACAATTATATACCAAAGTAGCATTCCCTTAGGAATGTTAAAACAGTTAAATAAAATACCAGAAACAATAGAACGGAAATGTATAGTTCGTAAAGTAAGCATTGGACTTTAAAGAAAGAACTTTGATTCGCTGATTTAAACGAAACTATATTTACTATATCCAGATGAAAGGAGTGATGCTACAGTTAATGCGAACAAAAAGTTTGATTTGTTTCAATATTGATGAACAAAAAGGAAAAGGAAACAGATGATCCAGATAGATATGAATGAACACGCATAAAAAAGAATAAAAAAGTAGATCTTACAAAACACAATTTTACTAATATCTTATAACAGTTAAACATACGACAGTATTTTTCCTTTGCTCCTTGGAATAATATCCAGACCGTTGTTGTGTGTAGAAAAAAAGAAAGTAGTTGAATTAAAAATGAATAAAAGTTACTTAAATTTGTGTTTCAAGGTATTATTCACCTATCGATATATTCCGCATTTTCTCTCTTCAACTCTTTCTTATTGCTTTAAAATAAAACCCCTTCTTTTCCCAAACTCGAGTTGAGTCAGTAACATTTAACACGCACTATAATCCATTATTACTATCATTAACTCTCAAACTACCAGTTCATATCTATCAGATTGCATACGGTTCAGTAATTGGTTCATTTTAAAGCTATCGTTTAAATATAGAAATGGGTTTCCCAACTCAAAACAAATTCCCCTGTTCCTCAAATACATTACAACTATACTGTATTATATTATAGACAAAGTATTTACATTACGATTGAAGGCATTCAGGATTATTTCTAAAATAATTTAACTTTAACCCGGAGCATGTGTATTTTTGCTTATATACGAATCATTGAAACCGGATAATTTTTTAACATGAACATGACATAACATATTTTTTTGTTAATATAAAAAAATACTATGATGCTCATGTATTTTAAATTCGAATACTCTGCAACTATTTATTTGCAAGCGAAATAAACAACACCGAAAGTGTTAAAAAAGATTTGATCAAATCATTATTCGTGCACCAAAATCTCAAAGTATATGAAATTATGAGGAGATTAACATACATCTGCTTCTCAATTATTAAGGAAAGAAAACAAATACTCTTCCAACTTGATTGAGATTATTTCTTCATAGACCGGAAAAAATATAACAGCCATTCCTTAATTACTAATTTGTTTGGGAAAGACTCATTCAAAAAATGAAGTAGGAAAAAAAAAACCCAAAACAATCTAGTCTTTCAAACCATGTAAAATTCACATAGTTTTTTATGACATTCGGAAGGCAGGTTCAAGCTTATTTATGTCATGATAGTAGTTAAATTGCTTACTACTGTAAAGTAATCTAGAACAAAATAAATTTATGAGGGTTTTTTTTGCATAAGGTTTAATTTAAAACCTTACTCATTAATTTTACAAACAATGATGCTCTGTTGCATCCATACTTCAAATCATGTCTTATTTCTAATATATTAGTAAGAACGCACATTTGTTTTGCACAACTGACATGAAACATGAACCTTCTTTTATAAATTCAAAAAAATCAGACAAGTGGATTTTTTAAAAGAAGAATATGAAATACACTGGTTCCCACAATAAATATTGACCGGTCCCTCAAAAACTACAAAAATCAAGAGATACTGACAAGGAATATTACATAGTAACTAATCTTAACTTATGTATAATGTGTTTCCATCCATACATTATTAATCAAAATATAAAGCACCTCTTTCTGATATTTTGTATTGAAAGAAAACATGTTCGGTTTACCTCTTATGCATTTGAAATACAATGCAAGTTCATAAAGTGTTTATTGTATCTATCTTGAATGCATTGAATAAGTGATGGGTATATAAGCCTCTAGTCATATACGTATTTCACGCACTCAATTCCAGAGTCAATTTATTAAAATCGTTCATGTAACAACGTGTACCATACTTGGCATAAAAAAATAAAAATAAAAAACAAAAACGAAAACAATAAAAACAGCAAAGCAATGCAAACAAAACATTATCAGGAAGAAAACAATCACAAATTTAAAAAAAAACCTACTAAATATATCTGAATTTCTCATAATTATATAATTCAGAATAAAAAAAAAATCATTTCATACTTCTATGTATATTTATGTATAAGAACAACAATTAAACCGTTTTAAAAATGACATGAAAAACTGATATGAAAAGACTATCATCCGCATTTCCAGATAGATTCACAATACACACAACGTCGGGACCTTTTGGAACTTACAATATTTTTCGACAAAGAAATGAAAATTCCAATCTGTTTCATTTATTAAACAAAACACAGAATGTGTGTCACAGAGAAATATATATTTTTTTTTATTTTTAGAGGTTTAGTTTAACATAGATAAAAAGAACCAAATTAAACAACAAAAACAAAACTTATAGACCTCTATGTCATTCAATAATATGCTGTACAAATTTACAGTGATTGAGTATACACCTAGTATAATCATAAACATATATTGTAACACTTCATTGCAAATCCCACGACTTTTATTCCGAATTCATTACATTAATTAGTTAAAAAGCCGGTAAAACATAGAAAGGAATAAATTGTTCTATCCATATTGAAATTATGGTTTTTCACAAATAAATGTAAAATGGAAATAAAACGCTCAAAACACGAAAATCCAGTCTTAATTCTTGTGAAATGCAAAGGTTAAATGTTAGAATATTTCATATTTGACAAATCCTTAACCACCCCGATGTTTCTTTTCGGGGGGGGGGGGTTCTAATATATAATTGAATTTGCTTTTCCTACTTAATGTTGGTTTGATGTTTAGATACCCCACAGAAGATCAATAGAACTGAATAAAATAAAAACAAAATACAAAAGTCCTAAAACAAATCAAAACAGATAAACATACACAAACACGAAGCCTATAACTCATACAAAATGAATAGCTAAATGGCAACATAAAGCAAACAAAGAAGAAACAAAGAAACTAAATTTAACAAAAAATATTTTTTGTATCGTACGTAAGGAGAGTCGATATTCACGGTTTAAGTATATTTTTACCGAATATTGGTCACATGTATTTTTTAAGGAAATATTTCTTTGTAGATTTAATTATAAATGACTTTATTTAATATACTTCCATAGCTATGTAATACGCCATTTTAAACTTAAAAGCTTTTAACATAAACATGAGAAATAAGCTTGAATCTTCCCACAAGACAATTTATAAATATTATTTCTAAAGTGAAAGAACAAATATTATAGTAAAGTATGTTTTGCTGTGTTAAGATTGTTTAACCTGGATATTATTGTATTGATAGATAAAGAAACATTCGTACTGGAACTGCATGACCATGCATCATTTTCACTATTTGAAACAGTGGTTGTCACCAATAAAATGAAACAGCTTACAAAACGGTAAAAGATGCCTTGCACATTACATTTAAGTTTTGATGTTCTTATGGGCTAAATACAATTACCAATTTGGAACAATACAAATATAACGTAACACATATAATAAACCAAAATAATTCAAGTATTGATATGATCTTTTTAATTAGTTACAGACGTGTCATAAGATCTTTCCCTATCCTAAATAAAATGTCAAAAATGTTTTTCGTACAACTGCTAGAAATGTTATATGTGTTTCTGATATAAGAGAAACAAATCATTTGTGGTTAAATGTGTTATTTACCTATCGATACATTCTGCGTTTTCTCTCTTCAGCTCTTTTTCTTTGCTATAATATGTACCTTTTTCTGTTCCCAAACAGAGAAATCTCAAAACTCGAGTTAAGTCAGTAACTTTGTACACATAGCCCCCTTCATTGTTTTTGACCTGATAGTAAGTCAATTTGTCATCTTGGGGAATTATTTCCATTGCTTGAAACGAAGAAAATTCGTCATTTGACGTGTTTTCATGTTCACAAAAAATATCCATTTCATCCATTATATCAACCATTAAGACCAACACTAATACCGATTCATTCGTTCATTTATATATCCATAACATGAAACGCATGTCAATATTTCAGATTACACCATTGGTTAATTTAAAACTATTGTTTAAATATAGAAACGGGGTTTCCAACTCAGAACAAATTCCCCTTTCCCTCATATACATTTTGATTATATTGTACAATATTGGGATTAACACACACACATATATATATATATTACGAATGAAGGCGCTTAAAAATATATGTTTATCTCTTGACTGTAATCAGTATCGTTTGTGAATATTTGTTTATACATGTATCAGTGAAATGGGTGTATGTTTTAACTCAAATATAATTTCATTTAATAAGGAAAACAAGATGGTCTTTATAGTAAATTTTACAGTACTGAGACTCTTTTCGTGCTTGTGGTATCACAGTTATAACAAATATTATAAAAAAGGATTTATCTAATTTATCACCCGTGTTTCAAAGTAAGTTGATGTCAATTTATGAAGTAACATAACCTTTTCAAAATAAAAGCAGTAAGAATGAATTTGACAAATTTGGTAATTGTCATATATGGCGTGAAAAATGTTTTTAACATTTTATTGGAGAAAAATCGTTTTGACAAAAAAAAAAAAAAAAAACCAAAAAACAAAACAAAAATAAACAAAAATAAACAAACCAAACAAATTTCAGTTTGAAAATACCCCTTTTTCAAAAACATGCCAACTTAAAATAGTTCTAATTTAGTTCAAATACATGCTTCAGCTTGTTTTATTTACACCTTATTTATGTTTCGATAACAGTCAATGGTTTTGTAGCAGGCCTCAAATTCCTCCTGAAAGAAAACAAAAACCACATAGAGTATATCCTCCGTATTGTTTCAGAAATTTTGAAACAAATTCAGATCATACAATGATGAACAATTATTATGAAATGTAAGATATACAATATAGAAAAGAAATACCCCCCAAAAAAAGTCTTCGAATACATATTAAATATCTCGGACCATCTAAGTACGACTCAGATTTATGTGTGGTAGTTTTCGTGTCTACCATCTTACGCTGTATAGTTACAGAAGACAATATGTGTCGGTAAATATAAGGGCTTACACGTTCCTACTCCCATTCAAAAGCATAAGAAGTGGATGGGTAAAAACTACATTCTTGTCAGCGAAAACCTCTTACGCGTAAATACTATGGTAAAGATATGACATTTTATATTGCTTTTTCTACACTATAAAACACTATGATAAAAACGAAAAATATTAGAACATTCTGATAACTATGTATTAATTTGATGTACCAAGAAGTAGCAAACTTATTAGAAATCAATTTTCGGTTTGAAGACTTTTAACAAGCCGTGTTTGAGTAAATTAACAACAAAAATCAACTCTGCCTGTACTATTACAATTGAGATTTTAAATAGGGTGTGTTTCGGTTCATATGTCCAAATGTTGCCTCCTGATGGATGGCAAGCTCCAAAACAGTGTCTGATGTTCAAAATTTACTCTTGACGCTGCGTCATTCCTCTCAGAAAATGCGAGAATCTTGCAAAGTCAGGAAAAAATGAATGATTTTACGCGACGTCATCCAACTGTCAAACGACGTATGATTTGAATAACGTCTGGAAATTTCGAAAGGCCTCTTTGCAGCGGTTAGTAAGAGAGGAAACGAACGTCTGCCGCTCCGTGGAGATTGTGGGTTTCATAAAACTGTATCCGGATTAAAATTTCACACGAACACACAATTAACAAACAACTTAAACGATGTAACTTACAAAATTTACAAAAAGATCATTCCTCATTCTTTTTACTATCATCGCCTCTTCCAAAATGTTATATTGACCTTCCTGCTCTATTTGAACTGCCACATTCATACACACAGCTACAATACCAGATTCAGGACACATATTTCCGGATGAAAGTTTGCTGAAATATTAGAAGTGCTTTTTGCTAAGTAACAAAATGAATGTGCATTAATGAAGAGCGACAGATTAGTGTGGATGATGCAACATATTAGATCAAAAAGCAAAATATGTATTTAACACTGAAAGAACATTTTGCTTGGGTATGAAATAAAAATAGGAGATGTGCTATGATTGCCATTGAGACAGTCGTCCATCAAAAGTCAAACAATGAGTAATTAAACCTTTGCAGGTCACCACACGGTCTTCAATGATGCTCAAAACCCATCCCATTAAAACAAGCTGCGAGGGCCCCAAAACACAAATGAAATTAGACCATTCATTAAAGACCAACACCAACCTAATCTAAAGAAAAAAACCCAAATAATAACAATATCAAAACAACGACAACAACTTGAATACATGTTACCTGGCTTGAGACAGGCACATGTAGTATGCAGCGGGGTAAAACACGTTTATGAACGCTCAACCCACCCCTACCCTGGGACAGTGATGGGAAAATACAACAATAAAACGAGCCATAAAATATGTTGAATTCGGATTTGACTCTTGAATCGATACAGATTACAACAACTCTAACAGGACAAAAGACAACAAGCTGTTTCTACTTCGAAAGCGTACTCGCTCTTTCTGTACGCTAGTTCAAATTCCAAAAGCAACTGATAAGCACACCCAGTGGTTCTCAAACAATACTATCAATAAAACTCGTCAAAAAGGATTTTTTGAATATAAATATATATACAAACGTCTCAAAATGTGACGACTCTATTTGCTACACTTCTCCATGGGATCAAATTGATACAGGGAAGATATATAAACGTATAGAAAGGTCTGAAAAATTACCAACGATGTTAGAACTGTCAAATTTGCGATGCAAATGTTTGGTCGTTTCCTACACGAGACTCGAACTCGTACCGCTGTGACATCTATGGCAACACCGCCTGTACAAAGTCCAGCGGACTGCTAGGCTATATAAAAATATAGCTTTCGCTGGCCCGGTCATTCCTCTTCGTAGGATTAATCTAGGGCTGTAACTTAGTACATGATGTACAGTTCATTAAGCTATATTTTTTTAAAAAACAAGGTCTTATGAGAGTTTTTTTATAATTACTTGCTAAAAAACAAACAGTTTTCATTATTTCTATAAAGCTAATTGATATAGATAAATGTTTTGTACATATTTGCATAAAACATATTATTTTGTAGATGAATGCTAATTCAATGGTAACGATTTAAAATATACTTTCATCTAGAACATTCTAGACACCACTTATCCATTTGTACATGAAAGCACTTCACCTAATCAGCTAATACAGAATCAAAACTACGAATAAAGTAGTTAAGAGATTTTTAATTAATTTGAAAATTGCGAAAAAATGTTATTGTAACATTTTTCTACTGATTTGTTAAAACAAATAGGACGTCGAGTTATGTTTTGCATTTCTGAAAATATATATCAAAATCAATAAGCATTGCAAGGGAAATCAAGATTTAGACGGCTTTGAAAAGATTAAAACCCAATGCTTACGACTAGACAGTGAAACCAGACACACACAACGAAGACCATGAAATAAACCAAATAACGTGTACAACGATTCAACAGTAGATAGGCGTTCTCCACCTTAAACTGAGAGCATGGTCCGGGTGCATAGTTAGTTATAATAATTTGACAAATATACTTCATATGTTTAAACCTGGAAGTTTTGCTGTAAATGGGTAACCACAATAAACAGAAACACAGTTAACAAGTAGTTCACGATCTTATGATATCTTCCTTCGGGATCAAGCTTTAAACCTTTACATCCGATATGGATCTGATCACGTGACAGTGTTATGGTAGTGTAATTGCACATGTAAAATACCTGTCTATAATTACTGCGTGTGTTTCATTTCTACCAACCACTGCTTTAATCAAATCACAAGTAGAATCAACAGCTGAATGTTTAGGTACATTGACAGTCTTGAACATTGTTACTTGAAGTGACATTTGGGTTCCCATAGCAATGTATTCTTGCTCCTAAAATTCACAAATTAGTCGATTTAGGATTCAATATGTGAAATAATATGTGTGTTTCTTTATAATGTTTTCATGTATATTTTTTTTAAAATTGTTCACAGAATAATACTTATGTATTTTATTACATGGTATAAGGGTGAACATTACTTACATGCTTGGTAATATTCAGAGAAATAATGCTAATATCGTCAACTTGTTCTTCCGATTGCAACTTGAGCACTAACGTTGACAATGTAATTGGCCTGTCTGTTGATGGACAAAAATCGTTGGCCTGTGAATAATAATTAATCCTGGAAATAACTTATATATACGTCCGATCATTTACTATGATGAATTGAAGTATCCTATTATTTTCACATAATATAGAAGAAACATTTTCCGAGTAAAATTCCATTTTTCACAAGCTTATAATCCAAGAGGAATAAATTCTAAACAACTACTCTTCTAATAAAAAAAGTTGATTACAATGGTTAAGCTTGTTTTTAAAAACTGCATTAACTTACAGCTATATTTGCACTAGTGCCATAACAGTTTACATTACATTGACATATCAATATATTCCGAAATTAATAGCTTATAGGCAGATTATTAAGACAATCCAAGCAAATCGGGGCATTCCCTGCGCTACACAGTAATATTATTGCTTTTGTAGTAAATCGTATTTTGCTAAGTTATAAAATGCTATGATTTATGGTGTCCTCGGTAACATACAGCTTCATGAACTACTTAAGTTTAAATTAATTACTTATATTTCTTAAAAGGCATTATATACTCATGGGTTCAGCGATTAAATGCTCAAATCATATACCTGATTGTTGTTCCGTGCCAGTAATACTATGATCTTTATTTTGCGCCAAAATATCATTTCCCAGAATTTTTCCATGGTTTCAGAAGTTGGAATCTCTAAAATTCCACTGATAAAGTTTGTTTTCTAAATAAAAATATTGCAAATATTTGGAATATCATCACGTTATCTGTTCCTTACTCACACACACGTTTTAGATGATAAACCAATTAAATAACAATAACTATGTTTAATAAAAAAGAATTGAATTTGTCATGACGGATATCTATACGAACTGTGTTATATATTCTGTCTTTGTTTTCGAAAACTCGTGTCTCGCAAAGTTAATTGTGCATTAAACGTATCGTTTAAATCTTATTTCAGCTGTTGTTTCCATCATATCTATTTCGTTCTGACGAGAATAGTGTTTGATTCGTTGTCAGTTTTATTTTGGTATTTCATCTTCTTTTGGTGTGTATCTATGTACTTTTCCAACTAATTATCCCTGAATTTTGTTTTTTAGTAACCGTTGGAATCCTAGTTTCCTTGACTTGACCATTCTTTATACATTGTTACACAAAAAAATTATTAATACATACCGTTGTCTTTTGATCTAAGTTTACATCTAAAAATCAAATATGGATTGTATTTAAAAACACGAATGTTTTTTGTTTTATTTACATGAATATTTAATCGATTCCTGGCTTACATCAGAGTGCATTTTGCTGTGATTTCGTCCAGATTACTAGTGTATAACGCATTACATGTCTGTAAATCTATATTACTGCACCATGAGAACCGATTTGTTCACCGTGTCATAGTGTTCCTGTCATCTTTCGTGGGCGCGTACGTGACATTCTATGAGCAACTCGATGGGTATGTGTTTCAAGATGGCTTACCTAGTCCATGCTCCTTGTTTTTAGTGGAGTCTATGTTGCTCATTTTCTTTTGTTTCTTTATATGCGTCATTTTTGTTATTTCATGTTCATTTTTGTGTGTATCTAGTCGTTATCAGTGGATTGTATTCTTTTGACTACCATCGAAACATAGTTCCGTTGCTTTTCCTTAATTACTCGACATCTTCTTTTCCGGAGTAAATTTCGGAGTTAAATTCATGTCTGATGGTTAATGATTTACAGACAAAACCTCGTATCAACATGCTAAATTACCTTCTCTAGATCGGTTCAAAACCTCATAACCATCTTCAACAGACACTGCTTTTAAAACCTATAGTAAATTATGTTTGAAACAGAAAATGAAGCAACAAACACATTCAATATTGCTATATACATATTCTTTAATTATTTATCTTTTCCTAAATTATCCTATGCGAACAAAACTAAAACAATGAAAGACATTTCTGATAAAGACATCTTGAACAAAGACATATATTCAAACAAGAATATTTCAAAATATAGTTATTCATCAAATAATAGGGGCAAAAATGTTTCACGCTTCGAAATATAAGTAACCGAAACAATATATTGCCAGAATGTTTTTTGTACTGACAACTCTGTCATGTTTACCTTGAACTGGTCCTCTAAGCTACTTATGTGATTGAACGTATCGCTGCCACGACTTGGAAGGGCTGGTGGTTCTGTTTGGGTATGATAATGAATCTGATTTTCTGTTGTGTTCTTCATAATATGATAAAGGAAAACAAAATTACTTAAGCATTTTTTTCCGTTGATAATACAATAATAGTACTAATAATTTATTACCGACCGACCAGATTCAGTTCGATTGGGACATTTTCAGATATTTCCGATATAATAACCTTGACGTACGTTCGTACCACTCAATGAATGAGCGAAAACTAGGATATATTACCTATTTCATAGCCTTCAATTTGTATAAAGCTTAACACTTCTTACATTTCATTTCATCTCTTTAAAGTTTGTTTCTCGTTTCATTTTCCTTCTTCTGACGTTTTTCTCCTTTAAATTTGATCTTTTCGATAGCACTTAACGATTCAAATTAGTCACAGACTTCAGACAGAATACAGACATCTAATATAATAGGAAATATGCAATGTAAAATGGTCACATTAGGTGTATGAACTTGAACACTAATATTTTTGCAAAAATCATTCGAATACGTCATTTTATGATTTGAATGAAAAAGTCTACATACCGAAGGTAGGACTGTATACGAATTTGATGGTGGTCGGTCTACAACTTCAAAGTAAACAGGACCAGACGCTTCCTCCTCATAAACATGGCTGTCTACGGCTCCTTGTCCTATCTGACCTTTATAAGATATTAAGTTACATATAAAAGTTCAAATATAGAATTAAATAACGCTTTTCCTATTGAATAATCCAAAGTTAAAAGCAATACTCGCCCAAAACAAAATTGAAACCGATATATTATAGCTAATATAATTTCTCATGCTGAATTATAATTTAAAAATGTATTTTAATACTATCACATAAAAATAACAAAAAAAAACATGTTTAACTGTATCCCGATCTTATCGATGTCCATAATTGTTTTGTTTAGAAACAATAAGTTTTAAGGTGAGAACCTATATAAAATTGTAACATGAAGTACCATATCACTGAAAAGTTTGCATTAATTGGGATTATAATCCTATTACCATATATGAATAAGGAGTAAAGCAATTGCAAGCACTTGTATTGATTTCGGAAAATATATTCCTTTTATGTACAGTGTAAATGAAGTTAATGAAATTCTTTTATGACAAGATTCAATTTACAAAAAGGAAGTTTACATATAGGTTTGATCTAGTGTTTATCAAATTAAAAAACAAAATAGAAAATTATAAAATATGACCATAAACAAGAATTGTCAAAATGATAGAATATGATTTTCGAGTACAATTCAAATGAATTTTGATGTTTTGGAATGTTCAATATGCAGACTGTTATTTTTTTTTATTTTTTTTTTACATTTGGTTAAAAAAAATTGGTTAAAATTCATTCCACAAAATTGGAGTCCAAAAAAACCAACTCTGTGTCAAAAAGTGACTCATTTTTTCAAATAAATTTCAATGGATATGATACTACCAATGAGGTATTTTTGACATAAAATAAATTCCATTGGTTCACTGATGTGCATAATCTAATCATTTGTTTAGATTTTGGATAAAAACCAACAAAATGATAACTCTTCAGTTTCATTTTAAATTTTGTTCCTAATTAAAAGCTAATATATTGTCAAATACCAAGAAAATTTCAGATTCGAACTGAAATGTTTATGGTACGACAGCCCTAATCGTATAACAATAAAATAGAGATCAAAGAGAATCTATTTTGCTTTGTATTGTGTTTTTAAAAGGCTACTCTGAACCGAAAATAGCAAATATTCAATGTTGGAGTATTTTAAAGTGTATGCATGAATTCATAATAGCAAAATTACTCGAATTATTAATACAAAGAACAGCAGCTTTACCAGTGCATATATTTGTTCACAATAACGTAACGTTTGACTTTAAATTAAGTACAATTCTGTGTAAAAGTCAGGCAGTGGGTTGCTCATCATTTTTCGCAATTTTGACTTGTATGCCTCAAATGCATTCAATACATACAGGAAACAACCCAAAATCAATTTCAAATTATTCCGAAGCATCTATGACATATATATTTGTTTAGACTGCATATATATATATATATATATATATATATATATATATATATATGAATAAAGTGCAGGAACATTTTCTTTGCAATTTTTCCATAGTACATTTCAACTAGAACTGACCTATCAATATCTGAAAAAAAGCAAACTTGGATGAGTTGTTTCTGGATGTCATGGGACATAAATACCTTGAAATCTCTGAGTTTTTTTTTCCTTCTTGTGCCACATCTTATACACATTTTGCCTGATTCTTAAACGGAAAGATACTTTAAACATTTTAATCTCAATTACTTTACACCTACCGAGTTTGGATATTTCTTCATAAGTTTTTGTACGCTTTTTAAGCAGTTTCCTTCAAAATAATGGAAAGACACTAATTATTGCAGTACACAAATATATGACAAAGATGACAATTTTGATATTAAAATTATGAATTTTCCCTTCTTGAGTAGTAATATGGGAATACCCCCTGCATATTTATATTTCTAATTTACTAAGTATATCAGAGCTAGTAGCGACTATTCTGACTTCTTAAAATACATCAATTGCGTTAGAGGCAGGTTTTGGAGCATGGTTACAAGAAATTACATCTCATACGCTGCCTAAAAAAACTTATTTCCGATATCCATATCTTATTGGATAATATTCTGTTTCTAACAAACATATTATAGATGATAGATTTTCATTATGTAATCAAATTAGTTTTCTGTAATTTTTACTTGTATATTATTATTCTATTTTGAACTTGCCGCACATACCCCACAATGTTCACAACTTTTTTATACTCGTGGAATAGATTTACATATTTCTATTGTTTTAGCTAACATCTTAAAATTTTATCAAACTATGACGACAAGTAAATCGCAGCTAATGTAACATTGTGGAAGACAACAATGATTTCACATATCATCTTTGTCATTCTTCAGGATACATATGTCCAATATAACATCACAAAATTCAAAACCCCTAAAACCATGAAGCTGCATCCCTTGTAAATTATTGGTGGTTGGTTATGTTTTCTATGTTCATAATGTTAGTTTTGAGTACTGTTTCTATGGAATTTATTTTTGGATCATGATTACCTTTGTGTCTGATACTTATGCTGTAGATTAAAAGTTACTCCTTGAAACACGAGTGCAGCATAACGACATTTACAAAATTTATAAATGATAAGTGTTTTCGAATTAACACAAATATTTTGTATTCATCATTTGAGACAAAAATAATAAGATTTAAATATGACAATATTGACCATAATTTGTATTGATATGATCCAAAACCAATTTACCTGTGTAGGAGAATGGCAGAGAAAATGATCAAACAAAAAACGAAGAGTCCGACTAAACTGATGATAACAATTGTTGCAACTGGCAGGGCACCCTCGTCGTCTTGTTCTACGATCAAATAATGAACAAATGCAGTGTATATACTCTACTATAGGTAGGTTAATAGAGCGAGCGTGAGCCAATAGACAAACTACACAACATTACAAATGAACCACGCAGGAGGTCTGATCATGAATGTTTTAAGACCAGACAAACATGTCTATAAGTAAGGATTACTAAATTTGATTTCTACGTATGTTGTTATTACAATTTTTTAGTTATTGTGATATCTTTTTGCGTTATCTTTTACTTAAAATCTACCATACGTGGTTGTACATGACTATATTGAAAAACAATAATGGTAGGAAACGCATTATAACTACAATGTTATCACCTTGAACTTGTAAATGTATTGGCTGTCCTAATGTACTACCAACTAAATTAGTAGCATTACAGCTGTAGTATCCAGAGTCATCAACTGTTACACTTTTTACTGTAAGAGAGGGTTGATTTGGTTTACTAATACTGTATTTGTCTTCATTTGCAGCCAATATTTCACCATTTTTCGTCCAACTGATTGATTTAATTTTGGGATATGCATTGACGTCACAGGGCAATACAATGTTTCCACCGTGAAGGGTTGTCACTGATGAAGTTGGAGACTCAATGTATGGAAAGTCTAAAATAAAGCAGAAATATATATAATCCAATAACATGCATCAGCGATCAACTTTGTAGGAATCTAAGCTGAAGAAATGTTTTAACGCACTCAGTTCCAAAAGTTAGGTCAGTATATAGAATCTGATGATTTTATGAAATGTAATAAGTCGTCCCTGGAGACAGTAAAGAGCACATAATGAATCGTTTGTTTGTTTGTTTGTTGGGGTTTAACATTAATGAATCGTGTGCATGCACAAAGTTTATAGTGGTGTATATAAGTTTGTTTCAAGTAATGGACCTAAACAGCAGTTTATGTGATCAGTTTATAATAAATTCCTTTGAAGATGATAAAATATTTCAAAGAAGCAGAAAAAGAAAAAAAACACACTTACAAAAAATATATAAACAAACAAAAACAAGCAAACAAAACGAAACAAAATATAAAATTAAAACAACAACAAAAAGCGAATTGAAATGCCCAGTAAAAAGCAGAGTAAAATTCTTAGTGTCCATGCCTCCTTAAAATGCTTTAATGCCACACATACACAGTGAAATTATTCATAGAATGAATAAGACTACGTCCGTCTTTTAAACGTTGAATTAAAAGGACTGAATTCAGTTTAACAAATTGTTTTTCTTATTGAAATAGTTTTTTTACAGCACTGACAAGTACACAACTAACAACAAACCGATTTGTAATTTCATGCCTACAGTGTTCATTGAACAAAGATATGATTAAAATCACTCCATTTTTACTATAATATCAACAAAACATATTTGAACATCCCAGTGCTAGGCATTAACGCAGTATTGTAATAACATACCATCATGGTTTAGCAGTATTACCTTTTACAAAGAGTTCGATTATTTCACTTTTGGAAACGATATCACCTACAGAAGATTCACATCTATATAATCCTCGGTCTTTTCTATCAAGGCGTGTTATTGTAAGAGATGGTTTTCGTAATGAGCCACCATGATACTTCTTGTAATGACTAATTAAATCTACGTTTCTTTCTCCTTTCCACCACTTTACTCTATCAGCATCAAGTATAGAGCAGAACAAAATAACGCTCTCGTTTGCAAACAGTTCGTATTCAGTTGAGTTTACTGAAGAATCTGGAACAAACATTTCAAAATGTTTTACTAGAAGAAAATTTTAGATACATCGATAAACAATCAATACATAGTTGCACATTTGAATACAATTTTGATTTCTTTTTCAGACTTTAAAACTATAGAACCTTAAGAGTATTTAATATTATAATCAATGATTGATATTTTACTCTCAATCACATCGACGTACAATGTACTACTCTTCAGTACATTTTACTCTCAATCAAATCAGACGTATAATTACTATGTACTACTCTTCAGTGTACAAAGAAACAACCCGATTCAATTTTGATTTTGTGAACCAGAAATATTACGTTCTCTGTTTTGTTAACTATTTTGTCGATTGTGATATCTTTTAAATATTCGTATTGTGAATAAAATATAACCAGTTTTGCAAAATGCATTCGTTATTTCAAGTATATATTTACAAACAACGATAATTTTCAAGAAAAAATAATGGCTATTTAACGGCAAAGCGTATAGGTCGATTTTGATTTTCTTGAAAACCTCTGCTTTCTTTTTTCCAAAGTGAGACTCTAAATAAGCTATCGCAATTAACATTATTGTATCCTAAAATTTCATTACAGCGCATGCTTTAAGCATGTTGATAAATATAATGAGATTGTCATATTTTATTGCCTTATTTTTAAAAGCAATTTCATGATGCCTATGTCGGGTTTTATTGAGAAATGTTTCTGAGAAAAAGATTATAGACGATGGATTTTCATATTATCGAAAAGATATGTGCTTTACTGTTTTTACTACTTATTTCACCAACTCTGCCCAGTGGTAGTGTTGTGCTGTCTGTTTACAATGCAATATACAGGCAGTAATCAACCGAAATAAGCTCGCGTTAAAACATGGTTAGAAAACCCACCATTTCTATTGAAAGTGACTTCACCAAGTCAGGACGAATGAGATTGTGTTCTATTCTCCGTGTTTTACTTTGGCATTTGTTATACGGACTTTCCTTTGGGATATTCCTTTTGACTTTGGCCCAGAGTTTATCTTATCGGTAATGACGCTTGAAATATTTTATAACCCTTCAGTTATGAACGAATGATAAACACCGACTCATACATTACATTAATATCAACTGTAACCGTTTTCTTAAACAATATACGACAGTTCCATTTAAGACAAATGGAAAATTTACGTAATGAATTAGTTATTATGAACAATAAACTGTGCATTTCGTCTGTATTTTGCACTCATTTGTATCTGAATCATCAACAATGTACAAATGAAACACTTCATATGTATTTAAGCAAGGTATATCAAGATAAGGTTGAAACACATTCCCTGAAGCAAACAAATAAAGCTCAATCAATAAAACAACTTTTTTTACCTTTGTTTTTTTCTTACATTGTTTCCCATAAATTCGGGTTTGCTTAGTTAATGCGAAAATACTGTGATCACCGACATTTATTTTCAAACATATAACTCATTAACTTCATTTTGTCTTGATATTCCAAAAGCACTAAAGGTACCATTTATATTGAGTAAATATTTCAAATATTCAAATAAAAGCATGTTTAAGATCCTTCAATGGCGCCTAGTACGACAGGAACTGCTTGAGCAGTATCAATAGTTATCGTTGGTATGGTATGCAGTAATTAAAATGTCTGTACAACCAGTGGAAAACATTATTCTAGAATACCAATCAATTTGGGTTGCTACGCCTATGTACTTACGAACAACTTTCACCACAGTTGTGTCATTAGCATGACCTGCAGCATTCTTGAGGTTGATTGTGTAAATTCCACGGTCATTTGAGTCAATGTTGTGTATGACGAATGTGAAAAAATCGGTCCCGTTGTTGTATAGGTCACTGTATTTTGTAGGGTCATTGGAAAGCGGTAAGTTTTCTTTTAGCCATTCGTAAGTACCGTTGTTGTGTGTGTAATTCATTTCAACATGTTCACCTAGTTTTGAAACGTATACTGCGTCAAGTATATTAACCTCCGGCGGGTCTAAAAAACAACAAATGCTTTTTCTGATGAATAACATAAATATCGTAATACTATTTATTATGATAGATATAATAATACTATAAAAAGGTTATATAAAAATCTATATCTGTCATGTCTTTTCCGTGTTTTAACATATACTGCAAGAAGAAAGTGAAACTTGCCATTTTCAATGCGAATATTAATTTTCTCAGATTTTTCAATTTTTTAAAAAGCACAGTGTGGGTTTTCTGGAATTCAGTATAATATGTAGTTTCCATGTATGATTAAAGATGCTATAATGTTACTTTATATAGGCACAATACGTTGCAAAAAAGATTCTTATGTCCTCGTTTTCTACTCATATTTACATAACAAATGTTTAAAATTTTTCAATTCATGATACTTTTGTGATGAGAGAGACTTTTTAAGAATGTTCTATTTCAGCATACATGTCATTACCTTATTATTAAGATAATCAATCAATTAAAATACTACTAGTACGTGAGTAGACGTAAATTGTAATGTTTTACGGATTCTATTGAAAATTCTGATGATAGATAACAGGTGAAGTTGCTGTTATATTTTTTTTCTGA
Source organism: Perna viridis (assembly GCA_037379345.1). Lineage (NCBI taxonomy): Eukaryota > Metazoa > Mollusca > Bivalvia > Mytilida > Mytilidae > Perna > Perna viridis. The sequence continues at coordinate 21,879,325 of CM074518.1, read as the reverse complement.
AAAGTTATGGACGAATATTTGTATTTATTATAATATTCGTTTATATTTCTAAATGATATACACCATCCTTCTTGCCGTAAAGAGATAAATTAATAATGCATTTAACAAATCAGATATCTAACACGTATTTCAAATTTTCATTGATCAATTGCTTCCAATATTTGTACCCTAATCGTTACATTATACTTCCTGTTGTAAAACACTTTAATCAATGTATAGTTACATGTTTTTCACTACATATCATTACTGTTTTATTGTTAATGTTCTAAAATGGGAAGTGGTAATTGAACAGTGAAAAAATGAGCATGCTGATTGAAACAGTTGACATACTTCGGTGATGAAAAATAATTCAGACTTTGCTAATTGTTTATTTAGACTATAAGTAAAGATAAAATCCATGTCTTATCTAGAAATAAAGGCATGCATTCTGTACTATACATACCGACACAGTTAATTTCGTTGCAACTAAGTACCTCTCTGTTAGTTCCATTACATGAAATATCTTCTTTTGTGGTATTGACTGTCGTATTCAAACATGTCCTCGACCGTGTTTGTATTCCGTCATAACATGTTGGTGAACAGAGACTCCAACTGCTCCATTCTGACCAATCTAACGGATAAAAGGATAAGATATAATACTGTTGTAATCTCAGGAACATTGATATTTGTCACAGACGGGTGTTTTTATTCCTTTGTTCTTTCATGATTAAGCAAGCGACGTTTTTTTACTTAACGTAATATAAAATGAATTTGGGGTAACATAGTAATTTATTTTCAACTTTACTTTTTAAGTATACATTTCAATCCAGACTTGCTTTGTTCAATTAAGGAGAGTATCCATATAGAAACCAGGCTGTTCCTATAATATAAATGGCACATGGTAAATTTTATAACTTTGGATTTGTTTAATGTTATTTCATAGTTATACTGATTAGTCATTTTTCTCAAATCGACAGCGGATGAGTCAGAAATGATTTTAAAAATCCCTAATAAAATTAAATAGTTATCTCTTTTTTTTTAATGATTTTCTATGATTTCTATGTAATTTATTTCTATTTAACATTTGCAGATAATCAACAATCAACATTCTACTTTGAGAAAAGGTGAATTTTGCGATATGAAATGATTAAAAAAAACAAACAAAATTTGTCATGTGCCGCCCACTGCATAGTTTGTTGCATAGAAACCATCTTACAGTATATTTCACTTCAATACGCACGTTGCATGGCGATAATGTTTATAGTGAACGTAGAGAATAAGTTACTTTCGGATATGTTACTCTGACGAAAGACAATGTAGCTCGTCATGCAAGTGATTTCCGTGCGACTACCGCATTAACTCGGGGATCGCTAATTAACATTTTCTGAGAAAAAAAAAGAACATGAGAATATATATTTTGCATTGGGTTCGTTAATTGATGTCGTTGCATATAATAGTATTACTGCCCGCCAATCACAATTAAAACGAACCAAAATTTCTGAAAATGTTAATCGGATCAATGGTATTTCTTGAACATATTTGTAACAAAATACGATGAATTGAAGACTTCAAAACAAATTTGGACGATATATTTATGTTTTTATGTTGTGTGTATATGAACTTTGAACACATGCCTCATTTCTTAATTTGTAGTTAAGCACATCAATGCATTGGGCTTTCAAGACAATTATATTTGAACAACCACTGTTTAAAATAATATGGGGTAGACATTGCCAAAATCAGCGAGCACCGTGAGCTTTACCATACATGTACCGAAGTATTACAGTTCTCCACGGATGGTGGGAATATTTTACACATATCATGTGACGTAAACAAAATTCAGACGACAGTTCAAATTCCAAACAAAAACATGATTGACTTTCTTATCTTAGAAAAAGCTGTGCTTTGATTTCGATAATATGATCGGAGTTCTATTTTTTTCGAGGCGGGTTAGGTTCTTGAAAACAGCAACAGCGGAGATACGTTCATCCACGTGTTTCCCGAAGTTTTTGTAAACATAACATTCACTTCTTTAAATAAGTAAAACAAATTAGAAAAAAGACTTGAACACTATTTGAAAAGATGAAAATATTTTTTTATTCGTTTGATTGAAGGAAATGATAAATTTTCTTTTTAAGGACAATCACTTTTTATTATTTCCTGCACATGACATTTTTTTTGTTAGTATATTGGGGAACCTTAAGGGAAATTTAGAAAGTACAGGTACAGGTTATAACGGTAGAGCTCACACCGCTTCGCGGCGCTCGCTCTAAAAATTGTTATTAAATCAGTAGATACAAAACATAGTCGCAGGACATTTAAAGAGTAATCAAGGGAACCAAGGTTATAGAGGTAATCAATAGAATGCGATCCAGGGACAGACAGACCAGATATGAAAAACAGACATACACAACAAAGAACACAAAGTAACTAAAATCATACACACAAAGCAACAAAAGCAAATAAGCAACTCTGACGCCACTAAAAACTGGGAGCATGGACCAGGTGCATCGCTTCGGTAAGCGTCATTTGCCTTTCTAGAAATACCCGTCGAGTTGCTCTTAAAAGTCCAGTGCGGTGTTAGACGAAAGAAGAAAGGAAAACTATGACACTTTGAACAAATCAGTTTTCATGGCGAAGATGGATACATTAAAACGTTCCACGAATTCATAATGACGACCATAAAACTTCTGTAGTGATGACTTCAATCTATATAACGGAAACTGAGATTAAAGGACCTAGCTAAACGATATTCTTTCTTTCTGATCAGATCAGCTATAAAGTCAGCCTCATAAGAGTGAATGAATAGGTCAGCAAGTAGAAGAACACAATTTGTTCCCATTGAAATGCCGACCGTTTGTTGAAAAAACGCGTCCACCACACTGGACAAAGACATCACCCATTTCATCTGAAATAAAACTTAACAGAAATTTCTGACTATTGATGAAGACATTATACCATTACAATAACTATTGGAGATGTGAAATAATTACCGACTAAAATTTCCAAATGGCAATCAATGGTATGTGAAATTTGTTGTGATTAGCAACAACAAAAAACGTATTCCGTCCCTATGGGTAGTAAAGAATAGATACATCTTAGATAAAACTTACCATTCTCTACTGCAACCGTGAACGACAGTATGACATATAAAGCACAACACAGGTTTTCCATCTTCAAGGTTGATTTTCGTGTCAATTCTAATTGTTTAAAATGGGTGTAACTGTTTATTATATTAAATTAAAACAAACGTTTCTCATTATAAACAAGTATATATTGTATCGGTTAATGCCAATCGGAAATAATTATTTGTAGTTCATTTCCTGATATGATTTTCTTCGGTTTTTGTCAGTTTAACAAATGGCACAGAGTTGTTATTGCTGCACTTGTCAAAATGCACTCAGTAAACAGCAGAATAGGTAAGAACTAAAAATGAAAACAAAGGATGGGAAAATCAAAACCTTATACAAAAAGCACTTAAATTATGGACTGTGGCGAACAAAAACTAAATAAGAATACAAAACAAAACAAAACAAAAACAAAAAAAAAACAAAAAAACAATGCGGTAAGAAGTGAAATCTTACTCAGGATATATTGTTCCATATGTAAGAAAGAAATTTCATATCGGTCAAACTGCTCCATTGGATCAAATTGAAACAGGGAAGATATGTACATGTATAGACAGATCTGAAAAATTCCTAATGATGATAGCACTGTCCAATTTGCGATGCAAATTTTGGTCGTTCCTCTCTATACGTTTACATATCTTCCCTGTATCAATTTGATCAATTTAACATCTAAATGAACTGTCCCGTACCACCATACATCGTGTACTAAGTTACAGCCCTAGATTAATCCTACGAGGAGTAATGACCCGGCCAGCGAAAGCTATATTTTTATATAGCCTAGTTGGCCGAGTGGTCTAGGGCGCTTGACTTTGTGCAGGCGGTGTTGCCATAGATGTCACAGCAGTACGAGTTCGAGTCCCGCGGAGGGAACGACCAAACATTTGCATCGCAAATTTGACAGTTCTAACATCGTTGGGAATTTTTCAGACCTTTATATATACAAACGTCTCAGAATGTGACGGCTTTATTCGCTACACTGCTCCATCGGATCAAATTGATACAGGGAAGATATGTAAACGTATAGAGAGGAACGACCAAAAATTTGCATTGCAAATTTGACAGTTCTAACATCGTTGGGAATTTTTTTCAGACCTTTCTATACGTTTATATATCTTCCCTGTATCAATTTAATCAGATGGAGCAGTGTAGCAAATAGAGTCGTCACATTCTGATACGTTATATATATATATATAAAGGTCTGAAAAATTCTCAACGATGTTAGAACTGTCAAATTTGCGATGCAAATTTTTGGTCGTTCCCTCCACGGGACTCGAACTCGTACCGCTGTGACATCTATGGCAACACCGCCTGCACTAAGTCCAGCGCTCTAGCCCAAGATCTTAAGTGTCAATAAAATTTTTATACGTCACAGGTATTCACTTGACTAGGTAGTGAGTTGTGTTCACAGACCATTTACTTTCATACACATTCAGTTTATTTAGGGCATTGACGAGGGTCATTAGCCTAAAGTTTTGCTCAGTATATGTATTAATATTTTTATCGGTACCGTTGTACAATCTTTAGACTTATATATTTTTGTTTGTTTGTGCTGCATCGTCATGACTCGACGATCCGATACCCATTAAGTGGGTGGATTAAATTGATCTTTTGCTTGATATAAAAGAAAGGTTTTTTGCATGCTAATATTAGTCAGGAGGATAAAGGACGTATGATACTCCACTTATATCAAACCTTTAAAATATTCTTTGCCCTTGCCAATGTACTAAACTGTTACTGTATATAAACTTATTTCTAATTATAAGGATTTCTATTTTATGTAAAGCTTATATTGCAGCGTTTTACTTTTGTGAGTGTATCCTAAAAATATTTTGCTATGTGCGAAATTGTATTGGGAATTCAAGTAAGATTCAAGAAAATAGAGTACTCGCTAAAATGTTGGTATTTGACTTCAATTTAGTTTTCATATAACAAAAGCCAAATGATGAATAATGGAATAATTATTGTGTGTTCGTGTAGCACAAAATACATTTGAAAAAAGTTCATAGCTCAGTTTATAATGGAATTGATCTCTTCTTGTGATGAATAAAAAAAGAAACACACCAATTCAGTAAGCACATAAGCTTTATGGTAATAAAAAAGTACAAACTATGACCAAACAGTAATAGTTTAAAAGAAATGACTCAGTTTGAACAAATACTACATAATATATCATTTGACTGGGTTTCAATAAATACATGTAATACATAACGCATTAACTGACAGGATTTCAACACATAGTACACACTATAACCGAATTCTTAAACTTAGGAGCTTTACCCCATGTTTTCATATTTGAGGCAAACTGAAGTATCGAAGAAAGCTATACACTGAAACAGTTTGGCTTCACATACTGCACTTTACAACTTACGTAAAATCATTTTGTTACTCATGCAGAAATAACATACATGTTGTACATATGTAATAACCTAAATAGTCCAATGTGAGTTTCGTTTTTTTTTTCGATTAATCAAAGACAAAAAAACAAAACAAAACAAAAACAAAACATTAATAAGAATATAACATCAAATTCAAATGCCAATTATTTGGTTAAAATTGAGTTTTTTTTCAGATTAAGAGTTTTCAGACTATGATTTCAGAATATGAATTTGAGCGAAAAAAAGTAGTATCAAGCTAAACATTATTTTAACAGGATTTATCAAAACCAAATAACTAATTGTCCAGTTCTGTAGTTAGATTATGCTTGATTTATTTTGTCTATTCCAAATAGAAATTCAGACACTGTCAATGGAAGAAGGGATTCATAGTGTAGGAAAAAAATAGAGCAAACGATGCTTTTTGGACTACATACGCCATATTTGTCCATAACTGTTTGAATTTCTGTATAAATATCCATATTTAGGGGATCAACAGGCCATGTAAGTCTTGTCATTTGACTCCGTGGTTCCACGAGAATGGGCCCTATTCTACCATTCAAATGCATAGAGATTTGTAGCTTTCAGAATGTTAGGTTCAGTATAGAAATGCAAAACATATTTTCGTGTAAAAATATTAATAAAAATGACAAATATCTATTTCCAAATTATTAAAATGTTATATGAAAATATGAAAATAGAAGATTTTGTATTGTAATACAGCGTTTCGAGTTGCCGGAAGTAAACAATAAAATGTTGACCAGTGTTCCAAATCAATACGTTCTTCATCAGAAATTACGGTAAGGAAAATGACACTAGAAAGAGACTTACATCCTCTATAGCCTTAACTCTTGCAAAGTACTAGTTTCGTGATTTTTTAAAGAGCATGCACTATCTACAGTACAAATAAGTAAGACTTGTTATGTGGTCGAGAACATCTTGTGGCATGCTAGAATTGCCTGTCTAAGTATTAATATTTTGCTACTTAAGTAAATAGGCTAAAACAAACATGAGGTCAAGTAAATATAGCTATTAAAAGCAAATGCAATCGAACGCATAAAAATGAATAAAAATGGTAATAAGTGAATCTAAATAGTCTGGTAACTCAACGTTATCTGTCATGTGGAAATCATAAAATTGAACGTCAGTAAATTGGAAGTCATTTCAATCCTCTTTTCCTGTTATTCTTATACGAAAACAAATAAAACAAAACTTTTTCTGAATAAGAAATTGAAGTGCATTTGATAGTTTTGTTACATGCATGAATCACCCGTCTCAACTTTATAAAGATTGATTCTTAGGTATATCAGCTTGAACATGAGTTCCAATAAAATTATAGGCTATAGGGACCCTGAATCACTCACCTTGTTTAAAAGTTATATTCATTTTCTTGTAACAGCGGCCATGTTTTCTTCATGGATTCCCAATTGTCATGTTGTGCAAGATACCCGAACGAAAAATTATACTAAGTTTCATTGTATTCTGTACAGTAGTTTCTTTCAAGTCAAAACATTAAAAATAGCAACAAAAACTTCTCATCATTTAAACCTTTACACCATGTCAATATTTTGTCAAACCTAACGGTCTTGAGATTTATACACATAACAGCTGTCTGATCCCCATGTTTTATTTTTAGTAACGGGGCCATGGTTTTGACGGATCACAAATCGGAGCAAAAATTTTGTACAGGATACCAAAAAGGAACAACCATGCTAAGTTTAATCCAAATTCATACAGAGGAGATGTTTGATAAATTATTAATGACGACGCCAAGTGATGGTAATAGTTCACTTGGCCTTCGCCCAGGTGAGCTAAAAAGCTATTTTAAAAGCTATTTATTCATGTCGAATGCATTTTTAAAGACAGTACTAGTAGTATACTATTTTTTAAACTATGCAGTGGTATTCATATTACCCCTTGGAACAAAAGTATTTATTTTTATCTGGTTAAGACAGTTCAATATAACTATATTTACATTTAACAAACAAATTATGAAATACCATAACGTGTTGAAATGTCTTGAGTCAATTTCAAGGTTTACTGTTTAAATAGTGACTTGTCGCTATTTGCATCTATGTAAAAGCGGAATGGTTCATACATTGCTTAATGTTACAAGTATTAAGAAACTGAATTTAAGACAAGACTGAAGATAGATCTTTGTGATGAATAATAAAAAAAGTGACAATTTAGGAAAAAGGCATTTTCATTGCTAAACACAATGAGGCGACCGATATACAGGTATGCGAGGATATATTTCTGCCAAATATGTCTTTTCATTGTCATTGCGTATTTATAAACTGTAACTAACAACAGTGCCAAAAATTGGACCTCTACATTTTGGAAACAAACTACTCAAATGTGGTTGTGATAAAGTTTTTACAAATCTGCTAACGGTAGAGGATAACGGACGCTAAGTCTTCACAGTTGCTCACATGAGTCTTAAATATCTTGTCGTTCAAAACATTGATCCAGTCAAAACATGTTGTCAACTGAAGTTTCCATATGTCTTTGAAAACATGAACACTCTTTCATTTTCTATCAAAATCAAGTAATGCTGACAGACTTCCAAGGACAGAGAAACAATACGAAGTGTATTTTATATAATTGAAAAAGGCATAATCTTGTGCTCATGATTGGTGTCAGCGTTTGCAATAAATTTGTCAGAGATTTAGAAAACTTTCTACGACCACTAGCATCTTGCCTTATCATATTTCCTTGTCACTGTATGTTCAACTGGTTTGCCACATTTGGAAATGTCTAATAACATGAAAATATGAAGGTTACAAACAATTGTTAATACGGACAAGAATGAAAAATGTAAGTCATGCTATATGAAATATATTGCAGTTTGCAGCAGCAATAAAAAATGAATCAAAATTCAATAATATTAAACCCCTTTTAACGCTAGTCAAAATAAAAGTCTTAGGTCTTCATTTCTATAATGTTAATAATTTGCATACACATTGGATGACTCTAAATACAGATTCACAGCTTCATAGCATGAACGGTACTCCTCCTAAAATATATAAAATCAATTAGAATGTTTTTATTTTTGTTATATGTGCAGACAAGTTGTTAGTATTCCTAAGATATTAAGAATAATTATACATAGTATTTTAAATTTATAACTTGTAATTTATTTCAAAGAGGAAAGTTTTCATAATTTTCTTTTAATACTATCTAGCAGACATTTTTTGTTTTCCATTTTATGTTTGATTTCTTTTGTTTTATGACTTTTAATTTAGTTTCTCTTTTTCTTCAAAACTTTTTAAAGAGTAGAAAAGAAACCAACTAGTTGAGAAAGATGCTGCCATGATATTTCAGGAACACTTAGTGTCAACAATTTATCTAATAATATTAGTTTATACAAATTAATATATTAAGCAGGATTATCTATTTGTTAAGTAAAATAGTTGTCTGTTCGGCTGACGAAGATGTTGTCCATTGTAACGGAGGGATAACTCGTATATTGTGGAACGTTTTATTATAGTAGTGTTAATTCTCAAAAATAAAGCTATAATTTCGCCCAGACTATGGTAAATAAATTAAAACTTTTGAACTTTCATCATTTCATATTACTTAACCTCATGGCCAATGAAAACGCGCTTATATGAAATCAGCAAAAAAACATTCAACTACCAAAATGGCAATTCCTCATATCGGTCGTTTTAGGATACAGTTTCACATACAACACAACAAGAGAACAAATCATTAACAAAAACAAAAGCTGCTTTCATTATTCACTTGAACCTGAGTTAGATCCTTAGATTTACGTATTGATACATTGGCGATGTTTTCTCTATCAACAATCCTAAATTTGGAGAAATGCTACTGTTCACTTGTCCATTAGAACTGAACTCGGAACTAAATAGACTACCAATACAACTTTGCTTCATTTGTACACCTATATTTTCATGTGCATTAATGTAACAACTTTCCAAGCCTATTGAGTTTGTATTTCTCAATTGCTAAGGTATGACATTGCAGCCACTAGTATGACTTCTTAGTGTGACTTCTTAGACTGAGAGTCAGCTTTTTGGATCAAAGTATGAAACCCACGTCCAATAAGATGCCTGAATTTTTTTTTATTTTTAATACCAAGATTTTATTGAGAAATATTTTCTTTGTTACATAAAGGTTATATATGATGGATTTTCATGAAAGCATTTCTTTTGAATATTGCCAAGAATTTGCCAATCAGTTCCGTAATTTTACTGGTTCTCACGCTTTGTGTGCTTGTTTTATCACCTTGTGTTAACGATAGAAATGCCCATTGTATATTATGCATAAATCTATGCTTTAATAAGACACATTAATGTATCAGTACGAGAGAAGAATTATATTATACATACAAAATCGTCGAAGAATTCAGGTCGTCTTAGTTTTAGGAGTCTTGCCAATTGGAAAATATCGGCATTCTCATCAATGGTCATGCTAGAGACTGCGTTCACAAACGTACAAAACAAACCACAGTTCCTTGCACCGTCACTACAAAAAAAACCACTCAAATTATACATACAGAAAGCTAAAAATAATATTCAATTAAAGAACGTGTAAATATGTAATAATATTTGTCTTCCCATGGATATTCCATCTTAAAGAATAATCAAGGGAACTAAGGTTATAGAGGTAATAAAAAGAATATAATCCAGCGACAAAGACTAGACATGGAAAACAGATATTCACAACAAAGAAGATAAAGTAACTAAAATCATACATACAAAGTAACAGAAGCAAATGAGCAACTCGGACTCCACTAAAAACTGGGAGCATGGACCAGGTGCACCGGTAGGGTAAGCGTCCTCTACTTTTCTAGAAACACCCGCCGAGTTGCTAATAAAAAGTCAAGTCTGGGGTAGACGAAAGAAGAAAGGAAAACTATGACCCGTTGAACAAATCAGTTGGCATGGCGCAGATGGATACACTGTAACGATCCACGAATTCATGATATGACCATAAAACGCCTGTAGAAAATCAATAATTTGTGGTCTAAATTACTGAAACTGGCAAATTAAGAATTCTTTTAGGAAACGGTTACTATACCTGCTAACAACGGTAACGGGGTCACTCGACATTTCTATTCTGGTTGATATTAGATTGACTATCGTACACAGTGAAGCTGGATCAGGACGATCTTTGAACATACATTGGAATATTTCAAGTGGTCTTGCTTTTTCACCCTGAAACAAAAAGAAATAAATTGTTTATGTTTCCAAATTGTCTTTTGTCTACAATATTCAGGTAACTATTTGTTTTAGAAATAAATAAATTTTCTTTTGTTTGTAACAATATCCATTCTTTGAATATTACACGGTCCAGATTTTTATACACCTGTATTATAATATTAGCTTTTAATATTAAACGGTTAGACATGTACTTGATGTACTTTCCAGTATCAATTGAATCTTGAGTTTTACGCTTTCGAGGAATCATATCCAATATATTTTATGATATCAATGGTTATTTTTGAATTTTGAAGTGTAACAAATTGTTAACGGATCTTTATAAAGGGAAATAAATGAGGATACTTTTATTAATATAATATGAGTGGTTTTTTTAAGGATTAAGGGATATGAGTATATCGAATGTTGAGGTATTTAGATATCAAAACTAAGACAACACATTGACATAACTATCATTAACGCTCCCGAATCTTAAACGATTCTCTACCTATAGTTTGTGTCTACATAGTCTACATTTTCTATTGAACAAGAAAATAATATAGATGTTGAAACCTATATGTGATATCTAGATCATGTCGAGTGAAAGTTGCTCGAAAGGGATTTGTATTAATAAGGCATATTAATTAACCTTTCTGGATATTTGTGCTGAGACTACTTCAACGCCATTTTCTTCCGATCTAGGTCGTGTTATTTTGATGCTAAATGATCCACACTTAAGGCCTTCTGGAGCATATACCATTTCTGCCTGCAAGTGTTAAGACTGATCTTTTCATATATCCAATACAGATATTTATTACGAGCGTAATGAGATGAAGCAACTTAATTCTGCATAAATGTATCTTTGCTAAATTCGAAATAAAAACTTTTATTTTGACTACAATGTTAAACTAAGACAAGAAATCATAAAGATTACAAACTGAAAGGTTTCTCTGCATTAGCTTTGTATACCCCCCAAATACAATAAAAACAAACAACAAAAATACAAAAAAAGCAAACAAACAGCAAAAATAAAAAACAAACAAACAAACAAGTATCGCATGTCTACATTGACAAATATGGTTTTTACCTCCTTTGCATCCATAAGCAACAAGACGATGGTGGAAGAATTATGGTCCGTGATCATTGTCCAAAAATCAACCATGGTATCTTGTAATGGGAGCTGTGTTGACAGATATCCTACAAACTTGGTGTACGACTACGAAAAAAAAAAGAAAAGAAAAAAAAATCATATTAGGTGTAACGTTGTTGGTAACATTTTTGTTGTTGTTATCAGATTATATCCTTATCATATTTGCTAGATACTAAAATACAAATATTGAGCATTATTTTTATTGAATAAATGCATAGTTATAGTCAATTACTAAACACCTAATAATCACAATACGACCGTACGTACGCGTATTGTAATTTTTAGCTCACCATGTGAGCTATTGTTATCACTTGGTATCCGTCGTCGTCATCGTCGTCGTTAACAATTTCTTCAAACATCTTCTCTGAAACTACTGAATAGATCTGCAGGAAACTTATAATAATTGTTCCTTAGAATATCTTGCACAAAATGACCGTTTGGATTTTTGATTGATTAAAAAAAACATGGCCGCTGTTACTACAAATAGAACAGGGGTCGTACAGTAGTTTTTTGCATGTATCCCCAAAACCGTTAGGTTTGGCCATATCTTTCAATTGCTGAAATATCCTTATTATAAGGCCTACAAAAGTCTTAACTGATCAAATTGTCAGACGACTCCATGTAAGGGTCATTGCCCTTAGGTAAAAATGACTTTTCTTTTACAGTTTTCAGCCTATATCTTGAAAGCTATGATATATAGAATGAAACTTTGTTTTATAAGGCCCACAAAAGTCTCCAGGGATCAAAGTTGTCAGACGACTCCATATAAAAGTTATTGCCCATGAAAGGCAAAACAAAACTATAATAGAATGAAACTTTCGATTGATGAAATGATCCTCATGATAAGTCCTACCAAAGTCTTCATGGAGTCAAAATTGTCGGACAACTTCTTGTTGGAATTATTGCCCTTGAAAGGCAAAAACTTAACAGGTGAGTAATTCAGGATCCTGGGAACCTCTTGTCATTCATATAAATGTAACTTAGATTAACGATTTACTGCAAAAACAGCATCCATATTTGAAAAATGACAACTAATATGAAGCTTCAAACTTCAGAAAAGGATTTTCATGTGCTTAATACGGGTGCAATAAATTGTCAAATAGCTTTGAAAGCATTAATCGCATTATTGCCGCGTTATGTAAGGAAGAACAAGCAACTAGTTAATCCTTCGACACAGGATAGAATAAACAGCTGAATTTAACCAAGATAGGAAATTGCACTGTCTTAATGCAAAAAAAAAGTTCGTGATATATACTGGAATCTGTACTGCATTGATGTAATCAGTTCTTCCCTTTTCAAACGTCGTCAGGAACAACCTTGTGTTGTCACCTACAACAAAATATGTCATTTATTTGTTAATATAAAGTTTCACATTTGAAATGAAAATGTTGATCTTTTTATCCTTATTTCTTCCTCTTAAAACAACAAAATTATATAAACAGAAAAAAACTTTTACAATTCAAAGGACAGAAGCGTATTTGGGATTAAATCAGAATTCTCAATATATAAATTACATGTACTTGTTAAAAGTACTTAACCAAAATTGTACATGATTTTCCAAGTATTTTTGAGTAGTGGAGTCTTCAACAATGAGTTGCTGGATTTTGGAAAAAAAATGAAATATTGACATCAATGCTTGTTAATTCGAAAATATTCAGAATTATAAGGAATAGTTTGCAAGGATAAACATTATGTTCTCTGTTGTGCATATCTGTTTTCCATCACTGATCTTTGACCATAGATTGCATTCTTTTGATTGCCGCTATAACCTTAGTTCCCTTGATTACACTTTCAAGTTGTATTAATAGAATCTTGGTTGTCTTGATAACTCGTTCACTGATAAAACAATATACTTACTGGCTAATACATTCTGATTTCTGTTCTTATTTATATTATCTTCACGTTTAGCTCCTGAATACTGGAATGGGTGATGTTGCGCCATTTTTTCTTGAAGCATCTAGAGAACAAGACGTAACTATTAAATCTCAAACGGGCCTTTAAAATTAGAAATATACCAACAAGTTATGACAGACAGAAAGTAACTGAAAGTAAGGTGCAAACAATTACCATACATCATGTTTGCATTCGATACTTTCCACGATTTGTTTAAGGCTTTTGTAATTATGTTATGATATATTATACCTTATGAAATGCATACTGTGGTTCTAAAGTCGTGCAACATAACAATCTATTCTATTGTGGAGAAAGTTTCATAATATCCAAATATATTCTTTATATATACACTTTCTTTTCTGCTTATTTAAAACAAAAATAATGTGAGAAAGCTAACAAAGAGAATACCCCCGAATTAAATTAAATTGAACATATAATTTGTAAGTTTAAATAACTCCCTTTGTAGTATTCCAACAGTGATTATATATCTTCATGCACATTTTCATTTGATGTCCAATTTTCCTATTACATTTCATGAAATTTAGCAACATGAATGAATGCGCTCCACATTAAAGCCCTTAAGTCGGATAATATCAATTTCAATATCAATATCATATCGGAGTTTTCCGACATTAACATTCCTTCATGAACATCTACATTTGATAAACAACCACCTTCCCATTAATTTTCATCAACATCCCTTGAGCAATTTAGGAGAAGTTGTGCTTACGGGTCTCTACATGTAATTCCTTAAGTTATATCAACTCATTTTAGAGAGCTTTTACAGTAAAAGTTTATATCTACACATGATGCAAATCTTCCTATAAAATTCATAAATATCGAAACTAATCTGTTAAATATTCATGAAAATTAAATTGAAACAAATTAATTTCCTTTTCTTAATTAATAAATCGAGATTTATAATTAGGAAATTTGAATTTCCCGCGCCTATGGGCGTCACCATGACCGGTTGAACTGTGACGTCACGAAGTCGGTTTGTAAGGTGAAAGTAAATAAGTAATTGATTATGATGTCCGACGAAATCGCAAATTTTGGACTTTTCAACCCAAAATAAATAGAAAAGAAGATTGAGGCACAACATGTATAAGTAAATGTCAGACATCATTGACGAACTACGGGATTTGCTGCCAGATGACTAGTATTTGTGAGGAAAATCTTATGGCTACTTCCGAAGAATGTTCGTGTTGCTAGTACAAAAACTTTTAGAACATTTCTCTTTTATCATTCTGGCACTCGTAAGCTTGACAAGTCATCGTGTTTGGTGATTTGATGAACGTGATCGTAGAAATATTTACGGAATATTCTTTGTTTACATATCATTTGCACTACTTGTATCAGTACCAAACCGAGAAATGTCATAAATTGTCATATTTTCATCTACGAAAACGAGCTACTTTTAAACTCATCTTAATACGTGAAATGTCGTCGATGTTCATATTTTTAGTATTGAAGTTCATAAAATAAAACCTCCAAAAAACAAAAAGATCAACAAAATGTCGAAATGTGCAATAAAAATGAGTCACGTGATCGTTTAATCAAGCAGGCGCGTAGCTGCCGTTAGGCAAAAAAGCTTTTGCCTGCACTTAATGTTGCCATTTTTTTAATACATCCAGGAGAAGCATAAATGATGCTCTAAAACGCTATCTCCCCAGACCCCTGCCGTAATTTTGCCTACACTTCAATTTGGCCTCAGCTACGCGCCTGTCAAGCCTTGGTCGGACCACGTAAATGTCAAAAGTTCAGTGGGAAGATGACAAAATTGTACATCCAAATTTTAATAGTAGGTCAATGAATATGCATATTTTTTAAAACGTGTTGCGGGAAGTGTGAAAAATCTGCATGGATGTTAACAAATGGCTCGTAACTTGCTTGTGATGAGATATTTTTGCGTTTTCTTGTATTTCAACGAATATTAAAACAAAACGCTACCGATAGATAACTTCCCGCAGCAGTTTTAAGGTAAAATAAAATATGCTTTTTAAAATGAAGCATAAACCAAGTAAATCGACAAAGCGCATGACACTGCACTTTTTCATTTTCTAAACCATATAATTTTTCACATAGCGGCGACATTGAAACAAGCGCAACGTCGAATTAGACACGTTGACATGTGACGGATACGTGTGAAGAACCGATTTAATTGCAGTAGCAGACTACCGCTTTGAGTTTCTTATATTTTGACAAATAAAAACATTTTTCCTGGAATATTGTAGTTATTTATAAAACAAAATGCTGAAAAATCAATAAACTGTGTTTAAGATGTCTCCCTTTTCTTCTGAACAAAACATGATTACCCCCTCCCCCTTTTTGTATGTTATCTTAGAAAATACTCCATATCCAACAATTTCTTGGCAATATTTCCTTTCATTCAAAATTTGTTATGAATTGACATTCACCGAAATCTGTATAAGTGAATACAGAAGTTTTTTTTTAAGATAGCTAAAGTATGTAGCGGCTTGGCATTTTGTGTAAATGTGATATGTTTAAGACATTGCATGGGTGTACATGTACAATTTGAACTCTCTTAAGTATTTGTTTTGTAAGGAACAAGAGGTATCACCATAGATATTTGAAGTTGAAGAACAATTTGTCAACTAAGAAGAGACAACATTGTGGTGCTTTTGCTCCATATAAAAATAAAATAGATACTTTTATTGACAATTTTTACAATAATTTTAGACCAATATGTAAATTTAAAGTGTTCAAACTCATTTTATAAATGTATGTCAATTTATAGAATTTTGACTGAAACATTTATATTGCAGTTGCTAGAATGATACTCCTATTGACAATATTTTAAATAATTCAAGACACCTACGGAAATTAAAATACGAATACTTGTTTTAAAAAGATGCTAGCGCTAAGTGTTTATACATGTACATGTATATTGATGCAATAGCTCAATGATTTTCTCTTATATGATATGGCTATAAACATACTTTAAGGTCTGTTTTAATGTTCATAGTTAACACAAGTATGATTTACATGATCGTGCTTCCTCAAATTTTCAGTTTTCAACTTTTGTTCAGATTAAGATTGCAAAAGGAAAGGTATGATCTGAATTTATGACTGAACACATATTGAACATGTATTGTAAACAAAATTCCCTGCAAAATATTTATAATATAAATTATGTTCTTTTTAACATTTTATTTACAAAAAAATGATGTATACACAACAATATAAAGTGTTACATGTACCTATAGTTATGTTAATCACATGTATCACTGTACCTGTCCTATAGGATATGATTCCATTAACACCTCCATCCAGGAATTGGAATGCAGTTAAAACACAATTTGACACAAACTTTTTTCAAATGCACTTTCCATTGAACACATATCACTACTTGTATGTCACTAATACATCCAATTTTAATGTACACATAAATTATGGCAAGTAAAAGCTTCCTTCTGTTAACTTTACTTACTGTTATTAAAATAAAAATTGAATCCTGCATCTAAGGTCGAGGGAATATTTATTCACATATAAAAAAGTCAAATTCATTGTCAATCTCAGCTGAAAACTTGATATTCCATACTGTCACCAAAATGATATATTATATCAGGTTGTCCTGCTGTCTAATATGGGTTTGAAGCTTGGATTTGGGAAATATCTCTGTAAAGACAGTAAAATTCAAATTAGCATATCTCTCATGCAATTAAATTACTGGTCAGTCAACGTAGGGCCACACGGATTAAAATGAATTAAATAATCAATTTCACATGTCATTGAAATGGAAACAATATTTGCATCCCTGGTTAGATAGTGTGTTTAAAACAAAAAGAAGTACTTTACAAATTGATTAAAACTATTTAAAGAAGATTATATAAACAGACATTTGTTAGTATCAATTTACAAATTTGCAATCGGGTTGTAATTTTTTTTCATTTCATACACATGTTGGCAGATGAAGATTTTTGAAACTCATGACAGTTGCTCGATGTATGTTAGTACGTCAGTGATGAATGAACCACGGCCAAGCTGGTCCCACACATAGTTACAACCGTCTTTTACCAAACGACAGAGAATTTAAAGTACAACTTACCTAAACTTGGACAATTGTTCGACTGGTAACATGTATGACTTAAGAATTCATCGATGATTGAAGTGTAATGTCTCGGTAAATGCAAGCATCACGTCTCATTTGTTTACTACAGGTGCTCTGACGTTTCAAGCTTCTCTGTGACGTCAAAATCGATACAAAAAATATGCTGCCAGTTTTGTTATGTTGTGTTTCTTTATTAAGTTGATGGTTTATTCAATCGTTAATTTCATATATTAAAAGAACTGAGGACTTCATTTAACACCAAAAATACTCTTATGTGTTATTTACAAATATTTTGGTTACTTCCAGAAAAGATCCAACTCAAAACGTCACGTATTTTGTGCGTGATCAGACGGCAACCAGATGTACAAGAAAACACCTTAACATAAAAGAACAATATAAGATAAAATGTACACACAAAAATATATTCTCAAATACATAGGTCGCAAAAATGTCTAGGTCTCATTTCAAATGCATTTCCAATAAGATTATTGATCAAATTAATATGTAATTGTAATATCTATAACTTTATTCGTAAGCTGACCTTAAATTCCTCATTCAATCCTTGATGGTTAACCGGGCGCTTGTCTGCCTTAATATCCCTCCATACATTTTCAAACTCTGCTTTGAGTAGTTTTGTGTCTTTTATTCTGAACATTTCGAGGAGAGCCAAATGAAGACAATTGTATTGTTCCTATAATGAATGCAGTTAATTAACGGCGTGGTATATCACTTTAGTTTGTGTGTGTGTGCTATTCAATTTCTTATTTAAAAAAAAACTTATCAAAGAGATATTTCCTCATTCGATATTTTAGTTCAATCCTGTTAAACCGATATCAGCATGCAATAATATAAAATAATATTATTACAATAACAGAAATACGAGTACTATCTTTAGAAAAATATAGCCGACGCATTTTCTTGCTTTGCCAGTCTATATTGGTGAATTTTTCGATCTTACTTCAATAAATTATTCAATGAAGTAAACATATGTGAAGGTCAAAACAACTGGAGCATTGAATACTACGGTTGTCACCACTTTTGACCATTGAGGTCGAAAGCTCCATTTTCCAAACACCTTCTACAATTCATACCTGTGTCTGTATCATATTCATCCTACTGTGTCTCATTTTTTTCACATATTTGACTACATCGACACAATGTGTGATCGTCCCTTCTTCATAAAGTGCATCCAGACCGATGTATGTTCCTGTCCTACCTATTCCTGCACTAAATTAACAATTACACAAATACCAATCATATACATTGTAAATGTCGATATGCTGTACACGTGTTTTAAGGTATTTAAATCGAATAAAGATGAAGATTTAGGTCTAATTGTATACAAGAAGTACTCAAAACCAAAACTATTAAAACGGGAATCTTATTTCATCACCGGAAAGTTCTTCCTTGTAAAATACAAGGAATGAAGGCTTAGAGTGTTTTTTTTTTTTGGTTATACTGCAAATTTGAAAAATGTAATTCGGTGTCAGATAAGTCTGACTACTGGGTTTGTTAATAACATTGGAGACTATAGGTCTACCAGTAGTGACTTCGACCTAGTGGTTATTATTTGATGATACGACAATTGAATTAAAATAAATTATTGATTTTTAACATTATTATGATTTTATTTTGGTACAATAATACAGGGTATAACAATTTGTTCATTTCCACTGTCAACGCAAAGCATAAAATATACATGTAGTTCAATTTTTATGCATCAATATTTCATGTAATACGTATAAAAATATCAACTCGTCTGTGTCAATGACTATTCTCATCTGGAATTTTTCAGGTTTCTCTTGTTCGTTTTCTAGCTTTGTTAGTTAAATCCCGGTCTAGTTATGGAAAGTGCCTACACTAAAAACCCGTGCGTATTAAGAACCTGATAAAAGACTAGATTGATAAAGACTGCCATGATACAGACAATATTTGACGTAAAGTCTCATTCTCGAATAATAGCATGCCACGAAACAAAGCAAACCAAAAATATTCTAGCATTATAAGTTGTAAATAGTTGACACACGTGCTAATTAAAATAATACCTGCAATGTACAACTACTGGGCCAACATTCTCATTTTTCTTATCCGAAATGACGTGTTTATGAAACAAAACTAGATAAAGTGGGTCTGGTGTTCCATGATCCGGCCATGCTGTGAAATGGTACTGGGTAACTTCTCTTTTTTCCTTTGTCTATAATGGAGAAGGAATTTTTTGAAATATCTGTGTGAGAGAGTAATGAAGGGAACCAAGATTCTAGCGGAAATAAAAAAAATATGTAATCCAGGGACAAAGACCAGACATGGAAAACAGACTAACACAACAAAGGACATAAATAAACAAACATAATACATACAAAGTAACAAAATAAAGTGAGCAACTCGGACTACACTAAAAACTGGGAGCATGGACTAGGTGCACCGGTAGGGTGCGCGGCCTCTGCTTTTCTAGATACACCCGCCGAGTTGCACATAAAAATCAAGTCCGGGGATAAACGAAACAGGGAAGGAAACTATGACACTTTGAACAAATCAAATTTCATGGTGCAGATAAATCCACGACTTCATGATGACGACCATAAAACTTTTGTAGTGATGATTTTAAGAAGTCTAGCGCGATACAAAAAGCTTGCGTAGTTATGGCAATATCTCTGGCATAACGTATGAGTTGTGATATGAACACCCCGTACGCAGGTGCTGAAGGGATGTTGCCACAGATGAAAGGATAGTTGACAATACGGAATGAAAAGTCATCACGTTTGTCGTAAAGCTTGGTCAAACGTTTTTCTTTACCATCGGTCTCTAAATGTAGGTCAAGATATGAGGCTGATTTCACAGAAAACATCTAATGATATCTTCAAACCAGATGACATCGTGGTTCATTATATTAACTGAATCGTATCAGGGTAATCAAGGGAACCAAGGTTATAGCGATAATCAAAAGAATGTAATCCAGGGACAAAGATCAGACATGGAAAACAGGCACACACAGCAAAGAACATTAAGCAACTAAAATCACACATACAAAGCAACAAAACTAAATGGGCAACTCGGACTCCACTAAAAACTTGGAATTAAAGTAAAATGGAAATTAAAAGGAAAGTAAAAGTCTTAAATCACTGAGCACAGACACATATGATAATATGTATATATACTTATAGATATTTAATCAGGATAAGAAAACAGTCCCCATTCATACATTATTTTCCCAAAGACTTTTGATAATAGTTTAAAAATACAGTGAAACCCGTAAAAACCAAACTCAATATGAAGTCCCCTCGTATCAGTTTAAATCAGTTTGAACCTTGGTAAACCAAATACCTGTCTCAAGTAAACAAATTCTAGAGTCAAAAGAGGTTCGATTTGGATAGGCGTCACTATTATAACTTTTGTCAAACCTTTATGTTTTCAACATCGATTTCTCTTGTGATGTAAGCAGCCCTTTCCTTTTCTGACAGAAGAGTAAGTACAATATCACCACATTTCAACGTCTGGCCACCAATTGGCCAATATCTGTAACATTTTACCTATAAAATTGTAAAGCGTATTTCATATTGAGTGACAATTAGATCTTGTTACCACATTCAGAAATCAAAAATAATATAGGTTTTTTTTTAAATTCAAAAAGGAGTTCATAACTGATTGTGTGGTCTTACCTTTCAATTTATTATTATCACACCGTTTCCCAACTTTTGCTGTTAAACTTTCCATTGCATAGAATCAAAACAAATATTGTTATTAATAATTGTGAGAATCCCTGAATTCGTTTATAGGTATCTGTCGATGTTGTGGATGGACGGATAGTATAAAATCATTTTTTTTTTCAAAAACGACATCCAAAAGCAGTTCTAGAATTATTTAGTTTGAATAAGTAATTTGATACCTTTCCTGCTTCCGTAAGATTTGTTAACATAACTATTTTCCTTGTGTTGTGTTGCCATATCATTTTCCAGTGATCGTCGATAGTATGTTTGATTGGCCCTGAATTTATAGCATAACAAGAACATAGATAAAACATGTTCACAACCATTATTTGGGCCCAATCAGATTGTATTTCACAATTCATATTGTCCCCATCACAATAATCACATCTTTTATTTGATTAACCTGTTTTTTATGTGTGTTTTTCGAAATAATTCAGTTTAGAAATAGTGTCAACAAGATTGCTACTCGAAATGTTAAAACTATGATTTTCAACATGTTTTACAAACGAGATTTGTGAAACAGTATAAATCATGAATAGGCTGAAGGAGAATATGTTCTTCCTAAGAGATCCGCTGAAAATTGTAAAATTGTAAAGTGGCGGAAACAGCTCACAGAAATTTAATCTCGACCAGACAGTTAAATAGGCACGTGTTTTTTCTTAAATCGCTTACTTAGAAGGTATAAATAACTTTTTGAATTAACAATTGTTCAAAGTTGCCTATTCAATACTATATGATTACATTACATAGTACATATACAAAAAAAAAAACAAAAAACAAAAAAAAACATCAACAACAAAAAAAAACAAAAACCAAAAACAAACAAACAAAAAAAAACAAACAAACAAAAAAAAAAAAAGCCACAATACAAAATTATACACACTCAATATAGTCCAATATGAGATGTTGGGCAATGCATACATTCGTTTGGGCAAAAAGAAAACTACCTCAATGCAAAATCTTTTTTTCTAGTATTTTCTCAGTTATCCGTAGTTTGAAACCCCATAGTATTGCGGTTGTAGTTTAACCTTATATCAGTAATTGAAGGTACAATGTGTGTAAGAGTTCAGTTTAATCGTGGCATGAAAGAAATACTTTCGCTAAATTTCATTATTGGAAATTGAACCTATACCTCTGTGCATCTGCAAATAAGGTCTCTTTGTGAGACATCAATAGCCAAGGTTTTGACAACAATGTGCGAACATTAGCACTGAAATGTAATAGCTGCAATCAAAATATTTAACAACAACAAACCATCACATATGAAAGGAAATAACATAATAATGAAACATGTTATTCGTTATTAAAACTTAGTGTTGCAGGTTATACAGTTCTACGTCTTTTGAATGGAATCATTATGCTTTACACTTTTAGTAAAACCTACCTTGAGATGCAATATAACATCCTTCTTTCTCAAATCCCTAAAATAGGAAATGAAGAAAGCTATATACATGTAATTGTCCAGGCGATTTTCACTTTGAAGTGATGGTACTTGGTAATCGTATTTCTAGTTTCACTGACACAAGAATACTGTGAAAGTACGATTGTTCATGGGGTTTCAATTTTTCGTGGTATTCGTGGGTAAGCCAAACCACGAAAATTGTTACCCAACGAAAAGGAGATTTCCATTGATTTGTATGCTGAAAACCTCAAAACCACGAATACAAGAATTCACAAACTTGTGTTTCTTCGCTTATCCAAGAAAATTTGTATCAATGAATTAAAGTACTTTCACATTATTATATTTCTATATTTCTATATAAAGAAGCATAATGTAACATTACTTTATCAAAATATGTACAACAGTGGTTAAAAGTCAAGACATAATAAGTGGTTCTATCATATTACAAGATTTGGCCGTCTCTGACCTATGAATATATAACGTTAAGATATAATCAGTGGTTCTATCATATTACAAGACTTGGCCGTCTCTGACCTATGAATATATGAAGTCAAGACATAATCAGTGGTGCTATCAAATTACAAGATTTGGCCGTCTCTGACCTATCACCGTTCTATAAGTTAGCACATTTAACATTTAAAATATTTCTTCTTTTATCTATGAATTCTCAGTACGATAAAATATGCATTTGCAAAATTAAATTTTGACCCAAATACATCTGAATTTCTTCTCCTAATGAAAAGTACAAGTCTAATTCTGAATTCAAAAGCATTCCAGTGGTGTGACAATTATGCAGCATTAAAAAAACTACAAAAAGATAGTGTTTATACATAAACAACTTACGTCTATATAGTTTGCATTGATATAATCCGAACTTGACGATTCTAAAACAACTCGTGTATGATCATCTGAAATAGTTGTAAAAGACGGTTTGAGCTTTTGTGTATTACCTTTATTCGTCAATGGAGCTTATACTTGTTTTCGTCTGTAGCAACACAGCATATTTTAGATAACAGTAAATGTGTTAATGTGATCACGCGAGAAAAACAATCATCACATATAAATGAGAAGAACATAACCCCTTTCTAGAGAATATCATTTCAATTCATCAGAAGGTACTCCTTTGTAAATTTGAAGGTTAATGTGATCCATAAAATATCAATTTAAAATATGCAATGTATTGAATTGTTTCAAAAACGTAGGTATAAACATACAATATGGTAATGTACATGTCAAAAATTTAGTGAAATCGTTTTTAAGCATAACCTAATGTTATGTATTAATGAATGGTTACATACATGAGCAAACGTTTCAAATAAGCTATGAGTGTGGTGATTGGATTGTTCAATGATATTTCAATATCCCAAACATCGTATACAAAAATTCCTTCTTTAATCCTAAAATGCGTACTTACATGGTAGTGTACTTTTATATCTATTTTTGGACTTGTTTTCTATCATTTCCCCTTTGGTTGTTGGATATTGGACGCCATATGGTATACTCTGTAAAATATAGGAAAACTGATGTACAAATATATAAAACATTTCTTTACCATAAAGTACGGGGAGCGTTGTCAATTGAGTGGTTACACTTGTAAACGAGAAAATTTTCTAAGATGCAATCATTGGTGCAGAAATCCTCATGCAGAAAAGAGAGCATATTTGCGATTCATCTTCTTATGATTTTTAACATCTAGAGTAATAAAAAAAAGAAATAATAAGGTGAAAATGTAAAGAAACGGTATATAAAAAACAGACTACATGACAATGAAGTTTTTATTATGACAAATACAGAATATTCTTTAAATGCGTGGCTAATATAGCTCTCTCTGGGCAAGGTTATATTTCAATGCGTGGCTATTATAGTTCTCTCTAAGTTATATTTCAATGCATTACTTGACAGAAAGGGTTATTTCTTTGTTTGATTTATCAGAGCTTTACTGTATATTTTTGCAGATTGTCAGTAATAATTGCCTAATGTTAACTACAGTGATGCTTCAATATACCTTCTGGTTAAACCATAACCACATACTTATTATCTGAAAACATTCTGAAGATAACAAAACTTCAAAAAGGAAATTTTTATCGTTCTGTCCTTTATCACAAAACATCGCGCACTTTTATAACCCTAATATTAGTCCTATAAGAAGGAATCAACGAGTATAACCAGGGTCAAAGCCGTACGGGTTCGAATTCCACCAAGAGAACATCCAAAACTTTGCTGTGCACATTTGACAGTTACATCACCGATCAGAAGTTTTCAGGCCTTCATTTGCATATTTTGTCATCCAAACATTATAAAAAAAATCGATATAGTAATGCAGTGAATGAAGTGAACCAAATAATGAGACGTATATAACATTTATTGTTTTTCTGCAATCTTTGTCTTCATGTATAAATACACGATGCTAAATACATCTGTGCTCTATTTAATAGCATGTACACTTGTGTCGGTAATTTTTGGGCCACGCCAATGCCTTTCTAGAACACCGTTAACCAAGGGAATTTCCACGCCTTTGATATACTAGTAACAAAATAAAATTGAAAGAGTTATCAGCGGAACCAAGATTCCAGCGGAAATTTATAGAATGCAATCTAAGGACAAAGTCCAGAAAAGGAAAACGTACACACAACAAAGAACATCAAACAATCATATGAATATGTACAAAGCAACAAAGGTAAATGAGCAACTCTGACTCCACTTTAAACTAAGAGCATGGACAAGTTGTACTGGTAGGGAAAGCATTTTTTATTCTAGAAACACACCGTAGTGATGACTTATCCCTTATAGAAACTTAACACTGTTCCAAAAGCATAATTGAAAGAAGTCTAGTGTGGTAGAAACAAAAATGTGTAGTTACGACTAGCCTTGGCATAACGAATGAGACGTGATATGAAAACTCTATACGCAGGTGCTGATGGGATGTTGCCACAGATGAAAAACGAAGGGACTAAATGGCGATAAATTATAACTTTAAAATGTCTCACAATATTATTCATTATAACTTTATCGCCTTTTCATCGCAGGATAAAAACAACATTATGTACACTCGGCGTTGGACTACAAAAAATGCATGGTGAAGCTTCGAACTTGTCCTATCATCAAGCCTCATAAACATACACGATAAGCTGAGGCTATATGTTTGATATCGTACATAAACATTACATTGAAATAGAGTATAATACTGGTTATTGTTAAAAACTTAACCAAAAGAGTTTCATTGACATACTTCGTATTGATTCTGTAAGGTATCCCTATTCTGATGCTGTTCAATATAACTGCGGAGGTCTGAGACTTTAATCGTTGTAATAATATCACTAATATTATAGTAAGAAGTGTCTTCTTCAATTGTTGCAGGTTTCATTAAGGTGGTTGGTGCTTCCTCATCTACAGAATCATCCTCTTTGTCATTTTGAATGTTAAGATTTGCATATACTCCACCCACATTTGACACTACAAAATAACAAAAAAAAAATTAAGAACATCCCATTCAAATGATTGCTTTGCCCTAAACTTTGAGTCAAACATACTTTTTATAATTGCATATGACACAAAAAATGAAGTACATACTTGAAGGCAGTTTAATAAAGAAAATTTTAAATGGTCAACCGATATTGTTTAACAACGTTATCGCCTTTTAATTTCATGAGAAAAACAATGTCATTGGGCTTTTATTTAGACAATTGCCAAATGTAAACAATAATTATATCTTCAATATGTCTTATGATTAAGCCAACATTAAATATTCAAACAAACATTCCTTCAAAATGATGGAAGGTTACATGTATATTTGTACAGTTTGTGTAGAAATGTATATTATCCACTATGCTGTACACCTATGTAACTTAGGGTATTAAATGGACAGAAACATGAAAGAAATATTTACATATCGGAAACTTACATAATTAACGTCACAATGTCGCTTTGGACCAATTTAACGACTATGCGTCATACAAAAAAATCACGAGCACAAATCGTCATTTTTTCAATATAATATTAAAGCGACATTATTTTCGCATATTGCACACGAAATTATTAAATTTTTACAAAAAAGATTCTGGCTGTATGCAAAAAATATATGAGATCTAGTTATCCTGTTTTAGTACCTCGACCGTACATTTAACTGTCATGTTTATAAGATTCCTTTAATTAATTCCTTCTGATACACTTCTCCTGGTTTTAATTTATTGCTAAAAAAATCGTAAACAATTCGTTTTGTACGGGTGGATTACGAATCCGTACAAGTAATACTTCCATTGCCTTTTTGCTTGTGTGAAATTCATATAATAAATGTTTTACCTGGAATAAATCTAACATCTGGGCTTCTTCTGGATGGTCTTTTAGTATTTTTTCGTCTAAGATAAACATGATTACATTTTTGTAAAAGGCTTTATGTGACACTGAGTGACGATGCAAAAGTAAATGAAAATTTGTTTGTTCTTTTTACGTCAGCTAATCATAATGCTCGTTAAGATGCAAAGGTAATATTTTAGCTTTATAGGTTGTCACCTTACTACCGCATGCGAATATAGCGCGATTAGATTATATGGTTTACATTAGTTGATATCTCGACCAACATGCACAAGACAACAATTCAGATTAGCGTATTGGCGAGTACGCTTATACATTTGTAAAGAATTAAAAATACTTAACATAATCTTTGCATTATTTCATACAAATTATATTTCTGAAAGAAAGTATAAACCTTTTTAGTATCCAAAGCAAAATAACAAAGCATACAACAGCAAGGACTACACCAACAATACTACCAGTCACAAGACCCGCCAAACTTGTTTGTTCTGGATCTGTAATTTAAATCATTCAACGTGCTGAATATGGCCTCCAACTGCTACTTGATTTCAGAATAGCAAAATTTAAATCGGAATTTGCAATCACATGTGAGGAATTCATAATCTTATCATTATATTTTTTTCACTTTTGTCTTTCTTTTGTTTTTCATATGCATATTTCCTTTCGTTTTATAATTTTGTATTAGTTCTTTTACTGTGAATAGTTTATATAACTATGCTATGTTTGCCCTTAATGTTACTTTTGTTAAATGTGTTTGTATTTTGCTTGAAATATAACGTTATTGCTCATTTTATTCTTTTGTATTAATCATAATTTTAAAATGATTTAAGTTCAAACCTTTTATAATAATATTGATGTCGGTGCTGCAACTAGTTCCTATTTCATTTTGAACGCAGCATCTATAAGCGCCTGTGTCTGACAGTTCAGTGTCTTGTATGACAAGATGTGGTGTTTTTATGTTGCTGAAATTGTATTTCCCATCCAGGTTAGGGGCATCAATTTTGTCTCCATCTTTCATCCAGTACATTTGAATTGATTCGGGATAGGTATCATGGTTACACGACAGATCAAGGTTCACACCTGTTTCTCCTTGTAAGAAATCTATCAGGGTGTATACAAATGGGTTATCTAAAACAAAAAAATGTTATTTATACCACACGTATTTAAGTGACAAAAATGTCATTTTCCTTTTATTTGCTTCTGAGTTAAGAAATATTAACGCCTCGGTCACACGGAGCCTGTCCATGTAAAACAGACATTTTATAACTAATAAGGTTTTGGAGAAGGATTATGTTACGTTTACCCTAATAACAAATAGATTTCGATAAATTGAATGGCAAGCGACAAAAAAATATTGAAAGCCCCACCACAAACAGTGGAAGTCGACAGAGGAGATCGAATATAAATAACGAGGTATTGAAACACATGAAGTTCGAAAAAATGTAGGAGTGATTTGAATAATTTGTAGTATTGAGATAAACATCTTAATTTCACCTAAAGATAAAGAGGTTACCAAAGGGAACCAAAATTTCAAATGAATATATTCTTAGGATACAGACTAGACTAGAAAAATAGACATATACAACAAAAAACAAGAAATAACCAAAATAACACATACGAAAAAAACAAAAGTATATGAACGACCTGGACTCCAATAAAAACTCGAAACATTGACCAGGTGCATCAGTAGGATATGCGTTCTCTGATATCTAAGAAACAAACTCTGAATGGGCTATAGTATTCACGTCCAGAGTAGATGAGGGTTATCTGAACGATATATATAAAACATTAATTTTCTATTTACACAACAATAACCAGTTAAAATATATAAATACCAATCATATATATTGTAAAGTTTGATATGCTGTACACGTGTTTCCATGAGAAACCTCATATCAGCAGCATTAGGATCAAATATTCACGAACATCTAGATTCAAAAGTTAATTGTATACAAGAAGTACTCAAAACGAAAACTTTCGAAATGGGAAGCCGAAACCATCATCGACCGTAATATTATCAACCTAAATGCCTTCAAATGTTGTTTTAACGCTAGTAAGGTAAAGCAATAATTCGGACAGTTATGTTAAATTTTATCTTCTAATATTTCCTCCAGTTTTGTTCAATGCAAATCACTACTAATTTATTCTCGTGAATATTTATTTTTGCGTTTCTGGATATCATATCAATATCACTACTATTTCTTTTTATTTATACTGGTACTGTCATAACGCATTCCCTAATAAAACCTATCCATGGCAATTTATTTTTTCGGTCAGAAAAAAATCGAGGATAAATCGCTCGTGAAAGTTGGTTGAAAGCATGTTACTAATTTATCGTCGATTTATCGTTAAATGAGTTTCAATAAAAATTAATCATGATATAACAAGAGTGTATACGTGAATACGCCAAAGGAACACCAATCCGACCAAGACGAAAATAATGTCAACTCACGGCCAACAATGGTTCTTTAATGAACGACGAAATTCTCACACTACGGGCCTAGGGTAGGCTAAAACAATCAGTTCTTATATCGTACTTGAAGTTATCAGGGTGATTATGCTCAAAATAATCATTTCTTCATGGTTCGATAAAAAACGTACACCGTTGGCTCCACTTCTCTATTTTATTACCTATTAATCCATGAAATAGTTAAAAATGTTATAAAATTTTGTTGCCAATACATTTTACGATTTAGGTTTTAATTTGAGAAAATACGATTGACTGATTTACCTCGTACAAGCACATGTGCAGCACTGCTTGTAGCTGTTACATTGTCGAGTGTCGTTTCGCATGTGTAGTTTCCACTATGAATTCTTGTTAAATTAGCAATCTTCAGATTTTTAACGCTTCTAGTAGAAGGTTCTATTATTGCTCCATCTTTTTTCCATAGCAGGTCGGGACTTCCAAAAACATTACAATGTAATTCTAACGTATCGTTAGCAGTTAGTGTCCTTGGATATCGCCCTGTAATACTTGCTGCTGAAATGAGAATATAGGGGTTATTTTAACGCAAAATATTACAAATCAAGAAACGGTCCTACTAGAAGCAATTGTGCAAACCTGTGTGATAATTCCACCAGAAACAAAAGTTTACCTCGATCTATGCATTAAGACAATTGCAGCGATGTCATGGAAATAAGTCTAAAAGTAGATCAAAAGCTCATCTATAAAGGTCTCAGTATCGTATTAATTTTCCCATAGACCTCTACAGTGAAGTGCATATTTTTAGGATTTTTTTAAAAATATGTTAATTGATTCAATAAAACTTTCACTTATGTAGCATTTCTAAGGACATGTGAAAAAATAATTTCCTGCAAAGAAAATAGGGTGAGTCCACGAAGATTGGACAGAAAAGTAGTCTTGAACTATAAATAGCCATTTTCCCTACTTTCACTTTCGTTTTGCACTCACCTAACCAACCTTTTCAGTGGAACATTTTTATGATATTATGTTAGATTTTCTTTTAAAAAAGTTCTTCATCTTACAGTGTGATGTTTGCTCTATTTTTTAAGTCATTGTTCATGTCTTTTGACAAAACATTAGTTTGTAGAGAGGCAAAAAGAAAATGCACTATATTTTTATGGCATCCATGTTTTGACGTACACCCGCTCAGGGATATGCAATACGATACTGGTACCTATTACTAATAAACATTTCAATATAATCCTAAAAGTTGTTGTTTTTCTGCTAGAGTATTCATTTCCATACTGAAAATTCAGAATATCATTGCCCTGCTACAAACATGAGTTTTCTATTAAAATTCTTATATAGGTACCCTATTCCAGGCATAAGACTAATATCTCAATGTTAGCCAGAAAATATTACTTTTGATAAAAAGCTGCTGCATTAATCAAACTAAGCAACTTTGTGGTTTATTCTGACATGGTAGATACATAAGCTGTACTATGAGTTCCAAATCATTATTTAATCCCCACTTGTGAGTTCCATATATGGAAATATTAATATCCGAACCTCCTTTTTTGTCTTTAACTCAAGGGAGCCTCTTGTTTAAAGTAAAGTATAATGACCGGTACAACCAACTGTTTTAAACTATAGATATGGTCATTTCAATTATAATAAATCCAGAAAAAATTATACCAATATCATAGTTTTAAAAAAATATAGCTTTTCATATGCAGAAAATACAGATTTTAAGCCATTTTGGTACCCCAGGCAGATACAAATGGACCTCAATGTCACAGGAAAAGGACTTTTTCTTTAAAACAGATAGCTATGATGCAAGAAATATAGTTTACTGGTATAAATATTATAATAACAATTGTCTGCTTTAGATACTTTTTGAAAAAATTCAGTTTTTATATGAAAAAACACCATTATTTTTCTTGCCGCATTAGAATCTGTCCATTTGAACCACTAAAAAAAGTCCACTAAAAAATTGGCTGATGACTTTTGTGACATTTCTGTGTTTAAATCAACCACACAGTTATATGGCAACTCATTTTAGCTATTTATTTGAAAGAAAAACAAAAAATAAAAAAAATATTCATTTTTTCATATATAAGAGGCAATGTATGGAAAATGACTATTTTCAAGTCCTAACCACATACTTAAAATGTGTTGTAACTTGAAAACTATCCTTTATGCAGGAGTATTACTTGCTTTAGGTTACCTGAATATAGATATGCTCATCATAAATAGTCAAGATAATAATTTTATTGAACTGATATCCTACAAATTCATGAAAACAAAATGCATTTCCAAATTTGGTCAAGATTAACCATAAATGCAAAAAACCAGAGCTACCATAAAAAATCAGGTTCAAAAGTTGGCTAATTCATCTTAAAAGTGTTACCTGTATAGGGGTACTACTTTTTCTGCTGGTAAAGACCACTTGCTGAATATCCAACTTTACTTGAAAAACTGGCTTACTAGGTCTCAGTATCGTATTAATTTTCCCATAGACCTCTACAGTGAAGTGCATATTTTTAGGATTTTTTAAAAAATATGTAAATTGATTCAATAAAACTTTCACTTATGTAGCATTTCTAAGGACATGTGAAAAAATAATTTCCTGCAAAGAAAATAGGGTGAGTCCACGAAGATTGGACAGAAAAGTAGTCTTGAACTATAAATAGCCATTTTCCCTACTTTCACTTTCGTTTTGCACTCACCTAACCAACCTTTTCAGTGGAACATTTTTATGATATTATGTTAGATTTTCTTTTAAAAAAGTTCTTCATCTTACAGTGTGATGTTTGCTCTATTTTTTAAGTCATTGTTCATGTCTTTTGACAAAACATTAGTTTGTAGAGAGGCAAAAAGAAAATGCACTATATTTTTATGGCATCCATGTTTTGACGTACACCCGCTCAGGGATATGCAATACGATACTGGTACCTAAATATCCATTAAAACACATACATCTTGTATATTAAAATGGAACCGACAGAAAGCCAAGATATTTTTTTGGTAAAAGAGTAAAATGGTTTTTCCAGAAATTGGAATTAAATTCAAAATTGTTCCCATCCCCTTAAAATTGCGTCAGTTTGAATAATTTATCTTATATATGCTAAAAGTGAACACACACGAATTATTCTGTTATATTAAGGTTAAGTTTAACAATGCATGTTTGAAGAGTCTAATTTGCGGTTAATAAAATGTGACCACGAAGTTTTTAAATTCATAATTGACATATTGAAAAAAAATTGTATCATATATGTCTTTCTATATCAACATAACAATAAATGGTCAGACTTTATATGATACACTCATATTATCTGAAACGAGGGATGGGGTCACTAAATACGACCTGAACTATACGTTCAACACTTAACTTGTATTTTGACAAACGAACAGCATTGTGCTCTATACCATACCTAAGTCATTATTTAAGGAGTTAGGACATTTCAGTGGAAATTTGGTGAGTGGAATTTGTGTTTGCAATATTAAAAAAAAATAGAAATAAAGTCACACATTTACTCAAA
Source organism: Perna viridis (assembly GCA_037379345.1). Taxonomy (NCBI): domain Eukaryota; kingdom Metazoa; phylum Mollusca; class Bivalvia; order Mytilida; family Mytilidae; genus Perna; species Perna viridis. The sequence continues at coordinate 21,846,206 of CM074518.1, read as the reverse complement.
AGCGTGACAACTTAACTTTTTAATTGTATCTAATATTTTAGTATCTGTATTTAATTACTTGGAAACTCAGTTTTCGTGGACGTGGACTCTTGGTACTGTAAACGTACTAATTTTCGCTTTTTTCGTGGTAGAGAGAAAACCGCGAAAAATAGTACACGCGACATTGATTTTTAACATTATATAACTCTGATCATTTTTTTGAAACCACAAATTGATACCCGCGAATACGTTCACATGACAAAATCCGTGAAAACTAAGGCGAAAATTAATACGTTTACACTATTTCATAATATAATATATAGAATAATAGCGCTATATTTCTTCAAATTGCTGATAATATCGTCGTCATTAAAAGACTTACATATCACTTTTAGGAATACAGATGCATTTGATGTGCCAAATAAATTCTCAATCTGGCATGTGTATTTACATGTGTCATGTTCGTCTAGGTTCTTAACAACAAGATTTGGGTTGGTTGTGGTACCTCCGCTGTATTTACTTGAATGTTGGTTTATATTCGTTGTAACTTTACGTTGTGTTTTTGTCCACGTTAGGTATGATGCATTTCCACTAAAAAGACATTGCATTGTAATGTCCTCCCCTTTTCTTCCGACATATCGCTCCACTGGTATATTTGCCTGTGTCAGGTCTGCAAAACATTTAATGAATTGATCGTTGATTAAATGTGTTTTAACGTTTATTCTATCCCTGGTACGTCATGTATTTTAGACCAAGAACGTTTAAGTAATCGAACAGACCCAGCTGTTTGAATGGAAAAGCGCTTTATTCCTCTCAGACTTATTCTAACTCGAAGTCAGCATTCAGTCATATTCATTAAGGCTGTATAGTCTCTGATATACTCAAGGATATAACTTAACCATGGAAAAAAGGCCATTTTGAAGCGATAGCAATCCATCGAGATCATCAAAGCAGTAAATTAAAACAAATAAAAAGCAAGAACAGTACCTTAGACATTCATTCTCGTTTAGCAAAGATGTTAAAAAGAACCAAAGGAACCAAGGTTATAGCGGTAATCAAAGGACTGTAATCCAGGGACATAGACCAGATATGGAAAACAGACATACACAACAAAGAACATGAAGCAACTAAAATTATACATACAAAGTAACAAAAGCATATGAACAACTGGGACTCCACTACCAGGTGCACCGGTAGGGTAAGCGTCCGTCCTCTGCTTTTCTAGAAACACCCGCCGAATTGCTTATAAAAAGTCAAATCTGGGGTAGACAAACGAGGAAAGGGAAACTATGAAACGTTGAAAGAGTAATCAAGGGAACCAAGGTTATAGCGGTAATAAAAAAAATGTAATCCAGGGAAAAAGACCACACATGGAAAATAGACATACACAACAAAGAACATAAAGTAACTAAAATCATACATACAAAGTAACAAAAGCAAATGAGCAAATAAATCAGTTTTCATAACGATCCACGAGTTCAGTTTTCATGGTGCTGATGGATACACCATAACGGTCCACGAGTTCAGTATTCATGGTGCAGATGGATACACCATAACGATCCACGAGTTCAGTATTCATGGTGCAGATGGACACACCATAACGATCCACGAGTTCAGTATTCATTGTGCAGATGGATACACCATAACGATCCACGAGGTCATGGTGATGACCATAAAACTTCTATAGTAATAACCTCAATCTTGTAGCAACATAACCCTGTTCCAGAAGCCTATTTGTAAGGATTCTAGCGCGATACAAAAAATCTGCGTTGTTTCGACAAGCTCTGGCATAATGTAAGAGTTGTGATATTAACACTCCATACGCAGGTGCTGAAGGAATGTTGCCACAGATGAAAGGAAAGTTGACAATTCTGAATGAAAGTCTTCATGTTTGTGGTAAAGTTTTTCAAAAGTTTTCCTTTACCATCGATTTCTAAGTGTAGGTGAAGATATATAGCTAACTCTGGGGTAGATGCGATGGATTAAATCCCCGAAATTAGGACTGCTCACAGATAACACGTCATCTATATAGCGGAAACTGAGATTAAAAGATCTAACCAAACGATATCCTTTCTTTCGGATCAGATCAGCTATAAGGTTATATAAGCTATAAGAGTGAAAGAAAAGGTCAGCAAGTAGAGGAGAACAAGTTGTTCCCACTGGACAAATATGCTGTCGATTAAAAAATCCAGCATTTTGTAAACATCTTCCTCTATATATTTGGAATTATTTCTTACAAAGTATGAGGAATCTCTACCAAAAACTATATATTTGTATCTTGGTGTAGCATCTTTTTATGGAAAAGCAACGATGTATATTGTTTTTAAGTCAGGTTTCTAACTAATTTACGGGGGTCTCACTTACTTTGACCTGTGTAAGTTTCATTAAAATACAAGTAAGCCTTTAGAATGTATACCCAGCAACCAATGTTTACTAAAAAAATATAATTTCTATAATGCAGATTTTGAAATTTTACAAAATCGGTAGATATCTTTCTGAACCTTAGATTTTAAATGCGTATAGGGGTCCCGAAATGCACAAATATTTTTTCCTTAAAATTTTTTTATGACCCTAATGATCACTTTCTAAGCCCAAAATCCGTTTCATTAAAATACCCACAAAAACACTTAAACATTTGTATGGCATGATAATTTGAACTTATACCTACTTATTTACACTTGTGTTAGTTTGTTTCATGTATATGGCCACAAACATTTAAAGATGTGCAGGATGTCAATTTTCAATAAAACATTACATTTCAGACGGTGCGTATTATCTCAACCTTTGGCCTCCCTACCTACACCCAATAGGAGCCTTCGTTTCCTATGAATAACTAATTTATATATTGACGGCTCTTTATAAAAAGCTATTAGAAGTAGTGCTCTGGAATCCAATGTGTCCTAGAAAATTTTAAAATGCATGCGACCTTGAACTTGAATACACACAACTAAACAGACCTTACGCCATGAAAAAACACAAGACGATGTACAAAAAGTTAATGTTTACAATAATTTTCATTGTGCATAAAAAGGAGTAAACAAAATAGTTAAACTAAATGTAAGTCTTACACAGGCAAATATTTTTCACGTGAAATTCATATTAATCGAACTACACATGAAATTCATGTGAAATTCACATGCAATTAACATGATTTTCATGTGAAATTCACTAAACACGAATTTCATGTGCACATTTCGTGTGAATTTCATGTGAAGACTGCATTCACCCAAATTTCACGTGAATTCTGTCACTTATTTATTTGCTCAATTCAGACTTTTTATATCGCGCTAGAACTTTAACAAATAGGCTTCTGGAACAAGGTTATGTTGCTACAAGATTGAAGTCATCACTACAGAAGTTTTATGGTCGTTACCATGAATTCGTGGATCGTTATGGTGTATTCATCAGCACCATGCAAACTGATTTATTCAACGGGTCATAGTTTTCCTTCCCTCGTTTGTCTACCCCGGACTTTTTATGAGCAACTCGGCGGGTGTTTCTAGAAAAGCAGAGGACGCTTACCCTACCGGTGCACCTGGTCCATGCTCTCAGTTTTTAGTGGAGTCCGAGTTGCTCATTTACTTTTGTTACTTTGTATGTATGATTTTAGTTACTTTATGTTCTTTGTTGTGTATGTCTGTTTTCCATGTTTGGTCTTTGTCCCTCGATTACGTTCTTTTGATTGCCGCTATAACCTTGGTTCCCTTGATTACTCTTTCAGGTGAAAATCATGTGAAATTCGTGTGAAAATCAAGTGAAAAAATTTTGCCTGTGGAAATGAAAGATGTTTTTGTTTATAATAAATAGTTATGGAAGGTGTAAAGGTAAAAGGAAATCACCAAGCAAAATGAACTAATGAAATATTATGCAAAGATAAATTTATGAATTTAAGGAATTTCAATAAAAGCACTCTCTTTACCCATTTAGTTTTATATTTGAAAATGGCCATGGTAAAACTAAAGCGACTTCACATGATGTTGAAATTAATTTCCAGATTTTCTGGTCCCCAAATCTCAAATAATATTTCGCATATCATGGTATGCAAATGATATATTACCTCCTACTTTTATCTTCATTTCATCTCTTCCTACACCATGACCATTTTCAGCTTCACAAATGTAAAAGTTACTGTCATCTATCTGTACGTTTTTGATTGTCAATATAGATCTCTGTAAATCATTATAACTGGTATATTTGCTGATGTCATCCAAGTCGATGAGTTCTTCCGTACCACGACGTCTTAGTTTCCATGTTATTCGATGAGGATACGGTTTGGAATCAATGATGCATATTATTTCTGTATTGCTCTTTATTGGTACAAAATTGTTACCCGAGAGTTTTACAATTGGTGATTCTACAAAATGAAAAAATAATTACATTTTCTTTTAGCGATTTAGTTGACATTTATTTTGTTGTTCAATATGATGAGTTCTACCTTAGCATGACGTCTTAGTTTCCATGTTGTTCTATGAGCATGTGGTTTGGAATCGATGATTGCGTTGCTGTCTTTTAAAACAGTAATCAATGGAACCAAGATTTTATCGGAAATCAAACGAATTCAACTCAGGGATAAAGACTAGACAGGAAAACACAATAGTGACAATGCATTGAAGACTTACTCCATGTAAACAAAGTTATGGTAGTTGATGCCCTTCCAACGTTGTTGACCGCCGTGCAGGTAAATTGACCATCATCTGTTTCCACAACTCTTTTTACTGTCAAACTATGTGTTTGAAAGTTGCTACTTATATATCTAGTCCCAGTTAAATTTATGTTTGTCTTACTCCAATACACATCGATTAGCGGCAGATCAGACATAACTGTTACATTAAGTATTACTCTACTTCCAATACTTGCCGAGACATCATTCTGTAGAGCTCTTATATTTGGTCGGTCTAAAAACAAAATATTATTTTGAATTTTTATACTAAAACTGTTAAAAATATTAAACAAAATTTTATTCAATGTACATGCTGTTTGGAAGATTATTTAGTATCTGTTTGAACCGATCGATTGTCAAAAAAACGAATTTAAAGTTGATTTTCAAGACCAAAAAAATCTCAAAAATACTAATGTATTTCCCAGATATTTCTGAAGTATGGTCATCTTGTTCAATCGATTAACAACGTTATATTTGAAATGTCTAATCCTGACATGAGAGCATCTCATTTTTTAACATGCAATTGACAGAATTTATCCTTGTTTGAAAAAAAATGTTGTGAAAGGTACCAACACAACAAGAGGACTGGGTATAACTTCCTCTCTCTTTTTTTCATTTCCAATAAAAGATTTTTCCATTCATTGTGCCCATTGCCTGGTATCTTATTTCCCTACTCACATTCATTATCTTCCAAGACGTAAAACGTGAGTTTTAGGAATGATTAATAATTTTTTTACAAAAAAAATTAATGAATTATTCAAAAATAAAATAAGTAATATGTGATTCCATGCGTATCTAATTACTTCCAATTTCAGTCTCCTATGCCCCACACCCTTTTGACCCCTACACCAATCCACACCGTTCCATACACCGTTAAAACTGGAATCGTAGCTTAGTCATCTATCAGTTGTGAATAGGTTAGCATAATGAGATGTTGGAGTCTCATGGTAAATAGGTTTCGGGAAACCTCAACATCGTAAAATTGCAATGTACTTTATTGACAATCATTAATTAATTGTTAACAAAACACAAAATCACAATAAAGATTAAAAATAAATTATACCTAGCAATGTAATATATGTAGTTATCAATGTAATAAAGTTGCATAATTCAGATCATCAATTTGACTAAATGTAGCGAACCTCATAAATGAACAAATTTGAGGCAAATTATCTAATATATTCTTTGAACAGAAAGCAATTCCCATAAAACAACACCTTTTTTGTTGTAAATACCAGCTTAAAATATAAGTCTTACTTCCACTTATCACTACTGTTTTTACAGTTGTTTCCCCATAAACATTTTTTTCATATACACCAATAAGGAATGTCGTTAATTTTGATCACGTTGTTGATAGTAAGATTTGGATTATTCAAAGTTCCTCCACTGTACCAATTTTTACTTCTGTCAATGTCTGTTTTAACACCATTAAGAAGTCGTACCAACTTCACATGTGTCGCATAATACTTGACAAGATATACTGACCGGTTTATTCTGTTCCGCATAAATTCTATTTGCTAAACATACGATTGGCTTATCTTACATAGAAAAAAATAATTGAATATACTCCATGTTTCTATATGTTTTTAGACTTGTGTAAATTTCTGGCCATACAACTTTCTATTGAATATGAAAAATAAAATACAAGAACCTTTAATCTACCTGACAGATCAATGCTTCGTCACAACACTATATTTCATTTATGTTTTCCTAAGTCGATTGATCTGATTGGAACTGTCTAGAAAGCAGTGTTCCCTCATCCAAGCATCTCGTAGAAATGTGAAGGATGACGGACATTATCATAATGAGACTGAGGCTCAAGAAAGGTATAATATAGCATATTTATTGAGCTGTTTCGCAAAAACAAGCCATATCAGTCTTGTTTAAAGAGGTAAAAATCACATACCATAACAAGGGCCTTAGGCCCGTACATACGTCCTGCTCCACGTCTTAGCCTCACTGTTTACAGATAGTTTGTTTCAACAGTGCAAAGACAGGATGGGAATAAATGTGTCAAGATGAAAGAATTTAAATGACACAAATGTACAATGTATTAATATTAGAAGCAATTGCATTGCAAGATATCAGACAGTCACAATAACCTGATAAACACATGAGGAGGGCATAATATTCAGGATCATCATGATAATATCTCTTATCCTTCACATCTCAACGAAATGCTTTGATGAGAGAACATAATCTTACATTCGCTTTCGTTTAAAAAAGGGGATAACATAGCACGTTCAAAGAGTTAGAACAAACTAGGTATAACATAAAATGAGTTTGCTGCCAGTAAATTAAACTATTACTGACTAAAAAAAACCTTCTTAGAAAAAAATGTCACGAAATAAAATTCACGATATATTAGTATATAATGCAACGATCCATATACTTGAATGGAAGAATTGAAATAAATACTTTTGAGAATTATGAAATATATACAAAAATGCACCTATTTATAGAATGAGAATTTATATAACAAATATAAACTATTATAAACCATAGAAATAATACCATAAAGATAACTTGACTGCTTTACAAAACATAAATCTTCTTAGAGCCACATCTACCAAGATATTCTTCATATCATGGCCGAAAACACTTACGTTATCTTATTTGAGAGAGTAATCAAGGGAACCAAGGTTATAGCGGTAATCAAACGAATGTAATCCAGGGATAAAGACCAGACATAGAAAACAGACAGACACAACAAAGAACACAAAGCAACCAAAATCACACATACAAAGTAACAAAAGCAAATAAGCAAATCGGACTTCACTAAAAACTGGGAGCATGGACTAGGTGCACCGGTAGGGTAAGCGTCCTCTGCTTTTCTAGAAACAACCGCCGAGTTGTTCATAAAAAGTCAAGTCCGGGGTAGACAAACGAGGGAAGGAAAACTATGACCCGTTGAATAAATCAGTTTTCATGGTGCTGATAGATACACCATAACGATCCATGAGTTCATGATAACGACCATAAAATTTCTGTAGTGATGACTTTAATCTTGTAGCAACATCTTGAGAACACCGCATTTCAACATTTTCCGACGTATTTAGACGTAGACATAAGGGGACCCGTTATTATTCAATTGAATTTCAGGACTTATGCAGTATTTTTATTCTATTTTATTCTTGACTTTTCTTTACCTATAAACCTTCTCTCACAAAACGGTGTATTGTGAAGACTTTGGTTGCTCTATCAATAGGACAGATTACATTTTAATACATTTTCGTACGTAGCTACCAGGGTTACTGTCTTGACTAAAAGACTGTATGTGTTTTATGTTTATATTTTGTGATGATATTTGCAAAGCATATTAGTTAAATATAAATTAAAATATTTGTAACTTGGCTACACCGACAAAATATTATTTCTTAATTTGTTGAATATTATTGCAACTTCTTATGTATATAAATGTAAATTAGATATGACTGTACCATGTATTACTGATTAAAGAGAAAAGGTCAAATATTATAGATGCTTAGATTTATATGCTGGTAAAAAAAGCAATGATTTGTATAAAACAAATCAATTTTGGGCCCCTAGTTATGTTATTTTCCCTTAGAACAAGTTATTTTATTATTGTTGATATTAAAAAAAAAACAAAATCAAACTTTGAATGAAAGATAAGGACAATAAATGGACATTCATGATTTAGTTTTACTGCGTCCAGGATGTGTGGGTTCAATGAATATGTAATGTGTATATGTAAATTGAAGTTATATTAGGTATACCAATTAAATAAATATCAAATAGTCATAAATTATATAATTTATATTTTTTCCAATTTACCCTGTTCACCCTACTCAGGTTGTGATGGTGGGGTTATTGTACAAATTAAAAATATATAAAGAAAAAGTAGTTTGAATCGAAAAAAGTTATGCACACACACAAGATTATTTTTGCACCAAATCATCCTACTGCAAACTCTGCCGTGTCACATTTCAATGTTTTATAGATTGACTTGAACAAGATTACTTCATGTATCTCCATCCAAACAGCATCAAACTAAATTCAACTTTATTCAAATATATCAAGTACAACTCGAACGGGATTGATCAAAAGGTGTGTTCGCGATTCCCAAATCATATTTCCTTAAGTACTAAGTTTTACATAACATTAACAAAGCAATCAAGATCTTTTCATTCCAAATAATAAAAGCTCATAAATATTTACGTTGTTTCTTTTTCGCTGATTTGTGTTTATTTCATTCAACTTGAACTTAATGTATTCCTGAAATTATTAAGTTGCTTAACACTTGAATAAAAGTTATAATTATATACTGAATGATGTATTTGAGGTTTGAATAAGAGATATATAGATTTGATTCCGTAGGGGGCAGATACGACATTGTTTATTAATAAAATGAAAAAGGTCACCCTCTATGCGCTATAGTACTAATCTCAAAAGATTCAACTTCGTAAGACTTGAAAGTTATTTCTTTTTTTTCAACTCTTGTTTTCCAATTGTTGGTGTTTGAAGTGAACTGAAGTAAAACGTCCCATCTCATCTTTGTATACTTTATATACTTGTCAACAATACTTATGTTAAAAAGTGTTAATTGGAACTCACCACCAACTGTAAGATTAGTGTCTGCCTGACTTGTTCCGTATCGATTTGAAGCAGTACATCGGTAAATACCTTCATCACCACTGTATACATTTGTTATTATAAGACTTTGGTCTGGTGTTGTTTTTATTTTATGCCTTTGTGTTTCCAATATTGGATTTGGTGTTCTATGGGCATCTAGTTTGAACCATTTCACAACCAAACTGTTTCTTACTCTACATGTAAGCACAACTGTCGCAGATCTTTCGATGTTATAAGTATTTTGATTAAAGGCTATTTCTGGGCGATCTATAAAGACAAATAATAGTTTAAAGTATATTATATCTTTATGCATTTTTTATGCAGAATTCAATAAAAAAGATATTTGATAACAGAGCAATAGTGTTGCAGTTTCGTCATTGTGGACAGAAGATTCTTTCAATTATTTTTAATTCAATTTGTATGACAATAAATCTTTTTTTGTTAATTCAATATGAACTATTTCCAAAATTTTGCTTTTATACTCTTAATGATACACTTTTAATTTACAATGAATAATAATTTGTAATTTATACGCGTGTTTATTTTGAGAAAATACCCATCAATGATTTAATAATATTGTGGTTTTTTTTTCTTAATTAATCCTGTTGACATGAAGACTACTGTAAGATGAACTGAATCCATTTGATGTTTTCTAGTACGGCTTATAGTTTTTGGCGTTTAATACTTTAATTATGTTAGTGTGGATGTGAACGTCAATGATATTTATCTTGGCACATGACGAATTTAAAAAAAAATCTTTCCTTTCATATCACAAATGCATCTTTTCTCAAAGTTGAATGTTGGCGTTTGATTAACTGCCACGGTTTAAGAGAAATAAATTATATAGAAAGCACTGAAGTACATTAAAAAAGGTAAACTACCCCTTATTTTGTGAACACACTAGTTGCTTTGTAATGAAACTTAAAATTTTCTAACTTCATTTTCAGTAATCAAAAAAATAATACTATCTAACATACAAATCATTTGAACAAAAACAAATTCATTGTGAATAAAAATTATGTTGCATCATCCATATCATTAGATTCGCCTGATTTAAAATTTACAGAAACATCATTAAGTCTAGGGGAACTTATCGTCGAATTCAGTTGTTAACGACATAAAATTCAATTTTCGACAACATTGGATTTATGTTTTCTGTAGTGTTATGTTATTAGAATCACCGAATATTTATAGTTCATACTATAATCTAATCTGGCTTTTCTGATTTGAACTTAACACAAGTTTTTGAGGTTAGTTACCCTAAAACTACCTAGAACATATATATATTAGTGGTTGAGGCTCACTAATACATCATTGGAATGGACGATTCTTTTATGAAGTTGATTTTCGTAATGGTTGATAGAGATAACCACAGGGAATTTTACTTGTCAAAATATATAATGTCATGATTTCAATGTAACGTTTAATGTTACACTTATATTTTGACAACCAAGAAGTATTGTGCTCTATTAAAACAGACATTAAGACTAGGCGTAAGAAAACTCAAGGGGTTGGTTGTGTATACCGTATCTTAGTTATTCTTCAAGGAATTAGGAAAATTCCGTTAAAAGTTCGAGAAATGGATTTTAGTTTTAATTTTTGGCAATATTTTTAAGATGCACTTTAAGTCATTCATTCAAAAGCTTGACAACTTTTTAATGGTATCTAACATTTTAGCATTTGAAGTTATTTACTTGAAAAAAATAACTATTAACGGACTTTGGACATTTCATTATGAACGGTCTTCAGTTTCTATAAAGCACAGTTTTCCTCAATTAGATTTTGGCAAAAAGTTAGAAATCTGTTTAAAGGAAATTAATAATGATCCTGATTGGGTCTTCCTCTAGCGGAAGGGAGTACCATGGTTTATAACAAAAAGCATTTCAACAGGTCCTGTAATTCCTTGGTGAGAATATTCACTATCTCAGTCTTACTAAGTCAGCTCAACAATTCAGATTAATACAAAATGTAATTATTAATTACTTTCATTAAGATAGATTAACAATAGAAATTTCCAAATATATTAATATATTGATAGAATTTTGGCGTTTCTAGTATCAGTATAAAATAATTAATTGTAACATGTCGTGAATCTTACATCCCGTTCTAAGACATGTACTTGACACTCAGTATTTAGGTTATATAAATATATCGCTATAAATAAAAAAAAAAATGTTTTCAGATGTTAAAGGTCAGCCAAATTGTGTAATTTCAATAGATGTTTAAAAGACAAATCACTATTTCTGAATCAAGTCAGCGGTGATACAAACACATATAAGTACATTATGTCTTTTGCAACATCATTATTTCAGTTACCCAAACATGTGTATAAAAATAAACATCTAAAATCAGAAAATAATCTAATGAAGAAACAAAATACAACATTTCAAGAATTAAGCATTTGGACTGTGTCTAGAGACCGTTATGGTTAACACTTCACGTACTTAGTCCACTGTTTAAATTAATAAAAAATAATTAATTAATTCATACGTAGAAAAGAAAAGACGTGATTATTACCCAAACAAATTGTGGGTTTGTGGTTTGACCGGAGAAGAGGTTATAACAAGATTTTTTATTTATTTTAATTGAAAAACTTTTTTAAAAATATCGTTACTTCATAATATCACTTTTTTCAGCAGGTTAAAAGCCTTATCCGTATGTCAAAAATTTTGTAAAACTCAACCTCCACGTGATTTTAACATTTGACTTGGAAATTTAATTCAGTTTTCTTTACATTTTGAACTGGAGCTTTTGGTTCCCGACGGTCATTAACAAGTATATCGATGAATCGGGATGATATTAAATTGGCAGATTAAAAAGAGATTTCGAAAAAAAATGTCATAAGGAAACTAAAATGTTTGATCATAAAAGCCTTGTTTACGATAAAAGCATGTAAGGAGATAAATGTTGATATTGTTCGTTCTCACATGATTGATAACTGATCTTCGATTTGCTTATATTTAGATTAAAATATTTTAGAATGTAAAATAGGAAAATTGCTTAATTTTGATTTCCATTAGAATCTTTGTTCCCCTGAGTACTCTTATGTGGATTCCTTTGGGTATTGTCAATATTTCGTAAACTTCTAAAATCACGTAGATAACATTTCTTATAACTTCATATAAAGAACACTTAACTGACATTTTGCATATTACAAAACGGAAACTGGAGGTCACCGAACTCTTTTTCTATACAATTCAATAAAACATTTCCCCGCCAATTATCTCCCCTTTGACAAAAATCCCGAAAATTATACCCCGTTGAAAGAGGTTTTTAAAAATAATGCTTTTAATTCATTATTATAATTTTTAAGCAAAAGAAATAATTTGAAATAATCCAAATAAACTATTTTTACATCATTTCAAACATTACCTGTTATTCATATAAAAATTTTTGATAAACTAGTTAATATCGTGATATTTAGACTGTCCACATGACAGTGGTATTGACCAAGACAGCGATAATGACCGAGCAGCTGGTGAGGTGTTTATCAACAACTATTATCTTTATTTCGTTTAGGAACCATATCCTTGATTGTTTCAGAAAGCGATACAAATCGTGTTTCTGCGTCAGGAGCAGATGTGCGGCTCGCCATATTTACATTGACAACTGCATAATCAAAAATACGTTTTAATAAGGAGATGTAACTCCTAACTTGTAACCGGGCATTACCACGATGTTATCACATCATGGTATTGACTGGTAAAACTTTTTACTGCATTTGAAGTAATTCCATATGAACAGGTTTTATTCATTAGAAATTACTAATTTTTCACAGATATGAAATATATTTTGCAAGATTACAGAAAAGAATGCTCCGTGTAGTAGATATGATCTACCTTGAATTATCAACTGATTTGTCATATTAGTAAGTTAAAGAACTGATTCGTTATTATCAATACTAATGTCCACAAAAAAGAAGAAGTAACGCTATTTGAATAAACTAGGCGTCTGATAACGATATATATAATTTCAAAGATCAATACAGATTACTTAGAATGCAATCCAATTTGCCATAATTACATCTTAATTAATCAATTTTGTCGTCACAGAATATAACAAATTCCAAATTTTAATTCCTGTATAGTATTTATCGCATTTCTTATCTTTTTAATATCACCGACAGTGACTTACACTTTCATTATACCAGATGAATGAAATAGTTTCGTTGATAAATGGTAAAATGACAAAATAACTTGCAAGTTTCAGATTTTCGCGCATGTAAAAAATATATATATATAATGTATATGATCCTTAAGATGCAGAAAAATTTAATCATCCATGGTAAATACAATACTGTTGTTGTCCCCTAAAGTTACTCAAAACAACATTCTTTCTTGTCTTTAAAGTTATTACATTTGTTTCATTTTTAAAACATTGATGGAGCTTCTTAAGGCATATCAACTCATACAGCTTCAATTCTTTCGCGCAGCATTAAATTGTAAATCAATGAAATAATTTCTAAATCGAAATATACAAAGGATAAAACGAATCTTTTTTAATATATTGATAGATAATTTATAAGTTTAATAATGGTAAAAGGTGCTTTATAAAGCATATTAAGGCTTTCTCAACCTTTCTCTTACTTAAACATATCACAGAAGCCATCGTTCTTGACAATAACACCAAAGTATACACATGAGTAGACTAGCTTTAATTTTCTCTGTTGTGCACTTTCTCATTTGACATTTTAATATATTTTGTATGTTCTATTTATATATTATATGTTAAATTTTGTTTTCCTTGGTCTCAATCTATACTTCAAACACACTGAGTTACATCAATATCTATGTAGTAATTTTTATTCGTATTTGAACCAAAACAGTTGTAGTCGTTTTGAGAAACATACAAATAAAAATTAAACAGCTACAAAACAAAATATAATGCGACTGTTCACTCAACAATTAATTGACAGATATCTTTAGTTTAACCAGAACTCATATGGAAAATGTCTCAAAGTTATTATTCATTATGATTGAAACATACTGACAGAGTGGTGTTTTGAAATCCTCTGGTATATTTCTCAAAAAAATATTTATGAATGGCGAACTGTTACTTTACATATAAACAATCATGGAACGAATAAATGTTTGGGATTGTTTTATAAACCCTATCTTGCATTAATATCTACTAATCGATTAAACCACTAGTCAAATAATTTAAACAGTTCAATGATATTTATTTCGTTGATACATAAACATTTAAAATTTAAAGGCACTGTCACTTACCTCCCGATAAAACTTCCGTAGATGCTGAATTTGATCCAAAGTCATTTGTGGCAGTACAAGTGTATGTGCCATCATCATAGTACTGTACCCGTTCTATAGTTAAATTTGGCTGAAACAGTGTTCCCCCTTTATACCGAGATGAGGGTAACCAGATTAAATAACTATTTTTGTACCAAGTTATAGTATTTGCACCACTTATGGTACACTCTACGGTAATGTGCTTGTTCCTTATTGCATAGTACTGGTTTTCAGGAATATTCACAGCAGGTGCGTCTGTAAAAGCGGAAATAGAGGAGAAATATATACATATCAAGTATACATTAAGTAAAAACTTGGAAATTATCAACCATCAGATGTTTTTGTCTTGTATTTTGGATGTTATCCGATGAAATAGTTTATTATTTCATACGTGTAATCTCATTCCTTATTTAGTTTTCATCACTGGTAATATCGACATAACCACCTTTGGACAGTCTACGCTTTATGAACAACACAAAATAATGCTTTTATATATAAATCATCCATATACATCGATAGACGCGTTAATGACCATCGTGAACCAAAAACTCAAACATAAAATAACTAAAACAATGTATACAAAGTACCAAAAGTAAATGAGCAACTCGGACTAAAAACTAGGAACATGGACCGGGTGCACCGGAAAGGTAAGCGTCCTCTGCATTTCTAGAAACACCCACCGAATTGCTCATAAATGTATTATTTTGGTTATGTTATCTTCTTTGTTGTGTTTGTATGTTCTCCATGTCTGGTCTTCGTCTCTTGATTACGTTCTTTTGATTTCAGCTACAATCTTGATACCCTTGATTACTGATACAAGAACAAAAAAGAAAACGTACATTCTGAACCTAACGTATACCATTATTCGGAAACTTTAATAAATACGTATTTCTTAAAAAGTCAATAAATTCACCTGCAAAATATTAAGTACATATTAAATGTATATGCCGAATATATCAAACAAAAAAATCGAGAATAAGCCACTTATTTCAAATATCATATGTTTCCACACGTATACGACGTATGGGTATTTTGGCTCCGTCATATTGAAAAATCTAAAATGGCCAATCTTCAACTTCATCTGACAAAATGAGCACACACAGCTAGAGAAACGCTTGTAATGCTAATCAACACGAGCAGTATTGACTCAATTATTGGTTAAAGCAGTGTAACCTTCAAATAGACGGAGGACCGATTAATGCTATTTGACAGTTGTGCATTAAATAAACATCTGTCATCGCAAACTTGAACAATTTAGAATCGTAGCCCTAGTTTAATTACAATATCTGGTATAACAGTCATATATTTGGCGTGTTCAGTTTGGAAAACATATATTTTCCATTGCGAATTCGTTTTTTTGACCGAGTAACAAACTTTATGCTTTCAAGAAGCTGTAATAAATTTTACAAAACAAGAAACAGCCAAACAATACAAAAAAACATTTGAGACAAAATCTATCAACAATGTTAGTGTTAAAACACGTTAACAAACCTCCAACTAGCAATATTGCTTCGATAAATGCTTGACCTTTTAAATTCTCAGCATTGCATATATATGTTCCATTATCTTGGTGGTTAACATTATTAATGGTAAGTGATGAGCTTTGTTGATGATTGTCAATGACGTATTTGTTGTTGTCGGCTGTAATATATTTTGTACTTTTAGACCAACAAGTAGATTGAATTTTCGGATTGATTTTTGGATGAAGGGAACATGATAATGTTTGCGATTTGCCAGTAGCCACCACATATTGTAGACCATCTTGAGTAAGGAAAACTGGACGACCTACAAAACAAGTGTTCCTAAACTGAATAGAAATAGATGAACGTAAAACATACACATGCTTATATTTTTTTTATTAATATAGCATTTTAACTTTTGACTTTTTTGGTTTAAGAGAAGTAGATATTTTCAATTTGATTTTTCAATATTTATAAGAAATCTTGACTTAACGATGAAATGATTGCTTGCGGTATATATTGTAAAAATTAAGGTCTCAATCCTACTGAATGGTTTTCTAATCGAAAGTAATATGGTTATATGTAAAAATCTGTTATTCAAATGCCAACCTTTTTATACAGTGTTTTAAGTTCAATGTTACAGCAGAGCTTGTTTTAAACAACATACGTTAATTCATTAATTATGTTTTAGAAACAAAGACTTTAGATAAATAAGTATTAGTAGCGTTTTTGTTGTTTTCATCTAAACTCAAAACAATATTATGGATTTTACTGCTCATGATCTGTCTTTTTTATCCGATTTTTGGACTGCTCATTCATATCATTAATATGTATTGCCCAGTTTTCTTTTCATAATTTCGTTAAACAAACCTCAAAATGATATTTGAGAAGTTTTTTCCGAAATTCTTGTTTTTTTCAGTTTTGTAGATAAAACCTACTAAGACAAAACCTATGGAAATTCCAGAGAAACTCTTTTACCGCCAAAATTTCAAATGCGTATGTCTCAAAAAAGCGAGCACACTGATCCATCATTTGTTTTCTATTCATATTTTTCAAGTATGAAAGATTTTTAAATATTTCACAACATTCCGAAATCCATGCTATTTTTTAATTGAGCAGCGACAGCATCCTTAAGACAAATCCGATTATTTTACTGTCAATTATTTAGCCTTGTCCACTGCTGGCGAAATTAGTTGGCTTTCATAAGACTTGACCGCCTTCACTATGACTTTCTGTGTGGTTTTGTCAGGATATTCAAAATAATTAATATGTATAATGATGAAGAAACTCTATCCATATACTAGTTTTTTTTTAAATTTTGGTGGATATGTTTTAACTTAAATTCTTTTTTTATTTTATTTTTTTGTCCCTTTCATTATTTCTGTTTTTTAGGTACTAAACAAGGGGCAAGTTACACAATAATCTTAAAATCAATTAAAAATATAGAAACAGAAACAGGAGGATAGTAGTTTCGTTTCTATTTTCAAAGTAACAGAATGTAACAAAAGCTGCCGAAAGAAAATTTTCTTAGAAATCTATAACGTGAACAAAAACAAACATTGCTTTTGAAACTTAAAATTCTATTTAAATGAAATAAGAAGAAAGTCGTCATATCTCTGTATACAAATATCTTAATTGTTGTATTTGCATTCAATTCAGTCTTTACTAGAATAAATAAAATAAAGCAGGAAAAACATGTGTCTTTGGATAATACTTATATATTATTTTAAAACTATTGGACATTTCTTCTCATGATAGTACCGTATGCAGATACCTTCATTTTTTTTTTCAAAACGCGTTGTTGCTATGCAGTTATAATAGAATATGATGTAAAAGATCGCGTACAATCATTTTGAAAAGTGGATCTATATAAATATATTTCCAAGGAAAGTTCAACATGAAGATTCAGTATATGCCCCAATTTCATGAATTAATTTCGTTATCTTAAATATATGTTTTCGTGGTGGGCACACATATTTGAAAAAAAAACTAACATAAGTTTTTTCAGGTGTTTGTTTTCTTTCCAAACACATAAAAACATATGTTATTTCATTTTCTTCTGTGTAGGAGATAAAAGTGTTCATCTAAGCAACTTTTCTACATGTATAACGAATGTCAAAGTTACATGTAAGTTAAATCTTATCATTTTAATATAGGTTTGTTTAAACTTGTTCCTCAACTACAAGTTTTTTTAAAATTTTTTTTATTGCCGTTTTATATATAGAAATATTTGTTCCTTTTGTGTTGTTTTTAGTTGATTTCTCTGATTCAATTTTTTTTATAAAATACTCACCAGTTACGCTTAAATTAAAATGTTCTGTCGTCCAACCTCCATTCACATAATATTGAACTTTATAGTTCGAGGCATCATCAAAGTTGACGTCGATAATAGTCAGACCGTATGTTTGTGTTCTTTTGTACTTCCTACTATCTGGATAGATAGCGGTGGTGGATTTGTACCAATAGTAAGAACTGGCTAATCTATAATTGCTTTCAAATGTTACATTTACACCATACTCAGCCTCCACTGAAAATATTATTACGCATTTAGTTATATTAGCATTTCGCAGAAATAAATTTAGCCAAAATAATGATATACGAATTTATCCGTAATATAAGGGAACACATAAATATTTGGAAATTTAAATAAAAAAATACAATAAATGAAGAAAAAAGTATCAACTTGTTAGAAATAATTACACTTTATTAAACGTTTATTTTAATTTAGACAGTTTTTTTTCAAAATCTTAACTTTAAAAAAGAAGAGAAAAAGATGACACTTCCGTACTTTAAGACGTGAAAAAGAGATGCTGAAAAAAACGTTCCTTAACAAAAGTAAAGAAAACGTAATTTTACAAATAACAATTAGAATACATGTACGTGACTAGTCACTCATATCTTATATCCAAGCGATGGTTTGCTTGTTGTCTTGATGAATCACTCCATTGATAAAAATCGAGAAACATTAAGCAATTATCAAACAAAAATAATTAAACGACATCTCAAGTAAACTGTTTATCTTTATAGATATATAGATGGCGCTGCTCAGCGACTCTTTTTTTTCTGAATTTGATGAAGAAAATTTGGGGACGTACCAAGTATATAATGAATATTCCCCACTCAAAGTTTCATGTATTTATCTGGATGTGCCTTTTAATCACGTTGCATGGATTGGCATTTTAAAAGTTGGATGACTTCTTAAAGAAGATTAAGACATATTCTAGACATATGCTGGAATTATTAGGACAAATACTATGATTAATGACAAGAATGGCTATATATAAAAATAAACAGTTTACTTGAGATGTCGTTTAATTATTTTGTACGTATGATTTTAGTTACTATATGTTCTTTGTTGTGTGTGTCTGTTTTCCATGTCTGGTCTTTGTCCCTGGATTACATTCTTTTGATTACTGCTATAACCTTGGTTCCCTTGAATACTCTTTCAGAACACCTTCATTAAAATATTAAAAACATTACAATATCACCCCTACCAAATTTTAGCCAAAGTTTTGAGTTATTTGCAAAATTCTGCAATTTGACATCAGTCTATGATCTATTTGTAGTAATGATGGCGATGTTATTGTCTTATAAAAAACACAGATTTAGATTGTTAAATATACCAAAAGAACATAGAGGCAAAATTTTGTTACAATTTGTGAAATAGTTTCAGAAGGGATGATGTTTGATAAAAAAATAACGAACGGCGAAAACGGAGGACAACGACGACGGATGACGAACACATAGCAAATACCAAAGCAGTATTGTTAAACGTGCAATGAACGTGGCATTTTTCTCAACACGTTGCACAAATGTGCTTAGCGGTCAGGTTTTCCATATTATTGCCAACTGACAATCCCAGCATGAAGCATGCCAGGGGTGCCCCATTCCATCAATAGGGGCAAACAACCCAGTGGGCAGACCGGCTTCGCCTCTGGTCAGCGTTCTGAGCATTAACTAGTCACTTTTTACATCAAGCTTAGCGCTGCTGCAGGCCTATTCTTTTGACATCCGGACCCGCACGGGGGTAAAATTGATTTGAAATGTCTGAACCGGTGTAAAGGTAGCAAGACCGTACTTGTCACGTGACCAATATAATATTGGATCTACTCGATCACTAAATACAAACATTTCCATCAATACACACTGATGCGGGAAATAATAAATTATAATACGATGACCTGTGAAAATTATGATTTAAATTGTTTTTCAGTTTAAAACATATATCAGGAATACATGTCCCAGTAAATGTTTATCTTACTACTATACTCGGCGTCACATAAATAACATACTGTTAAAATTTGAATAAAAATATTTTCTACGACTTTATTGACACCAACCGTCGTTTAAATTGTCTTAAATGACTTGCTCATTCGTTTAGCCAAACAGCTTCTCAAAAACAAGTCGCTTATAAGCTTAAATCATGCGTAACAAATCCTTACGGGAAAATCCCATACTAATATCCGCCATGTTGGTTTTTACGGGACGATTTGTTTACAAACGAAGTTCGTAAGTTCCCGTCGAACTCCGGTGACAATCGTCTGCTTGATCAACTTCTCGGTATTGTACGTTGTTCGCGTAAAATAAATCCGAGATATCCGAAATAACGCCGAAGTGCATTCTGGGTTCTTCGGTTTTTGGACAAACCATTTAAACGTAAACAACATCTCCTAGCAACCCGACCACTGTAAACATGGCCGACTTTTTACAATGTAAATATTGGCACCTAGAAT
Organism: Perna viridis; assembly: GCA_037379345.1. Taxonomy (NCBI): domain Eukaryota; kingdom Metazoa; phylum Mollusca; class Bivalvia; order Mytilida; family Mytilidae; genus Perna; species Perna viridis. The sequence goes on along the minus strand of CM074518.1, from coordinate 21,825,535 downwards.
TAAAATCTGACCGGAATTTAACGATTCAATGTTTAGGGAGAAGCCGTTTGGCTGAACGAATGAGCAAGTCATTTTAGACAATTTAAACGACGGTAGGTGTCAATAAAGTCGTAGAAAATATTTTTATTCAAATTTTAATAGTATGTTATTTATGTGACGCCGACTATACATTTTGGCTTCGAAGTTTATAGCCAGAAATAGCGAAAGACGATTCGAAACATATCACTATTGAATTATGATGAAAATGACTTTCTTAACTGATAAATATTTCGTACATTTACATAAACAGTCAAAGTTGTAAATAGATACATAAACTAAAATGAATAAATTTTAAACAAATCAAAACATTTGTCATTAAATAAGACGGAATATTCCTGTTTATATTTGTTTTACTGAAGAAATAGGTTTAACGTCTGGATTTTTCTTGTCGGTATATCTACCATTTCGGGTCTTTCTTATTAAATTTCTATTTTAATCCCTAGACCCATGGATCTGTTCCATCCAAAATAAAAACCGAAAACCCCCAAAATGTATTAGGTGGCTTACTGTTAAATAAGTTAGCATATTAATATTTTATTTTTTTTATTTTGTCACATTTTTCCCTTCTGGTTTTTATTTCTACCATTTCTGGATTTCCCGAAGAAATGGTATTTTAGTCACTAAAACCAAGAAACCGAAATGTAAGCAGCGAATTACTCTTAGATAAGTTTGCTTTATCATATTTTTAAAACCATTGTTATGGTAAAACTTTGCAAATAGAAGTTATTTTACTCCCCGATTTGCTTATAAAAAATCATAAAATCATAAAAGAGACAGACCAGAAACCTACCAAAAAATTATTACATTGCAATAGAAATCGCAAACCAAAAACAAGCCATGTCATTCATAAAGTAAGCCCACGCATTAAAAATATGCATAACGTGAAAACAAAATAGTCAAAGAATGAAAATGTTTCAATTCCGCAACCCCCTTTTATGAAATACCATTTAATAAAAACATTTACTTTACAATATTGTGATGGCATTAATTGCACATTTTTGGATGATGACTTTTTAACCTCGACTTTTAAAACAACTCACCATTCTTTTTATTTGACTGCTTTTACAATATAAATGTACTAAATTTCTGGAATCGATTGAGGTTTTTTTTTTAATTTAACCGGTTGAATATTAAATTCGGAGCAAAAACCGAAATAAACAGTAAGCAGTGTTTGTTGCAAATAATTTTTTTTCAATTTCGTTTATTTCACATTTTTGTCTTTCTTTCGGAGTGACAACTTTAGTTTATGGATAACATATCACTGTCCTAATAGTTTGTTGTTTAGTCATATCAAGAAAAAAGGGGCAATGGTAGTGTTTCAGAAAACTTTGTTGTAGGACAAAGAAAAACATTTGAAAAAGCAGATTGAAAGAAAGTGGACCATGGTAAACAAAAGGAAGTCATTGGATTTGTTTAAGAAATAAAGTTATGAGTTGACAGATATTCTCTCTTTTATTTTTGTTACAGAGTTAAAACAGAGGCACTCTGCATCTAGGTATGAAGAAGAGTGTGTCTGTTATGTCCTCGAACTCAACCTCTATGGAGAAACTCTAGATATTAATTGGTCACAAAATCGAGGATCAGCTAGATAAAAACTTAATCAATATTACTAAGACTTCAATTAAAGGATAAAACAAAATTTAACTTGCTTTTCTTCTGTTTAATGTAAATTTTTGAAAACATCGAACTTACAAATTGCAGGTAAATCAAATGAGAATATTCTGAATCGTTGACAACAGAAGTGTTTTGTCTGTTGATACAGTGACAAACCAAAATAGACAAATATATTAATTTTCCAAAAAGACAATAAGAATTGATTTCCATTTTTATACATGTAATCATAATTCATAACATTTTTTTACGTTTAAGATGTGTCTAGTATGGCACGAATGATCATATTTTGGTTGTTCACAATAACCATTCGATTATCCTATTTATTATATATATTTCCTCCATTATTCATTCTCAACATGAATAGTTAATTTTGTGAACGGCGGACTGATATTCGTGTTGTTATGTTTTGGCGGGAGAAAGTGCGAGAGTGAAATTATCGAATTTATTTCGCAAAGTGAATTATCGAAAGCTGTAACACTGGAAACATTCGATAAATCACTGCTATCTATATAATAACATATTTTCTTTTCAACATTAAAGGAAAATTTATTTTGAAATTGCGAATGAAAGTACCATGATATTCTGTAAAATCGACTTAACTATACGAACTAATCCAATCAAATGATATAACCGTTGCACGTAGAACATGACTCGACACCAAAAGCACGTGGACACGAATTCCACGCTGTTCCACTATACACGTACACGATGCACTCGAAACACGAACACGAAGCACAAGAAGCACGCTAAAATGGGAAGGTTACCTTTTTCAGGAGGTGTAATAGTTGTAACAAGTTTGCATTGAATGATGCCGATATCATTGTTTCATTTCTTTTGTTAACATTTAACTTTCAATTGATATTGTGATAATAGCATTAAACATTTTTAACAGAGATACATGAATGTAGTGTATACCTTATTGGCAATACATCGCTGGTGCCATTATAGCGCGGTTTTATTACTAGAACATGGGATGATGTAAATTTCTATAATTTGTTGCGCTTAAACAAGGAGTCAAGTGTAAACTTTAAATCAATACTTTTATCGTGGTTTCCCTAGCATAGGGGATAAGGTTCAGTGTTTCCATACGTGGCCCATGGACTATAAATTGTCATTTCCAGATCTTTGATGGAAATAATTTTAATCTTATGATGTTTCGCAGTACGAAATGTCGGAAAACTAATTAAGTCATACTAATGAACTTAAAAAAATCCAATAAATGTGAATGGATAATTTATATTCAAGTCATTGAACCATTAAATTCTTGATTTTTCAAAACAAAAATTATATGCTAGAATGTCAATAGCCAAATTAATCCTTTTATCCATCATCTCTGCCACCCTATGCTAAATGAATAAAAAAAAATAAAATGTTGATTTAATAATATCAGATCAATAACCGACCAATTGATGGTGCACAGTTGAAATTCAAACATATGAAGTGCAGTTTCTCGAAGACACAAACTAAATATTTAGCTTTCATTATCACGATGGAAATCATTAAACTTGATTCAGACAAAGTCAAACTAACGCAAACACATAAGGAAGGAAGTAGTTTGAAGATGTGTAGCAATTATAGAAGGTTTATTTCAACACTTCTAAGATAGCTGTAACATTAATCGCATTAACACGGAAATATGCCAGGTTTAAATAGTCAGGGACATGTGAGAAGGACTTTGAGTTTCTAAAATATAGTTTGACAGTTGTACCACTATTATCATACCCAGACCTGAATTTACTGTATGTTGTGTATACTGATACAAGTAACACGTGGATAGGGGCATGTAAAACACAAAATTTTAAAAACGAAGATGTCGAGAAACCGATCTAAGTCTTGTCGTGCAAACTGAGTAAAACACAACTAGGTTGTAAAAAAATGTGGAAACTGTGGAAAAAAAAAAACATTTTTACCTACATGGGGCTGAATTTGTCATCAAAACAGATCACAAACCTCTAAAATATTTATATATTTAACCGTGCAGAACAAGAAGATCCCAGTATTGGCTTAATTAATCAGTGTATATTATTGCACACTAGAGTAAATCACAGGTAAAACGAATACTGTGCTGATATATTGTCTAGAACTCCTAATCAGTACGATAAAGAACTCATTGATAATGAACAAGATGCAAACTGCAATGCGTACAACTTAGTGCAATCAATTCAAATCGAATCCATTAATCAATTCACGATATTATGCGAGCTACACTATAGACGATAATGACCTATCTGAAAAGAAAAAAGAATTATTAAAATCATAAATTTCACATAGTTAACGAACAGACACAGGATCATGAAATCCTAAAAATAAAGAAACAGATAGAATCAGAAAATACCAATGACAATGTTCAGGATCACTTTATCATAATTGACAATATAATGTACTTTATTTCATCAACCGAATACTGTATGAGAAATATAATTATATGTTCCCAAACAGACAAGAGAAAACATTCCATAATGACAACAGTCATTTAGGTATTGATAAGACATATGATAACATTAGAAAGAACTTGTATCGGCTAAACATGTTATAAAGAGTTATATTCCTATGTCGCAGCGTGTTACATGTCTGACTAGAAGTGTACGGAAAAACAATCCTTAAGTCCAAGAAACGAAAATTCCACCTTTACCGTTCGCCAAAGTAGCACTAGATTGTTCAAGCATTGAGACGTTGTCAGGTAATAAACATATCATTGATCTCAACTGAAGGTTTCCAGAGAAACCAAAGAAAATAAAGCTCAACATATTGCTCGTTTGCTTCTCGATTAGATTGTACCAATACTTTCTCAACCGCTGCAGAATTTGAATGATGACGGTCAAAAAGTGTTAACCGATTCATGTAGGAAACCTGTAAAGAATTGGACATCAGTAATGTCACATCTTCGTTTTATCACCCTCAAAGTAATGATCTATACTAGTATTTTTCGGTGATAAACGGACTTACTAATCATGGAAAGTGGTGACCATGTCATATATGTGGATCAAGCGCCAGCGACTTCAGAATATTTAGTGCTACAATTGCAGCAGTATTTATTGGGCGTTGAAAGTGATTGAAAATCTTGGATATTCCGCGAGGCGACAAATGGGTAACTTGAGAAAAAAGGCGTCAAATTGCGCGGTATTTGGAACAACTTTAGAACCTTCGACCGATAAGATCTGAAAATGCAAAAGACATTGAAACATCGAACGAAGTGGTTGACATCGCTATGACAAATTTCAAAGACGAGGAGCTTTATAATGAGCTGCAACAAAAACAGCCAGAAAATATATTCACAGGTGGATATTCGAGAAATGTAAAATTGAATCTGTTGAGTCACTTCGTGGACGGGACACATAGTAACTACTAAACAATGTTAAATTATCGACAAAAAGCTTTTATCATAGCGCAAAGAACACGTAGGGATCACGAAAATAATTGGCTGATCGTTGAAATCCATATTATCGTATAATTGACCAGATATCTCCAGTTTCGTATTGACCGGTGCATTCGCCATTAGCACACATTGATGTGTGCGATTCCTTAAGAAATATCAATTTTAAATACTACATATGTCCTTCCTCAACGTAGCACATCTGTTTCTTGCAGCGAGACAGATAGCAAGGAAAGTTTTCGTTTGGCGAATCTTGTTCGACATCAAAGAAAGGACTGTAATGATTCTTCCGATGAAGATTGTATTCATTCGATGTAACTGAGAAAACTTCTCAAACATAAAGAAAGAGAGGAATATTTAAGTCAAACAAACAACTTGTATGGCGACTCTCTTGATGACATAGACCAAGATAACTGTGACTCCTCCAATTAGGACATGAAAGTATACAAATTAAACCATTGTTGGTCAATGGTCAAGAGGTAACTTTCGAAAAAAAACATGAAGTTAATAAATTTGCAGAAAAAAAAGTTATTTTCAATTTCAAACATAATGTAGGCTTCAACTAATGTTTGATGAAATGTTCATATTGAGAGACATATTTCAAATTTGTTTTGGTACTGTTCAAAACTGAATGTAGTATTGATATTTTGTGAAAAAATCAGTATAATTAAAGGTCAAGACAATTTTTTTGGAGGAAATTAAAACAACCCGATCAAAATGGACTATAACATTCGTAATTGATTTAGAACCATAGCAAGAGTTGTTTTAATTACTTTTCATTGAAATAAAGGACGTTTAAATAATGGCAACATCTTTGCAAGGTTAAACAATTTGGACAAAATTAAAAATGGTTCGACAACAAAACCGCAAAGATAGATGAATATTTCACAGGATCTGAGAGATTAAATACTTAATTTGAATTTTACTCTTGTACCGTTCGGACATATTTGTTGAATATCAAGCACACTTTTACGCTAGTCAAAACGGTCAATTTTACCTATGGTAGGGAGAAGTTGGGATATATGTTTGGTATATGTAAAGATGATTCAAAACGTGAATATATTAGCTGCAAATCGACTAAAAGTGTTTTGCATCAGAAGAAAGTTTAACCATACTAAAAACTTCCAGAGCAGAAACTGCGGAAAACAGGTAGCGATTTTTATTTATTTTTTTTGTTTGTTAAATTTTAATGCAGGGCAGAACAATAGGATTTTTAGAATTAAATAAATGGGATTTTGATTGTTAAACGATATGCATTACCAAATTTAATAGTACAAATGTATCAAGAGCAGTTATTTAAGCAAGAAACACATTCAATCAAATATGTTGTCATTTGGTCATTTTTCATCTGGTGTAATATCACTCGCTTGTTTACAATTGTTGTTACTTATTATTTCATAACAATTACCAGAAGGAACTCTCCATCCACACAATTCATTAATACAATTGCGAGACTCTATAGAATATTAAATGGTCAAACTATTAAAGATAAAATTCAAATTTTTATAGTGATGGGTATTCCTTTGGTAGATTTTAATGATATGTATAAAATCTTTAAACCATACAATTTACCTATACCAGTTCAAATAAGCGGTACTATTTAAATATTAGCATATGCATCTTTATAATCAAAGGCCATAGGAATTAATGAAAAGAGTTCTAAGTACATATTTTCCGAAAAGAAGATTTAAATCGATGCATTAACAAGTTTCCCATTTTTGTGAGGTTAAAAGTTAAATTTATAGACATATCTAAATACACTATGTATTAAATGAAATGATAACCTATCGATTCAGAACAATTGTGAAAATAGCTATACTTTGGCATGAATTCAATTATACCTTAAAACCTTCGAAGCTATTTCATTTGGTAAAAGAACTTAAGGGTGTTAGAAATATTATCGTGGACTCTATGTTGCTTGGCCTGAAGGGAAGTAATTCAATTCAATTATGTTCCGAAGGTTTGGCTCTTATACCTATTAGGGTGGGCAATTATGATTTTAGTTGTAAATGTTGGGTTTAGATTTAAAGACTGATTAGTCAAAACAATGTGTCATTAAGGATTACAGTTTTATGTTAAAAGTGGTCGGTGTACCTTTGACCGGAGGCGATGTTGACGCTGATACCACAGAATCAATGGAATCACTTGACGACGCCGTTTTTATGGGCACACAAACTGCTCCGAGGTCTATATGAGAACTAGTGAAACGTTCTAGACGATTACGGGGTAAAACCGTAGAGAATATATCCCAAACTGCAGTTTTATCATAGATACTTTTAAAATTTGACCGTTCATATAGATATAAATTACCGTGTGAATGTAGTTGTTGTTAAATTCTATTGGTGAACTATTGCATCTGAAATCTACTATGATTGGAATTATATCCAAAGGAGACAATCTGTTTTTGAAATAGAAATATTGTTGTCTTATGTTTTGTGAATTTTCTCCGATTTTTCACTTAAGAAAAGGAGGCATGTATTAAGTCAAAATCAACATACCATAAGAATATTGTAAACGCCTATTAACAGATCTATATGGATGTTTGGACTATTGTGCTATACACACAAGTTTCTATCAATTAAGATACTCATTTATACACCTATTTCATATTCTGGTCCATGCTCCCAGTTTTTAGTGGAGTCCGAGTTGCTCATTTGCTTTTGTTACTTTGTATGTATAATTTTAGTCACTTTATGTTCTTTGTTGTGTATATCTGTTTTCCATGTCTGGTCTTTGTCCCTGGATTACATTCTTTTGATTACCGCTATAACCTTGGTTCCCTTGATTACTCCCTCATCTATAACATCTATACCAGTGACTAAATTTCCAATATTTCGAATATATGTTTCATTACTAACATCATTATTGACTAACTTTCAATAAATAAATACATACCGATTATTTCATATTCTCATACTTCACAATTTGCATCCAAAATTTTCAATTACATGCATACAAGGCTATTGCAGGACCCCAATATTGAGAAGAGATTAAAGGAAAGTTGACAATTCTGAATGAAAAGTCATCATGTTTGTCGTAAAGTTTGGTCAATGGTTTTCCTTTACCATCGATTTCTAAGTGTAGGTCAAGATATGAGGCTGACTTCACAGTGTCCTGTAATATCATTTATCTCCAGTTCTTTAGGATAGATGCGATGTACCAAATCCCCGAAATTTGGATTGTTTAAAGATAATACATCATCTATATAGCGGAAACTGGGATTAAAGGATATAGCCAAACGATATTCTTTCTTTCGGATCAGATCAGCTATAAAGTCAGCCTCGTAGGAATGAAGGAATAGGTCAGCAAGTAAAGGAGCAACTTTGTTCCCATTGGAATGCCGACCTTTTGTTGAAAAACACGTCCACCACAGTGGTTTTTTGGAAATCTACGATGTAGAATGTTTTAAGTCGGGATTTTAACTGAGTATGGGGAATAGAAGTATACAATGTTGAAAAATCATTGGTTTTAATGATATTATATTCAGATAATAGTCTTGAACTGAATGTATCCAAAAGATCTTTCGAATTTTTCAGGATCCACACGGAATTAATACCACTACGGGAGTAACTGCTGTGGTAGGAACTGCAGACCCTCTTCTGTTAGTATAGAAGTTAAAAGTTTTGAAACAGGTTTGGTGCTACATTTTGCAGATCCAGCAATGAAACGTTGTTTGTTTGTTCTTGTGGAGTTTAGGAATTCAGTACATAGACCGAAATCACAGTCATCGTCCTTGGTAGAGAGACAAACAGAGGACAGCACAGATTTATGGTTTTCCACATTCTCTTCTTTGGAGAGTGTGGTAACAGTATAGGTCTTATCACTGCTATTATTTTTTACGTCTACCTTAAACATAACTATCGAAATAACCATCTACAAAGCAAGAAAATGAACCCTGGGGATTTGAAGTATTTTGAAACTTGTAATACTGAATAAAATGACTTATATCATAATATAACCTGACTTAATGTGGGGTAAGACAAATCTCACTACTGGGTTGGTGAATACCTTCGAGGACCTTAGGTTCACCAGCAGTGGCATTGACCCAGTAGTTATTAGATACAAAAAATACCAAATATTTATGTTGAAAATTTCGATATGCTGTACATGTGTTTATGGCACTAACTTTTGTATCAAATATGATTGTAGCATAATTTATAAATGAAGCCGTACAAAATGAACCAACTATGTATTTTTTTCAACATCTGACATTGTCCATAGTATAGACAAATACGATGCGGAAAATTAAACATTCTAAGAAAAAGACGAAAACAGTATATATCAACTTATCATATACAAAATAAAGAATAGAATACCCCGAAGTGCCCTCTTGAATTGTTGTCATTAGCACAATGTACAAAGAAAGATACTTAAACAACAGCTGCTCATTCAGGTTTAAATCACACGAGTACATCGTTGATATCCAAACATGTTTTGCGTGAACCTTCACACTAACATCCTAACCTGTGTTAAACCAGTCACTCCACTTACTTTAAAAGCCAAAAACATAAACACGAAAACAAAGGGTTAATTATGAAGATGAGCTTTAAATTATTAAAAAGGTCTAGACCAGTCAAATACTTCATTTACAAGTGATAAACTTTAGGTACTTTAAGTACCTCTTAAGAGGTTTTACGTTAATACAGAAACACAATGATTTGTTTTATTGTACAATGAACGACGATCCGCACCAACGACAAACCTATATAGAAATTTGATGATTTTCTATAGACATATAATTTGTTTCACTTCAGTTTGAATGTGTTGCGTATCTGTATTGTGGTTAACTCCCTTAAGATTGCACCATAAAAATCATCAGAAATACTAGCACTAAGTCAAGACATTGTGGTGTTTTCTAACTTTCCCATTTACCATGTTGTGTCATTTGTCTTTACTTTTTCACTATTGCCTTGCGTTTATCAATTAAGTAATTTATGCGTTTTTTTCATGAACAAACAAGATAATCAAAGAAAATTGTGCACGATAAATAGTTCATTTTTAATAAAACTTTTCAATGTCGAGGTTATGCAGAGATATTTCCATCGTAATTGTTTTGGCAAATGTTGACATATTCGATGAAAGGTACTTTCCCTCAAATTCTCGAAAAAGTAAAGTTCATATCCCTAGTGATCTTAATTGCATAATGTCATAAAATGCCTAAGAAAAACAAAAAAAATAATTAACCATCAAAGTGGTGCGTATGACAACTTGTTGAATGTGATTGACTAAACAATTCTAATATTTCCATTGTATTGCGGTGCCAATATGATTAATGTTTGAAACACAAAAGTTTACTTCAAATCAATCTTTCTTACCAACATAAATTGATACTTCTCTGTAGAACATAGAATACCAGTCATCGTGTTTGTTAAGATTGAAGATCAACGTTCATTGTACGGGAAATCTTCATGGATCCCATTTATCATAAGAAACATTGATTTTATTAATAAAAGACCAGTTGGAGAGTTAAATCACAAATTTAACACAATAATGACGAATCAGAAAATTCTTTAACTGGGGAGGAGTGCCAATTGGATTAAGTGTAGCTTTGTCGCTAAGGGCATTTCCTGTTTTTGTTCTGTAAGATTACATGTAACCAACTTATCGAGCGTAAGGATTCGTGGGCACCACTTACCCCCAGGAAGTTAACACCCAAGCGTGTACTTTTTGTTAACATCTTAGTACCATTTATGCTGTTCAATGAAATAAAGCCACTTTAAATTCATCTGGCCATTATCACTAATTAATCAGTGATTACATGTTACTACTAGATACCTTTAAACTGATTTTACTGTAGAAAGGCCTGTGGAATGTTAGTGTTTTAATGATATTAGCATAGAATCTATTTAATGTACATTTAAAATATGTACAAATAACGGGGACGTTTCCGGCAAATGTTGCGGAAAAAGTACAGCTGTTACATTTTAGATGTTAGAAGTACAGACGATTCAGTTTGCCCAAGAAAAATGTGTTTGACTCTAATTGATATTTTCAACTTAGCTTACGCTCAAATCGAAAAGAGATGTACATGTTCGATCAGGTGAACATATTGTTGCTATTGAATAAAACGGTGATTTGACATAGAGGCACACTCGGGGGAATACAAAAAATAACTTTGCTTAAACATAGAATGCAAAACGAAAAGTATTACATCTAATTTTTTTGTCTTAAGGATTATTCAGTATGGGGAATAGAAGTATACAATGTTGAAAAATCATTGGTTTTAATGATATTATATTCAGATAATAGTCTTGAACTGAATGTATCCAAAAGTATCAGAACAATTGTGAAAATAGCTATACTTTGGCATGAATTCAATTATACCTTAAAACCTTCGAAGCTATTTCATTTGGTAAAAGAACTTAAGGGTGTTAGAAATATTATCGTGGACTCTATGTTGCTTGGCCTGAAGGGAAGTAATTCAATTCAATTATGAAGTATACAGTAACTTCCGATAAATGGAAGATATTAATAGTTACCATGATTAATGGGTCATTCAATGACAGCTTTGATTAAAGGAAAATCAACAAAAAAACACGGTTTAAAAGAAATCCTGGCTTTATGACATGAAAGAGTAACCAATCTACAAGGGCATAGAGTTAATTAAGAACAAGATCCATCAAACACGCTAGTTTTTCATATTTACTCAACATAAAGTACAATCTGAAAGCCATGTGGTTCTCTGGTTATTTGCACATTTTTTCGTATACACTACATGTAATACCTTTCAGCAATTGCCAAAAGAACGAACATCTGAATAAAAAAAAGTAAACGTAATAAAGTAGATGACAATTATAATCCTATACATAATGCAAAGGGAATAAGGAGTCAGTGTTCCCCTTTGTGGCCCAAGAACTAAACATCATGTACAAAATTTCCGTACTTAAAAGAAATAATTTAAGTCTTATGATTACTCCCCTCTTTCAAAAATTTGGAAAACTAATTAGCTTTATAAGTCTGAAATGAATTTGTATAGACCATATATATTTTTCTTAAGTTTATGTAATTTAATGCGAATTGTCAATCAACTCTTCCAAATTGTGTTAAAGTAAATAAAACGAGACATCTGGGCAACCTGGAATGGAAGGGTAATAAGAAACATCATAATTCATGGACATTATTCGACCTGGTACCACGAGACATACACCAAGCAATTGATATAACACGTACAGAGAAACTCATTTTAATCAGCAACCTGGTCTCAACTAAAATGTTGAAGCCAAGTTCACTGGTAAGGTAAGTAACCTCTGCTTTTCTAGAACCTCTAAGAAATTTGCCCATAACACGTCCGTAGTACGAAAGAGGAAAAAGACAACTATGACACGGTGCTTGTCTTGATTATTGTGGAGTTTTGGATACCAGGATACAAAATAAAATCAATTCTTTTATAATGTTCTGAAGAATACAAACTATTATAGAGAGCACTGAATGAACTGTTGATAAACTGTCGTGACTTTGTTGGTGTAAACTTCCGGACGACGACTGCATTTGCTACTAGAGTCATTATCAATGTTTTGTTGATTTGCAACTTAAGTCATAATGACTGTCTGTGTGATACGTGTTGTTGGTAAAGACAATAGTAAAGAAACTGTATGTGATCAGAATGTGGTAACTCAAGATTACAAAAGTGTACATCTTCTTAATGATTCCTTTCTTTATTTTGTCTAATTATAATGTAATGAGATAATAAGTAACTTGACTTACTAGTATTAAATGCTTCCGTTAATCCTACACAACATCCAAAAACTATCAACATATGTCCAAAACTCATTGTCTTAAAGACAAAGCATACACACACATACATGTAAATACATGTACATATATCTTTAAACTGATGTAGGGTAATGTACAATTTGCGGTTTAATTGTTTAAATTAATTGATATAATTGGGACGCAGATAATACAAAAAGCAAAGATACACGTAAAATGTTCCGGATGTTTTAAGTATCCTTGTTGATATCAAGTACGTACACGCTATAATTCGTATTTTATGAGTGGAGCAAAAATTATCAATTGACTATTTGTATACACATAGTTTTGTGGTCAATTAGAAGGGTACACAGATTCGTCTAATTCATAAACCTTACTTTAATTAATTACAGCTTATCAAATTCATTCAAGCGATTCATTTGAAACAAGCGAATTATGCTTGATTTCTTCCACGTTCATTTGTTCAAGTATCATATACAATTACTATTCATTCTGTGGACTCTTAAATAATAGGTTCAGACAAACGCAACTTTACATTTCTTGAGCGCACAATAAAAACCCTTGTTTTGTTTGTTTGTTTGTTTTTAATTTATTTGTCTACCTTCGTAGAAATACAACAAACATGGAATAAAAAATATCTTGCAGTTCTGTGGTGGAAATACTAATTTGCAAAAAAACAAACTAGCAAATAACTAAATATTTAATTTGTAATAAATGATAATACACCAAAAGCCTAAAGCCAAAAATGTCAGTGAAAAATGGCTAGAAACCGGGGAATCAATGATTGTAAGGTGTGCGGCAATTTCAGTCCAAATTTTTCAAAATGATATCATTTGTAAAATGAATGAGTGCAAACACTTTAAATTCACAAATTGGCCTGATATTAGTGTATAAAATGTTAAAATTGTTAATACATGCATCACGTGTGTAGCTACAATACAAATAGTTCAGTCATTTTTTTTAATATTTTGCAAATCATATAAATGCGAGGATTTTAAATTTCAATAATGGTTTGAAATTGAATACAATATGTATTATGTCAATATAAGTATCATGCGAATATCGGCGACAAATAATTATTTCAGTCCAAAGTCCCCTGGCCCATCCCCCATTGCACAATCCCACATTCTCCTATGACAAATCCCACATTCTCCTATGACAAATTCCACATTTATCCATCCCACATAGACCCATACCACATTGGTCCTTACCCAATAAAACGGGAAGTGTATTCAATACTTAAGTTTCCAATTTAACAGAAACAATATGAATTAAGTTATATTACTGTCGCTCGGAAGTACTTTCTGACGATGCTCAGATGAGTATTTACTCCTAAAATATTGCAAGCGAACAAACGTTGATCAACAGGACAAAATTAAAATAGTCAAACAAATGTGAAAAGAAATGCACATTTTTATACTGCACAAACATTTGTATCAGAGATAATAGTAACATAGTTAAAAACAAGTGAAAGCTGCAAGAATAGCGACAGTTTTGTCATTCTTTGTTAAACCTGAAATTTGTCATAGAAAAATAAGATGAGAAACATGAAAATGCGACGAGAATGACGAACACATTCAAATGCTACACTCTATACGTCACGATAGGCCATCAAGTTTTTTCCCTGTGATTCCACTGTGAATTCAGTCTGTCAAATCTTAATCTGTTACAAAATGATAATCAGAAGTTTCCTAACAAATAATTGTTTTAATTTTTAGTCTTCAGTTGGTCATATGTGCAATTGCTTAAACCCACCATACACCATAAATACGCGGGTTTGAAGCGAATCTATAGACATAGACGATCAGATGTTATATTATCACAATCCCTAATTGGAAATATAAACATGAGGAAGTTATTAGCATTACACGTTTACTCAAAACGTTTTGTTTAACGCGTTCCAAAGCATCATAAAGCACTAAACAATGTATATATTAGTCAGATACTTTATTTGCTAGTAATACACCTTAGGGTTTTTAACTTAATCTCAGGAGGTTTTTTGTTGATTAGGAAGTAGAAGGTTTTGATTACAGATCACATTAATGACATACTCTTTTAAGAATTTAATGATTTTCTACATATACATTTTTAATTTCACCTCAGTATTTGAAACTATTGCGCATTTGTATTGGGATTAACACCCTTAAAATTTCAAACATCTGAAATTGTCAATCTTTCAGTGGTGTTTTTAAAGCACCGTAAAAGGTTCATTTGAATTTAGTTCCTTAATACCTTTCAAATGAGGCTGTGTTTGTGCTACCTGATTATATTGTAATATACTGGAAAAAATCAACAGTAATAAAAGCGGGAGATTTATAATGCTATAGAAATTAAACGGTATAAAAAGCGGGAGATTTATAAAACCTGGTTTCACCCATCTTTTCCCTCGAAAATACTAGTACAAAGCTAGGACCGTTTTGAACTTTCCTTTGGACCTCGTTATTGCCATTTGACCCACGGACTTTTTTTTTACTTCTACTTTTACTTTTACTTTAACTGAGTATTCATCAGTTGCGTAATTTTGTTACCCTTCGTCACGCTAATAACAGCAAAGAAACGACGCTGAAATTTTCAATTAACTAAACGTTGTTTTAATGAACATGGTATTCAAAAGAAATAGTGCAGGACAATGGTTAAATGTTTGATTGTCATCCGTAAAAAAATAGAAGTCTAACAACCCGATCAGTGGATAATTGCCTTTCACACAATGAGAAGTATTATTCCTTAAATTTTTGAAAAAAAGTAAATTGCATACCACTGGTGATTTTTATTGCATAACGTCTTAAAATATTTTAATTAAAGCTAAAGAAAAACAAAACAATGCGAAATACAAGTTTTTATATTATTTTGAACTTTATGTGAAAATAAAACTCATACTATGAACAAACACTTTTAGGGACAACACTATACAAAGCATGGAGAGCTTATATTAATGTGTTAATGAATGTAAGACACACAGTTCCTTTTTTTTCCGAAATCCCATCGCCTCACTCTCTGTGTAATGCTCCAAATCGTGTTCTGTTCCAAGATGATGAGTTGAATTTAGGTGAAATCCTCGTTACAATGGTTTGATGATCTGAAATGTCAACTTATATGAAGTAAAGGTTTTTTGTGAAGTTCTTCCTGTGTCCATTCAAACGTTGGTAAAAACTTGTTATCGCATGGCTATAAATCAAAAGACGTAGCTGTGAACGTGCTAACATCTTCAGCCGAAATTATGTCCTCGACTATAAACCCAAGAAAACAAACAAAAGGGTTCATTTTGTGCTGACTTACCATGCAGCCTTTGCAAAACTCTTCCAGTTACTTCATTCGAATTGGGAAGCCATTTAATAACATCCCGAGCTCTCCGAACTCTTTCGTGAGGCACATGTTCTGGCATTCCATAGACCTAGGAGTCCAAGAGATGCCCAGGTAAGAGCACAGATTTCATCGCAACCAAACAAAATACAAGGGGCCAATGTCAACCATGTACCCAAATACTGCATTCCCAAACATTTAAAAGCTACTGCACTGGAAAGGAATACGCCATTTTTGCGACGTGACTTGTAAAACTGAAAACACCATATACCTTCTCTTGTGTAGATGTAGTAGGCAGTACGCTGGCGAGACAGAACAACATTTCAGCAGGCGAATGCATGATCATCTCAGTGACTACAAATGTAAACCAGACCTCTCTCATTGTCGCCATCTGAGATCTATCGTACACATCCAGGAGGATCTCCATAACATTATTGTTACGATCATAGATCATAATAACAACTGGTCAAAAAGTAAAGGAGTGTCTCTTGAAAGCTTTTGGATGAACAAATTACAAACAATTTCTCAGATGGAATTAACGAGAAAAATAAATCATTTTTAGGTCCTGATCTAAAACCGGTACATCACTTTGCTTTACATTAATACGCTGTACTACAATAATTTGACTTTTCTTAATTGTTTTCCACATTTGATTCATGTCTAGTTTTTGAAAAAGGTACAGTTATCCACAGCGTGATTCAGTTTCAGAATCGATGTTTTGATTTCGAACTTCGTTATCTTTATGCTTAAGAAGGATATCGGTTATCCAAAATATTCAATGTTAATTTTACCATCATTTGTTGACTTTGAAGATATTTAGACTATATATATTCTTTACGTTTACATATCTTCCCTGTATCAGTTTCATCCGATGGAGCAGTGTAGCGAATAGAGTAGTCACATTCTGAGATGTTTGTTGTGACATGCATCATTAATTTGATCCTCTATCCTATATAATAACATCGAAATGAACTGCCCCGTACTTCCATACATCGTGTACTAAGTTACAGTCCTAGATGAATCCTACGAGGAGGAATGATCAATCACATTTGATACAAGGAGGAAAATTTAGGCAAAAAGGGGTATACAAACTTCCGAACAATGTTAGATAACTGTCAAATATTTGGTCTTTCCCTCCGTATGACTCTTACCGCTGTGACATTTATGGTGACAACGCCTGCATTAAATTCACGGTCCTCGACGACTCGGAGTCTATATAAAAATTTCTAGATTTCAATTATCATTGACGAACACAGAGTCCAAAAACCTTACAATCTTACGCCATTTCTATACATTTCCAGTCAAAGATCAAGTAACTCGAAAAATTTATCATTACACATTTTTTCGTTCGTACAAATCGTAAAAAAGTCAAGGGGGGAGAAAAAGTCGACCCCAACGATATCCTCCCTTTGGGTTGACATTTGAGCATTTTCATGCAGTGCCAGAACAGTCGCAAAACTTTCATAAGAAAAGTCAATGATATGTACACAATGATAGTATTAAAACGTTTAAATTACTGCTGACAAAGACAAAGGTGGAGAAAATAGAAGTGATTTTATTTTTCAAACACAATACAATGAAAAAAAAAATGATTCATAGCAGAAGATGACTCTTCTTGATAAAATGAGATACTTGTTTGTAATCAGATTATTTGTTTGTAATCACATTATTTGTTTGCAATAACTTCGACACAGGGAATCCTTGTTCTCGTGATAAAATTATTATATGACTGTGACCCTGTACGCCGGACGTGGTGGTAAGCATCATTACATAGCTATGTTTTGTTTGTTTTATGTTTTCCCTTTTTATTTGCGAGGCAAGTTATATATTGATGAACACGAGAACGAAAACAGAAATATCTTTATATTGTATGTTTTATTCCATAATATGTATGTATATACTTTTTTATATTGTTTTGCCTTCTACGGAGAAGTTTAAATATACAGATTATACGTAAAAGAAAGTGAATATAATATAATATTTACATGACTATAAGTATTAATCCAAGATTTATATTAATTGTCAGTTCAGTTAAATTTGTTTTAACTTCCTAACTTGAGAATATTTAGAGATTAGCTAATCAAGTAGAAAAAAATTGAATACAATCTATAAACAAATAAATTATTTCAACAGAATCTCTATCTGATATGTTTCCTAGGAAGTTACTGTAGAAAATCGGATTTGTGTCTATAGTTCTTGACCACGAACACCATCAGTATAGTCGCATGAATTAATTGTGTGGATGCACGGGTCAGAAATAAATTTCCCAAATTTGACACAGAGTAAATGGTTCTGTTTGTATGAGGCAGCGTATTGAAATAACATAATGAACTTGTAAACGAAGCTATGAAACTGAACAACATTTAATCTGCATGTGGTTTACACGAATGACAAGTTGATATCGGATTAAATGTTCATCTCTCAATTTCGAACACGGCATTTTTACTATGTTTTGCTACACCTTATTCGACGTAAATTTACCTTGGTCTATGAGAGTGTCAACATATTCATTCATGTTGTATCAATTTTTAAATCAATCAGTCGATAGCCGAAATTCAGTTTACGATATAACTCTGAAGAAAGATTAACTACTGTTGACTCCATACTTTTTCATAAAGTCATGAAGGGTTCATAATTGGATATAAACAAAGTGTTAAATCAACATCATTCAATGTTTTTACATAAATTTAGCAATATTTAATATAGATTGGAACATTATAATCAAAGTCTTAAATCTAGAGTTCTTACAGGTAAAGTGTAATTTCCTTACTTTTACGTTGGTTGTTATTTTTCATACAGTATAATCTGATTAATCTGACCCGGTTTTGACTTGTGGTTCAGACATATGTTTGATTTATCAAGTTTCAAAATAATTGTTGGTCTTTAAAATGAGTCTAGCAGGGTTTAGGATTATTCAGGGCTTATTTTAAGCTCTGTTCTCATAGACAAATTGGCCAAATTTGCACATGTACTTTATTTGCATATGTGTTAATGTACACACAGATGCAAATTCGTCCATCTTAACGCATCTACCTATATCAGTAAATTTGCATCATATGCAAATTTGCAAGCTAAAGTTACATGCACAAATATTCCATATGCGTGTAAAATCCAAATTGTGAAGCGATTACATGAGTTTTTGTTGGGTGTTATTTTAAACATTTTTAATCAAGCAGTTAATCAATATTCGGTCTTCTGTTGAACCATTCTCACAATGAATAGCCTTAAAAGACGACAGACATTGACGTGGGTATTTGATAGCTAGTCTGTTTGATGCTAGAAACATTCACTGAACGACAATTGTTTTAGTTCCAACTTCTTCTGACCCTGCACATTTTACATAATTTAACTAGTATTGAATATACTAATAATATATAATATATTAATAAATAATATTACTAAAGCTGATAGTTTACCGCATCCTTATGATGCGTACCATGGTGGCGCAGCTATTTTATACAAGCGTTCACTTCAGTTTTCTATAAATGAAATGTATAATTTAGATTCAGAAAGAATAGTAGGTATAGAGTTGAAAGGTCAATCATTTGGTTCTATCTTTATATTCGGCGTTTACTTGCCATCAAACGAACACATAGACCAATATAAAGACATATGTATATTTTTATTTGTATAGTATAAATATATCTATAACCATTCAGATTATCAACACATGTTCTTAACTTGCATTACATTGTAAAATACATTACATAAGTGTGTCTTTTGAATGGAAATTGACACGTTTAAAAGACAGTGTTGTATTACAGGGTGTTCAAATGGGGGTTATCAGTCAAAGGTAAGGCGGAAGTAGAACATGTGTTGACCATAACTCTACTTATGGCAAATTTTCTTATATTTGTAAACCTCATTTTACCTTTTTCCATTCCCACTTGCTGATGAAAAATAAATTGACAAAAGCAGTTGATAGAAAAAAAAACAATAAAACCCTCTAAAAGTTAGGAGCCTAACAAAGACTCCAAGATTTGCTCTATCACATAAAAAAATCCCTACTATCAGGTGTTTGTGTTGTGTTATAAGGCACCATAAATTCACTGCAAAAGTAGTTTATGATCCTAGATGACGTAAAACTGCAAAGATGTATCAGCTATGCGTCAACTTTCGGATGAAAGATTTTATAAAAAGCTACACAGTGACCCTACTAAATCTTTTAGTGAAAAAATCACTTCAGAACTGAACAAAATGTTCAAAGACGTCAGCATTACTGAAGAACAGTTCGAATACTTAAAACCAGAGGATCCAAGACCCGGACGTTTTTACCTTCTATCTAAAATTCACAAAAAGATATCCCTGGACGGCCCATAGTTTCTGCTAATAGTCACCCAACCGAAAAAAATTCTGAATTTGTGGATTACCATCTCTGACCCCATGTTCAAAAGCTCCCATCATACTTAAAAGACACCGCGGACTATCTGAGGAAAATGGAATCAATGAATCCTTTACCTCCCGAAACACTTCTGGTCTCCTTTGATGTCACTGCACTTTATACTAACATCCCACACGATGACGGTATAGATTCCTGCCGAGAAGCTTGGGAATCACAAGATATATATTTTGGACCCCCCCCCACTGACTGCCTAGTTAATTTATTCACTTTAGTTTGGATGTGTAACAACTTCACTGTCAACGACGAACTCTACCTCCAAATCAATCGCACAGCTATGGGAACGAAAATGGCTCCTTCGTATGCTAACATCTTTATGGGTAAACAAGAAAATCAAATAATCTCAACATCTTTATCGAAACCCCTCTCTTTGTTTCGATTCATCGATGATGTTGACATGAAATGGACCGAGTCGAAACAAAATTTAGACAATGTTATCACACATGCCAACAATGTTTATCTATCAATCAAATTCACCCATGAAATTTCTGACACCAAATCACATTTGTGGATACTACTACGTTTGTAAAAGACAGGGAAATGACCATGGATCTTCACAGCAAACCAACTGATAGTCACCAATACTTATCTCCCAATAGTTGTCATCCAAAACATTGTACTTAAAGTATACCATACAGTCCGCACTTCGAATTCGGTGCATTTGCTCATCTGACGATACCACCAACAAACGTCTAGATGAACTCCGTGGTCATTTGTTAAAACGTGGCTATAAATTAACAGATATAGATCGGGAATTTGAACGCGCTAACAACATCAGCCGTAAAGATCTCCTCGAGTACAAACCTAAGAAAAAGAACAAAAGGGCCAGTGTCGACCATGTGGAGATAAAAGATATAAGACCGGTACCCAGATGCTGCACACCAAAACGTTTAAAACCTACTGCACTGGAAAGGAATTTGCCATTTTTTGCGACGTGACTTGCAAAACCGAAAATACCATATACCTTCTCCAGTGCCGATGTAGTATGCAGTACGTTGGCGAAACAGAACAACTTTTCAACAGGCGTATGAATGGTCATTGCAGTTACTACAAATGCAAACCAGACCTCCCTTTAAGTCGCCATCTTAGATCCGCCGGACCAACCCAGGAGGATCTCCACAACATTGTTGTTACGATCATAGAACATAATAAAAACTGGTCAAAATGTAAAAGAGTATCCCGGGAAAGCTTTTGGATGAAGAAATTGCAAACAGCTTCTGCAGATGGAATTAACGAGAAAAAAAATCATTTTTAGGTCTTGATCTAAGGCTGGTACAGCACTGTATGCTATACATCAATATGCCGTACTACTATATTTGGATTTTTTAAAAATTGTTTTCCACAGTTAATTTTTACTTTTAATTTTGATAAAAAGATCCTCTGTGTTATTTTCATTCAGGCTCCTATCAGTTGCATATGGGAGCCTTTGATAAAGGTACAATCACCCACAGCGTACGCGGTTCAGCTTCCGAATCTGTTTTGATCTTGAACTTTGCGAGTTTTATGCTCATATCGTTTTATGAGTTTTAAGCTGAGGAAGGATATCAGTTATCCGAAATATTCAATTTAAATTTTACCATCTTCTGGTGATGTTAAACATATTTAGACGTTTATTTAATTTATTGGTATGTTTCGCATCGTGTTTAACCCCGTGAGAGTGACTCGAACTCGAACAGCTATGGCAACAACGCCTGCACAAAGTCCAGCGCCCTATATATATATTTGATTAAGATTTAAGGACATTCAGTAGCACTCGAAAGGCGATAGGTCAATAAGGAAACACAAGGTTACATTTAATCGTAGGACAGTCTCGATATGTATATTAAGAAATAGTGCACATCTTACTTTGAAGCTCTGGTGGGCCAAAA
Source organism: Perna viridis (assembly GCA_037379345.1). NCBI lineage: Eukaryota > Metazoa > Mollusca > Bivalvia > Mytilida > Mytilidae > Perna > Perna viridis. The sequence goes on along the minus strand of CM074518.1, from coordinate 21,803,232 downwards.
TATTTTTTTATGTGAGCAAGCTTGTACGCGTTTTTGTAAGTTTGTATGAATGACATATACAATGTATTATTTATGCATTTAACTTTCAGGCAAACTTATTTGTCAAAACCTGAAACTGGTACCTGATTCTAAATTTTTTTATTGCTTATTAAGGATAATGTTTAACAAAATATATCTATGTTAAAAATTAAAAATTTCTCATAGAAATAAAAACTATAGAAATATTAAAATAATGCATCATTCTTTAGTGAACAAAATGTATTCAAAATTGAACGACTATCACTTTTTTTCTCAGAACCGAACGATATGTTAACAAAAGACCGGTAGTGCTTCTTTAAAATTGTTCGATTGATGCAAGATATTTCGCAGATGTACTTTTACATTTCTCAGTTCGACTTTGATATTTCTCAGTTACAACGTGACATTTCGCAATTAAGAGTTGAAATTGCTCAGTTCAAACTTGATATTTTCATTTCCAAGTTGACATTCCGCACTTCAATGTTGACATTTCTCAGTTCCAATTTGACGTTTTTTTATTTTAAGTTTTAACTTTAATTTACTCACTTCTGAGTTGACATTTCTGACTTCAAAATTGATTTTTATCACTTCTAAATTTACTTTTCTCAGTTCCAAATTGACATTTTCCACTTCCATGTTGATATTTGTCAGTTTCAATTTTCAGTTGACATTTTATAGTTTAAAGTAACATTTTTCTGTTCCAAGATGACTTTTTTCACTTCGGAATCGACATTTGTCAGTTCCAAGTTGACATTTCTCACTTCTGTTCCTTTAAGTAACATGATCAACCAATGATAACGCTTCTTTTTTACACAGGTTTAAACAGTTTACCTCGATATTATATTTTTAATACCTACAGCATATTTTGTTCACTAAAGAATGATGCATTATTTGTTTTCTATTTAAAATATGTTATCGTTAGTATATTTTAATATTTCTACAATGAAATGAATTACACATGCATGCAGTAATTATTTCGCTGAGTGAAACACATTACCATTCAAAATAACAATTTTAAAGTTCTTCTCCAGCACAATGGAAAGGCCTTATTGTAGTTCTCCTAATAATTAAGGTTTTCTCACTATAGTGGGAAGAACTTGCTGTAATTGTTCTGATTATTATTATAAAGGTCTATCCTACTACAGTAGAAATATCCTATTGTATTTCTTCTTCTAATTTGGCATTTATTCCGGCGCCAAAAGGAACATTTATCATATTGCATCATAAATAATCCCTGCAATGGTTCGGCCTAACTACCCTGCGAAACTCGCCTATTTTTTTTCCTTTCATGACATTTGTCGCAGGTGCGATAAAACAAATGATCGGAACTGATTTTAAACTTGTCCAAAACAATAGTGACACTAACTTTACTAAGGATTTTATGAAAATTCGTTTGGAAATGAAGGTGTGAGAGCAACCAGCAAGTCTAGAAATCATTCCCTAAACATTTTTTGTTTAATTAACAAAAAATAACGAAAATATTAATCACTGTAGTTCAATTTATGAATATAAAATTACAACATTTTCTTCATTCTGTGAACTAATCTATAAATATTTGAAAATAGTTTCAAGTTATTTTTGTTTCATGTATGAACTTCAAATCAATCTTAAGGTTAAAGGTTAAAAAGTTGAAAATCCTAGGGTTGAGAGTCTGTTGATTCATAACAATTATGCAGCCCCTGCTTGTCATACTTTTCTTCTGGATTCTATTTGATGACAAGAATTAATCTAGTACTAAGGCATACTATATGCATATCATCAACCTAGGACTAATAGTGTTTTTTTAGATATAAGGTTGCTAACCATTCTTAAACATTGCTATTATATGTATTGTAAACAGTCAAAGTCACTCAACCGGAAATTCAAGAAATGTCAACTTGGAGCTGAGAAATGTCAAGTCGGATCAATGTTATATTAAAACTGTGAAATGTTAACTTGCAAGTGAGTAAAGTCACCTTGAAGATGAGAAACGTCAAGTTGGAAAGAAACTTTTGGTTGGAATTTTTTTATCACCGCACCATGTAACCAGTGGTGGATCCGAGTTTAAAGTTCAGGACGTTAATAGAATTAAAGTCAAATTAAAGCGCCACAAGAACATTTGGTAGGAGGTTCATTTATGAGAAATAAAACAACAAAATTACACGCAAATAAATCTATTTTTACGGGACACGGCTTTAATTTGATTAACACATGTTTACATTGAATGTGCCCTGGAAAATGATGCTAGTGCCTCAATGCTTCATTGATACAATGATAGAGAAATTAATGTCTTTTTTTTTAAACTGTAAAATTTAAAGTTTAGCATAGTTTAGAGTTGCTACACTATACAGAGAATGGAATGAAATAATAAAAATTACTGAAATCTGAACATATTAGATGGAAATACTGGCAAACAGTACAGCAGTTAATAATATGATGGCAAAACAAGTGCAATCAACATTTCACTTAAGAAATATTAAAAAAAAATATCCCGCTCCAACCATTTCAGTATAATTAACCTATTGGTCGTTTTTTCTATATCAAGATATTGAATGAGTAAAATAGTCATGTGTCTCTAGTTACTTTGATAACATTGCAAAACTTAAAAAGTCAATGACCACAAACTCGACTTCAGCAAAAACATACATGTAATAGCAAAACTTCTAAAAACGCTTTAACAGCTTAATAGATAAATGACAGACAAAACATCTTCACTAAATATTTTCCAAGCCAGTTTCCTGAACGAACAATGGATCGTTACACGAATTTAACAACAAGAGGATGCTATAAAATCAGCAAAACATGAAGAGAAATAATGGCTTTCTCATTAAAATAAATGGATTTATGATTTTAACTTACGATATCGAAGAGAATCCGAAGGCAAAACAAAAAATCCAGAAAGGAGGATAAAGTATCTTGTTACCACCATCTCTAAGAGAAAAATATAGTCGAGGAAGTTATTACTTTTCTCTTATATTCTAACCTTAAGTATAGTCGAATACCTCTTTTAAATGTCTAAGATCTAAGGACCATTAAGTGCCTCTCGGAAGGATACATGTCAATCAGGAAACAAAAAAATTCGTTTAATCCTAGGACAGTCTGGATGTGCAGATTACTTATATAAGGATTTATAGTCTACATGAATAATTTCACGTAAGTATTTGAAACTATTTTGCATCCGTATTGTGATCATCCCCCAGTTTTAATTAATGATAAAATTGGTGCATTAGGCTTAAAGGATTTCCATACGATTCATAACAAAATTAACTACCGATTCAAACAAAAATGATTTCTTAGTGTTGCAATACAAAGTGCTAATGTAAACAAAAACAACCTTAACAGCTAAAACCAAATAAAAGTACAACAAAAGAAATTGAAAAAAAAATTAACAAATCATTCTTGAAGCAAATGAACTATAAAAAAAAAAAAACATGTACATGTGATATCTCCACATTCGACCCCTTTTCAACTGCCATTTGATTTTTATGTGCTTCGAAACTTCGTTTTATCACCCTCAAAGTAATGGTCGTTTGAGGACTTGAAGAAGAAAAGTCCAAAGCGAACTCGGCTGTTACATAAAACTATCTAGGCACAGGCTTTTCAAATGTTGGATGAAAGCGCTAATCAAGTAAAGGTTAAAGAATTGCTGGATAAATTACATCCTGCGAAAGGAAATGCCGTAGAAGTAATGAAACAACTTTTTAATGAATATAAAACAGGGAATGAAGTTGCAAATGTTCCTTAAATCGCAAATGAAATGGAGCAAATGGAGAGTGAACTTTCAGAAACAGAAAACGAATGTCAGGATTATTTTAAGAAAGATCAACTGCTAAATCAAGACTATATATTGAATCCAATAATCTATCATACGAGAAAGCTGGACAATTTATGTACTAAGCGGTACTGATAATGTCAATGCAATGGAATACGCAAGTGCCAAAAACAGGGAGAAATCATCTAAAAGTAGACAAAATGGTCATAGATGTTGAGGCAAATAAAGTGCTTTTCTATACCAGTATTTTCCGGTGATAAACGGACTTAATAATCTTGGAAATTGGCGTTTATGTCATATATGTGGATCAAGCGCCAGCGACTTCAGAATATTTATTGCTACAATTGCAGCAGTATTTATTGGACGTTGAAAGTGATTGAAAATCTTCGATCCCGCGAGGCGACAAATTAGTAACTTGAGAAAAAAAGGCGTCAAATTGCGCGGTATTTGGAACAACTTTATAATCTTCGACCGATTAGATCTGAAAATGCAAAAGACATTGAAACATCGAACGAAGTGGTTGACATCGCTATGACAAATTTCAAAGACGAGGAGCTGGAAAATAGATCGCTTTATAACGAACTGCAACAAAAACTGCCAGAAAATATATTCACAGGTGGATATTCGAGAAATGTAAAATTGAATCTGTTGAGTCCCTTCGTGGACGGAAAACATAGTAACTACTAAACAATGTTAAATTACCGACAAAAAGCTTTTATCATAGCGCAAAGAATACGTAGGGATCTCGAAAATAATTAGCTGATCGTTAAAATCCATATTATAATTGACCAGATATCTCCAGTTTCGTATTGACCGGTGCATTCGCGACTAGCACACATTGATGTGTGCGATTCCTAAAGGAAAATCAATTTGAAATACTACATATGTCCTTCCTCAACGTAGCGCATCTATTTCTTGCAGCGAGACAGATAGTAAGGAAAGTTTTCGTTTGGCGAATCTTGTTCGACATCAAAGAAAGGACTGTAATGATTCTTCCGATGAAGATTGTATTCCTTCGATGTAACTGAGAAAACTTCTCAAATATAAAGAAAGAGAGGAATATTTAAGTCACACAAACAACTTGTATGGCAACTCTCTTGATGACATAGACCAAGATAACTGTGACTCCTCCAATTAGGGAGATGAGGACATGAAAGTATACAAATTGAACCATTGTTGGTCAATGGTCAAGAGATAACTTTCGAAAAAAACATGAAGTTAATAAATTTGCAAAAAAAAATTGTTATTTTCAATTTCAAACATAATGTAGGCTTCAACTAATGTTTGATGAAATGTTTATATTGAGAGACATATTTCAAATTTGCTTTGGTACTGTTCAAAACTGAATGTATTATTGATATTTTGTGAGAAAATCAGTATACTTAAAGGTCGAGAAAATTTTATTGGAGGAAATTAAAACAACCCTATCAAAATGGACTATAACATTCGTAATTGATTTAGAACCATAGATAGAGTTGTTTTAATTACTATTCATTGAAATAAAGGACCTGGGAGATTAAATACTTAATTTGAATTTTACTCTTGTACCGTTCGGACATATTTGTTGAATATCAAACACACTTTTACGCAAGTCAAAACGGTCAATTGTACCTATGGTAGGGAGAAGTTGGGATATATGTTTGGTATATGTAAAGATGATTCAAAACGTGAATATATTAGCTGCAAATCGACTAAAAGTATTTTGCATCAGAAGAAAGTTTAACCATACTAAATACTTCCAGAGCAGAAACTGCGGAAAACAGGCAGCGATTTTTCTTATTATTGTTTTTTTTTTGTTTGTTAAATCTTAATGAAGGGCAGAAAAATAGGATTTTTAGAATTAAATAAATGGAATTTTGAAATGATAACCTATCCATTCAGAACAATTGTGAAAATAGCTATACTTTGGCATGAATTCAATTATACCTCAAAACCTTCGAAGCTATTTCATTTGGTAAAACAAACTTAAGGGTGTTAGAACTATTATCGTGGACTCTATGTTGCTTGGCCTGAAGGGATGTTGACGCTGATACCACAGAATCAATGGAATCACTTGACGCCGTTTCCATTGGCACACAAACTGTTCCGAGGTCTATATGAGAACTAGTGAAACGTTCTAGACGATTACGGGGTAAAACCGTGGAGAATATATCCCAAACTGCAGTTTTATCGTAGATACTTTTAAAATTTAACCGTTTATATAGATATAAATTACCGTGTGAATGTAGTTGTTGTTAAATTCTATTGGTGAACTATTGCATCTGAAATCTACTATGATAGGAATTATATCCAAAGGAGACATTTTGTTTTAGAAATAGAAATATTGTTGTCTTCCGTTTTGTGAATTTTCTCCGAAATTTTCACTTAAGAAAAGGAGGAATGTATTAAGTCACAATCAACATACCATATTAGTATTGTAAACGCCTATTAACAGATCTATATGGATGTTTGAACTATTCAATTTGGATGTTTGGACTATTGTGCTATACACACATGTTTCCTATCAATTAAGATACTCATTTATACACCTATTCCATATTCTGGTCCATGCTCCCAGTTTTTAGTGGAGTCAAAGTTGCTCATTTGCTTTTGTTACTTTGTATGTATAATTTTAGTCACTTTATGCTCTTTGTTGTGTATGTCTGTTTTCCATGTCTGGTCTTTGTCCCTGGATTAAATTCTTCTGATTACCGCTATAACCTTGGTTCCCTTGATTACTCCCTCATCTATTACATCTATACCAGTGACTAAATTTCCAATATTTCGAATATATGTTTCATTACTAACATCATTATTGACTAACTTTCAATAAATAAATACATACCGATTATTTCATATTCTTATACTTCACAATTTGCATCCAAAATTTTCAATTACATGTATACAAGGTTATTGCAGGACCTCAATATTGAGCAGAGATTAAAGGAAAGTTGACAATTCTGAATGAAAAGTCATCACGTTTGTCGTAAAGTTTGGTCAATAGTTTTCCTTTACCATCGATTTCTAAGTTTAGGTCAAGATATGAAGCTGACCTCACAGTGTCTGTAATATCTTTTATCTCCAGTTCTTTAGGATAGATGCGATGTATCAAATCCCCGAAATTTGGATTGTTTAAAGATAATATGTCATCTATATAGCCAAACGATATTCTTTCGTTCGGATCAGATCAGCTATAAAGTCAGCCTCGTAGGAATGAAGGAATAGGTCAGCAAGTAAAGGAGCAACTTTGTTCCCATTGGAATGCCGACCTTTTGTTGAAAAACACGTCCACCACACTGTTTTTTTTTTTTTTTTGGAAAACAACGATGTATAATGTTTTAAGTCGGGATTTTAACTGAGTATGGGGAATAGAAGTATACAATGTTGAAAAATCATAGGTTTTAATGATATTATATTCAGATAATAGTCTTGAACAGAATGTATCCAAAAGATCTTTCGAATTTTTCAGGATCAACATTAAATTAATACCACTACGGGAGTAACAACTGCTGTGGTAGGAACTGCAGACCCTCTTTGACAGTTGTTAGTATAGAAGTTAAAAGTTTTGAAACAGGTTTGGTGCCACATTTTGCAGATCCAGCTATGAAACGTTGTTTGTTTGTTCTTGTGGAGTTTAGGAATTCAGTACATAGACTGAAATCATAGTCATCGTCCTTGGTAGAGACACAAACAGAGGACAGCACAGATTTATGGTTTTCCGCAATCTCTTCATTGGAGAGTGTGGTAGCAGTATAGGTCTTATCACTGCTATTATTTTCTACGTCTACCTCAAACATAACTATCGAAATAACCATCTAAAAAGCAAGAAAATGAACCCTCGGGATTTGAAGTATTTTGAAACTTGTAATACAGAATAAAATGACGTATATCATAAAAATAACCTGATTTAATGTGGGGTAAGACAAATCTCACTACTGGGTTGGTGAATACCTTCGAGGACCTTAGGTTTACCAGCAGTGGCATTGATCCAGTAGTTATTAGATACAAAAAATACCAAATATTTAATTTGAGAATTTCGATATGCTGTACATGTGTTTCAAGGACAACCTCCCAATCAAATGAGTAGGAAAAAACTAATTCCAAAATAAGTTGTTAACAAGAAGTACTAAAAACCATTTCTAATACTGCAATACTTGATAGATATGACAAATAAAATTTGAAATAATTCGGGGTCAGACAATTCTGATTACTAGATTGGTGAATACCCTCGGGAACCTTAGATCCAACAGCAGTTTTTAACAACTTTTCTGATTCTTGGTAAAAATGAAGACAGTCGAAAACAGTCTTGAAAATATATCTTTTAAATACGGCACTAACTTTTGTATCAATTATGATTGTAGCATAATATATAAATGAAGCCGTACAAAATGAACCAACTATGTATTTTTTTCAAAATCTGACATTGTCCATAGTAGAGACAAATACGATGCGGAAAATTAAACATTCTAAGAAAAAGACGAAAACAGTATATATCAACTTATCATATACAAAAGAATAGAATACCCCAGAAGTGCCCTCTTGAATTGTTGTCATTAGCACAATGTACAAAGAAAGATACTTAAACAACAGCTGCTCATTCAGGTTTAAATCACAGTTCATCGTTGATATCCAAACATGTTTTGCGTGAATCTTAACACTAACATCCTAACCTGTGTTAAACCAGTCACTCCACTTACTTTAAAAGCCAAAAACATAAATACGAAAACAAAGGGTTAATTATGAAGATGAGCTTTAAATCATAAAAAAGGTCTAGACCAGTCAAATACTTTATTTACAAGATAAACTTTAAGTATTTTAAGTACCTCTTAAGAGGTTTTACGTTAATACGGAAACACAATGATTTATGTTATTGTACAATGAACGACGATCCGCACCAACGACAAACCTATATAGAAATTTGATGATTTTCTATAGACATATAATTTGTTCCAATTCAGTTTGAATATGTTGCGTATCTGTATTGTGGTTAACTCCCTTAAGATTCAAAACAGTTGAAAATAACATTTTTTGCATCATAAAAATCATTTGTATTTAGTTCCATCGGAAATACTAGCACTAAGTCAAGACATTGTGGTGTTTTCTAACTTTCCCATTTACCGTGTTGTGTCATTTGTCTTTACTTTTTCACTATTGCCTTGCGTTTATCAATTAAATAATTTATGTGTTCTTTTCATGAACAAACAAGATAATCAAAGAATATTGTGCACGATAAATGGTTCATTTTTAGTAAAACTTTTCAATGTCGAGATTATGCAGAGATATTTCCATCGTAATTTTTTTGGCAAATGTTGACATATTCGATGAAAGGTATTTTCCCTCAAATTCTCGAAAAAGTAAAGTTCATATCCCTAGTGATCTTTATTGCATAATGTCATAAAATGACTAAAGAAAAACAAAAAAAGAATTAACCAGCAAAGTGGTGCGTATGACAACTTGTTGAATGTGATTGACTAAACAATTCTAATATTTCCATTGTATTGCGGTGCCAATATGATTAATGTTTGAAACACAAAAGTTTACTTCAAATCAATCTTTCTTACCAACATAAATTGATACTTCTCTGTAGAACATAGAATACCAGTCATCGTGTTTGTTAAGATTGAAGATCAACGTTCATTGTACGGGAAATCTTCATGGATCCCATTTATCATAAGAAACATTGATTTTATTAATAAAAGACCAGTTGGAGAGTTAAAGCACAAATTTAACACAATAATGACGAATCAGAAAATTCTTTAACTGGGGAGGAGTGCCAATTGGATTAAGTGTAGCTTTGTCGCTAAGGGCATTTCCTGTTTTTGTTCTGTAAGATTACGTGTAACCAAACTTATCGAGCGTAAGGATTCGTGGGCACCACTTACCCACAGGAAGTTAACACCCAAGCGTGTACTTTTGTTAACATCTTAGAAACCATTTATGCTGTTCAATGAAATAAAGCCACTTTAAAATCATCTGGACATTATCATTAATTAATCAGTGATTACATGTTACTACTAGTTACCTTTAAACTAATTTTACTGTAGAAAGGCCTGTGGAATTTTAGTGTTTTAATGATATTAGCATAGAATCTATTTAATGTACATTTAAAATATGTACAAATAACGGGGACGTTTCCGGCAAATGTTGCGGAAAAAGTACAGCTGTTACATTTTAGATGTTAGAAGTACAGACGATTCAGTTTGCCCAAGAAAAATGTGTTTGACTCTAATTGATATTTTCAGCTTAGCTTACGCTCAAATCGAAAAGAGATGTACATGTTCGATCAGGTGAACATATTGTTGCTATTGAATAAAACGGTGATTTGACATAGAGGCATACTCGGGGGAATACAAAAAATAACTTTGCTTAAACATAGAATGCAAAACGAAAAGTATTACATCTAATTTTTTTGTCTAAAGGATTATTCATCGATACTAATAAAGATGTTACGTTATGAGATAATATAAACAAGATTTTTTTTCAGTCAACTATTGACCTTCTTCAATGCTAAACATAAACTGAGTGTGTAGCAAATGAATGACATTACAATAACTCGATACATAAAAAAAAATGTGGCGTATTTTTTTTTCAACGGAGAAACATAAGAAAACAACTTTTGAGATTATCTATTTGTGAAAGTCAAACTATAAACAAACACTTGCCATGCCGACCGAGATCGTGCAACGCTCTTGGCTGGTACACTCTAACGTAAGAAGCCAAGTTGCTCACAATCAATTCAAGTTGGGTTAACAAAATGAAGAGAATTGTCACTAATCTACAGTTCATTACGATTATATTGAAAATACATGTTACAGGATGAAAAGATACTTTGACAACAGAAAATTCGAGTCGAACAGATTGAAGTTGTAATGACACGAACAATTAATAGTAACATTCGGCACTTGTGCAAGTTGAGGTTTGAACCTGTTGCATTGAGGTGCAAAATGTTCGTAAGAAGAGCATAAGTTGTATTGATTAGGTTGACTAAATCGTCGAACAGGGGTCCAACAATATCGTTACAGATGCCCACATTGACCACAGTTGAAACACTGAAGACCTTTTTTGTGTCATTTCATTGCATATTGAATTTTGGGGTCTTCATTCAGGTCGTGATGATGCTTGATTTAGACCTGGGTTTTCTCGCTGAACCACCGAATCTGAGATTTCAACAGTTAGCTGACTCAAAATTGCCTATAGGTTGAACGGCAGCAACTTGTCTGCCTTTGTCTTCGCCCAAATTGGTTTTAACCCATCATCTTTATGATAGCCCGAAATGTTCTGCAAGAAACAAGTTTCTTCGTTTTTCTAGTCACTGTACGTTTCATTGGACAGGATGGAATTACAAAACAATCTTCGGCAAGAAAAAAGAAAACGTATCGGATAGTATTAAATAATAATTTTTGGAAATGTCGGTGTCTAATATATTGAAAGAGCACGACGGTCTGTTATATGAAACTGTAGAGAGTCACCAAAATGGTAACTATGTACAGAATCAACTTTGAACTTAAAATCTGTAGTGATCTGATGTTGTTTTCTGAGTGTGAAAGGCATAAACAACTCCTTGTATACATTCATTATTGCATACATGCGTATATCATAGACTTTTCTTTCCATAATATGCAAAACCCATGTGACTTGGTTATTGACGGACGGAAAATGAAAACACAGTTATTGCCAAAAAAATTACGAGGACGGAAATAAAGAAACAAAGGAAGTGAAGTATACAGTAACTTCCGATAAATGGAAGATATTAATAGTTACCATGATTAATGGGTCATTCAATGACAGCTTTGATTAAAAGAAAATCAACAAAAAAACACGGTTTAAAAGAAATCCTGGCTTTATGACATGAAAGAGTAACCAATCTACAAGGGCATAGAATTAATTAAGAACAAGATCCATCAAACACGTTAGTTTTTCATATTTACTCAACATAAAGTACAATCTGAAAGCCATGTGGTTCTCTGGTTATTAGCACGTTTTTTCGTATACACTACACGTAATACCTTTCAGCAATTGCCAAAAGAACGAACATCTGAATAAAAAAAAGTAAACGTAATAAAGTAGATGACAATTATAATCCTATACATAATGCAAAGGGAATAAGGAGTCAGTGTTCCCCTTTGTGGCCCAAGAACTAAACATCATGTACAAAATTTCCGGACTTAAAAGAAATAATTTCAGTCTTATGATTACTCCCCTCTTTCAAAAATTTGGAAAACTAATTAGCTTTATAAGTCTGAAATGAATTTGTATAGACCATATATATTTTTCTTAAGTTTATGTAATTTAATGCGAATTGTCAATCAACTCGTCCAAATTGTGTTAAAGTAAATAAAACGAGACATCTGGGCAACCTGGAATGGAAGGGTAATAAGAAACATCATAATTCATGGACATTATTCGCCCTGGTACCACGAGACAAACACCAAGCAATTGATATAACACGTACAGAGAAACTCATTTTAATCAGCAACCTGGTCTCAACTAAAATGTAGAAGCCAGGTTCACTGGTAAGGTAAGTAACCTCCACTTTTCTAGAACCTCTAAGAAATTTGCCCGTAACACGTCCGTAGTACGAAAGAGGAAAAAGACAACTATGACACGGTGCTTGTCTTGATTATTGTGGAGTTTTGGATAACAGGATAAAAAATAAAATCATTTCTTTTTTAATGTTCTGAAGAATACAAACTATTATAGAGAGCACTGAATGAAATGTTGATAAACTGTCGTGACTTTGTTGGTGTAAACTTCCGAATGACGACTGCATTTGCTACTAGAGTCATTATCGATGTTTTGTTGATTTGCAACTTAAGTCATAATGACTGTCTGTGTGATACGTGTTGTTGGTAAAGACAATAGTAAAGAAACAGTATGTGATCAGAATGTGGTAACTCAAGATTACAAAAGTGTACATCTTCTTAATGATTCCTTTCTTTATTTTGTCTAATTATAATGTAATGAGATAATAAGTAACTTGACTTACTAGTATTAAATGCTTCCGTTAATCCTACACAACATCCAAAAACTATCAACATATGTCCAAAACTCATTGTCTTAAAGACAAAGCATACACAAACATATATGTAAATACATGTACATATATCTTTAAACTGATGTAGGGTAATGTACAATTTGCGGTTTAATGGTTTAAAATAGATATAATTGGGACGCAGATAATACAAAAAGCAAAGATACACGTAAAATGTTCCGGATGTTTTAAGTATCTTTGTTGATATCAAGTACGTACACGCTATAATTCGTATTTTATGAGTGGAGCAAAAATTATCAATTGACTATTTGTATACACATAGTTTTGTGGTCAATTAGAAGGGTACACAGATTCGTCTAATTCATAAACCTTACTTTAATTAATAACAGCTTATCAAATTCATTCAAACGATTCATTTGAAACAAGCGAATTATGCTTGATTTCTTCCACGTCCATTTGTTCAAGTATCATATACAATTACTATTCATCCTGTGGACTCTTAAATAATAGGTTCAGACAAAAGCAACTTTACATTTCTTGAGCGCACAATAAAAACCCTTGTTTTGTTTGTTTGTTTTTAATTTATTTGTCTACCTTCGTAGAAATACAACAAACATGGAATAAAAAATATCTTGCAGTTCTGTGGTGGAAATACTAATTTGCAAAAAAACAAACTAGCCAATAACTAAATATTTAATTTTTAATAAATGATAATACACCAAAAGCCTAAAGCCAAAAATGTCAGTGAAAAATGGCTAGAAACCGGGGAATCAATGATTGTAAGATGTGCGGCAATTTCAGTCCAAATTCTTCAAAATGATATACTTTGTAAATGAATGAGTGCAAACACTTTAAATTCACAAATTGGCCTGATATTAGTGTATAAAATGTTAAAATTGTTAATACATGCATCACGTGTGTGGCTACAATACAAATAGTTCAGTCATTTTTTTTAATATTTTGCAAATCATATAAATGCGAGGACTTTAAATTTCAATAATGGTTTGAAATTGAATACAATATGTATTATGTCAATATAAGTATCATGCGAATATCGGCGACAAATAATTATTTCAGTCCAAAGTCCCCTGGCCCATCCCCCATTGCACAATCCCACATTCTCCTATGACAAATACCACATTCTCCTATGACAAATTCCACATTTATCCATCCCACATAGACCCATACCACATTGGTCCTTACCCAACAAAACGGGAAGTGTATTCAATACTTAAGTTTCCAATTTAACAGAAACAATATGAATTAAGTTATATTACTGTCGCTCGGAAGTACTTTCTGACGATGCTCAGATGAGTATTTACTCCTAAAATATTGCAAGCGAACAAACGTTGATCAACAGGACAAAATTCAAATAGTCGAACAAATGTGAAAAGAAATGCACATTTTTATACTGCACAAACATTTGTATCAGAGATAATAGTAACATAGTTAAAAACAAGTGAAAGCTGCAAGAATAGCGGCAGTTTTGTCATTCTTTGTTAAACCTGAAATTTGTCATAGAAAAATAAGATGAGAAACATGAAAATGCGACGAGAATGACGAACACATTCAAATGCTACACTCTATACGTCACGATAGGCCACCAAGTTTTTTTCCCTGTGATTCCACTGTGAATTCAGTCTGTCAAATCTTAATCTGTTACAAAATGATAATCAGAAGTTTCCTAACAAATAATTGTTTTAATTTTTAGTCTTCAGTTGGTCATATGTGCAATTGCTTAAACCCACCATACACCATAAATACGCGGGTTTGAAGCGAATCTACAGACGATCAGATGTTATATTATCACAATCCCTAATTGGGAATATAAACATGAGGAAGTTATTAGCATTACACGTTTACTCAAAACGTTTTGTTTAACGCGTTCCAAAGCATCATAAAGCACTAAACAATGTATATATTAGTCAGATACTTTATTTGCAAGTAATACACCTTAGGGTTTTTAACTTAATCTCAGGAGGTTTTTTGTTGATTAGGAAGTAGAAGGTTTTGATTACAGATCACATTAATGAAATACTCTTTTAAGAATTTAATGATTTTCTACATATACATTTTTAATTTCACTTCAGTATTTGAAACTATTGCGCATTTGTATTGAGATTAACACCCTTAAAATTTCAAACATGTGAAATTGTTAATCTTTCAGTGGTGTTTTTAAAGCACCGTAAAAGGTTCATTTGAATTTAGTTCCTTAATACCTTTCAAATGAGGCTGTGTTTGTGCTACCTGATTATATTGTAATATACTGGAAAAAATCAACAGTAATAAAAGCGGGAGATTTATAATGCTATAGAAATTAAACGTTATAAAAAGCGGGAGATTTATAAAACCTGGTTTGACCCATCTTTTCCCTCGAAAATACTAGTACAAAGCTAGGACCGTTTTGAACTTTCCTTTGGACCTCGTTATTGCCATTTGACCCACGGACTTTTTCTTTTTGACTTTTACTTTTACTTTAACTGAGTATTCATCAGTTGCGTAATTTTGTTACCCTTCGTCACACTAATAACAGCAAAGAAACGACGCTGAAATTTTCAATTAACTAAACGTTGTTTTAATGAACATGGTATTCAAAAGAAATAGTGCAGGACAAAGGTTAAATGTTTGATTGTCATCCGTAAAAAAATAGAAGTCTAACAACCCGATCAGTGGATAATTGCCTTTCACACAATGAGAAGTATTATTCCTTAAATTTTTGAAAAAAAAGTAAATTGCATACCACTGGTGATTTTTATTGCATAACGTCTTAAAATATTTTAATTAAAGCTAAAGAAAAACAAAACAATGCGAAATACAAGTTTTTAGATTATTTTGAACTTTATGTGAAAATAAAACTCATACTATGAACAAACACTTTTAGGGACAACACTATACAAAGCATGGAGAGCTTATATTAATGTGTTAATGAATGTAAGACACACAGTTCCTTTTTTTCCGAAATCCCATCGCCTCACTCTCTGTGTAATGCTCCAAATCGTGTTCTGTTCCAAGATGATGAGTTGAATTTAGGTGAAATCCTCGTTACAATGGTTTGATGATCTGAAATGTCAACTTACAGGAAGTAAAGGTTTTTTGTGAAGTTCTTCCTGTGTCCATTCAAACGTTGGTAAAAACTTGTTATCGCATGGCTATAAATCAAAAGACGTAGCTGTGAACGTGCTAACATCTTCAGCCGAAATTATGTCCTCGATTATAAACCCAAGAAAAAAAACAAAAGGGTTCATTTTGTGCTGACTTACCATGCAGCCTTTGCAAAACTCTTCCAGTTACTTCATTCGAATTGGGAAGCCATTTAATAACATCCCGAGCTCTCCGAACTCTTTCGTGAGGCACATGTTCTGGCATTCCATAGACCTAGGAGTCCAAGAGATGCCCAGGTAAGAGCACAGATTTCATCGCAACCAAACAAAATACAAGGGGCCAATGTCAACCATGTACCCAAATACTGCATTCCCAAACATTTAAAAGCTACTGCACTGGAAAAGAATACGCCATTTTTGCGACGTGACTTGTAAAACTGAAAACACCATATACCTTCTCTTGTGTAGATGTAGTAGGCAGTACGCTGGCGAGACAGAACAACATTTCAGCAGGCGAATGCATGATCATCTCAGTGACTACAAATGTAAACCAAACCTCTCTCATTGTCGCCATCTGAGATCTACTGTACACATCCAGGAGGATCTCCATAACATTATTGTTACGATCATAGATCATAATAACAACTGGTCAAAAAGTAAAGGAGTGTCTCTTGAAAGCTTTTGGATGAACAAATTACAAACAATTTCTCAGATGGAATTAACGAGAAAAATAAATCATTTTTAGGTCCTGATCTAAAACCGGTACATCACTTTGCTTTACATTAATACGCTGTACTACAATAATTTGACTTTTCTTAATTGTTTTCCACATTTGATTCATGTCTAGTTTTTGATAAAGGTACAGTTATCCACAGCGTGATTCAGTTTCAGAATCGATGTTTTGATTTCGAACTTCGTTATCTTTATGCTTAAGAAGGATATCGGTTATCCAAAATATTCAATGTTAATTTTACCATCATTTGTTGACTTTGAAGATATTTAGACTATATATATTCTTTACGTTTACATATCTTCCCTGTATCAGTTTCATCCGATGGAGCAGTGTAGCGAATAGAGTAGTCACATTCTGAGATGTTTGTATAATATTGATTTGTTGTGACATGCATTATTAATTTGATCCTCTATCCTACATAATAACATCGAAATGAACTGCCCCGTACTTCCATACATCGTGTACTAAGTTACAGTCCTAGATGAATCCTACGAGGAGGAATGATCAATCACATTTGATACAAGGAGGAAAATTTAGGCAAAAAGGGGTGTACAAACTTCCGAACAATGTTAGATAACTGTCAAATAT
The DNA here is from genome assembly GCA_037379345.1 of Perna viridis. Taxonomy (NCBI): domain Eukaryota; kingdom Metazoa; phylum Mollusca; class Bivalvia; order Mytilida; family Mytilidae; genus Perna; species Perna viridis. The sequence continues at coordinate 21,786,070 of CM074518.1, read as the reverse complement.
TTGGTCTTTCCCTCCGTATGACTCTTACCGCTGTGACATTTATGGTGACAACGCCTGCATTAAATTCAAGGTCCTCGACGACTCGGAGTCTATATAAAAATTTCTAGATTTCAATTATCATTGACGAACACAGAGTCCAAAAACCTTACAATCGTACGCCATTTCTATACATTTCCAGTCAAAGATCAAGTAACTCGAAAAATTTATCATTACACATTTTTTCGTTCGTACAAATCGTAAAAAAGTCAAGGGGGGAGAAAAAGTCGACCCCAACGATATCCTCCCTTTGGGTTGACATTTGAGCATTTTCATGCAGTGCCAGAACAGTCGCAAAACTTTCATAAGAAAAGTCAATGATATGTACACAATGATAGTATTAAAACGTTTAAATTACTGCTGACAAAGACAAAGGTGGAGAAAATAGAAGTGATTTTATTTTCAAACACAATACAATGAAAAAAAAATGATTCATAGCGGAAGATGACTCTTCTTGATAAAATGAGATACTTGTTTGTAATCAGATTATTTGTTTGTAATCACATTATTTGTTTGCAATAACTTCGACACAGGGAATCCTTGTTCTCGTGATAAAATTATTATATGACTGTGACCCTGTACGCCGGACGTGGTGGTAAGCATCATTACATAGCTATGTTTTGTTTGTTTTATGTTTTCCCTTTTTATTTGCGAGGCAAGTTATATATTGATGAACACGAGAACGAAAACAGAAATATCTTTATATTGTATGTTTTATTCCATAATATGTATGTATATACTTTTTTTATATTGTTTTGCCTTCTACGGAGAAGTTTAAATATACAGATTATACGTAAAAGAAAGTGAATATAATATAATATTTACATGACAATAAGTATTAATCCAAGATTTATATTAATTGTCAGTTCGGTTAATTTTGTTTTAACTTCCTAACTTGAGAATATCTAGAGATTAGCTAATCAAGTAGAAAAAAATTGAATACAAACTATGAACAAATAAATTATTTCAACAGAATCTCTGATATGTTTCCTAGGAAGTTACTGTAGAAAATCGGATTTGTGTCTATAGTTCTTGACCACGAACACCATCAGTATAGTCGCATGAATTAATTGTGTGGATGCACGGGTCAGAGATAAATTTCCCAAATTTGACACAGAGTAAATGGTTCTGTTTGTATGAGGCAGCGTATTGAAATAACATAATGAACTTGTAAACGAAGCTATGGTGAAACTGAACATCATTTAATCTGCATGTGGTTTACACGAATGACAAGTTGATATCGGATTAAATGTTCATTCGAAAATTTAGATCTCTCAATTTCGAACACGGCATTTTTACTATGTTTTGCTACACCTTATTCGACGTAACTTTACCTTGGTCTATGAGAGTGTCAACATATTCATTCATGTTGTATCAATTTTTAAATCAATCAGTCGATAGCCGAAATTCAGTTTACGATATAACTCTGAAGAAAGATTAACTACTGTTGACTCCATACTTTTTCATAAAGTCATGAAGGGTTCATAATTGGATATAAACAAAGTGTTAAATCAACATCATGCAATGTTTTCACATAAATTTAGCAATATTTAATATAGATTGGAACATTATAATCAAAGTCTTAAATCTAGAGTTCTTACAGGTAAAGTGTAATTTCCTTACTTTTACGTTGGTTGTTATTTTTCAGACAGTATAATCTGATTAATCTGACCCCGTTTTGACTTGTGGTTCAGACATATGTTTGATTTATCAAGTTTCAAAATAATTGTTGGTCTTTAAAATGAGTCTAGCAGGGTTTAGGATTATTCAGGGCTCATTTAAAGCTCTGTTCTCATAGACAAATTGGCCAAATTTGCACATGTACTTTATTTGCATATGTGTTAATGTACACACAGATGCAAATTCGTCCATCATAACGCATCTACCTATATCAGTAAATTTGCATCATATGCAAATTTGCAAGCTAAACTTACATGCACAAATATTCCATATGCGTGTAAAATCCAAATTGTGAAGCGATTACATGAGTTTTTGTTGGGTGTTATTTTAAACATTTTTAATCAAGCAGTTAATCAATATTCGGTCTTCTGTTGAACCATTCTCACAATGAATAGCCTTAAAAGACGACAGAAATTGACGTGGGTATTTGATAGTTAGTCTGTTTGATGCTAGAAACATTCACTGAACGACAGTTGTTTTAGTTCCAACTTCTTCTGACCCTGCACATTTTACATAATTTAACTGGTATTGAACATACTAATAATATATAATATATTAATAAATAATATTACTAAAGCTGATAGTTTACCGCATCCTTATGATGCGTACCATGGTGGCGCAGCTATTTTATACAAGCGTTCACTTCAGTTTTCTATAAATGAAATGTATAATTTAGATTCAGAAAGAATAGTAGGTATACAGTTGAAAGGTCAATCATTTGGTTCTATCTTTATATTCGGCGTTTACTTACCATCAAACGAAAACATAGACCAATATAAAGACATATGTATATTTTTATTTGTATAGTATAAATATATCTATAACCATTCAGATTATCAACACATGTTCTTAACTTGCATTACATTGTAAAATACATTACATAAGTGTGTCTTTTGAATGGAAATTGACACGTTTAAAAGACAGTGTTATATTACAGGGTGTTCAAATGGGGGTTATCAGTCAAAGGTAAGGCGGAAGTAGAACATGTGTTGACCATAACTCTACTTATGGCAAATTTTCTTATATTTGTAAACCTCATTTTACCTTTTTCCATTCCCACTTGCTGATGAAAAATAAATTGACAAAAGCAGTTGATAGAAAAAAAACAATAAAACCCTCTAAAAGTTAGGAGCCTAACAAAGACTCCAAGATTTGCTCTATCACATAAAAAAATCCCTACTATCAGGTGTTTGTGTTGTGTTATAAGGCACCATAAATTCACTGCAAAAGTAGTTTATGATCCTAGATGACGTAAAACTGCAAAGATGTATCAGCTATGCGTCAACTTTCGGATGAAAGATTTTATAAAAAGCTACACAGTGATCCTATTAAATCCTTTAGTGAAAAAATCACTTCAGAACTGAACAAAATGTTCCAGGACGACAGCATTACTGAAGAACAGTTCGAATACTTAAAACCAGAGGATCCAAGACCCGGACGTTTTTACCTTCTATCTAAAATTCACAAAAAGATATCCCTGGACGGCCCATAGTTTCTGCTAATAGTCACCCAACCGAAAAAAATTCTGAATTTGTGGATTAGCATCTCTGACCCCATGTTCAAAAGCTCCCATCATACTTTAAAGACACCGCGGACTATCTGAGGAAAATGGAATCAATGAATCCTTTACCTCCCGAAACACTTCTGGTCTCCTTTGATGTCACTGCACTCTATACTAACATCCCACACGATGACGGTATAGATTCCTGCCGAGAAGCTTGGGAATCACAAGATATATATTTTGGACCCCCCCACCCCCCCTCCCCACTGACTGCCTAGTTAATTTACTCACTTTAGTTTGGATGTTTAACAACTTCACTGTCAACGACGAACTCTACCTCCAAATCAATCGCACAGCTATGGGAACGAAAGTGGCTCCTTCGTATGCTAACATCTTTATGGGTAAACAAGAAAATCAAATAATCTCAACATCTTTATCGAAACCCCTCTCTTTGTTTCGATTCATCGATGATGTTGACATGAAATGGACCGAGTCGAAACAAAATTTAGACAATGTTATCACACATGCCAACAATGTTTATCTATCAATCAAATTCACCCATGAAATTTCTGACACTAAAATCACATTTGTGGATACTACTACGTTTGTAAAAGACAGGGAAATGTCCATGGATCTTCACAGCAAACCAACTGATAGTCACCAATACTTATCTCCCAATAGTTCTCATCCAAAACATTGTACTTAAAGTATACCATACAGTCTGCACTTCGAATTCGGCGCATTTGCTCATCTGACGATACCACCAACAAACGTCTAGATGAACTCCGTGGTCATTTGTTAAAACGTGGCTATAAATTAACAGATATAGATCGGGAATTTGAACGCGCTAACAACATCAGCCGTAAAGATCTCCTCGAGTACAAACCTAAGAAAAAGAACCGGTACCCAGATGCTGCACACCAAAACGTTTAAAACCTACTGCACTGGAAAGGAATTTGCCATTTTTTGCGACGTGACTTGCAAAACCGAAAATACCATATACCTTCTCCAGTGCCGATGTAGTATGCAGTACGTTGGCGAAACAGAACAACTTTTCAACAGGCGTATGAATGGTCATTGCAGTTACTACAAATGCAAACCAGACCTCCCTTTAAGTCGCCATCTTAGATCCGCCGGACAAACCCAGGAGGATATCCACAACATTGGTGTTACGATCATAGAACATAATAAAAACTGGTCAAAATGTAAAAGAGTATCCCGGGAAAGCTTTTGGATGAAGAAATTGCAAACAACTTCTGCAGATGGAATTAACGAGAAAAAAAAATCATTTTTAGGTCTTGATCTAAGGCTGGTACAGCACTGCATGCTATACATCAATATGCCGTACTACTATATTTGGATTTTTAAAAAATTGATTTCCACAGTTAATTTTTACTTTTAATTTTGATAAAAAGATCCTCTGTGTTATTTTCATTCAGGCTCCTATCAGTTGCATATGGGAGCCTTTGATAAAGGTACAATCACCCACAGCGTACGCGGTTCAGCTTCTGAATCTGTTTTGATCTTGAACTTTGCGAGTTTTATGCTCATATCGTTTTATGAGTTTTAAGCTGAGGAAGGATATCAGTTATCCGAAATATTCAATTTAAATTTTACCATCTTCTGGTGATGTTAAACATATTTAGACGTTTATTTAATTTATTGGTATGTTTCGCATCGTGTTTAACCCCGTGAGAGTGACTCGAACTCGAACAGCTATGGCAACAACGCCTGCACAAAGTCCAGCGCCCTATATATATATTTGATTAAGATTTAAGGACATTTAGTAGCACTCGAAAGGCGATAGGTCAATAAGGAAACACAAGGTTACATTTAATCATAGGACAGTCTCGATATGTATATTAAGAAATAGTGCACATCTTACTTTGAAGCTCTGGTGGGCCAAAATATTTTTTTATGTGAGCAAGCTTGTACGCGTTTTTGTAAGTTTGTATGAATGACATATACAATGTATTATTTATGCATCTAACTTTCAGGCAAACTTATTTGTCAAAACCTGAAACTGGTACCTGATTCTAAATTTTTTTATTGCTTATTAAGGATAATGTTTAACAAAATATATCTATGTTAAAAATTAAAATTTTCTCATAGAAATAAAAACTATAGAAATATTAAAATAATGCATCATTCTTTAGTGAAAAAAATGTATTCAAAATTGAACGACTATCACTTTTTTTCTCAGAACCGAACGATATGTTAACAAAAGACCAGTAGTGCTTCTTTAAAATTGTTCGATTGATGCAAGATATTTCGCAGATGTACGTTTACATTTCTCAGTTCGACTTTGATATTTCTCAGTTACAACGTGACATTTCGCAATTTAGAGTTGAAATTGCTCAGTTCAAACTTGATATTTTCATTTCCAAGTTGACATTCCGCACTTCAATGTTGACATTTCTCAGTTCCAATTTGACGTTTTTTTTATTTTAAGTTTTAACTTTAATTTACTCACTTCTGAGTTGACATTTCTGACTTCAAAATTGATTTTTATCACTTCTAAATTTACTTTTCTCAGTTCCAAATTGACATTTTCCACTTCCATGTTGATATTTGTCAGTTTCAATTTTCAGTTGACATTTTATAGTTTAAAGTAACATTTTTCTGTTCCAAGATGACTTTTTTCACTTCGGAATCGACATTTGTCAGTTCCAAGTTGACATTTCTCACTTCTGTTCCTTTAAGTAACATGATCAACCAATGATAACGCTTCTTTTTTACACAGGTTTAAACAGTTTACCTCGATATTATATTTTTAATATCTACAGCATATTTTGTTCACTAAAGAATGATGCATTATTTGTTTTCTATTTAAAATATGTTATCGTTAGTATATTTTAATATTTCTACAATGAAATGAATTACACATGCATGCAGTAATTATTTCGCTGAGTGAAACACATTACCATTCAAAATAACAATTTTAAAGTTCTTCTCCAGCACAATGGAAAGGCCTTATTGTAGTTCTCCTAATAATTAAGGTTTTCTCACTATAGTGGGAAGAACTTGCTGTAATTGTTCTGATTATTATTATAAAGGTCTATCCTACTACAGTAGAAATATCCCATTGTATTTCTTCTTCTAATTTGTCATTTATTCCGGCGCCAAAAGGAACATTTATCATATTGCATCATACATAATCCCTGCAATGGTTCGGCCTAACTACCCTGCGAAACTCGCCTATTTTTTTTCCTTTCATGACATTTGTCGCAGGTGCGATAAAACAAATGATCGGAACTGATTTTAAACTTGTCCAAAACAATAGTGACACTAACTTTACTAAGGATTTTATGAAAATTCGTTTGGAAATGAAGGTGTGAGAGCAACCAGCAAGTCTAGAAATCATTCCCTAAACATTTTTTGTTTAATTAACAAAAACTAACGAAAATATTAATCAATAGGTACATTTAAAGACTTTATAGAAACACTGTAGTTCAATTTATGAATATAAAATTACAACATTTTCTTCATTCTGTGAACTAATCTATAAATATTTGAAAATAGTTTCAAGTTATTTTTGTTTCATGTATGGACTTCAAATCAATCTTAAGGTTAAAGGTTAAAAAGTTGAAAATCCTAGGGTTGAGGGTCTGTTGATTCATAACAATTATGCAGCCCCTGCTTGTCATACTTTTCTTCTGGATTCTATTTGATGACAAGAATTAATCTAGTACTAAGGCATACTATATGCATATCATCAACCTAGGACTAATAGTGTTTTTTAGATATAAGGTTGCTAACCAATCTTAAACATTGCTATTATATGTATTGTAAACAGTCAAAGTCACTCAACCGGAAACTCAAGAAATGTCAACTTGGAGCTGAGAAATGTCAAGTCGGATCAATGTTATATTGAAACTGTGAAATGTTAACTTGCAAGTGAGTAAAGTCACCTTGAAGATGAGAAACGTCAAGTTGGAAAGAAACTTTTGGTTGGAATTTTTTTATCACCGCACCATGTAACCAGTGGTGGATCCGAGTTTAAAGTTCAGGACGTTAATAGAATTAAAGTCAAATTAAAGCGCCACAAGAACATTTGGTAGGAGGTACATTTATGAGAAATAAAACAACAAAATTACACGCAAATAAATCTATTTTTACGGGACACGGCTTTAATTTGATTAACACATGTTTACATTGAAAGTGCCCTGGAAAATGATGCTAGTGCCTCAATGCTTTATTGATACAATAATAGAGAAATTAATGTCTTTTTTTTTAAACTGTAAAATTTAAAGTTTAGCATAGTTTAGAGTTGCTACACTATACAGAGAATGGAATGAAATAATAAAAATTACTGAAATCTGAACATATTAGATGGAAATACTGGCAAACAGCACAGCAGTTAATAATATGATGGCAAAACAAGTGCAATCAATATTTCACTTAAGAAATATTAAAAAAAATATCCCGCTCCAACCATTTCAGTATTAACCTATGGGTCGTTTTTTCTATATCAAGATATTGAATGAGTAAAATAGTCATGTGTCTCTAGTTACTTTGATAACATTGCAAAACTTAAAAAGTCAATGACCACAAACTCGACTTCAGCAAAAACATACATGTAATAGCAAAACTTCTAAAAACGCTTTAACAGCTTAATAGATAAATGACAGACAAAACATCTTCACTAAATATTTTCCAAGCCAGTTTCCTGAACGAACAATGTATCGTTACACGAAGTTAACAACAAGAGGATGCTATAAAATCAGCAAAACATGAAGAGAAATAATGGCTTTCTCATTAAAATAAATGGATTTATGATTTTAACTTACGATATCGAAGAGAATCCGAAGGCAAAACAAAAAATCCAGAAAGGAGGATAAAGTATCTTGTTACCACCATCTCTAAGAGAAAAATATAGTCGAGGAAGTTATTACTTTTCTCTTATATTCTAACCTTAAGTATAGTCGAATACCTCTTTTAAACGTCTAAGATCTAAGGACCATTAAGTGCCTCTCGGAAGGATACATGTCAATCAGGAAACAAAAAAAATCGTTTAATCCTAGGACAGTCTGGATGTGCAGATTACTTATATAAGGATTTATAGTCTACATAAATAATTTCACGTAAGTATTTGAAACTATTTTGTATTCGTATTGTGATCATCCCCCAGTTTTAATTAATGATAAAATTGGTGCATTAGACTTAAAGGATTTCCATACGATTCATAACAAAATTAACTACCGATTCAAACAAAAATGATTTCTCAATGTTGCAATACAAAGTGCTAACGTAAACAAAAAAAAACCTTAACAGCTAAAACCAAACAAAAGTACAACAAAAGAAATTGAAAAAAAAATTAACAAATCATTCTCGAAGCAAATGAATTATAAAAAAAAATCTACATGTGATATCTCCACATTCGACCCCTTTTCAACTGCCATTTGATTTTTATGTGCTTCGAAACTTCGTTTTATCACCCTCAAAGTAATGGTCGTTTGAGGACTTGAAGAAGAAAAGTCCAAAGCGAACTCGGCTGTCACATAAAACTATCTAGGCACAGGCTTTTCAAATGTTGGATGAAAGCGCTAATAAAGTAAAGGTTAAAGAATTGTTGGATAAATTACATCCTGCGAAAGGAAATGCCGTAGAAGTAATGAAACAACTTTTTAATGAATATAAAACAGGGAATGAAGTTGCAAATGTTCCTTAAATCGCAAATGAAATGGAGCAAATGGAGAGTGAACTTTCAGAAACAGAAAACGAATGTCAGGATTATTTTGAGAAAGATCAACTGCTAAATCAAGACTATATATTGAATCCAATAATCTATCATACGGGAAAGCTGGACAATTTATGTACTAAGCGGTACTGATAATGTCAATGCAATGGAATACGCAAGTGCCAAAAACAGGGAGAAATCATCTAAAAGTAGACAAAATGGTCATAGATGTTGAGGCAAATAAAGTGCTTTACCAGTATTTTCCGGTGATAAACGGACTTAATAATCTTGAAAATCGGCGTTTATGTCATATATGTGGATCAAGCGCCAGCGACTTCAGAATATTTATTGCTACAATTGCAGCAGTATTTATTGGACGTTGAAAGTGATTGAAAATCTTCGATCCCGCGAGGCGACAAATTAGTAACTTGAGAAAAAAGACGTCAAACTGCGCGGTATTTGGAACAACTTTATAATCTTCGACCGATTAGATCTGAAAATGCAAAAGACATTGAAACATCGAACGAAGTGGTTGACATCGCTATGACAAATTTCAAAGACGAGGAGCTGGAAAATAGATCGCTTTATAACGAACTGCAACAAAAACTGCCAGAAAATATATTCACAGGTGGATATTCGAGAAATGTAAAATTGAATCTGTTGAGTCACTTCGTGGACGGGAAACATAGTAACTACTAAACAATGTTAAATTACCGACATAGCGCAAAGAATACGTAGGGATCTCGAAAATAATTGGCTGATCGTTGAAATCCATATCATAATTGACCAGATATCTCCAGTTTCGTATTGACCGGTGCATTCGCGACTAGCACACATTGATGTGTGCGATTCCTAAAGGAAAATCAATTTGAAATACTACATATGTCCTTCCTCAACGTAGCGCATCTGTTTCTTGCAGCGAGACAGATAGCAAGGAAAGTTTTCGTTTGGCGAATCTTGTTCGACATCAAAGAAAGGACTGTAATGATTCTTCCGATGAAGATTGTATTCCTTCGATGTAACTGAGAAAACTTCTCAAACATAAAGAAAGAGAGGAATATTTAAGTCAAACAAACAACTTGTATGGCAACTCTCTTGATGACATAGACCAAGATAACTGTGACTCCTCCAATTAGGGAGATGAAGACATGAAAGTATACAAATTGAACCATTGTTGGTCAATGGTCAAGAGGTAACTTTCGAAGAAAACATGAAGTTAATAAATTTGCAGAAAAAAAAATTTGTTATTTTCAATTTCAAACATAATGTAGGCTTCAATTAATGTTTGATGAAATGTTTATATTGAGAGACATATTTCAAATTTGCTTTGGTACTGTTCAAAACTGAATGTATTATTGATATTTTGTGAGAAAATCAGTATAATTAAAGGTCGAGAAAATGTTATTGGAGTAAATTAAAACAACCCTATCAAAATGGACTAAAACATTCGTAATTGATTTAGATCCCTATCAAGAGTTTATTGAATTACTTCTTTTTGAAATAAAGGACGTTTAAATAATGGCAACATCTTTGCAAGGTTAAACAATTTGGAAAAAATTAAAAATGGTTCGACAACAAAACCGCAAAGATAAATGAATATTTCATAGGATCTGGGAGATTAAATACTTAATTTGAATTTTACTCTTGTACCGTTCGGACATATTTGTTGAATATCAAACACACTTTTACGCAAGTCAAAACGGTCAATTGTACCTATGGTAGGGAGAAGTTGGGATATATGTTTGGTATATGTAAAGATGATTCAAAACGTGAATATATTAGCTGCAAATCGACTAAAAGTATTTTGCATCAGAAGAAAGTTTAACCATACTAAATACTTCCAGAGCAGAAACTGCGGAAAACAGGTAGCGATTTTTCTTATTATTGTTTTTTTTTGGTTAAATTTTAATGAAGGGCAGAAAAATAGGATTTTTAGAATTAAATAAATGGGATTTTGAAATGATAACCTATCCATTCAGAACAATTGTGAAAATAGCTATACTTTGGCATGAATTCAATTATACCTTAAAACCTTCGAAGCTATTTCATTTGGTAAATTAACTATTATCGTGGACTCTATGTTGCTTGGCCTGAAGGGATGTTGACGCTGATACCACAGAATCAATGGAATCACTTGACGCCGTTTGCATTGGCACACAAACTGCTCCGAGGTCTATATGAGAACTAGTGAAACGTTCTAGACGATTACGGGGTGAAACCGTGGAGAATATATCCCAAACTGCAGTTTTATCGTAGATACTTTTAAAATTTAACCGTTTATATAGATATAAATTACCGTGTGAATGTAGTTGTTTAATTTTGTTGGTGAACTATTGCATCTGAAATCTACTATGATTGGAATTATATCCAAAGGAGACATTTTAGAAATAGAAATATTGTTGTCTTCCGTTTTGTGAATTTTCTCCGAAATTTTCACTTAAGAAAAGAAGGAATGTATTAAGTCACAATCAACATACCATATTAGTATTGTAAACGCCTATTAACAGATCTATATGGATGTTTGAACTATTCAATTTGGATGTTTGGACTATTGTGCTATACACACATGTTTCCTATCAATTACGATACTCATTTATACACCTATTCCATATTCTGGTCCACGCTTCCAGTTTTTAGTGGAGTCAAAGTTACTCATTTGCTTTTGTTACTTTGTATGTATAATTTTAGTCACTTTATGCTCTTTGTTGTGTTTGTCTGTTTTCCATGTCTGGTCTTTGTCCCTGGATTACATTCTTCTGATTACCGCTATAACCTTGGTTCCCTTGATTACTCCCTCATCTATACCAGTGACTAAATTTCCAATATTTCGAATATATGTTTCATTACTAACATCATTATTGACTAACTTTCAATAAATAAATACATACCGATTATTTCATATTCTTATACTTCACAATTTGCATCCAAAATTTTCAATTACATGTATACAAGGTTATTGCAGGACCTCCATATAGAGCAGAGATTAAAGGAAAGTTGACAATTCTGAATGAAAAGTCATCACGTTTGTCCTAAAGTTTGGTCAATAGTTTTCCTTTACCATCGATTTCTAAGTTTAGGTCAAAATATGTCACAGTGTCTGTAATATCCTTTATCTCCAGTTCTTTAGGATAGATGCGATGTATCAAATCCCCGAAATTTGGATTGTTTAAAGATAATACGTCATCTATATAGCGGAAACTGGGATTAAAGGATATAGCCAAACAATATTCTTTCTTTCGGATCAGATCAGCTATAAAGTCAGCCTCGTAGGAATGAAGGAATAGGTCAGCAAGTAAAGGAGCAACTTTGTTCCCATTGGAATGCCGACCTTTTGTTGAAAAACACGTCCACCACACTGTTTTTTTTTTTTTTTTTTTGGAAAACAACGATGTATAATGTTTTAAGTCGGGATTTTAACTGAGTATGGGGAATAGAAGTATACAATGTTGAAAAATCATAGGTTTTAATGATATTATATTCAAATAATAGTCTTGAACTGAATGTATCCAAAAGATCTTTCGAATTTTTCAGGATCAACATTGAATTAATACCACTACGGGAGTAACAACTGCTGTGGTAGGAACTGCAGACCCTCTTTGATAGTTGTTAGTATAGAAGTTAAATATTTTGAAACAGGTTTGGTGCTACATTTTGCAGATCCAGCTATGAAACGTTCTTTGTTTGTTCTTGTGGAGTTTAGGAATTCAGTACATAGACTGAAATCACAGTCATCGTCCTTGGTAGAGAGACAAACAGAGGACAGCACAGATTTATGGTTTTCCACAATCTCTTCTTTGGAGAGTGTGGTAGCAGTATAGGTTTTATCACTGCTTTTATTTTCTACGTCTACCTCAAACATAACTATCGAAATAACCATCTAAAAAAGCAAGAAAATGAACCCTCGGGATTTGAAGTATTTTGAAACTTCTAATACAGAATAAAATGACTTATATCATAAAAATAACCTGATTTATTGTAGGGTAAGACAAATCTCACTACTGAGTTGGTGAATACCTTCGAGGACCTTAGGTTCACCAGCAGTGGCATTGACCCAGTAGTTATTAGATACAAAAAATACCAAATATTTAATTTGGGAATTTCGATATGCCGTACATGTGTTTCAAGGACAACCTCCCAATCAAATGAGTAGGAAAAAAATAATTCCAAAATAAGTTGTTAACAAGAAGTACTAAAACCCATTTCTAATACTGCAATACTTGATAGATATGATAAATAAAATTTGAAATAATTCGGGGTCAGACAATTCTGATTACTAGATTGGTGAATACCCTCGGGAACCTTAGATCCAACAGCAATTTTTTAACAACTTTTCTGATTCTTGGTAAAAATGAAGACAGTCGAAAAAAATCTTGAAAATATATCTTTTAAATACGGCACTAACTTTTGTGTCAAATATGATTGTAGCATAATGTATAAATGAAGCCGTACAAAATGAACCAACTATGTATTTTTTTCAAAATCTGACATTGTCCATAGTATAGACAAATACGATGCAGAAAATTAAACATTCTAAGAAAAAGACGAAAACAGTATATATCAACTTATCATATACAAAATGAAGAATAGAATACCCCCGAAGTGCCCTCTTGAATTGTTGTCATTAGCACAATGTACAAAGAAAGATACTTAAACAACAGCTGCTTATTCAGGTTTAAATCACAGTACATCGTTGATATCCAAACATGTTTTGCGTGAACCTTAACACTAACATCCTAACCTGTGTTAAACCAGGCACTCCACTTACTTTAAAAGCCAAAAACATAAATACGAAAACAAAGGGTTAATTATGAAGATGAGCTTTAAATCATTAAAAAGGTCTATACCAGTCAAATACTTTTTTTTTCTCTTGGTAATCCAGTCAAATACTTTATTTACAAGTGATAAACTTTAGGTATTTTAAGTACCTCTTAGGAGATTTTACGTTAATACGGAAACACAATGATTTGTTTTATTGTACAATGAACGACGATCCGCACCAACGACAAACCTATATAGAAATTTGATGATTTTCTATAGACATATAATTTGTTCCAATTCAGTTTGAATATGTTGCGTATCTGTATTATGGTTAACTCCCTTAAGATTCAAAACAGTTGAAAATAACATGTTTTGCACCATAAAAATCATTTGTATTTAGTTTCATCAGAAATACTAGCACTAAGTCAAGACATTGTGGTGTTTTCTAACTTTCCCATTTACCGTGTTGTGTCATTTGTCTTTATTTGAAATAATAAGTAACTTGACTTACTAGTATTAATTGCTTCCGTTAATCCTACACAACATCCAAAAACTATGAACATATGTCCAAAACTCATTGTCTTAAAGACAAAGCATACACAAACATACATGTAAATACATGTACATATATCTTTAAACTGATGTAATGTACAATTTGCGGTTTAATTGTTTTAAATAGATATAATTGGGACGCAGATATTACAAAAAGCAAAGATACAAGTAAAATGTTCCGGATGTTTTAAGTATCCTTGTTGATATCAAGTACGTACACGCTATAAAGACACCAATATGTATTTTATGAGTGGAGCAAAAATTATCAATTGACTATTTGTATACACATAGTTTTGTGGTCAATTAGAATGGTACACAGATTCGTCTAATTCATAAACCTTACTTTAATTAATAACAACTTATCAAATTCATTCAAACGATTCATTTGAAACAAGCGAATTATGCTTGATTTCTTACACGTCCATTTGTTCAAGTGTCATATACAATTACTATTCATTCTGTGGACTTCTTAAATAATAGGTTCAGACAAAAGCAACTTTACATTTCTTGAGCACACAATAAAAACCCTTGTTTTGTTTGTTTGTTTGTTTTTAATTTATTTGTCTACCTTCGTAGAAATACAACAAACATGGAACAAAATTATCTTCCAGTTCTATGGTGGAAATACTAATTTGCAAAATAACAAACTAGCCAATAACTAAATATTTAATTTTTAATAAATGATAATACACCAAAAGCCTAAAGCCAAAAATGTCAGTGAAAAATGGCTAGAAACCGGGGAATCAATGATTGTAAGGTGTGCGGCAATTTCAGTCCAGATTCTTCAAAATGATATACTTTGTAAAATGAATGAGTGCAAACACTTTAAATTCACAAATTGGCCTGATAGTAGTGTATAAAATTTTAAAATTGTTAATACATGCATCACGTGTGTAGCTACAATACAAATATTTCAGTCATTTTTTTAAATATTTTGCAAATCATATAAATGCGAGGACTTTAAATTTCAATAATGGTTTGAAATTTAATACAATATGTATTATGTCAATATAAGTATTATGCAAATATCGGCGACAGATAATTATTTCAGTCCAAAGTCCCCTGGCCCATCCCCCATTGCACAATCCCACATTCTCCTATGCCAAATCCCACATTTATCCATCCCACATAGACCCATACCACATTGGTCCTTACCCAATAAAACGGGAAGTGTATTCAATACTTAAGTTTCCAATTTAACAGAAACAATATGAATTAAGTTATATTACTGTCGCTCGGAAGTACTTTCTTTCTGACGATGCTCAGATGAGTATTTACTCCTAAAATATTACAAGCGAACAAACGTTGATCAACAGGACAAAATTCAAATAGTCGAACGAATGTGAAAAGAAATGCACATTTTTATACTGCACAAACATTTGTATCAGAGATAATAGTAACATAGTTAAAAACAAGTGAAAGCTGCAAGAATAGCGGCAGTTTTGTCATTCTTTGTCAAACCTGAAATTTGTCATAGAAAAATAAGATGAGAAACATGAAAATGCGACGAGAATGACGAACACATTCAAATGCTACACTCTATACGTCACGATAGGCCACAAAGTTTTTTTCCCTGTGATTCCACTGTGAATTCAGTCTGTCAAATCTTAATCTGTTACAAAATGATAATCAGAAGTTTCCTAACAAATAACTGTTTTAATTTTTAGTCTTCAGTTGGTGCAATTGCTTAAACCCACCATACACCATAAATATCTACTGCTCTTCAGATTTAAATTGCGCAAGTTCATATCCAAACATTTCTTGCGAAGTCTTTTTAGAACTTAGATACATGAGTCTTTGTCTACTAATATACTTAAATTGATATTAGGTTAGTCAGCTATATGAAGTCTTAATCGAGTACATGTATATGTTTAACCTACATGTTTAAAAGGATTCCTTAAATGTTTCAACATAATGTAATGAAAAAAACATGAACAGTTATCAGAGGTTCCAAACGTTGATTTAAACGCGGGTTTGAAGCGAATCTATAGACGATCAGATGTTATATTATCACAATCCCTAATTGGGAATATAAACATGAGGAAGTTATTAGCATTACACGTTTACTCAAAACGTTTTGTTTACCGCGTTCCAAAGCATCATAGAGCACTAAACAATGTATATATTAGTCAGATACTTTATTTGCAAGTAATACACCTTAGGGTTTTTAACCTAATCCCATGAGGTTTTTTGTTGATTAGGAAGTAGAAGGTTTTGATTACAGATCACATTAATGAAATACTCTATTAATAATTTAATGATTTTCTACTTATACATTTTTAATTTCACCTCTGTATTTGAAACTATTGCGCATTTGTATTGAGATTAACACCCTTAAAATTTCAAACATCTGAAATTGTCAATCTTTCAGTGGTGTTTTTAAAGCACCGTAAAAGTTTCATTTGAATTTAGTTCCTTAATACCTCTCAAATGAGGCTGTGTTTGTGCTACCTGATTATATTGTAATATACTGGAAAAAATCAACAGTAATAAAAGCGGGAGATTTATAATGCTGTAGAAATTAAACGTTACAAAAAGCGGGAGATTTATAAAACCTGGTTTGACCCATCTTTTCCCTCGAAAATACTAGTACAAAGCTAGGACCGTTTTGAACTTTCCTTTTGACCTCGTTATTGCCATTTGACCCACGGACTTTTTTTTTACTTCTACTTTTACTTTTACTTTAACTGAGTATTCATCAGTTGCGTAATTTTATTACCCTTCGTCACGCTAATAACAGCAAAGAAACGACGCTGGAATTTTCAAACAACTAAACGTTGTTTTAATGAACATGGTATTCAAAAGAAATAGTGCAGAACAAAGGTTAAATGTTTGATTGTCATCCGTAAAAAATAGAAGTCTAACAACCCGATCAGTGGATAATTGCCTTTCACACAATGAGAAGTATTATTCCTTAATTTTTTGAAAAAAAGTAAATTTCATAACACTGGTGATTTTTATTGCATAACGTCTTAAAATATTTTAATTAAAGCTAAAGAAAAACAAAACAATGCGAAATACAAGTTTTAATATTATTTTGAACTTTGTGTGAAAATAAAACTCATACTATGAACAAACAGTTTTAGGGACATCACTATACAAAGCATGGAGAGCTTATATAAATGTGTTAATGAATGTAAAACACACAGTTCCTTTTTTTTCCGAAATCCCATCGCCTCACTCTCTGTGTAATGCTCCAAATCGTGTTCTGTTCCAAGATGATGAGTTGAATTTAGGTGAAATCCTCGTTACAATGGTTTGATGATCTGAAATGTCAACTTATAGGAAGTAAAGGTTTTTTTGTGACGTTCCTCCTGTGTCCATTCAAACGTTGGTACAAACTTGTTATCGCATGGCTATAAATCAAAAGACGTAGCTGTGAACGTGCTAACATCATCAGCCGAAATGATGCCCTCGACTATAAACCAAAGAAAAAGAACAAAAGGGTTCATTTTGTGCTGACTTACCATGCAGCCTTTGCAAAACTCTTCCAGTTACTTCATTCGAATTGGGAAGTCATTTAATAACATCCCGAGCTCTCCGAAATCTTTCGTGAGGCACATGTTCTGGAATTCCATAGACCTAGGAGTCCAAGAGATGCCCTGGTAAGGGCACAGATTTCATCGCAACCAAACAAAATACAAGGGGCCAATGTCAACCATGTACCCAAATACTGCATTCCCAAACATTTAAAAGCTACTGCACTGGAAAGGAATACGCCATTTTTGCGACGTGACTTGTAAAACTGAAAACACCATATACCTTCTCTTGTGTAGATGTAGTAGGCAGTACGCTGGCGTGACAGAACAACATTTCAGCAGGCGAATGCATGATCATCTCGGTGACTACAAATGTAAACCAGACCTCTCTCATTGTCGCCATCTGAGATCTACCGTACACATCCAGGAGGATCTCCATAACATTATTGTTACGATCATAGATCATAATAACAACTGGTCACAAAGTAAAGGAGTGTCTCTTGAAAGCTTTTGGATGAACAAATTACAAACAATTTCTCAGATGGAATTAACGAGAAAAATAAATCATTTTTAGGTCCTGATCTAAAACCGGTACATCACTTTGCTTTACATTAATACGCTGTACTACCATAATTTGACTTTTCTTAATTGTTTTCCACATTTGATTCATGTCTAGTTTTTGATAAAGGTACAGTTATCCACAGCGTAATTCAGTTTCAGAATCGATGTTTTGATCTCGAACTTCGTTATCTTTATGCTTAAGAAGGATATCGGTTATCCAAAATATTCAATGTTAATTTTACCATCATTTGTTGACGTTGAAGATATTTAGACTATATATATTCTTTACGTTTACATATCTTCCCTGTATCAGTTTCATCCGATGGAGCAGTGTAGCGAATAGCGTAGTCACATTCTGAGATGTTTGTATAATATTGATTTGTTGTGACATGCATCATTAATTTGATCCTTTATCCTAAATAATAACATCGAAATGAACTGCCCCGTACTTCCATACATCGTGTACTAAGTTACAGCCCTAGATGAATCCTACGAGGAGGAATGATCAATCACATTTGATACAAGGAGGAAAATTTAGGCAAAAAGGGGTATACAAACTTCCGAACAATGTTAGACAACTGTCAAATATTTGGTCTTTCCCTCCGTATGACTCTTACCGCTGTGACATTTATGGTGACAACGCCTGCATTAAATTTAAGGTCCTCGACGACTCGGAGTCTATATAAAAATTTCTAGATTTCAATTATCATTAACGAACACAGAGTCCAAAAACCTTACAATCTTACGCCATTTCTATACATTTCCAGTCAAAGATCAAGTAACTCGAAAAATTTATCGTTACACATTTTTTCGTTCGTACAAATCGTACAAAACTCAAGGGGGGAGAAAAAGTCGACCCCATCGATATCCTCCCTTTGGTTTGACATTAGAGCATCTTCATGCAGTGCCAGAACAGTCGCAAAACTTTCATAAGAAAAGTCAATGATATATATACAATGATAGTATTAAAACATTTAAATTACTCAAACCCGCTGACAAAAACAAAGCTGTACTAGTCACAAATAAAACATAAAACGGAAATCAAAAGAATGTTATCCAGGAACCATGTCTTTTCTTACAAAAAAGACCAACAAAATCCATTTTAGAGGGCAAATGTCGAACTTTCATTTGATTCACACCAGTCTTCATCGAAAACGCTCTCGCAAACCATGCTTGTTAAAATTATTAAACACTGATTAAGAAAAATATTATCATATTGTTTTCATTTTTTAAACTGTTCATCATAACTGAACCAAATGAATTGCGTATTTCATCGAGAAAAGTTGAAATTTCTTCCTCTTTTTGTCCAATTAGAAATGAAGGTCAAAATAACAAACAGATTTCAATGTGGCCATAGCTGCCTAAATCTTCAGTCTTTTTGCTTAAGTGAGTTGAAAAGCTTAAATGTGAGAAATTGTACAAATGGATTTTTATAAAAATGTTTCCGTATTGCATATGCATATTCATCATAAATAATGTATTTTAGTTGTTGGATTGGGAACTTTTTTTACAAAGTAAGATAATATTAGAATACTCGTTTATCGATATTTTCACTGAAATGAAGCGTTCATTTCCTCATTAAGTATAATTATAGACATTTTTAGATAAATTACTTTATATTTAGATTTGTAAAGAAGTTGAAAGTAAAAATATTAATTGTAACTGACTAAATAAAGTGCATACTGAAAAGTATATTATCAACCAAATGCCTTAATGTAATATTATTCGATTTTATTTGCTGGAATGTACCTTAACATACTCGTGATATTTATTTCTTATTTCTTACCTGTGTTGACTAAGTCTTCCGATGTAGACCTTGCAAAGCAACTAAATAACACACACGCCACAATTATATTTTCTAGTGTCGTCATTTCTATTTAGGCAAAGCAAGAACACTTCACATTTAACATCAACATAAACGTCTTAGTTGGAGAAAATAGAAGTGATTTTATTTTCAAACACAATACAATGAAAAAAAATGATTCATAACGGAAGATGACTCTTCTTGATAACATCAGATACTTGTTTGTAATCAGATTATTTGTTTCCAATAACTTCGACTCAGGGAATCCTTGTTCTCGTGATAAAATTATTATATAACTGTGACCCTGTACGCCGGACGTGGTGGTAAGCATCATTACATAGCTATGTTTTGTTTGTTTTATGCTTTCCCTTTTGATTTGCGAGGCAAGTTATATATTGATGAACATGGGAACGAAAACAGAAATATCTTTATATTGTATGTTTTATTCCGTAATATGTATGTATATACTTTTTTATATTGTTTTGTCTTTTACGGAGAAGTTTAAATATACAGATTATACGTAAAAGAAAGTGAATATAATATAATATTTACATGACAATAAGTATTAATCCAAGATTTATATTAATTGTCAGTTCATTTAATTTTGTTTTAACTTCCTAACTTGAGAATATCTAGATATTAGCTAATCAAGTAGAAAAAAATTGAATACAAACTATGAACAAATAAATTATTTCAACGGAGTCTCTATCTGATATGTTCCTAGGTAGTTACTATAGAAAATCGGATTTGTGTCTATAGTTCTTGACCACGAACACCATCAGTATAGTCGCATGAATTAGTTGTGTGGATGCACGGGTCAGAGATAAATTTCCCAAATTTGACACAGAGTAAATGGTTCTGTTTGTATGAGGCAGCGTATTGAAATAACATAATGAACTTGTAAATGAAGCTATGATGAACCTGAACAACATTTAATCTGCATGTGGTTTACACGAAGGACAAGTTGAAATCGGATTAAATGTGCATTCGAAAATTTAGATCTCTCAATTTCGAACACGCCATTTTAACTATGTTTTGCTACACCTTATTCGACGTAAATTTACCTTGGTCTATGAGAGTGTCGATATATTCATTCATGTTGTATCAATTTTTAAATCAATCAGTCGATAGCCGAAATTAAGTTTACGATATAACTCTGAAGAAAGATTAACTACTGTTGACTCCATACTTTTTCATAAAGTCATGAAGGGTTCATAATTGGATATAAACAAAATGTTAAATCAACATCATTCAATGTTTTTACATAAATTTAGCAATATTTAATATAGATTGTAAAATTTTATTCAAAGTCTTAAATCTAGAGTTCTTACAGGTAAAGCGTAATTTCCTTACTTTTACGTTGGTTGTTATTTTTCAGACAGTATAATCTAATTAATCTGACCCCGTTTTGACTTGTGGTTCAGACATATGTTTGATTTATCAAGTTTCAAAATAATTGTTGGTCTTTAAAATGTGTCTAGCAGGGTTTAGGATTATTCAGGGCTCATTTTAAGCTCTGTTCTCATAGACAAATTGGCCAAATTTGCACATGTACTTTATTTGCATATGTGTTATTGTACACACAGATACAAATTCGTCCATGTTAACGCATCTACCTATATCAGTAAATTTGCATCATATGCAAATTTGCAAGCTAAAGTTACATGCACAAATATTCCATATGCGTGTAAAATCCAAATTGTGAAGCGATTACATGAGTTTTTGTTGGGTGTTATTTTAAACATTTTTAATCAAGCAGTCAAGCAATATTGGGTCTTCTGTTGAACCATTCTCACAATGAATAGCCTTAAAAGACGACAGAAATTGACGTGGGTATTTGATAGTTAATATGTTTGATGCTAGAAACATTCACTGAACGACAGTTGTTTTAGTTCCAACTTCTTCTGACCCTGCACATTTTACATAATTTAACTAGTATTGAACATACTAATAATATATAATATATTAATAAATAATATTACTAAAGCTGATAGTTTACCGCATCCTTATGATGCGTACCATGGTGGCGCAGCTATTTTATACAAGCGTTCACTTCAGTTTTCTATAAATGAAATGCATAATTTAGATTCAGAAAGAATAGTAGATATAGAGTTGAAAGGTCAATCATTTGGTTCTATCTTTATATTCTGCGTTTACTTACCATCTAACGAAAACATAGACCAATATAAAGACATATGTATATTTTTATTTGTATAGTATAAATATATCTATAACCATTCAGATTATCAACACATGTTCTTAACTTTCATTACATTGTAAAATACATTACATAAGTGTGTCTTTTGAATGGAAATTGACACGTTTAAAAGACAGTGTTGTATTACAGGGTGTTCAAATGGGGGTTATCGGTCAAAGGTAAGGCGGAAGTAAAACATGTGTTGACCATAACTCTACTTATGACAAATTTTCTTATATTTGTAAACCCCATTTTACCTTTTTCCATTCTCACTTGCTGATGAAAAATAAATTGACAAAAGCAGTTGATAGGAAAAAAAAGCAATAAAACCCTCTAAAAATTAGGAGCCTAACAAAGACTCCAAGATTTGCTCTATCACATCAAAAAATCCCTACTATCAGGTGTTTGTGTTGTGTTTGATATCATATAAGGCACCATAAATTCACTGCAAAAGTAGTTTATGATCCTAGATGACGTAAAACTGCAAAAAAGCGTAATCAATTTTAAAGATATCAGTTTATTCAACTTAGTCCTCTCACAGGTTATACCTGCCTCATAGTGATTTTGGTGATTATGACGATGATGATGATGAGAATGATAATGGCAAAAGCGTGTAATCGATATTCCAATGAACAACGATTTCAAAAATAATTCGCTCACGCTCATCGCTTGAGACCGTCTAAATATCAACCAATGGAATTTATGTTTTCTATATAAAGACTATAAAGCAATACTCTCACAATAAGCATATGTCTCTAGTCAATTTGATAACATTGCAACGCTTAAAAAATCAATAACAACATAGTCGACAAATGCAGACATGTAATAACTAAAATTCTAAAATAACTAAAATTCTCAAGAATGCATTTATTGTTTCAACACTCAATCAATAAATGACAAACAACACTTGCATCATGTGATATATTCTATATTTGTTTTCCGACCAATTTTAGAAGTGTGTACACTTATAAACTAAGTATTTTCGAGCCAGTTTCCTTAACGAACAATTGACCACCAAACAAAGTTTAAAGCAATACAAATTCAACATAATACTAAATTATTCAGGGATGTCTAATTACAATATATATATTTGCAAAAGTGCCAATTTAATATATTGTATGCCCGAACTGCGAAGAGATATATATCGGCCAGACCGGAAATGCATTATCAGAACGAATGAGGGTACACCGTCAACAAATCAGAGATTCCGCATATAGACAAATACCGCTAAGTGCACACACTGAAACTTGTGGCGGTGGAATTTTTTTTATTTTTCCATTTTATAAAGTTAAATCTCCGATAGACACTTTAAGGGAGTTGAAAGAACGAAAGTTTATTGAAAAAATTAAACCTATCTTAAAAGGACGTTAAATTCAATTTTTATTATAAGTATTAGCTTACACTTTCAGTTTCGTTTTAACTCTATTTATAACGTTGAATCTATTTATAACGTTACTAAGTCGTTCTATATCTGTAACGTCACTGAAACGTAACTTAGATACCATTGTAGTTTTTCACCTGAAGATCGTCTATGAAGACGTGAAAGTAATAGTGAATTATAAATATGGAACTGCTGGTTGTGTTGTAACTTTATTTGACAAATATATATATATATATAAAGTCTAAAGGATTGTACAACAATACCGATAAAGATGTTAACACACTATAATAAAGTATATAATGGGCAACATTTTCAGTCAAGACACTCAGTTTATTTAAGGCACTGAAGAAGGTCATTTGTTGACTGAAAATTTTGCCCATTATATACTTTATTATAGTGTGTTAACATCTTTATCGGTATCGTTGTACAATCATTTAGACTTATATAATTATTTTTGTTTGTGCTGCATCGTCATGACTGGACGATCTGATACCCATTAAGTTTGCTGGTTGGCAGATTCCTTTAGACTTTATATAAATATATATATTCTAACATCGTTGGGAATTTTTCAGACCTATATATAGATTTAAATGTTCTGTATACATTTGTATTCCGATATAACATTTAAAAGGTAGGAAGCCTGGTTTATATACCTGTCAGTCTGTTGAATTTGAAAACAAACACTTTCCTTTACATTAAATTTTCATGTTCAGCAAATATTCAAGAATTGGCAATGATAAAAATTTTGTCTATTGAAAAAAAATATAAATTTTCCATGTGTATATCGTTTATTATTATTATAAGTTGATTTTAAAACATATTTTTATCTTTAAACATGAGAGAAGTAGCTCTGAATTTAATTGAATAAGGTCGTGTCAATATTTTTTTATCAATTGAGATACAACAAAATTATTATAATTAATCAGATTACAGTATTTATCTCAAATTAATTTATAACGATATATATGATAGACGAATATATATTATTTTGGGGATAAACTTGTTAAACTCTTTTGTCAAAAATAATAATTTATCGCACTTGATTTCTATGAAATGTGCAAAGCTGTGTCTTTAAGTACCTATCGATTTTTGGGTCAAAAGGTCAGTAATAGAAGCTTAATAATTTTAATGTTTATTATGTATTTTAGAGTTGAATTACTACAATAAAAAGGCTTTCTATTTGTGATATGAACATAATGGTTCGACCAATCTTCGCATCGTGTAAGTATTTTCCAGAATCTACATTTAAGGAGGTAGACATAGGGTAAGTGACATTACTCTTGAAATCAGTGATATATTGTATCATATCCAATTTCAACAAAGCCTATCAAGCTTCCATTTGAAACAGAAAGAAAGAATAATCAAGGGAACCAAGGTTATAGTGGTAATGAAAGTAATGTAATCCAGGGACAAAGACCAGACGTGGAAAACAGACATACACAACAAAGAACATAAAGTAACTAAAATCATACATACAAAGTAACAAAAGTAAATGAGCAACTCGGACTCCATTAAAAATGTGAGCATGGACCAGGTGCACCGGTAGGTTAAGCGTCCTCTGCTTTTCTAGAAACACCCGCCGAGTTGCTCATAAAACGTCAAGTCCAGGGTAGACAAACGAGGAAAGGAAAACTATGACCTGTTGAATAAATCAGTTGTTATGGTGCAGATGGATACACCATAACGATCAACGAGTTCATGATGACGACCATAAAACTTCTGTAGCGATGACTTCAATCTTGTAGCAACATAACCCTGTTCCAGAAGCCTATTTGTTAGAGTTCTAGCGCGTCTGCGTAGTTTCGGCAAGCTCTGGCATAACGTATGGGTTGTGATATGAACACTCCATACGCAGGGGCCGACGGGATGTTGCCACAGATGAAAGGAAAGTATACAATTTTGAATGATAAGGCATCACGTTTGTCGTAAAATTTTGTCAAAAGTTTTTCTCTACCATCGATTTCTAAGTATAGGTCAAGATATGAGGTTGACTTCACAGTGTCTGTAGTATCCTTTATCTCAAGTTCTTTTGGGTAGATGCGATGTATCAAATCCCCGAAATTAGGATTGTTTAAAGATAATACGTCATCTATATAGCAAAAACTGAGATTGAAGGATCTAGCCAAACGATATTCTTTCTTTCTGATCAGATCTGCTATAAAGTCAGCCTCATAAGAATGAAGAAATAGGTCAGCAAGTAAAGGAGCACAATTTGTTCCCATTGGAATGCTGACCGTTTGTTGACAAACACGTCCCCCACACTGGACAAATATTTTGTCCATTAAAAATTCCAGCATTTTGTAAACATGTTCCTCTGTATATTTAGAAGATGATTTGGAATTATTTCTTACAAAGTCTGAGGAATCTCTACCAAGAACCATATATTTGTATCTAGGTGTACCATCTTTTTTTGGAAAAACAACGATGTATAATGTTTTTATGTCGGGATTTTAACTGAGTATGGGGAACAGAAGTATACAGTGTTGAGCAATCATAGGTTTTATTGTTATTATATTCAGATAATAGTCTTGAACTGAATGTATCCAAAATATCTTTCGAATTTTTCAGGATCTACATTGAATTAATACCACTACGGGAGTAACAAGTGTTGTGGTAGGACTGCAGACCCTCTTTGACAGTTGTGAGTATAGAAGTTAAAAGTTTTGAAAGGGGTTTGGTGGTACATTTTGCAGATCCAGCTATGAAACATTGTTTGTATGGATTCTTGTGGAGTTTAGGAATCCAGTACATAGATGGTAAATGACAATCATCGTCCTTGGTAGAGAGACCAAAAGAGGATAGCACAGATTTATGGTTTTCCACAATCTCTTCTTTGGAGAGAGTGGTAGCAGTATAGGTCTTAAAATTGCTAATATTTTCTACGTCTACCTCTTATAATAAACATTTAATATAAAACGTTTTGCAGACAAAAACAATGTTGTTTTGGGTTTTGTCTGCTGGTACGACAACATATTTGTCATGTATAGTAGACAATGTTTTTGCTACATCAGGGTCTTTGAAAACTGATGTAGCCTAGGCACTCATTGACCTACGCAGTCCAAATTAGTCCAAGTTACTTTGATGCTTACATGAAATTGATGTAAAATGCTGAATACAAACGTTCCAATGATTTGTAAGAGTTGTGTCCCATTACCCTGGGTCTACTACATTCATTGATATAAAAAGAAATGACAAAAAAATCAAAATGTTACGAAATTTGGAATACGTTTATCTTAGTGTAGAAAATAAAAATGCAGCATGTATGACGATTTATTTAAAGATCAATGGCTTTGAATTTAAAAAGAACAAAACATTCGTTTTGAATCACGTCATTGTTAAATTGTAGAAAATATTAGAGTTCATGAAAAGAAAGTACTATGGAAAAAAAATTGATGATAGTATAAAGCATAAATAAGTAGTCGTATCTAACAAAAACATACTACAAATGCTTATGAGTTTTATTGTTTTATCTTGCAGCAAAAGGTATTTATTGTTACTGTTATATCTGACATACCGTATATCGGATTATTTCTACGGGTTTAGAATTCGCATTTTTGTTGAAGAAAGGTTAACAAAAATGTTGGCCTGGCAAATGCTATGCGAGTAGTGAGTAATAATTATATTTTTCAGCATTTTTGTTTGCGTCTTCAGATTAACAGATAGGAAATGTAAAGTTACTGAAATACGATATATTTAATAAGCGGCTCACTACTATCTATAGATTTATGGTTTAAGTGTCCGTCTCT
Organism: Perna viridis; assembly: GCA_037379345.1. NCBI lineage: Eukaryota > Metazoa > Mollusca > Bivalvia > Mytilida > Mytilidae > Perna > Perna viridis. The sequence continues at coordinate 21,758,695 of CM074518.1, read as the reverse complement.
GAACGAATCAGACAGAGAATGAAACTTGGTCAATAAAAACACCATATTGAAAGGTTTACTTGCACAATCAGAATCAAGGACAAATACAAGACTTTTCATAATTTCATTAAAATGCACTGAAAATTAACATTTAAAGGACAAATGACTCTGTCAAAAAAATTTTTTGTTTAATTCTATTGGAAATGTATGAGAAAATTTAATCCAGCAGAGATAAAATAATGGTATTTTAAATAAAGCAATGTTGAATTAAATTATAATGTCAGATCGGTTGGTTTTGACATGCATGGTTCTGATTTTCACCATTTTGCCTGATTTTTACAAAACATTCACTAAACAGTTTGTTGTTATATGTGTTCTTCTCTATATCATGTCTTCCTTATATTATTTTGATAAAGATATATGATAAATCGATTCCTTTTAGTTCTGTTACTGGTGCTTGGCAATGCCATATACATATTTGTTTATATAAAACACTACCTTATATTTTATTATTATCTCAGAGTGAAATATATTTTAATAGTTTCTAAATGGAGAAAGACATTTCTTCCCTCACGTGCTCATTCTTCATTTACCGAATTTACGCTATTGATATTTATGTAGCAAAGAGGTACTTTATGGGTTAAATATCACATACTAATGTTTAAACATTTTGTGGAGTATGTTTCACAAAATTTGAATTAAAACAATGTGATAAAGTGCTTTTTTTATCATTCTTCTATGGGCCAGCAAAAATATAACATAATTGTATCATTTTCTTTAAAAGGGGGATAAATCTAGTTTCCTTAGAGAGTCTTTCAAAACTCTCACCTGAAATATCTTTTACTAGAAGTGACCATGTCAAAATTTATATTTCGTATCAAATTTGTTCAAGCTACATTACGTCAGAAAACAATGTGCGTCCTTTTATTTAAATTAATTCAAAAGCAAAATTAGCAAACGAATCTGGGCGATGTGAATTGTTGAATTGGAAATGGGGATAGATTATGGGAGAATGCGGATTAGAGTATGGAATATGGGGTCTTTACATTTAAGGATTAGTAATAATGAATAAAAAATAACATAAATTTTCCTAGTGCATATTGTTTATTGCGCAAAGTGCAATAAACAATATGCACATGTAATATTTATGTTATTTTTTCAATAAACAAATTTTTAGCATAGCCAATTTTTATAAATTAATTTTAAAACATATATTTATCTTTAGACATGAGAAAAGTAGCTCTGAATTTAACTGAATAGGGGCGTGTCAATATTTTATTATCAATTGAGATATAACAATATTATATTAACCAATCAAATTACAGTATTTATCTCAAATCAATTTATAATCGATTATAATCATTTAAACCCACATTGTTCATGTATATATCCTAATTTCTTATTGTTAACTTAAGTGTTTCTTACATGTAAGTTTAGAATTTTCAAATGTTCTTTTAGATGAATTAAATGTTAAATAAAAACCTCATCTTAATTGTATAAATGAAATAACAATACACAAAAAATAGCGACTGTCTATTTTGTTAATGGAATACAAATTCGACTAGATATAGTAAACCTAAAAGGTGTACACGATGTTTGTTCGATTTTATTTGTAAAGTTTAAAAAAAATAATATGCTTTACTTATACCCCGCTTGTAAATTAAGAGATATAGCGATCATGCTGTCCGTCCATCCATCTGTTCAGTTATTCTTTTAAATATAGAATTTAATAGAATCGATAAAATTTCACAGTCTTTATAAAAACAAGGCAATTGTGCACGTCTTTTTCATCTGAATGACTTTCATTTTTATATGCAAAAAAAAAATCGTCATTAGTCGACAGTTGGTCTTCTTAAGCAGATACTATTTTCAAATCACTAAATGGAATTTACAATGAATGTTTTGTCAGTTCTTCTTCACCGTCATTTTTATTGGATTACAAAGTTATATGTTACGCCTGTTACAATCATTCAATGTATATCATTTGTATACAACCCTGATCCAACGCTGGTTGAGAAACCGAATTTCACCATTCCAGCAAGTTGAACAAACTACAACTACCGATTTTACGGAACGTACATTCCTTGTCCTGTTGGATCCCCACCTGCAGAAAGTGGCCAAACGTGTTAAAGATAAAATTTCGGAGTACGTTTAAATGATTGATTGATATCGGAAACAAATGGGTAGAGTCAGGCAAAGATACATAGGAAATTTTTCAAAATAAAAATGATCAATTTTAATACTTTTTTGTGAAATATTTAACAACTTCTGTTATTGTCAGCACCAGCCACATTCCCAGTTTCGTCTTCAAGAATTTTTGACCAAAAATATTTCTTTGTAGTAAATAGCTTAATATCACAAATAACAATGGACCTGAGTCAGACAATAGTTCTTTACAGGCATTTTAATGCAACTTCTATTTCGTATTCATCCAGCTTTCATATCTGAGACTGTACAAAAAGTTGATAATTTTGGTGGCATTTAAAGTGTCTCTAATATCTCGATTCCTACTAGAACTGGACATATACCATACAATATGAGTTAGCTGACCTATTGAATAAATTAAATCAGATGATTGTCCCTTTTTTACAGGCATAATATATATACAACATAAGCAGGAATTGGTATCTTGCACAAAGGACACAATGCTTAATACTATTCAACCTCACAGCAGACGAACAAATATTTAGCAAGAGTTCTTGCTCATTGTTTCGTTGTGTACTGGTAATGCTAATAAACTGAATGCAGTTAAATAAGCAAAATACTTTTCGCTATATGTAAACTAATGATATATTAAAATGTCCTCCACTTGTCTTGAACATAAAATTTTACAAGGGTCACATACGCTTATTCCTATGTGTTATATACTATAAGAGAGGTTTATACGAATCGTCCGTTTGACATGTTTATTCTTCCTGTAATTAAGCACATATGAAAACATTGAACATACATACTTTTGTGTGTAAAGACATTTTCTGTTATAAAAATTCTCGAAAGTATTTACCAGCAGTAGTCAGAATTGTTGTAAATTACTAAGTTCATTTGCCCTTACACACTGAGGCGTTATTCCGTGTATTACACTTGCTAAAACTTCTCGGTACAGGATTTGGCTTCTTATTTTGGCAATTCTATACAATGTATTTTTAACTACATCTTTCGTTTTGGTTCAAATGCTGCAATGTTACTATCTTAAAAATATGAACAACATATCGAAATCAAGTAGTATATTGAATTTTCTACCAACCACTCAGACGACCCAATTGCCGCTGGGACAAACGTCCTCGAGGGTATTGACCAGTCTAATAGTCAGAATAGTCATAACTTTATATCATCATTAAATTACATATAGTTCTACCGAATTCAAAACTATTTAACCACCGAGGCTTGATTTCTTAATTAGAACCCTGACGAATTTGGTGCTGGCTTTGTAGTTTTGTACCGATGTTTTCAGTTTAAGGTCGTTCGTGTATTCTATTTCATGTTGAATTAAGATCTTCCTATATATTTGATTATAATGTTGCCGATGATATCCCGATGATATGCAACTACTTGATACACGTGTACAGCGTACCGAAGTATATATTATCGATAAAAGGGCTTTTTTCAAATGGTTTTTAATTGTAATCAATGTAAGAAACAGGATTAGCTGATATAGTTAATGTTTAATTGTCCACCATTCATAATTTTCCAGTCCTGATTCCAAAGACGACCCACAATACACAAAAAAACTGACAAGAGAATTTTCACTGTTCAAATTTGTACTTTCATATTTATTTTAAAGTTATATTTCATATAAAGTTTTTTTTTTTAAATATCTGATTTTTTCTAGACGGATGATCATTCTGATACGTTATGTAATTATTGCATATTTTCCTCAGTATCCTTCATTGCTTAAGCACTATGCTTTGTGTTGTTTTCTCCTTGATATCACATGATGAGGATACTGTTACATCACCTGGTTAGTTATTCAAGGTTTTTAACAATTGAACAGATTTTTATCAAATTATTTGGTTGTTCTGAGCGGAGCTTAACTTCCTACTGCAAAAAAAGAGTTCTTAAAGAATAATTTTAATTGAGGTATGTTTTTCATGTAAGCTTAATCAGATTTGACTTGTTAATAGTGTTTAACATGTTGTAAGCGAATTTCTGGACGGAAGATTAAAAAGAGTAATCAGGGGAACCAAAGTTATAGCGGTAATCAAAATAATGTAATCCAGGGACAAAGACCAGACATGGAAAACAGACATACACAACAAAGAACATAAAGTAACTAAAATCATACATACAATGTATAAAAAGCAAATGAGGAACTCGGACTCCACTAAAAACTGGGATCATGGACCAGGTGCACCGGTAGAGTAAGCGTCCTCTGCTTTTCTAGAAACAACCGCGTAGTTGCTCATAAAAAGTCAAGTCCAGGATAGACAAACGAGGAAAGGAAAACTATGACCTCTTGAATATATCAGTTTCCATGGTGCAGATGGATACACCATAACGATCAATGAGTTCACGACGACAATTATAAAACTTCTGTAGTGATGACTTCAATCTTGTAGCAACATAACCATGTTCTGGAAGCCTACTTGTTAGAGTTCTAGCGCGATACAAAACGTCTGCGTAGTTTCGGCAAGCTCTGGCATAACGTATGAGTTGTGATATGAATAATCCATACGCAGGTGCTGAAGGGATGTCGACATCAGGCAGATGAAATTCTGAAGGAAAACCCATCACGTTTGTCGTAAAGTTTAGTCATTAGTTTTCCTTTACCATCGATTTCTAAGTGTAGGTCAAGATATGAGGCTGACTTCACAGTGGTGTCTGTAGTATCCTTTATCTCAAGTTCTTTTGGGTAGATGCGATATATCAAATCCCCGAAATTAGGATTGTTTAAAGCTAATACGTCATCTATATAGCGGAAACTGAGATTGAAGGATCTAGCCAGATATTCTTTCTTTCTGATCATATCAGCTATAAAGTTAACCTCATAAGAGTGAAAGAATAGGTCAGCAAGTAAAGGAGCACAATTTGTTCCCATTGGGATGCCGACCGTTGAAAAACACGCCCCCTACACACGGACAAATATGTTGTCGATTAAAATTTCCAGCATTTTGTAAACATATTCCTCTGCATATTTGGAAGAGGATTTGGAATTATTTCTCACAAAGTATGAGGAATCTCTACCAAGAACTATATATTTGTATCTAGGTGTACCATCTTTTTTGGAAAAAAAACACCGATGTATAATGTTTTTAAGTCGGGATTTTAACTGAGTATGGGGAATAGAAGTATACAGTGTTGAGCAATCATAGGTTTTAATGCTATTATATTCAGATAATAGTCTTGAACTGATTGACTCTAATACCACTACGGGAGTAACAAGTGTTGTGGTAGGACTGCAGATCCTCTTTGACAGTTGTGAGTATAGAAATTAAAAGTTTTGAAAGAAATTTGGTGGTACATTTTGCAGATCCAGCTATGAAACGTTGTTTGTATGGATTCTTGTGGAGTTTAGGAATCCAGTACATAGACGGTAAATGACAATCATCGTCCTTGGTAGAGAGACCAAAAGAGGATAGCACAGATTTATGGTTTTCCACAATCTCTTCTTTGGAGAGAGTGGTAGCAGTAAAGGTCTTTTCACTGCTAATATTTTCTACGTCTACCTCTGATAATAAACATTGGATGAACAACGTTTTGCAGACAAAACAATGTTGTTTTGGGCTTTGTCTGCTGGTACGACAACATATTTGTCATGTATAGTAGACAATGTTTTTGCTACATCGGGGTCTTCGAAAACTGATGTAGCCTAGGCACTCATTGACCTATTTAAAACATTTCATTCGTTTCAAAATTAAAGACCTCACGACCTGGCCTTTAACCACTCTGACAGAGAATCAATGTCTTCCTGTTCTCGTTTTATCCCTTTTTTGCATAATGCTCGACGGCATCCATAAGAACTTTAAAGTTATAATTCCAATTTATATAGCGTGGTTCACGGTACTTTGGACCTTTAGAAAGGATATTACGCAGGAGATTCGTTTTCGATAATGGTTAAATATCCCGTAACGACGTGACTACAAGGATCATATTTGAATGGAGAGGTTTTGCAAGAACAGTCAGGTGGTTTAGCCGTGAAGTCCTCAATCTCGAGGTTCTGCAATAGCCTTTTATTATTGAAAATTTTGGATGCAATGGGTGAAGTACATAAATATGAAATAATTGGTATGGACTTGACTTTGAAATATGGGGGAATTTTGTTGGTAACGTTTTTGTTATGGAGGACGTTAGCCAAATTAATTGCATCTATACCTTTGTTGACAAACGGTAGTGGAAGAAATTATCGTTTTTCTTCATCTTGACTTTTCACACAAACTGGTTTAAAGAGTCCGTGGACACCAATATCCAAAATGAAGTTTGGTTCTAATGTGATGAAGTCCAAGAGGTTTTTGTATGAAAGGAAGGAGACCATTTATGGCGACTTCATGTAACTTAGGTGACGTATAGTGGCAATGGCCATGATTCCTTTCCCGTTTTGGATTTTTGTCAAATAAATTCATCACATTTATGCTATTGTTATATTGGCTTGAAAGGTTTCCTATACTTTTGATGTTGTCATTGCATCCGTAAGGTATTGCAGTACCTAGTCTGCGTATCCAGTACTCCTTTCCTTCCCTACGATAGTTTTTATTTAGAACAGGACTGTTCGTAGGATGGTAAATTTGACAACTTTTAAAGAGAATAATGCTTTTAATATTTATACAAACACTCGATCGTATTTTCACGTTGATTTGGTCAGGATTTTTACTTTATTAATTTAAGGCAGATGGTGGCAAATGAAGAGAACTTTTTATGGTCTTCTGTCACCCGAATATTTCCCATTAGAGTTTTGGATAGACACAGACTGAAACCTGAAATACGACATTCCTTCTCAACAGCCCTCTCTCACGGACATTGCTACAGTTTCAATGGGAGGCGGGAATGTGAGAGAAATTGTGGGCACTACCATGTCTGTGCAATCTGAGCTGGGAACCACTCTAAATACAAATGTCCAACAAAAAAGGTACAAAATCCACCAGCATCGTAACAGGGATTTAGGGAAGAACACCTATGAACAATCAAAAACTTAATCAATGGCATATCACATGTTTACTAGCTCAGGAACTACCATATGCGCTTCCAGCAGAACCTTTGCCAGAGAATTTTTTGACAACATTACAACACTGACACATGCAACACTGTTCCACAGAACACTTATAGATGAGCATGGGATTATTTGTTTTTTGATAGAGTTTCAAAGTGAAATTTCGAAAAGACATGTCAGCTTCCTTATCCAATATATCCATTGTGTAGCATATTTGGTTCACAAGTCTTTTACAATTATCAATATTTCAAATTACCTTTCAGCAATTTGGGTATAGCCATAGGATTGTCTGATAGCACTCATACTTTCTTGGTTGACAAATTTCTGACCGGTACAACGAAGGATGAATGATCATTCTGATAGGTTATGTAATTATCTTAATTTCGTCTAGTGTGCCCCATTTTTGACACTGTGCTTTAATTTGCTTGGTCCTTGAGATCACATGATTCTTTGTTTAAGTAAATTGCTTAGTGTTTATGTTTGAATTGATTGATATAGTTCTTTCTATAGCATAATATTTGCTTATAAGATATGATTTTTGTTGAATATTTTGTCAGGTTATATATTGTTTTTTCCTAACAAAATTTTATTTGAAATTCTTAGTAACAGTTTCGCAATTATTTGTGTTTTTGTAAATCAGCCTAGGTCCTAGAATGGGGAGAATATATTTTACCATGTCGAAATTCATAATTATGGGAAGTTGATTCATCAACGTAAAAAATCTTACAGTACCAATGCATGTTATCCTGCAAAACAAAAGCCATCATGGCAAATCATTAACATATTATGGTTAATGCTACACAAATAAACACAACGATGCTCAGTCTATTACATTCTATTGACAGTTTTTTAATTACTTTTTATAACTAAAACCAAAAATTAAAATCCAATTGATGAAAACAATTAACGGACAGTTACACAATATTCTCTTATTCCATCAGTATTTTTTTTCCTTCTATAGAAACATCCGACCACAGTCTTGCTTTTTAATGAAAACCAAACTTTCCTGGAATTTGGAAATGTCCTGGAAATCAAAATGCCGGCATAGTACAATCACGACCGTCATCAATAGGCTGATCGTTGAGAGGGCAAGGGATATGATCTTTAGAATATTTCGGGCATCCTGCTGGCATAGTACACCATTTTGGTCGAATGACCTTGGCTGAGATTTTGTATATATATCCTTAAATAAAATGATCATATATTATAAATTTGACGAAGTGAATGTTTTGTTGATTTTATCAACTTTGCATTAAAATATCTTCTATTTTTGTTACAAAAATGATCTTATATTTTTTGCTACAAGATTGAAGTCATCACTACAAAAGTTTTATGGTCGTCATTATGAACTCGTGTATCGCTAAGGTGTATCCATCAGCACCATGAAAACTGATTTATTCAACAGGTCATAGTTTTCCTTTCCTCGTTTGTCTACCCCAGACTTGACTTTTTATGAGCAACTCGACGGGTGTTTCTAGAAAAGCAGAGGACGCTTACCCTACCGGTGCACCTGGTCCATGCTCCAAGTTTTTTAGTGGAGTCCTAGTTGCTCATTTACTTTTGTTACTTTGTATGTATGATTTTAGTTACTTTATGTTCTTTGTTGTGTATGTCTGTTTTCCATGTCTGGTCTTTGTCCTTGGATTACATTCTTTTGATTACTGCTACAATCTTGGCTCCCTTGATTACTTTTTCAAATGTTTTGGCTTTTAAATGGTGAATTGCAAATTACATTGCAACCTGACCTTGCATTATCAAATTCAAAAAGCATTGCATTAAGAAACATATCAATATATGATGTAACCTGTCTAAACCGATCTTCCTCTTTGTGATTTACATATGTTTTCATTTAGACAGGTTTTCAGATTATTCATAATTCAGTTTGAACAGGTTATAATGTATTAAGACATGGATCATCCGAATTGATAATCTTCATTTCAGCTCCAAAGAATATTGTCATTAACATATAAACGATAAGTCCGCGAACAAAAAATTAACATGTGGCTTTTCATATCACACTTGTTCTCAGAAGGTGAAAATTATATAAAATGTACTGTAGAATTCGAATTAAAGGATTAAGTTCAGTATAAAAACATTAAAATACGATAGAATCTGTTTGATGTTTAATGTGGATTACATCTCAAGATTGGGTTTGAATGAATAATTATACATTTCATCATTTAGACCTGTAGATGAAATGAAAAAAAAACCATGCCCTATCAACTAAGAAGTAAAGGTATTATGCTTTATTACCATGTTTGACAAATGCCTTAAAAGTGTTTTTAAAAACCTCTTGAAAAAGTTTGGACAGGGTTCCACCTATGCCCTGTTATTCCAACGGGGCTGAGAGGAATTAACCATTACGTTTGCCGATAAAGAACATACAGTAAAGTCAAATCATGGCTATACAACATTTTTTCACACCATTCAACTCAAGAGACCTTTTTACTTTGTAAAAAAATAACATTAAAATCAATGCAAGTATAAAAAATAGCGGGAAAATGACTGCCCAGAACAAACTTTTGTCACCAAAAATTAACTTAGAATACCATGTTTCCTAGAGAAACAAAACAATCATTGGAATCCGAGCAACTAGTGAAAATGTTCGCAAAATGGCAGTCATAGCTGCCAAAAAAACATTATAATACTGTCAGTCTGCAAAGAATAGCTTGTTTATCTCATTACTAGCGTTCATCTCCATTTTTTTCTATATTTGAGGAAAAATATCAAAAAAATTGACCCCTATTGTTAAAGACGACAGCTATGTTTTTGACTGATGAAAAATTCAAATTAATCAATTTGTGCAGAATACTCTAAGAAACAATTATGCTGAATTTTATCACATGTTTTAGAGAAATGAATTGGTTATAAACGACAAAAAAATCTGTTTTATGGGCCTACACTGAGCGACAAGCTATTTTGAACATTTGGCTTAGGTCCGTCTTCTAATGGTGAAAAATATATTTACAAATCATTTTTTTTTCTTACCTCAACGGATTTGAGCTATTTGCACAAAAAAATGTATTTTGACCCTCTTATGTACTATCTTAAATAACAGTGGCAATGTTTTTCGACGTTTCAAAAATATTAAACAATCTGTTTGTGCAGAATACAATAAGGAATAATCATACTAAGTTTCATTTGATTTTGAGTAGTTGTTTCAGAGATGATTTTTGAAGAGATGATATCAAAAATAGCCACAAAATGTCAAAAAGGGCAATAACTGAAATATGGGTCGACAGATGCTCACCAAATATTACCACAGATAGATCTGATCATGCTTAAAACTTTTACTGTTGTTAGGATGTGAATTAACTAATGGTTTTGAAGAAATATTAAAAAAAAAAACTGTTGTTTGAACCCTATGTTCTATTTTAATAACGGTGGTCATGTCTTTCGACGGATTACAACTTTGTACCTGAAAAAACAATTATGGTTAGTTTCATCCAAATCCATTCACTAGTTTCAAAAGAGAAGATGTTTGTAAAATTATTAACGACGACGACAAAGGACGCCAAATGATGGCAATAGCTCACACGATTTACGGCTAGTTGAGCTAATAACATGTAGCTTTGGGAGGGGTTGTATCACGTATAACATAATTTAAATGATTCTTATACAGATTAATGATAAAGTATTTATACAAACGTTTGATGAATGTATTTATATTACGTTTATACAAACCTTTTGCTGAAATTAGAAAATAGAATTCGTATCATTTCATGTACAAAGTGAAGTCGTCTCGATACCCTTCAAATTAAATAGTTAAACCAGTCTTAACCGAATTCCTACGGCACCTAAAAATTGGTTCCGTTTAGACAGGTGTTCCTATTTTAAAGAGATTTTTTCAAGTATGGTTCTTCGATAGGTTTTCGAATCATTAAATTTATGGGTTTAGAAAGGTTTTTGGATTATTCAGTGTTTGGTTTAAACAGGTTTCACTATTGTTTTTACAACAGTGAATTTGAAATTCATGTATTGAGTACAAACGATACATATATGTAAAATTAATATAAATGGTTGAAATTAAAAGATCTTGACGTACCGGGTTGATATTGTTTTAATCAGCATGTTACATAAAAATAAAATTCCAAATTTGAATAAACTTCACGTTGATGTTTGACCAGGTGGACGCTAAAATATGGATAACAATTAGGATTTCATATTTTTGCTGCTTTGGCAAAATCTTTTATACATGAAAAATTGAAAAAGTGATGCTTAAATCTTAACAATCTATTTACATCCTCCAAAGAGTGGTCCTTCCATGTCATTCATATCACATAGTTTGCAGAACATCTGGGAGTTATAATGTGGAACCTCTGAAATATGAAATAAACTTATCGCTAAACAAGTATGATACTTGATAGTGAACTTCGAACTTATGATTGCACTAGTGTGGCACTAGAATAAACATGGAAATACATATTGTTGATTTGTTTGTTATATGAACTGTTTATTTCATCTTGAAAGAGGAAATCATATCAACGTCTTGGATCTATGACACATTTTTTAATGTTTTGTAATTTTATGGGCATACAACTTAAGTAAGCAGGACTTAATGTTCAAATCTGGTTACAAGAGGTATAAAGTGATCAAGGCTACTGTCCTTCCCTTCGTTTCTATGAGTAATCACTTAATATGTTGACAACCGATTCATATAGGGAAAGCATATAGCGTCATTTTAATTCGGAATGTCCTGGATTATCCTTTGTAGAGCTTTCTTTTAGTTTTCAAAGTTGTTTCTAAGGTTAATCAAGGCATAATTTCTTGGTTTAATATATGACTCACATACACTCAGGTTAATCATTGACTTTCCAAGAGCTAGTAATTTCTTGTCATGAATAGATGAATTCAAATAATTTGGCACGTCGCGAAGTGTGCCTAACGAATACACGTACTTAAATTCGGCGATTTTCTGCAGTTTCAATTATATTTTTTCTTGCAAGTCAGTACAGGTATTGTTTGCCCCCTGATGATTGTCGATGAATAAGTAGAACTACATTATCTTATTCATACAACTATATCGAGGAAGAAAAATTTTTGCCTAGATAGAACTTATCAAATATTTCCTAAATGGGAACTATCGGTTTTACTGGATTTCCAAAACAAAGAATAAAATAAAATTATCAATTAATAGTATGCATAATGAGAAAGTGCATTTGTTTGAATGTTAGCTTTCAAGCCAAGAAAGACACCTCAAGCATTTCTATTGATACTGAACTGTATTGACATTTCGTGGTTTTTCTCTTTGCTTAAATGTCGTTTGCATGCATAAAAATTGATAATAGCGTCCCGGTTGATTCAGTGGTGTTATACCCATAATTTGCCCTGGAGAACAGATAATTTGAGAGGGTATCCTAACTAACAACATGTGCATAGATAAGAATTGAGAATATTTGCCTTTCAAGTGAACATATAAAAATATACTTCATTCTTAATCGTGATAAGTTTTCCGAGGACCAAAGTGTAACGACATTTAATATTTCTTCAAGTTTTTGAATTGAGAGGTAAGTTCATTAAGCTGGGTACATGTATATCATTGCGTAAACTTTTCCCTTGTTTCATAATTACACCAAAATGCCCTTTGATATTCTGCAATGGATAGCTATTGGATGGAAAACATTTCTAGTCTAGTGATAATGAATGTCATGTCTTTTTGGTGACGAAAAGGAGAGAAATTGAGACAAATGATTAGAAAACATGCAGGACTTTGTTTGCATCCAACGATTATCAAGCCAAATGAAATATGGAATAAATTTTCATTAAATATTCATTTCGACGGAAAAAAACTTGAACAAACCTCTGCTGTAGTAGACATACCAAACATCTGGTGAAACTAGTTCGGCTTTGAAACAGTAGTAGAGACCATAGTCCCTTAAAAAAGTACGATGTAGAAAATTACAAAATCTGTATTACTACATTTAAATATGTTTAACAGAATCGCTTCTGCACTATACAGTTTGTTCGGTAAAAACAATCGTTTGCATTAAATAAAGTTAAATATATTCTATAGTAGCAGTCTTTCTAAAACTTATACAGGGGGTGCACTTCAAAAACACACACTGAATTCACTTTTATTTCTTGTTCAGAAACAGTTACAGACCACATAACTAGAATTAGTTTTCATTTGGTTGATGTGCTTTTTGATTATAATTATATAGATTGGGTATGAAATTAGCATTTTGCAGCAGTTATCGTTCTTTGGTTTGATTTGGTTGATTTTAGTGGGAGATGAATGTATGATTTTCTCAAAAGTGCAGATCAAAATACATAAAGGACTATCGCTTTATAAAAATAAAGCACATATTGACCAAAAAACATCAATTGTTAGGTGGCTTTTTCTATACCAATAATCACCTCTTCTATAGGCAGTGTCTGAATTTTATATTAACTGGTACTTCAATTGACATGAAGTGATTCAATAGACTTGTTTTTCGTTTTTGTGAATATGATTTAGACAGCTTTAAATGTTCATATAATATTTCCCAGCACTTAATATTCCAACTGAGTTGATTGTTTTTTTTTATCATAAAGTTTGTACTTATGAATGGGAAGGACATATACAATTGACGCTCTTAGTCTAAGTAATTTTTTTAAGTAGCAGTGTTTGTAAGAATCATGCAAATTCTGTAATATGTGATACACTTCAAAAAAGGCTACACATTTTAATTTTTGTCATTAAGTTGCTTCATAGGTCTTTATGGTGAAATGCATAATTACTCATTGAAATCTATCTGTTCTTAGAAGATAATCCACATTGGAAATCGATCCGTTTCTTTATCATTCATTCTATTCAACACTGTGTTCATTAATGACATTTTATTGTTTGTACAGTTTAGTATATAATACACGAACACATTACACAAAGTAATGTATTTATTTATAAAAAAAAAACTAATATACAAGCACACGCCACTTTATGTAAACAAATGTAACACAACTCAGAAAGATCTTTTTTTGCATATTTGTTTTGAAAAAATGAAGCAGCATGATAAACTTTGTTAAAAACAAAACCATCTTAAATTAAATGAAGTTTTTTTTCGTATTGGCTTAATTACTGGTCCGAGGGTATCTATTTATATTGGACTGAGGCGTGGACCCATGAATCAGCCAATATGTAAAACCTTACAAAAGTATAGTTGGCCAAAATGACGTATTGGTCTGGTAAAAGCCATATTGGACGGCAAAATCTCGTATTGGCGCGATTTTGAATTGTAAAAGTAGATTTGCAATTTGATCAAATTTTCGAACATAATAATTGAATTGAAAGAATAGAATTAAATTTTTTGATGCAAATGAAGTAAAAGAAAGACAAAAAAGCATACCTATCAAAATCTTAGAAAAGCTATAGCCTCAGCTATAAAAATAAAAAGCTACTTTTATTGAAGCTGCCATGACTATAAAGGAACTTACTTTGTAACAAAAAACGATCCTCTTCTTTCTATGCATTCTGATGTGGTGAATTCTGGCGAAGGTCTAGACACATTATTATGTGTTCCAAATCCATTTTTATCTATAAACCACAAGTTATCCTTTTTTGCGCCAAAATACCATGGTGTGTTTCTCCACATACATGGCCAAAGGCATCCTCCTAAAACGTAAAAACACAATAAAAACGTTCGAGCAACTATGGACAATATCAATTTCAGATTAAGATGCACATGTGCATAGTTTGTTTTAATAGATACTGCTATTTTAAAACCATGTGAGAAGAGTTAGTATTACGACCGTCATTGAGGTGCATTTATAGTTCTTCTTTCCCTGTTTACGAGAAATTACAGCGAAGAGTAATCAAGGGAACCAAGATTATTGCGGTAATCAAACGAATGCAATTCAGGTACAAAGACCAGACATGGAAAACAGACATACACAAAAAGAACATAAAGTAATTAAAATCACACATACAAAGTGACAAAAGAAGAGCAACTCGGACTTCACTAAAAACTGGGAGTATGACCAGGTGCACCGGTAGGGTAAATACATCTTCTTTATTTTTTTTAAATTGCACTTATCTGACATTCTTTTATATAAAAAACGGAAATGATCGGACTTTTATCGGTGTAAATTAAAGAAACGAAAATTCCAAAATATTGCTTTTGAACAAATCACAATTAATTATATCTTCTTCGGAAATAATATTAAAAAGATACAAGTTTTTCATTTTACCATACTTAGTTTACAGTCTTAATTTTTCTATATATTATTTAAAAAGAAATATTCTTGTCTTACCTGGCCATGAGTGACATCCCACAATAAACACAAATAAAACCAACAAGCCGAGACACTTGATCATTTTATAGGCTGAAAAAGAATTATACGATTATATGATAATAAATTGGCATGGGCGAATGACAAAAATATGAAAACAGGTGTCAAAAGAACTCCGTGGTTAAATGAGTGCAAGTGCGAAACATGTTTCATGTATGAATTAAATCTCCAAGCATTCTTGGCAAAGTGATAATACTTTGCTTTTTCGTGTTAACCAATAAAAATATCAATTATATTTGTTGTAAATTTCGAAACAAGTGTTTCAAGAAGTAACCTATCACAAACATCATAAGAATCAAATATGTAGGCTTATCCAAAACTTAGTTGTATACAAGAAGTACTCAAAACCAAATTAATTATATCCTTTATTATTTCGACTTTCCGAATAATTCTTCAGGATTTTTATATACATTTTGCATTTTTTGCATGGCAGAATGTAATTCAAAAATATCCCTTACGTCGAGTATTCTCCAACAATTTGCACAAGGCTTTAAACTTATAATATTATGATATTTTTTGTGTTTTAGAATGGGCATTTAATTTCTGATCTTTTGAGAATATAAATGTCGAAAATGAACATGGTTGAAATAATGATAAATTACCATCATAAACAGTGAAACAAAAGATAATTGTAACTTTTGAATCGTTATTATTATTATTATTACTATTTCTTTATATATAAATGTCGCAGGACGGCCTACCTGCATTGTAATAGGTAGTGAGATTTGAATACTAAGCCAGTAAATTGACTTGGCTAAAGGATTAATTCTTTAGCCGATTCGTTTTGTCGCTGGCTTGTCACTGAGCGATCTAGGGCTAGATCCTCAGTGGCGGAGTATAATTTTGTGAGTCAAATATGCTCTTCCGTTACATATATATATATATATATATATATTTATTTATAGTATAACTATATAAATTATATATTAAACTGAAAATAAAGCGAAAAAAACAAAACACAAAGAACTTAAGCCAGAGCAATATAAATAAAAACGGCAGTGACAGTAGGTATTAGAAAGGGTAAGCACGACGCCGCCGACAGAACCCGTCACTTTGCAAGTGAATATCATCCCGTAATAGCCTAACAACAATAAAGCAGCTTCTTCCCGCCAATCAAAAAGGGTACCCATCAAAATATTTCGAACTGCATGCAATTAAACAAAGAATCATGATGGAAAAAGTAAACAGCGCGGAAATGGAATGATGTAGGAAAATCAAATCACGATCATAAAAATTCCCCATTCAACATTGATAGTATAAACTATATCTGACTAAATTTGTTCTTGAACAGGATATAAAATATCCATACGCACGCTACAAACTGTCACCGGAACAAGAATTTTGATTAAAGATTTCAAAAATATGTGATACCTAATACGTAGGACGCTTACCCTACCGGTGCACCTGGTCCATGCTCCCAGTTTTTAGTGGAGTCCGAGGTGCTCATTTACTTTTGATACTTTTTATGTATGATTTTAGTTACTTTATGTTCTTTGTTGTGTATGTCTGTTTTCCATGTCTGGTCTTTGTCCCTGGATTACATTCTTTTGACTGCCCTATAACCTTGGTTCCCTTGATTACTCTCTCTCAACCCACTCACATAATGACAGTGTGATAAAAAGACAGAATCAAATACCTCTGTTGCACTATGTCGCAGGAGCTACACCAGGAAGAATAAAATCCATTTGTTTTGATATTTAAATATTTAAATCATTTCTGATGTTTGTTTTCATACATTTTTTTCATTTTGTGTTGGGGGGGAGGGGGTGTTAGTTTTTGGTACCCATCATTTCTGATGTTTGTTTTCATATATTTTTTTTTTCATTTTTTGCTGGGGGGTGTTAGTTTTTGTTTTTTTGTTTTTTATTTTTGTTTTGCTTTTTTTTTTTCGCATTCGGACAAAGATAACATATATGTATGTGTACCTTCAATTTCAGTTGGGTAAGGAAAAACTTGATATTCAAAGTAAATTTCCGTAAAATAGGGATAGATGCATTAAAATGACAGAAACTGGTTTGTATAAATAAAAAAAGCGTTGTTGTGGTCTTGCTCCATAATTATTATTATTATTATTATTATTATTATTATTATTATTATTATTATTATTATTCAATTTTCATTTGCTTTTGTTATTTATCAATTAAAAGATCGAGATAAAATGCACAAATAAGTAAGACCTATATATATCTTAGTTCAAATAGGTAGGGAAAAGTTCTTGTTTCATTAATCTCTTGTAACAAATAATTCATTTTATAGGTTTTCATCAAATTGCCGTAGTTACTATATACTTAGGGCAATTTAGTAATGAATGAATTATTTTTTTATAGTCATAAAGAATATATTTGGCAGATTAGCAAAATAATAATTATGTTTTACTATAAAAATCAAATATGAAACACTTTCAACCTACAGTATGTTAGTTTTAACAAATTTGACTTACCGGCGTTGTGGATTTTTAAATATCATACAGCAGCACTTATTTCAAACTTCTCATTTTATGTGACAATTCATTTAAGTAGAATTCCAGGTAAGAATCATGCACAAAGTGATCCATGGTTGGAAAGCCCACATATTTTTTTTTTAATTTTAATTTTGATATTTTGTTTAAAATGTTATAGTTCACAGAAAGTAACATGGGGCTTTTCATATATCCTGTGCTCTTATAGAATATACTGTAGAATACAAATTTAACCCTGTAAATGACACTAAAATAAAATAGAAACTGTTGGATTTTTAATGTGAATCATTTCATAGGAGCAGACAAATTTGAATGAGTAATTAAATATTTCATTATATAGACCAATAAAGCAAATTAATATCAAAAATAATAAATAGTGTTTTTTCGATTGTATCACATTTTACAGAATTTGCATGATTCTTACAGAAACTACTACTTAAAACAATAAACCATGATAGATGCAAAGACAAATGTTCTTTAGCTAAAACCGCATGCCATATAACATTGAAACTATACTTTGTCTATTTTAGGGGTTTTTTTTAGTAAAAAATATCTGTGAATCCATAGTTCATCATCTGTCATATTATACTATACTCTAACACAGATTGATCAAAGGCATTAGTATGTGGAATGTAATG
Organism: Perna viridis; assembly: GCA_037379345.1. NCBI lineage: Eukaryota > Metazoa > Mollusca > Bivalvia > Mytilida > Mytilidae > Perna > Perna viridis. The sequence goes on along the minus strand of CM074518.1, from coordinate 21,740,211 downwards.
TAAGACTTTGAAAATATGTATATTGGATTGGATCCGCGTCAACTGAAATGGTATAATGTCCCCTGTTATTCTCAATAACTGAATTTGTAACAATTAAGCTTTCAGATTGGCTTGTTCTCTTCAAGCAAACCAGGTTATTCTGTATAATCTGATTTGAACTGATTCAAATAATGCAAAAGAAAATTAGGTTATCAGTACAGGACAAACATTTAGTAACACTCGAGGTAAAATTATGCAAAATATGATTCCTTGTTCTTGAGGAGGTTTAGATCATACAGAATGCATAATGATTCAAAACATTGGGATATGACTCTGTAAATGTTACTGAAATACAAAAGCAACATTTGGTCTATTTATTTAAAGTATATCTTAAACAAGGCAGATTGAAGTGAATAATTATATATATCATGATATAGATCCTGACGGCAACTTGAAAATAAAAATAAAGATGCGTCGCCATTTATGGGTATATCACTTACTGCATGGTACGTACAAAGTGTGCTGTTATAATTTGATTATCATTCATTAAAAATCATATTACAACCAGTGTTTCCAAACGGTATAAACGGTTTATACGCAATAACGTAGAATGGGTCAGTTTTCAATTTTATCAACGGTTTGGCGGTGTAAACTGTCGCAAACCAGGTCATTTTGTAAAACATAATGAAAAATTAAGAAGCATTCTAGATACGAATCATGAAAAATGTGATTGATGGTTAGAGTTGCTCATTTACTTTAGTTTTCCTTTCCTCGTTTGTCTACCCCAGACTTGACTTTTTATGAGCAACTCGGCGGGTGTTTCTAGAAAAGCAGAGGACAATTACCCTACCGGTGCACCTGGTCCATGCTCCCAGTTTTTTGGTGGAGTCTGAGTTGCTCATTTACTTTTGTTACTTTGTATGTATGATTTTAGTTACTTTATGTTCTTTGTTGGTATTTCTGTTTTCCATGTCTGGTCTTTGTCCCTGGATTACAGTTTTTTTTATTACCGCTATAACCTTGGTTCCCTTGATTACTCTTAGAAAGACTACATATTTTTATATTTGATATTTTGTTAAAAATGTTAAAGTAAACAGAAAGTAACATGTGGCTTTTCATGTAACCCCTGTTCTTAAAAAATAAAAATTCTATAAAATGTACTGAAAAATTCAAAATTAAGGGAGATATCTATATAATTGACACTAAAACACAATAGAAACTGTTTGATTTTCATTGTCGATGATTTCTTATTGGAATAATTACACATTTCATCATATAGCCCTTTATAGCACATAACAAACACGAAAATGTGTAGCCTTTTTTGTGGGGTGGTGTATCGCAGATTACAGAATTTGCATGATTCTTACAAAATTATACTTATTAACAAGTCTAAACTAAATTAACTTTAATTATTTTAAAAATAGATAGTAATGATATCAGTTGCAACGTCTATATGATTAATATTCATTCAGTTGTGCACTTTTAGCATAGTTTGTTGACAATCACATATGACTAATTGTTTTACCTTTGATTCCCCTTTATGATGATGAGCAACTTGACGGGTGTTTCTACAAAAGCAGAGGACGCTTACCCCAGAGGTGCATCTGGTCCATGCACCAATTTTTAAGCGGAGTCCGAGTTGATCATTTTCTTTTGATACTGTGTATGTATAATATTGGTCATTTTATGTTCTTTGCTGTGTATGTTTTTTTTCCATGTCTGGTCTTTGTCCTTGGAGTGCATTCTTTTGGTTTGTTAGATTTTTAGTTCCCTTGATTACTCTTGAACTTTCTGCAATTACTAAATGAAGCACGCATACAAATAAAAACATCACGCATTTTCAATATTGGCTTTTGAAAAAAATAAATGGTTAAGTAATGATTTTTTTCTGGTTTGTACGGAAAAAGAATTTTTTATCTTTGCAAATATCTTTTTTATTTCTTCAAAATACAATATGCTTTTATATGAATGTCAAAATAAATATTTCAGTGGATCAGTAAGATCTAAATTAAAGAGCGATTGTATAGTACATGTATACCCGCCATGAAGCAAATATGGTAGGATTGTCAAATTTGGTGTGTCTTATTTTGATGACATAAATCCTGTCTAAAAACATGCATGTGCTTAAAATGTGACAGTGAATACGAGTCACGACCAATATCACTCTCGATCGCCGCAGGCTAAGTTTGTCCATGCAATAATAAATTCTAAAAATCTTAAGACCATAGGCGTGGTTAAACGTGAAAAGCATATGAAAAACGTCACAAATGAAGGTCTTAGTTCCTACTTCATAGATAAGTTGCATCAAACTTGGATGACATCACAGTGAAATGATACTCCGTAAGGACCCCCGTATCGTGCAACACTTATGTTCAAAATATTTGGGAGCATAAAGAAATTAGTCTTATTATAATTAAAATAATTCACGCACATTCCATTTCATTATTGTTTTACCATAGAGTGCCCGTTAATTTACCTCTCACGTTATCGCCAATATCTATTTTATTAAAAAAAATCAAATAAAATGCTAATCAGCTATTTTCGATCCTCTATAGTAGACATTTAAACATACTTTTACATATGGTGTTGTTTGATTTGTATTCATGAAACTAAGACTAATGGAACTTCCTGTAATAAAACATTTGCATTAGTAACGTTATCATACTGGTTAAAAACCGAAAAAAAACTTGTTTTTAATTAAAAGCCCTCTAAATAGTGTCCGTTTAATTATTTTTTAACGCTTCGAAGCGCTAATCATTTGGTAAACCGCTAATAAGATAACCAAACAGAATCCGGGAAAATTAGCAAATCAGAAATTGAATTAAGATACGCTCACAGTTTTATCAGATATACATTAATAAACAAACTGTGTACGTATTTTTTATATTTTATGTATTTTCTTTGTTTGATTTGTCTGGCTGTTGTCCATTCATTACATTCTTATGATTTTTATAAATTTTTAATGTTTCTTATGTTTAGATTTTTACAGATTTATGATATGTACAAATAACTTTTAACCGCAGTGTGTCTTTAATGTTTTTGTTATATGACGCATATCATTAACCAAATATATGCAATAGATTGATCATATATGATATTATATTCTGTAAGATATAGTATTTCAAGGTGTGTCTGGAGAAAAATATTATTTTGGTCATACAATAAATGATTTCTATATACATGTCAAACATATTTCAAATGAAGGTTACAAGATAAACACAAGCAGCTGTGCGTTTTCAACTTTTTTTTTTTATTTATTTATTTATTTTATTTATTTATTTTTTTTTTTTTTTTTTTTGTAATACAAACGATCCATCAGAGTAAAACTGTTAATTACCAATCCATATCAAAATCGGGCAATGCCTATGTTGACTCATGATTTGGAAAAATCAACGGAAGAAACAATGTTTTTTTCGGTTTACATATTATTATATGACAAAAGTCCATGCAGTACTATACTCGACGTCACATACAACACATTTTCGAATTGAAGCTCTACTTTTTAAACCGTCGGGACTTACCGCTAGAGTTGTCTCTCTTTTATTTAATCTGAAGATAGTTCGCAAATATGTATGACGTATTAGTACCAACGAGTCGCTTAAATCATGCGTAACAAATCCTTACGGGAATATCCCATACTAATAACTGCCATGTTGGTTTCTACGGGACGATTTGTTTACAAACGAAGTTCGTAAGTTCCCGTCGAACTCCGGTGACAATCGTCTGCTTGATCAACCTCTCGGTATTGTACGTTGTTCGCGTAAAATAAATCCGAGATATCCGAAATAACGCCGAAATGCATTCTGGGTTCTTCGGTTTTTGGACAAACCATTTTAACGTAAACAACATCTCCTAGCAACACGATCACTGTAAACATGGCCGACTTTTTACAATGTAAATATTGGCACAGAGAATTAAAATCAGACCGGAATTTAACGATTCAATGTTTAGGGAGAAGCCGTTTGGCTGAACGAATGAGCAAGTCATTTAAGACAATTTAAACGACGGTAGGTGTCAATAAAGTCGTAGAAAATATTTTTATTCAAAGTTTAACAGTATCGTATTTATATGACGCCGAGTATAGGTCTATGCCTTTGGAATAAATACACTTCAATTTCCCATTAAAATCAACCGAATCAAATCATAAACGATGATTCTTGCAAATTGCTAATAAATCTTTGCTTTATATCTAATCTTTAAGATAAAGACCTGGCATGTCTGAAATACAAGATTCAATTAACAAATTATGGAGAATATTTGAATGTACGAAAAATGAATGCACTTGCGGGTCGATACATTGTATTACTTCTCATTGACCATACGTTTAAAGAGTACAAGATTGTAACAGAAATTAAACGAATGCAGTTCAGAGACAAAGACTGAACATAGAAAACAGACACACAACCAAGAATATAATATAATCAAAATAATACATACAAAGTAACACATGTCTATGAGCTCGGACTCCACTAAAAACTGAGAGCTTGGACCAGGTCCACCGGTAGGGTCCTGCATTAAAGTATTATAATTTACCAAACAATAAACAACCTTTTGGCCAGGTTACGTTCATCACAGTAATTTTTGCCATAGTAAAAAATGCTACATCATCCATGTTATGCTGAATAATCTAGTAAGAAAATTGACCAAAATGTAAAGCAAGAATATGTCTTAGGTATACTCGGGATACACCACAGTTTAACACAAGAACGTTTGTAACAAATTCGTTGATTTTTATTATCTCAGATTATTTATTATTATTATTATTATTATTATTATTATTATTATTATTATTATTATTATTATTCACTGTAACAACATAGACATAAAATGTATATCTTTTTTATTATGAAAATATATATATATTGTTAATGAATAATGTATCATCTTTATAAAGGTTGTACAATATTGTCTTTTATTATTTATAAAAGAATTTATTTTCATGTTCAGTAATGCATGTGTACCTCAGATAAATGTTAATTATAAATGTATTGCTTGTTTGATTGGTATGTTTTTCACTATTAAGTTAATGTAAGTAAGAGAACATACCGTTGGTTAATATAAATGATACAGTATTTAAGTAGGACAAAAATATAAAAATAAAATATTTAATACATTTAGTATGTTTTATGTAGAACAAACCAGGAGTGATTTTTTATTTTCATAAATTCCACGGATATAAGAGGTGTAAATATAAATACAGGGATCCCCTTATTCAGCTACTCTTGGTTATAAAGGGATTTCGAAATATATGTTTATATGTAAAACAAACATTGATTGTCGTATCCCGTTTTAAAGAAATTTTTGTAGTAATTGAAATAATGAGGCAGAAAGACGATGTTTAAAGTATCCATTATGCATTCATCTCTCATTTAAAAATGCTAAGCCTTAGTATCCATAACGTTACAACCCAAACGCCTTTTTCTTGATGAATATTTGAATCTTTAATTCATCGAATAATTCTGTATTCTGCTTCAGCTTTTCGAATGTCGGGAGAATGGCGGACAGGAAAACATTTACGGAACATTTGTCTCAGTAACTGTAAATCACAGCCACTAGATATTTGGTACACAACTTCAGAGTGTTAGGACCCATACCGTAAAATGCAATTTTAGGTTTGTCGAGGTTCTGTATACTTTTTGACTGCATGAATCGAGTCAACTTGCAAATTGTATAATAATTTTCAAAAAGCAATGGCAAAACTGAAACCTTAATCACTTTGAAAAAATTCTGTCACAAACATTAAGTGCGAAAATATCTTTCATTCCCTAACGCTCTTATTCTGATGCATATGTTTTATTATCGATCAAAATTATTAACAACGATATGAAAACATTGCTTTGGAAGGCATGTTTCAATTCATCTTTTTTTATTGTGGTATGTGGTATGGCATTTCTTAAATATGTTCATAAAGAGTCAAACAAAAGCACGAGTAACGACCTGATCTGCTTTTGAACAAACTTCCACCGAACTGCTCATACAATGGTTGAATTAGGGGTAGACAAAAGCAGAAAAAGAAAGACTCGGTGAACAAATCGGTTCTTGTGGCCCAATTGGATACACCCTGAAGATATAAGAGTTTACGATGACGACCATAAAACTTGTAGTGATTTTCAGGAGTTCGAAAAGCAATAGATGGTTACCCTACCGACATGTAGGTACATCTATTCCTTGCAAAGTGATTGCACATACATTTTTTTGTTCGTATGTTTTTATGTCCTTGTATGGTTGTTATCCTTGGATTTAGGCTTTTTTTATTTTGTAACAAAATACAGTTCCTTTAATTTCTATTTCACAGACCATAATCTTTACGTACCCTTACATAGGGACTAGGATATCAATTTAGTGAACGTTGATTAAGTTTTTTATTTAAGTTCCGGGTTACTATAATTTATTTTGAGAACATTTTATAGGTTCACCGAACAATATTATAGACGGTAAGTAGTCCATAAATCTACCCCTTTCTTCATATTGTAGTTGGAAGCAGGCAGAGTTTAGTACTGAATAAAGCAGAGGTGTGACATGTTGATGCATAGAGAAAAGATAGATAAACGGTGATAGTAAAAATAAAGGTTAGTTATCGTGTGGTTTCAGGAAAGCAAATAAGGATGATGTTGACCAACTAAAGGTTAGCTATTGTGTGGTTCCAGCAAAGCAAACAAGGATGGTTTTGGTCAAACAAGAGGTAATTCATAGCGTGGTTTCAGGGAAGCAAACAAGGATGATGTTGACGAAATAAAAGGTAGCAATTGTGTGGTTTCAGAAAAGAGTTTCGAAAAATCCGAAAAACGAAAAACGACGGACGCCATCTTATGATGATGGCACATCCAGAACTTGGGTTCAGGTAAGCAAGAAAAACAAACTTTAATTATCATCTAAACATTAATAAAACTTCCGGTTTACAGAATTTACGTTGTTTACAGTCATCATTTTATTTTTGCTAATTGACGAAGGAACGCAAGTAAATAGAAATTTCTGCTTTGAATAGAAAGTTCATTTTATGCCTTATTCTTATTTTTTTAAATTGGATATGATTATTTATTAGTACAAAATGATTTGTATGTGTACTTATAATAACAAAGATTTTTAAAAAAAACAATGTTCATACAAAGTGCGATTTGTGCCATGTAAAATTTATTTTAATAGAATTTCAAGATTTTTTTTCGAAAATTTAGTGCACTTCTCTATGGGTTAATTATTTACCTATTGTCACAAATTAATTTCAATAATATTACCTTCATATCATTAGAGTTCGTCATGTGAAAGAATAATCAAGAAAACCAAGGTTATAGCGGTAATCAAAAGAATATAATCCAGGGACAAAGACCAGACATGGAAAACAGACATACACAACAAAGAACATAAAGTAACCATGCTCACAGTTTTAGTAGAGTCTGAATTGACTTTTGCTTTTCTAACTTTGTATGTATTATTTTGGTTATTTTATGTCTGGTCTTTGTCCCTCGAATACATTTTTAATTCCACTAGAATCTTGGTGTTTTTTATTACTTTAAAGGCCTTAGAAATAGTTTGACAGAATCTGTATTGATACATGAGGTGCAAAACTGAAGCCGGGTTTATTTTGATATGGAGAAATTTCCCTTATACATTAAAAACACTCTATAGATAAATTATTCACTGTATTCCGTTGCGTGAATTAAACTGTATTTTAGGACCGTTATTCAAAACAAAAATATTGGACACATTTACGGAAAAAGTAATACTATGCACTATTATTCGATAGAAAAAGAAATGAAACCGAATTAGAAGTCCACATTTTAGAAACTTTCAAAGATACAGTTCAGTTCTAACCTCTAAGTCAACCAGCCAGAAGAGCTGGCTCTAGGACAGTTCTATCCTCTCAGTCAGCCAGTCAGAAGTGCTGGCTCTAGGACAGTTCTAACCTCTCAGTCAACCAGTCAGAAGAGCTGGCTCTAGGACAGTTCTAACCTCTCAGCCAGAAGAGCTGGCTCTAGGACAGTTCAAACCTCTCAGTCAACCAGTCAGAAGAGCTGCTCTAGGACAGTTCTAACCTCTCCGTAAACCAGTCAGAGGAGCTGGCTCTAGGACAGTTCTAACCTCTCAGTCAACCAGTCAGAAGAGCTGGCTCTAGGACAGTTCTAACCTCTCAGTCAACCAATCAGAAGAGCTGGCTCTAGGACAGTTCTAACCTCTAAGTCAGAAGAGCTGGCTCTAGAAAAGTTCTAACCTCTCAGTCAACCAGTCAGAAGAGTTGGCTCTAGGACAGTTTTTACCTCTCAGTCACCAGTCAGAAGAGCTGGCTCTAGGACAGTTCTAACTTCTCAGTCAACCAGTCAGAAGAGCTGGCTCTAGGACAGTTCTAACCTCTCAGTCAACCAGTCAGAAGAGCCGGCTCTAGGACAGGTCAAACCTCTCAGTCAACCAGTCAGAAGAGCTGGCTCTAGGACAGTTCTAACCTCTCAATCAAGCAGTCAGAAGAGCTGACTCAACGACAGTTTTAACCTCTCAGTCAACCAGTCAGAAGAGCTGGCTCTAGGACAGTTCTAACCTCTCACTCAACCAGTCAGAAGAGCTGGTTCTAGGACAGTTCTAACCTCTCAGTCAGAAGAGCTGGCTCTAGGACAGTTCTAACCTCTCAGTTAGAAGAGCTGGCTCTAGGACAGTTCTAACCTCTCAGTCAACCAGTCAGAAAAGCTGCTCTAGGACAGTTCTAACCTCTTAGTCAGAAGAGCTGGCTCTAGGACAGTTCTAACCTCTCAGTCAGAAGAGCTGGCTCTAGGACAGTTCTGACCTCTCAGTCAACCAGTCAGAAGAGCTGGCTCTAGAACAGTTCTAACCTCTCAGTCAACCAGTCAGAAGAGCTGGCTCTAGGACAGTTCAAAAAGTGTCATAGAACAGTTCTAGCAGAATCGGTTTTAATTATGTTCTCGACGAATTACCTCTACAAGAGCCTGCTCTGCTATAACAGAAAAGCCAGCTTGATGAGAACTGTTCTACCGCTAGAACTATCAGGAGGGCTTTTTTTGTTTTTGTTTTTGTTTTTTTTTTTTTTTTTCGTTAAACAGCTATTAAAACTCAAAAAATTAAATAAAACAGTGACAGGAACTTTAAACTGAAACATACTAGTACATGTGCAATGTCTTAAAGTTTACAGTCCCGAAGAAATCAAAAAATAAAAAAAAACATATGAATCTTTAAGATAAGAAAAAAAACATTTGTGTGTGACTTTACAAAAACATTGTCTTCGAAAACCTCAAAACTGGATAAAAGCTATAATTTGAATGCTTTCGGATTTATTTAGTCTCTTTTGCAAGTGTGATAACTCAGAATTTGTTTCAAAACTTCAAATAATGGGAAAAAAATTAAATTTTCACTGTTTCTTTCTATATATTTGACAATGTGTTAAAAATGTTCAAACAATGGCATAAATTTGGATAAGCACTATCAAGTCATGAAAAGTTTGTCTAGATAATCGGGCTATCCCAACTCTTAATCTCAGTTTAAACTTCTGACTCAGGACATACGGAGTAATGACAGGTAAATGTTTCGAATCTGGGGTGATTTTACATAGAAATGTCGAATGCAGTCATCATTTTTTTATCTTGTACCGATACTTTTAATGCAGTGGTTTCCATGACAACAATAATGGTGTTTTTTCGGAACACAGATCAATTCACAAGCAGTATGCCAATGAAAGTTTCAGGTTATTTGTGCATACATGTAGCCACCGACTTGGCCGCTTTTGTGGCTTGTGATTTCTAATCAGCAACAAATTTCCTTAAAGATAAGATTTCAAAGGTTATAGGGTCAAAAAGTCACATAGTATTAATACAGAAGTTAAATCTAATGATTCCATAAAGCGAGCTAAAAGGTTAATAGATATACATTTCTCTTTTTAATTATTGGTCCACAACTTAAAACATGACGCTATTCCACTTTCTTTTGTAATAGAACAAGACCAAACACTACTAACATTAGTGTCAAATACGTGTTGTACAAGAAACCCACCAATTATGATAATATAGTAGTTGGTTGGATTTCCATGTACACTTTGCAGTGATAGCCTAAATCAATGGATGGGATAATTTAACTAAGACGTCAAAGGTAGCATCAAGCGTAAGAGGATCCACACAGACAATTTTGAGTGATCTGTGACCAGACCAAAGAAGAAACTATGGTCATTTCGTAGCTGCATTGATTTCGCGTTTTAAACTTAATAATCAAGCAGTGTTATATGAGCAATAATGAAGATTAAAGTGCATGGGAAGGGAGAATCATAACCAGAGCTGACTCGGGATATCAAGAGACTAACTAAATTGGCATATTCAACAGCACCAATGGAGGTAGATGAGAAACTTGCTAGGGACTGCTTTGTGGATTCATTAAGAGATCCGGACCTGCAGTGGGATTTCCTTTAAGTAAGTAAAATATCATTGATGAAAGTTTAGGAATAGGATTAGAGTATGAGGCATTTACTGCAGGCTACTGAGAAAGTTTTAAAGTCGTGCTCCGTTAAGAAATCAAACTATAACTGACGAGTCTGAAGAGGAGGAAATGAATTGTATTGTCAAATGACTTTCCAGAATTGAAAAACAAGGAGGACCAAAGTCAAAATTAGCTATCACATGCTTTTTCTGTGACGTCAAATGTCATTTCGAGAAGGATTGTATATGTAGGAAAGACAAGCCTTACAAGGACAACAAAAAATGTCCGGACAAAAATAAATAGTACTACTTGTGCACGTGGTACACAAATGAGATCCCACGTTTGACCCATTGTTAAATAGAGGAATTTACCATGAAAGTTTATTTTTTAAAATTATTTTTGATGGAATACCTGTTAATTGTTTAATAGACACGGGTTCTATAATGTCGATTTTTACATATTCGAATCGCCCAGAATTATGTAAGTCAAAAAAAGAAACTGAAAATTGCAAATAGTTATTTTCCACGGACCATACAGGAAGAACATTAATGTTTATCATGGAAAAAAGAAGACGTTTTAGCCACTTTTATCTTATTGCAAACATTAATACTCCAGCAATAACAGAAAGTATTTTTTGTATAGTTTTGGATTTAATTTAGATTTTTGCAATGGCATTCTAAGAGTAGTCCATGGGCTGGGAAGTTCCACTTTGAACCTTTCCCACCCCAACTCATCTACTTCGAGGTGATTTTTACGTAACTTTATACCCCCATTTTCGGATCAATTTGTCGCCAAAGAAATATTCTCGGATTCATTTTCAGTACATGCCTATATGTATAACCCTCTGGGTCAAAAACCCAAGATTTTTATGACTCAATTGCTTGTGTGTCTAAGCCTTTCTGGGATAGCATGTATGAATAAAGCAAACTCATGTAGGTATTATCGTATAGCCCAATAGCTCAGCTTTACAATGGTGCCAAAAATGTTGCCGTAACACTTAGGGTTTAGCGGCTAAATGTAAAAAAATACCCCTATCCCGCAGAAAAAATCGCTTAAAATTACATATTTTTCGATATCAAAACCTTTAGAGTATAAATGTTTCGTTAAAAGATGACTCGAATCAAATATGATTTAAATAATTAAATATAATTAGTCAGTCGGGGATTTTGTGAATTCGTGACATTTAAGTCATCTGGTTCCAAATTATTCTAAAAGTAATCCTGCGCCAAAAATAACTTCAATATAAAGAATTCCCATTTTATTTTGGATTATAATTAAGGAATATTACACAAAAATATTTAAAGATGAAAATAATAAATCTCGATATGGACTCCGACAGACTTTGTTTAGTGCCTGTTAAATTGGATAACTTGTAGAAATATATAGGCCTACATTGGGTTAGACCACACATTATGAAACTACAAATTCCGTGAAAGAATCGGTTTCATTCTATTACCTTTCCTGTACAATAATTTACTGATAATTTGTAGTGCCATCAGTTCAGTTTTCCCAAACTATTTCGGAAATGTCCGCGTCGCGATTCGAAGAAGTCTTTTTATCAGAAAGAACGGGTCTCACTAATTGGCGACAAGAAGTCACAAGAACCATCAAGATATGTAGTAAAAGAGTAATCAAGCGGAAGTCAAAAGAATGTAATCCAGAGACGAAGACCAGACATGGAAAGCAGACAATCACAACAAAGAACATAAAGTAAATAATATAATACATACAAAGTAACAAAAGTAAATGAGCAACTCGGACTTCACTAAAAGCTGGAAGTATTGACCATGCGCAACGGAAGGGTAAAGCGACAAGGGGTTAAAAAATAGTGGCACGAAGTTTTTAAATATATCTATATATCAACTTCGTCCTCTAACAGGTTATACCTGCCTCATAGTATTTCAAATTTCGAAATGCTGTACACGTGTTTTATGAATTAACTTCTCATCAGCGGCCTTCCAGTCAAATACAAAGAAATACTAAACAAATTGTATGCAAGAAGTTGTCAAATTAAAATACAGATTTATAATATCTACAAATAATATACATTGTAAATAGCTGTCTTTGTAAGAATCATATAAAATCCGAAAATGTGATACACCCCAAAAAAGGCTACGCATTTTTTATTTTTTTTTTTTTTTTTTTTTTTGTAATTAAGTTGTTCTGTGGGTCAACACAAAGAAATGTGTAATTATTCATTCAAATTTGCTTTCTCTTAAGATATAATCAACATTAAAAATCCAATAGACTCCATTGTGTTTGAGTGTCATTTACAGAGTTATCTCCTTTGATTCTGAAATCTACAGAGCAATCTATATAATTTTTTATCTCCTGAAAACACGTTTTATATGAAAAACTGAATGTTAATTTCTGTTTACTTGGCTATACAAACAAACGATCGAAAATAAAAATATGTAAGCTTTTTACCCATGAATCATCTTTTGCTTGATTGTTAGCTGGAGTGCTACTTAAACGTATTTTTGATATGTGATAAGCACTATTAGGATAGCAAATCATAACGTTTTTATACAGAACCACATGAAAGTAGTTTGATGTTTTCGTGCAACCAATATCTAACATGTTCATTTAAAAGAAATGATATTTCAAGTTATTTTTTTGCGAAATATAATATTTACTCAGATATAAATGGCTGCTAAAATGTATTTATGGCAACAAAACCGCATCTGTTCATATGATCGATCCTTTTCGTGTAACCAATATCTAACATTTCCTTTTGAAAGAAATAATATTTAAGTTGTGTTTTGCGAAGTACATTATTTGGTCGAATATAAATGCCTACTAAATACAGGTTAAGGTAGATAGATCATACCTATTACATTGAGCATTTTTTGCTGTCATCTTAAAAACCATATCGACATAATTATTTTCTATGAATTAGTTGTGTTTGAAATGATGTAAAAACAGTATGTTTGAATTCTTTCAAAAGAAGTTTTGACCTCAAAAATTGTATGGTAACTATACAAACATTATTTGTATAAAGCCTGTTTTAATGATAAATAATTTGGAGGGGGGATGTTCTATAGAATTATAATGGGAATTTTAGGAGTTTTGTTATACAACAAGAAGTAAAGTTAGTGGTCCCCAATTTTTGTTGTGAAATATGACACAATGTCAGTTAAGTTAATGTAAAGTTAGAAAAAAAAATATACACCAGTAAATTGTTTTGATAGTCTGCGAAATAGTGACAATCCACTTAGAATCCATATAAAAATTACCTTTATTAAGGCTCAATCATACGAAATCAAGATCTCTTTTTTACATTAAAATTCTTAAGTATGTTCATTCAATGTAATATTCCAGACAAACTAGGGAAATTGATTTTTTAGAAATATTATGTATGATCTACTTTAAATTTGTCATAGAAAGGTTAAAACGTCAAAAGAAAATATTGTTATTGTTTGATTTATGAAATACAAACAATCCTTTTAGTACCTTTTTTAAATATCTGCTTTTTTTCTGTTCGATATTCGTTTGGCATTCGTTTTCGGTTTATATATTGAATATAGAATGGATTTGAATATCAAACAGGAGTTTGGTCTGTTCGATGTTCGTTTGACATTCGTTTCCGGTTTACATATTGAATATATAACGGATTTGAATATAAAACTATCAAAACAGGATTTCATTCTGTTTGATATTCGTTTGACATTCGTTTCCGGTTGATATATTGAATATAGAATGGAACTGAATATCAAACTGAATATCAAACAGAAGTTTGGTCTGTTCGATATTCGTTTGACATTCGTTTCCGGGTTACATATTGAATATAGAACGGATTTTAATATCAAACTGAAGGCACGAAACCACAAGTAATTTTCAAGTGCATTTCAATATACACATTTGAACAGATTAAAAAATTTCCACCTGCGCAAACTGAATAAAACTTCTCTTGCCTAAAGATGTGCACAAACAGGATATTATACATGAACTGTAGAAAATTTTACCATCATTTTCTGAAATTAATAAATATAACCCGGAGATTGGGTAAACATGACAAATGAACCGAGTTATAAGTCCTAAATTTTAACCTTCTTCCACTGAACCAAAATCACAACTTTTAGTCAGAATTGATTAATGAAAATAATCCCATGTAATTTTAACCTATTTTCTACCAATTAGAGGCAAAACCTCAACAAATAAGTTTCCAGTAAAAATATGAAAAAATAGTACCTACTAAGTTGGAACTATATTCGTATACAGCGAAAACCAAGAGTAACTTATTTGTGTTCTCGTACCTGAATATCAAACAGGTTTTTTTTCTGTTAGATATTCGTTTGACATTCGTTTCCCTTTTTATATATTGAATATAAAAACTGAATAGAACTTCACCAATATGGAAACATGTAAAAAGCAGATTTCTGTAAGAGTGCCAGAAAAATTCACAATCATTTTTTTTTAATTTTTAGCACCTATGCTTTGGAGATCCTGTGGACATAAAAAGTGACCACTGCCAAATGTCTAAAAGAAACACACTAAAAAAAGGAACTATATTCATACACAACGGAAAGTCAATGAGGAATGAATTGTGATCTTGTACCCATGAGATTGGCTTTTTTTTTTAATTTAAATAAATTCTTCATCTGTGGAAAGTTTATTCAATGTTAGTCTAATTTCAAAGTTTTACAGACATTTGTTGAAAAATACATGATTTATGTCAAGTTTTATATCAATGGTGTATCTTGCGACTTCAACTTTTTGCAGATTGGGTGAAGAAGTGTCCTCTAAATAGCCTCATTTCAAATATTTGATAGAGTTTCTCAATTTATTTTTCTTTATTTTCATTGCAGTGCACGTTTCTGGCGTAGAAAAGACCAGCTAGTCACGTTTCCATCTGATTAAAGTCAGAAATATGTGTTTTAATACATGTCACTGCAGTTTTAGAGCATTTTCAACTGGTGCAGGAGTACTTATATACAAACTCATTTTTAGAAGCTAAAAAAGAATGATTCAACCAAAATTTTCGTCCAAAGTGAGTGCTCTAGACATATTAAATGTACTTCAAAAACAACCAAAGGTAGTCTTTTAGAGTAAACTATCAAATGAGGTAATTAAAATAAAGCCAGGACCAGGGTTGTAAAACTGTGGGTTTTGGTAAATATGCCATTTACACTAATATTTCACCCCTACAGCCACAAAATAGTGAAACAAATATTTTAAATTGCATGTTTTGATGCTTATGTGGTACATATGAACTCAACTGGATGTTTCTTTATCATATCAGGTCTGTTTTTTTTTTTTTTTTTTTTTGCTTTAATGCTATTTAGTGTATGACCGGCTCCAAAACAACTGTTTTTATCAACTCTGCAGGGCTTTAAGTGGCACAAAATATATGTAAAAGAATGGGAAATCATGTTTTTTTTTTACATTTTAAAGACCTTTCTCTTTCATTGTTCAGAATTTCATACTAATGCAGTAAAATTGAGTATTCCAAGAGATTGAGACAATTGACATGCACCGTAATTTTGCCAAATGACCTTTGCCACAGGTTAAAAACAGGTTATAAATGTTAATTGTTTTACCTTTACTCTGTCCACTGCCACTGCTTATGAATGGTGTTTATTTGCTATTATTATGACACTGTGTGTGCAAAAATTTCAAAACGAGATAGTAGTTAGCTCATTTGCCCAGTTTTACCATGATGCCATGAGCAAAATTGTATGCGTTTTACATTGAAAATCCCATAGCAACCCACTTTTGCACTAAAATGAAAAAAAAATGAGAAAAGAAATAAGTTTTCTTGCCACATTTCATGTTTATTTTATGAACTCTGAAAAATAAACCCCCGAAACATATAAAAAAGCATATTTTATAAAAATGTGACCTCTCTTATTGGTACAAGAACACAATTAATTTTGTAGTGCATTCCAGCAGACCCATTTTGACATATAAAAAATTTCAACCCTTTCAATCTCAATAAATCTTCACCAATGTGGAAACATGTATAGAAGCAGATATCTATAAAAGAGCCAGAAAAATTCACCATCATTTTTTTCTATTTTTAGCATCTATGCTTTGGAGACCTTGTGGACAAAAAATGTGCCAAATGTCCTTACTTTTGACCTTCTTCCATAAGACAACAACTTTCACATAAAATTACAGAATGAAAAAAAAAAAAGGTAAATTTGATTCTTTTTCTACATTTCTTAATACTAAGCAATAAAGTTTAGGACAGAAAATAAAAAAAATCAGGAAGAAACACACTACAATTAAAGGAACTATATTCGTATACAACAATAAGACAATGGGGAATTAATTGTTATCTCATACCATCAGATGGCTGATATACAAAATACTTTATTTCGCATGAAATTTTGGAACTAGAATGAATCGAATATTTTTACCTTTTTTCGCCATGGATCGTTATGGTGTATCCATCTGCACCATGAAAACTGATTTATTCAAAGGGTCATAGTTTTCCTTTCCTCGTTTGTCTACCCCGGACTTGACTTTTTATGAGCAACTCGGCGGGTGCTTCTAGAAAAGCAGAGGACGCTTACCCTACCCGTGCACCTGGTCCATGCTCCCAGTTTATAGTGGAGTCCGAGTTGCTCATTTGCTTTTGTTACTTTGTAGGTATGATTTTAGTTACTTTATGATCTTTGTTGTGTATGTCTGTTTTCCATGTCTGGTATTTGTCCCTGGATTACATTTTTTTGATTACCGCTATAACCTTGGTTCCCTTGATTACTCTTTCTACCTATTCTGTACGTGCTTTCATGCTGTGGTAGTGTCTAAGTGCCTGATATTTTATAAAACATAGTATTTGGCTGTTAGTTTTGGAACTCAGTAGTTTTTTTTTCAATATGTTACCATGGTTACTGGATTTTAAAACAATAATCACTAAATTACTTATAAATGACTTGAACCTCCACACACCAAGGATTTTAAAAATATGCACTAGGAATTTCTTTGCGGACTGCCTCAAAACAGCTTTATTTCAACAAATTAAACCACATTTCAGAAAAAAAAATGACCTTACTGTATTGCAGTACCTTATGGCTAGTTTTCAGGAACCCTACAAAATTGGATTTTCATCATAAAAACCACAATTACAATTTTTTGTGTAGGTTAAGGTGCAAAGAGTAAGAAAAAGTAGTTTGTGTTAAGAAATTTAATTGTTTATTGCAAATTAATTCTTAAAAACCAATTTTTCTGACGTTTCATCATTTCAAATGTGACATCATAGAAGATATTCTTGTATCTTCTTGCGATATGTGCTATTCTAACCTCTTTTAAGTAAAAAAAAATGTTAGTTCTTTAGCTTATAATAGGTAAAATAGACAACCAAACAAACTTTTGCTGTGCAGAAAAGAAAGTCAGAACAAGCCTTTTAGTACTTAATCCTAAGTTTTAGTAAAACTCTATGATTTTCTATACTTTCATCCTGATATGTTATTTTTGGAGTATGAAAACCAATGATGAGATAAAAAAAAAACATCAAATAAATACTATTTTCAGTGCCCAGAGTGTGAAAACAATCTGTGTCTTAATGTGTTTTCTCATTTTTGTTATGTTCACAACCGTTTGATATTCATTTGATATTCATTTAGAGTTTACATTCTTAAAAGTAGCCAGAAATGAATATCAAACGAATATCAAACGGTAAAAGTATACCGTTTGATATTCACTTTGATATTGAAAAGTTTCAATATCGAACATCGAATATTCAACGTACTTGGTCTCGGTTTTCTTTTATCATATCTATTTTACCGTTACTTAACAATTTTTTAATGCAAGCTACATTTCCCTTTGTGATTTTTTTTTCGTTTTTTTGTTTTTTTGTTTTTTTGTTTTGTTTTGTTTTTTTTTTTTTTTTTTTTTTGGGGGGGGGGGGGGTTGTTTGGTTTTTTTTTACTGCAATATACGCAATTAATTATCAGAGGTTACGAAGAATTGAATCAATTGAGAACGCAAGTTATGTGTACAAGGTGCTATAGAATATTGAAACACGTTAACAAAGGGCAAAATGCAAGCCTACACATTTAAATACCATTTTGTGTATGAATCAGGCCTTTGGTGGCACATCATATTTCTCAATTTGATTTTTTTTTTTGCCACAAGTACATTCAGTAATCTATAACAAAAAAAACATCTGGAAAGCTATTTTAATGTACCCTGAACATCTTATATAAGGAAAAAGTGCGGGTAAATTTTCCATAGTGCATTTAAACTATCAATATCTTAAAAGGGCAAATTTTACAAACAATTTGATGGTTATTTCTGAAGGTTATCGGGTATAAATACTTGGTAAATGCAATAAAATCTCCGTGTTTATTTCCTTCATGTGCCACACCTTATACACATTTTGCCTTATTCTTTGACGGAGAAATACTTAAGTATATTTTTAGAGGTTGTGATCATTAACTATCAAAGGTATATGAGGTAACCAACTTATGGGCAGTTTATACTCCAAGAAGTTTCTGTCACAACAGAAAGATGTAAACATACGCATGTACACAAATGCATTACTTACTCACTATGCCTTACATTAGGTATGGAAATTTTGCAGAAAAAAAAGCAATACTGTTTGATGGATGTTTTCGAACTGCTCCAATATTTCGTTTTTATTTTTTTATTTATTTATTTATATTTATTGTGGGGTGGGGGGGGCGGTTTCTCAGTGTAATTTAAAAAAAAATAGTGAAAACAATATTTTATCATGCATATAATATAGATATAATAAGGACAGTCCATACTCAGATGCTCTCGGTGTGAATGCAGCTTTTACATTATTTTGATTTTTTTTCTTAATTTAGCATAAATGTAGGCTGTGAGCTATAAACACACACCATTTTGCTTTGTAAAAGATACGAAACTAGTAAAGTTCTTTACTTTGTACAACAGATTAATTTCATGTCAGATTGAAATCGGACTCTCAGTTCTTCTAAGGTAAAAGGCTGAATTCGTATTTATTGCATATTAGAGAACTTCGGCTTTTAGAAATGACGTGTGATTTACATTTAAATCCATTAAAATCCCTTCATATAACTTGCATTGTCTTTAAAAGATTTGTTCAGTATTGACTTAATTTGTTACAAATCTTATTTTATGATCAGTTGTTTGAAGAAAAACGGTCAGTTTGTATAGTTTGACATTATTAGACAGATAGACTGTCACAAATCAAATATAATTAAAATATTACAAACTGTTCCTTCCAATTATCTTCGAAAAATTCTGCCACAAACAACAAGTACGAATTTTTATCATGCAATCCATAAATCGGCTAACGCTTTAATTCTAATGAATATGTTTTAAATACATTTCATTAACAGGAGATCAACTGATCTGTTTAAATGTTTTACATTTGTGGCCGCTCATTAGGTTTAATACATGTATGAGCAACATGGTGAGTGTTCCAAAAACAAAAGATGGTTATTTACTGATATGAATGTACATGTAGTTCTAGCTCATTTCTATACCACACACTTACAAATTAATGGTTTATAATGATAGAGTTATCCATCATTCCCCCGTATTTCCGTTACACAACTTCTTTTACATCACTTTGAATTAAATGTAAAGAATTTTTCAACTTAGGAAAGCTGAGGGCGCTTTTTGTGCACCTGGCCTCATGCTCCCAAAGTTTAGGGGATTCCCGCTTGATCATTTGTATGTACGTGTTGTTTTAGTTGTGTAATGATCTTTGTTGTTTGTATGTTGGATATCCTTATATAGGCGTCATCTGTGGGTTATGGTCTTTCTGATTATGATCGAAATATAGTTCGCATGATTTCTCTCTCACTGACTATAAAATTTATCATTCCCCTACAATTTAGTGTGCGTTGCTCAACGTCTTTTTCCCTGTTAGGGGATGCGATTGTTGACTTTATTTTGAGTCCATTTAATAAATCTATCGTAGGTTCGTGCAGACGAAGTGTAACCAACGAGTCTGCATTATTCCGGTTTCTGCCCTGATATTGCCAATTGTTACACGGGCTTTCCTTTTAGACTATTCCTTTTGGTTACTGCCTGGATTTTATCAGTTCGGTAATTTTGTCATAACCCTTCATTTGCGTTATGTAGACATTTTTTAGCGTTTATATGAAAATAATATCCAGTACTGAGAATATGATTTTATATTGTACCTGCTACTAATCAAGTATCGCATTTTAAATTTATTCGACGTTATCGAATATTGTTTACATAAGGGTGTGCCAAATAAGACGAGATCCACTCTATCATACGTGTACTTTACATTCATCAAAAAAAAAATAATCAACATATTTAGCTATTGTTCCGTCCTCCCAAATTTCGTACAAGTTAAGCCTTTTTAAAGAGTAATCAATAAATGATCGTTTTTCTTCATCTTGACTTTTCACACAAACTGGTTTAAAGAGTCAGTGGACACCACATTCCTACAAGACAACAGAGTATCCGATCTGCTGCCAGGTTCGGACCCTTTTTTAACTGGGCGACGTTCGAGCCAGTTTTTCTTTCATTCCTCTTGTTAAAACCATTAATTTTAAAAATTGTATTACTTGGTTGATGATACCCTCGGCGACAAAATCGACCAGCAGAGGTATCGACCCAGTGGTATGAAAGAGTAGAAAAACGTGGTTTGTAAAAGAAAATCCTTCTCTTTGAATATGAATAAAAATATTTTTCATGTAACTTTAAAGACACGAAATGCATAAATGAAAAAAAGCAGCATTTCAGTTTCGTGGCAAATGAAATAAGTCTCACAAATATTAATATTAACATTCAATCAAAATAAACATAGTAAAAATCATCATGAATTGCGAAACGGTTCCACTTTGATGAAGTCGACAGAGGAACGGATGTTCAGACAGATTATCGTTATTATCAGGAAACTTGCAATCAAACCAGAAGCACCAGCAGCGACACATAGATAAGATAGGTAAATCGTTTAAGGTGGCTTAGATTAATTTGGACAACACATTGACTTTTTAAAAACCGTAAACTGGTCGAAAATAAAGCTTATCCTTTGCATATACGTCCATAAATATATCTCACAATAATGGATTCTTTCTTACTTTATAAACGAATAGTTCAACTACACAAAGTATGCATGTGTGAGGTTTTTTTTTATTGCTAATTAAAGTAAATAGATGTTTTAAAATACACATATTAAATGTCTTTGGAATTGGAAATATTTTATGCAATTCGTTACGAAAAATATTTTTTGTATAAACAGGTTTATTCCACGCATTGGAATAGGTTATGTTATGAGCATACACTTGAATAGTCATGTATACGGAAATACGGAAAATCTTAAACTCGTAAATATTTTCTTGCCTTTGAGTATAGAGATTGCTGAAAGAAATCCGCCAAAAGCCATAATTGCTTTTTTACATCGAAATATCAACCACGCCACAGGAACATTTGCAGAAAAGATGTCGCTGCGGCCACAACGATCAATATCCTGCATATTTTAATAGTTTATGAAATAAAGATTGATTGATGGGGTTTAATGCCCGAGCAGCAATATTTCAGCTATATTTAGGCGATCTGAAATAGATAAGAAATTAAGTTATGAACTGAGTTTGCACACAACGTATAATGATTGTAAAATTGGAAGGCTGTTGGTATTTGATTCTACGCAAATCTGATTGATCAATTAAAATGTAGTTCGTATCATGCACCGACCATAAGAAAGGAAGGTTTGATTCTTATTAACTCCGGGTACTGACCTGCCGAAGAAAAATTTCCTTTTCCGGATTTCGTCAACTTTGTTCATCTTTCTTTGTGTCAATAAATGACTGTTTTCGCGCTATGCGTTTGCATAACATAATTTACAATTTTGTATCAATATTGTAACCCAAAATATAAGTACCCTATCTTGGTTAACATATCCTGTTTTCGTCGGTGATAGATTCCAACCGTAATGATAATAAGCTGGTAATAATACCAGACTACTTTTTAACATTTTACATTTCCAGAGACCTATTTTCAAATGGCTATAAGCGTTTTCAAACGAAACCCACCAATTCTTCAGCAGACTTGCACTAATAAACAAAGAACACAAAAATGAAAAGACAGTATTAGATAGAGGTACAGAGTTGTATGGTTTGTCGTCGGGTCATAATGAAAGCCAAATATTTTATTATGAAACTATTTTAATAAAACGATTAGGAACAAGTATAGAAAGTATATATAGGGATTTTAAGAAATTTCCTACTGGTGTAAAGATTAAACATATATCATTCTGCTAAGTTTTTAAATCTTTCATCCATATATTTTTCAAATGTTCTGGTTGACTTCATTAATGAGGTGCAATTTGATATTTAATTTTACCTGACAAGTTGACAAACTGCAGTTTGCATTTATTTGTAATTTGTATAGGACACTCGTTTAGCCCATTACTACGTAAAACATGTTTGTTGAAACTATCACGAGAGAAATAATGGAGTAAATTTAAAATATCTACCTTTATTTGTGTGATTTTTTATGTCATATTTATCAAGTTAACATGTAAAAATGAAAAATGTCAAATTCTGTATGACTGCAATGTAAAATTGTATTAATTTCGCCTGATCTTCCTTTTTTTCAAGCACACCCAGAAGTTTCGATTTTAAATGACAGTCTATATATATAGTTATAAATAGCAGTTACCCACTCAACAATTATACAAACCATAAGCAGCGTAACAGATTCCAACAAAATTGAATGAGTAATCAAGGGAACAGTGGTAATCATACGAGGGGACAAAAACAGACACGGAAAACAGACATAAGCTGGTGCCGAAGGGATGTTGCCACAGATGAAAGGAAAGTTGACAATTTTGAATGAAAAGTCCTCACGTTTGTCGTAAAGGTTGGTAAACAGTTTTCCTTTACCATCGATTTCTAAGTGTAGGTCAAGATATGAGGCTGACTTCACAGTGTCTGCAGTATCCTTTATCTCAAGTTCTTTAGGGTAGATACGATGTATCAAATCCCGAAATTAGGATTGTTCAAAGATGATACGTCATCTATATAGCGGAAACTGATATTAAAGGATTTAGCTAAACGATATTCTTTTTTTCGGATCAGATCAGCTAGAAAGTTAGCCTCATAAGAGTGAAGGAATAGGTCAGCAAGTAATGGAGCACAATTTGTTCCCATTGGAAGGCCGACCGTTTGTTGAAAAACACGTCCACCAAGGTTCCTACGCCTATCGAATACAAGGAACGTGGCATCTTTCCCAACATGGTGCACCACTATGGTTTGCGTCAGATTTTCCATATTATAGCCTGACAACCTCAGCATGTAACACGCCAGGGGTACCCCATTCCACCACCTGGGGCACACATCCCAGTTGCTCTGTGGGCAGAGCGCCTAACCCCCAGCTAGGTTTCTGAGCACTATTTACGTCAATCTTATCGCTGCTGCCGGCCTATTCTTGTAACACCCGGACCTTTACGGGGCATCTCTTCTTTGGAGAGTATGGTAGCAGTATTATCTGTCTCATCACTGCTATTATTTTCTATGTCTACCTCTGATAATAAACATTGGATGTAAAACGTTTTGCAGACAAAAACAATGTTGTTTTGGGCTTTGTCTGCTGGTACAACAACATATTTGTCATTTATAGTAGACAATGTTTTTACTACATCGGGGTCTTGGAAAACTGATGTAGCCTTGACGGTCATTGACTACTTAAAACTTTTATTCGTTTCAAAATTACAGACCTCACGGCCTGAATCCTCAAGTATCATGTATAAGTATGTGTGATAGGCTCAACTATGAATTATATTTATTGCAGAGAAAATTAATTATGTTGAGTTCAGAATCTTTTTCTTTTCCGACTCTTTATTTTCTGAGAATTTGAGTAATCTATCATTTATCCAGCTCAGTTATCATTGATTGGCTATCTCTGTCACGTGATCTGTTCTCTTGTTTTTATTGGTTCTTGATTTTCTATTATAAATTTTCCCGGGTATTGGATTATTAGTTGAAGTGTATGAAAGACGTTCTTTTGTAATCTCAGTTATTTGGAAAAAAATACACGTTTTGTCTGATTTCATTTTCATTCATTTGGAATGCATGTTCATACTTACTGAGGTTAGTTACTAATATTTCTGTTTCGTTAATAGTTTATTTCACATTTTATTAATTTATGAAAGTGTGCGTATATGAGTATTTTTTGTATGAGAAACTACGAATGAGATGAAATGATAATAGGGTTCTATTTTATTATTTTCACTTATCATATTCGTACAAATATTAAGCAGTCATTCATTGTTTATATTTACATGTTACGCTAGTTTAGTCAATGACATGAATATCGATTTGTTCATTTAAATGTCAATTATCGGTAATTGTGAACTGCCGATCATATGTTATAGGTAGATATTTGTTTTACAGATCTGTTTGTCCATGCAAAAGTTTTCAAAGTGCACTGACAGATACAGATGGTGTGATTTTATAATAAGACTTTAGAATTCTCTGCTTGCAAACTTGTTCATATTTTCATTAAAGGACTTGTGTCTACCAGACGGTTAGTAATTTAATGGTCATGTACATGTATGAATATGATGTTTTGTAGTGGTGTATCCAGGTGAGCTATTTTCTGTTGAACGTTTTCACTGTTTGTTCAATTATAATTGCAATTCTTTTGATTCAAACTTAGGAAATTGTTCATACTGACCTCGCTAGTCAGTCCTTGACGTAGAGTAAATCACAGTCTGATTTTTTTTTTATTGGAAACTTCAATTGGAAATGTCAGATTGTTGAATTTTATTTAAACGTCTTATCATATTGCACATTTGAATTATTAGCTGATATGATATTAATGAGAAATGTGATTTTTTCAAATACATGTAGTAAATTGTGGTGAACAGTGTGTTTATATTTTGTGTCATTGTTACCCTGTTGATTTTGAGCAGGTGAATAATTGTACTGTGCTTTCTTTTTTTGGTTTGTTTTATCCTGTATAATTCTGTGTATGTTTTATGAGTGTTTGTTGTGATGTATCTGTGATTACCCATGCCCCTTATTTTTTTTTAAAATAAATTAACTTGCATGAGCCCTGACACTTGTCCTAACTTCTGTACACGGTACGTTTAAACACACACAATAAGTATACTGAGATAAAACACATTTGTCCTTGATACTGACTATATCATTGAGTATTTCCACCTACCGTATGATATGTATAATGTGTAGATGCAAGAGTAGAAAGTTTATAAACTAACGCCAGCTGCACTGTGCAGAGAATTATACAAAACAAGGAGCTGGGTAAAGCGCATTCATAGGTTGGTGTAAATATCCCCAAGCCCAGACCTTCCTTCAAAACATGCATACACCTAGGGTTCTAACATAAAAAAAAAACGCTGTGTTTTTGATTTTTTTTTTTTGTCCTTGACTACTAGTCGTTAGTAGTTGTTCTTTATTTGTGCGTCTTGTTTGACGTTTGACTTTGTGTACTTTGCTTTGTGTTGATATTTGTGTCCTATATGTAGTTTGTCTTATCTTTGCTTCGTGTTGATATTATTTGTGTCATACCTGTAGTTTGCCTTATCTTTGGTTGCTTTGACTTAGTGTTTTGTTTGTGTTCTATTTGCCTTTCTATTATTCTATATTGCTTTGATTTCATGTCTACAGTGAACTCATTAATGTATTCCATCATTTGTCTTGTGTATTGATTTATTGATCATTTATACACATCATTTGATTTTCAGGGTAAATTATTTTGCTAGAGTTGTCTTTCTTTTGATATTATTTTATTTTTTCAGTACAAATTGACTTGTTTTTTTTTTTTTTTTTTTTTTTATCTGGTTTATATGTGCATGCATGTATATTATATAATAAATATTTGTAGTTTCAGTTGATTATTCTATTTTGCTACTTGTAGCAGTTGTTGCTTCATTTATCATGTGAAGTAATACACATATTGTCACACTGACACATTATTGTTAAACGTTTGTACTTGATACATACATTTACTTGTCATATTTAATTTCATTTTGATTCTTACTTAATTAATCTCTATATTTTCAGATTTTGATTACTGGTGTATAAGTTTGTACCTATATAATTGCTACTTAATTTTCAGTTTAAGATCAATTTAACTTTTCATTATATATAGCATTACTATATTTATATACTGCACTTATCTTACCATTTGTGTATTTAGTAAGTAATACTCTATTTAGTTTATTTTAGGCGGTTATTTCCATATTGGTGACACTAATTGTTTATTCATTTCTTTCTTATAGTTAGTTTATTCCCTAGTGACTTTCTTCTAAATTTAATTTCATATTTAATTTATTGTAGTTAGTTTGTACCATAACTTTGCATCCTGTTTGCTATTATTTGTTTTTATCATAGTTAGTTAGTTTCCTTGCTGAGGTTGGTAGTCATACTTTGACTACTGTACAGTTGTATAGACTAGATAAAGTCACCTTATTTTTTTAGTTTCTTATAGATACTTTAATTTTTGTTTATTTCTTTTACAGGTACTTAAATTATTTCATATTTCTTGTAGGTACTTAACTATTACATTTT
The DNA here is from genome assembly GCA_037379345.1 of Perna viridis. Taxonomy (NCBI): domain Eukaryota; kingdom Metazoa; phylum Mollusca; class Bivalvia; order Mytilida; family Mytilidae; genus Perna; species Perna viridis. The sequence goes on along the minus strand of CM074518.1, from coordinate 21,713,359 downwards.
TTTTTCATAGCTACTGATTATTATTTTTTTCTGATAGGTTCTTTATATATATAATTTATTTTTATTGTAGGTTTTTGTATTTTAGTTTTATTGTAGGTATTTGTAATTTATTTCTTTTGTGATTTATTTATTTTTATGTATGTACTTTGTTTTCATTTGTAGATATTGGCTTTTGTTTTTTTCGTGTAGATTTTAGTATCTTTATTTATTTTATTTTATTTTTTTTTTTTTGTAGATTTTTTTTTCTTTTGTAGATTTAATTTTCTTTTGGTAAATCTAAGGTTTTTGTTTTTAGGTACTACTTCAGAATTCTGATTTTCCCCTTTTGTGGTTTATTTTATTATAAGATTAGTTATCAACACAACATGTCAGAGGAAATACCTGAAGAGTACAAAGGTCTCATTGAGACTCTAAAGAAGATGAATATAACACCAAAAGCTGATACCCAGAAGATCTTCAGCAATGGATCACAGAGTGTGCAATGCGTCAGGTAGCTGTTAAGACAGAATCACAACCAGAGCCATCAACTTCCAAACCAGTGACAACTTTCCAATCATTTCAGCCACCAAGATTTAACATCTTTTCTGGAAGTACTGATAAAACGACTTGTGAAACAACATACCCATTGTGGCGATATGAGATTGAAGGGTTGAGAAGGGACAAGACTCATTCAGAGGAAGTCATCATCCAAGCCATCAGGAAATCAGTAAGAGGTGATGCCGGTATGATAGCCATGAGATTGGGACCCCAGGCAACATTAAGACAGATCATAGCTAAGATGGATAGTGTGTTTTGTAGTGTTGATGACAGAGAAACCATCATGTCAGAGTTCTACAATGCCAAGCAGAGAGACGACCAGGATATTGCTGCTTGGAGTTGTCGTCTAGAAGCCATCTTGAACAAAGCACTACAGCCAGAAAAGGTTGACCCAACTCAGGCAGATGAAATGTTTCATGATATGTTGTGGAAAGGATCAAATCCAGCTATTAAAGATATCAGCCACTTTGAGAAGGAGCAGCACAAGTATTTCGATGCTCTGCGGATAGCCTTAAGGAAATTAGAGAAGGAATACCAGGTCGTTCACCCTACAAGAAAAGTCACCGTTAAGCAGGCCATTTCTTCCAATAAAGAAAGTGAATTTTCTGGAGTATTGAAACAGGTCAACACCAGATTAGAACAACTAGAGTCCATTGAACAGACTATGTACATGGGAAGAGGTCAATATCAGCAGCGTTGTATCAACCAAGGATCTCAACGTTATCAGGGATGGAACAATTATAGAGGTCGAGATGGATTCAGAGGTAGAAGTTTTCAATAGCAACAATACCAACAGCAGCAACAACTACAACGTAATCAGACAAAACAACATCAACCTATAGAAGAACCAAAATCTAGTAACTATCCTGGATTGACATGTAATCGCTGTGGTCGAGAAGGACATTTGGCCCGTGGATGTATACAGAATACTCATATCAATAGGAAGACTTTAAACGCCAAACAGTCTGCGACGAGGGGCAGTCGTTAGACATACCTTCAACCAGCCCTATGCATACTTCTAAGTCAGAGTTACCCCCTGGACTTTACCGGTTTACCATCAGAAACATGTATTTTTATTCACAACATGAAAACATCAATATAACTGGATATAGGTTCCACAGTTAGCACCATTTGTAAGCAGTATTATGATGGTTACCTGAAAAACTAACCGCTTCAACCACTTACATCACTTCTTCGAATTGAGTGTGCTGATGGTAAACATTTACCATACCTTGGATATATTGAAGTAGAGATACAGATTGTTCCAGATGGAAGTACTTGCCCCTTGTCTACTTGGTAAAACAGGACAGTGCTTAACCACCAGAAAGTTCCAGTATTACTTGGTATCAACATCTTGACAACAATCATGACATACTTTGAAGAACATTATAGGAAAAGATATCTTCAAACAGCAAACCTAACCTTATCATTTCGATGCATATGTTTGAGAGAAAAGAGAGAAAAGGAGCTTGAGAGAAACAACCATCGACTTGCATTAGTGAAGTCAGCAGAAAGACACCGTACAAGCATTCCACCTAATACCAACATCACAATGACAGCAATGTTAACAAAGGAGATATCATATCATCGTACAGTTGCTTTGCTTTGAATCAACCTACCAAGTGATCAGTTGTACCATCAGATTTAGACATCGAACCAACAATTATTGATTATAGTTTTCAACAGAATGGCCTTATTGATGTAAAGATTTCTAATGTTTAAACACGCACAGTTACAGTTCCACCTAATGCTATACTTGTGAGATTCAACCTGTAATGATTCAAGACACACCAGCTTTCAACACCAAAGAGTTTGATCCTCCTCTTCTTGATCAAGTCAACTTTTTACTTGACAATTTAACATCAGAAGAAATTGAGACTGCAGAACAGTTCATAACCAGTTTTCAAAACATATTTTCAAGCTGTGATACTAATGTAGGACATGCTACAACTGTTCAGCACAAGATCGAGTTAGACAACGACAAACCTTTTACTCAGAGATACAGAGGTATACCACCATCTATGTTTGAGGAGGTCAGAAGTCATCTGCATCAACTCTTACGAGCATGCATGATAACCAAGTCTCATAGTCCATGGTCATCAAATGTTGTTCTTGTGAAGAAAAAGAATGGATCTTTACGTATCTGCGTAGATTATCGTCAGCTCAAAAACAGAACTAAGAGAGATGCCTACAGTTTACCAAGAATAGAAGAGATTTTAGACTGCTTAGCTGGAAATAAATACTTCAGTACCATCGATATGAAGTCGGGATATCATCAAGTACAAATTTTTGAACAGCATAAAGAAAGAACAGCTTTCACTGTTGGCCCTCTTGGTTGTTATGAAGATTCCCGCTGGCCATTTGGACTTACCAACGCTCCAGCCACTTATCAGCGGCTTATCAGCAGCTAATGCAAAATACGTTAGGCGATTTACATCTACAAGTCTGCGGCATCTTCATAGACGATGTTATTATTTTTAGACCTTCTTATGAAGTACACTTAGAAAGGCTGAATTTAGTATTTCAACGAATCCGGGAAGCCAATCTGAAATTGTCGCCAAACAAATGTTACTTTTTCAAGGATAAATTAAAGTACTGTGGACATGTAGATTCTGAGTCTGAGGAAGTGACAAAGGTTAAACAGTGGCCAACTCCAACATCACCAGAAGATGTACGACGTTTCATTGGTTTTGTAGGATACTATAGACGTTTTATTCGGAATTTCAGTCAAATTTCCAGACCACTGACAAAACTGATGCCTTCACCAACCAAGAAAAGCGGAAGAAAGAAACCAAAAGTTCAAGAATCTTTGGAATGGACAGAGGAACAGGAAACAGCGTTCAACAGACTGAAAGAATTCAGTACAACTGCTCCAGTTTTAGCATACCCAGACTACACAAAACCTTTTCAGTTACACACTGATGCCAGTTCGCTAGAATTATGGGCTGTTTTATATCAGAAGATAGTTGAAGAAACCAGAGTGGTTCAGTTTAGAAACACTGAGTAATCTATCATTTATCCAGCTCAGTTCTCATTGATCGGCTATCTCTGTCACGTTGTCTGTTCTCTTGTTTTCATTGGTTCTTGATTTTCTATTATAAATTTTCCCGGGTGTTGGATTATTAGTTGAAGTGTATGAAAGACGTTCTTTTGTAATCTCAGTTATTTGGAAAAAATACACGTTTTGTCTGATTTCATTTTCATTCATTTGGAATGCATGTTCTTTACTTACTGAGGTTAGTTACTAATATTTCTGTTTCTTTTATAATTTATTTCACATTTTATTGATTTATGAAAGTGTGCGTATATGAGTATTTTTTTATGAGAAACTACGAATGAGATTAAATGAAAATAGGGTTCTTTTTTATTATTTCACTTATCATGTTCGTACAAATATTAAGCAGTCATTCAGTATTTATATTTACATGTTACGCTATTTTAGTCAATGACATGAATATCGATTTGTTCATTTAAATGTCAATTATCGGTAATTGTGAACTGCCGATCATATGTTATAAGTAGATATTTTGTTTTACAGATCTGTTTGTCCATGCGAAAGTTGTTATTAACTACAATCAGTATCCTTGTACCACATATAGAGTAAGCTTTGTGTTATGTGTTGTTGTTTTTGAACTATTTATGTTTTGGATGTCATATTTTCCATGACATCGGAAGGACTAATGTATTTATTGCATATGTCATAAATTTCTGTAAAAAGAAGTTTTATAAATTTACATTTTTTTTGATAATATTAAATACATTGAGTAAATGGAGAATATTTAGATTTACATATGCTTTAATATTATTTATTAAATGTGACTGTAAATATATAGATTTACCGTATTTACTTTGTTTTATTGTGATATTTATAAATGGTTAAATGTATATGTCATCTTGACCAATAAAATTTAAACATACGAACTCTTCATTCTTTGGAAGTGTCAGTTTATTCACTCCCGCCACATATGGAATAAAATAACGTTTTTGAAATTAAACTTTTGGTTTCTGGCTATGTTGACAACAGCTCAATGGCAAGGACAGTTATTTTAAGTATAACCGTGTCTAGCTTTATTAATGATACTTTAATTTTTTTCAGGAACTTTAACCCATGCATATCTGTTTTTATTCCATACGTATACATGCTACGTGAGATTCCCATCGTACTACTCAACTGCATCTGTTATAAAATCTAGCAGAACAAAAGTGTTATTTATACCGCAATCGTATAGTTTAACCAACCAAAATGCATTGAAAGTGTATTTATTGATGAAATACGGTCACTGACAGTAACAAATGAATGATATAACAGTTTGGCTCCGCCTTCTTTGCTGCCCTTGTGTAAAAGAAATTTAACAAACGCGCGTCGAATTAAAATTCACCTCGATAAAAATAAATAACTGAATAGCCGTAAAGACAATAACAGTATATCTACATGAAATAAAAACAATCGATAAACAAATTCGGCTCGAATCGGAAAACTAAACTCGACTGAGCCTCGCTTATTACCCGATCATTCGTATAAAGGTTTATTTAAAGTCACTACACTGTTATCGCTTATGTCTTTAACAAGACGTACTCATCAAACTTTTAAGTAATCTCTGATACTCAAAATTCCAGAAGTAAACAGTTAAATGCAGATCGGTCTGTACGAGAGAGTGGGCATTTCAACTTTCAACGTGCAACTTGTTTACATAAGACAACTTGAATCGTTCAAGTTTTCCGTGTAAACATTTATGATTCATTTTTCGTGTTTGAAAGGTACAAATGGCCACCGACAATGAACGAAAGGCTGTAGTCATTTTCATTTTTTAGTTTTGAAATTAAATTTGTGTTTGCTGAGACACAATGAAAATTGTCAATTTTAGCACATCGGGAAAAAGATAAGTTGTGTCCTTTACATTTAGTTATTATTAGTCGTAAAATACAGCAAAAGCAGTGTTGCACACAAAAATACTCACCCAGTTTGGTGGGTTTTATTAAAAGTTCAACTTGTAAAAGAACAAAAAAAGTATTCTATAATGTGTTAACGTTTTTTCTCTCCGAAAGTAACGTTGCTTACGTCAGATGACGTCAAAATTACGAACCGTAGATTCAAACATCAATATGCCATTAAAGTAGCGGCTCCGAATTAAAGAATTGGTCAATAAAATATCTATGTGAAGTATGTTGTGTTGTAAGTGTATAGGCAAACAAGACCAATGCATGTCTGGACCTGTGTCACCGTCATATCTTTGTGGCTTCAATGTATACATAAACACTAACAAAATTAAAACAAAATACACTGTAGGTTACAAATCTCACTTTCTACAATGTAATGTCATAGTAATAGTATATACTGCTGAAAAATGATTTAAAAAGTTTACCTGGCTAAAATGTTTTTTTTTTTTTAAATCTAATTGCTCAACAAAAGTTGCATATCTTCAATATGTAAATAATTACTTTACAAAGTTTGAATACGACTACTTAAACACCTTTTGCGTCACAGATCACACACAGTAAATACCAATTTCAACATAAAGTGAAGAAATGGCTGAGTAGACATCCTCAAAATGTAGGAAAAACATTTTTTTTTTCAAATTAGAAGGTGGACATTTTCAATAAAAGTATAATAACAGTGATAAGTTTGAGAAATATTGCTTAAATAATGTTTGAGGTTCATCTTAAAACGTCCCTTGTTTGATAGTTTGGGAAAATCAATGCACTTCTGTCTCGGACACATATCAATATTAAATCATTCGTGTGACATTTATTTTGTTTTAATATGATGTTGAATTGATTATGTGATTTTTTTTCACTTTCTACGAAAACTAAATTATTGAAACATTTTGATGATGGTACCATATTGACTGTCTGAATGCATATTTGTGCAGAAAAAAAATCATTTAGTCATAAATCACAGCTTCACCTGTAGATTGTGTCTGTAATTGTATTATACTCGATAGTGGTGTATGAGGAGGTGGGATACCTAAGTTACAAAGCAAGGCCTTATAACTAACAAGTTCTAATATAATATTTTTTGTACATTGGAAGTTCTCGATGACAGTATAATCATGTAAGGGCGCTAAACTGTATAAGATATGCATTGATTATTTTTATTTGAAATAAGTTATTGGTGCATAATTATTTTTAAGTTCAATATCAAATATTCAAAGATTTTTTTTTTCATAAGAAGATTTTGATAACTTTTTTATAAGTTTATTTAAGAAACATTTCTACCATTTTCGTATAACTTACACTATGAAAATGTTTTTAAGTAAATGGTATAGCCCAGGTGAGAATCGCACATAATATTTATCAATTGTTATTTGTGGAGCTCTGTGATTCCATTTTAAATGTCTACGTCCGAAAGCTACTTTATTGTATTGTGACGGATTCCCCTGTCGACGCAAGACATGCTTACTCTTTTGGACAACCTGATATCATTCCCCGAACTTAATGGGATTTCATATTGCTACTGCTTTTGCTTTTGTGTGACCTTTTGATTTCCTTATCTTTATTTTCATATGTACTCTTATTTTATTATGTTTGCTAAGTTGTGTCTATAAATTGTCTCTGTTTTCTGTTTTCACGTTTTCAGCCATGCGCTTGGATTCTGATGTGTGTATATCTGAGTTGCCCTATTGTTGACGCTTCGGTATTTTTGCCGATTTTCAGAGCACCAAATGTTTTGATCCAGGGTATTTTTTATTTGAAATTTAACAGGATATGTAATTTCCAAATTAGACATGACCTTGAGATAAAGATAAGATAAACAAAGAGCATGTGACAGGTGTTATCAGTCGTTCCATTAAATCACTACTAACGGTCGGACTTTTGATATGCTAGACTTTTTCGTGGATAGAATTAGATCGTTCAATATAACGGGTAGTCTTTTTCCCCTTTGGAATCGTAACCGATGTTATCCCTACACTCAGTATTTTAACGGGTACACTTTGCATTTTAGAGACAGTCATTAGTTAACAAATATTTGGTAGTGAATTTCAATATATATTAACAAATCATTAAATATAAGAATAACGGAGATCTCTGTATCTAAAAGGGCACAACTCGAACATTATGTAACATCACTGTTAAGTACAAAAATGCAGGAGTCTTTTATACTTTAGAATCATTTATTTATACCGAATCGCCATTATTACTTTCAGTCATAATTTGAACAGCTTATACTCGAGATTGTAGTTAAAATGAAACTGACACTTAGTACTAACATTTGGCACTTATTGTGAAAAATGATCGTAAGAACAGTATAATTGGTATTGATTAAGCAGACTAAATTGTCGAACAGAGATTCCACAAATTGTTTCAAATGCCCACATTGACCACATTCTAAAAACTAAGGATCTGTATTTTGTGTCATATCATTCGAGTTATCCCATATTGCATTTCGGATCTTCATCTAGGTGATGATGATGCTTGATTTTGGCCTTAGTTTTCACGCTGAATTAACGAATCTGAGTTTTCAATAGTTAGCTGGCTCAAACTTTCTTATATTTTGGTTCACTGCTGCAGTTATTGGCTAATGGACCCTAAATGAGTGCTAATTCAGTTTTTGCAAACGGCAGATTCCCTGGGGTTGCATACAAGTACATAAAACTGAAGTTTTCCTGTTTTCCTATTAATTTGGCGATCACCTCGTATTCAGGTTTTTGTTACCAATGTTTCTTCTCTATTACTTAACCGCATACTTTTTCAGATCTTGGCCAATTGGAAATTTCAGTCCAAATTCTTCAAAATCACATATTTTGCAAAATGAATGAGTGCAAACACTTGAAATTACAAAAATGGCCTGATATAATTGTATAAAATGTTAAAATTATCAATAAATGCATCATGTGTGTAGCTGCGACACAAATGTTTCTGTCATTTTTTTTTTCAAAATGTAATAGTTTCTAAATTATATAAATGCAAACACTTTTAATCTCCATACTGGTCTGAAATGGGATACAATGTCTAATTTGTCAATTTAAGTATCACTCGAATGTCAGCACCGATAATGGTGTCAGTCCAAATTTTCCAAATTGATATATCTTTAGAAATCGTATGAGTGCAAACATTTTTAATATATAATGCAGAGAAACTATTGTACCAGATATTACACTTTAATAATATCAATAGTTAGTGGACTGCAACATATGTATTGTTTTCCAATTGTTTGTAAATGTCATTTTTCAAACTCCTTCAATTTACGTACTGGTCAGTTGCCTGTGGAAAATGCAAAGTGATTTATTTCATTGACCTATCAAAAAAGTTCATTGCCCAATTCCGCAATTGTCCATGCCCAATCCAACATTTATCCATCACCCATACGCCATTATTCATCCAACATAGCCCTATTCTCCATTGGCTCTTACCTTATAAAATGGGACGTTTATTCCATACAGGCATTGTATTCAATACTTAAGTTTTCAATTCAACCTAAAAAAGAAAATTCTTGGAAAATCCAGGTGTCAAGCGTACTCTTCAAATCACATGACGTATAAAGCGACAGAGGCACCCCCTATCGCTTTAACGATAGCTTCAATGAACATAAGGAATAAATTGCATGGAAATCAAGGAATATCGATGGAAAAAATTAATCTAGGGAAACTACGAACAGTCAAAAGATGGCTAACTACTAGTTATCCTTTCAGACTACAATCAATGGAAAATGCAGGACTGTCTTTTATTAACGACAGCGTTTACTGCATGTATCTTGTATAGAATATAAAATAGAAGAGTTCATTTTAACGATACTGATGTATATTATTTTACTTATATTTTGGACATTAGTTTAGATAAGATACAAACAGAAAAATAGAACTGTATATCTATCTTTTTTTAAAAATCTGAATAAGTAATTTCAACAGTTTTAAATATTGCCGAGCACGATCAGCATAAATCAAATATTCTTTCAGCAGACTACTGTCACATGTTCAAGATATAATGGAAAGGATGCTTTTGTACTTGCACTGATTTGTTTTTATTGCTACAAAAATAAACAACTACAAAAAATGGGCAAGACGCAAATAACACATGAGGTAGTAATCAAGGGAACCAAGATTCCAGCGGAAATCAAAAGAATGCAATCCAGAACACGTCTTTTCTTAAGTTTTTATGAATAATATATACAATTGGAACTTCACCAAACTAGCAAGACATTTTATACTTTTTTGACTAACAACCCACATTGCCATGGGAATGCATTTTCGGAAATTTAGGTTAGCTGCGTAAATATAATTGATGATCGAGGACAGCGCCGCAAAAACATATTGGAGGGGGCAACTTTAAAAAAAAACAAAAAAAAAACATGACTTCAAGAAAAAAAATCCTTTCTAGAGGGCATATGTCCAACTTCCATTTAAAATTTTCATTTTTATTCCACACCTGTCTACATCGAAAACACTCTCGAAAACGTTGTTTGTTCTAATCATTAATCATTGATTAAGACAAAAAAATGATGATATTTTATTCATTTTTAAACTGTATTATCACACGTTCATCATAATTATGTAAGAGGTAGTACAGTATATAGAGAATGGAATGAAAGAATAAAAACCATTGAAATCTGTACATACATGTAATAGATGAAAAAAACTAGAAAACAGCAAATAAGACAAGGAATACTACCACTGATATTAAAAGTACATGTATCAATAAGCATTAAAAGCCTGTATTCGGTTTGCAGTTTGACTCAAATTATTTTGTAATACTGAGAAACGATCTTTTTTTATTATTATTTTTTTATTATTTTTTATTTTATTTTTTTTTATTTTTTGGTTTCGTATTTTTTCATCAAACAAAAAACTAAAAGTAATAATCAGACCCTGTTTACATATCACTTCAAGATGTCTTGTTACACTATGTTGATATACAACTGTAAAAGGCTGTATCATTTCTAAAGATATCAGTTTTTTTCAACTGTATCCTCTTTCATGTTATACCTGCCTCATAGTAATAATGATGATGAGGATAATGGTAAATCAAAGATTTAAAAAATAATCCGCCCATGCTCATCACTTCCGACCGTCTAAATATCAGTCAATTGGACCTCTTTTATCTGTATCAAAACTTAGAATGAGCAATATTCTCACAAACGTCATCTGTCTCTAGTAACTGTGATAATATTACAAAATTTCAAAAGTCAACTTCAAAGTAGAGAAACTTTAAAAAATACATTTATTGCTTCAAAAGACTGAATCAATAATACATACTTATTGACTGGTCGTATTATACCGATAACATTAGACTTGTAATACATTTACTCCATATCCCTCCATTGTTCATAGTTGAATGATCATCTCAAAATGATAACCCAGAAGAACGTTTTTTACAATATTTTCAATTTGAATGTCACTGATATTTTCCCCTCATCACCTCAAAATGTTCAAAACCCAGAAAACCATGCATCTTTTGGCAATATTTTAATCTGAATGTTGTCGCATTGACCTTTTCACCAGTAATTCATAGGAGTTCGAATTTGCAGACAGTAGCTTCAACATCAATTACTTGGTGTCTGTAAGATAAAGAACAGCAACAATGTACACATTTGAATATTGTCTCGCAAACATTCAATTTCATCTGTGTTAAAGTGCAAGACTTGTTGAAGAGGGCGCCAGTATGCAGTATTGAGTAAAATAAAAACAATAAAGAGTTAACAATATTATTGAATAACACTCAAATGTAAACATTTTGTGTTTTTAAAGTTATAACCAGTTACGTTTGAACATAAAAATAAACTGTCGAATTGTTTTTAGTTATGCCAGATGGAAATCCATCAACATTACATGTCGGTGCGTTTGTAAAGTTTTGAAAGTTATTTTGAATTGGTAACTGATTATTATTTACCTCGAAATTAGTTATATCATTCAAACTGTTTACTAGCTCATAATCATCAGATAAAAGGTCAGGTACATGTAGATCAGGTAACACATTAGAGACAGGACGTAAATTCCCCATCTTTTTCTATTAGATAGTCATTTAAAATTTTCGACACGCGTATAACGGATTTTGTGTTTTAGAGTCTTTTTGGTCAATAATTGTGTCCAAATCCTGGTCAGTTAAGGAGGCAAACTTTGCCATTTGTGATTCAGCGGACAAAACGAGCAGACGTGATAATTTCGGGGTTTTTATTAAGAGAGGTTGAAGTCCGAGCGTTCCGAATAAATATAAAACTTTGTCCAATCCGGTGACGGAACTAAAAATCCGCGAAAGCGGTTGACACTGCCGGTCAATAGTCTGAAAACTATGAACTGCTTAATAGTCAAACACTGAAAAAGGAGAAAAATAGCGATTTTACTGAAGAAATTTTGTATTGATGTTTATATACTGAGGTATAATAAACAACTCTAGCATCATGTATATACATTAAGTATTATCTGTGCACGTCTTCTTAACGAACAATAGATCATTGCACGAAGTTATAAGAGGATACTATGAATTCAACATAATATTAAGTGAATTCATGGATTTCTATTACAATATATAGATTTATGTTTTTGACTAACGGTATCAAAGGGAATCCGAATGCAAAACAAAAAATTCAAACCAGGGGATAAAGTATATTGTTACCACTATCTCTAAGAGAAAATTATAGACGAGGAAGTTATTACTTTATTTTCTCTTCATTCAACTTAAAACATAGTCGAACATCTACATTAGTCAGATACTACTTTCAACGGTTAAAATCTAAGAACCATTAAGTACCTCTCGAAAGGATATATGTCAATAATGAACCACAAGATTTTGTTTAATCGTAGTGCAGTCTTGGTGTGCAAAATATTTATATTGAGAAGTAAAGCACAGGTCAGATTGAAGCTCTAGTGGGACTATAGATTTTATATGGGGGTTCAGAGGAGTAAAAAGGCTATTATTTGTAATTTTATTAAAAACTTTGCCCGAAATCAACGAAATTTTCCAACAAACTAGTTTCCAACCTCCGAATGATTTATTAATGATAGTATACACTATTTATTGTTATTTCATATCGGTGAAAAAGCCAATATTCTTACATGTCTTAATAGATGAATGGTGGTCATGAGTTATTTTTAATACTGCAGTAAAATTTCCATCAGTCATTTCCATGTTCTGATAATGACCAGAGAACTTGTCATTATCAATATCGGAATACTTCATAATAATGACCAGCTGGGGGAATTGAGGATAATTTCTCTTTAATAAAATCAGTTGTGATTATGATGCATAGTAAACATGACCAAAGCAATCACTTCTGCTGTTTCCAGTTAAAGATTCCCTGATTTGTCTGTTTGATTTGTTACGGTATGGCATGCATTTTTAGCATAAAATATAACAATGTAAAAACTCCTTCATGATTTACTTCTCGCCATTAGTAACAAATATGAACATGGCTATATAGATTGCACTTGTTTTTTTTCCTGTAAATATCTTACCTTTAGCTTTTACCGAAGACAATATATTATATGTCTAAATTTAAATTCTCTTGAAATATTAAGGTCAACGTGATCATTTGGAACCGGGGAATGCATGTGTATCAAACGTAAAATGGGAGTCAAGAGTAAACATGAACCATGGTAAATAAAGAGTACATATCGAAAAGAGAAGCGGAGAAAATGCGGTTCAATGAAATTTGAAAACAAAATAATTGGAGGGATGGCAACGTCAGAGAAGATAAATGATTTTTCAACGTAGCATCGTGATGACAGCAGTGTAATGATATACGCCGACTATGGATCGATTGCTTTTACAAGAAGTTGGAAGTATTTATATTCAATTAAACTTTTTTAATGTTCTTTTGATTAAGACCAAAGAAATTGATCCAGCGTGAATCTGTGCAAAAGTATTTATAGAACGATGTGTAGGTGGTCCCAGATGCAAAGACTTTTTGCCCACCATAAAAACTTTTTTGACTAACAAAGGTAGCCATTTCGAATCAGATATTATAATTAGAGAAAATAATCAACTGTTAACAAATCAGAAAGATATGTGTGTATTTAATGATTTTTTTTATAAATGTAGCCAAAGACATAGGAAATGGTGCAATTCAAATAGATAACAACCACCCCAGCATTACCAAAATCAAAGAACCATCATTGAAAAAAATGCACATGAACTACACTTCAAACCTATCACAGAAGCTTTCAAAGTTTAACAAAATAAATGCAAAATAGACTACTGGTTTTGATGCAATCTCACCTAAAATTATGAAAATAGCTGCACCAGTAGTAAAACATCCAATTACCAACCTGATCAACATGACCTTGGAAACTTCAGTTTTTCAGACAAATTAAAATTAGCACAGGTGGTACCAATTCACAAGAAAAACAGCACACTAGAAAAAGGAAACTACAGACCAGTCAGTGTACTACCAACCATCTCAAAACTTTATGAAAAAGCTACTGAATCTCAGATATGTGAATTGTTTTAAAGCCAGATTTAACATTTTCTTGTCTGCTGTTAGACCTGGCTACAGTTGTCAAGATATTGTGATCAAAATTTTTGAAGACTTGCGTAAATCTTTAGATAAAAATAAGTTCACTGCTGCTATACTGATGGATTTGTCAAAAGCGTTTGATTGTTTACCACATGATCTGCTCCTGCTGAATTGAAAAGTTATGGTTTGTCTGAAAATGCCCTATCTTTATTAAATAGCTATCTTAAAATCAGGAAGCAGTCTGTTAAAATTGGTTCCATATACAGTCCTTTTTGGACATCTATATAGGGGTTCCACAGGGGTCAATCTTGGGACTGGTCATTTTTAATATCTTTATTAACGATATATTTCACTTTATTTCGAAAAGTGACTTATATAACTATGCTGATGACAATACTTTATCATATAGCAAAAATGATGTAAAAGATATTGTAAATACTCTGGAACAGGAGAGTAGTATTTTAATCAAATGGTTCTCAGATAATCATATGAAAGCCAATCCTGACAAGTTTCAGGCTATTGAGATTGGCAGCAAAACTCAAAACGAGAACATGATTTTTAATTTAAATGGTAATGATATCCTCTGTGACGATGAAGTAAATCTACTCGGAGTAACATCTGATTTTAAATTGAATTTTAATAGCCATATCTCTATTATATGTAAAAAGGCATCACAGCAATTAAATGTATTAAAAGAGTAATCAAGAGAACCAAGGTTATAGCGGTAATCAAAAGAATGTAACCCAGGGACAAAGACCAGACATGGAAAACAGAAATTCACAAAAAAGAATATAAAGTAACTAAAATCATACATATAAAGTAACAAAAGTAAATGAGCAACTCGGACTCCACTAAAAACTGAGAGCATGGACCAGGTGCACCGGTAGAGTAAGCGTCCTCCGCTTTTCTAGAAACACCCGCCGAGTTGCTCATAAAAAGTCAAGTCCGGGGTAGACAAACGAGGAAAGGAAAACCATGACCCGTTGATCACACCAGTTTTCATGGTGCAGATGGATACACCATAAATATCCACGAGTTCATGATGACGACCATATAACTTCTGTAGTGAGGACTTCAATCTTGTAGCAACATAACCCTGTTCCAGAAGCCTATTTGTTAGAGTTCTAGCGCGATACAAAAAGTTTGCATAGTTTCGGCAAGCTCTGAGTTGTGATATGAACACTACCTACGCATGAGCCGAAGGGATGTTGCCACAGATGAAAGGAAAGTTGACAATTCTGAATGAAAAGTCATCACGTTTGTCGTAAAGTATGGTCAATAGTTTTCCTTTACCATCGATTTCTAAGTGTAGGTCAAGATATGAGACTTCACAGTGTCTGTAGTATTCTTTATCTCAAGTTCTTTTGGGTAGATGCGATGTATCAAATCCCCGAAATTAGGATTGTTTAAAGATAATACGTCATCTATATAGCGGAAAATGAGATTGAAGGATCTAGGGAAACGATGTTGTTTCTTTCTTATCAGATCAGCTATAAAGTCAGCCTCATGAGAGTGAAGAAATATGTCAGCAAGTAAAGGAGCACAAATTGTTCCTATTGGAATGCCGACCGTTTGTTGAAAAACACGTCCACCACACTGGACAAATATGTTGTCGATTAAAAATTCCAGCATTTTGTAAACATCTTCCTCTGTATATTTGGAAGATGATTTGGAATTATTTCTTACAAAGTATGAGGAATCTCTACCAAGGACTACATATTTGTATCTAGGTGTACCATCTTTTTCGGAAAAACAACGACGTATAATGTTTTTAAGTCGGGATTTTAACTGAGTATGGGGAATAGAAGTATACAGTGTTGAAAAAAAGAATTGGAAATCATCTAGGTAAATTTGGTAAACTTACAATATATTATTCTTTTATACTGGCAAATTTCAACTGTCATGTTGATTTCAGTTAATATGTATGTCTTGTGTTTTATTTATGTCGATTTTAAAAGCTCTACAGAGCTTATGTTTATTGTTTGATATACATCGACTTTAAATGAAATAAATTTTACTTGACTTTGACTTGACTTGATTTCATATCTCTGTCACATGAGCTTTTGTGGAAGCCACCGTTCTCTATTGAGAAATGACGATGCCAAGTGTATGGCCTAAGACAAAATAATTCAATTCATCGGACAGCTGATATTTACTGAATAAGAACGGATACCTGATAATTGGGACATTTAATAACATATTTCATCGAGTTAAATTGAAAGTTCTCCTCTAGTCTGTTCAGAAATGAAAGAATGAAGGTCAAAATAACAAACAGATTTCAATCTGGCCACAGTTGCCTAAATATCAGGCCCTTTTGCCTAAGTGAGATGGGGTTGGTCATTCAATCTATGATTATCTAGGGCATTATAGCGAGAGTTGAAAGTAAAGAAATGTGCATTCTTTTTTAACCTTGTGTTTTTAATGAGTCTTTCTAATAGGAATGTAGAAAAAATATAAGCTGGCAGAAATGCTCAGTTTATGACCATAGTGATACATACTCACTGTTGAAACACTTAAATGTGATACATTGTACATATTGGTTTTCATTAAAAGGTTTCCGCATTTTATATGCAAAGTTATGTATTTTTTTTACTAGATTTTGATTTTTTCACAAAGTGAAATAATATAAGAATACTCTTATATCGGATTTTTAACAGACATGAAGCGTTTAGTAGATAATTTACTTTATATTTAGATCTGTTAACAATTACAATTTGTAAGTAAAAATTGTAATTGTAACTGACTCAATTAGTACGTACCAAAAAAAACATTGTACAATGTAAACAATGTAAATGCCTTCAATGTGATATTATGATTACATCATATTTACTTCAATGTACCCTAATATAATCATGATGTTTTAATATCATACCTCTGTATTGACTCTCTTCCATCTAGACCCTGCAAAGCAACTGAAATAGCATACACACCACAATTATATTTTCATGTGTCGTCATTTCTATTTATACAAAGCACGAACATCGAAGCGACATTTCACATTTAACATCAATATGAACGTCTTAGTTGATTTATGAATGGAGAAAATAGTAGTGATTTTACTTTCAAACACAATACAATAAAAAGAAATAATTCGGAAGATGACGCTTTTTGATAACATCAGATGTTTTGATAAATTGTTTCCTGGAATAAACTTCGACACGGAGAATCATTGTTCTTGTAACAAAATTATTATATGACTATGACCATGTATGCCTGAAGTGATTTTAAAGTTTATGCTTACTTTTTTCTTGTTTGCGAGGTATTGATGAATATAGGAACAAAAACAGAAATATCTTTAAATGTATGCTTTATTTCATTATATGCATGTATATACTTTTATACATTTTATTTACCTTCTACTGAGGAGATAGACACTACACAGTTTATATGTGAAAGAAAGTGAATACAAAATAACATTTACATGATAATTAGTATTGATCTAAGATATATCTTGAGTGTCAGTTCACTTCATTTTGTATTGACTTTCTAGATTGAGAGGTAAAAATAATTCAGTAGAAAAAAGGTGAATATGAAATATGAACATATAAATCATTTTGAATAAACTAACAGTCCAGTCGTCTGCATGAATTGTACACTAGCTTTAGACAGTTCAGGATTAATTGTTCAAATTCTTCTTAGATGAGCCAATACCGGATTTTACATAGCAATATACCGCATACGAAGTCCTTATCTGACATGTTTCTCAGGTAGACACTATAGGAAACCGGATTTGTGTGTATAGGTCTTAACCACGACCATAATCAGTATAGTCGCATAAAATAAAGGTGTTGATGCACGGATCAGAGAATAATTTCCAACATTTGACAGAGTTTTTGTGAAGTAAATGGTTCTGTTCGTATGAGGCAGCATATTGAAATAAACTTGTAAACAAAGTCTAGGGTGAGGCTGAGCTGCGAGTGGTTTACATGAAGGAAAAGTTGGAATCGGGATAAATGTTCATTTGTAAATTCCGATGACTCAATTTCAAACACGGCTAATTTCACTATGTTTCGACAGTAAATTTACCTTGGTCTATGAGAGTATCAACATATTCATTCATGTTGTATCTATTTGCTAAGTCTAAAATGTCGATAACAAATATTTTTCAAAATTTTAGTGGTGCCATAAACGGAGAAGAATTCTAAAAGAAAGTGAATCATTTCTAAGGTTATAAATGCGACCAAAGAACAATAGTTCATTTTAAATAAACCTGGACATCGGAAACCATCCCAGTAAATATGTAATTCTTTTTAGTCTACGAAGCTCTTGAATAATTTTACATTTGTGCTGCGGAGGTCGTTCATGCATCACACATTCGGTCGGCGATAGTCTACCCAATAGCTCGCGACCATATAGAGCCTTTGAGTATACAGATCTTTGTGATTCAATTTGCTTGTATAAATATCCATAAAACATGATTGAAATAATGGCAAAAAACGAAATACTATTTTATAGCAAATGTAATTACATTGCTTGCTTTGTAAATGTCTATGGATTATCTGTCTATGCAACATTGCGCTCTAGTGCTTTCTTTGTGAAAAAAATCGTAAAAGAAAAGAAAGGTATTAAGTGCAAAGATGATATCATTTTGTTCAAATAAAACTGAACAAATCTATAACAATTAATGTAGGTTTTTTATTTTCACATGTTATACCGCAACAACAAACATGATATACGAAAAACTTTTAGTCCTACACAAGTTAATTCTCAGAGTTCATTCTTAGTAAAGAATATTCCCGAAGAAAAAGTGACAATATGTTAGTATTTAACGTTTCTGAAAAGAAATTGTTTGAACAAATACAAAAACACACAGTTATAGAGAATTAATTCACATTACGTGCCACACAATTTTTAATTCATTATGGGATGATACTAGATTTCTTGTAAAAGTTAATGTTCATTTTAAATGCTTGAACACTGGTACATATATAATGCTTATCATCTAGAGACTTCCCCTGGGAAAATGTTTAGGCATCCAACAGTATAATGAACGTAAAACTTAATTCGAACATTTTTCTTGTTTCCTTGACTAAGGTTTTACGCTCTCACGTTGGCAATTGACAATTAATTAAGGAATTATGAATTATCTGTGTGGAAAAAACAATGAGTGTCACTGAAGTCTTACGGTTGGTTGTCAACGGTAGATCATTTTAATGAACGCAAACTTTACATTTTAAATTTTGGTATTTCAATGAAATAAAATGTTTACCTTTACAAGATCAAGATTAAATTGAAATTGTAATTGAAGACATCGTATGGGAACACTAGAGAGAGAAAACTGTCGACAGTCGAAATTCAGATTACGACATAACTCTGAAGACATTTTAACTATTGTTGACTCAATACATTTTAATAAAGTCATGAAGGGTTCATAATTAGATACGATCAGAGTGTAAAAATCAATATCAATCGAATTTTTTACATTAATGTGGCAATATTTTCATCGATTACACGGGCAAATGTGCCACACATGAGAATCATATGGTTTACACCATATGATTATCATATGAATAGAGCACCATATGATAATCATATGATTTGCTATACATATAATAATCGCATGATTATTATATGATAATCATATGTTTTCAAGCAAATAATAACATATGAGTATCATATGATAATCATATGACTATCAAATGTTAGATATCATATGATTTTCATATGATTATCGTATGAATCGAGCTCCATATGATTATCATATGTGGCACATTTGGTTGTATACAGCATTCAAATCAAAATCTAAAATCCAGAGTTCATACAGGTAAAGCATAATTATCGTAGTTTTGCTTTGGTTGTTATGCTTCATACAGTATAACCTGTATTATCTTGTGGTTAAGACAGATGTTCGATTTACCAAGTTTCAATATAATTGTCCGCAAGTGAAGCCTTTAAAAAGTGCCTAGCTTAAGCAGGGTTTATGGTTATTCAAGGCTCGTTTTAAACTCTGTTTTCATAGACAATTAGCCAAAATTACTTTATTTCCATATGTGTTAATGTACACAGTGGTGCTAATTCTTCCATCTGAGCGTATTTACCTACGTGTGTTAATTTGCACCATATGTCAATTTGAAAGATCCATTTGCATGCATAAATTTTGAAAGCAAAATTGCTAAGCATTTATATGAGTTTTTATAGAATGTTTATTTTAAACATTTTTAATCTAGCAGTCTATCAATATTCAGTCTTCTGTTGAGTCAATATTGAATAGAAATCTTGCTTTTCAAATACAAAATAAAAGCTCTTTCTTACAATCTTCGAGTGGTAATCTGTTTAGATGAAAGTCGGAAGACTGAATAGTTCATCTGTTTAATCAAATGTTTTCCTTTACCAACAATCTCGCTAAGTGTAGGTCGATGTATGAGGCTGACTTCACAGTGTCTGTAGTATCCTTTATCTTATTTCAAAATCTGTGGGCTAGATGCGATGTCTCAAATTCGTGAAACTAGGATTTTTTAATGATAATATGTCATATTTATAGCGGAAACTGAGAATAAAGGATCTAGCTAAACGATTTTCTATCTTTCGGATCAGATCAGAAATAAAGTCAATAGTAATGTCAGCAAGTAGTGGAGCACAGTTGGAATGCCGACCGTCTGATTTTAAAGACAAACCCTGAAACCCTCTCCTACTTTTCCTTTTTCATTGTTTTTTTTATAGAAAAGAAGAATATTCTTCCAGGGTGCGATATAATGCAGACTAATAGAAAAATAGAAATTAGCTGCTTTCAAAAAATATAAGACATGAATGTCGAGTTGGCATTTATGATTATTGCTACCTGCGTTATGCCTACACCATTTAACAATGATAACCGATAATATGCTAAGATTGAAAATAATAAAATCGCGTTGCATGACGGAAATGATGCATTGAAGGACATAACCACACGGGAAGACCTTGTGTCAGTGTTTGCTCAAACTAGACTTATATAACTTCAATTTTTTTTTTTTTTTTTTTTTTTTTTGTAATCTTATGAACTTGATGTTTTCTTTTCGATTTGCTTGCATGTTCATTAAATGTTTTTTTTAATTCATTTTGATATTTCAATATTTAGGTCGTATCTAAATTCATATATTTGTGTATTTTTGTATATTTCTTGTGACAGACTCCTTGGTGGAATAGTAATCAAAGAAACCAAGATTCTAGCGGAGATCAAAAGCATTTAATCCATAGAAAAGACCGAACATGGATAACAGACACTCACAACAAGAACATAAAATAACCAAAATAATCCGTACTAAGCAAAAAAGGTAAATGAGCAACTCGTCAATGAAAACATTCGTTAGCATTTTACCCTTAATCTGTCTATTTTCACCTATAGGTCTCGGTCCCCTTTGATTGACGAACATTTCTATATCTTTTTTTCGTTATTTTTTTATTATCCCAGTATAGGTATCTTTGTATGTAACATAAACAAATATCTCTCTGTCTATCATTCTCATGTTAAACTACCTGGTTTCACGTCGGACAATATATGATTTTTTACAATGAAATTGGAAATGGGGAACATGTCAAATACAAAATAGTAAAATAAATTTCTAACCTCTTTTTTAAGCATATACAAGTAGATTTGTTCAAATTACTTCTTTGAACGGA
Organism: Perna viridis; assembly: GCA_037379345.1. Taxonomy (NCBI): domain Eukaryota; kingdom Metazoa; phylum Mollusca; class Bivalvia; order Mytilida; family Mytilidae; genus Perna; species Perna viridis. The sequence continues at coordinate 21,691,839 of CM074518.1, read as the reverse complement.
CACACTTCACTGATAGCTCTAAGTATTCTGTGGACCAAGAAGTTAAATCATATTGCATTTACTGGTCAGCGAGTAGTTCTTGCCAATAAGCAATCTCGCGAACTTGCATGTACACGCCCGCGTCGTCATTTTCACGAGTGATTTTTGCACCGAACGTTGCTCTTAATTTTTTGATTAAGATTATGTTAAAAATATCAAGTAAATACCCTAACATGCCCCATTAAAATGTGTAAAAGCTAAAGGGGTCACGTGGGTTCTTTCCCTATATATAGAATACGCAGTTGGTACATCGAATATCGAAGTGCAACTTTCCGACTATGATGTCATGAAATAAGTCTTGAAAAAGATATCAAAATTGTCTCATTTAATCACATTTCCAAAACCTAACACATTTTTGATGACTATGTATGCGTTTACTTAACTGTTATAGCATCCAGCAGATTGCAAATGGTCGCCTACATTGTTTTTGAAGACGTATTCAATGACCTAGTGTCACCGGGAATGCTGTGATGTTAGCTTTGATGAGATGCAGAACAATATTTATTATGTATTATCTGTTGAATATACGTAAAACTTAATTGCAGAGGAATAAGGACCTCTTGCTTTATTAATCAAGTCGCTCTTTAAATTGTAAATAATTTAGGTAATTATATCAATTAGTGATTTAAAAATTGGTAAGGGATGTGTCTGTCTCTACCCAAGATTATTACCCTGATTTTAGTCATTTACATACGGTATGGGACAAATAAGTCTATTACCCTTGGTTTATATGAATCTATTTTTTCACTGTATTGAAAACAACATTTTGTCGGGATTTATGAATTACGCTCCTTTTTTCACCAAAAGACTATTAATTCAAAAAATAATTTCAGTATGAATCAATCCTTCATTGGCATATTTTAATAAGCAGATTTAAATGCATTATGTCATTCTGGTACCTATCATCTGAGTACTAACTGAGAAATTTGAACAAAAAAATCATTTATATATATTCAATAAACTTCAACTTAAATATGTTATTCTGACGTAAACAGGTCATAACACAGTTTTCCTCAAATTTTAATTTTCTTATCGTCAATCATGTCAGAATATTTTCTGTCTTTAAAAGAAGTCTACCACAAAAAGAAATCAAATAAGAAATAAGACATCCAATGATATGTCGTCACGTGACAAGCACCTGTCCATAATATTGAGTATACGTAAAAATAAAAGAAATACCAAATGATAATGGTAATTGAATATATTATTTTTGATATTAAGTTCAACAACTAACAAATCTAATAAAAAAAGGTGTCAGGTTATCAGATTTGAACATTGATTTTTAACAAGTATGATTGAAATATAATGATAAACTTCCTGAAAGTAATTGCCATTATTTCAAACTTACGTAATTATATCTTTTTACGTGAATAAATCCGTATATAGTGCCTAAAATGATAAAAAAAATATTTATAGTAGGCGAAAATTCTTATGGATGAAATAAAGTCTCTCTCACTGCCACATGCGCGATAAAGTTTAATGAAATGATGCGTATTTTACTTACATACTTACAAAGGTTAAACTACAAAACGATGCTGACATTTGTAAGGATTCGATCAGTCCATATAAAACAACACGATAAAATCTTCAAGAAATGGCGGGATCTACCCGCTGACCAGTACATGCGCAAAACTCATTTTATGCTCTTGTGCGCACACCTATGTATATTTACACAAGTGAGTAAAAATACACACATATGTTAAATTGTGCATATGCAAATGAATTTGATTATTTTTCTCTTAACTGATTTGTATGTGGACGTATACCAAATTATACATATGTGCCCCAAATCTACGCCTTTTCCGAGCTCATTGTGTACTATTGATAAATACACATTTTAATAAACATACTAATAAAATATTCAAATAGTTATACTTATGTGTATGTTTACAGTTTCGGGTTAACAAGAATGGTATAATGTTACCTTTGTGACTTAGGTAAGATATACGTATGGTCGTAAAAAACGCGACGTTTAGTGCGAACCAGAAAGCGCATGGTTGAGTGACATATTTTTACTTTGATATAAGTATGAAGTTGATGTGAAATCAAGCTTTGAACCATCATGTTTGTTGATGATACGTTTTTTCGTTGCTCGATAGACATGTTGAGAACATGTAGACCAATTGATTTTAATTTTTCATATCAGATTAAACAAGAGGCTCCCAGGAGCCTGAATCGCTCACGTGGTTGAATTCTGTCTTAAAAGGGCAATAAATTTATTAAAAAGTTATCCAACAATATTGACTCGAGTTGACTTTGGTAGGACTTATCATAGGGAGTCGTCTGACAACTTTTATGCCAGAAGACTTTTGTAGTCCTAAAATAAGGATCATTTCAGCTATTGAAAGAATTTGGCTAAACCTAACGGTTTTGAAGGTTTATACGAAAAACTACTGTCTGACCTCTATGTATTGTGTTCAGGAACGGCGGCCATATTTTTCCACGAATCAAAAATCAAAAGGATACCCCCAAGGAACATTCGTACCAAGTTTGGTTTCAATTTGTAAAGTATTGTCAGAGGAGAAGATTTTTTGAAAAAAAATAAAAATAACAAAACACTCTGAAAAAGGGCAATAACTCCAACATGGCTTAATGGATTAAAATGAAAATATGCCTGCAGATAGATCTCATCACGCTGGACACTTTTTATCCATATCAGAATTTAACTAATACTAACGGTTTTGGCGATATATGCGAAAAACTACTGTCTGATCCCCTATGTTCTATTTTTAGTAATGACGGCCAACTTTTTCGAAAATCCTTACATCAGTTCTATGCAGGATGTCCAAAGGAACATTCATACCAACTGGTCAAATAGTTTCATAGGAGAAGAGTTAAAAAAAAATTGTTACCGATGACGGACGACGACGACGGACGCAAAGTGACGGCAATAGCTCACCTGGCCGAAGGCCAGGTGAGCTAAAAAGGGGTAGACTTTGAATATTTTGTCTTTTTTGGGGGGTAAATTCATTTAAATGTATTAATAATTCATGAGCTCACAAGGTATAATCATTACAGTATAATTTGAGCTCACGATTTTCTATTTCGGCGCGACGAGTGTTTTTTTGTCCTGTGGAAAAACCAGGAAATACGTATACGTGTAATTACTAAACCAGTTACATGTAAGAATTACTCGTAACAAATAAATTGATTCACAGTAACATCCACATTTGTTTGTTTCCTTGTATATTCGCTGTATGTTGTGGTGATATTGGAGCTGTCTAAAGATTTGCCATAGTTCTGTTTGCGCTTACCAGTATTTCTTCTACTTTTCAAGACATTGTTATTACAACCAGAAAATCATTTTATATTTCACCTAGTCATAAGCTTAAGTTCACCGATATTTTTTTCAAAATTCTTCAGTAGTTTATGAAATGATAAGAAAAAACTTTCAAGTTTTCATAAGCAAAAAAGCTTATAATGGGGAAGTATATTGTATTGATGCAAAGCTAGATATACACAAATAAGAATGAATAATCTTGTTTGATCTTAAAAATGGTTAATCTAATAGGATTGAAGCGGTTCTGATCTTTTCTATTATTTCAAAGTGAATAATTCGTGTTTGCATTTACTTCCTTTAACCTGATTGTATATTAAATTAAGAAAACCTAACGTAGTATACGAAAGTTATTTTTTAGATCCCAACATATAACAATTGAAAAATACCTTTTATCTGTCATTTTATAATCAGGTCCGGATACGATTTAAGGCTTTTATCGTAATCTAGATAAATTAAATGGCTAGAAACCAATGCTGTTTATAACGGGCTAATTATACTTTAAATGACATAATCTTTAGTATTTCATAGTGTAAGACATAGATCGTTAAAGAGTTTTCCAGGAACCTGTTATTGAAACATTTTCCAATAATGGTTTTATTATTTTTTTTCTATATTTCCTTCATTTTTCTATATTATCACTTTAAGAAGAAATTTGTTTAAATACTTATGATCAGTTGGGAGGTCGTTATTTAGGTTTCCTTAGTGTATAACAAGCGGATGAAAAATATCATGGGTAATTTACCTAGTTTGAACTTATTAAATTTAAACAATACTCAAAATTAAGATTGATAAAATAACAATGTAAATATTTGAGTACTTTAAGAAGTAGATTATTATATAGTTTTTTCTATGAACGTCAGTTCGATCACTTTAAGATTAATCGTTGAATACTGAAATAATCAATTCTTCATGCTAAGTACGATATATAAGATAGCTATTTTAACATTAATTTACAGATTGCAGCTGATTTCTAATCAAAGGAAATGATGGAACTTTGTGTTGTTTTGATGCTTTTTCTTGTTGGCAGTCAACGTAAAATAACAGGTAAGCTTGTTAATAATGACTTCTGAAACAGAAGCGGCTAGCAAGAAATCTGTCGGAACAAACCATAAATAAACCGTAAACCTAAATAAACCAGACAGGTTTTGAATTCCCCTCAAAATAATGATAGTTTTGATACGTGTTATACGTGTATAAATCGAAGAAATGCCTTTACACCAAAACATCCCATAATGCAATAGGAATTATATTGAGACAGGTTTCAATATATATGATTTTAATTTTACAATTATATTCATAGAATTGTTCTCCTGACAACAATTTATGACAACTTATGTAAGGGCTGAGAATAAAGTATGAATTTCTAGGTCAGGATCTTTGGGAAGATTCTTAATTTCACTTCATGGTGTGAACCAAATGGAAGGTATAACTTCTCACAGTTGTGTAAATTAATGAGGTTGTGTTACTGAGAATTCAGATACCTTATATTGTGGCAGTTATGCTGATAATAAAACCACCTGTCTCCCAATGAAAATCGAATTAAGGAGAGTTGTAAATCTTCCTTAAAATTTTGCAAATTTGCAGCTTATATTTTAGCCTTTCGTTGACAAGCCATTTTCTAGATGAACAACTGTAAAATGTCGAAATAACCACATTTTAAGCCATTAAAATCCTTTTACATGTAAATCATTTAAACGAGAACTTGGAGGTTTCGTGCTAACCAGAAATATTATTTTAATTCTGTAAGAAGTAGATATAAGAAAAAATGTAAACTGTTCATTTATTCATGATCAAAACGTTTACTTTCTAGATTTAATGCCACAAAATGTGTTTGCTACAGGTTGCTGTACACATGGGGCTGTTATTATTAACCACAGAAAGTAACCAAATATAAACCTTCAATATATGAATATTCTATCCTATTGCAAATTAAATTGAATTGACGATCTCTTCTAATTAAGAAGAGACTATTCAATATAGCTTTTCTAAACATATACCGCTTGTACAACAAAAATTCCTGATCCAAAATCATGAATGAACCGGAAACCTGTGTAATACCAGACACGTTTTGAAATCCTTTCGTACTGGTATAAATACCAGTTTGAATGCGCTCTATGCCTGAATAAATCAGATATGCTATTACCGTAAAAAATCCTAAACTGAAAAGACTTCGATTTAGGTATGTTTCACCATATATGAGTTTTCTTTGAGCAATTATAATTTTTAAATACCACAAATTACATTTTGCAGTATCATTTATATATATTTTTTCTTGAAATAATTAATCAGATTATTCCTGAATTATCCGAATGATTTTTAACCTTTTTTATAAAGACTACATATTATTAATTTTGTTATATTTGGCGGTTCCTTTGCTTGGTATTAAAACCATTATTGTTCATTGCTTTGAAATGAAACTCTCATTACGCATGGGTGTAGTAGCTTTATTGATTGATTGATTGTTTGATTATGGTTTAATATCCTATGGCAGATATTTCATCCATTTCAGGACGACAATAAATTACCAGTCGATCAGGCCCTACTTTTGTACTACTTTGACACGGCGGGTGTTCCTAGAAAAGCAGAGGACGCTCACCCTATCGGTGCACCTGGTCCATGCTCCCAGTTCTTAGTAAAGTCCGAGTTGCTCATTTGCTTTTGTCACATTGTATGTATGATTTAAGTTGCTTTATGTTCTTTGTTGTGTATGTCTGTTTTCCATGTCTGGTCCTTGTCCTTGAATTATATTCTTTGGATTACCGCTATAACCTTGGTTCCCTTGATTATTCTGCAATTCTTATCACCTACTCTGCTATAGTGTAAACCTAAGTAATGTGTATTCCAGGACAGATCTAATATCGTTTGATATACGAACCAAAAAATGTAAAACAAAATAATATTTTTATATATCAACGCTGATTTTCATCATAACTGATATGACAAACATTAGTACGTCAAGCTCCAAAACAGGGTCTGACAATCAAAATTCACTCTCGATGCTGCCACCAGCCTTCTGAGAAACTGCAAGAATCTTGCAAAGTCGGGAATAAGTGAATGATTTTACGCGACCTTATCCTATTATGGAACGACGTATGATTTGAATAACGCCCGGGAATTCGAAATAGGAAATGAACGTCTTCCGCTGCATGGAGACAGGTAGTGTGTATATTCTTTTTTTAAGAATAAAAAAAAGTACCAATTATATAATATTGCAAATTTTGATAAACTGTTCATGTGTCTCAAGGAATAACCTGTCATCGGTAGCATTAAAAGCAACCATAAAGGAAGATCTAAATCCCAAAATAAGCTCGGTGTGACCGGTTACTTCATGTACTTGTGTTGGTCTTTGTCCCTGGATTACATTATTTTGATTACCGCTGTAACCTTGTTTCCCTTGATTATTCTTATAAAACAACAACAATAGGAAAACGCAAAAAAAAGTCCTTAGTCCCCATAATTTGACGTACACCTTCTCAGGAATATGCAATACAAAACTGATACCTATTGATTTAAGAATATAGAAAAAATAAATAGATATGTCAAATAATGAAAAGAAATTTAAACTTTAAATGGTTCTCATATTCGTCATGTTAAAGTGGTATTCTTTGTAAGAATCAGATTAAATTGAAAAAAAAAATAGAAATATGCATGTCAAATACCCACCGATCTCAGAGTATAACTTGACTAAAGGATGATTTCTCTATTTGAAAAGACCACTATTGGATCTGTGCAACACTGGATTTGTTCAGATTTTTGTCAATAGAATGGTAGAAATATAATATTTTTACAGAGTTATCTGCCCTTGAATTGTTTATTTGCAATGCATTTCAATGAAATTATAGCTTAATTTACCAAAATATTTTGTAAATTGACATTATCAAAATGGTGGTTTTCTTTTCATACAACGTTTCATCCACTGCCAAATTCTTACATAGACTGACACTTACGAAAAATCATGTCATAAAATACATTATTCCAATTGGCGTTTTCCTTGTTTCTAGCTGAATATCAATCTTTGACAAATAATATTAACTTGATTTACTCATAGTATAAATCATTAATATTTGCATCGTACCAAAGAAATCAAGAAGAAAAGATTATTTTAAAGATGCTTTTGATGACAATTTTTAATTATTATTACTATACTAAACTACATTTTTAGTAAAACTCTAACTCGATACGACCCTGTTTTATTTTCTAATCGTCTAACCGGTTATTTCTGTAAAGTTTTATTTTTTTATATTTAGTACAACAGAAATTATATTAATTAATGCTGATTATATAGTTTGTATATGAATAGAGAATGTCAAAACTAATGACAGTACAAATAGTTTCAGGGTCAGTCATCAAAGAATACTTTTGGAAAAATTATATGGAACGTCAGGATAAAGTGTCACACACATTGGTAACTGAAGTATCAGTGGTAACATCTGCACCGCACTGTGCATTTAAATGCATACAAACCGCCAGTATACATGTTCCTGGTATATTTTTCAATGAAGAAAAAGGAACATGCCTCTGTAGTTTAACACTTCATAGACCAATTCATCTTTTAAGCAACTCCCCGGGATTCCATTATTACACACAAGGTTAGTCAGTTATGTAGATTGCTACACTCCATAGACCAATTTGCCAATAAAGTAACTCACCGGGGTTCGATTATTACACACAAGGTTAGTCAATTTTGTTGATTCAGAAAATTAATTATTTGATGATATCATAACATTAAAGTAATGTTTCAAATAAATCAATTAAAGGTACGTGTGAAAGCACATGCATTTCTAAATGTCCATGCTTTTTGTAACATTAAATAGCAGAAACTGTGTGTGTATTTCCAGAAATTTAATTGTCGTCACCATGAACCCATGGACCGTTTTGGTGTATCCATTGGCAACATGAAAACTGATTTTTCCAACTTATCATAGCTTTCCTTTCCTTTATTGTCTACTTCGGACTTGACTTTTTATGAGCAACTTGGCGGGTGTTTCTATAAAAGCAGAGGACGCTTCCTCTACCAATATACCTAGTACACTGATTTTGATATTTTATGATCTTTGTACGTTGTGTGTGTCTGTTTCCCTTGTCTGGTCTTAGTCTCTGATTTGTATTATTTTTAATGTCGATAGAATCTTGGTGTCCTTGATTACGTACTTTTAAATCAAATTGATTTCTGCTTCTGACTTTTGTTCAACAACAGAGGGAGCGTAATATAGTGACATCAATGACCGTTTTAGGATATATAGAATGTTACTTTAAATGTTTAAAACTTTAAATATGGTTTGTCGATTCAAGTGGGAGATAAATGCATGGTTTTCTTTAAAAAATGCAAGATCTGAATGCAGAAAGATATAGGGTTACATAAAATATAGCATATGTAGGTAGGGTGTGTGTGTGTGTGTGTGTGTGTGTGTGTGTGTGTGTGTGTGTGTGTGTGTGTGTGTTCCACGAATCAACTGTAGGCAGTTTATGCATTTTTTGTTTCTATTGTAGTCATTTGTGAACTTGAAGGATATTCAGAGTTACAACCTGAATTTTGCGTAAAGAAGTACGATAATCCTTTACCACATGCCGATGCCAACACCTACTGCCACTCTGAAGGCGGAAGACTGGCAAGGATCGATACTATACCTAAATACATTGCTATAAAACAATATTTGATTAATGTAACAAGTTAGTAAAAAAAATATTAATATTATCTATGTTTATTATTTAAACTGCAAGTGGTGTTCTTCCATTTTAATTAATTATTAATCCAGGCTCCAAGTGTCTAGCAAAAATAATATTAATATTGAAACGTAATACTTGTATTATCTCCCCATCAAATGCTTTGTTTAAGATATTAGGCCAGTGGCCGAGATTGATATCTGTTTTGATAGTAATCAAGGGAACCAAGGTTATAGCGGCAATCAAAAGAATGTAATTTAGGGATAAAGACCAGACATGGAAAACATAAATACACAACAAAGAACATACAGTAACTAAAATCATACATACAAAGTAACAAAAGCAAATGAGCAACTCGGACTCCACTAAAAACTGGGAGCATGGACAAGGTGCACCGGTAGGGTAAGCGCCCTCTGCTTTTCTAGACACACCCGCCGATATAAAACATGATATTGATTGCACCACACAGACATAATTGTTTTATTACATATCTCGGTAGGTCTCAGTATCGTATTAATTTTCCCATAGACTTCTATAGTGAAGTGCATATTTTTAGGATTTTTTAAAAAAATATGTAAATTGATTCAATAAAACTTTCACTTATGTAGCATTAATAAGGACATATGACAAAATAATTTCCCATATAGAAAATAGGGTGAGTCCATGAAGATCGGACAGAAACTATAAATAGCCATTTTCCCTACTTTCACTTTCGTTTTGAACTCACCAAACCAACCTTTCCAGTGGAACATTTTTAAGTTATTATGTTAGATTTTCTTTATAAAAAAAAATTCTTCATCTTACAGTGTGCTGTTTGCTCTATTTTATAAGTCATTGTTCATATCTTTTGACAAAACATTAGTTTGTAGAGAGGCAAAAAGAAAATGCACTATATTTTTATAGCATCCATGTTTTGACGTACGCCCGTTCAGGGATATGCAATACGATACTGGTACCTGTAGAAATGTTAAAAATTCCAACTTTCCATCTCCACCATGAAAACTGATTTATTCAACGGGTCATAGTTTTCCTTTCCTCGTTTGTCTACCCCGGACTTGACTTTTTATGAGGAACTCGGCGGGTGTTTCTAGAAAAGCAGAGGATGCTTACCCTACCGGTGCACCTGGTTCATGCTACCAGTATTTGGTGGAGTCCGAGTTGTTCATTTGCTTTTGTTACTTTGTAGGTGTGATTTTAGTTGCTTTATGTTCTTTGTTGTGAATTTCTGTTTTCCATGTCTGGTCTTTGTCCCTGGATTACATTCTTTTGGTTACCGCTATAACCTTGGTTCCCTTGATTACTCTTTCATCACCATTTCAAAAAATAATATTATGATATACATTCCATTGGGCCAAGTCAAGTATAACCACTTTTTTACGTATTTGCTGTTGGATGCTATGTTATATATGACCAAATTTTGGCAAAACCCTATTAGATATATATTTTACCTATTGACATTCACTCTGATAATTTTGCTTCATAAAATACTTTTATCGGGAATGTAAACAACTGACATCGGCCTAGAAATATCACTTGTAATCAAAACGTCAAGCGTGCACAAAATATTGGTGTGCCAGAATTATATTGTTTGACTGGAAACAATAAAGCATGAAATTAAGTGATAGCATTTATGACTGTAAACTTTTTTTAGATGTCAAAATGTTTTGTAAATAAATTTAACATTAAGGTTAACATAAGGCAAACAATATTTGATTGTAACAAATACGAATCTACTATATGTCAGATACAACTGTCCCGTGTAAAAGGTCTTGTTTACCTTTTTAATAAAGTGATGTGAAATCAATGTTCTTACCTTCGTTATGGAGTATCAGAGTGTTGATATTGTCACATTTACTTTTAATATTTCATCATGTAACATTGGGTTTTTTTTATTGATAGCTAAAACGGCTATGGTGTACTACATAGATGGAACCATTAATAATGGAAATTGGATCTTTAGCGATGACACAACAATTCCAGCTAGTGTTTTGGTGTGGGCTCCAACGGAACCAAATTCTGACGATTGTTTATGTCTTTTCACATCAGAGTTTAAACATGGTGATACAACATGCTCCGGATATGTTCCTGACTTTAACTTTGGTTTCCTTTGTGAAAGACTCATATAAAATTTGCAATAAAAACATGTTCCTTGTAAAAACGCGTCCAGTGTTTATGTATTCTATATACACCTGATATTTTTTTTCAATTTCATAAACAAAATTCGTTGTATTTTATGCGTGTTAATTGTGCTTTAATATGTTATATTAATTTGTTGTCTTGTTAAGTCAATCCTTTTGCCTACATTTGATGTATATGATAACTGTTTGTCGACGTTGGATATTGATAATGAACATTAAAATTGATCGGTTGGCTAAGTTCTTTAGGCATAAATTGTTTACTGTGAAACCTTTGTCAACCAAACCCTGTATTGACTTTGGTTTGACAGGTGTTCGGTTTAGCAAGCTTCAAAATACATTGAAACCATGCTTTTACTTATACATAAACGAAGGGAAAGCATTATAAAGAAATCACTTTGTCGCAAATATAGACTATGGAACATTTTACAGCTTTATCTTGCTTACAAAAGCTTGGAAGGCATTCTCTATCTACAATTCCATCTCTTTACTCCAAATGGCATAAAATAATTAAACACGTCCATATAAGAGTTTTGAAGCAATAATGATACATCCGTAAATGTTTGCAATACTTTTTTTTATTTGCTAAAGTGCATTCTTTAACTTACGTATTTAAAGTAAATCCTAATGAATATGAATGGTACAGCGAAGATAAGTCATTGACCACCTTTTAATTTAATACAATTTTACTTCATATACTTTAATTAGCTTCGATTATAAAACAGTTTTTATAACCTTCATAAAATCTGGCATTTTACTGCGTCATCTTCCACAAATACCTACTTTTGAGGCCAGTGCAATGGATTTACTAAATGATGAAAGAGTAATCAAGGGAACCGAGGTTATATCGGTAATCAACAGAATGTAATCCAGGGATAAAGACCAGACATGGAAAACAGACATACACAACAAAGAACATAAAGCAACTAAAATCAGACATACAAAGTAACAAAAGCAAATGAGCAACTCGGACTCCACTAAAACCTGGGAGTATGGACCAGGTGCACCGGTAGGGTAAGCGTCCTCTGCCTTTCTAGGAACACCCGCCGAGTTGCTCATAAAAAGTCAAGTCCATGATAGACAAACGAAAATGGAAAACTATGACCCGTTGAATAAATCAGTTTTCATGGTACAGATGGATACACCATAACAATCTACGTGTTCATGAAGACGACCATAAAACTTCTGTAGTAAGGACTTCAATCTTGTAGCAACATAATCCTGTTCCAGAAGCCTATTTGTTAGAGCTCTAGCGCGATACAAGAAGTCTGCGTAGTTTCGAAAAGCTCTGGCATGAGTTGTTATATGAACACTCCATACGCAGGTGCTGAAGGGATGTTGCCACAGATGAAAGGACAGTTGATAATTCTGAATGAAAAGTCATCACGTTTGTCGTAAAGTTTGGTCAATAGTTTTTCTTTACCATCGATTTCTAAATGTAGGTCAAAATATGAGGCTGACCTTACAGTATCTGTAATATCCTTTATCTCAAGCAAAATTTGTTCCCATTGGACTGCCGACCGTTTGTTGAAAAAACACATACACCACACTGAACAAATATGTTATTGATTAAAAATTCCAGCATTTTGTATACATTCCTCTGTATATTTGGAAGATGATTTGGAATTATTTCTTAATAAGTATGAGGAATCTCTACCAAGAACTATGTATTTGTATCTAGGTGTACAACCTTGTTTGAAAAAGCAACGATGTATAATGATTTAAGTCGGGATTTTAACTGAGTATGGGGAATAGAAGTATACAATGTTGAAACATCATAGGTTGTAATGCTATTATATTTAGATAATAGTCTTGAACTGATTGTCTCCAAAAGATGTTTCGAATTTTTCAGGATCCACATTGAATTAATACCACTACCGGAGTAACAAATGTTGTTTGTGGTAGGACTGTAGAGCCTCTTTGACTGTTGTGAGTATAGAAGTTAAAAGATTTGAAAGAGGTTTGGTGGTACATTTTTTCAGATCCAGCTATGAAACGTTGTTAGTATGGATTCTTGTGGCGTTTATGAATCCATTACATAGACGGTAAATCACGATCATCGTCCTTGGTAGAGAAACCAAAAGAGGATAGCACAGATTTATGGTTTTCCACAATCTCTTCTTTGGAGAGTGTGGTAGCAGTATAGGTCTTATCACTGCTATTATTTTCTACGTCTCCCTAAATGATCACATTTCCTCAAGTATAAGACATACCAATACAACAGCTTCTTTTGGAATAAGTTTGACCGGAGAATAGTAGAAAATTTGCATCACCCGTTACATAATCAGATACCAGATATCAGCTGGATCAGATCGTTTCGAAGAAAAAAAAGGCCTGCAAACCATTGTTCTCCACGTGAAGGAACTTAATGTGTAAAATACGGTAACACAAGACGACAAACATCTTTGGATTATGGTGGTTTCAGTATTCCTGAAGATATATGCCAGTTAAGCTTTGAAAAATTAAATGTTTGTCTTCATTATTTATACGATGAAATTCGTAGAAAAGATAGGACCAATTACCTTCCTAACACGCTAACATATTTTTTGTTCAAGAAACACCAGATTGACTGGGTTCACCTATCGTGAAATATTAAATTAATTTCGTTAATGATATTTTCAATTCGCGCATGGCGGAATACTTTCAAAATACAATACTTGAAACCGAAGTGCTCGAAAACGTAGGAAAAATCACTATAATCGAAGGTACTAAAATGATGGACTTGGAAATTTAGAATAAGGTCAGGATTTTCTTTCAACAGTTGAATATATTATTATAAAAGCAATCATTTTGCTTATTTTGTAATAAAGTAATAAATTTGTCTGAAACTATTACAATGTCACGATTTTTGTTTCAGTGAGCCAAAGATAGCCTGTTATCTTTATGTAAAATAAAATTCTAACGGAATAAGCGCACGACTTAATGGTCATGTTTTCGAGCTCCAATTGGACGAAAAAATAAGTTAAATCTAATTGAATGAGATTCATTGCAAATTGAACAGTTCTAAAGCAGTCATTACAGCTGTGCTTAAAAATAAAAAAAAAGAAAGCGTTACCTGAAATTCGCGGCTTCCTCTACCAATCTACTTTTGCGCAGTTCGCAATTATCCTAAAATCGTATTATAATGTTTTTCGAATAAGATATTAACAATTGACGGGTAAGAAGTCTTGTAGGGGAAAAAGTGGAAATCAAACAGCTGCGAACATGTAACAGTTTTCAGTCTTTTAAACTGAGGGTTTCATCGTCGTTTGATACAACCTGATCTGAAGTACATCTTCGATCTGGTGATGAAAATTATGATTGTTCCACAAACTAATCTTGTTCCATACTGCCCTTATTATATCCTGAATTAGATAGTCAAAAACGTTTATAAATCTGTCTTGTTTGGTCATTTCACAATGCCCACTATGTGTGGTAAATGCATTCTATTTGTTAAATGTATTTAAGGCAATCTAAAGTATCACTATCTATCTGATTGTCACACGAACTTTGACTTGTATACTTAACCCGATTTCATTGCACTTAATTTTTTGGAGGACATATTGACTGACGCTAGTAATCTCCACCGTTCTGTGCGTATTGCAAACAGTGAAAAGCAATATAGGGAAAGAAAGCGTCAAACGCCTCCTTATATAAGGCTACGAGTTCGATAATTTTGTTTTTACCAACATGTATTCTTTTAATAAATCTTCCTTTCCTCTTCTTCCATCTACCATGAACTTTTTATGAACAAACCGGCAGGTGTTTCTAGAAAAGCAAAGGAGGATTACCCTACCGGTGCACTTGATCCATATTCCCAGGTGAAGCCAGAGTTGTTCGTTTACTTTTGTTACTTTGTGTGTATTTGTGTGTGTGTGTGTGTGTGTGTGTGTGTGTGTGTGTGTGTGTGTGTGTGTGTGTGTGTGTGTGTGTGTGTGTGTGTTTTAATATTCCACGTCTGGTCTTTGTCCCGGCATTACATTTTTTTTTATTTTCGCTAGAATCTTCGTTTACGCTATCTAAAATATTCGACATATTGGTCAAAAGTAAAACTGCTCAATTGTCCACTCATGTACGTCGACTACTAGATATTTATAGTTATGTAGAGTTTGGAAGGTTTGTCTACATTTTGAGGTTAAAATCAATATTGTATGTATATATGTATGAAGCTTATAGCCTATATTCTTATTTTGTCAGTTAAAGGTTTATTACATATTTCAATGCACTGAAAATCAGGCGTCGAAGTCACAAAGAAAGTCGTAAGTGTGAAACTGATCGTAAATTCTGACGTCACAATGCTATTTTATGTTATGATGTCATTACTTACGGTCATCTTTAATGTTACGACTTTTTATGAATTCGACGCCAGAATCAAAGATAGTACTATTTGGCATTGTACAGTCACCTTTTAAGAAGCAACTTTTGAGTGTAGAAACGCGTTTATGAACTTAGTGTTCAGTTTTTCATGTCAAGTAATTTTGAAATGTATTAAAACCAAATGTCTGAGACTCGAGTATGCTTACAACAATATGTCAAATGTATCATAATTCATATTCTGCATCATTTAGAGGAAAATGGTATAATTATACTAATTATAATGTTAAAAAATTGCCGATAATCGTGTCTTGCCAGAGTTTTGTTCACGGATAAATGCTTTTATTTTTTAGAAGTAGTTGATATTAAGTGTATGAAGGCTACTTTATCTAATATAGTGCAGTTAAATTATCTACACAAACTAGATCATGTTTAATTATTTAATTACTACATGTAACATATGAATAAAAAGATGTGTGCACCTAGTAATGCGTTGAAGTCATCCGATAGCACAATGGCCTTTAATTAACACGTGATAGAGGTCGCAATAGTGTAATTTTATGCAAATGAGGGATATCCTTGGTCAAGACAATACCTGGAACAAAGAAAAGTACAACACACGAGAAACACACCGTACCACACAGAGGTGAACACAGACGAAAATGGAACGAAATGGACTTTTCTGAAATCAGCGACCTTACGGGGGCTTCATCTATTTCGGAAGTTTTCTTAAGAATCAAATGAAGAAGAAATTGTCATACATTTCATGTAAACATTTCAAATAATATATACATGTAAAACACCATTGTAGATTAAAGACGAAAATTATTTGTCTGTATGTTTGGTATTTCTATACTAGTGATTCTACAAGAAATAAATCAAAGGTACACTCTGATTATACACGGAGCATTTTTATGATGTAGAATTTATATGCCTAACGACATTTGACACGAGATTTTTAATTTCCCAAGCGATTTATTTTTTAATGTTTTCTTTCAGACATCCCGGAAAAAAAGCCTTCGTGACTTACTAAAGGCCCATAGAGTAATAGGATGTCGAAATTGAATTGCTCCACTGGAAGCCTTGCATAGTCTTACATTATTCTCGAATACTTAAAGTGTCTGCAGTTGAGATTAAGTGACTAATTAAAAGCCCACTAAAACTCTGAATTCATCGTAAATGGATTAAAATCTACAAGCTGTAAAGATGTAAGCGTTCTCAGCATAAAAAAAAAGTACTATTTTAAAGAATAAAGATGGCCGACGCAGTAAAATTGGTTCCTTTTACTTATAATCTTCTACATTTTATTCGGGAAATTACACATGGTACGCAATTTTCATTTTCGATAAAGTCTTTTTGAACACCATTAAGTGATCAGTATTTGGCCAATCGGAAAACAGAATTGCAATAAGGTGACTTGCGTTTCCATGGAAGAGCGTCTCTAAGGTCAAAGGGTAAAAGCGTTAGTATACCGACTGCATCGGAAAAAAAGATATAAAACAAAGGATTTTATTAGTAATCATGAAAATACTTATTCACTCTTTCCAATTGATATCCTTTTGATATTTTACGGATTGGTTTGTTTCAGTTCTCCATTTTTACACATATCTAATAATGATTTAAATGTAGATATCTATTTGATTACTTTTCCTTTACAGTGAAATAAAAAAAAAATGTGGTTTTGATAATTTGAAATAATATGGCATTTTAATGGATTCTTTCCAATAACAAAATTCTGAACTGATCAACCATCATTTGACATAACAAGAATGCGAACAGACCGGTCGTAACAAGTCATTTATAGATACATTCCCAGTATTTTACTATTGCTTTCTATTTGCCATTGCGGCCGAGTATGTGCAAAGCTCTTGGCTGGTATGTTTTAACCACTGATGCGAAGTTGCTCACAATTCCAGGCGAGTTCAAAATAAAGAGAATTGTCACTAATCTACAGTTTATAACGATTATACATAAAATACATGTTACAGGATGAAAAGTTATTTTGACATCAGAATGTATGAAAAACTAACATATACCACGTATACAGTGCGCTCAATCAAGTTATCATCTAAAAGTTCTCAAATTCCTTAATATGGATGGGATCCATATGGTACAGGGGAACAACACAACAGACATCAACTATCGAGGAATTCTCCATATAGCAATAACTTCCTCTTAAGGCAAGTTACACTATCGTCAACACATACAATCTACGACCTCGGACCACCGTCCGGCACCTCGGACCATTGTCCGGAACACGATAACTTCCTGTTAAGGCAAGTTATATTAACGTCAATAATTCACAATAACCTCGGACCATTGTCCGGAACCTCGGAACATATTGTCCGGAATACAAATACTTCCTGTTAAGGCAAGTATACGTCAAAACGTCAAACAAACATCATCAACAACAACGAGTCAACTTCCAGTTACGACAAGTTACAACTCTCAAAAATAATATTCCTCTTGCATCACTTGTCTCGAAAAAACACATCCCTTAACCACATAAAAATAAATTCCAATCTTACATTCAGTCTGCAACCGTATATTCCTAAACATCAAATTTCCAATCTTTCCTTCGTTCGTTATCTTCCCTTTTTAGGCCACCTATCCCATTTTATTCCACTAATAAATTTCAATCTCCAATCTTTTTTTTTAAAACTGAAAGTCAAAGCCCTTATATACTTTTCAACACCAATTTTACACAAACTTTGCACTATTTTACAACTATTTTAATTATCATAACTTACATAACTGACCTAAATTAAGCACCAAATTCAACACCAACTTAGCACCAATTTCCAATAAATCAAAAACTTTGACAACTACTTAAAACAACATCCTACCTCGGTAACATGATACTGTACTTCATCACCTTTCCTATAGAAAACCGCTTAAAATCATAATAAAGGTAAACTTCTGGATATAAGAATGACGGTACAATGACTAAATCAAAATATGCTTATCTAGACATGCAACTAATTATCATGAAAATATACACCTCTACATATTTAATTTATTTTATTTTTACCATTTCAGTAAATTTCAAATTAACCTTCATATTTTAGGAAACATAGGTTTGTGATTTTTATACATTAAAATGTTTTGAAAACAAAACTTGGCATCTGTCACCTACTATCTAAGTTTTTTTTCCTGGACATGCTCATTAAAGTTTGATATATAAGTTTAGTAATTTCTTCTTATTGTAAAAGTTGCATGCTGAGTTTCCATATCAACAAAGGATCAATGCTGCAAACAAAGATTTTAATGAAACTCTTATTATTACAATGAGTGATGAGGCGTCTGGGTAAATAAAACATCAATATAATGCACACAGAGTTGATGATTAAAAATGATAACATCAAAGTCAATATGCATTAAATTATTTTTCATGTTCAAGTCGAAAAAGGAAAATAATAATTGACACGATTTCGTGAATGGCGTGAGTATAATTAGTATTTGTGTTTAAGATTTAAAGTTAAATGTTTGAATTATACCTTTTATTATTTAACAAAAAACGTAAATTACCATATGATTGCTGCTAGGCTCCATTGCTGATACAGAAATTGATAAAAGAAGTAGAATGAAAAATTTTTCATTAACTTGAAATATAGAAGCCATGTTATATGAAAGAATATTAGGTAAAGCACGGAATTATCATACCGTTCAAATCATTGTTTATTTGCTATAAGCCTGTACAGGAGTACGATTTTCTTACAATAAAGTATAATAATTATAATAAAGTAATCGATCTGATTGTTTCACAGGGTAATGCTGATGTAGTATTGATACAAGTCTACTATTTTCTTAAATACACAATAGATGCTAAATAGTTCACAACAAGGCATAAAAATCTTTTGGTTACACAATGAATTATTAACTGAATTGATTCATCCCAAATTTCGATAAAAGTGGGTCACAATCCAGTAGAATCTAAACCACGGACAAAGAACAGTCATTGAAAACAGACAAACTCAACAAGGAAAAGAAAATAACTAAAATAATACAAATAAAGTAAATGAGCCACTCGTACTCTGCTAAAAACTGGGAGCATGGACCAGATGCACCGGTAGGGTAAGCGTTCTCTTCTTGTTTAGAAACACCCGCCGAGTTGCTCGTAAAAAGCCAAGTCCGGGGGAGACGAAAGAGGAATGGAAAAATGTTGAACAAATCAGTTTTCATGGTGAAGCTGGATAGACCGTAACGATCCACGAGTTCATGATGACGACCATAAAACTTCTGTAGTGATGACTTCAATCTTGTAGCAACATAACTACTATCCTCACTGAAGTCAATGAAAATGATAATTAAGAAAATAGTACTCTAGTTGATATCCTGGAGCCTTTGATTTCAACATTGCATGTAAAATCCGCATCTTTTAAATAGTATTGGAATTTTCAAAGAAATGAAAAGGTTCCTAGCATGTAATGAGTAATATGTTAGGAAATCACGACAATATTCTTATAAAGAAAAACATTACACATTTAAAGAACAAAATTAAAAACAGCTCATTAAAAGGAAGGAATTCAACGCACCACATATGTATCTCGAAGCAGAAGAAACACTGTAAGTAGCTCACAAAACTGCCAGGATATAATGGACTTACATTATTTTTATCACTTAAGGGCAAATAACTCACTTTGAAGGAATCAGACTTTTCCTTTTCTTTTTCTACAAAATTTAATGACAATCCGTTGAGTGGATAAGAGGTAATTCTGCTTACGATATTTCAATTTTAGCATTTAAGTTAGCTTTATGGCCTTGCAGGCATAGCACAAACATTATCTTTATCTAATAATCTATGTACGTCTGACAATAGGGCCAAGTCTACCTGTAAAGTCCGTTTTGCTGTTTTAGGAGGAGTTACGCTGAAACAATAAGTTAAAAGTCAAGCGAAAGACATCCGACACAAAGACAGTTATGATGATTCTAATATGCCCAGACTTTAACTAAATAAACGCTTATATTGATGTAAAGAACTTTTTATAAGAAAACAAAAACAAACAATACAGAACTATTTTTCTCAAAGTTTTCAGAATTTCTGTCTAAGAACTTCATATATCTGACAAGTTTCTTGCTCTTCACATAAAGCATTGATAGGCAATGCATGACTTATGTGTTTTTTCCGTATGATTTATTCATTCAAAATTCTTTGTGTTGATTAGCTATGTTGACCCACGCTAAAAATGTCGTAAAAAATAAGCTGCGATAAGGAAAAAATGGTTGTAATTAATCGAAGTACTTTATCTACCGCGGTAACAACATCTGTCCAAGTGGCATTTGGCTTGATCTCTAGGGTGTTGTTCTTAAATTGGTCGTCATTCAGAGAGTTTGTCTTGTTTCCAGTATCAAGCGTTGTGTTCGTGTTTTTACTAGACGTAGGTTGATTGTTTTCCGGATTTTTTTTACAAACTCTATCGCCCCGTCTAAGAACCAAATTTGTAAATGTTACTAATTTGTCGGGAACATCAATGTCATCAGTGAGATGTTGGTGAATATGTAAGGTCATTACGATCCCAAATGTTATAAAACAACTGTATATGAGCTCAATGCAAATAAAGATGTTAAAAATAGATAGACAGTTGTCCGTTGGTGGAAGCATTTCAAGGACTGTTGTCAAAAACACTATCAGCATGAGAAGCAAACTGGTTCCAAAAGACAACCTTTCGCCAGATTTAATAGGAATAAAGAATGATAGACCATTGACTACCGTTATAATCATAACGGGAAAAACTAAATTCGTCGTTATAAAGACGGGTTTACGGTATAACACAATTTTAAAATTCACTCGTGTATAAGTTTCCATTACCTTAATCACCTTTGTAAATGATCTTACATTCCATTCAGAATTCGGATACGTCTCCGGTGTCGTCACATCCGTTGTCGTGGTATTTAACACAACGCTACTAAGGTCAACGGGTACGAGTATAATGCCACATTCATGTTCATCAAGTGGATAATACTTCCCATTAGTTACACATGTCGTTTGTAAAACCATGCCCGTATAAAACATTGCACTACCATCTCTGTAATACTTTACAAAACTTGTTTCACTGTCTATTTCGCTTGCAAACTGGAGTATTGAAGTAATACTAGCAGAGTTTTCAGCGAATAGTTTTGGAAACCACACATGATGAATTCCTATTTGTGTTACTTTTACCTCTTTGGAACCCCATTGTTTCCATCTTGATTCTATTATTTCATCTTTCCACCAGAAGAAAAATCCAGCACTGAACGTCATTATTCCAGACACAGTGTTAAAGTCAATAACAGAATTTAAAAACATGTTAACATTTACAGACATGAGGTCACTTTGATTTTTCCTAGGAATAGGTATCCTCGAATAGTTCTTCAAAAGATATTGATGTAAGTCTCTAGAATCCTCATAACTTGCTGAATGAACTATATTCGGTGTCAATTTCGTCAGGGTAATAAACAAAATAACAATACATATGTCAACATTCACCATTTTGACATTTATAACATCTAAAATTAAAGTCAGTGTAGACCCAAAGAAAATTAAGATAGTGAGTCGTGTTTGACATATATTCTTTTGAATAAGGTTTCATCCGATAAAATTGTCTTAGTAATACAGCAGCCAATTGTATGCGTCGTAAAATCAGTACAACTTTCTACTAGAATATGAAATATTTATTACCTTAGATCATAAAATACTTTTGTTCCACGACGACATTTATCATTTAGTAATAATTACTTTTTTCCTTTTGATAAAAGATTTAATAAAATGTGAAACGTTGTGCATGCAAAACGGCTGTAGTAAGCGGAAAGACGAGATTTGGCCCGTACAAACCGCCAAGAAGTAAATTGGCTAAGGTAGGCGTTTCACTGGTAACATTGATAACGAAAGTTCCTCCTTGCATTACTGAGTGAACAGGGAGCCCAATCCTCGCATATGTTAGGCTACATGTAAATTAGTCACAGAGGAGGAGAAATTTCGACTGGTGCCAGTCGTGAACCGGTCGCTCTGGTGACATATAAAGCCTTTTTAAACCCACTTTTCCGTAGTACCACAGAGAGGTATAACACAATATGGTCCTACGCAGAATTATAGGATCCTGACCCCCTCTCATTTTGCCAGATTCCACCGGCCCATTACTGCAACAATTTCTTTTTTTGCATTGACATAGCAATAAAATACAATATACAAAAATTGTCATACTAAGTATAATTCACATTCTGTTGTTTAAAAAAAAAACGATTAAAACCAGATTTGCTGTTTTTCAACTTCCGTCTTCTGAAAAACATTGCTGGTCCGGTATTAATTGAACATAATAATGGAAAAACTACTATTGTGGTTACACTGATAGAGTCAAATCTCCACCACAATGAACAATAACGTTTGGCTTTATAAGTTTGTAACTTTGGCGTTTTGAATGAAAAATCCAACCTCACAAAAAAACGGGAAAGTTTCACATTGCGATTCTGTGTATCAGGGTTTCCGCCAAAATGGTCATGACCAAACACGTCCACCCCCAAAAGCGCGGGAAAAGAGAGCGAGATACACCACATGCGAAGAAAACTTTTTATTGTTTATGTAGGCTACTGAAATGCACGTTCGTTTAAATATTCATTAGCAAAAGAGTTTCCTCACTTTTCGAGTTTTTTATACTGCTACAAAATATATTTTTGTGTGCAGCATTAAAATCTAGGCTGACTGTTGGAAGGATACTGCTTAGGATGTTTCCATATTTTATATTTTTCGTACTGCTTTAATGCTTGATATTCATTATTGTTTTTCCTGTGTTTTTTATTATTAAGTCTTCGACCACGAAGTGGCGGTGACTTATTGCGTTTACTGTGTTTCTTATTTTTATTAAGTCGCCGACCACGAAGTGGCAGTGACTTATTGTTTTTACTGTGTTTCTTCTTCTTCTTCTTCCTCTTATTATTATTATTATTATTATTATTATTATTATTTTAATTGTCCTGTCATTGTTGAAAGTGTCCGCGTTTTTTCTCAAAAGTGGCTGGTCCGATTGAAACTTTTCAAGATGTTAGAACTACTCTTCGAAGGATGCAGAACTTAAAAAAAATTTCCAGCTGCCGCCATTGTTTCAAAATGGCCGCCGGACTAAAGGTACCCATTTTTTACGCCGGAAATTGGAACATCATATATCTCGATAACCGCTGATCAGAATTTGAAGAAACTTGTATAATTAAGCTCAATAGTCCAAACAATATCACGAAAAAAAATCGCATGCGTCTCGGCCGCCATTTTCAAATTTTAAAATTTGTCAGATTTTGCTGAAAATAGATATCTAGGTTCTTTGAGTCATCCTGATCAGTAATCTAGTATGGATTGACAATTTGAACTATGTATCGACCGCCATTTTTAAAATGGCCGTCACCGCGATAAAAATTCAAAATTGCCCGATTTTGATGGAAATTGATATCTAGGCTCTTTAAGACGTCCCAATTACGAATCTGCGGCTCAATCGGGAATTTGAGCTACGTATCGTCTGCCATTTTTAAAATGGCAGCCACTGAGGTCGAAAATTTTAATTTGTCCGATTTTGATAAAAATATTGATATCTAACTTCTTTAAGACGTCCTGATTAAGAATCTGCGGCTCAATTGGCATTTCAGCTACGTATCGGCCGCCATTTTTAATGTGGCCGTCACCGTGGTCGAAAATTCAAACTTTTTCGCTTTCGTTGAAATTTGATATCCATGTTTTTTACGCAGCCTCGATTAATAATAAGCAGTTGACAATATGTTTCTCAAAAGACAGATCAGGAAGCGGGAGGCGACTTCAACACGTTTCGTGGAAACGTAAATTTTAATTATTATTATTATTATTATTATTTTAATTCTCCTGTCATAAAAAATTGCTCGAAGTGTCCGCCCTTTTTCTCAAAAGTGGCTGCTCCGATTTAGATCAAACCTTTTCAAGAAGTTAGAACTACTCTTCGAAAGATGCAGAACTTCAAAAAAAATTCCAGATTCCGCCATTTTTTTCAAAATGGCCGCCAGACTGGACGTACCCATTTTTTACACCGGAAATTGGAACGTCATATATCTCGAAAACTGCTGATCAGAATTTGACAAATTTTGGTGTATATATTAAACTCAATAGTCCAAACAAAATCATGAAAAAAAATCACGTGCGTCTTTGCCGCCATTTTCAAAATGACCGCCAACGCATTCGAAATCAAAATTTGTCCGATTTCGATGAAAATTGATATCTAGGTTCTTTGACCTGTCCCGATTAATAATCTGAGGCTCAATTAGCAATTTGAGCAACGGATCGATGGCTATTTTTAAAATGGCCGCCACCGCGCTCGAAAATTCAAAGTTGTCCGATTTTGGTGAAAATTGATATTTAGGTTCTATAATACTCCCCGATTTAGAATCTGCGACTCAATCGAAAATTTGAACTGGGTATCGATCGCCATTTTCAAAATGGCCGCCACCGCGACGAAAAATTAATAGTTATTCGACTTCGACGAAATTTGATATCCAGGTTCTTTACGCTGTCTCGATTTATAATAAGCAGTTTATCTGACGATGTGTTTCTCAAAACACAGATAAGCAAACGGGAGGCGACTTCTACACGTTTCATGGAAACGTAAATTTTAATTATTATTATTATTATTTTAATTCTCCTGTCATAACATATGTTTAAAGTGTCCGCCCTTTTCCTCAAAAGTGGCTGGTCCGATTGAGAGGAAACTTTCCAGAAAGTTAGAACTACTCTTCAAAGGATGCAGAACTTCGAAAAAAAATTTTTTCAAAATGCCGCCGGACTAAAGGTACCTGTTTTTTTTTTACACCAGAAATTGGAACATCAAATATCTAAAAAAGAAAATGCTCATCAGAATTTGACCAAACTTGGTATATATATTCAGCTCAGTGGACCAAACAAATTTCTGAAAAAAAATCGCGTGCGTCTCGACGCCATTTTCAAAATAACCGCCATCGCGGTCGAAAATTCAAATTTGTCTGATTTGTTGAAAATTGATATCTAGGTGATTTGAGTCATCCCGATAAACAAAATGTTGTTCAATCGGCAATTTGAACTACGCATCAGCCGCCATTTTTAAAATGGCCGGCACCGCGATAAAAATTCAAACTTGTTCGATTTCGATGAAATTTGATATCCAGGTTTTTTTGCGCTGTCTCGATTTTTTACAAACAATTCCATTGGCAATATGTTTCTCAAAAGATTGGTGAGGAAACGGGAGGCGAATTCTACACGTTTCGTGGAAACGTAAATTTTAATTAAGAACTGAGTTTACTCGTTTTTCACGATATTTTTTGTGGAGTGGCAGTAGTACCATTTGTTCTGGATAATATCTCGCTAAAAGTGACCGTCTTGTTCGAAAATTAAAAAAAAACAAATTAAATGGTCAATTGTTCCAAAACAATTGAAAGGTCTATCCCATCCATTCTCCCTTGAATGCAATCATGTTCAGGAGAAATGACTATGACCTAACAGCATCTGGGATAATGTAATATTGACTACACAGACTACTTATTTCTTGTATATATTTTTAAAAGCAAGGTTATTGACAATTATTAAATTTACAAAATAGTTCTTATTCTTATAAGAAAGATGAATTCAATAGTAACTGTGTAGTAATAACCTGTGTTTTTCTGTCAATTTCATCAATACAATTAGTTGAGAACAAAATAAAGTGGTGATTTTCATGAACATAGAAAAATTCAAAGGGATGTAATTATAAGGTATCCCAACGCAAAGATGGCAGTTGTCACTTCCAGGTCAAATGGCCACCTCTCTTTGTAGTACTAAAAACACACTTAACCTAGAATTATGCATTGTAAATGTATTATCTGAGTGTGTATTGAACATATGTGATCAAAATGAAACTCAGATAGTAAACTTTAAAATCATACTTTAAGTCACTACAAAAGTATGAATATTGTGCACAAGTGTGAGTAATTTGCCACCGTTGTTTAAGTTGGGACAACAATGCTTGAACAATGCTTTACAGTATTACTGTACAATAACAGTTTTAATGTTTTAATAACCAAGAAGTCGGTATCTGTTCATGCCTTTTTAAGACAACAAAAACAGTCTATGTAAATTGATTCAGTACATGAGTATTTTGATTTTTTCTATTTTCTTGACAATTGAAAATTATTAATATATATTTACTTATCGTGATATTCTCGCTAGGTTTTTGTTTAATATACTTAGGCTTGTTGTGTAGTTTAAGATCATAAATGGTGATCTTTTTTTTTCAAGAAAAGCAGAGGACGCTTACCCTAGCGGTGCACCTGGTCCATGCTCCCAGTTTTTAGTGGAGTCCGAGTTGCTCATTTGCCTTTGTTACTTTTTTATGTATGATTTCAGATACTTTATGTTCTTTGTTGTGTATGTCTGTTTTCCATGTCTGGTCTTTGTCCCTGAGATTACATTCTTTTGATTACCGCTATAACCTTGGTTCCTTTGATTACTCTTACTATTAAAAATCTGGTCATCGGCGAATTAGGTGCCTAAATAAAAATTTAAGGTATAAGGCCACCTTTAAAAAATATGGTGGGAGTATATTTTAAAAGACAGCTTTAAGAAACTAACACATTTATGGGTGTATTAATATTATCTTTTTATTGTCTTAAAAGAAGATTTAATGTATCTCTGTTTAAGAGATGTACATTTTGTAAATGCTTATTGCGGCTATTATATATTATTGCACCATGTTTCATCGTTATTCAAGTACGGTACTTTATATTTGTTACTGTATTCATTTTAAATGGTGAAGTGTGAGAATATTTGAAATGCTCAAAATTACCTATAATCTTTTGCAGAATTATTACTTCACGAATTATTTTCAAAATAAAATATTTTTTGATTTTTTATATTTATCAAACGATTCGGAAAAGTTCTAATTAAATTGTCCTTACCGTAGAGAACGATAATCATCAGTATGAAAAGTAAGACAATAAAAGGAAATTTAATCCATTTTAAAGAGTAATCAAGGGAACCAAAGTTATAGCGGTAATCAAAAGAATGTAATCCAGGGACAAAGACCAGACATGGAAAACAGACATACACAACAAAGAACATAAAGTACCTAAAATCATACATACAAAGTATCAAAAGTAAATGAGCAACTCGGACTCTACTAAAAACTGGGAGCATGGACCAGGTGCACCGAAAGGGTAAGCGTCCTCTGCTTTTCTAGAAACACCCGCCGAGTTGCTCATAAAAAGTCAAGTCCGGGGTAGACAAAACTTCATTATTCTTTATCTTCGCGATTCATTTTTTCCGCTTAACATTTGGAGTTACAACGCTTTGATTGCATATGTTATAATGATTACGTACGCTGTTTCAAACAAAATATATATATATATTTGTCATGCTACTATAAGTGCATTCATGGATTCATTTGAAGCTTTGAATAAAGGTAGTGAAAGATTTTACTTAAAAGCAGCGCAGAATTAACCCTTGAGCACGAGACAACAATTCTCCATTATCACATTTTCATTACATAAATCAGAATTGTTGGAGTACTTTAGAAAATTCTTTATCCATATTCTTTTTAAGATCAGTTTTATAAAACAAATGCATTAATTACGGTAAGAACTGTAAGGTGTTTTCTACATATCCACCAATTTTCAAAGAGAGAGGTGATATTAAATAACCAAAATCGATGGACACACTACTGATGATGAAATTCACGAATATAGTTCTAAATGTAAATATTTCTTATATAGATATATATTTAGACAGTAAATACCGCCTGACCAGTAGTTATAACTCATACTATAAAGGCGTAAATGAAAAAAACTACAACAAAAAAGTGCCTAATAGAGATTCAGAAATGATCACGAGTTAAAATATCTTATCGAAGTTTGACAAAGAACCACGAATTGCAAAAACATACTGCATATCATCTAAGATTAACAGTGAAGGTCCCAAGTCTATACGACTTACGGTTTAAAAGTTTATTGACCAACCGAATAATTTCATTTTAGGTCCTGAAGTCGCGTAACCAGGGAAACTTCAAATCTTTTCGAAACGTTGTCAATACTGTCCTGTGTTTCGGAACAATTTGGAAATTTCTGCTTATGTGTACCTTTAACGATTTAAGAAAGTTTTACAAAAATAGTTTTTTTTTTGCTACAGGGCAGAACGACAAATGATCACGTCTCACAGGATGAGTTCCTATTCTTATCTCAGATTGCAAAAGATGGTCAAAATCTTGTTGCGATACGATTTAATCAGAAACGGGGAATTTAGGCGGCAGAAAAAAAAGAATAATGATAATCAGAAGAAATACAAGAAGGTCTTCCCATTGAAAAGGGAAAGACCTTAAATAGACAAATAAAAGAAACTTTATAATAGTAATGCAAATAAAGACCTAACTAAGAATACCAGAAGTCTGTTTGAATCTGAGGATGATAAACCTTTAAGTAATATCGATTTTATTAAATTTCAATACACACCTCTTTCTACATACATGTACATATTAGATAACCTCCATAAACAGTCTCGTAAAGTGCGTGTACAATTAAAAGTTAAGATGCGAAACCATTGATAATATTCTTCACGCATCATACTGTAATAATGCTTCTCAACTTTTAACATCTTGTGTCAAAATTTGCATCTACATGAAAAGGATTCGACCATCCCAGAATAAAAATGGACTATCTAGCCTTGTAAGAACTCGACAAGCTAATCAATACCTTTTAACTGTTTGACCCTTGATAAAAGCAAATGAAATACAGAAATTTAGGTTTCAAGTGATCATTTCGTGCTACACACTCACGCTCTAACTGACCCCTCTGAAAATTCTTGGACCTAACGATCAAATTAGTTGATTTAATACTTAGCCTGACTTGATGCATCTGATTGTAAATTATTGTTATCCAAAGCATTCTGCATAGTTCAGTCCCCTTTCGTAATGCCCTCTCTCCTGAATATAAACTGGTTGACATATGGAAATAACCATGTATCGGAAACCCTTGTAACGTGGTATCGGTTATATTCATTTTCCTTAAGTGTCAGGGTTAGTTTAATTTCTGATTTTAGAGTCACTGTTTCTATTTATAGGTCTATCAATTCCTAGCCCTTTGATCTCATCAATGTTTCCTGGCTTTTGTTTTTTACTTTGCCATACGCTTCTTGCGACCAACCCCCAAGTGCCCGAAATAAATATTTTATGTGCGTACTTCCACGGATTAATATATACATATTTCTTCATTAAGCCTCTAAGGGGAACCAGAATTCTTTTCTTTTTTTTTGTTTTTTTTTTCTTTTTTTTTTTTGTTTGTTTTTTTTTTTGTTTTTTTTTGACAGCTTTGTTTCGACGAAAATAGACCTACTACATAGTGCCTTCTGAAAGGGGGACTAATACGGCCAAAAAGTCATATTTCAGCAGTGTAATAAAGTCGTAAATGCCACATACATGTATGTTCGATAATAGAAATCCATTTTTTTCTTTTAAGAGTAACACCAGCTTGTCACATATGTAGATAATTCGTTTGCGTTTGCTTGTATTCTACAGAAAACTAATTTTAGAAAAAGCCTGTTTTTCAAAATAGCACGATTAGTGGCAAGGCCTTTACTGCTATTGCGAAAAATTTTTGTATATAACCTGTATGTTTTGCATGAGCCAGCGACGTGCTTTCTCCGAGCATATTTTCGGCAAAGAAAAATCTGTTACTAATCACTAATTGACGTTTATCTATAAATGACAACTTTTTGTTCTCTTTGATATTGACAATGGTCAAAGTAACATGTGAGATAGTTTTAAATGATATACATTTCAACATCTTTTGTTTCCTTCAAAATTGATTAAGGCAAACAAAAGGTTTAAAGAATTGAAATATTTACCTAATAATCTACTCTGTTATGTCTTACACATAGATTAGAAAGAAAATGAGACATGCAATCTTCAAAAAATATATATTCACTGTTTGTACTTCAACCAATGTTAAAAGTACTTGCGTTGTAAAAATTCTCTTTTACTTAGAATGTAAGCTGCATGTTATTAAGTAGCACTCCAGCTAAGAATCCTGCAAAATGTGAATTATGGGTGAAAAGCCTACATATCTTTATCTTTGTTATTATGTTTGAATTGCCATGGTTATCAAAAATTAACATTTGGTTTATCATATAACCAGTGTTCATAGGAAATAACAATTATACAGAATGCGCTGTAGATTTCAAAAGATAAAGGAGTTAATTCTGTAAATGAGTCTCAAATACAATAGAATCTATTGGATTTTCAATGTTAATTGTCTTCTGAGAGCAGACAGATTGGAATGAATAATTATTCATTTCATAATATAGACCCGTGAAACAATTTATTTACAAAAATTAAAATATGTAGCCTTTTTTGGGGTGTATCATTTTTCTTTCAGATTTTGCATGATTCTTACAAATACTACTACTTAAGGTCTGACTGATTGGTTTCCTGTTTATTTATATATTTATTTATCTATTTTGTACATATGATATACAATACAGAAAACAACAATAAAAAGGTTTGATTAATTTCGTCAATATTTATATCTTATTTAATGTATGAAAATTGATCCTCTACCCTACGTAATAACATATAGATGAGCTGTATCGTACTACAATACATCGTGTACTAAGTTACAACCCTAGATTTATCCTCCGAGGAGGAATGACTCGGCCAGAAAAAGATATATTTTTTATTTAGCTTAGCTGGTCGAGGGATCGATGGCGTTGGCTTTTGTGCAGAGCTGTGTTGCCATAGATGACACAGCGGTACGGAATCGATTCTAGCGTAGGGCAACGACCAAAGATTGCTTTTCAAATTTGACAGTTCTAACATAGTTTGGATTTTTCAGACCCTATACCCCGTGAGATATATATATATACGTTATAGTAATTATTACGAGTTATTACGAATCATTTCAGTAATTACATTTATTCCTAGTGTGTATAGTTAATACGTGTTATTCCTAAGTTGACCAGTAATTACAGGTAATTACTTAAATTAAAAGGCCAATTTACGCTTATTTACTGACTGAAAAAATCTTTTAACATACAACCAAAAAATAAAACAAACGTATTTTAAAACATTTATTATTGTAAAAAAATACTTTAAAAAGTGAATAATTTACAGAAAGAGCAACATGCAATTTTAAAATGTTACTGATTATGGCAATTGTTACTTCTATGACACTTTGTGACACCTTGAAATGCATAAACATAAGCCTTTAAACATTTGCAAGTTTAATTCACGCGATCAACATGTTTCACAGCTGCATTTCCCGGTGTAGTGTAGTTATGCTGCCACATGAATTCTAAATTCCATGCATTCATCGATACCATCTTCAGATAGTCCATTAAATCAAGAAACCGTAAACTTATTTCAGGTAAGTTGGACCAATGTAAGCCATTTTTGTAATGGGTTTGTACTGTTCAATGGTAGAATCAACTGCAAACACAAAGCACAGTATATTTCTAGGGTCGGCGCTTCTTCTGGCAATCGACTGGTTCCACTTTTAATCATATCTTCCACTTGTGTTGACTGTCTATTGTCACCAGCTTGTCTTTCCTTTTCAATTTGGTCTTTACATTGATGGAGTTCGCATGTTGTCCGGCGTAGTTGCCCGAAACACTCCATGACAAGAAGTACACTCGTGTTCCAAATCCATCCTCCACACACAGATCACTCAATCTCAATTTCCTCATATTTCATCGAATTTAATCCCGAAATCTTTAATGTTTGGGAAATTTTTTCATATAAGATTCGATGTAGAATAACATAAATGTAATGCCAAGAAATTCTCAAATCTATTTTAATAATTGTAAAATATATCATCATTATCATTGCTTTGCATTGCATTTACTTTTCCGAATAACCAATTTTAGGGCCGTTATAAAATACCGGAAGAGCTTAACCGTTTATGATCCGGAATGGTAGATTTAGTGCCGTCATCTAAATCACATATAATCTTTACATTGATAATTCAGCTGATATAGCTATGGTAGAACTAGCGTTGATCTTCCTTTGATAGTTCAAATGCTATATACGGGGCGCCGTGGCTTTGTACTCAAATTCAATTTTGTACAGACAAGTGAATTTTTTTCAACAAAAATAAGTCCAGCTTAACAATATTAATAACATACTACAAATTTTCAATTTTTTGTCACAAAAGTCAATTCTGTGTCCATAGGCCAATTTTGTGTCAAAAATTCATTTTTGTGTCATAAAATTTAATTTGGATATGCAAATACAATTCTCTCATCACTATTTTGTGAGAAGGTTTCTCATTGGATATAGTAACCGCGCGGTCTCACAAAATTGAATTTTACACAGAACTTACTTTTGTGATACAAACTTTGAATTTTGTCATTACAAAATGAAGTGATCATAAAACAAGTCTGTGTAATATAGTTTTGTACGCCAGATATGATTTTATTATGACGGAATCAAATTTTGTGTATACAAAATTGATTTTAATTACAAAAATATCATGTCATATTCGGCGCCCTGCAATATTGCTATGGTACACCTAGTGTAAATCTCCCTTTAATAGTTCAGTTGCTATTGCTGTGATACACTTAGTGTGAAACTCCATTTGATAGTTCAGTTGCTATTGCTATGGTAGACCTAATGTGAAACTCCATATGATAGTACAGTGCCTATTGCTATGGTACACCTAGTTTGAATCCAAATTTGATAGTTTAGTTGCTATTGCTGTGATACACCTAGTCTGAATCTCCATATGATAGTACAGTTGCTATTGATATGGCACACCTAGTGTGAATCTCCATTTTATAGTTGCTTTTGCTGTGGTAGACCTAGAGTGAATCTTATTTTCGATAATTCAACTGTTTTTGTCATGGCAGACCTAAGGTTGATTTTCGGTGTGATAATCCATCTGCTACTTTTGCTATGGCAGGCCAAGTGTTTATTTTCCCATAGATAGTTCAGTTGCTATTGCTATGGTAAAACTTTTTTTTATCGTTCTACTGACAGTTCTGCTACTTTTGCTATGGCAGACCTATACTCGGCGTCACATAAATAACATACTGTTAAAATTTGAATAAAAATATTTTCTACGACTTTATTGACACCAACCGTCGTTTAAATTGTCTTAAATGACTTGCTCATTCGTTTAGCCAAACAGCTTCTCAAAAACAAGTCGCTTATTAGCTTAAATCATGCGTAACAAATCCTTACGGGAAAATCCCATACTAATATCCGCCATGTTGGTTTTTACGGGACATCTTGTTTACAACGAAGTCCGTAAGTTCCCGTCGAACTCCGGTGACAATCGTCTGCTTGATCAACTTCTCGGTATTGTACGTTGTTCGCGTAAAATAAATCCGAGATATCCGAAATAACGCCGAAGTGCATTCTGGGTTCTTCGGTTTTTGGACAAACCATTTAAACGTAAACAACATCTCCTAGCAACCCGATCACTGTAAACATGGCCGACTTTTTACAATGTAAATATTGGCACCTAGAATTAAAATCTGACCGGAATTTAACGATTCAATGTTTAGGGAGAAGCCGTTTGGCTAAACGAATAAGCAAGTCATTTAAGACAATTTAAACGACGGTAGGTGTCAATAAAGTCGTAGAAAATATTTTTATTCAAATTTTAACAGTATGTTATTTATGTGACGCCGACTATAGTGTTAATCTTCCTACTGAAAGTTCAGCTACTTTTCCTGTGGCAGACCTAGTGTTAGTCTTCCTACTGACAGTTCAGTTGCTATTGCTATGGAAGACCTAGTGTTAATCTTCCTACTGAAAGTTCAGCTACTTTTGCAATGGCAGATCTAGTGTTAGTCTTCCTACTGAAAGTTCAGCCACTTTTTCTGTGGCAGACCTAGTGTTAGTCTTCCTACTGAAAGTTCAGTTGCTATTGCTATGGCAGACCTAGTGTTAATTTTCCTACTGAAAGTTCAGTTACTTTTGCTATGGCAGGCCTAGTGTTAATCTTCCTACTGAAAGTTCAGTTGCTTTTGCTATGGAAGATCTTGTGTTAATCTTCCTACTGAAAGTTCAGCTACTTTGCTATGGCAGATCTAGTGTTAGTCTTCCTACTGAAAGTTGAGCTACTTTTTCTGTGGCAGACCTAGTGTTAGTCTTCCTACTGAAAGTTCAGTTGCTATTGCTATGGCAGACCTAGTGTTAATTTTCCTACTGAAAGTTCAGTTACTTTTGCTATGGCAGGCCTAGTGTTAATTTTCCTACTGAAAGTTCAGTTGCTTTTGCTATGGCAGATCTAGTGTTAATCTTCCTACTGAAAGTTCAGTTGCTATTGCTATGGCAGACCTAGTGTACATTTTCCTACTGAAACTTCAGTTACTTTTGCTATGGCAGGCCTAGTGTTAATCTTCCTACTGAAAGTTTAGTTGCTATTGCTATGGCAGACCTAGTGTCAATTTTCCTACTGAAAGTTCAGTTACTTTTGCTATGGCAGGCCTAGTGTTAACTTCCTACTGAAAGTTCAGTTGCTTTTGCTATGGCAGATCTAGTGTTTATCTTCCTACTGAAAGTTAAGCTACTTTTTCTGTGGCAGACATAGTGTTAGTCTTCCTACTGAAAGTTCAGTTGCTATTGCTATGGCAGACCTAGTGTTAATTTTCCTACTGAAAGTTCAGTTACTCTTGCTATGGCAGGCCTAGTGTCAGTCTTCCTACTGAAAGTTGAGCTACTTTTTCTGTGGCAGACCTAGTGTTAATCTTCCTACTGAAAGTTCAGTTGCTATTGCTATGGCAGACCTAGTGTTAATTTTCCTACTGAAAGTTCAGTTACTTTTGCTATTGCAGGCCTAGTGTTAACTTCCTACTGAAAGTTCAGTTGCTTTTGCTATGGCAGACCTAGTGTTAATCTTCCTACTGAAAGTTCAGTTGCTTTTGCTATTGCAGGCCTAGTGTTAACTTCCTACTGAAAGTTCAGTTACTTTTGCTATGGCAGGCCTAGTGTTAGTTTTCCTACTGAAGGTTTAGCTATTTTTGCTATTGCAAACCTTTGCTGATATTGTTATGGTAGACTTGTGGTGATCTTCCTATTGACAGTGTAGCTGTCATAATTATGGTAGACAAATATTTGTCTATGGATAAAAAATGTAGCTGCTATCGTTAAGATAGACCTAGCATTATGCTAAGTCAGCCTGAAAATATTTCTATAATAGTATTACATAGCAAAGGACATATTGTTTGTAAGTCATTTTGGAACACATGTGCAGTTATGTGAATAAACCATACTAGATCATTATTCATTTTACGGTGTGACGTTACTCTTTGCGCCTGCAATGAAACTCACAAACATATCTTAATGATTAAATCAGAGAGGTAATATGCTTACTGGTTGGATAATAAAAACATCCATCATCTCATAAACCAAATTTTGTTAATATGACTAGCGTCATCATCTGTTTTTATCATTTATTCGTTACATTTGGATATTTAAATTGAATGATAAGGAATGACTGTTGTATTATTTGTGTTATTTATTGTGCACCATGAGATTGAGGTTATTTCTTCATAGACCGAAAAATAAAAAGTCATACCTAAAAACAAACAATGACAAGAAAAACAACTCCAACTTTACAAAAAAAAGTTTTCAGTATTCTTTAAAATAGCAATATATGTAACTTCCTTGACCTCATCCAATATGTGCTTCTTTTCAGGTTTTATCAAATCTATTGAATTCGTAAGTAAGTCCCTTCGCCTCAGGTTATAAATTTGGCAGTTGGTTGTTGTTTTTTTCCCCTTAGTTCATTGTTAGATATTTTGTTTGACCATCTTATGTTGTGGATCTTTCTGAGGCATTAATTGTCAAAGATTTGTAGAAAGTTGATAGATTCTGCATTTGTCCTCAAGGTTTTGGATCCATAAAGGAAAACAAATTTGACTTTGATATTAAATATCGTTATCTTTGTGCTAGTTCTTACAGCAATTCTCCAAGCTGGCGTTAGCATGGAAAATGCCTGCTGGTCTTTTTCTTGCATG
Source organism: Perna viridis (assembly GCA_037379345.1). Classification (NCBI taxonomy): domain Eukaryota; kingdom Metazoa; phylum Mollusca; class Bivalvia; order Mytilida; family Mytilidae; genus Perna; species Perna viridis. Next base: position 21,655,487 of record CM074518.1, on the reverse strand, counting down.
TCATGTCCTCATCTGTGCCTCCTGATGTTCTGACAACCTCCTAAATAGGTAAAGTTTTGGACGTCGTCTATGAGGAGGTCGCCGATTTCAGTACGCGCTTTCTGGTTAATATTTAGTCTCATATATTTTGCTTCCTGTGGATTTATGTTTAGATTTGTTTATTTTGTCGTGTTTTCAGGACGGTTGATCTGACGTTGTGTATCTTGGAAGCAATAGAATAGTGTACAGATGTCATCAGCAGCCTCCATAGCTTACACCAGTTGTGACAGAGAATGGTTTGGTCATAGTTCAATTGTGTTTTACATGACAGGAAAATTGCTTTTGTTACTTTTATGTATTATTGTAGTTACTTTATATTCGTTGTTGTTTATGTCTGTTTTCCATGTCTGGTTTTTTCCCCTGGATAACATTCATTTGATTACCGCTATAACCTTGGTTCCCTTGATTTTTTGGTGATGTGATACATTGTATCAACTCCGAAAATAAAGGATACTAGATACCCTCATATCTTTATTTACACTTAGAAATCGATGGAAAGGGAAAAAATATTGACCAAACTAAACGACAAATGGGATGACTTTTAATACCGTATTGTCAACTTTCCTTTTCTGTATGGCAAAATCCTTTTATCACCTGCGTATTGAGTTTTCATATTCACAGGTTATGCCAGAGCTTGAAGTAACAACGCAGACTTTAAGTATCGCGCTAGATAATTAGGCTTTTGAAACAGGGTTAAGATGCTACAAGATAGAAGTCATCACTACAGAAGTTTTATGGTCGTCATCATGAACTTGTGGATCAATACGACGTACCCATCTGTACCATGAAAACTGATTTGTTCAACGTGTCATAGTTTTTCACCCTTTCGTCGATCTCGAACATGATTTTTCATGAGCAACTAAGCAGGTGTTTCAAGAAAAAACAAAAGACGTTAACCAAACCCATGCATCTGGTCCACGCTCCCAGTTTTTTAGCCTCATATCTTGACCTACACCTAAATCGATGCTAAAGGAAAACTATTGACCAAACATTACGACAAACGGGATGACTTTTTATTCAGCATTGTCAATTTCATATGTGGCAACATCCCTTCAGCACCTGCGTATGGAGTGTTCATATCATAAATCATACGACGTTATGCCAGCGCTTGCCGAAACTACGCCGACTTTTTGTATTGCGCTATACTTCTAACAAAAAGGCTTCTGGAACAAGGTTATGTTGCTACAAAATTGAAGTCATCATTACAGCAGTTTTATGGTCGTCATCATGAACTTTCAATGCGGAAAAAACTTAGATTAATGTTATTACCTAATATAGAAATAACCTTTTTTTTATTTTTTTCTCGAAATAGAGTTGAAATTTCAATAAGAAATTATCATAAACACCGAGGTGTTACATTTACTAGAGATGCAATGTGGTCCATGTATATTGGAATTTAAAAAAAAACTAGTGCAAAAAAGCATTTTTAAGTGTTACGAAAATTAAAATTCCAACTGAATCGTAAAACTATATATATTTACCTTATATGCGACCATTATTAGCATATGCCCCTGAACTATGGGACAACTGTAATGCTTCATTACTGGAAATTAAAGCAAATCCTATGGAGACGGCAAAAATTGTAACTGGGATACCGTTCTTTATAAAAAATTAAAACTTATATAAAGAAGTAAATTGATGGACAATTGAAAAACATCGAAAACGTAGAAAATTACAAATGCTATGTAAAATCGAACAAAAGCATGCCCTGAAGATTTGTGTAATATTGTTCCACATAAGGTACAATCTATTTCCAAGTATACATTGCGAGAGGACATTTTATTGCCGAATTGTTACAAGAAAATCTTCTTTCAGCTACTAAAAAGGACTTAAACAATCTCGACATTATAATAAGAAAGATTGTTCCAGTATCCAAATTTAAGTAGGTTTTACCAAGAAATAAAGATCAATCCATTGTACCAAATTATTTTTCATACGGGCCTAGAAAGTTAAATTTACTGATAACCATAAAATATCTTCTGTATCTTTTCTAAATTATGACCTGAACCGAATAAAAATCATCACAGATCCGTTTAGCAGATGTGGTACTAACATTGAAGATGCTGACCACTGTTTCTTAAGTTGTTTTTTATATGTAGTCCGACGAAAACTATTCTCCAGTTGACTTTTAGTTACACTCATTATAGTAATGTATAATTCATGTATTGTTCAAGCAAGCTCTTTTATTCAATACGTTATATTTACTAAACATTTTTTATTCATTTCGTTTTTAAAAGTCTTGCTATCTTCAAACACAGGTTGGCAAGGAGTTAGACCATCTCTGATCCGGGTTACATTTATTTGTTTCATGCCCGTTCAAAGTTTTCCCAGGATCACAGCTATATATGGCAGTACTTCCTACTATTGCGTAATCTAGCTGTCTTTCTGTCCCATCATCTTCGAGTAGTACATACTTAATAGATCCCCCACTTAATGAATACCTAGTACACAAAGCTACAAAATAGGTTCAATTTATATATGATTACATGTACTTGCCACAATAGATTTAGTGATAACAAAATAAAGAAAAAAAGCCCAGAGACATTGAATTTCTGTATTAAGAAGGTAGACCTAGGCTAATGGACATAACTCATGAAGTCAGTGATATGTTTGAATGAAATCAATCCAAGTTACTTTGATGCTTACATGATATTGATGTAAAATGCTGAATACAAAAGTTCCAATAATTTTTAAGAGATGTGTCCCTTACCCTAGGTCAACCTCCTTAAGTAGCAATCTTTGTAAGAATCATGCAAATTCTATAAAATGTGATGCACTTTAAAAATACTACATATTGCATATTTTTATTTTTGTTATTAAGCTGCATAATAGGACTACATGATGAAATGTGTACATATTCGTTCCAATCTTTCTGATAATTCATATTAAAAAACAAATCGATTTTCTTATTTTTAAGTGTCAATATACCCACCATATCGATGAAATGACTGTACCAAGTCCGGACCATTGCGATACCGGTTATGTAATATTTATTTTGGATTTGACTTGATTAGGGATCTGATTAGTGTTCGGTAATTTTGTTGTTACCCTTATATACAGAGTTCTTCTGTTTCTCGGGACTGCTAACACGAACATGCTCGTGCACTAATTCATCCAATTTGTCAAATTGTTTTGAATTTATATTATTTATATAATTGGTGGTACTAATCATTATAATTCATACGTGTGACCGTAAAATATTTTCAATTGAATGTAGAAAGTGATTACTTTATAATACGAATAACACAAAGTTACGATCTGTACAATAGGTTTCTTTTATCATTTTTTATTTTAATGCCAAGATATGTGCAAAGACTTGTATGGCATTTTCCAGCTAAACGCTATGAATCTGTTATATAATTTGCTCTTAAGTAAACCAAATAAGTTGAAGAAATTACTAAACAAGAAAGTAAAACGACGTGTTGTTTCGTTATACTTAAAAAAGGTCTTTCCGTCTATTTACCTCTACCGCAATGAGGCAGGTCCTTATCATAGCGCAAATTAGGGAGACATGTAACTTCGCCTTGCCTAATTAGATAATACCCTTCGTATATTCTAGTGGCAGTAAAGTTGGCTTTACTTCCTACTGAAAAAATGTTTATTTCTTCTTTTACTCCATCGTCGTTAATTTTAGTAATCGTCATATCTGCACAGTATATATCTGGTTTAAAGCAATGATAAACTAAAACAAGAAAAAAAAAGTTTAAAACATTATTTCTACATATATAAAAATCAAGGGCTAAGGGTCCTGTTTGATCATATCTGTCATGATAGTTTCATTCCTTATACAAATCCACAATGGACGTGTCATATGTGTTTTATTGTTTCAGTATGGTTTAAGGTCCTATGACAGACATTTAATTTTTTTGTGCTACCTCAAAGAATCAATCGTCCGTAGGAAGGCATGTCACACATCCCATTCGGACACTTCATTCTATCTCCGAGCCAACCAGTCATTCTATCCCCTTCAGAAATATACTGTGCTTGGTGGAGAAGCGATGACTACCAATTCTAAAGTTTCTCGTGTGCCTCGGTTGGAGATTGAATACACTATCAACCGCTATCAATGTAATATCGGTTAAATAGGCATTGCGATATAAGAATGCATATTAAACAGTCATTTATTTGCATTGTAGGCATTTAGATGTTATATAGCGTACTAACTTTTACAAAATGGAACTGTATCATTCCATGATGAATTTGCACTGCATTTGATCACATCGTTTCCTTCTAGTTTATACCCTTCATTACAGGAAAAGAAAGCGTGACTTCCATATGTAGCATTACCTCCCTCTACTTTAGTTCCGTTTACTGTCTTCTCAGTTACAACAATCCCATTTTCTATGGTTGGCTTTGAGCAAATATCTATAAAATATATATTTTGTTCCTCAAAAAACTATATAACACAAATGAAGTTGTTGGAAAATATCAAAGGTCATGAGCGACCTTTGAAGTCGAAAGATGTAAATACTATAAATGTGCTTGGCTATGTAGTTTGGAAGCCGAACTATTGTTTGTGAGAAACAACAAATGAAGTTGTTCACAATAGAGAAATCGTGTACCAAAAGACGCAATGCATACTATTGAATATAAACATATATATCAGTTATTTAAACAAAACTTAAAATAATATTTTAAAGACAGTTTTCCGAAAATCCTTACTGGGTTTTATCATGTGCATGAATATGTGCAAAACACAAAAAAATGTTCAGGAACTTCATGCCCTTTGGTTTCTCAGCTATTTAGAAAAACACTCGTTGTTTTAGTTTTATTTTCAATTTTTCTAAAGTTCACTTGCATGGCCGACTAATAACTTCAAACGCATTTGTCATTGTCATCTAAACAGTGCATGACAATGTTACGTAGTCAGAAAAAAAAACAATTTTGAAAGCTGTTATTCATAAAGACCTGATGAAATTCTTCCTAAAACGTTAAAGTAGGCGCGTGTGAACAACATATAGTAAACATTAAATACGGAAGTTATTGTATACTTACTTTGCTCACAAAATGGAAACTTCTCATTCCATGATGCATTTAAGCTGCATTTGATCTTGTTGGTTCCTATTAGGGTAAACCCGTCATCACAGGAAAAGTAACCATAACTTCCGACTGTTGCATTACCTCCCTCTACTTTACTTCCGTTTACCATCTTCACAATCACAACATTTCCATATTCTATCGTTGGCTTTGGGCAATTATCTATTAAAAATGATAAAAACCATCATTTTGACCAGTATTGTGAAATAACATGGTAGAAATTATGAATTATTAGTATTGAGAACATGTCAGTAACCATTGAACAGTATTTTAAAAAAAACAAGCCTGGCGATTTATATTTTATTAACAATTTATTTTGTTCTTTTGCTCCTAAAACACATATCTATTCTGTGTGTGAATTTGAATAAGTCAAATTATTACCTGGAATACAATCTTCTTTCACATATCTATACTGGCCTTGTTTTGGTCCGTAGGATTTGTGATGGTGGTACATGTGACTCCACGGATGTTACATTGCAGTTTGATGGTAATTAGCCCAAGGTATGTATGATACAGGTAAGTAGACTAGAAACCCATCATTGGCGTTTATGGTACCGTCATTGGATAATAATACCAAGGGGAGTATGGTTGGTGATGACTGTAGTTTTTTCTCGGTGTAACCATATTATTAGGTACTGATATGTCCCTATTATAATTGTAGTTACCAAACTTTCCCAAGTCCTGGGAAGCAATATGTCTTGTTTGGTATGACCATGCTTTAAAAAACAAAGTATGTATTACTATAATGTCTTTCAAAAATTTCTTGAAGTATTAAAATGTTAAAATGCTGACAATAAATAGAGAAGAAGATATTGGAAACAATTCTAGTTTGCGTACTTTTATCTAAAATGCCAAATAGTTTCAAACCAAGTAAAGACACACAAATGAATATTTACACTTGTAGCCTAATCATAGACATTTCTATTGGAATTAAATACCTCTTTTATATTTTAAGCCATTGTTGTTTTTTTTTTTATTTTGTGCGTTTACCCATTTAAATTAGAACATATATATACCGAAATCTTACAACTGAAATGTTTTAAAAGAAATAATATTATTTCAGAATTTGCATAGTGCTAAGAGAATTTACTCACCATCTGCGTTGTACAGGATCACAACAGTCAGAACAAGGAATATAAACATCTTTTCTGCAACTGATGTTTAAAACGTGAAGTCGTCTTGATTTATTGGATTCTCGTTCAGGAAATGAAAATATATATCCAGATATTTACATATTTATTTTCATAAACTGATCATTTTTGCACTTTAATATCATATAGAATGTTTTTTTATGATGTTATTCAGATTAATCTATATGTATACTTAATTAAGGAAATCACAACATATGGTACGTACATATTTGTCTTTGGTAATTCTTTAATATGCAAACACATCAAGAAGAAGTATATGAAGCTGCCATTGTGTTATTTTTAAGCTCCTGACTCTAGATGCACAAACTTTATTTTGATTGTTTTTCTCGGCATAAGTATACTGAACCCAGTTGATAATACATTAACAACCATTATCGTTCCGTTCGCAATCGGGTACGTATTAAAAGAAATGAACAGTATGTGTTTTTTTTTAAAAACGTTTGGGCTATTTTTACGAATATCACACAGACGGTATAAGTATGGTAAAGCTCACGGTGCTCGCTGATATATGCAATGCATTCTCCATATACAAATGTATTAACTTAATATTTGATTTCATTATCTATAAATAAATTGATGACTGATTAGAACATTGTATTGTTTATTTAAAAAAAAAAGTGTGCGATTTACAAAGTATGTATACATAAAATTTGATATTGATCGACTTCAACTAGTGTCTGGTTAAGACAGATTTTCGGATTATCCAGGATGTGGTATAGACAAAATTCATTATAATTTTCTTTTCTATTAAAGAAATTTATTTATACTAAAATTACGGCATAAAAAAGAAGATATCTTCTTGTCATCGAAAATTACTATGAAATGAACATAACAATACGCAGCATTTCATTTATTAAAAAAAGTTGTTTTTCATGTATTTTTTTCTCGAAATGGATGCTGCCATATGATCTTTGATGTTATCTTCATTAGGTTGATCTGAGATTAAAAACTTACTGTTTAAGAGAGGTATGACATTGACGAAATTACTGTTCATTTTAATATTCTTATATGTATAAGGCCTAGATAATATGTCTAAACTCAGTTCAAGACTATTATTTGAATATAATAGCATTACAACCTATGATGTTTCAATACTGTATACTTCTATTCCCCATACTCAGTTAAAATCCCGACTTAAAAACATTATACATCATTGTTTTTCCAAAAAAGATGGTACACCTAAATACAAATATATAGTTCTTGGTAGAGATTCCTCATACTTTGTAAGAAATAATTCCATATCATCTTCCAAATATACAGAGGAAGTTCGTTACAAAATGCTGGAATTTTTAATCGACAACATATTTGTCCAGTGTGGTGGACGTGTTTTTCAACAAACGGTCGGCATTCCAATGGGAACAAATTGTGCTCCTTACTTGCTGATTTATTCCTTCACTCTTCTGAGGCTGACTTTATAGCTGATCTGATCAGAAAGAAAGAATATCGTTTGGCTAGATTCTTCAATATCAGTTTCCCTTATATAGATGACGTATTATCTTTAACCAATCCTAATTTCGGGGATTTCATACATCGTTTCTACCCAACAGAACTTGAGATAAAGGATACTACAGACACTGTGAAGTCAGCCTCATATCTTGACCTACACTTAGAAATCGATGGTAAAGGAAAACTATTGACCAATCTTTACGAGAAACGTGATGACTTTTCATTCAGAATTGTCAACTTTCCTGTCATCTGTGGCAACATCCCTTCGGCTCCTGCGTATGTAGTGTTCCTATCACAACTCATACGTTATGCCAGAGCTTGCCGAAACTACGCAGACTTTTTGTATCACGCTAGAACTCTAACAAATAGACTTCTGGAACAGGGTTATGTTGCTACAAGATTGAAGTCATCACTATAGAAGTTTTATGGTCGTCATCATGAACTCGCAGATCGTTATGGTGTATCCATCAGCACCATGAAAACTGATTTATTCAACGGGTCATAGTTTTCCTTTCCTCGTTTGTCTACCCCGGACTTGACTTTTTATGAGAAACTCGGCGAGTGTTTCTAGAAAAGCAGAGGACACTTATCCTACCGGTGCACTTGGCCCATGCTCCCAGTTTTTAGTGGAGTCCGAGTTGCTCATTTACTTTTGTTACTTTGTATGTATGATTTTAGTTACTTTATGTTCTTTGTTGTGTATGTCTGTTTTCCATGTCTGGTCTTTGTCCCTTGATTAAATTCTTTTGATTACCGCTATAACCTTGGTTCCCTTAATTACCCCTACTCTACAACATAATAAAGTTATATTATAAAAGGATTGAAGGAAAACTATAATGAAACTAAATACCGCATACGTGTTTTTGTTTCTCGATAGATACTGGAACAATAAAATAAAAGCGAATTATTTCACTTAGAATTCAATAGTTCCTCCATATGTGTATATATGATGTATTTTATAATCTAGAATATTACATTTTACGAAAATTAAATTAAAAACGTACAATTTTCAACCCACGAAAACAAACAACTCTTGAACAGTTCTTCTTCGGTATTTGTTAGTGTTCTATAGGTATTTTTTAATTCGAATCACGGCTTCCACTTGCTTACAACTGCATATTTATTTTCTAACCTTATATAAACGATGAAATTGCTTTGACTATTCAACGTTTTACTTTCTGTTTTTTATTAATAAAAGTACAAAAATATAGGTATATCTATAGACAATAATAGTATTTTGACATGATATGAAAAGAACATACGATTAAGGTTTAAAACCGGCTTAAATCGAGGATTCCCTGGGCGGTTTTATTATTTTTATTGTTATTATTATTTGATTGTGCCGAACTCGTATATCGTTTACATTACTGGTCATTATACTGTTATCGTCTTTATACTGCAATTTTAAATACTTTTCAAATCAAGTTTAATTTATATAAGACGTATTTTTTTCAATTTTTTCTCACTAGTGGTTTTCGATAGTGACGCTACAATAAACAGGTATGTCATGCAAGGGTTGGAAAGTAGGCGGAGCCAAAGTGTAATATACTGTCAGTGACCGTATGTCATTAATAATTATACTGGCAACGCATTTTGTTAGATCAAACAGGACAAGTGCAGTATAAAAACAGATTATAGTGCGCATTATGAGATTAATCAACCTTTTAGAAATATGGTATACAAGATTAAAAAACATGTAACCTCTTGTAGCTAGATTTGGCTTTCCATTTCGATACTTTTGATTTTGAAAATGTTTTATATAAAATTAATTTTTGGAGTTTGATTTTCCTTTGTAATTGATTATAATGCTGATGATGATAGGTTTCTCCTTGAAACACGTGTATAGCATATCGGAATTAGCATTATTTATATGATTGGTACTTTTGAATTTATTACAGAAATATGATTTGTTTATCAATTAGAAAAGTTCTTCGAATAATTTCAAATTAATTTTTCTATACATTGATGGTGAAAAATATTATATCAATGAAATTTACATTTATATTTTTGCTCAAAGTAAGAACATATCGATTATTGAAAGTTTTAGTTTTGCCTATGGAGTTTTCATATCACAACGCATACTTTCTACCAGAACATGCTTTTATTAAATATGTAAGCTCATACTTAGTGCTGCATAAGTAAATATGCAATGTTGTTTTTGTTGTTACATAAAAAAAAATACATAGGCTACTTCTGTCCGCAAAGGGAGTGATGCTTTAGTGAAATATGTGCATACCTCAGAACTAAAAAACACACAATTTTCCTTGTGATAAAACATTGCATAATATAACCTTGAACAGAATACTAGTATCAAAATCAGAAAACCAATTGGCCTTTATCCATAAATTCCGATAATAACACCTATTTCATCCTTGAACAAAAAGCTAAAGAGGCCCCGAGACAATGTCTTAAACTTTAAAAACTATTCGATATCCTTTACTCTTAAGTAGTCAGAAATAAACGGAAGTTAACGGATGCCAAGACGACAGGGTGATATCATTACACGATTGAAAACATATTTGCGGTCTTAAAGAGGCAATTTCAGACTTTGAGTTCATTTATGCTTTTTAGGAAAAATCAGAATCAATATGACATCGCTTTCAATTCTTATCCAGTTATTTACTTATATGAATATATCAAGTTTGTTATTTTCTTTTTGATTAAGGTTTTATTACATTAACATTCATTTGTGAGAAACATTTTATTTTTAGGTATAAACAAGTAAAATAAATACATCAAAAACTTCTTGTATCGATCGCCATGACGTCACCTCGTCTTTAAGAACGACTCATCTAAAACTTTCTTTTTAATTACATTATATATCATGTTGCTTGTTATACAAGTCTGTATAGATTAATGCACTAATATGTCCACCAGAGGTTGGTTCAGATAAAGGAGACCGTAGAAACAGCTTGTTCAGCATCTTTTTTGGACCTATATCTCGAATTCGACAACATTGGTCATCTCTATACTAAGATTTATTTTAAAAGAGGCGATTTTAGTTACAATATTATTATTTTTCCTTACTTGTAAAGCAATATACTTTTCTACTGAAGATGATGCATATGTTTCACAGTTGATTCGCCACGCTAGAGCAAGTACTAACTACTCTGATTTCCCTGAACGCTATAAAAATCCGCGTAACAGATGCCTGAATCAGGGGTATGAGAAAAAAAAAGTCTTTTGTTTTTGTATTATCAGTCCTTCGTTGTAAAAAAATTGGCTTCTTCTAAAAATGAAATAATGGTTGCATTTTGTGAATTATTCTTCCTGCTGATATGACCACTGATTTAATCATCACACATATATTCAAAACGTAATGAAAAGGGGGGTTTGGCGCGTTGTAAAACCTAGATGTAACCTACCATTCCGTTTGACATGCTTGTACCAAAGCAGGACCAATGCGGTACCAGCTACTCTGTTGATGTAAAATACCTTTTTTGTCAGAATACTTTGTACCCGACTTGATTATGGATCTGTTAAGTGTTCGGTATTTTTGTTGTTGCCCTTATTGAAGAAAATTATATGCGTTTATTTGCTGTATCGACTGATAAAACATTGAACAGACTAAATGTATATTGACGGCTTTACAAACGCATCACATTGACAAACAAATGCTTCTTTAGGTATTTGATCGAAATAAGTTCGTAAATTAAACAGACCTGGCAATTATTAAATTAGGGTACATTGAGAACATGAGAGTGTAAACATAAATACGTGGATACCAATAGCCACAAATAGGAGATATGTTTCATTAACACTGAACAGAGTTTAAATGCTTTTAACCTAAGCGTACTGTCGATCGTATCCATTTCTTTTTGCATTTTTATGACAACAATGAGAACATAATTATTGATATTAATTTTTTTTTCTAGTATCATTGACGTCACTATACAATAATTAGTATATTGAGTTCCCAAAATATTAATCTTAGTTTTATGGCACTCGTGATCATATTTTGGTTAATACACGTAACTCTCTCCGATGCTTTTTGATAAGTAAAACATGTAAAACATGTAAAACAGATATTTCATGCATTTCAAGACGAGAACATTTGACCAATCGAACAGGCTCTGCTTTGTTCTTGACTTCTTGATTTCGAAGTCCTTTTTGTCTATTCTTAGGGAACTGTCTTTCCTATGTATTGACTCATTTTACCAGTATCATTATGACCTTAAAGCGTCTATCTGTTTTCAGTGAAGCGTTTAGGGGACACCCATTTGATTCTAAGGAAGGGACCGTCAGATTTTGATTTAAATTGTTATTTGCACAGAAAAAGTTAAACCTGGGTATTTTTTACTTCAACTCCTAGAAAATAAATTATCTGACCTCAGTCGAGATAATACGAAACAAAAAATCTTACTCCAATAAAATTGTCTCCCTGGCAAATTTCGCCATTATATATTCTAACCCGGCAAATTATGACATCCCCTTAGTATCAAATGGTCGTCCCCTTCAATGATCACGTGACTAATTAGCATTTGTTGTATCCTTTATTTTGTTCACTATAAATTTAGTACCAGGTTTTTAATGATACATGTTTTAACGAACAAACCTCACAAAGATAGAGTAGGTATTTTATATTCCACTAGCCCCATTTGGTTACCAAGATAAGAACATAACTAACCCTGCTTTGATTTCGTTAGTATAGAGCTTATGAGCTAGTGATTAGTATAAAATATGACCATAAAATACATCATTAATTCAATTGTAAGAGTAATCAAGGGAACCACGGTTATAGCGTTATTCAAAACATGTAATCCAGGGACAAAGACCGGACATGGACAACAGAAATACACAACAAAGAACATAAAGTAACTAAATCATACATACAACGTAACAAAAGCAAACTCGGACTCCACTAAAAACTGGGAGCATGGACCAGGTGCACCGGTCGGGTAAGAGTCCTCTGCTTTTCTAGAAAAGGTCTAGAAACACCCGCCGAGTTGCTCATAAAAAGTCAAGTCCGGGGTAGACAAACGAGGAAAGGAAAACTATGACCAATAAATCAGTTTTCATGTTGCAGATAGATACACCATAATGATCCACGAGTTCATGATGACGACCATAAAACTTCTGTAGTGATGATTTCAATCTTGTATCAACATAACCCTGTTCCAGAAGCCTAAAAACGACAAAAAGGGCAACATTCTATTAATGAGTCATTGTGAAAAATCGTTGACCTGAAGGAATTTTGTAGGTCTTGTAAAAAGGATCATTCTAATAACCGAGAATGTCTTTCTGGCTATTATGGTCTTCAAGTTTGAAGCTAAACCATACAAATTTTCTTTTGTTTCTCTCAAGAGCAATAACTCTAATTAATATATGTTTTCACACGATTTGAACCCATTTGGACGCTTAGTCATCAGCATAATTTCATAAACTATACGTTCATATATCGGCTAAAATTCCGAAGCGACAGCAGTGGAATGATTCAAAAACATGGTTTACATACACAATGTAACGAACCAAAAGAAAAGATTACACATAAACTGAAGATAAGTGGAACAAGATGTCACACAAAAAAAAAATTAAAGCACAAGCAATAAGAACGAGAGTGACATGTAGAAAAAAACCTACAGAAAAAACTGAGATTAATGTTATTATTTAAAATAGAAATATTTTACTTTTTTCTCGAAATAGAGTTGAAATTTCAATAAGAAATTGTCATAAACACCGAGATGTTACATTTACTAGAGATGCAATGTGGTCCATGTATATTGGAATTAAAAAAAAACTAGTGCAAAAAAGCCTTTTGTAGTGTTACGAAAATTAAAATTCCAACTGAACCGTAATATTTTTGAAAAAACTATATATATATATCTTATATGCGACCATTATTAGCATATGCCCCTGAACTATGGGACAACTGTAATGCTTCATTACTGGAACTTAAAGCAAATCCAATGGAGACGGCAAAAATTGTAATTGGGATAATGTTGTTTACAAAAACTTATATAAAGAAGTAAATTGAGAGACAATAGAAAAACATCGTAAACGTAGAAAATTACAAATGCTTTGTAACATCGAACAAAAGCATACCCTGAAAATTTGTGTAATATTGTTCCACCTAAGGTACAATCTATTTCCAAGTATACATTGCGAGATGACATTTTATTGCCAAATTCTTACAAGAAAATCTTCTTTCAGCTACTAAACAGGACTTGAACAATCTCGACATTATAATAAGAAAGATTGTTCCAGTATCCAAATTTAAGTAGGTTTTACCAAGAAATAAAGATCGATCCATTGTACCAAATTATTTTTTCATACGGACCTAGAAAGTTAAATTTACGGATAAAATATCTTCTGTATCTTTTCTAAATTATGACCTGAACCGAATAAATATCACAGATCCGTTATGCAGATGTGGTACTAACATTGAAGATGGTGACCACTGTTTCTTCAGTTGTCTTTTATATGTAGTCCGACGAAAACTATTCTCCAGTTGACTTTTAGTTACACTCATTATAGTAATGTATAATTCATATATTGTTCAAGCAAGCTCTCTTATTCAATACGTTATATTTATATATTGCATTAAGACCTTTAACAAAAAAATATGTATAAACTAAAAATTTTTATTCATTTCGTTTTTAAAAGTCTTGCTATCTTCATACACAGGTTGGAAAGGAGTAAGACTATCTCTGATCCGGATTACATTTATTTGTTTCATGCCCGTTCAAAGTTTTCCCAGGATCACAGCTATATATTGCAGTACTTCCTACTATTGCGTAATCTAGCTGTCTTTCTGTCCCATCATCTTCGAGTAGTACATACTTAATAGATCCCCCACTTAATGAATACCTAGTACACAAAACTACAAAATAGGTTCAATTTATATATGATTACATGTACTTGCCACAATAGATTTAGTGATAACAAAATAAAGAAAAAAGCCCAGAGACATTGAATTTCTGTATTAAGGAGGTAGACCTAGGCTAATGGACATAACTCATGAAGTCAGTGATATGTTTGAATGAAATCAATCTAAGTTACTTTGATGCTTACATGACATTGATGTAAAATGCTGAATACAAACGTTCCAATATTTTTTTAAGAGTTATGTCCCTTACCCTAGGTCAACCTCCTTAAGTAGCAATCTTTGTAAGAATCATGCAAATTCTATAAAATGTGATGCACCCTAAAAAGACTACATATTGCATATGTTTTATTTTTGTGATTAAGCTGCATAATAGGACTACATGATGAAATGTGTCAATATACCCACCATATCGATGAAATGACTGTACCAAGTCCGGACCATTGCGATACCGGTGATGTAATATTTATTTTGGATTTGACTTGATTAGGGATCTGATTAATGTTCGGTGATTTTGTTGTTACTCTTATATACAGAGTTCTTCTGTTTCTCGAGACTGCTTACACGAACAGGCTCGTGTACTAACATATCCGTATAAATACGACAAGATCTTACTATCACAGAGTAATCATACAAACAACTATTATTCCTGTTTTATCATCTAACACTAAATGTAAGTTCATAATGAAAGTTGTAGTAAGTCGATTAAAGTCAATCGCATGTTTAGCAAATTGTTTTGAATTGATATTATTTATATAATTGGTGGTACTAATCATTATTATTCATACCTGTGACCGTGAAATATTTTTCAATTGAATGTAGAAAGTGATTACTTTATAATACGAATAACACGAAGTTACAATCTGTACAATAGGTTTCTTTTATCATTTTTTATTTTAATGCAAAGATATGTGCAAAGACTTGTATAGCATTTTCCAGCTAAACGCTATGAATCTGTTATATAATTTGCTCTTAAGTAAACCAAATAATTTGAAGAAATTCCTAAACAAGAAAGTAAAACGACGTGTTGTTTCGTTATATTTAAAAAAAGGTCTTTCCGTCTATTTAGCTCTACCGCAATGAGGGAGGTCCTTATCATAGCGCAAATTAGGGAGACATGTAACTTCGCCTTGCCTAATTAGGTAATACCCTTCGTATATTCTAGTGGCGGTAAAGTTGGCTTTACTTCCTACTGAAAAAATGTTTATTTCTTCTTTTACTCCATCGTCGTTAATTTTAGTAATCGTCATATCTGCACAGTATATATCTGGTTTAAAGCAATGATAAACTAAAACAAGAAAAAAAAAGTTTAAAACATTATTTCTACACATATAAAAATCAAGGGTTAAGGGTCCTGTTTGATCATATCTGTCATGATAGTTTCATTCCTTATACAAATCCAGAATTGACGTGTCATATGTGTTTTATTGTTTCAGTATGGTTTAAGGTCCTATGACAAACATTTAATTTTTTGTGCTACCTCAAAGAATCAATCGTCCGTAGGAAGGCATGTCACACATCCCATTCGGACACTTCATTCTATCTCCGAGCCAACCAGTCATTCTATCCCCTTCAGAAATATACTGTGCTTGGTGGAGAAGCGATGACTACCAATTCTAAAGTTTCTCGTGTGCCTCGGTTGGAGATTGAACACACTATCAAACGCTATCAATGTAATATCGGTTAAATAGGCATTGCGATATAAGAATGCATATTAAACAGCCATTTAGTTGCATTGTAGGCATTTAGATGTTATATAGCGTACTAACTTTTACAAAATGGAACTGTATCATTCCATGATGAATTTGCACTGCATTTGATCACATCGTTTCCTTCTAGTTCATGTGCTTCATTACAGGAAAAGAAAGCGTGACTTCCATATGTAGCATTACCTCCCTCTACTTTAGTTCCGTTTACTGTCTTCTCAATTACAACATTCCCATTTTCTATGGTTGGCTTTGAGCAAATATCTATAAAATATATATTTTGTTCCTCAAAAAACTATATAACACAAATGAAGTTGTTGGAAAATATCAAAGGTCATGAGCGACCTTTGAAGTCGAAAGATGTAAATACTATAAATGTGCTTGGCTATGTAATTTGGAAGCCGAACTAATGTTTGTAAGAAACAGCAAATGAAGTTGTTCACAATAGAGAAATCGTGTACCAAAAGACGCAATGCATACTATTGAATATAAACATATATATCATTTATTTTAACAAAAATCAAAATAATATTTTAAAGACAGTTTTCCGAAAATCCTTGCTGGGTTTTATCATGTGCATGAATATGTGCAAAACACAAAAAAAAATGTTCAGGAACTTCATGCCCTTTGGTTTCTCAGCTATTTAGAAAAACACTCGTTGTTTTAGTTTTATTTTCAATTTTTCTAAAGTTCACTTGCATGGCCGATTAATAACTTCAAACGCATTTGTCATTGTCATCTAAACAGTGCATGACAATGTTACGTAGTCAGAAAAAAAGCAATTTTGAAAGCTGTTATTCATAAGGACCTGATGAAATTCTTCCTAACACGTTAAAGTAGGCGCGTGTGAACAACATATAGTAAACATTAAATACGGAAGTTATTGCATACTTACTTTGCTCACAAAATGGAAACTTCTCATTCCATGATGCATTTAAGCTGCATTTGATCTTGTTCGTTCCTATTAGGGTAAACCCGTCATCACAGGAAAAGTAACCATAACTTCCGATTGTTGCATTACCTCCCTCTACTTTACTTCCGTTTACCATCTTCACAATCACAACATTTCCATTTTCTATCGTTGGCTTTGGGCAATTATCTATTAAAAATGATAAAAAACCATCATTTTGACCAGCATTGCGAAATAACTTTAGTATTATAAATTACTCTACCGATTAATTAATTTGATATGGGAAGATGAAAAAAGTCTTGTGAGTTCATTTTTAAAAAAAATATCACGGGAATAATGTCAAAAAATTAAGAAAGATAATTTTATAAAGTCTTTACAGAAAGGCTAATTGTTACATGGTAGAAATTATGCATTATTAGAATTGAGAACATGTCAGTAACCATTGAACAGTATTTTAAAAAAAACAAGGCTGGCGATTTATATTTTATTAACAATTTATTCCGTTCTTTTGCTCCTAAAACACATATCTATTCTGTGTGTGAATTTAAGTAAGTCAAATTATTACCTGGAATACAATCTTCTTTCACATATCTATACTGGCCTTGTTTTGGTCCGTAGGATTTGTGATGGTGGTACATGTGACTCCACGGATGGTACATTGCAGTTTGATGGTAATTAGCCCAAGGTATGTATGATACAGGTAAGTAGAAATAGAAACCCATCATTGGCGTATATGGTACCGTCATTGGATAATAATACCAAGGGGAGTATGGTTGGTGATGATTGTAGTTTTTCCTCGGTGTAACCATATTATTAGGTACTGATATGTCCCTATTATATTTGTAGTTACCAAACTTTCCCGACTGCTGGGAAGCAATATGCCTTGTTTGGTATGACCATGCTTTAAAAAACAAAGTATGTATTACTATAATGTCTTTCAAAAATTTCTTGAAGTATTAAAATGTTAAAATGCTGACAATAAATAGAGAAGAAGATATTGGAAACAATTCTAGTTTGCGTACTTTTACCTAAAATGCCAAATAGTTTCAAACCAAGTAAAGACACACAAATGAATATTTACACTTGTAGTCTAATTATAGATATTTCTATTGGAATTAAATACTTCTTTTATATTTTAAGCCATTGTTGTTTTTATTTTGTGCGTTGACCCATTTAAATTAGAACATATATATACCGAAATCTTACAACTGAAATGTTTTCAAAGAAATAATATTATTGCAGAATTTCCATAGTGTTCAGGGAATTTACTCACCATCTGCGTTGTACCGGATCTCAACAGTCAGAACAAGGAATATAAACATCTTTTCTGCAACTGATGTTTAAAACGTGAAGTCGTCTTGATTTATTGGATTCTCGTTCAGGAAATGAAAATATATATCCAGATATATTTACATATTTATTTTCATAAACTGATCATTTTTGCGTTTAAGTATCATAAAGAATGTTTTATATGATGTTATTCAGATTAATCTATATGTATACTTAATTAAGGAAATCACAACATATGGTACGTACATATTTGTCTTTGGTAATTCTTTAATATGCAAACACATCACTAAAAAGTATATGAAGCTGCCATTGTGTTATTTTTAAGCTCCTGACTTTACATGCACAAACTTTATATTGACTGTTTTTCTCGTCATAAGTATACTGAACCCAGTTGATAATACATTAACAACCATTATCGTTCCGTTCGCAATCGGGTACGTATTAAAAGAAATGAACAGTATGTGTTTTTATAAAAACGTTTGGGCTATTTTTACGAATCTCGCACAGACGGTATAAGTATGGTAAAGCTCACGGTGCTCGCTGATATATGCAATGCATTCTCCATATACAAATGTATTAACTTGTGATTTCATTATCTATAAATAAATTGATGACTGATTAAAACACTGTATTGTAGATAAGACATATTAAAACTTTTGAAAAGCTCGCCATTTCCTGTCTAAACAGACTCGCGTGATGGCTGTTTATTAAAAAAAAGTGTGCGATTTACAAAGTATGAATAAATATAATTTGATACTGATGGACTTCAACAAGTGTCTGGTTAAAACAGATTTTCGGATTATCCAGGGTGTGGTATGGACAAAATTCATTATAATTTTCTTTTCTATTAAAGAAATTTATTTATACTAAAATTACGGCATAAAAATGAAGATATCTTCTTGTCATCGAAAATTACTATGAAATAAACATAACAATACGCAGCATTTCATCAATTAAAAAAAGTTGTTTTTCATGTATTTTTTTCTTGAAATGGATGCTGCCATATGATCATTATTTTGACATTTTTGATGTTATCTTCATTAGGTTGATCTGAGATTAAAAACTTACTGTTTAAGAGAGGTATGACATTGACGAAATTACTGTTCATTTTAGTATTCTTATATGTATCAGGTCTAGATAATATGTCTAAACTCAGTTCAAGACTATTATTTGAAAATAATAGCATTAAAACCTATGATTTTTCAATACTGTATACTTCTATTCCCCATACTCAGTTAAAATCCCGACTTAAAAACATTATACATCATTGTTTTTCAAAAAAAGATGGTACATCTAGATACAAATACATAGTTCTTGGTAGAGATTCCTCATACTTTGTAAGAAATAATTCCAAATCATCTTCCAAATATACAGAGGAAGATGTTTACAAAATGCTGGAATTTTTAATCGACAACATATTTCTCCAGTGTGGTGGACGTGTTTTTCAACAAACGGTCGGCATTCCAATGGGAACAAATTGTGCTCCTGTACTTGCTGATCTATTCCTTCACTCTTCTGAGGCTGACTTTATAGCTGATCGTTTGGCTAGATCCTTCAATCTCAGTTTCCGCTATATAGATGACGTATTATCTTTAAACAATCCTAATTTCGGGGATTTGATACATTGCATTTACCCAAAAGAACTTGGGATAAAGGATACTACAGACACTGTGAAGTCACCCTCATATCTTGACCTACACTTAGAAATCGATGGTAAAGGAAAAGTATTGATCAAACTTTACGACAAACGTGATGACTTTTCATTCAGAATTGTCAACTTTCCTGTCATCTGTGGCAACATCCCTTCGGTTCCTGCATATGGAGTGTTCATATCACAACTCATACGTTATGCCAGAGCTTGCCGAAACTACGCAAACTTTTTGTATGGCGTTAAGAACTCTAAGAAATAGGCTTCTGGAACAGGGGTATGTTGCTACAAGATTGAAGTCATCACTACAGAAGTTTTATGGTCGTCATCATGAACTTATGGATCGTTATGGTGTATCCATCAGCACCATGAAACCTGATTTATTCAACGGGTCATAGTTTTCCTTTCCTCGTTTGTCTACCCCGGACTTGACTTTTTTATGAGCAACTCGGCGAGTGTTTCTAGAAAAGCAGAGGACTCTTACCCTACCAGTGCATTTGGTCCATGCTCCCAGGTTTTAGTGGAGTCGAGTTGCTCATTTACTTTTGTTACTTGTATGTATGATTTTAGTTACTTTATGTTCTTTGTTGTGAATGTCTGTTTTCCATGTCTGGTCTTTGTCCCTTGATTAAATTCTTTTGATTACCCTATAACCTTGGTTCCCTTGATTACCCCTACTCTACAATATAATAAAGTTATATTATAAAAGGATTGAAAGAAAACTAGTTATACCGCATAAGTGTTTTTGTTTCTCGATAGTACAAAAATATAGGTATATCTATAGACAATAATAGTATTTTGACATGATATAAAAAAAATATACGATTAAGGTTTAAAAACGGCTTAAATCGAGGATTCCCGGGGCGGTTTTTTATTATTATTATTATTATTATTATTATTATTATTATTATTATTATTATTTGATTGTGCCGAACTCGAATATCGTTTACATTACTGGTCATTATACTGTTATCGTCTTTATACTGCAATTTTAAAGACTTTTCAAATCAAGTTTAATTTATATAAGACGTATTTTTTTCATTTTTTTCTCACTAGTGGCTTTCGATAGTGACGCTACAATAAACAGGTATGTCATGCAAGGGTTGGAAAGTAGGCGGAGCCAAAGTATAATATACTGTCAGTGACCGTAAGTCATTAATAATTATACTGGCAACGCATTTTGTTAGATCAAATAGGACAAGTGCAGTATAAAAACAGATTATAGTGCGCATTATGAGATTAATCAACCTTTTAGAAATATGGTATACAAGATTAAAAAAAAAACATTTAACCTCTTGTACCTGGCTTTGGCTTTCCATTTCGATACTTTTGATTTTGAAAATGTTTTATATAAAATTAAGTTTTGGAGTTTGACTTTCCTTTGTAATTGGTTATAATGCTGATGATGATAGGTTTCTCCTTGAAACGCGTGTAGAGCATATCGGAATTAGCATTACTTATATGATCGGTACTTTTGAATTTATTACAGAAATATGATTTGTTTATCAATTAGAAAAGTTCTTCGAACAATTTCAAATTGGATCAATTTTTATATACATTGATGGTAAAAAATATTATATCAATGCAATTTACATATATATTTTTGCTCAAAGTAAGAACATATCGATTATTGAAAGTTTTAGTTTTGCCTATGGAGTTTTCATATCACAATGCATATTTTGTACCAGAACATGCTTTCATCAAATATGTAAACTCATACTAAATGCTGCATAAGTAAATATGCAATGTTGTTTTTGTTGTTACATAAAAAAAATACATAGGCTACTTCTGTCCGCAAAGGGAGTGATATTTTAGTGAAA
Source organism: Perna viridis (assembly GCA_037379345.1). Taxonomy (NCBI): domain Eukaryota; kingdom Metazoa; phylum Mollusca; class Bivalvia; order Mytilida; family Mytilidae; genus Perna; species Perna viridis. The sequence goes on along the minus strand of CM074518.1, from coordinate 21,633,617 downwards.
TATGTGCATACCTCAGAACTAAAAAACACACAATTTTCCTTGTGATAAAGCATTGCATAATATCACCTTGAACAGAATACTAGTATCAAAATCAGAATAACAATTGGCCTTTATCCATAAATTCCGATAATATCACCTATTTCATCCTTTAACCTCTTACATTCAAAGGGTTGAACAAAAAGCTAAAGAGGCCCCGGCCAAGCCCCTGGAGACAATGTCTTAAACTTTAAAAACTATTCGATATACTTTACTCTTAAGTAGTCAGAAATAAACGGAAGTTAACGGATGCCAAGACGACAGGGTGATATCATTACACGATTGAAAACATGTTTGCGGTCTTAAAGAAGCAATTTCAGACTTTGAGTTCATTTATTTTTTTTAGGAAAAATCAGAATCAATAAGACATCGCTTTTAATTCTTATCCAGTTATTTACTTTGTGCTTTAACAACTTCACAAAATTTGATATCAGTAACATAGCTAATAAACCCTTTTTCGGTTGTATATCAACAACAAACTTTAAATAATCTTTTGGGAATTAAATACCCATAAAAACTAATATGGTATTATAGTCATAGAAACACACAAATAAACATTGACTTTGATCAACTCACATATTTGCAAATATGAACATATCAAGTTTGTTATTTTCTTTTTGATTAAAGTTTTATTACATTAACATTCATTTGTGAGAAACATTTTATTTTTAGGTACAAACAAGTAAAATAAATACATCAAAAACTTCTTGTATCGATCGCCATGACGTCATCTCGTCTTTAAGAACGACTTATCTAAAACTTTCTTTATAATTACATTATATATTATGTTGTTTTTATACAAGTCTGTATAGATTAATGCACTAATATGTCCACCAGAGGTTGGTTCAGATAAAGGAGACTGTAGAAACAGCTTCTTCAGCATCTTTTTTGGACCTATATCTCGAATTCGACAACATTGGTCATCTCTATACTAAGATTTCTTTTAAAAGAGGCGATTTTAGTTACAAAATTATTATTTTTCCTTACTTGTAAAGCAATATACTTTTCTACTGAAGATGATGCATATGTTTCACAGTTGATTCGCCACGCTGGAGCAAGTACTAAGTACTCTGATTTCCCTGAACGCTTTAAAAATCCGCGTTACAGATGCCTGAATCAGGGGTAAGAGAAAAAAAAAGGTCTCTAACCAATTTTTTTATTATCAGTCCTTGGTTGTAAAATAATCGGCTTCTTCTAAAAAAATGAAATAATGGTTGCCTTTTGTAAATTATTCTTCCTGCTGATATGACCACTGATTCACTATTTAATCACCACACATATATTCAAAACGTAATGAAAACGGGGGGTTTGGCGCGTTGTAAAACCTAGATTTAACCTACCATTTCGTTTGAAATGCTTGTACCAAGTCAGGACCAATGCGGTACCAGCTACTCCGTTGATGTAAAATACCTTTTTTGTCAGAATACTTTGTACCCGACTTGATTATGGATCTGATAAGTGTTCGGTATTTTTGTTGTTGCCCTTATTGAAGAAAATTATATGCGTTTATTTGCTGTATCGACTGATAAAACATTGAACAGACTAAATGTATACTGACGGCTTTACAAACGCATCACATTGACAAACAAATGTTTCTTTAGGTATTTGATCGAAATAAATTCGTAAATTTAACAGACGTGGCAATTATTGAATTGGGGTACATTGAGAACATGAGAGTGTAAACATAAATACGTGGATACCAATAGCCACAAATAGGAGATATGTTTCATTAACACTGAACAGAGTTTAAATGGTTTTAACCTAAGCGCACTGTCGATCGTGTCCATTTTTTGTATTTTTATGACAACAATGAGAACATAATTGTTAATATTAATTTTTTTTCTATTATCATTGACGTCACTGTAAAATATTTAGTATATTGAGTTCCCAAAATATTAATCTTAGTTTTGCGGCACTCGTGATCATATTTTGGTTAATACATGTAACTCTCTCCAATACTTTTTGATAAGTAAAACATGTAAAACAGATATTTCATGCATTTCAGGACGAGAACAATTGACCAATCGAAAAGGCTCTGCTTTGTTCTTGACCCTGTTTGTGTCAGCTCAGCTCACAAAAGCAACGGCACGTAAGTTGCCTCGTCATCCAACTCTCCATTATTCTGACTCCGACCAAAGAGGTCGTTACTACTTACACGTGTTACTTGTCTATGTTTGAAATATATGGTAAATGATATCTGAATAAATATGAAAAATCAATAGTCGTCAGCAAATCAAATGTAAATATGTATCTTCAGTAAGTTGAACGGCATTAGAGGACAAACTAAGATTTAATTTATATAAATTTTTGTAATGCAAACTTCTTCAAAGGCGTAAAACAAATTTCTCAAATATGAATACACATTTACTAATAATGTAGGTTATAAGTCAATGTTAAAATAGGAATATAATTTTGAATGCATTGGTGAACTTGTGGAAATAATAATATGCCATATATGGAATGTTGAGCTGCTTTGAATATGTTAATAAACACCTCTTGACACTCTTGACCTGACCTTGATAGCATATGATCCACAAGCGCAAGCCCCTGTTTTTCGTTACAATAAAATCGAAATTTGCGAATACACGGAAGACAAGTTTCAGGTTAAACCACTATTCTGTATCTATATCTATGTATATCCTTGATTTCGAAGTCCTTTTTGTCTATTCTTAGGGAACTGCCTTTCCTATGTATTGACTCATTTTACCAGTATCATTATGACCTTAAAGCGTCTATCTGTTTTCAGTGAAGCGTTTAGGGGACACCCATTTGATTTTAATTTGTTATTTGCACAGAAAAAGTTAAACCTGGGTATTTTTTACTTCAACTCCTAGAAAATAAATTATCTGACCTCAGTCGAGATAATACGAAACAAAAAATCTTACTCCAATAAAATTGTCTCCCCGGCAAATTTTCGCCAGTATATATTTTATCATGGCAAATTATGACATCCCCTTAATATCAAATGGTCGTCCCCTTCAATGATCACGTGACTAATTAGCATTTGTTGTATCCTTTATTTTGTTTACTATAGACTTAGTATCAGATTTTTAATGATACATTTTTAAACGAACAAACCTCACAAAGATAGAGTAGGGATTTTATATTCAACTAGCCCCATTTTGGTTACCAAGATAAGAACATAACTAGCCCTGCTTTGATTTTGTTAGTATAGAGCTTATGAGCTAGTGATGAGTATAAAATATGACCATCAAATACATAAGGATCATTAATTCAATTGTAAGAGTAATCAAGGGAACCAAGGTTATAGCGTTATTCAAAAGAATGTAATCCAGGGACAAAGACCGGACATGGAAAACAGAAATACACAACAAAGAACATAAAGTAACTAAAATCATACATACAAAGTAACGAAAGCATCCTCGGACTACACTAAAAACTGGGAGCATAGACCAGGTGCACCGGTCGGGTAAGAGTCCTCTGCTTTTCTAGAAAAGCTCTAGAAACACCCGCCGAGTTGCTCATAAAAAGTCAAGTCCGGGGTAGACAAACGAGGAAAGGAAAACTATGACCCGTTGAATAAATCAGTTTTCATGGTGCAGATAGATACACCATAACGATCCACGAGTTCATGTTGACGACCATAAAACTTCTGTAGTGATGATTTCAATCTTGTAACAACATAACCCTGTTTCAGAACCCAAAAAACGACAAAAAAAGGGCAACATTCTATTAATGAGTCATTGTGAAAAATCGTTGACCTCAAGGAATTTTGTAGGTCTTGCAAAAAGGATCATTCTAATAACCGAAAATGTCTTTCTGGCTATTATGGTCTTCAAGTTTGAAGCTAAACCATACAAATTGTCTTTTGTTTCTCTCAAGAGCAATAACTCTAATTAATATATGTTTTCACACGATTTGGACCCATTTGGATGCTTAGTCATCAGCATAATTTCATAAACTATAGGTTCATATATCGGCTAAAAAACCGAAGCGACAGCAGTGAGATGATTCAAATGCGTCAAAAACATGGTTTACATACACAATGTAACGAACCAAAAGAAGAGATTAGACATTAAACTGAAGATAAGTGGAACACGATGTCATACAAAAAAACTAAAGCACAAGCAATAAGAACGAGAGTGACATCATGTGCTCCGGGAGGCTAGGCATGCCCTGTTTCACCAGTAGCACCTGCCATATTGCAAGTGAGTACAATTAAATAATAATAATGCAGCTTGGCAACACGTGTCAAACAATATTCACACTGGGGCCTTATCATTCATCTGTCATACATGTACATTTTTTTACTATACGACAAATATGTTGTCGTACTACATTGTAGCAAACAAAGCCCGAAAACAACTTTGTTTTTGTCCGCAAAATACATTACAGCAAATGTTTATTATCAGATGTAGACGTAGAAAATGATAGCAATAACAAGACCTATACTTCTACCGCACTTTCCAAAAAAAGAGATAGTGGAAAATCATAAATCTGTACTATAATCTTTTGGTCTCTTTGCCAAACACGATGATTGTGATCTACCGTCAATGTACTGGCTTCCTTAACCATAAAAATGATGCTACATAGCTTGATCTGCAAAATGTACTACCAAACCGCTTTCAAAATGTTTAACTATTCTCACAGCTGTCAAAGAGGGTCTCCAGTCCTAACACGACATTTAATGTTACTCCTGTGGTGTTATTGTTTCAATGTGGATCCTTCAAAATTTGTAGATCTTCTGGAGACCCTCAATCGAATAGCATTAGAACCTATGATTTTTCAACTATTTATATTTTGTATTCCCTATACTCAGTTAAAATCCCGAACAAAAGCATTATTATACATTGTTGTTACTCAGTAAAAAAGACGGTACATCTAGATTCAGGCATGTAGTACAATGTAGAGATTCTTCATACTCAGTAAAAAAATGATTCCAAATTATATTCCAAATATACCGAGGAAGATATTTTCAAAATGCTGAATTTTTTTCATCGACAACAGTCCAGTGCGGAGGACGTGTTTTTCAACAAACATTCGACATTCCAATTCTAATTGCTGACCCATTCCTTCACTCGTATGAGTCTCCGTGGTAAAAGAACATTATTGCCCAAATTTTACGACCAACACAATGACTTTTCACTCCGTATTGTCAACTTTCCTTTCATCTGTGGCAACATCCCATCACTACCAACGTATGGAGTTTTCATATCACAGTTCGTACGTTATGCCGGAGATTGCCGTAATTTCATCGGTTTTTTTTCAATTTTTTTTTAATTGTAATTGTCTGCTTTAATTTGGAATCGCTAAACAATAAATTAACATAGGGCTAAAAATTTACTTGAAGATTTCTAAAGACTCTCTGAGAGGCCTTACGTGATAACACAACTTTCCCACATACAACAAATAAGTGTTTAACGAAAATATTCATATTTATTTTACCGGGACATATTTTAAGAAAACATTTCATTTACTTAGGTATAGACTAAAACTCAAAATGAAAAGCGTTTTGAAAATGCAAAGCTATGACATTAATACAAGGTACAGTCATTATTATATTGAAGTGTGTTATGATTTGGAAAAAGAAATAAATATCAAACATTTCCACTTGCGGTAGAGGATAAAATAAATCTTATCTGTCCATACATTGGCATGTTAACTATAATAAAAACTACGTTATTTCAATGCACTCTCAGATAGTGAAATTTTTTTAATTTATAACCAAGAAACAACAGAAACAATGGTTCCTGCTTTGCAAGGCATGTTACATGTATATTAACTCTAGTAAAGAAAAAATCACACAACTTTGCCCATAAAAGGACTTTGGTAGGACTTGTCATCAAGATTATTTCATTAATTGTTTATTTAGTGTTTTTCAGTATCAAGTCATGTAATGATACACAGACCGTAGTATGATATTGCAGAGGTGGACTGTAAACAGTTTTGACAAAAACAGACACACTATTTAAGATTGAAACAGCTTTGAATTTCGATTGCTATTTGATACAGAATAAGACTTTGATCAGAATTGGAGTGTCCTTATTCCTAAATAGTTTAAGGAGGTAGACCTAGTTTTGTATGTCTATTTTGGATGATTGTCTGTTCAAATAACAGTATTTAACGTTTCCGGAAATTCGGGATCTGTTCCGATTTCCGGATAGAATTTAGGTTGAGCTTTTTACCTTCCGGTAGCAGACCAATATTTTTTGTTGTTTACTTGTTTGTGTAAAAACATTACAGAAGCTTAAATTTGTCGTATAGCTTTTCGTTTTACATCAATCTCATGTGAGCGTCAAAATAATTTGTACTGATTACATTCTGTTTCAAAGGAAAGCTTGAAAGGAATTGGTGAAATTGAATATCACTGATTTCAAGAGTTATGCCCCTTATCCTTGGTCTATCTCCTTTAGTCACAAACCAAATTTTCTCTATGTGAACATTAATGTTTTTACATCTTCGTTGATAAACAAAAACAAAAATAAATTGAAACATTTCTAACAAATTGATTCTCACATCAACTGCTGTAAAGATTGTTAAAAGAAAATTCTCATAAATTCTCCTTTTAACATCACATAAACAAAGAAATATTTCTATTGAGTAATAGAACACGTATTTCGACCAACAATAGAAAATCAGAAGTCAATTTTATTATTATTTATTGTGATGTGTTGGCAAGTTCATTACAGGCTTCATCTGTCAAATTAATTACCCTTATTCATTATAATACTCTATAAGTCTTTTTCGTATTTCAATTTCTTTTACAATTATTTTTACTGTATTCGTCCTAGAAAAGTATGAGTCGGAATAAAAATTAACATCTAAACGTTACATTAACTAAAAAATTACAGCTTGGTGTAAAAAAGAGAAATATGTAACAACAAAAACAATGTTTCTTCTTCTATAGTATTATCTACAGTACTAATACATGGACTACTCTTAGGTGAAGACTGACATTTATAGTACTATCTACAGTACTAATACACGGACACTCCTAGGTGAAGACTGACATTTATAGTACTATCTATAGTACTAATACAGGGACTACACTTATGTGAAGACTGACATTTATAGTACTATCTACAGTACTAATACACGGACTACACTTAGGTGAAGACTGACATTTATAGTACCATCTTGGACTAGCTCTACAGTACTACACAGCCAATTGTGCCAGATATGATAATCATATGGTGTTAGATTCATATGATTATCATATGGTAATCATATGAAATTCATATGATATCTAACATATGATAGTCATATGATTATCATAATTATGATTCTCATATGTTAATTTTGGCTCGAAATAATGTGACTTTGTGAAAAGCATATGATTATCATATGATAACCATGCGATTATCATATGTAAAGCTAATCATATGATTATCATATGGTGCTCGATTTATATGATATTCATATGATGCAAACCATATGATTCTCATGGGTGGCACATTTGCCTGTGTAATACACGGACTACTCTTAGGTGAAGACGGACATTTCTATCAATTATTACATTTACTGTACATATAATTCAAATACGCTTATCTTTACATGTACACTATGTCTAAAATATTAAAGAAATAAAATACGAGAAACATGGAATGTAATTGTAAGAAATGAATATTTCATTTGTATTGTTTCATGGGCGTGTAAAAGCGTTGACCGATCGCATATTTTGAACATAAGCGCGACTCATTAAAATGTGCTACGGTCAACGCTTTTTCACGCCGATGAATCATCAAGTATTGAAACATTCAATAAAACAAGTGAGTTATTCCAATTTTCAGTAAACATATCCAAATATGATGAATAAATAAAGTGAAGATTGGAAAAATAAAAAAAATGATGAACAAAAAGATACAATAAAAAGATATAAAAGATTCAATTTCGAATTCAATGTATTACATGTAATATTATCCTTACAAACATTGTATTACATAAAAACCTCTCCACAAATAAATGTAATGTTTTCTGAGTAAATAACTCACACATAACGCATTACATTTTAAAGAATATATTGTGAAAATTTGCCACATGTAAAATGAGCATCAGAAAAAACTCGAACTCAATCACGTTAACTAAGTTGATAATCGAGAATCAATAGAAATTTTAATATGTTTTATGAGGTGTCTGAATTAGAATATATGTACATGCAAGTATCTTTCGATGGAATCTGTACATTGTTGTTGTTCTTTTTTTCTCTTTTTTTTTGGGTGTGTTTGTTTGTTTGTTTGTTTGTTTTTTTATTATTTTATTTTTTGGGGTTTTTTTTAGTTCTTTAAAATGTCAAGTACTTGGGTAAAATTGTCATCTTTGTTAAACAAATAATGAACTTTTGAGGTACTTAAAATAAAATAATTTTGTAATGTGTGAACTTGTATACCGAGAACTCCTTTTGGTCCAATTCATAAAGCAATTATTTTATTTATATTCTCTACTACTAGCCTTACATCTAATACTATGCCTTTCTAAATTTCTCAATGCCTGACAATCTTGTCTACAAGGGAGAATTTCATATCAAAGGCCATAAAGCATCTACATTTTCAAACAGAGAGAGCCTTGAAACGCCGATCGACTTAGTAGTATGCCAAGACAATGTTAAGTGTCAGGTCATTTGTCACTTAACAAAATTGAGCTTGTCCCACTAAGTTAATGTGGTAACTAATAAATGTCGACTGTATGATAAAAAAAACAAGATTTTGTTTTCGGTTATGAGTGTAGGAAGTCTTGCCGAAGTCGGTTTGAGTTAACTATATAGATGACGTATTATCTTCAAACAATTCTAATTTCGGGGATTCGACACATCGCATCTACCCCAAAGAACTTGAGATAAAGGATACTACAGACACTGTGAAGTCACCCTCATATCATACCTACACTTAAAAATCAATACTAAAGTAAAACTATTGACCAAACTTTACGACAAACGTGACGACTTTTCATTTAAAACTGTCAACTTTGCTTTCATCTGTGGCAACATCCCTTCAGCACCTGCGTATGGGGTGTTCATATCACAACTCATACGTTATGCCAGAGCTTGCCGAAACTACGCAGACTTTTTGTATGCTTCACCAGCAGCACCTGCCATATTGCAAGTGAGTACAATTAAATAATAATAATGCAGCTTGGCAACACGTGTCAAACAATATTCACACTGGGGCATTATCATTCATTTGTTATACATGTACATTTTTCTACTATACGACAAATATGTTGTCGTACTACATTGTAGCAAACAAAGCCCAAAAACAACTTTGTTTTTGTCCGCAAAATACATTACAGCCAATGTTTGTTATCAGATGTAGACGTATTATCTTAAAACAATTCTAATTTCGGGGATTCGACACATCGCATCTACCCCAAAGAACTTGAGATAAAGGATACTACAGACACTGTGAAGTCACCCTCATATCATACCTACACTTAAAAATCGATGGTAAAGTAAAACTATTGACCAAACTTTACGACAAACGTGATGACTTTTCATTTAAAACTGTCAACTTTGCTTTCATCTGTGGCAACATCCCTTCAGCACTTGCGTATGGAGTGTTCATATCACAACTCATACGTTATGCCACAGCTTGCCGGAACTACGCAGACTTTTTGTATCGCGCTAGAACTCTAACAAAAAAGCTTCTGGAACAGGGTTATGTTGCTACAAGATTGAAGTCATCACTACAGGCTAAAAACCACTAATTCCACTTCCCATAGGCTTCTATGCTCATTTCACAATATTCAATGGCTTCTCGGGACTTTACCTTAACTTTAACCTGCAGATGACTATATATCAGCATGATTCTACATATGTCAGCTCACAATCCTCAGAATGGCATGTGGGGTTAGCAGACTTGCAGTGCAGTACTGGTCACCGGAAGTGAAGTGTCTATAAATAGCATGGGAAATCCCAGTGTTTTCACAAGATAGGGGTATATTTAGAAATCATTATGGAGATTAGGCTTCACATCACAAGAAGCAAAATGCACCTATAAAATGTACAGAAATGTTTTTCCTTTCAGAAACTGTTTAAATTTTTTAAATGAGATGAGAACTTTTTTCACAGCACTATGAGGAACAGGGGTAATTTCTGCGTAGGACTATTTTTGCGTACGTTCCAAATGCTCATTGGTTGAATTGGTGGTCTGTAACCTACAGAAGTTTTATGGTCGTCATCATGAACTCGTGGATCGTTATGGTGTATCCATCTACACCATGAAAACTGATTTATTCAATGAGTCAAAGTTTTCCTTTCCTCGTTTGTCTACCCCGGACTTGACTTTTTATGAGCAACTCGGTGGGTGTTTCTAGAAAAGCAGAGGACTCTTACACTACCGGTGCACCTAGTCCATGCTCCCAGTTTTTAGTGGAGTCAGAGTTTGCTTTTGTTACTTTGTATGTATGATTTTAGTTACGTTATGCTCTTTGTTGTTTATGTCTGTATTCCATGTCTGGTCTTTGTCCCTGGATTACATTCTTTTGATTACCGCTATAACCTTGGTTTCCTTGATTACTCTCTCAAATAGTTTATGAAAGGCTTAAAGTTCACACATAATTATATTATTTACGTAGACCTAAATAACTCCTACAAAATTTAGTAGATTACAAAAAACATGCACAACTGCATATAGGGTCCTCACTACCTATAAAGTTTGACGAACTTTTATGCAACAGAGTTGCGTTTAAAAGTGACGACAGACAGACGGACAGGACATGAAAAAGATGTTCTTTGACGACCCATAATTTTATATCAAACTGACCAAAATGCAAATTCTAAAATTTTTGGGTAAAAAAATAAATTATATGTTTGTAATACACCAATATGTTACGTTGTCTTATGATTGAATACAAAGCTTTTAAAAGGTTAATACAACATTTTTAGAATGTTGAACTTGGTGATTTTTTATTACTTGATGTTGCATTGTACCTACTTCATGTAATCTGTAAATCAAACTATACACAACCAATATCAATCAAACTGTGAATAGTGTTTATCACCTTAAATTATGGAGAAATGTAACAAATGTTTTCCTCATTTTTTTGCATGTTAAATTCTGCCATTTTTTGTCACTATGTTGTCAAGGGAACCTACGAAGTGAAATCTGGAACTCAAAGATTATTCAAACTTTACACCATGTTTATATACGTGTACATATTAGACTTGCACTACCTATTATGAACACGTGACTATGAATCTTAGCCATTTTTCTTTAGCAGTAAATGTAATCATAAGCATGCACACATATAAAGTAATTTGTTGCCCATACATGCTAAGTATTTATGCATATAATGAAGATGTTAATGTGCAGATAAATAGATATAGTGAAGCAGGTCCAGTAATAATAAACTTGTACCAGTTCTGCAACATATTTTTATTGTATTGTTTATAAATATACTTCTGTAAGCCATATTTCTACTGAAAATTAATAAATATATTGTACAGAGGATTTCTGTTAGTTGCATAGCCTATTTGTAAAAAAAAAAACCATGCAATTAACAGGAGTATACAATTAACTAAATTTATCATTTTAAGGGAAAATACCCAATGTTTTCAATGTTCAATTTGGATAACCTTTCCTTATGATTTATTAGATTCATGGCTTAGCATAGAAACAAAAACAAGATAAAATATTGTTGTTTTACCCATTTATTTATATTTTTTTGGAAATTTAAAAAAAAATTCTCATTTTCTGACTTTTTGGTCTTATGATATGCAAATATGAGGAATTTTATACATGGATAAAATGGGAAATATCTTTGTTTTATTTCTTAGTTTTTATGCAATTAACAGGTACGTGATGGAATTAACAGGTACGTGATGGAATTAACAGGTACGCGATGGAATTAACAGGTACGTAATGGAATTAACAGGTACGCGATGGAATTAACAGGTACGTGATGGAATTAACAGGTATGCGATGGAATTAACAGGTACGTGATGGAATTAACAGGTACGTAATGGAATTAACAGGTATGCGATGGAATTAACAGGTACGTGATGGAATTAACAGGTACGCGATGGAATTAACAGGTATGCGATGGAATTAACAGGTACGTAATGGAATTAACAGGTACGTGATGGAATTAACAGGTACGCGATGGAATTAACAGGTATGCGATGGAATTAACAGGTACGTAATGGAATTAACAGGTATGCGATGGAATTAACAGGTACGTGATGGAATTAACAGGTACGTGATGGAATTAAATAATTAAGCAAATATTAAACACATTAAAGTATATATTTTATACTTTATCATAAATTACCTGTCCTTAGAAATTGTAGACATTTTGTCAATTTCTACAAATGTATAATGAAAAGAATGCAGTTTTACAGTAAAAAACTTTGTATTCAAATGAATTATCAGTCAAAAATAACCAACATGTAAGTGTGACCAAGCATAAAAAATCAAGAGTGATTTCAGAATGAATGATTACTGTATGTTAAAACTTAAGGGATGATGTATGTTCACATGTACCCAGTGTTCTAAGATTCCTATTTCCCGTTACCCGGGGCAAGTGAAATTTGGGTCAGGGAAAGTCAGGTACTTAGTTACACTTTCCCGTGGCAAGTTGAAAACTTCATATGCTGTAAAGATTTGTTTTGTTAGGAAAGCAGTCATTGACTGTGGGAAAGTTTATTTTATATGGATTTTTCCCGAGGAAACCTCAATTCCAGAAAAATCCTAGAACAGTGTACCTCACCTCAACTAAAACCATAACAAAAACAAATGATACAGAATTTATTTAATTACTTGTCAAACTAACATATGTTTTAATACAAAGAATCATGAATTTCATCATATACTATTCAAACAATTGTCATGTGCAGAAGATTACCAATCCTTCATGCATTAAAAAAAATCTTAATTATTTGGATGGGTAAGCCTAAATCTGCTGCTGTCATGGGTGCTCTGAAAATAAAGACAAATATTTTAGTTTTTGAATGCATCAATACAGGTAGAGGGAAAATTACAAGGTACATTAATTGATTCAATGTTCAGTTCAATAATTATTGGCACAAACTCATCATCAATAAATGGCTAAGGCCTATTGTAAAGAACATCATAAGAATAATTATAATAAGTGATGAAAAGTTATATTTTTTCAAAAATATGCTTTAAATCTGTCTTAGCATGCTTGTTTTGTCATGATGCCCATACTAATAGAAGGATTAATTAAACACAAAATTTAATACTAAGAACCCAATTTTTGCTTTATTTGACTTCCCCTGTTAACCCTTGACGTACTGAATTGTTCAGACAAAAATGTCTAGATTTCCATATTTTGAAACTATTTTGCAAATTAGTTGCACATTGGTACTGATGCTGATTGTTGTATACAAGTTAAAGACGGGTGATCACAGGGTGGGGTGGACAGGGTGAGGAGATGCTGGGAAGGTGGGTGGGCCAACACAGTAAAATGGGTCTCTTACTCAAAATGGTCTGAGTACATTTATAAAACATGATTCCTGAATGAAATTTGAGAATTACATTACATTTTTTTGGCCAATTCTTCAATTTAAAAGTAGCTCATTTATGTTACTTTTTCCCATTCTGGAAAAGTTCGTGATTTATATGGAGGTTAACTGAGGTCAATAGGTGTAAGAAGACATTGAAAGAGAACAGGAACACGACTTGATTAATATACAAAGAATTCTGCTAAACCTAATGGTTCTGGAGATATATGCAAAAAACTGTTGTCTGACACCTATGTTCTATTTTTAGTAACAGTGGCAATGTTTGTTGACAGATAAAGAAAACATCACTTCTAGGCAGAATACACTAAGGAATATTCAAACTTAAGTTGGTTCTAATTGATTCAGTAGTGTCAGAGGAAAAGAGTTTTGAAAAATTGTTAACATACTATGACAACAGGAAGCCAAGTGATGGCAATAGCTCACATGGACCTTTTAGCCAGGTCAGATAAAAACTGCTGTCTGACCCCTATGTTCTATTTTATTAACAGTGGCAGTTTTTGGACACATTAAAAAATGTTCACATCAGTTCTGGGAATAATATCCTAAGAAACATTCATACCAAGTTTGGTTCTAATTGGTCCAGTAGTGTCAGAGGAGAAGAGTTTTTTGAAAAATTGTCAACTATAACAATGACAACAGATGACCACAACGACAGACACTAATTGATGGTAATAGCTGCTAAAAATGATAAAGAGAAACTCACCTCAGTAAATAGAGCATTGCCATGAACCTGAGCTGCGAAGGAAAGTAACCCAGCATTACTCATTATACTGGTCCCAGTTGTATGGTCAAAGTTGAAGTAAATCTGCCCATACTGATGATAGATGGAGTACTGATCCACCATTGGTGTCTCAATATGGTTCAATACCTCAGACTCAAGTATAGCTACATTATAGAACTGAAACTTAAATAAAAAACAACACCAAATATAAACTAGAAATTGTGTGAGCGTTACCTCACACTGAAGTGAAAGTGACATTTGTCTTCATGAGACATTTACAACAGCAAAAAATAAGGCATCTATAAATTGAACACCGAATGATCAAAAATAGAGATGGTTGGAAGAAACTTTAAAAAATCGTAATTTTTTTGCAAAGAATTTGATCAAACTGAACTAAAAACTTGGCCTGTGTTTTATGATACTCTATACTGATGCAAAGTTTGAAAAAAGATCTCTGATATCAAGTTATCATGATATCAAGTTACCACTTGAAAGTTGGGGCACAAACAGACAGACGGATGGGTGAACATGTCACTACAATATTTTCTGGAGGGTATCACACTCATTATACCTGAGTATTTCATGTGGTGATGTATAAAAATTTGTCCATCACAAACTATATTTTTTTAACATTGAGTGGTCATTTTCAGTCTTTCCAAAGAATCAGTTTTTTTTTTTAAAGGACATTTGGTCCAGTGATGACATACTATTGTCAGGACCGAACCAAGTTTTACCATCCATTTTGACCTGAATCAAGAATGACTAATATCGGACTTCTGGTCTGGCTTTCCAGATTTTTTTACCAATCCTGTCACATTTTTACCAGTGATATCCGACGATCTCATGAAACCTCCGGAAAGACTACATTTTTGAGTTCATATGATTTTGTCCAATCCAATCAATTATCCAGTTTTCAAGTCAATAGTATAGTCATCACTGTCTTCAGTGACATTCCAAGGGAGAGCAAAATTGTGATCTCATTAGACAGGTGTTTTTTTATAAACAGGTAAGTTTTACACAACATAAGAATTTTATTTTAAACAGGTTTTAGGACAGGTTATTTGGTGATCACTGAAACAGGTTTGACTAAACTCCTGTTGACCTTTAAAAGTGTCAATCACAGTATATATTTTTACCTCATCCATGTAACCAGTGTACTTGTTGCTCCCATCATAGCCAAGGTAAAGATCAATATCTGTTGTATACTCTGCCTGTAGTTAGAAAATTAATTATGTCAGTAGACATCACAACTGATATACATAAAATGTTATAGCAGTGTAAAGTTTCATTAAATCACATTTATAGTTTAAAAGATGTTATATTAACCAAAATTAATAACTGACGTCACTACTTTTGTTTTTTAGGCTGTCTTGAAATTAAAAGAAATCAACCAAAAATCTGTCTCTGCATATGTATATAACCACAGTACATTAATTATTACAGATTCTGGAAAATCGTTTCTAATATAAATATATATTATATAACAGTTTGAAACATAAATGAACAGATAGAATGAAAACATAATTCTTTCTTGTTTAATAACCAGTATAATGTCGTTTTCTTTTGTTTGCTTTTTTTTTTATTTCTTTAATCATTTCAATGAATGTGTAAGTTTGCTAAATATATCAGTAGAAAGTGACCATTCATTTCATATCTATATATACACATACCAAATCTGTAGGCTTAATATCAGCTGTCTGCTGTGAAAGTGTCCCATCAATATACAACTTTAAGGCACAGTCTACAAAACAGTAATGACTTCATACGACATGTATTTTCATTACATTGTACATATTTATCAGTTCCTATAATATTAAAAACTTGTAAATAAAAGTTTACATCCATGTTAACTGTCACACAACATTGATCAGTTTGAGATTAAGACACTTAAAGGAAAAGTTAACATTCACATGATTTGGACAATAATCTCCAGCATATTATCCCAACTATATACTGTAGGTAGAACGGTACTATTTATTTCCCATAGGCAACAATAGTAAAACTTTTGAATAATTCACCCCTTTAAAACAATGACGGAGCTTTTTGCCGGTTATATCTTCATTCTCCCTAACTAAAATTGTAAGCAAAGTCACAGCATAACAGTCTTGTTTCTTTGGTATTTAAGCAGATGATGCTTGGGGTAAAAGTTCCCAACCATTTTCTGTGAATGGCACATAAATTTTAAAAAATTATAATATTTATATAAAATGGTTTCAAAAAAGATATTGCAGTTTTTTAATAGTATATTAATGTTAGAGTCTGGAATTAATAAAACATTTTTGGGTATCAGCACAATTTGTCCAATCACAGTGCCTGGAAGTATTTACCTGAGTAGGGTACATGAAAGGCCAACCTAAAATCATGATATATAGTACCATTCTACCTATATGTCATGTATATATATATAGATGCTCTGAAACATGAATGGATCAAAATCATTCTGTTGAAAAATGGTGTATTTTGGAAATTATGTATGCAATTAGGAAGAGACAGTTAGAACTTTTAATGCAGTGGCACATGTGTCATACTATTCTTGAATTTTCCCGTTGGTCCAGATATCATTGTTGTATTAACATAGCAGTGCATTATCAACAAAGTCACATGTTTTTAGGAATGCAAATAGCTCCTTCACTAATAGACTAAGCCTGTAGTTGTTTCAGTATACATGTTGATGATTTGAATTACAAAAATAAACAACTGTAAAATGAATAATAAACTGGCAGGAAAAAAGAAAAATTACAGTTAATTGCAAAGGACTAAGGATATTTCAATAAAACATTCAATTTCTCTTCAATCTTTGTGAATACACAAATTTACCAGTTTCATCATAGATAAAAACAACACTGGTCCAAGTATCCATGGTAACAGCTGCTGTTGCATCCACTGTACTAGAAATGTACTGTCCACTAATGATATCATTCTCTACCCACAGACACACAGTGTGGGATTCTGTACACAGGATGGGCATCATTGTTGTAGGGGAACCTGTCTCTATCTTAACCCACACTGATATAGTAAAGCTGTAACAGAAATAATAGCACTTGATACAGACAGACAGACAGACAGACAGACAATGACTCTGTACACATGACAGGCATCACTGATGTAGGGGAACCTGTCTCTATCTTAACCCACACGGATATTGTAAAGCTGTAACAGAAATAACAGCACTTGGTACAGACAGACAGACCATGACTCTGCACACAGAATGGGCATCACTGTTGTAGTGATCATGTTTCTATCTTAATCTAGAATGATATGGTAAAACTGTAATAGAAAAGAGAAATACTCTTGATTTTTTCAATGATTAATCTTAGATGACTTCCAAGATGATTGGCACAAACTTTCCTGCAACACAAGACAAATTCATTGTGAAAAGGGAAGATATATGTATAATGGACACAGATGCCCCATTTCCCTAAATCTGAAATATATCCAGAAACAAGAGGTTTATAGACACAGCAAAAGTCACACACACAATGCCATTATCATGTTGATTTTTGCATACCCGGTAACTAATTTCAAATTATTCTGATCAAGAATTCTAAAGCTTAAGATGATAACACATTAAAGGACAGACTTACATCCACTCTACTGCAGCAAACACTGATGCCCTCACAACATCTTGAAGTTAGGGCATAACAATTTATCTGTTGTGTTGTAGTAAATGTTTTTTTTTCTCATGACCTTTGACCTATACCTATAGGTGATGTAGTAAATGATTTTTCCCCAAATCTTTTAATATTGTCTTTAAATAAACTAATATTGATGTGTTGCATTGTAGATATATTTGATTGGCATGCTTTTTCTTTTGTTTTCCAACTGACCTTTTGACCTTTGACAGCACTTAAGTGATGTGTTGTGTTACAGCTAGTGTTTTCCTGTCATTTTCATTCCTTGTATCTTTGACCTACCTATGATAAATCTCTAAGGACCTAAGTTCAGTCAGTGACACATAATCAGAAGTTCCATTGAAATGCAGAGCTTTGTTTTGACGATCTACACATCTCACTTTCAGGTCTGACCACAACACCATCTGTTGGGCAAACTGGAACACACCAACACGTCCACCTGTAATTGTTGTATCATAGATGTCACCACTGTCCACTAGCAGAGAATTAACATCATATATCTTCAGTCTAAAAAAAAACTTTTTTAATTTTAAGCATGAAAAACCAACAA
Organism: Perna viridis; assembly: GCA_037379345.1. Taxonomy (NCBI): domain Eukaryota; kingdom Metazoa; phylum Mollusca; class Bivalvia; order Mytilida; family Mytilidae; genus Perna; species Perna viridis. The sequence goes on along the minus strand of CM074518.1, from coordinate 21,615,240 downwards.
AAAGTTTTCATACAGGAGTCAGTATGAAATCTTCCCCAATGGCACCTAAATAAAACATCTGTCAAAACATCACGTGTCAGTGATAATTAATGGATGAAGAAACAGTCAGGCACTATGACTACTACATAGCTCCTGAAAAGGAGTGGAGTGGAAAGAATATAGTAATATAATTAAATCTAAGTATGATAGTGCATAATTTCTTTTTTACTTGTTAAAAGATAGATTGGTGTAAGGATTGACAGGCAGAGTGATACCTTTTACCCAATCTTTGTTTGCATGGCATGGAGAGAAAATGGTTCATAGGAATAATCTCTAATTTTGTGGTGTCATATGAAAGGGTTCTAAGAAAATAATTACAGGATATGGATATTGACAAACAGGAATAATGGTCGTATGATATATCAATATAGCTGTCTATCATGGGGAGCAGAAAAAAAAAAAACTTTATCATAATTCCTTTTTAGACTTCAAGCTTTCTGTTTTCATTTTGTTGCTTTGTTCAGCATACATTATACAGCATTAAACTATGTTCAGCATATAAGTTGAATATTTGTGTGACATTAATTTATAACAGTAGTTGACTCCTATGAGTAGACAGATTGGAATGAATAATTACACATTTCATAATATAGACCCATAAAACAATTTAATTACAAAAACAAACATATGTGGCCTTTTTTGGGGTGTATCACATTTTTCAGATTTTGCATTATTCTTGTGAAAGACTATTGTTCGTGGGGTACCAATATTCATGGTTTTCCTGGTAGACCAAACCACGAAATTTGATTCTCAATGAAAAGGAGATTTTCATTGATGTGTATACTGAAAACCTTAAAACCACGAATTCAAGAATCCACAAACTTGTGTTTCTTCCCTTATCCATGAATATTGGTATCTGGCACATTTAAAAGTACTTCCACAGTAATAGTATTCTTCTTAATTTCAACATTAATCATGAAGTTAAACACATTGTCATGCTAGATATACCCCTTCTTGTACAGGAAGCTGATATCAGGCAGCAGCCAAAATCATTATAAGACATGCCCATCAACAAAAAAATCAAACACTAAATTTGAAATCTTGGGATCCAAGATAATTGCAACAAAATTCGGATGAACAATGTAATCCGACTTGTTGAGTAGAAGTATAATAACATGACAAATAGTTACCTAATTTTACCGAGGTCTGTGTTGTGAGTCAGGAACCATTTATATGATGTGTAGTTACTCCAAGCTGTGAGATTCTGATCATGCCATAAAACATCCAATATATTAGCAGTAGATGTATCAAGCCATAATGCTTCAGCTATGGCCTGTCCTAGTCCTGAGTTTGAATTCACAGCCTGACAGGTACGATAAAGTTGTTGGTAAAAAAAATGTATTTTCTGGTTTTTTTTTATCAAAAAAATGAAGGGTGGTAAATTGTGTTAGAATTTGTATGTTACCAAGTTATTTACTTTTATACTCAACTGTATGGCAGGCCAAAGAAGACAAAAATCAATATTTTGTAATATTAGAAAATAAATTTTTAATATTAAAAATTCCTGATTTAGTAATATTATAAAATATTACACATTTTGTAATATTACAAATCAAATTTATAATATTAGAAAATGAATTTGTAATATTAGAAAATGAATTTTGAATATTAAAAAGTCACTTTGCAATATTGCAAAATTAGTCACATTTTTTAATATTACAAAATGATTTTCGACAAAAATACGACAAATCCACTTACTAATATTAGAAAATCAATTTTTTATATCAAAAAATCATTTTTAATGTTAGAAATTCAATTGAATTTTTAATATTAAAATAGTGTTTTGTGATATTAGAAATCTTATTTGTAATGTTAGAAAATGAATTTGTAATATTAAAAAAATCATTTTTTAATATTAGAAAATACTTATTTTCTAATATTACTAATTCATTTTCTAATATTACTAATTCATTTTCTAATATTACAAATTCCTCATTTAGTAATATTACAAATTCCTCATTTAGTAATATTATAAAATATCACACATTTTGTAATATTACAAATTGAATTTATAATATTAGAAAATGAATTTGTAATATTAGAACATCACTTTGCAATATTGCAAAATCAGTCACATTTTTTAATATTACAAAATGATTTTCTAATATTAAAAAATTGTCATTGAATATGACAAATCCATTTTCTAACATTAGAAAATCAATTTCTAATATTAAAAAATCATTTTTTAATATCAGAAATTCAATTGAATTTTTAATATCAAAATAGGATTTTTTAATATTAAAAAGGGTTTTGTAATCAAATTTGTTATATCAAAAAATGAATTTGTAATATTAAAAAATCATTTTTTAATATTAGAAAACACTTATTTTTGTCCACTTTGGCTTGGCATACAACTGTTCTATTTGAGCAATCAAAATGCACTGACAGTATAATACAAGTGATATACGGTCACTGACTGAATATAACTTTCCTATTAACCTTACATTGTTTTGAAGTTGCCAGGATGTTGTCTGCTTAAAAAAAAACTTTGTTTACTTGCTTAAAACATTATTTTTTGTTTAAACTTTTGTTGCAGTATTAAGACAATAACAGTGCACTGAGCTGACAAATTGAACTTTGATATACAAATCTGACTCGAACCCGGTGAAAATGCTTGTTACAGCCTTGCATTTTCTCACAGCTGTAAACCTCATCCATATATCAGTTTTATGTCATGTCAGTGCACTGTTATTGTATTTGTGCATCCTGCTACATTTAAACAGTGTTCTGTAGGTAAGCATGATGCAGTATACAATGTACTTCAAAGACTGTATACAGTTAAAACATATCTACACTGGTATTTTGCTAATTCAGTAATCTGACACCAATGACAAGATAATACACAGCTGTTTCAGTAATGACAAGGTAATACACAGCTGTGCTAAATCTTGTTTTTTTTACATGAAATAAATAAATTGTGCAAGAACTTTACTTTTGTGGCATACCAATTTTTTGTTGTACAGACAAATCACCTATTTCAATCTTTTACTTACAGAGATATGGACACCTCTTATTCCACCTTTATATGTTGTGGTTCCCATGTTGTGGTTGTTAGGTCGCCATGACACCAAGTAAAACTTCCTATTGTTGACGTAACCAAAGATAAATCCAACATAATTGTCATCTTCTGATGATCGCACATAAACTGTCCCACTGTATTCTATAGATCCATAGGACTGACCACCTAGAGAAAAATTGATAGATACCTCTGACAAAAGTTTTTTTTTCAATTTTATTCTTTTTGGTTTAAAATGTTGTATTAAAGGCTCGGCTTGTCAGATATGATAGCAGATACTTCATTAAATTGGTGGAAAAACACAAATCATCCTAAAATAATTACCATTGACTTCATTCAAATATCAATATCACAAGAATTAATATACTCATCTTACTTTATCATCTTTCTACTGATCTTGAATTAGTCCATAGTTGGAAATTCTATTCCAGCAATGAAAGTTTTAGTTCTTATCTAAACTGTTCATGATGAAGAATATAGAAGAAAGGACACTTTTAAGAATGTAATGTAACTGGAGATTAAATAACTGAGATTTTTTCCACTTTTCTTACCCATGAAAAGCAGGCTTAAAAATAATTTAAAATACAGTTAGATTCTTTGTCAAGTCTATTGTCTATCATTAACTGGCTTCCAGTTAACAGTTCTATGGAGGTTGTCAAAATAGGCAGCTGCCCAATTAAATCAGTCTAACACAACTAGAAGCCAAATCATGGCAAAAAAGAATAAGTATGTCTCCCTAGTAAATGGTTGTATCAGTGCTGTAGGTTTATCTGTGTGGGATATTAGCAAGGTAACACATTACAGATGTGTAAGAATGACTTGCCTATCAATGCTGTTGGTTTGTCAGTGTCAGCTTGTTGGTATATCTCTCTCCCAGCAGCCTTCACCAACCAGTCCGCATCATTACTGTATCCTGGATAGAAATCTACTGTGAAATAAGAACTGAAGGATGTTTCATGGATGTCAGGGTTGTGTGGACAGGTGTCATTACTGTCTTTGGTGCCATCTCCATCAGCATCAACATCACAATCATCACCAACTTTGTTACCTGAAAGTTAAAACAGATTTATGTCCTCATATGTACCAAAGTTAAAGGTCAATACTTACCATCTATATCAGTCTGTAGAGTATTATTTCTGTTAGAACAGTTACCTAATGTGATCCATCACTAAACCCTGACCCTTTCTGTATCAAGTTCAAAGGTCAATACTTACCATCTATATCAGTCTGTATTGGATTATTTTTGTAAGGACAATTATATACTGTGTCCCATCACTGAACCCTGATTCGATATGTACCAAAGTTTAAGGTCAGTACTTATCATCTATATCAGCCTGCAGAGGGTTATTTCTGTAAGGACAGTTATCCACTGTGATCCATCACTGAACCCTTCCATATCAAGGTTAAAGGTCAATACTAACCATCTAAATCAGTCTGTAGTGGATTATTTCTGTAAGGACAGTTATCTACAGTGTCCAGAATAGAATCTCCATCTGAATCAGTATCACAGACATCACCTGAAATGATAATTTTTCCACTCAATAGTCTTTGTTCTCTTTTCTTAGCAGATGCATACATGTAATAAAGTCATTTCTTCAAAACTGGAGATTTATCATTTTTCAGCTGGAGATTTGATTTGAAACTGGAGGTTTTTACCAGCGTTTATTTTCACGGCATGACAAGTCAAATATGTGTGAAACTTATGGAAAACCTTGCATTAAGTCTGTATCCATGAGAAAAAATGCTGAATACTGTATTAGTATTTGAACTGTTGGAATGACCCTTTTGATAGACCAACACTTGGAAGTATTTAATGATTTTATTTTTCAATAACAATATTTACATAACAGGAACAGCATTAACACAGATATCATTATCTTTATCAAAATGACTTTCATTTTAAATGTGTAATCATTATAATAGTCACTATTACTTAAATAAATGTCACCACAATACTAGCTACTATTTCATAAATATGCATCAACATGATTACATTTAAAAAATTTCAACAAAATAGAACCAATTACATAAATTTTCATCAAAATAATTTCATTTCAAAAAATAATTTTAATATCTACTATTTCTTTTACATTAATAAATACACATCAAAAAGATTTCATTTAAAATAGTCATTACAATATGTACTATAAAATATCATAAACATTTTGAAGTCATAATATAACTTTAACTTCTGGACTGCTGGTAAAGAGTGCGGCTGATTTAGCTGTCTTCACCACTGCCGTATCTGGTTTGTACCTATGACACTCATCAGGGTTGTTGATTTTGGTGCTAAGAAGACTGTGAAGAGTCTGGTCACATAGATTGTCTCTTGAGCCTGCTTGGATTTTTTTCCCAATGGAAAATACCCTCTCCATGTCAGCATTTGAATGGGGAATGGAAAGAACAGCCTTAGTTAACTGGAACAACATAACAAACTGTTTCTAAAGTTTCAATGAGCTGACTCTGTTCCAATATTGGTCCGAAGACATACTGTTATAGTCATATGGGGACAGTTCTGATACTGGAGTGATTAGGAATTCTGTTACTTCATTGTCTTTTCTCTGACTGGTAAAGGTTGCAGAAACTGTCTGCCAAGCTCATTAATGAAAAAGATTAAAGACTTAATATAAAATGATCATTAATAAAATATAAATAAAAAAAATGGTGTGTTTTGATCATACTGTATTATATTATTTGTAGTTCATATAGGTTACCATGTTATACATAACATTTACTTGTAATGAAGTCTGTAATGACCTTAAAATTTGTATTACAGGTAATAAAGCCTTACTAAGGTTGTTGTCTCATTACTATAATCCCTGATTACATTCTATTTCCTATACTTTATTTAATACATGTATTTTTTTACCAATTGTTTCTGGTTTACTTGGCGTCTAATAAAAAAAATATCAACACTTACCACCACTGGGAGAAATATTGCCTTTTGTGTGTGGGGTCAAGAAACCAATGGCTTGCAGTAACTGGTCATGGAAAGGGAACTTCTTTATCATGGTCTCAGTGGCAACACAGTAGAAATGGCGAACTGAACTGAAAATAAAGACAAAGGATATATTAACATGCACAAATATTTTTAACAATAGTTTTGCTGATACATGCATTATTTTCTTTTATTCAAAGTATTTCTCTTATATCTGTTTTTTTCTTCTTAAAATTTGATAAACTATAAAAAATCACCATGATCTTCAAGCATGAACATTTGTTGGTACATGTACATTGAGATGTTAAAGTATGTACATAAAATTGCAGCAAATTTAAATTTTTCAAATAATATATTTACCTAATAAATTTCTTTACTGTCTGTTCAGGTATATCGTCATGGTCTTTTAGGTACTCCTCTGCGTCCCACCCATAAGCAAAGTTGTTGTCGGGGTGCTGGTTATCTGGATTCCTGAAGTCAACCTTGGTGATGTCAGTCACAGCATTGATTACTGAAGATAACAAAACTCTGCACACGAGTTTTCATAGAAGACGAACCATCTCTGTGTGTGTAGAAAGTCAATTATAGACTCACCAAACTAAAATATTAAAAATATAATATTATATTTACAATAAATTAAAACATGTAAGCAAAATTACATTGTGGATACATGTATTTCAGCATTACATTCATGCATGATAAAAGACCAACTTACAATATTCATGATATTCAATCTTTGATATGTACATGTTTGAACTTCTTTTATAACTTTGTATGGAGTTTTTAATCTTTAGCACCATATCCATTTATCATGTTTGTTGTATACTGTGTAGAAATAATACAAAATTTCTTTTATGTATACCTGGAACATCACATTGAAGTTACTCAGGACTGGTAAGACAAACTCTAGGAAGTTGAAGTATAACCACATCTCATCGCTATCCAAGAACTGCACACACCTATTAACACTACCTGGCTTTTTACAGTCTGCATGGCTCTGGAAGTAGCTCTAAAAAGCTGGCCACTGCTGTAGAGTATGGCTAACACACCTCTCTAATGACAACCACCTTGTGCTGCAATGTTTGAGTATCTTCATGGACTCAGTGTTGGTAAACTCCATGAACTCTTTGCATTCGTTGAAAGAAACTGAAAACAAATAAAACAAATAATTATAAACAATACAATAGTGATGTGGAAAATGATAAATAAAACATGTTTTAACAATGTCCTATTACTTTTTTCTTTTTTCTATTTATTTTTATACATATATTTTTTTTTATTTTCAAATTTGGTGTTTTTGGCATTTCCTGGCCTATTGACATATCAAGTTATAAGCTTTTAAAGTAAATTTTCATTTAAATCTTAAATAAAAATACCTATGATGGAAATGGTAGAAGGTGTCAACCAATAAGTCGTTTACTGGAAGTGGCAGGCTCTTGATGGCTTTTGTGCACAGATGTTGGCAAGATGACACACACACCCAACATTAAAGACATAGGGTGACACTTTTAGGATACATGTCAACACACTGCTGTGTTTGCCTACAATGACATTACAGTACGTTGTCTGACGAAAAACAAATATAGTTTGTCTATGGAATGTCTCTGTCACTGAAAGAGAACAAAGCATTTTAAAAACCTGCAAAAAACAATTTAATCAACAAATTAAGATATATAAATAATTGTGTATTCAAAATACACACTATGTATGATAATGTATACTTAAATAATAGTAAATATATGACAGTTAATATCATTCAAATTGATACAATTTAATATTCAAAATTCTCTGTAAAGACAATGTGTTGTTCCATTTTTCTCCATCCTTCATACAATTTTATACATACATGCATGTATATTTTCATGGCAATTTTGCTGTACATTTTTCTTTAAAATAAAATAATTATGACGAGATGATTTTTTTTAATCATTGTTGTTTCCTGGAATTTCCCTATACATATTGTTCTAAAAAAAATTATTTTACTAACTTGAATACCTGGTTCAAGCAGTTAAGATAGATTGGCTGGTTTCAATGTTGCAGGTTGGTATTCCCTTGGAGTGTGTAGTCACCTTCTATAGAGTCTGGTTGTACAGTCATACTAAGATGTTCTGGTTCTTGTTGCCACCCCTGTTGTTAGACTCGTCCATCATACAGTAAACTTTTCAGCTTTGCACATGTTACTAACTTGGTTATCCCAGTATGATGCTAAGGCTTGGGTAACTATGTGGGTAGTTTTGGTTCTCTTGCAGGAAAACTTCTGTGCTATGTTGGAGTCTGGAAACATAGCTTTTACTAAGTCACTGAAGTGATCTGCCATTTGGAAGGCACAGTTGTGTTCTGCAATGAAATTGGCAAATAAAGTCTCTGCATAGGTGACTCTGTCAGTGTTGGAACTGCCAAACGTACTGGATACAGATGGTGTTGATGATACCGAGTTGTGATTCTTTTAGTGAGTCCAGCTTTCACGGTGTTTAGTCCTGTCATTTCTGCCACCAAAGCACCATTTGAAGTCACTGAGTTGTGATTCTTCTTGTGAGTCCAGCTTTCACAGTGTTTGGTCCTGTCATTTCTGCCACCAAAGCTGTGTTTGGTCATGTCATTTCTGCCACCGAAGCAACATTTGAAGTCCATCTTACATAAGGTGAAGTATGCATGGACTGGATCTTTGGAACTGGCTTGGCACCACTTAAACTCAGACTTCCATGCAGCATTGAATTTTGAATAGTATATTGCTTTCTTTGCAGGAGGAGATGAATGTGAAACATATCGTTTCGGCATTTTGACTGTTTATCAGAGTGCTCAAAATTGGAAAAGTCATATAGTAATGCACCATTGGCTTGGGTAAAAAACAAGCCATATTTTGAGTCAATTTCATTTTCAGTGGTTATTGGTCAATGTTTCAATAACCATCAGAAGATCAAATGTCCTGCATCAATATTTACACAATGAGTCCCAATCATCGGCAATAAATCGTTTAATCATTTAAGTGTGTGCCACTAATACTTGGGATAATAGTCAATCATCTCCTTGTGTTATATAACCATCACACCTTTTAAATTATGTCTTGTCAATAACCACTAAAGTGCTAAATTACTCTGTTTATGACCATAATTAACATGTTTACACAATCTGTAGACCTGGTTTACCTGAGCTCAATCGGAAATCCTGATATTCATCCCCTTGAGCTTTCTCATTCAGTAAATATAAAAAAAATGGTGACCAAAAAATTTTACTTTACAATGTTTGGAAAGTGGCAGATTTTTTGTTTCAATGGTAGAACTGTAGGAAGGTTCTAATTCCAGTACATTTTAACTACCGGCAGTAGGTTCACATGTATGCACATGAGAAAACTTCACAATCAAATACTGTGAAAGTATCAATATTTGTGGGGTACCAATTTTCATGGTTTTCGTGGGTTCAGTAAACCATGAAATTCAGTTCCAAACAAAAGGAAATTAACCATTCATTTGTATGATGGAGTTGTCAAATCAACAAATTCAACAACCTACAGACTGATCATTTTCTCCTAAACCACGAAAATTGGTACCCACGAAAAAAAATACTTTTACAATACTTGACTTTGCCCTTAACCATCAGTATCAACAATACAAATCACTAGTTCCTGATATATGTAATAATTATTATTATTAATACTGGTATAGCATCACCATCTTTGAAATGATGAATATCACCAAATTGCTCTCATTACCATCATCATCTTTAAAATAGTGAATATGACCACTTCTTACTTTACCTTGTCCATCACCATCACCATCAGATTGGTCACCATTAGCTACATCCTGACAGTTATCAAGTAAGTCCAATATACCATCACCATCTCTGAAAAAAACATGAATATAAAAAATATTATAAAAACTGGGTAAGAAATGTGTCCATAGGAGACACAAGGACTTCCTGCTGAAAATTATAATAATTTGTATCAAGGCTGAAAGTCTGAGTTATTACAATTCACCATGCTTAAGCAGCAATCATTCCTTTGAAAATGTTTCCAATGTTCAACTGACAAATAAGTTCATATAATTTGCCAGAGTGTAGTCACTGGGTTTATCACACCTAACATATGTGGTCCAAGAACTTAAAAAAAAAGACTTTTACCAAAGTTTAAACTAATTATACACATACAAATTCAGCTTATTTAAAAGAATTGAAAAGAGTCAATTTTTAATATTGGACCTTAAATATTATACAATACAAACTTGAAAACAAGACAAAAAAAATAAATCTGAACACAAAATCAGCAACACCATGTCAACAACTAAATACAAAGTTAGCAACATCATGTAAAGGAACATTACAAAGTTTATTTCCATTGAAATAATTTTTTTAAACCCTTTGGGTCCCTTTGTGGACATACACAGGCAAAATCAATTCACATGATTTTCACCATAATTCCAAATGATTTTCACCTGAATTGAGCAAATAAACTTTGTGATAGTTCACATAAAATTGGGTGGAAAGAGACTTCACAACACTCACACACTGCCTTAATTCTAAAAATGTTAAGGGCAACAACCACCAAAATCCAAAATAATCTTCAATAATCTTAAATTGAAATATCACATGATATACTAACTCTAATATGATGTTACATGTCTATATAATGAGATGATAATAGTACCACAACATTTACCACAACACAAATTGTTTGTAGTCATGTAAAAAGTAAGTTAAATCTGTGATTAAAAGAAAATTAGTCAATTTGCTATTTAGAAATATTTACCGATCTTTGTTTGTCCCTCCAACAGTGTCACAATCATCACCAACTTTATTGTCATCTGAATCTGTCTGTAGGTTGTTGGCAACATTTACACAGTTGTCACATACATCACCAAAGTTGTCACCATCTGAGTTTTCCTGACCAGAGTTGGCTACAAACTGACAGTTGTCTGATCCATCTAATACACCTGGACATCAACAAAAAAAAATTGAAATTCATACAATGTATGACTGTCATTGAACCCTAGTTTTCATTTGTGGCAATACATCTTTCTCCCTCCAGATATGCATTTTTATGATAATTGCTGTGCTATTTAACATTGAATTAAACCATGAAACTCTAAGCTGTGTACAGCGGAAATAACAATACTTAAGAAATTTTGAAATTACCACTACTAAATTATATGTTTCTGAAAATCACTCAATAGATCCAAAATACTGAAAATTCAACAATAAGTGCATACAATAATTTCTACATAAACTGAGTGAGTACCTGATATTAACATATAACCATTCAAAGTTTATGAATCAATTTAACTCAGAATCATTGTCATCACCAGTACACTCAACAACAGTATGAGTACATTCAACATCAATACTAGAACACTACACATCAGTATGAGAACACTCAACAACAGTATGAGAATACTCAACAACAGTATGAGTTCACTCAACGTAGTACGAGAACACTCAACAACAGTATGAGTACACTCAACATCAGTACTAGAACACTAAACATCAGTATCAGAACACTCAACAACAGTATGAGAATACTCAACAACAGTATGAGTTCACTCAACGTAGTACGAGAACACTCAACAACAGTATGAGTACCGGGGTATACTCAACAGTATGAGTACAGTCAACATCAGTACTAGAACACTCAACATCAGTACAAGAACACTCAACAACAGTATGAGAATACTCAACAACAGTATGAGTTCACTCAACGTAGTACGAGAACACTCAACAACAGTATGAGTACACTCAACATCAGTACTAAAACACTCAACATCAGTACGAGAAAACTCAACAACAGTATAAGTACCGGGGTATACTCAACAACAGTATAAGTACACTCAACATCAGTACTAGAACACTCAACATCAGTACGAAAACACTCAACAACAGTACGAGAACACTCAACAACAGTACGAGAACACTCAACATCAGTACTAGAACACTCAACATCAGTACGAAACACTCAACATCAGTACGAAAACACTCAAAAACAGTATGAGAATACTCCACAACAGTATGAGTGCACTCAACATCGGTATGAGAACACTCAACAACAGTATGAGTACACTCAACATCAGTACTAGAACACTCAACATCAGTACGAGAACACTCAACAACAGTATGAGTACCGGGGTACACTCAACAACAGTATAAGTACACTCAACATCAGTACTAGAACATTCAACATCAGTACTAGAACACTCAACATCAGTACGAGAACACTCATCAACAGTACCAGAACACTCAACATCAGTACTAGAACACTCAACATCAGTACGAGAACACTCAACCACAGCATGAGTACTAGGGTATACTCAACATAAGTATGAGTACACTCAACATAAGTACAAGTACACCCTAGATCAAGAAAATATCATCGTTACTACTCAAGTCATATCTATAGGTTTACTCATCAGCATTGCTATTATCAGCACCGTCTTCCATACACCATCATTATCATTGTCAGTATTATCTTTACAACTTATCATCATTTTTGTCATGGAAGTCTATTTACAGGCTGAGCTTGACTTAGAGATCGCCGGCAGCCAAATTACGTAACCAGAGTAGACATTTCTATATATAACTACAAAAATAACACTACGTGGATTATTCTCCTTGCAAAGTTCTGGTAAAAATATCACTCCAACGCCAATCATACTCCATGTAAAATATACAATGTTTACTTTACATACGATATGAGCATATATCAATATAAAAGATATTAAATATGAATGTGTTGAACTACAATATTTAAATGATTATATGATATTAACTATTTAAATTTTGACGCAGAGCTGGACTATTTTGTCAAATTGACCCGAACAATCGCAGAGAGGAAAGCTCAATCGAGATTTGCCAATTTATTTCTCTCATCCTGACCCTGTTAATGAGGATGTCAGGAGCTTCTAATGACGGATTTTCGGAGCTGTAATGCACACTTTTTGTGTTGTAAGTATAGATTATGTATAGTGGAGGATCCAGGGGAGGATGCATGGGTTTGGCAATGACAATGTCGGGAGCTTCTAATGACGGATTTTCGGAGATGCAATGTACACTTTTGTGTTGTAAGTATAGATAACAGTGGCGGATCCATGGGAGGGTAAATGGGGTCGGTACCCCTCCTTTTTATTGAAAAATTTCATGTGTGTTTAATTTTATCCCAGGTATTTACGTTCTGTACATAAAATGTACATGTATTATTAATTACTACATGTACATAAACATAAATAAAATAAAATAGTAAACATACATGTACACATATATACATGTAGCATGTACACCGCTGAGTATCAAGAAATCATACTAAATAACTAATTTGCTGGATTACTATTGTATCATACTTCTTTCTGAGTGTTTTTCATGATTTAACATGCACAATTTTTCAACAATTTTTAAAAATTGCAATTTTCAATTTTCTAAGCGGGGGCCAGCTTGGAAGAAATGCACATATATTATTGAAGGCATGCAGACAGGTATTAAACACTCAGCTTTAGCACAATAGTGATTCATCATAAAATAGTGGTACTCATGGGGTATGGGTTCACTAGTAACTTTTTTGTTTTGGAGAGAAAAAAAATGGATTTATACTCAAAGTGCATGTGTGATTAAGACATCATATTCCCTGTATTCACCACATCTCTATATCATTGAATTTCCAACTTAATTGGAATCTTAAATTGTTCAAATCTATGAGCTGCAAAGTTGTTTTTAGTTTAAAGATTTTTAAGTTTTTAGAACAAGAGTTTGTGTCCTTGTTTGAATTGAAAAATTCCTAAAGAAAGGTAATCATTTCTTGTAAATATGTGCACAGTTTGATGAGTTTAACACAGGGCCTAATCTAGATAGCAATGGCAAGATCAATATTTTAGTTTTAATTTATTACAAAAAAAAATCAACATCAAAGTGAGCACAAATAAGGAGAAGTTTTTTGCTCATTTCTTCCCTGAGATTAGGCAATTGTTCAATTTCCTCCAGTCAGGTTCTACTTCACGCATTTCCAAACCTACGGTAAATTTTAAAGTGTGGTTTCATTCATGCTTTGAAAATTCATCGAAAATATTGATAATCAGTGATTCTCAGTGGAATTCATGTTTCGTAAGAAATGCTAATTTAAGTGTAAAGTGTTAAGAAATTTGAAGAGATAAACGTAAGTGTACAGCCAGGAATACCAAAAGCAATAGCACAATAGATTGATTGATTGATTGATTGCTGGGGTGTTAAAGTCCGAGCAGCAATATTTCAGCTATATTCAGACGATGAACATGAAACGGATGATAAAATGAACATGAAATGATGATGAAATGAAAAACGGGATGGGACACAAGGACAGTAAGGTCGACAAATTTTGATTGCCACTAGAAAAAGGGAGGGATGGGTAAGGTCGGGCAATTTAGCCTCCTGTGGCGGAGCGCAAAGGTTCGCAAAGGAACGTGGCATCTTTCCCAACATGGTGCACCACTATGGTTTGCGGTCAGGTTTTCCGTATTATAGCCTGACAACCCCAGCATGTAACATGCCAGGGGTACCCCATTCCACCACCTGGGGCACACATCCCAGTTGCTCTGTAGGCAGAGCGCCTAGCCCCCGGCTAGGTTTCTGAGCACTATTTAGTCGCCTTTTACGACAAGCTTAGCGCTGCTGCAGGCCTATTCTTTTGACACCCGGACCTGCACGGGGCTATATAGCACAATAGAAGATCCAAACATACATTGATAAATGGTCTGTATAAATATGCACTGCATTTAAACAAATTGTTATTCTTTAAAAGGACTAAGTTTTGATCGGTTTATTTAGCTTACAATTTGGTTACATGAATGTTTTTGATTACTTTGAGGTCTTCCTTGACTCAGTGCATCAGCACTTTGATTGTCATCAGTTTCATCAGCATAGGTTTACTCACCACTATTTTCATCATAAGAATTGCTTCTGTTTGTTCACATCAGTATCACAAGACCATGTCTATTCACTATTATATACGGTCACTGCCAATAACAACAGCAAAAGTTTACTCACCATCTCATTGTCAGTATTGTTTTTTACTCACCATTGCATTGACAGTATTGTTTAAACTCACCTTTCTTGTTATCATCAGGAATACTAACATTGGCTTCCTCACCATCAATGTCATAAGTATTGTCTTTAACTCTAGGTCAACATAGGGCTTACCAGCAAAGAGTAACTTAGTACCATTTCATAATCAATTTAGTGTTGAACTCACCATCATTATCATCATCAGTATCACACACATCACCAGTACCATCACCATCTGTATCCGTCTGGTCAGCATTGGTGTCAGAAGGACAGTTATCACAGGCATCTCCTACACCATCCCCATCAGAGTCAGTCTTATCAAAACTTCGGAAGAATGGACAATTGTCCTGAAAAATGAAAAAAAAAAAATTGAATACCATCTTGCATCTACATATATGTAACACCTGCATTCTTTTAGCAGCTATCCTAAAACTACTTTAATTTAAAACTACAAATGCAAAGCGACAGTACAGACTATTTTAAGAAAAAAAATCTTACCTGAATTTTCATGGTCTTCAGCATTCTCAGAAAAAGCCAGTTTTTTTCTATTTTTAATTTCTCATGAAGCCATGAAAGCCATAAACATCAAACCTATTGCAAGTTTCTTCTGGAATGTGATACATCAAACCCTTTTTTCACCAAAATAATAAAAAATGTAGTTGCTATAGGCCAAATTTCTCACTTTCTGTACCTTTCATGATTTTACCAATTCCCCGTTATTTTTACTACCAGTACTTAGCAGTTAATTGCACAATCATCCAACATAATATCACCAGTTTTTTCTACATTCTCTTCCTTCACGATTCTACTATACACAATGGAATCAATCAGACCATTGTTGTTAGAGTCCATATCACAATCATCCTCCCATGTCATCTTTTATCTCTACCCCTCCCCTCTCTCTCTTGCACCCTGTTCTGACTACTCACAATAGAATCAATCAGATCATCGTTGCAAGAGTCAAAATCACAATCATCCTCCATGTTGTCACTATTCTCTCTACCTCTCCCCTCTCACTCTAAAGTACCCATCCAGTTCTTACTACTCACAATAGAATCAATCAGATTATCGTTGCAAGAGTCCAAATCACAATCATCCTCCATGTTGTCACTTTTCTATTTACCCCTCTCCTCTCACCCTAAAGTACCCATCAAGTTCTTCTTACAATAGAATCAGTCAGACCATCATTGTCAGAGTCCATATCACAATCTTACCCCATGTCATTATCTTTTATCTCTATCCCTCCCCTCTCACCCTAACAGCCTGTTCTTACTACTCACAATTGAATTGATCAGTCCATCTTGGTCAGAGTCCATATTACAATTATCCCCCCATGTTGTCATATTTTCTCTCTACCCCTCCCATCTATCCTTATCACCCTATTCCTTCTACTCACAATAGAATCGACCAGACCATAGTTGTCATAGTCCATATCACAATCATCCTCCATGTTGTCACTTTTCTCTCTACCTCTCTCCTCTCACCCTAAAGTACCCATCCAGTTCTTACTACTCACAATAGAATCAATCAGATCATCATTGTCAGAGTCCATATCACAATCATTCCCCATGTTGTCATTTTTCTCTCTACCCCACCCTTCTCACCCTAACACTCTGTTTTTACTACTCACAATAGAATCAATCAGTCCATCATTGTCAGAGTCCATATCACAATCATTCCCCATGTTGTCATTTTTCTCTCTACCCCACCCTTCTCACCCTAACACTCTGTTTTTACTACTCACAATAGAATCAATCAGACCATCGTTGTCAGAGTCCATATCACAATCATCACCCATGTTGTCATTGTCTACATCTTCCTGACCACAGTTAGGAATTGTTGGGCAATTGTCCTGAAATATAAATGGTAAGAATAAAGAATTAGTTTTTGGCACATAAGGTTTTCAAACAGCAAAGAAGGATATAACCCAACTAACTGGAGCTATCAAAACATTAGGACCGCTAACCTTATAACATCTCCAGTCTTTACAGGCTATAGTGATATCAGGGAGACCCTACTCCACACACTGGGGAAAACTCATCTTATAACAGACCCAGTCTGTACAGGTTATAGTGATATCAGGGAGACTTTACATCACACCCTGGGGACTACTCACCTTATAACATCCCCAGTCTGTACAGGCTATAGTGATATCAAGGAGACCTTACACCACACCCTGGGGACTACTCACCTTATAACATCCCCAGCCTGTACAGGCTATAGTGATATCAGGGAGACCTTACACCACACCCTGGGGACTACTCACCTTACAACATCCCCAGTCTGTACAAGCTATAGTGATATCAGGGAGACCTTACACCACACCCTGGGGACCACTCACCTTATAACATCCCCAGTCTGTACAGGTTATAGTGATATCAGGGAGACCTTACACCACACCTTGGGGAATACTCACCTTATAACATCCCCAGTCTGTACAGGCCATAGTGATATCAGGGAGACCTTACACCACACCCTGGGGACTACTCACCTTATAACATCCCCAGTCTGTACAGGCGATAGTGATATCAGGGAGACCTTACACCACACCCTGGGGAATACTCACCTTATAACATCCCCAGTCTGTACAGGCGATAGTGATATCAGGGAGACCTTACACCACACCATGGGGACCACTCACCTTATAACATCCCCAGTCTGTACAGGCTATAGTGATATCAGGGAGACCTTACACCACACCCTGGGGACCACTCACCTTATAACATCCCCAGTCTGTACAGGCTATAGTGATATCAGGGAGACCTTACACCACACCCTGGGGACCACTCACCTTATAACATCCCCAGTCTGTACAGGCTATAGTGATATCAGGATGACCATCCAAATCTGAATCTTTCCCACAGTGTTTACCATTTCCTGTATAACCTACAGGGCACTGTAAATTAAAAAAACTCCATCATTATTGACTAAAGGCTTACCAAAATGCCAATATGAATGAGATAACATGTTTATGTTGATATATCAAGTATATTTTGCCCAACAGTCAGATAACTTGTATCTACAAGCCATAACAATAGTTGATATAATTCTTAAAATTCCTTAAGAATGTAATGTGTAAACATTTGCAATAAAGGAAGTGCATGCATTCTCTTGCTAGGTCCCCCACTTGTCCTTCGAGCCCCACAAAACAGAAATTCAATATCAAACAAAAATTACAACATCTATATAAAGCTACATACCCCATTTGAAATCCCACCATTCAGTGGCTGCCAAGACATTTCTGACAAAATCTTTTTTAATCATTCCATATAGTGAAATATTGAATGGCAACCAAAATGTCCCATCTATATAATGCCACATACCAAATTTAGATCAAGCAGCCATAAATTGTGAATGGACAAAAATGCAACTAAATTTGGAAAACAGACAAAATGACAGATGAATAGATTGACAACGTGATCTCAATTCAGTGAGGGTGAAAATAACTTGAGTTTTGGGATTCTCTACACTTTTTATATGGAGTGACCATATTCAGACTAACAGTTAATAATACATAATCAATAGTAAAAACCTGTAAATATCATACTGAATTATATATAATTAAATATCTCTGTGAAAATGTGTCAAATTCGTTGTATTGATATGATGGCTGCTTAATATGATAAAGAAAATCTCCATTGTTTCTAGTTTTAGTGGAGTCTGAGTTGCTCATTTACTTTTGTTACTTTGTATGTATTATTTTAGTTACTCTATGTTCTTTGTTGTGTTTGTCAGATTTCCAAGTCTGGTCTTTGTCCATGGATTACATTTATTTAATTTCCGCTAGAATCTTGGTTCCCTTGGTTACTCTCTCTAGCCATTCCTCCAAATTTTCAACAATATCCAAAAGCTGGTTTCAGAGGAGTTTAATGTTCATTCAGTATTTGTAAAGGATGAACTATGATATACATGAACAGACATAGCGATTGACTTTTACTCGGTTGGACATTCATCTAATGGCAAAAGGTTATTATCCACCAAATATTTTACCTCACATCTGTACTCTTTCGGTCTGAGGTAGATACAAGTAGCCAGTTCATCACAGTCATGCTTCCCAGTTTCACAGTAATCTGTTGAGTAACAGAAATGTGTAGCAACACCTTCATATCCTTCATTACAGAATCCACAGGTATAGCTACCCTGTAATTAACATATTTATAAAAACTTCCTGTAAAACTGACAAAAAGAAAGTCATAAAACATTATAATCCCCATGTCTATCTTCAAATAGTCATTTTTCATATTGATGGAATGCAAGCCATTTCAGCAAGTTTTTCAAAGGGAAATAACCCATCAACCCCCGACAACCTGGTTGGTGGTCTCTTAGGAGAAAGGGAAAACAGTCAACATTTTTCTTGGAAACTTAAGATATTTTCACTTTGGGTAACTTATTTAAAAGTATCCAAGTACTTAACTGGTACCTCATAGTTGTCCACTCATATACAAAATACCAAATCAAACGATTTACTTAAAAACAATGAAAAGTTGAGCTGGTAATCACATGTCATATTTTTCAAAATATTTCAAAAATTTCAAGATGTAAAAGGCCCATAGAAACTAAAAAATAAATGGTTAATGAATGAATCTGTGTTCTCAAGACCTACATTTTTTGCCATTGATACAGGATCTGAAAAAAAATGAAAATACACCAGCAATCTTTTTTAATCAGTCAATAACACTCACAATGGTATTAACACAATCTGAGTTGACATCACAGATATGTGTACCTAATGTACACTCGTCCACATCAAAACACTGCTGTTGTTGTACAGGTGACAACACTTGGTTCATAGACTGATAGTCAAACACACGTAGATGTACCGTCTGTGAGAGGGCATCCTCATAAGTTCCTGTGTAACCATAGGGACAGGCACTACACTGGTACCCTGGGACTGTGTTAATACAGGCAGCTGGGTCCCAACAAGGCTGGTATAGTGTACACTGCAGAATAATATCAAATTAAGAAATAAATCTACTTTTTATTCCATATCATTATGAAAACACAGAAGGGAAATGCAAAGAGTACCATTTTTTGGTCTGCTATAACTTTGACCCTTTGACATTTTAAACCTATTAGGTTTGAGTTTTAATCTTCAAGATGAAGTATGTACCAAATTTAGATGAAATCACTTCCATAATCTTAGTTTAAACATGTAAATTTATAAAAAGACACATAAATATTATTAAAAACCAATAAAATTCAAATTTGAAATTCATCACCTCATCAACATCAGAACAAGTGTTTCCATCACCAGTAAAACCAGGAGGACAATCTAAGCATTCATAGGACCCAGATCCTTTGTTGATACATATTGTGAAATACTCCCCAAGAATAAAACATGTTCCATTGACCATACATGGACATTCTGTCTCGTCTGAACAACCAACACAACCACCTGATCCGTCACCAATGCTGTAAGATCCTATGTCACATGGGTTACACCTATCTTTCGATGCAGCACTGTAATACCCAGCGGGACAATTTTTACAACTAGTTTGACCTTTCTCATCTTGGAAGGTTCCAGCAGCACAAAGCTCACAAAACTCTACAATGAAAAATCTTCTTAAGACTTTCTAATTACATTGTATCCATAAGATGATCAGCCAAATTTTGAGACAGGCTGAACTTATTTATATCTGTTCTTGTATATTAATATAAATATTGATAGATTTCAAATTTTCAGAAAACTCAGAACAATGCGATAAAATTGCAAAAAAAGAGTCTGATAAATTTTACTTAAGTAATCATAAATAAATGAAAACTAACAGACACCAATGACAATGACAGCCTCATATTATTTTTGTTTGTATAAAAATCACCAGAAAAACTCCATAATTCTTCATACAATATATCTACAAGTAACTGTGAATTCCTTACTCCTATAGTAAAAAAGGATGCAGTGGCTATTACAAACAACACAATATTTTATTAGCAGGTATCATCAATAAATATAGTAATTAAGTAGCAGTAAGTCCAGACAAACAAAATGTGATTCATGGTTGGAAAGCCTACATATTTTTATTTTTGATACTTTCTTAAATTTTTTTTATAGTAAACAGAAATAAACATGTGGCTTTTCATATAACCCTTGTTCTAAGGAGATAAAAATTATATAGAATATAACAAAAATAAAAATATGTAGCTTTTTTGGACTGTATCACATATTACAGAATTTGCATGATACTTACAAAGACTTCTACTTTCAAATTATATATCACTTAATACATTAAAGTCATAACTACTTACCTACTTCCCCATTTTCAGAATATGTCCCCTCTTGACAGATATATGACTGCCCTCCACGACAGGCATACCCAGGATCACATTTAGCACAGGAGGATGGGCAGGACTCGTCTGTACAGTTGGCATAGTGGTAGTCTTCACAACGTGTGGCATTCCCATTTTCACAGATCTATACAATATATATATATCTGTCTAAGGAACAGGTACTTGATGTTTTGTGTGTGTAATGGGGGGGAGGCTAAATTTAAATTCCTACTCACCATGAGACAGCCATTTGTTACACAGTCTTTCCCTTTAGGCTATTCCTTTCGGCTTCTGCCTAGAGTATATAAGTTCTGTAATTTTATTATTACCCTTCATTTGATGCAAGTCATCAATCCTTATTCAAGTATGCTTGCAACATCGGCATTGTTTTCCTTTCCCTTAAACTTTTAAAATGCATAGGAAATCCCTAGCATCTCCTCCTCACTTGTTGTAAAGTTTGATATTCTATACTTTCGACCAATTCATCATTGATATAGATAAACTGATTGATCGATTATAGTTTAATTTCCTATGTCTTTCAAACCCAGCTTAAAACTATACCTGTAAGAATCTGCACCAAGCAGTCATAACTATATCTCTTACAAATGATGTGTTTGGCAAAGTAGCAGCAGCAATCTATTTTTAAAGTTCTCAAGTTCTGTGGAATACATACCCAGGCTATAGGACAGGCAGAACAGCCCAGAGGAGTGTTGTGTCAAATATATACCCATCCAATAGGGTACAGAAAACAGCCCCACAGGAGTGTTCTACAGTGTTCCGACAGATACCAGTACATACCCAGCCTATAGGACATGGAGAACATTCACCAGCAGCCCCAAATGAGTGTTCAGTAGGAGACCTATCACATGGACCAGACCCTTCACATCTTCCACACATGTGGGCCTCACCATCACCAAGACAATAGTAGGAGGTGTAACATCTTTCACAAGTATAGTCCCCTGAAATAGAACCAATGTTCTCCAATTTAGTGCCTAAATGTAACTACAAGTTGTAATGAATGGTTTAGAAATTTCTCATTCAACCAACAACCTAAATAGATACCTATTTTTCAAATTTGGCTTGAAATATGAAACTTTAAGATGGATTATGCCCCTTGCAAGTATCTGTCATTGTCTATCCTCCAACATGGTCATCTACATACAACAATCATGTTAACATTAATTTTCACAGTGTACTAATTTTCGCTATTTTGGTGGTGGACAGAAAACCCTGAAAAATAGTACACATGAAACTGATTTTTAACACTATAAAACACTAATAATTTTGTTTTCAAACGGTGAAAATTGGTCCTGTGAATATGTTCACTTGACAGAATCTGCGATATTAATCAATCGTGAAAATTATTATGTTTACAGTACCTAATCCAGGGTTTCATGGAAACCATTAAAACAAAGGAGAAATAAGGCTTATACTGTACATGGACATATATGAAGACATATTGTTTGCAAGTGAATATAATTTCTAAATAAAGAATGATACTTTAAATTTGATTTGGTCAGGAATAGATTAGTATGCATACTGCTTTAGTTTGTATCTCATTGAGCCAGGTGATTAAATGAACAAGACTATATTCAGGATCAGGCTTGACAAAGGTTGGTTTTAAGAGACTGTCCATATGGAAACCAGGCATATCCTATGACATGGGTAGAACAGGGTGAATTTTATCCAACCAAATTGTTAAGTTGCAATGTAATGTTTAACTCATTATGATGTCAGGATACTTTATTAAACAAAGTTTAGCATGTGCCACCCATTGTCTGGCTCTTCCATGGACAGCATGTCAATATGTTTCATGAAATAACCAGATTGTAACAGATTATTTTTACTCTGGAAGTTTAAGCTTCTACATCTGTTTTCTAGTCTTCAGAAACTGTCTGTTAAACACTTCTATATACAAGATTGAATACAATAACTTTTATCTTCATAATAGGACCATAAAGTTCAGCTTTAAGTCCAATTCTTACAATAACATTTCAACATTTATTACAATTTGAGAACCTATTCAAATCCAACTCTTTAACTTCCTTGCCACGAAGTTTTCAGTAAAAATAGTATTTAAATGCAATACCACTGATTCATTTTAAAGTGACATTTCTTTGTAACAGCCAGTATGTTAATATTAAACTTACAATGAAACTGCTCAGCCTGAGTACAACCTGTGTACTCCATTCTAAGAGCTATTGCTCCAGTCCAATTAGTAGGGTTTATCCTAATGAATCGCGACAAAATAGGAGGGTCAAGGGTCATCACTCGGGTCGAGTTGTTGTCTAGGTTTCCAAGAAATATCTATTTAATAAACAAGGATTGCGCTGTTTGTAGAACTTATTGGTTAGATTTATAAAATGATACATTGTGATGTTCATCAGATTAAAGGATAGAATTTGAATGGTTCCATTTTTTGAAACAAATGCTCCATCTATACATTTTCTGTGTTGTATAATTTATGTTATAAACAAATTTATTCTGCTGAAGATCAGGCAATTACCTTTTTCATCCACATACACATATGATTCCTGACCTTCGTCAAAAGTTTCATCAAAATCCTGCAAATGGTTTCAAAGAATAAAACTAACAAGCTTAATTGCAAGTTGGAATGAAATTGCAAATGTAATATGTTAATTATGTTAGTTTAAATGTAAAGTATAGACTTTGACATATCAGTCTGTGGTTTTTTATGTCTTTCCCTGCTGATATTTTCACATTGTTCCAACCATAATCAATACATTCCTCAAAAACAATACCTACATATTCTCCCATACTGTCCTGGTATATGGTCCAATTAGATGTCTCGTCTTCCTTATACAGGAGTTTAAAGGCTGTAACCCAGTTTGCTTCGTCAGCCTGGCCCTGGAGATATAAAGCTGTGAATCTGTACAAATCTTCCATATCCACTTGTATATACTGGTTGGAGTCCTGTGTTCCAGCAACCCAGCCTCCCGAAAAGTCAACAACAGCTATAAAAATATAATCAAAAAAAAGGTTTTTTATTCATACTTGAACAAAACAAAAAAGATAACCGTACTGTTTTAGTGCCCACATAAACTAAATTCTTGAAATAACTTATTATGTATTTGTTGATTGTACATCTACACATTGCAGTGGTTTCACTCCATTGAAAAAAAAATAACATAATACAAGCATGGAGGCAGACAAACAGGATATAGCCAAATATGAACTAGCTGTGATCATAGCAAAAATGGTCAAAACTCCAGTATTTTATATACACCATAAATGATCCTGACCTGTATTGTTTGTAAGCCCTAAAAAATCAAAATTAATCAAAATAGTAAAGGAATAGATCACAATAAAGTGGACAAAATAAATGTCTTATTATCAATGACTTACGATCATTGTCAGTCATATTAAGACGAGCTCTGCCAGGAAGACTGTATTCATCTTTAGATGATGATGCTGTTATTAGCTCGTCTCTGACAATTCCATTGGAAACCCCAATAAAATCATCACATTCTAAAATAATGCAGGTCCAAATGTATACATTTATAGTAATGACAAAGAAATGGGCACAGATAATATCAATTACATTCGTACAAAACAGATGAAGAGGTAATTTTTCAAAATCTGTCTTGAATAAGATAATGACTGCTCATATATCTAAAGTTTTCAACAGTTACTCAAAAATCCTGATAAAAGACTCAGAATACCCTGAATATTAAATGCAACCTGAAGGTCAAATCAATTTAAAGAAGTAAAATATTTATTACAATATATTGTCTCATATTGGGAATTGACATTCATATCAAAGTACTGCAAAGTACTCCTTCATAAAAGAACTTCCAACAGACTGTCCTTATCATCTGTGATGGAAGCAACATCTTATATTTCATTTAGTGTCCGTAATATAAACTTTAATGCATGACTTATCAAGAGTTCGTCTTCTCAAAAAGGGTTTTTCATAAAAATTCCATATTATACAAAATTTCTTGAACTTTTTGATTAAAATGACCAATTTTCTTCCTTATAATTAAATGGACAATCTTAAAATTGGCCTGGTAAAATTCACTGGCTACAATTCTAATAATTCATGTTCCCAACACAATAACAACAACATGTAAAAACACAGTAGTTCTAGTAGTCTTCCCTAAGTTTCCATAAAATAAAAGAATTAAGATACATGTGTGTGCTAAATTTAACAATGAAATTAATCAATGCTTTCACTACAATCTAAAAACTTGAACAGTTTAACTACAGTAAACAAAAACAATAAAAACTTTTTATTTAAATCACTAAATAAAAGGTGTTGAAGTAGGCTGCTATAAACTACTATTTTTACAATGCAATATCCACAACCAGTAGACTAGAAGCCCATGCCAATAGAAATAAAATGTCAAATCTGATAGGACCTACTGAAGTCAACTATCCAATACCCAGGTATCCTTAGATAAAACTCTCCATATGATTCAGTGGTGTTTATAATAAATGTGATATTGGTCCTGTCAAACAGTTCATCAATGAGGCATGTATTACTGAAGTTTACAGTCACATTAAATACACTGCCATGAGGGGGAATTCCAAGGTCAATAACAGCCACTTCTACAGTAACCTCTGTACTGCTGTTATAAACCTGTTCTCTGATGGCAAGATCCTCACTATATTCTATTGGAGATCTACAGATATATGAGAATATATAGACTTACCTCTAATAGGACATGATAAAAAGTTGAATGATTATAATTTATATCACAGTGTTTACATACAAAATCAGCTTTATATACAGTAAAACTTATCTTAGCAACCATCTGTATTCAGCAACAGAATGTCTTAAAAGATTATCTCAAAACAGTTCATTCTATGTAAAATTTGCTGTATATAAAAAGCATGATTTTCTACCCCTAGGAGGTTACTTAAGACATGTTTGGTGGTTAATAGGACATAATAAAGAATTTCTAGTAATTTATAGATTAAAATTATACTTCTTCATGTGATTTTATAGCTTGAGAACTAACAAGATCATTCTTAGTGAAGATCACCTATGATAAGATATCTATTACTATTTCAAAAACGTTTAATGAACCTATTATGCAAGCACTAATATAATTAATAAACAGACTGTTCTAAGTTTTGTACATAATGTTTTAAAGTAGGAAGAAGAATCCAGCACATGACATACACCATTTTCTTGACTTCTGACAATTTTATCCCTCAAATTTTTCTTGCCTTATTTCCCTCTGTCTTCAATTCTAAATCCACCCCTGAAATTCAGAAAAAATTCTGTCTTTCAATCCTACAGTCACAATTATCATATTGTTGGATTCTACTCCTATTCTATTTACACTTACACTTCCAGTATTACTCCAGACACATGGTAAAGAAACTGACTGTTTACACCACTATCAGCATCAGAGGTACTGACAACAAACAATGGATCCACCTGGAGTAATGGACGCTCGGTTGTCAAGTACATATCCTCAGTCACGTTCATTATAGGACAATTATCATTGATATCAGAGATGGCAACCTGTTAATCAAAATTGTGTCAGTTTGTATAACAGACTTAGATGTTAGTATAATTTTATGACAATCTGTATTTTAAGTTGTATTTTGTGCTAGAGTAATCAAGGGAACCAGGATTCAAACAATAACCAAAAGAATATAATCCAAGGATACTGACTAGATATGGAAAATAGACCCACCACAAACAACATAACCAAAATAATAAGTACAAGAAAACACAAGTAAATGAGCAACCCTGAGACTCAACTAAAATCTGCGAGCATAACCAGGTGCACCAGTAAGGTAAACACTCCAAAAATCCTGATTTTTCTTAAGTTTTAACTAATTCATAGAAACTATGGAAAATCCATGAGGGTAGATACCATTAGTACAAGACTGTCTAGATCACATTATAAGTAATAAATAATAAACCTAGTAAGTTTTTTTTTTTTGGATAATGAGGATTTAATTAGTCAGTAGATGTCATGGTAACTGATGCCTCCTTGTTGATGCAGTTGATGGTCACTTTGTCAGTAAAAAATGTAACTTGTAGAGAAATTTTCTACTGTTCAACCCTTACAACCAATAGTATCATACCTATATGTTAAGTAGATACCTTTACAACTAGAGAGCCAGTTTTGTCAGCTGTTGTATCAACAACCTTGAAAACTAGATTGTAGGACTTTGCTACTTCATAATTCAGTTCTGATGCCAGGGTCACTAAAGCATCCGAGGTGGATATATAAAAAGTTTCAGTACCAGAGACTGATAGGTCAGGTGTCTGGGTGGCACTGCTACAAGCTGCAAGAACAAGAAATGAAGGTTGAAGATTGAAGGAAACCTTATCTTTAATAAATTAAATGTCAAATTTGATAAAAGAGTTCTTTAATGTCATTGCATATATGTTTAACAACATTATCTAATCATTCAAAGCTGATTGGTTGAGAAGGAACATAACAATTTTGAAACATAAACTAACAACATTGCCATGAGGGCATGATAGACCCACCCCATGATGGACTTACAGTGTGACATGTGAAAAAAATCCCATAAAAAATGAAAAAAAAATCAAATACCTCCGAAACTAAAGAAAAAATTTTTTCCCAAAGTTAAATTTAAAGACCATGAGACCATTACAACAAACTATTGTAAGATTATTGTACAAGGGATTCTTAAGTTATTGCCCAACATGTGGATGGACAGATGGACGAACAGTAATTTGTATACTTCAATACAACCCACCTGTTGTGAAGGACATATAAAAATTAAAACATACAAATATACTGTAGACTGGTCCCTGTGACATTCTCATAAATATATGTAGGAGGAGCTACAGTAGTGGCTGCATCTTGATTGGCTGTTGTGTCATCTTTAAATGTAAAATGGCGAGCTTCATTTCCTGAAATTAAAGTCATTTTAGGTTTTTCATGAAAATTAATCTCATTATGCACAGAAAACTGCCCAATCAGTCTATGAACACCATTATAAATTTCTATAGAGTATATGAAGGTCATTGAGTGAACACATCTTACAGTGAGACTATGAACCTCACAGTTATAATGTTCTATTAAGTATGGCGATCCCTGAGTAAAAACATCCCACAGAAAGACTATGCAGCTCTTCTTTATAAAATTTTATTGAATATGGCCGCCCTGATAGAACACATCCCACAGTGAGCCTATGAACCTCTCCTTCATAAAGTTCTATTAAGTATGCCGATCCCTAAGTGAATACATTCCACAAAAGGACTATGAACCTCTCCTTAATAAAGTTCTACAGAGTATGGCAGCCCTTTAGTAAACAAATCCCACAGTGAGAACTATCCCACAGAAAAAGACTATGAACCTTACCTTTATAAAGTTCTATAGAGTATGGGGGTCCCTGAGTGAAGACGTCCCATAGTGAGAACTGTCCCACCAGACCATTCACATGGAAATCTTCAGCCACTGTAAACTTATAATGCATCGGTTCATCATCACCAGGATGATTGGTCAAATAAACATCCTCAAAGTGAAGTAGAAGTTCTGATGAACAACCTGCTCTCTCAACATGGAATATCTCTAACAGATACGAGTCATCTTCCTATGAGCAGATAAGAAATTGTTTTGTGATATATATCGAATAAATGGAGTGTGTATAGACCAATGAACATCTTCAGGGCCAGACTGAGTTCCCAGGGTTAAACACTGTACCCCCCCTTTCCTTTTTGGTTGGAAAATTTTATTAACTTTGCTATAAATTTTGACATAAACGAACAGCTAATAGCCATGAACCCTTTTCTCTGGAACCCCCTTTCAAATACTATGGATCTGTACTTAGCTGATCTTTGTTTATTAAAGCATATGATAGCCAAATCCCTACTTTTAAGACTTCAGAAGTTAATTTTAATGGCAAAATAGGATTTTAATAAAAACAAATTAATGTCCTTTAATTAAAAAAGACTATGTGCATGTCCAGAAAATTATCTGAAAAAAAACCTTTAATTTCTTACAATTTGAGAACAGACAGTGTAAACTTGAATACTAAAATGATAACACTTTCCATCAACTGCCATTCCAATTGGTATTGACTTTAATATTCTGATTCTATAAAAAGTTACACATCAATTTCAAAAATTTCTTCCTAACTGATGGTTAAAAATCAACATTATAAAGTTGACAACTATTTCGCACAACGTGTACAAAATACATAATGAACACATGATTCAAGGAATATTGTTACTATAAAATTAAATGCTCCTCATTAGGCCATAACATATTAGCCTTTTGACTGAAGTTTAAATTCAGAATTTATAGGATTTGTTTCCTATAAAGTCCTACAAAATATTCCATACCTCAAGAGACAGAAATACAGCAGCTGTTGAGGCTGTCAGCCCTGTACACTCTCCACTCACAATAGTTCCTGATTCTACTGTTACATTACCTTCCCCTGAAATTGACAAAATATGTTACATAAATGACTTCTCAATAAACTTAACTTGGAGTATCTCCCTTTGAATTCATCAGACAATGATTATATTTCATTATCCTACAATGAGGTTATTTATTAAACAAATAAAGGTATACGGTTATTTTTTTGCTGTATCCGTACATTAGCAGGTTATCGACTTTCTGGCTCCTCCCACTCATGTGATCGGCAGAACTACTTTTTTCTGGTATGCATAAATTAATCATGGCCGCCACCATAGATACGATACAAACAAATTGCGATTGCGTATCTGGTTAATCTTTTTTTTTGCTGTTTTGTTTCGTTTTCTCCTGAATGAAATAAAAAGATTTTATGTAAACCAAATAATGATTTTGTTTGTATTTTTTTCACCGTCATATATATGGCAAATCCCAAATCTCGTTCAGATTTGATTCATTATCAGTTTGCAGACGACTTCCCCTGTCATTTCAGTCATGTCAGACTCAGAGCCAGAGTGTCCGTCACAATTTAACATAAACTGTTCCCCACTTAAAGAAATTGAAGCATTACAATATGATAAAACTCTTGAGACAAATGACCAGGAAACTGTTATGGTCTTGGATTTACTACTGCCTAAACCCAAAGATAACAAATCAGAGGAACACTACATTATAGATCTGCCCATACAACTGCCTCCTCTTCTTCAAAAATCTCAAACAAATATTTCAAATCCCAAAGAAACTAGTGCACAAATTTCACCCCTGAACTCTACTGTCATAAACCAAACAGAAACAAGTCAGCTTACACCTTCCTCGCGAAATTCAAAACTTTAATGTTCTTAAAATCGACTTTACAACATTCAAAATATTTGTATTTATTGTTCATTTTACTTATTTGTCTCTTGGAATTAAATAAATTTTGATACATTGCTTATTTTCTTCACACAAATGGCAATCTGTTTTATATTATTGTAACGGATTATATGGTGCAGATTGAATTTCAATTTTTACTGAGTCATGCGCCATGCGTATTAATTTTTTTCTTCGGGTTTAACGATCAGGGTTATGCATTTTAAAATTTAATTTTAAAAATGTACACATGCACAAAATTATTAATATAACAGGATAAAAACAATATAGGTACATTGTCGAAAATTATTGAAGATAAGTGTATTCGGCTAGGAACGGGGGAAATAGCTTGGCAGAGCCTCGCATTTCCTACCTGTTGCGTCGCCTCATCACATATCTTCAATAATTTTTCGACAATGTACCTATATTATACATTTATGCAACCTACAAATGATAATAATCCTTCTTACAAAATTTTCATTTAAGTCCCTTGAGGGGTTTGAGAGTTATACATACAAGAAAGGTGAGCATCAGAAAGACAGGGCAATACCTATTCAAAAACAGCCATGCTAAAGCATGAAAGATGTGGTGTTTAGAGTTTTACAATTTGGTACTGTCAGAATAGGTATTATATCACTTTAGTCAATGATAATGTTTATAAAGTGACCAGTACTTTCATATAAATGCAAGTAAAAGTTATCAGTTTGAAAAAAATATTTACTGTCAGATGCTTTGAATGAAATGGTTCATAAACCACAATTCTACTGACCCGTAGTCTTTGCAGGAGACAGGTCAATCTTTTTACAAGTCACATTTGATGATGTTCTGTTAGCAAGGATTTCTAACACCAGGACTTTGTTTATAAATACCCATAATTCCTCACCACCACCAACTGTTATCTTCTCTTGACCTGAAAATTTCAGTCCAGTTCTGATGGCAGAAGTAAAACTGAAAAAAAAAATAACCACTTTCATTCTTATTTTAAAATGCTAATATTCAAAATTTTGGAATCTAAAATCAAAGTCACATAAAATAATACATGTATAAAAACTTTAACATTCCATTGAAATATACATGAAATATTATGAACCATAATGGAAGCAGGAGGTTTAGTACGTTATAAAACCTGGTTTAACACACCTTTCATTTTGAAATGCCTGTACCATATCAGGACCATTGCGATGGTTTTCCAACTTTCCAATTTGTACCCTGATATTGCCATATGTAATACAGACTTTCCCTTTAGACTATTCCTTTTGACTACTGCCTAGATTTTATTAGTTTAGTAATTCTATTATTACCCTTCATTCTCAAGTCGGTTATAACTAAATTTGACAATCAGCAGATACTTGCCTGTTCCTCAGCAATTTTTCAATGTGATTTAACAACATTTTATATTCAAAATTGTGTAGTGCATTAAATCTTGACTTTAACTCTACAATTTGGGCTTCAAATTTGGGCACACTTTCTCAGGTCTGTGAACTCAACACTGCCAAATAGTGCAAAGTTTTTACTCCAAAGGATTGTGGAGTACTCAACTCATTAAACAGACTCAATACTAAACAACTGAAGGACAGTGGACCACCAGTGACCTGGATTATATACATTGTACATAAATTCATTGACAAATTAACTTTCCATAAAATTTCTAGTTTATATATAACAGCTATAAGAAATGTGTGTACAAACTCTACTTGTACCTTCTGTAACCTTGATATATGTTTTAGTATATCTGGGATTAATGTAAGCCCAGTTCTCTCAGTCCAATTCAAAAGTTCATGATACCCATATTTGATAGACGTTACAAACTCTGGAAGAAAGTTCAACCTTAAAGTCTTACTTAATACATACTAGAAGTTATGAAGAACTCCATTACAATCAGTTTGACCTTCAGATCCATAACCTTGGCCATCAGCAGGAAAGTAAGCATCATTGTAATAGCTTAAAAGAAAGTTTGAAATCACAGAAAACTCGATAACACTCAATTTCATATGTATTTGTTTATTTTCCTGTAAATCTTAGAGAACAGTGCATATAGCTTCAAGTTTTTTCTTTGATTGTGACTTTACATATAAGTCTCACCAAATCCATCCTCCTATTTAAAAAAAATCCTTGTTTTGAATCTGAAATTAGTGGAAACATTGTCATGTAAAAGATAAATTTTTAATTGTTATGTTCAAGTATACTTGTTTTGGGAAACCAATAAATATTTTTAAGTTCAAGAGCATTGCAGTTCTATAAGATATGATAAGAAAGTTTTATTAAAAATCATGGCTCCTTACGGTAAAATATTTAATACATCGATTACAATGAGAAAAAGAAGAATGCCTGCACACATACGCTACAGTCATACATTCTTTGAATGTTTGAGTTTTTAAGTTTCAATGCAAGTAAGAATACAGTCAAAAGATTTGTTCTCGAGGATTGTTCTCCTTAGAACTTCGTATTGTGAACACATACACCTCCTCATTCTATAAGAGTTAAAAAGGTAAATAAAAAAATCACCTACCTTAACACATTTCCAGAAAAGGTCAATGCTATATTTCTGTCTACCTTGAAATTTGCAGAAACATCACGGAACCAGTCTGAGAATGTATCTGTGGTGGGATCAGTAGAAATAGCTGGCCAGGAACCCAGTGGACTGGTCACATGATAAGGGTTGGAGGGGGAGAAAGATTCACTTCCTGATCCAAAATCATCATTACCAGCAGAAAAATCATAGACTGTGACAGCTAAAGAACCAGTGGCTAAAATGGAAAAAAATTCAAATTCCATTTTTTTTTTAATTACAAAAATGGGCAATGGCTTAATGTTATATGAGATATTATTGCAGTGATATTTGTAA
Organism: Perna viridis; assembly: GCA_037379345.1. Lineage (NCBI taxonomy): Eukaryota > Metazoa > Mollusca > Bivalvia > Mytilida > Mytilidae > Perna > Perna viridis. The sequence continues at coordinate 21,581,899 of CM074518.1, read as the reverse complement.
GCAAAATAATTGTATTACTTTTAACCATATCACTTCATTTCCAACTATTTCTAATACCAGGACTTCGACATCTTTTTGAAATTCAAAAACTGATTTTTTATTTAATTATCATAGGGATGTCAATGTGTACATAATAAAATACTCTATTATTTTTAGCTCTGTACAACGATTGTGTATTTTAATTTTTATCTCACGGCCGGTCTGGGATTGGTTTAGTTTAAACATATTTTATTGGTCGAACATCATACAAAGGAATTCTAATAAGTGTGCTTCGAAGCTCTTTAGACCACAGTCATGGCAAAAAAGTGATAAACACATGACCAACATCTCATTGTTTTACCATGGGCTGGCCATTTATATCGTTTTTTAACAATGCGCCCTAAATGGCAAGCCCGCTATAAAGCGGTTTCCATGATTTATTCCTTAATTAGACAAAAATTGAAATTTATCTTTTGTATATCATTTGATAATTAAATGACAATGGGCCCAAGGAGAGGTTGGCACTCCTGTTATTGTGTATTTGACATTTCACCACACAGAGGTGAAGAAGTTATAATTAGGACGGCACGTTTTGAGAGAAAATAAGAAGCAAATCATGTTTTTTGTACAAACTATGAAATGCAAGAGAACAGCATTGATGGATAAAGCAACTATAAAAAAGCAGTAAAATTTTATTTGCTTATTTCAACTTAAAATGTTCTCCAAAACACAAAAAGATTCATGTTGTCTCTTTTTGATAACTTCAGTTCTGATTCCTGAAATGTCTCCAGAAAAATCTAGAAACTCATTGTTTTTGGTGTATATCATGCATCTGGAAGAAAGAAAAGTCAAAAAAAGTGCACGGAATACACGGAAGAATGCAGTACACCTTATTTATGAAGTTATTTCCTGATTTCCGAAATGAGTCCCACATAATTGTATTAGGAGTGAACATCTCACAGACAATTCCAGATAGAACACATAATAAGCACATGTAAAATTGAACAGATCAACGCTTTATGAAAATTAAAATTCAATTCATACTCACAGTTAGTACTTAAAGAGTCCTGTTCAATGAAAACTGTTACTGGAATACTTTTAGCAGACTGGTAGCCTTTGACCTCTGACTGAATAACACAGTCATAAGAAACCAGGGAAACTAACCCATCACCATTAGTGAATGTGACTGATGCACTATGGGAAGAGGTAGCTGGTGTTGTCACAGTAACAGGAACTGTTTTGGTCAAAGTTGCTGCTCTGGTACTGGTACAGGTTACTAAATAGGTCCTTTAGAAAGTAAAATCAACACTATTGACTTATGATTTACTACTGGTATGGTTATTTGTAGGATGACTTTATGCAAGGTTCATAATAAATTACATAAAAATGAGTTTGTCTGTAGAAAAAAATGTACACTACAGTATCTGAACAAAACTATGCAGATCTTTTTTGCAATAAGTCATCACAGTAACTTGAAATTTAACAGACAGACAGACACTCAGCATTTCCATGTCCCCTTGTGACATGTCATGGGGGACAACTAGCATTCTGAGAATATCTCATTGTAATACAAAGAACATATCATACCTGAAGACAAATCAGATGAACAGAACACAATGCAAACCTCACGCATAATTTGTTAACAAGAAAAGTGTATCTTTTTTTTATATTTCATGAGCAGAAAGTTTACAGTACAGGACTTGATCAACTTCTCACCATGTTGCGACATCAGCTGTATCTGTAACAGCAGCAGTTGTATCATTGCTAAACACAGCATATAGATAAGTGGGACGATCCCATTCTATCTTTAGCTCAGTTGATGACACTGCAGTGGCCACTATGTTCCTAGCACCTGAAAGTACAATATCATTCAGTAAATCCATCAATTCTGGGAATGCCATTCATGAAACATCAGACTAATGACCAAAGAAAAATATTTATTTTCTCACTACACTCGAGCTCCTCAAAATTAAATGTGTAAACTATTTTGCACTTGCTCTAAGTTCTGTTTAATTTATTCATTTTTTTTATTTATCTATTAAACTGTTTATCAATTGACTGTGATCCCAAAAGAAGATTTTTTTTCAAATGGTGAAAAAGGAAGTAAAATATGAAGATTTATGACAGCAGCCAAGGCATGGCATCAGCTAAAATTAATAAGACCACTAAATTTTGTCATATTATTATAAATCACAGGAGAAATATAATTTTCTCAGTTTACTAATATCACTATTTTAACGATAAACAAATAAATTACAAAAATAGTACCATTAATAGGTTCTTTCAATGCAGTCCAGGTATTGAGTTTGCTTTGACATCATGGGATATCCATGATGCCTAACCATGGAAACTTAACCAATGTTGCTTACACCCTCGTATTTCAATGAACAAATGTGATAGCAACCATGAAATTTAAGGCTCCATTGGGGGAATTGGTGTCCAGAATATTTCAGTTATTTTTATATATTTAATAATTGGAAATAGTTTTTTTTTTGTTGAACCAATGAAAAATTGAAATGTGAAACATAACATATCCATCACATAGTCTTAATCAGATTTGGGTATTAACAAAGCGAGAACATGCGTCAGCTATCTTTTTTTTAAGATAATACTTGCTAACACTATGAACCACTAATCATTCATTAAAACTATGAAAATTGATACCTGCAAATGTGTTCACTTGACAGAATCTACAAAAATATCTATATAAAATAAACTTTACAGTGATATCTATGGTAATCAGGACTTCATCTAGAGGGAGAAATTAGCAAAAACTTTCTGCTCACTTCTCCCAATTGTCTTTGACTCGGAGAAGTTTTTGTAATAGATTACATAGACAAAAATGTCAATATTGTTATATTTCGAACATAATTTACTAAAACTTCTTCTTGTCATCGATGTCTAGATTAGGCCCTCCATGATTGAAAGTTTTTCCATAGTATACTGGTACAGGTACTTACTGCATTGAAATGAACTGGCATTAACATCTGTATAGTAGGTTAACACAGTAGCATTTACAAGACTTTCTTCAAATGTTGCAGTAGATAAAGCACTTGGACTGGCACATCTCCCACCACTAACAACAGGACTGACGTAGTGAAGACTGTAAGCTGTACTACACTCACATCCAAGGGAGCTACCTGTTAAATCACTAAAAAGTTCCTTCATGGTAATTAAAAATGTCAAAGTTGAAAACTCTACCTCAGGATCAAACAAGCAAATTCTGTTCAACAAATAAATACCATGAGGCTATGCACCTTTAAATTTATAATAGACTACCAACTGGATCTCTTTCGTATGAATATTCAGTGATTTTGAATACTTTTTGTACCTATATATTGGAAAGCAAACTTTTTTTACTGATGTAATTTTGAATCAATATCAGTTCACTTATATTTGGGACTCTATATCTGAATCTATTACTCAAATAAAAAGAATGCTAATACCTAATTAAACCTACACTGAATTTAACTTGTTCTCCTCAGGGATTCCTCCAAGGGTTTCAATCATGTTGTTTGCCAGGTTTAATGTGAGCAGATTCTGAGCAGTAATAGCAGGGAAGTACCATAGCTGGTTATAACTAAGGTCCAGATACTGTAGACTATTCAGGCTGTTAAATGTTCCTTCATCAATGTGTTGTATCTCATTGTTCTGTAGGTAGCTACAAACAGCAATTCGTATAAAACTTGAAATCAGTGATATGTTTGTATCATATTTAATTGTAACAAAGCCTCTCAAGCTTTCATTTGAAGCAGAATAAAATCAATCCAAGCTAATTAGATGCCTACATAAAATTGATGTAAACAAAAATTTCAATGATTTTTAAGAGTTGTGTCCCTTATCTTAGGTCTACCTCCTTAAAACCAAAGAAAATCATGTGCGGATTCTCTTTACTACTAACTGATTACATCTTTTATTTATTACACATACAAATTGGGCAATTTCTGGCCAGAATTCTGTAGTTCATAAAGAGGTCAATTACTTATTAAGGTCGACAGTATTACTTACATAGTGGTAAGACCAGTGGCAGAGGAGAAGGTCGAGGATGATAACTCAGATATCTGGTTCCCATACATTGATAAAACATGTAGGTTGGACTGTCCATCCAGGGCACCAGATGGTATACCTGATATCTGGTTGTTGTAGATATAACTGAAATATAAAAAAGATACAGTGAATTATATAAAACTGCCCTTATGCAAAAAGGTATATGTTCAGAAAGTATCAAAATCAGCCCCAGAAACTAAAGTGTGACAAATAAATTTGAAAATTGCATGATTCACTAGTTGAATATATGCCTTCTTTAAAAAAACAAAGTTTCACTGCTGTTAATGCATGTGTTGCACTTATATTGTAGATCAAAACAAAGCAAAATTAGAAAATTTAGCCGAAATGTGTTAAAATAGCATATTTCATTGGAGATTTTTATGTAGAAAATATAGAGCGCATTCATTGAACTCTTTGATATTTACATAAAAATAGCCTTCTGTATCATCACAACCCCGACAAGAGATTTGTTGTTCATATCTTGCGCTCTATATTTTTCGGTTTGAAAAACTACCCCTTAGCCTCTTATTTTTGTGAAAATTCTTTAAAAATTGTAGAAGCAGAGCTTTGTGCCCTCCTTATGACTAAATTATGTTGAATATTTCTAACAGTAAGTTAAAACTTAGTCAAAATAGTAGGCCTCAAACTAGTGTTAGTGAATATACCCCTTTAATTCCTTAAAAATAACAGTTCTTGTAATCTTTAATTGACCCCCTCCCTATCCCCATCCTCCATCACAAAATCCTGAGGTTAGACCAATAATAATCATTCTCCTTCTTTCATATTAATTAACAATGCATTAACATGTAATGCTTTACCAACAAATTAAGTTTCATGGAAATCCATTCAGTGGTTTAGGATTAGTAGCACTTACAAAAAATGAGATATAAGACTTGCATCGGGAAACTTTGCAGTAATTTCTTAGCAAATAATTATCTCCCATAATAAATCAAGTATATTACATCGAAATTTCATTAAGTATTAATGTTTTGTTTGTTAGAATACACATCATCTTAAATTTATTTGGTTTAAAAGATATCAGCATTCCTAATATCATAATATAAATATTTTAATATGCTCAGAGTAGATGCTAAAAAGATTCACAGAAAAATAAGTGATAAAATAGCATACAGGAAATGAAGATGGATTAGACATGTACTCAGAATAGACAACACCAGGGCATGTAAAATACCTTTGATGTGGCATCCTGATGGGAAGACTTTGCTGGTCTAAAACAACACAGAGGAGGACTACAGAGCAGAACAGTCCACAACAGGGTTGGAGTTATTAGGCATCAGCAAGGATTACAACCAAGGACAGACACATTTGGAGACAGTGCATCAGGACCTTTTACAGTAGACAAGAAGAGGATAGGTGAGATGAAGAGAAAGAAGATGCTCAATGAAGAGGATAGGTGCGGTGAAGGGAAAGAAGATGCTCAATGAAGAAGATATGTGAGGTGAAGGGAAAGATGCTCAATGAAGAGGATATGTGAGGTGAAGGGAAAGAAGATGCTCAATGAAGAGAATATGTGAGGTGAAGGGAAAGAAGATGCTCATTGACCCATAGACTGTTTAACTTACATATTTGTAGGCGTAATTTCTTTCAGTGCTATTGGGTAGACAGACAACTGATTGTCATTTAGGTATAGGTGAGTGACTGTAACATCTTCAAAAGCTACAGAACTAATATGAGCTAACTGGTTTTTATTAAGATGAAGAGTTGTTACTGTTGAGGTACCGCTAAATATAGAAACATCAAGGCTGGTCAGTTGGTTATCATTTAAATTCCTGAAAAAAATAAAAGAATAGTGAACAAGCATATATTCCCTATAAACGTCCAATCTAAAACAAGAAAATAGTATAATTGGAAAGTTTGTGTATTATTATGAAAAATACATCAAAGGGCATTCACAATACAAATATGAATAAATGATGCTATTGAAGAATGACAAAAAAGTATCAGATGTTTTTTTTTTGAAATGGAGTTAAATATGAGTTTATAATAGATATTTTTTAATCTTCATACTTAGTCAATATATGCACAAATTTATTTTCAATATATGTTATATAGAGTATATAGTATTTGGGCGAGATACCCCCTCCTTGAAGGTCGTGTGTGTAACGTGGTATGAAAAACCCCACCATTTTCATAGTGTAATTTTTACTACTTGCATCATTAGAATGAAGAAAAAAAAAACATAATTTTCAATATCTGTTTGTTTAATTGAGTTATAATTTCAATGAAATGTACTGAAAATGAACATTTTAAGGGTAGGTAACTCAGTCAAGACTTCATTTTTTTCTAACATTCTATTGAAAAATTTCTGAACAAATACAGTGATGCAGAGATTAAATAATTGTATTTTTGAAAAAAGAATCACCCTTGAATAAGATTGTGTTGTCAGATCAGTGAGTTTTTGACATGCATGTTTCTGATTTTTCCCATCCTGCCTGATACTTACAGAAACTTATACTTATAATGAATACCTACAAAGTTTGTACGTTAATGTTATTGAATGCATTTTCCTGGATTTCTGTCACTCCAGTGTTTTGCAAGTTCAAGCTGGTTACTGATATATCATTGAAGGTGTAAGGGGGAATAACTCCCAAAGTATCTCCATCGAAATTAATGCCATAAGATGAAACATCAATGAAGGCATACGGTTGTAGGTCTTTGATTTTGTTGCTTGTCAAGTCTATAACTGCACTACTGTCCGACAATGTCACTGACTGGAAGGCATGACCTTCTATTGTGGCAATTCTGTTGTCTTCCAAATGGCTGCAATAATAAAAATACTGAAATCACAACTTTGTACTTACTATAAGTCCTTAAAGCAATGTCTCCATGGCAACTGTCTGACAATTTAATTACTTAAACTCCTTCCACCCAAAGATTCTAGTACACTTCTGTCAGCAAATGGCAGTAATAAATCTACAGGTGTCATTACCATCAATTACAATATTAAAACCTACAAGTGACCTATGCAATTCCAGTCAGCAGGAATAACTTACAAGTGTAATCCATGCCACTGTCAATCCAACTGATAACTTACAAGTGACCCACAGCATTGCCATCCCAGATAATAATAAACTTATTAGTGATCTGTGTACACCATTGCTAATAATAACTTACAAGTGACCTACACCATTGCTAATAATAACTTACAAGTGATCCCTGTACACCATTGCTAATAATAACTTACAAGTGACCTACACCATTGCTAATAATAACTTACAAGTGATCCGTGTACACCATTGCTAATAATAACTTACAAGTGATCCGTGTACACCATTGCTAATAATAACTTGCAAGTGACCTACACCATTGCTAATAATAACTTACAAGTGACCCACACCATTGCTATCACCAGTGATAACAAAGTTTTTGAAAGTTCCATTGAGTAATGATGACAGCCTGTTACCATTCAGGGTGAAGTATGTTACAGTCAAGTCATGGAAATCTCCTCCCATTGGAAGTGTGTACAATTGATTATTGTCCAAGTACCTGTAATGATAGAGCACGGTCTCTGAAAATCAATAACAGAAGGTCTTTACCATTAGAGATGAAATACACAGGAATGGAAAGACCATAGAAACTAAAAAATGGAAAGACCATAGAAGCTAAAGAATGGAAAGACCATAGAAACTAACTAGCTAAAGCTAACAAGAAATGAAAATAAGTATTATATATCTTTAAACTGCAGACTACCCAGTAAAATTTTGTTCTTTTTTCTCAAAATTTTCTTCATTTCATTAAAAAAACCAGTAACACATGATGAATGATTTAAATTTTTGATACAGTTTTTTTTACACCACTAAGTTATAAGTATTTGGCAAATAGGGAAACACAATTACGATCAGCAGACATTTTCACAAAAAGTTGTAAGTATTAAGTTCATTGTAAGGAATGACGTCACATTGCTATTTCTTTTGGGAAATAAGATACAATCAATTTTACTTGCAGGAGTTTTTTTGTGAAACTGACCCTTGGTGACATAGTTTCCATAGAATAGCGTTAAGGTCTAAGGGTAAAAAGCGAAACTATACCAACTTTTGGAGAAAAAAAATTTATATATTTCCTACTATTTTAATACAACATTTTAAATGGGATGGAATAGAATTTAAGTAGCTGTCTTTGTAAGAATCATGCAAAATCTGAAAAATGTGATACACTCCAAAAAAGGCTACATATTTTTATTTTTGTAATTAAGTTGTTTTATGGGTCTATACTATGAAATGTGTAATTATTCATTCAAATCTGCCTGCTCTTAGGAGATAATCAACATTGAAAATACAGTAGATTCCATTGTATTTGAGTGCCATTTACAGAATTATCTCCCTTAATGTTGAAATCTATAGTGCATTCTATATAATTTTTATCTACTAAGAGCACAGGTTATATGAAAAACCACATGTTTATTTCTGTTTACTATGACATTTCAAACAAAATATCAAAAATAAAAATATGTAGGCTTTTTACCCATGAAACGCATTTTGCATGATCCTTATCTGGAGCGCTACTTTTAAAACTATTTGACCAACCTGAATTGTTTATAGGTGTTTACCACTCTGAAGATTTCAGAAAGCAATCATAGTTTTCAGTAGTTTCAGTCTTTTATATCTGTAATGTCATATTGTTTTCAGTAGTTTCAGTCTTTTATATCTGTAATGTCATATTCCCTTATACTGTCTGTATAACAGGTAATTTTGGCAAGGTGCTAATTTTTTCCATATTTTAATGGTCAGTTAAAATATGCCAAAATAAATTATGGTATTTACACTGAGCTTAAGTACTTAGTGCACCATTTATCACTAACAAAAAAAAACACAAAAATGTTTTGTAATATAACTTTTTGCCTGAAAATCATCAAATTTTAGACCCATCAAAATAACCCCCTTAATGGTAATGAAAACTTAATTAAAACAAAACCTTCTATCAATAGAACCTAACATAGTACAATGTACCTATAAAACTCATTGTACACACTTTAATCCATAGCAAAACTAGAAGCTGTTTATTGTTTATAATGGATGAAGTCCTTATAATGGTAATCAAATGCAAATTTAACCTTTGACCTTAGAAAAAATGAGAGCCTAACTTAAGTCTGACAAGAAGTTAACCTGTAATACCATAGGTAATACAAAGCAAGGATCTTTTTTAATTTTGTATCTTTAACAACATTAAATGTTTATAGCTCGCATCTTAAGGTTTTGTTAAATTATGAAGAAAATAAATCTTAGTTGTAATACTGTAAAAAACATTTTTTTCATATCAATATATTCAACTTTGTCCTCTTACATGTTACACCTGCCTCGTATCACTGAAACCAATTGGACAACTGTAAGACATGTCAAAGACATCATAACACATTATATAACAGTTAAACCAATACCATTTATGACTTGTTTTTTTGCATGTTTTACTTTAAATTAAGATATCCATAAAACCTGCATAATATTTACAGATATCTTGTACTTCCAATATGTTCCAGGGATCCATCTTCTATCCAACCAATCTCATTGTCATTTAACCGTAAGTCAGTAGTTAAGGGGCAGTTCTGGAAATGAATCTTCTTGATCTGTTTTATTCTGTTTACATTAAGTCTCCTAAAAATGTAACTACAAACTTGGTAAGACATCAACCTGTTTCTGCCATTAAGACTTATAGTGCTAAACTTTTAACAGTATAAAACAAATATTACTTGCAAGATCTTTTTAAACATGCAAGTACAGCATAAGGATGTTTCTTCACTTAATGGTTCTCACATCTATGTGTGATACTAATTAAGTACACCTCTGCCTAAAAAACCAGGTAGAGGCTTATAATGGGTGATTTAAGCATTTCTTAATCCCAGTTTTTTTTTTTTTTTTTTTTTTTTATCACAAATCCTTCTGTAGGCCCCATAGAAACTGTTTTAGGAAATATAAGTGCAAATAAAATAGTCCAGTGGAGATAATCAAGACTTGAACTTTGGTTATGTACTACTAAAGAAAAAGTACAGTAACATTTCTCGCCACAATTTTTACACTATACCCGTCAAAAAAAATTAAGATATATAGGAGATCCCAAATATTTTTAGATTGGAAATCCTTCAAAAGGCCTCATAGAAACTGCATTCAAAAATAAAAGTGCAATTATGAAAGTTGCCCGATGGAGATACTAACACTTAGATTTTGGTAATTTTGTACTACAGAAAAAGTACAGGAAAACTTTTCACCAGAACTTTTACACTATAACCAGCCAAAAATATTTCACTATAAGTAGCAAATCTTAGGACAAAAACATAGGAAGAGTTGTTTCAGGACCTGACACATGTATTCATACAGTTTCATTGATTATCTTAAGATATGATGAATCATCTCGTCTGGTTTTTAGGCAGAACTTATATAACTGATGGTTTAAGATGAGTTTCCGAGATATCTAGATAGACTAATATTTTGGGAGGCCCACTTTCAATACATAAGGTGAAAGGACATGCCATGAATAGGTGGAAAGAATCAAACATAATTATATGATAAGTCAATAAAGTTTACATTACAAATTATACAGACAGTAAAAAAGCATCTGTGCCCTATCATCTGTTGTACAGGTTAACAGCAAACAAGCAGTTTTCTATAATGACTAAGAAGAAAGGGGCAACTCTTCTTCCTCCTTTAAAACAATACTCATGATACTTAATTTACTATGAAGAAACTTTCACTTGTTTCCCTCTCTCTGTAAATTATCACAAGGAGTAATCAAGGGAACCAAGGTTATAGCAGTAATCAAAAGAATGTAATCCGGGGACAAAGACCAGACATGGAAAACAGACATACCCAACAAAGAACATAAAGTAACTAAAATCATGCATACATACAAGGTAACAAAAGCAAATGAGCAACTCGGACTCCACTAAAAACTGGGAGCATGGACCAGGTGCACCGGTACAATGTATCATATAGAAATCATACTTACAGACTTACAAGAGAAGTACAGCCATTGAATGCATTGTCAGGAAGGTAGTCAATATTATTACTGTCTAAATACAATTCGTTAAGGTTGCCGAGGGAAGAAAATTGACTCTCATGGAGAAATCTAAAGTTGTTATATCTAAGATCTCTGAAATAGAAAGAAATTTTGGCCATGCAGTTCATTTTTAGACTTGAAGATTTTACATACATGTATATTGTTTACTTTATACAAGCTCATTTGCATACATTGTAAACCATGAAGTTTCATGCAGTTTTTTCCACTTTGTTTCTAGAAAACCTGTAGCAAATATTTTCCTCCTAGATATCATACAACTTGACAAATGGTCATGAAGTTTACCCCAAAATAGACTGAAAGGATTAACTGCTGAAATTTTTTCGAGTCTAAAGAATCAATGAGAGAGTGTACGGATAGACAAATCATTATCTTTGCTTTTAGAATTCTTCAAAATCAAATTTTTCATTTTTTTGCAATACAGGTATCACTCATTCGAAATAACTGATTTTTTTTAACTCCTAAACTACCTGCATGGGATAATTTTTAAATCTGAGTTTACTAAAGAATCCAGTTTCACAAGGAAATTATCAATTGAAGAATACCAAATATATGTATCAGAAAATTGTTTACTAGGGGCATCAGGATAATGAAATGTAATATAGAAGCCCACACCAAAATTGGGACTTATTACTTTTGTATCATTTCTTCTTATTATTATCATTATCATTTTCCTTAGTCAAGCAGTTGTCCAGAATGTTTTAATGTAATGAACCTTGTTTTACTTACATTTGAAATATATTTTCAGGGAAGGAACCATCCTCAACTGATATTATCTTGTTACTATACAACCTCCTGAAATACATGTACATGTATAAGCTCACAAAGGGAATGGAATTAATTTTGAAAGTTTAATTCTTTGTTCAATTACCTCCCTTTAATTTTATTTCTTCTTTCACATGTACATATAATGCCTACCCTACAATTAACTTTCAACAAAATCTCTTTGAGCTGTTTCGGAGGAGCTGTGCATATGAGGCTATAATGTGTAAAACACTTTATTCTCATACAACAAACAGCAAAGTTACCAAAATATGATATGCCTGAGACTATTTCTATTTGTGGTTTATATGGGAGGATGGATATGGGAGTTAACAGGGCAGGAATCAGTAGTTGAAGGGTGGGGAATGGTGAGGGAGGGGACAGGGAATAGTGGTTGAAGGAGTGGTATTGGTAGAGAAAAATACAAGAAGTGGGATTATGGTTGAGAACCATCACTGGGGGCTAAATGAAAGGGGTCAGGAGGCAGAAGTCTTGGGGAGGGAAGCCAGGATGAAGAATTCTGAAATGTAAAACATAAACATACAGAAAAAAAGGAGATTTCCTTCCAATAAGCCAAGTTTTCCATAAAAAAAATGATGCCACACACTCCACATGGACTGTTTAGCCTAAACAATCAAAGTAGGAGACATAGATGCCCCCGCACATGAAAGATTTGTTTACCAACACTTGGGAAAGGTGAGAAAAAAAATTTTCATTGATCTGCTCAGTAGATTTTTTATCAATCCTTCATAAATACATGCATATGCATGAAGAAGAATGAATAACGATGAAATAATTTTTAAAAGGTTTATAAAAAACAGTATTGTTTTCAGCAGGCTGATTTAGATCAAATACTAATGCCAAAATTTTTAAGTACCACACAAGTTGCTTCAGGTGTTTTTAAGTGAAAAATTTGAATTTTATAAAAAGTTGAAGGGAGCTTCTCATTTTCAATATATCCCATTCCCAGTTTTATTTGAATCAATGCAAGCTTTTTTTTGAGTTCTTAAAACTAAAAAACAGAATTATTTTTTAATCAAAGGGACCTTTAACCACAATAAACATATACACTTCCACATAGTTTCATTTTGATTGTTTAAAGCCTTTTTGAGGTATTATGTGATAACTGGAAACATCCTGTTCTTCCAGGAACAAATTTCTGGAACTCAAAATAAGACAGAAATGGCTGAGTTGCCATAAAAGTAATGTTCATAGCATAAACTGTTTCTATCACTTATTTTGGTGACTGACCTGAAATCACACCCCACAATATAGGTCCCCATATTGAAGTTGTGTACCATATATCTAGCGGCTGTGATTTTTATAAATATTGATGAGAAAAATGTAAGACAAAATTTTTAATTTGACAGGAAATGTTGAACAATTAAGCTAAACCAACTGATGTCTAGACCTGATTCGCACTGCAGCTGTGACTTACAGTTGCTGAGGAATATGTGATGAAAAAAGTGTTATGGATATTCAAAACTACAGACCATAATTCCCATAAAGTTAGATAATAAAATTTTCCTGAAAATATACACAACATATGATGTTCTTGCTCATAACAAGTTTCTGAAATTTTTTTACACAAGTGCAACCTGGCCAAAAATTGGACATTATTCAAAAAATGAAAAGGGGCTTTCCACAATGGATGCTTTCACTTTCTCAAAGTTTCATCACAATTGGTGAAAGAATTTTCAAGTTTTCAAAACTTTTAATAATTCAAAAACAAAAAATTAGAATTTGTCAAAAAATTATAAGAAGCTTCCCATTATGAATAAATACACTTTTTAATTTATGGAAGCATTTATGAGTACCAGTAATCCTTAGAAAATGTGCAGGATGGACAAATGGACAGAAGGATGGATGGGGTAAAACAATATGTTCCCTTAAGATGCAGGGTCATAAACGTAATAAGAAACCTAAACCAGTTTTTAAGTTATTATAAACAGATAGACTGTATGTCCATCAAAAACTAGCATCTGAAATGAATTACATAAACATCCTTACAAGTAGCGAAGTGTTGTAATATCAGAGAACATTCCAGTCTCTATGGCAGTCAGTTTGTTGTAAGGTATATTCAGAATTCTAAGGGCAGGTAACCTAGTACCATTGGTCAAAGCTGGTGGAACATACTGTATATAGTTAGATCCTATTGCCCTAAAATAACAATAAAATTAAAACAGTTATATTGGCTGATAAAGAGAGAAATAATGCTAAATGATTACTGTACTATACAGTGAACATTTTTTGTAGGTAACAATTTTGCAGATACTATTTTTCCCTCTTATTTGATCAAAGACCTGATTTTACTAGTTCAACTAACAATTAAGTAGAAATGAGCATACTTGAAGTAAATGTGCAGTAAAAAAGAAATCACAATGATAAAAGAGAAGTTCTTATTTAAAGCAGAAAACAAAGTCAGGTCTGTCAAGAGCAAAAATAACAAAAATTAGTACACAGAAAAATGTTTTATACAATAATTACAATAATAACAACTATACTTACAATTTTTCTAAAGTTGGAACACAAGTAAATGAATCATCATCAATGCTGTTTTCTGTCAGTTCATTACCAGATAAGTAAAGTTGTGTCAGTGACGTTAGTCGGCAATAGTCAAAGCTAGTAACATTGGTGATATCATTGTTATGCAGGAATCTACAAAACAGATGACAGGAGTACTTACTGTAAATTAATTTATCAACTCAAAAAAAGAGAAAAAATGAAGTCTGTATAAACTTTTTTTAAAACCAAGAGCCATCTATTTATCAAACTTTTGACTGCAATGCTTGCACGGGACTACCAAAGGAAAGTACATTAAAACAAATAATGCCAAAAGTGGTATCATCCTACCAGAATTTTGGTTTATGAAGTTCCAGGCACTTCTTTAGGAGGAACCAAAAGTAATTTGCCACAGCAACTTCAGACAACTAAACTGTGGTTTACAAGAAGATAGGACCCCATACATTGAATGTTTAAATGTATTTTTTATATCATCTATCATTCAAAAATAGATATATACAATACTATCACTTCATGAGCAAAGATATATAAAAGAAGAGTGGAGGGGGAACAATAAATGTTGCTTTATATTTTGCAAGCTTATTACTTAAAGAATCTGTATAATCCTTTCATTAAAAATCATTATAAAATTTCCTTCCAAGTTCTGGAATCATTCTAGTGAGTACATTTCCATGCCCATGAATAACAGAATCTGAGTAACATTTCATAAATAACACTTTTTAAATTCTTAAAAAGTTCTCCTTATTTTTCTATTGACCTCATAATCCAATAAACACTTACAGTATCTGTAAGCTACTCATTGTCGAGAATGGATCTAGTTGGGTCTCCTTCTCCCGGTAGGTACCGCACAAGGTTGACCCATAACCTTTCTCATCAAGAGCAGTTACATTTGTAATAGCATTGTTGTCTAAATATCTGTAAATAACATACATAAATATGTTATGATCTTATATAAATACCTATTAACCTTGGAGAATGAGTATGTGCGATATCTCCCAAATTTCAACTATTTTATCTGGGGGGTTTTGTATAATGAACATTTTTGTGCTAAAAATATATCTTAAAAAAAAACATAAAATGAAGAAGTTGTAAAAATAATTTTATTTAAAGGATTTTTCATGAAAGGATGCACATTTCAGGGATTGCATGTTCATTTGTTCATCTTCAAATTGTCTTTCAGTGGGGGATTTTTTTTTACTTTTAATGGCTGTTACAAAATGCATGATAAGTGCATGAGACACACGCTTTGTGGGTGACAGTTCAAATATGGTAGTCTCCCTTAAAATGTGGGAAGGTTAACAGGCGTGAATATATCAATTTCCAGTACAAAAGAAACATAAAATGATATAAGATGAATGAATATAAATAACACCAATATATCTACTTCAGATTACATTTTATAAGAAAAGTAGAAATGTTTACAAATATCAGGTGTATATTCATTGGGGTAAACCAAGAAAACATTACACTAAAATCTGAAGAAATTTTCCTTTTGCATGAAATCTTGATTTTTCACAAAGACTACTAGCAAATCTTTCTTGCCTCATTTCCTTCCACTTTCAATTCTATTTATGCAACCGCAAACATAAAATTCTTGATCTGTCCCGGTATATGCATAAGGCTTATGGGCAGGAACATAGATAGAAACTTTAACAAAATTAAGCTAATAGTAGAAAAAATTTTGATGTGTCACTTTTAAAAGGAAACATACTTACAATATTTCAATACTATCAAAGCTGTTCTCCATGAATATCTGATGAGGAACGTGTGTCAATGCATTACTGCTTAAAAAACTATAAAAAAAATATTATTTATAAAAAACAGAATAATCCAGTAAATATCCACATGATTGTGAGTTTTAACATTTATTGAAAAAGTAATGTGCTTTTTAAGCATTTGTTTATTACCAAGTATTACATGTATACCATGAAATAGAGGTGTAGATAAAATCCCTTCAATCATCCTCCATTAAAATAAATCTGCACTAATGATTCAAATTGTCCATAACTAACATCACGACTTAATTGTTTTCACCGAATCACAAATATAAAATTGTAAATAATCTAACAGAAATTACTTTCATGACTCTCAGCTGAATAACATACTACAAGTTTTATATATCACCAAGCACAGCTCAAACTGAGGCAAAGCCACAGGGATCATGGAGAACTCTATAGTAACATTCATGTTCAAGTTAGCCGGTTGCAGAATAATGAGAACAAAAATCATCAATCGAAAGTGACATGTCACAGAGAGAATGAAAAATAACAATAAGTGTCTCAAATAATTACTTTAAAAACTTGAACAATGTCTTGGATGCCTAACAATATAACTTTCATCACAAACTCAGTCCCAAAAACAAACAATATCAAAATGCCATTTTTTTTCTATGTAAAAGATTGATTGCATTCACATTTCAAAACACACATAAATATTTTATTTATTTTTAAAATTATTTATTTATTTTAATGATAAATTTTATTATGAATATTCAGCAATATCTGCTGATTAAGTACTGCACATCTATGTTCTGATCTGTTCTGCATGTGCCATTAACAGTGAAACAGTTTAACCTAACATATACTCTTCAAGAAGAAATGCTCTGCACTCACTTTTAGGCAATGCATACTCCTTTTCCAAAACTTCAAGACTATCGATGTCTTCAACTATAACATCAGTGAGTTTAAAGCTAAATACTCTAGTAGAAAAAACTTTTTGTCTTACTTTGACCAAATTTGCATGCTGAAATGTATAAATTTCTAGTCAGTCCTATGAAGGGTACGTTAGCTGCATGTGATTAGAATCTATTGAGTAGAAGCATGTACAAGCATATGTATGGACAGCCTAAAAATTACTTAGGATAGGTCATAAATAACAGTGAAAAAAATTAACTTACAAGTATTTCAAAGACTTGCCAACATTGATCATTGAGTTGAAGAGTATTGTGGTCATTGCTGGGGACTGTGAATGGAGTCGGAACTCTTCTAGACTCTCCAGACCTATAAATGCTTCCCTACCAAGTGTCATTAGCTTGTTGGCATGGAGATCTCTACAAAATAGGACTTATGAGTTAGCAAGATTTGAAGAAAAATTTACAAGAACACAATATTCTGTTTTTAGAGTTCCATTATGCAGAGGTGGTGGTCACATTCTAATTAAAATTTATAACAGAAGGAAATACAAAACAGATGCTAAAATGTTCATTCCCAACTTTTTTATCAGAAATCTACCTTTACACTATTTGAACCATCATTATTCCAAGTCTTCACATCCTTTCCGAATTTCTTAGAATTCTTTAAGTGAACAACATACCCATCCAGTTTTCCATTTAGTTTTGCAAGCAAGCAAGCACAAAAAAGCCCTTATACCACAAATATTTTGTTCAGAAAGTGTTTGCCATAAAGCAATTTTGGCTGAAGCATTTTGATAAGAGTGTTTGATGTGAGCTCATTTATATATTTATTGTAACTAACAAAGATTGCTACAAATAACTATTTTAAATATGCAATACTTATCATAAAGTTTACATGAAAAAAAATTCTTAAAATGTCACCTGTGAACTTACAAATGAACAAGTTCTTCAAGATTCTCAAAGACACCTTTGGGTATGGATGACAAACTGTTCCTATGAAGTTCACTGAAATGAAATTAATGAAAGTGTAAGCACTTTAATTGATTTTGAAATACTACTTTTCCAAATATGTTTATGATCTTAGCAACACTTCAAAATGTCTTTCATAAATTACATTTACAATGCATTTCAAAGTAAATGTGTACTACTAAAAATTCTCGAGGCCATGATTGAATGTTTGCTGTTTCATAAAAATCCTGACCTACCAGTCAATCTGCATATTAATTATGCATGGAAAAGAAAATATGCTAATTACATTTTTCCTAACTTCTCTTTAAGTTCTATTAAATCTCTAACACATTCAGATTAAGCAATTCCACAGGCTTGCCCCTCTAGACCTTTTAAGGATTCCAATTACAATCTTGCCTTCCTCAAACTTTTATCTTCTAAAGATGATGTGCTAACTTACATGACTTTGAGATTGGGTATCTCTGAGAACGCATAAGGCTGGATATAGTCTATAGCATTGTTACTCAAATTCCTAAAACATCAAGAGTAAGAGCGTATACATTTAATCTTAAGAAAAAAGGTACATACATACATATATATATAATATGACCACAAAATGACTCCTAAAAAAGTTAAATGTCAATTTTGAATAACAGAGGATTCCTCAATTAAGATTGTGATTAAATATTTGAAAAGGTATTAACTTTAAAAATGATACTAAATATAACCTTGTTTGAGAGACACTTTATCATTATTCTGTAAGAAAATAGCAAAAATTAGGACCATATGTAAGTCCATAATTTTATATTTACAACAGCTCCAATCGTTGACAGATTTACAGGGTTTGCTATCTAACAATACTCATCACTGTGCTACAATTCAACCAATGCATTTCAAAGTATCATGTCAATATATACTTACAGATGAAGTTGGGAAGTCTCCTTGAAATTATTGATATGGGTTTTAGATATTCTTGTAAGTTGGTTATCTTCTATTCCACTACAAATTTATGAATTTAGAGATTATAAAAATATATAAATTCATCTTCTTTGGTTTAATTATATACTAGTTAGCTCATGCAGCTATAAATGCCAAGCATGTCAAAGAATATTGTTATTATAATGTCTCTTCTTTACATGTAGACAAAATTGTAAAAATAACATCAATAATTGAAAACAAATCAAAGAAAATGATTAATGATATAATAGGGTATGTAAGTCTCATTCTAGATTCATTTCCTTTACAGAATATTCGATGTAGAACGTATTGAAATTCGAAGACAGATCTGCATTTTATTGTTTACTTCCAGAATCTCTAAATGCTGCAGTACACTGCAAATTCTTCTATCTATAGCTTTTCATTACACTTTAACCATGTAGGAATATATATTTGTCATTTCTACTTTGTATTTTTTAACCCAAAGATAATGAATTTTTAATACTGAACTCAATGGATGGTAAATGACAAAGTTTCCATGCATTTGAATGGAATTAACATACATTCTCTTGAAACAATTAAGTAACGTGGCAAGACTCACTACCCTATTGTGACAGTTTAGACCATGATGAACTGAACAAAATTCACAAAAGTACCCGCCAGGTATCAAACCTGGTACCCCTAGTACTTTAAGCTGATATCCTACCAGCTGAAGTAACCTAATTTACCCCATGTACAATAAGTTGACATCCTACCAACTGTATTAACCTGGAATCCCTGGTACTATAAGTTGACATCCTACCAACTGTAGTAACCTGGGATCTCTGGTAGTATAACCTGACAACATACCAACTGGAACAACCTGGAGTAACATGGAGAACCCATGGTACTCTAAGCTGACACCCTAACAAATGAAATAACCTAAGTTACACCTGATAATACAAGCTGATATCCTACAAACTGTATTAACCTGGAATCCCTGGTACTATAAGTTGACATCCTACCAACTGTAGTAACCTGGGATCCCTGGTACTATAAGTTGACATCCTACCAACTGTAGTAACCTGAGATCCCTGGTACTATAAGCCAACATCCTATCAACTGTAGTAACCTGGAAACCCTGGTACTAGAAGTTGATACCCTACCAACTGTAGTAACCTGGGATCTCTGGTAGTATAACCTGACAACATACCAACTGGAACAACCTGGAGTAACATGGAGAACCCATGGTACTATAAGCTGACACCCTAACAAATGAAACAACCTAAGTTACACCTGATAATACAAGCTGATATCCTACAAACTGGAGTAACCTCAGTTTCCTCTGGTACTCTAAGCTGACATCCTATCAACTGGAGTAACCTCAGGTTCCCATGGTACTATAAGCTGGCACCCTACAACTGCAGTAACCTCGGGTACCCATGGTACTATAAGTTGACTACCTACCAACTGCAGTAACCTCAGGTATCCACGGTACTATAAGTTGACACCCTATCAACTACAGTAACCTCAGGTACCCTTGGTACTATAAGCTGGCACCCTATCAACTGCAGTAACCACAGGTACCCATGGTACTATAAGTTGACATCCTACAACTGCAGTAACCACAGGTATCTATGGTACTACAAGCTGACATCATAAACAACCAGGCTTAAAAACTCCATGAGGGCAGATTCTGGAGCGGGCTGTTTAAATTTTTTACCTTAGAGAACAAATAATTTATACTCTGCCCATCAATGTAATATATTCCAATTAGGTCAAATGAATCCAAACCAGCTGTCCTGCAAGGCTTCTAATTCCTGATCAAGTGCCTATACTTAAATGTGTTGGAAACTATACTATACTAACATCAAGTTACATACTTAACCTTCTACACAACACTCATGTACATCAGTGTATAAACTAGATATCTTACAAATAGATAAGACTAGGTATACTTCCAAATCCAGAAACTGGAAAGTGTATGAAAGAATTTCCACCAAGGCTCCTGCAAAAAAAATGATAGCAGTGCAATAAAATTCTCAGAAATCTCTGTTATAGAATAGAATAATGGAACTATTAGAAAGAAAATAATTTACTTCAAACCAAGTTACATTTTGCCTACTGAGTTCAGAATAGTGACAACCCCTCAAAAATAAGAATATCAAAAAAGTATACATGAGAACCTAACAACAGTACATAATTTCAACGGGAATACAAACCTCTGACATATACAAAGAATTTACCGCTTTCTGGCATTGTATGTTATTTCAAACAAAACATACTGGTAAGGTTTCCTGGGATAGTTCAAACCTAACAGTAAAACAGTATCACTGTCCTAGCCTAACAGAAAAATAGTTTCACTTAGTATCCTATCTCTATTCTTCAAACATCTCTGAGACAATATGTGGGGTATATAAAATACAGTTCCATTATTGATAAAATAAATTTGTGCAAAAGCAAGCAGACCGAAGCCAATCATTACTTGGTCAAAGGCTTGAATACAATAATATTGACATTCAAAATATACTAAACCAGTATGTATATGTTCTCTTAAAATATAGCCTCCAGAAACATCTTTAAATATAGCCTCCAGTAACATCTTAAAATATAGCCTCCAGTAACATCTTTAAATATAGCCTCCAGTAACATCTTAAAATATAGCCTCCTATAACATCTTAAAATATAGCCTCCAGTAACATCTTTAAATATAGCCTCCAGTAACATCTTAAAATATAGCCTCCTATAACATCTTAAAATATAGCCTCCAGTAACATCTTAAAATATAGCCTCCTATAACATCTCAAAATATAGTCTCCAGTAATACCTTAACATATAGTCTCCTGTCACATCTTAAATATATTATTCCGTGTGACATCTTAAAATATAGCCTCCTGTAACATTTTAAGTAGCTGTCTTTGTAAGAATCATGCAAAATCTGAAAAATGTGATACACTCCAAAAAAGGCTACATATTTTTATTTTTGTAATTAAGTTGTTTTATGGGTCTATACTATGAAATGTGTAATTATTCATTCAAATCTGCCTGCTCATAGGAGATAATTGACATTGAAAATACAGTAGACTCTATTGTATTTGAGTGCCATTTACAGAGTTATCATCCTTAATTTTGAAATCTACAGTGCATGCCATAGAATTTTTATCTCCTAAGAGCACGGGTTATATGAAAAACCACGTTTATTTCTGTTTACTATGACATTTCAAACAAATATTAAAAATAAAAATATGTAGGCTTTTTACCCATGAATCACATTTTGCATGATCCTTAGCTGGAGTGCTACTTAAAATATAGTCTCCTATAACATCTTAAAATATAGTCTCCAGCAATACCTTTACATATAGTCTCCTGTCACATCGTAAATATAGTCTCCTGTAATATATTAAATACAGTCTCCCGTAACATCTTAAATGTATTATCCTGTGTGACATCTTAAAATATAGCCTCCTGTAACATCTTAAAATATAGTCTCCTGTAACATCTTAAATACAGTCTCCTGTAACATCTTAAATATATTATCCCATGTGACATCTTAAAATATAGCCTCCTGTAACACCTTAAAATTAACATTTACTTACACTAGTCTCAAATTAGGACCAGTCAGGAATCCATCTGGGATCCAGTATATCTGATTCCCGGTCAAGGCACTACAAATAAAATAAAAATTATGTAGAATTGAATTTAAATGCTGATCAGTGGAATACTATTGTTTTTGAGTCCTTAGTTGTTGCACCTTTTCCCAATTAAGAAATACATCAATAAGGCATGACATGTCCTTAAGCCTGTCTAAATTAAATTCCTTTTTGACTTGAAAAAAATTAAGCTGCTATAGAAAGGTGTTTAGTTTATAGAGGTTAAAAATGTATATTAATTGATTTCTTGGAAATTAAAAAAGAGTCTGGTTTAGAAAGGTTTTTTTGATTTTTCAGGGTTTGGTTTAGACTGGGTCTTGGATTATTCAGGGTTTTGTTTAGACAGGTTTTTGGATTACCCAGGGTTCAAATTAGACAGGTTCTTGGATTATTCAGGGTTTGATTTAGACAGATTTTTTATTATAGTTCATTTTAGACAGGTTTCACAGTAGTTTCTATGTAAATCTAGAATATTGTGTTTTGAATTATTTTTTTTAGTTGTCATGTACTTCCTTAAATTAAGAAATCTTGTACAATAATAAAGCATATTATGTTATCTAATGATTTTAAAAGGTGTTTAAACCAGTTTTATGGTGAAGTCACATGGGTTTAAATATCAATCTCTTAACTAATAAACATTGCATGATAGCTGTCATTAAAAATAACAGTTCTCTCTCAAAAGTAATTAATGATACAATAATTACAAAGAACACATGCAAACTAAATTAGAATATGGTGTTGAATGTTTATGAAAGTGTAGTTTTAAATATCAAGTTTGAATAGTCTTTCAGTGATTAGAAAACACAGGCACATGGGGAATAGTAAACATATAAGGCATAATGAACCTTAAAATAGCCTAATTAAAACTTAAGAACTTCATTTCGAACATTTTTTTTAATGCTTGTACGAATTGCTATTAATATAATTCTACTGCAACCAATTACCTTTTTTTTTAAATAGATTTCATTTCCTCTTTCATTGTACTTCTAAAAAATACCCAGGAACCCATTTTAATGAATAGTGTATGAATATCCCTCAGCAATAGTGACCGTGCACATACAGATGACATCCACTTGAATAATTTGTAATATTTTTGGGCACAACAAAACAGACTGATAATGATGAAGTTTGAACTATTCCACACTCCACTAACATGACTGAGTGTATATCTTTTCAAAAAATTGTGCTAGTGTTAATGTAAGACATATAACTATTCGTATGAAATCTTATCCTATGGATATTATTTCATATTAGTTTCTTAGAATATCATTTAACCATGAATAATTTTCTTCAACTATTAAATTGTTTCCAGTTGCTTGATTAATGATATTACTATAAGTTATTATGAAGCAGCTTGAGATTTTCTTAATTGCACTCAGGATGTAACAGTTTATATGTAACTATCACTTACACATGTGTAATTGTATTGGGTAGTCTCCCTTTGTAGTCAGTCTTTATTACAATATTGTTGTACATCAAATTTCTGATGAAGAAAAAACAAAAAATATATTGACCCAGATACATAAATTTTTAAGTCTTAAAGTTAGAAAATAAACATTACCAGTGCACTAAATACTTGACATAAAACCGAAATGGATAAGGTTTAAAACCACAGGAAAATGCAATGAAATGCCCAGCCCTTTCAACAGTTTGTGATACATATGTATATCAAAGTTTTGTCAAATCAGTGCACTATTATTGTCTATATATGTCTGTATTGCTCTACAACACATTTTAAGCCATAAAAACATTGTTTTGGATTTAAAGCAGACAACATTGAGAAGTGTAACTAACTGACTTACCAACTTACACAATACTTACAGAAGTGTGACTTTGGTATTACTGATATCAGGCATTGTAGTTATACCACAGTTTTCTATTGTCCTGTAAGATTAGAACGATAAACCAGGGTTAATTGCAATAATGAGAAAGTACTATAATTTATGGGTACATGTGTACCTATTCTTGTAGTTTAGACAAGAATTAAGTTTGTAGATTCTTAATTCTTTGATTTGACAACTCCATCATACAAGTGAATGGGAAAATTACTTGGGAATTATGATGGGAACTAAATTTAAATGATTTGTCAAACCCATAAAAAATAAAAATTTGTTATTTGGTAATAAATATGTATGCAAACACATATTCTTTTTTTTTTTATTTATTTATTAATTTTTCATTAGAAACTACTATAGGTATTATAACTAACTTTAAATAGTTCCATTGTTTCTGAAAATAAATACAAATTTTAACACCACAAAAAACACATTTTCATCAAACTATGAGTAAAAATTTTAAAAAATAATCAAATACAACAAAAATTTATAAACTATGAACTATAAACTGTTATCATGTTGATCCAGAGATGCTCCACATTTGGAAAATTTTACTACTTTCATATATTTTTGGGGCAAGAAATTACAAGATTGAGCTTGGATACCGCCTTCCCTTTTCTGAAACTCCCTTTTTCCAAACATTCTTGATCCTCATCTGCAAAAGCTAATCAATAAAATAATAAAGAAAAAGTATGATTCTTTTTCAAACTCTATGGGAAAAAAACCTGGGCAAGCTGGCCTTATGATTGGATACCAGATCAGGAATGCTACTTACAGTTTTTCTAAGGCAGTCAGGTTAACAAATGTTTTCTCAATAACTTCAAAGGCATTACAATATTCAATTAATCTGAATAAAAAAAGATGAAACAAATAAGGTATGGTATCAAATAGGGTGTAGTATCAAATAAGGTGTGGTATCAAATAAGGTGTGGTATCAAATAACAGGAAATAAAATGTAATCAGAGAGGTGCAGGGGGTTGGCACTCCTCCTTTATATTGGAAAATTTGTCATTTTCATGTGCAAAATTGTCCTAGCAACCCTCCATTTTTCTGAGGAACCCTGGTTGACACCCCTCCTTTTCAAAGTGTCTTGACCCAACCCTGTCAACAGTTAAGCTTTTTTTGGAGTCAAAAACCGACAGCCTATGAATACAGGTGTATACCTATTATATGGATATCAGAAACCAGAGGCATTTTTTTAAATAACAGATGATGATTGATTTGATAACATTTGAAACAAACTGATGAAAACCGGTAGGATATTTTGATTACTGTATATAATCACTTAAATTTTGAAGATTCTGTCAATTAACGACTGATCAAGACAAGAGGAATAATCTTATTGATAGTTACATGTACATGCACTTACATGGAACTGGTACCAACTGATTCTGTCAATTAACGACTGATCAAGACAAGAGGAATAATCTTATTGATAGTTACATGTACATGCACTTACATGGAACTGGTACCAACATCAAAGACTTCAGATGATATGTTCGGAAAAGAGCGACCAGAAAGTGTTCTGAAAAAAAAATATATTTGCTTTTAATAGTAAAGATGAGGAGAGAGAGAGACAGATTCATTTTAAATAGATTTTACACTACAGGTACATGTATAGTATGAACTATGAACTATAAAGTTACAATCATACATGTAATATGTTTCACAATACTGTAAACATATTTATTTTCATGGTGTACTAATTTTTGATTTTTTCACAGTGGCCTGAAAAGTACAATGAACTGTACTTTAACACTATAAACAATAATCTTTTTTTAAACAGCAAAAATTGATACCTGAGAATATATTCTGAGAAAGTAAGCACCTGCAGAAATGAATAAGTTAACTGAGTACCTTTTGCTTTAATTTATCCTGTATAGTATCAATCTATTGTACAATTTGTGTTTTAAATTATATTTCAGTGTGTGAATCCTAGGTTTTTTGGGGGTTTTTTTGCCCAATCAGCACATGCTACTTTCCAATTTAATTAGTTTAGTTTTAAGTACACCCCTAAAAACTTCTAAAGATGAATTATTAGCTTAGCAAAAATGTTACGGGATGTTTAAGACAAGTAAATCAGTACTGTGTCTAGGGTCATTAAAATATGAGTCAGAAAATTATCATTTGCCACCTTAGCAAGTGTTCAATAAATACTTGTCACTTGCCATTTGTGAGTTGGCCAGTAGAAGTTTCACACTATGTACACCTATAATAAATATATGACTTTGGTAAATAAAGAATAAACTTTGACTTCATTTTAATAATCTTTATTTTACATGACATATATGTACACTTCTACCAGGTAGGGCTTGAGGTAGAATTTTCCTCACATAATATTTGTATTCTATCAATTCTATCTATGGGCATGCACAAAGACTACAGTAAAGACAAAAAGATCAATTACCTTCAACAATTCATTCAGAAGTTTTAAGTATATACAAAATGCACTATTACATGTAGTTCCATTCATAATTAAAAAAAATCCACAAAATGGTGCAGTTGTTGCTGTGCTTATGAGGTAACTGGTTTGAATGTACAGTACAGCTCGCAGCATAGACTGATAAATACCAGGCACACCTCATACCTGACATCCAATGTAAGGTATTTATTGCTTATTGGCTCCTAATTAACATGAAGCCCACCCCCAGTATCCAATATACAACAGGAAATGACTAATTATCACACACAGGTGGCTCACCTCAGTATTTCAAAATTAATATAAATATAGAAAAGTTATTTTTAAAAAATGTGTTTGAAGCAAATTTTATTTGGTTATTTTCATATTTACAAAATTTTAAATAGAAATCATGACGTCAAATGTTGTTCTTGATTTAATGTCAAATTTTGCAATTAAGTAAGTACATGTATTGCTTTTCCTAATTTAAAAAAGCAAATTTTGAATAAACAATCACATTGTGTAATGGGCTTCAAAACATTATACTGACTTCTTTCCTACATATTTTGATGACATTTCAAGGTCATTGGGTTTATTATTAAAAACTAGTTAAAATTAGTTTTTCATTATTTTCTTTTTATTTACTGTCTAATATTTCCATGTATAACTGTGAAACTAATTAACTGTGTGTTCAAACTTCTCACTTGAAAAGCTTACATTTCATGATTAAACCTTGGGGCTTGAACAATATACACCTATTATCAGACTATGCTCCGAGCTGTATTGTATAACTCCTTTTAAGGATTTATTTGGATTATCTCCCTTTGTAAGCATAATTACTAGCAGATGAACATCTACTTATGATGCAGTAACACAAAAAACAAATCCATTTATAGCAGTATATAGATAACATACAACATGTCAAGCCATGGAATGTTCACTAAAATGCAGTCCAAGTCTAGTCCAAAGTATTGAGTCAGAAAATTAAGGAAGTAATCATTTGATTTTTATTGGAGGGCTAGGATCAAATTTTCTATCCTGTCTTTTTACTTTGAGAAAATATATGTCTTGCCTTTTTTTTTTATCTTGCTCAAAGTGCAGAATTTTTTAATCTGACATTTAGGGAGTAATCATTTGATTTTATTGTGGGGGAAGGAGGGGGCTAGGGTCAATTTTTCTATCCTGTCTTTCAGTTAAAGCCTTTTTTCTTATGCAAAGCACAGAAATTTTTCTTTAAATATAGACAAAAAATAAAAGGACAATGATATAGTTCCTGCCATTTTATATTTTCTTATGGGATGTACTGCCTCCTTTTATTTCTTGAAAATCTCAATCCTGCATTTTTTGTTTCAAAGTTGATCCTAGCCCCCACAACCCCAAAAAAATTGCAGGGTAAAGTCCAAATAATTATGCCGTTGTGGGATGCTAATTTATATTTTGCTTGGTCGCCTCGGGGCTTTAAATAACGTCAGATTAGAAAAAAAATTGCAGGGAGGCGAAAAAATTAAGCCAACAAAAAAATAGCCTCACCAAGACGGCTAGTGTTTTTTTTGGGGGGATTCGGCGAAAAATATCTCCAGCGCCGAATCCCAAAAGGGATTACAAGACGGCATATAATTACCAATGTATATGGACCACCTATTAAAAAATAACGTTCAGCTCCTCTCGATCATGATTATAAAATTTCATATTAAAATAAGGGAGAAGTGTGTGGGCAAACAACGGACAGACAGACAGACCGACATGGTATTTCATACCTGCCCTGAGGATATATCTTTGCGGGCAGATTCTCCAAATGTTGAGAAACGGGAATTGTAATTGCAGTTCGATGTCCGTAAATCCGGAATGAATGCCAAAAATATTTAGAAGAACTAATATTCTAAGCAGTTAAAGAATTTTGGATGACCCTCCATCCTTTGCATGCCTCGCCTATACTCGGCGTCACATAAATAACATACTGTTAAAATTTGAATAAAAATATTTTCTACGACTTTATTGACACCAACCGTCGTTTAAATTGTCTTAAATGACTTGCTCATTCGTTTAGCCAAACAGCTTCTCAAAAACAAGTCGCTTATTAGCTTAAATCATGCGTAACAAATCCTTACGGGAAAATCCCATACTAATATCCGCCATGTTGGTTTTTACGGGACGATTTGTTTACAAACGAAGTGCGTAAGTTCCCGTCGAACTCCGGTGACAATCGTCTGCTTGATCAACTTCTCGGTATTATACGTTGTTCGCGTAAAATAAATCCGAGATATCCGAAATAACGCCGAATTGCATTCTGGGTTCTTCGGTTTTTGGACAAACCATTTAAACGTAAACAACATCTCCTAGCAACCCGATCACTGTAAACATGGCCGACTTTTTACAATGTAAATATTGCCACCTAGAATTAAAATCTGACCGGAATTTAACGATTCAATGTTTAGGGAGAAGCCGTTTGGCTAAACGAATGAGCAAGTCATTTAAGACAATTTAAACGACGGTAGGTGTCAATAAAGTCGTAGAAAATATTTTTATTCAAATTTTAACAGTATGTTATTTATGTGACGCCGACTATAGTCCGAGATTGCTTTGACGTCCATAGGCTGATTTTCAAGACAAGCTGGGGCCGTCCATATATACATGGAACGTCAGAGCTATTCCCATATATCAAAATATAAAACCCGGGATTTGGCTTGAAATAGAATTTCTGTAAATTCTAAGAAAGAAAGCTATTTGTTGTTGCAGCTTCAAAATACAACGCTGTTGATATTTTTTTCACTCTTTATGAAATTTGCACACTGCTTAATTAGTTTTACAAAATTTCATAGTTTTTTTACCCTGTGATCTTGAACTTCATTAGTTCAAGATCACAATATTTTGTCTTTTTTAATTTCTATTCACCAAATACGAATTACTGCAGAAATCATATACATGATATTGTTAATAGTAAAAACGTTCATTACATACCCAATTTTAACTTTTCAAGAGCCAATAAATAAGTCTTGAACCGCGCACCAAAATTGGTGCCCAAAATCCCGTGTCTTTGATATATGGGACAAACCCTGGCGTCTCACGGCCCCACGGCACTTAATCATGATCAACTGTTGGGCGTCAAAGCCAACGATCTAGAATTAGCCTCGCTGAACTGATTTCGACTCATCGGGTGGGAGGTCACTTCTACATGTATTAATATGTAGATACATGTATATATATATAAGTCTAAAGGATTGTACAATGATACCGATAAAGATGTTAACACACTATAATAAAGTATATAATGGGCAAAATTTTCAGTCAACAAATGACCTTCTTCAGTGCCTTAAATAAAGCTCCTGTGGTGACAAAAGTCATATATATATATATATATAAAGGGATAACATACTTCAAAAGATACTATGCTGTTGATACATGTATATGATAAGGCACCAGCTATTGGGCGACAACCGTTTGATTTTCTGGGGCTATGCATTTTTTTCTGACACAAAACTTGTTTTACCTAAAGCGAAAATAGCTTGTATTTTTTTTAATTTTTTACAGGGCCAATTATAATCAAAACAAATAATCATAAAGCTTAAAGCAGAGACAGCGTTGCTTGACTGTCTTTGTTTGATATACATAAAAATCTTTAATAACGCTGTGTTAATCAGTCGATTACAAATATACAAATACAAATACTTTATTGACACAAACTCATTATAAAGGACATAAGTTTTCTTTGTCTTTCTGTACTTGAATCCATTATCATGCTTTCATTCCCCCTCATATTACCCATGTATTTGTTTTGTAAACACAAATTAAACTTCATCATTGCAAAGCTTTGGTTTGCCATTTCAATTCAATTTGACCAGTCATACTTTTTTAACTTTCCCAAGCCTAGCCTATCCTGATGTAGTATTTTATCAAACCAAACTGACTTACACACTGTTCGAGCATGACGTTAGCACAGATTCTTTAGTCAATGTACTACAGTCACAGTTAATGCATGACTGTCCTCCAAAGACATCTGTGTATCCATTAGTGCCCGGAGAATATTTCCACATGCCATAGCTGGTATCCGCTACAAAGTAGATAAGTAATTAAGGTCAGAGTTAACGTGAATAAACTAAAGTAAACGGACGGAAACAACAACCACGACGACGAGACGACGACAGAGCACTACATGACAGAACAAAAATTTTCAGTCGAATAAAAACAAAAGCCGGATATGCCACATTCTGCTTAGAGCACATACAAAGACTGGAGCTATCACATACATTGTTAATAGTTTTGACTGTATTGTATTGAGTTTAATACCATAACATTTTGATCGACAAAAATCTTATTACGGAAATCATGTAGCAACCATGAGTTTTCAGTATTATATAAAAAAAATAATGTGTGCCAGATTCTATGATGAACAATATGTCCAATACATTCTTTTCAGTTTAACAACATCAACTACTTATGTAGACCATAGTTAAGTTAACCAGCCACTTCTAGTGTTTTCTACAAACTTGACTGATGACCTCAACTACACAATAATTACTTACTTCCAGAATAACCCAGACTGTAACTGTCCCAAACTTGACCAGTCACCAACGTCCAGTTCATAAACAATATCCATATCACAAACATTATGTCAAGTTTAACTTTTTTAGTACAACATCGTGTTTGCAGGATGTTGGTTAATAAACTTATAACTGAAAAGGTATTGAAATATTGCTATGACTTTATTGGGAGCAATTAGACCTTTTTGACTACATATATTGTTATTTCTCCATAAAGTAAAATTACCAACACCTTTATTACAAAATTCTTTGTTCAGAAAACAATGTCTGGAGAATTTTAAATACTAACTGTAATAATGACAGTTTATACTATCAGATGACCTTTAGTTTTAAGACCTACACAGTCCTTCGTTATTAGTTATAACCTTGTGATACATTTTGCCATGATTAAAACTGATATTGAGTATGATTTCATTTCTAAAGAATCAACTACAGACTTATTGTACATTTGTAGTGTGCAATTTATTTATTGTTCACTTATTTATTAAGCAATTAATAGCCTGGCCCCATATACTGGCCTCCTTGTCAAGTCGTTACGGATATAGCATCCCTCATAGGATCTTTACAAAGAAATAAAGCACTATATTTAAAAGCAGTTTTTAGCATGACATGGTTTGTGTCATTATTGTATGACATGTATGATGTATCGTGATTCCTAATCCCGCATGGAAAAAATGGGATTGATTTTACATACAATGGGTACATAACTTTTTGAAGGTTTAAACTGCTCTGGAACTTGCATGTCAATTAACTCTTAGTAGTTCTTAGTTTGTTCATTTGTGTAATTAATATTCAGTTTCCGTTTAACTGATTGTTAAATGTGTTTAATTATGTTATATTTTTTGGGGTATGTCTGTCTTCCTTCTTAGGCATTTGTCCCTGGATTACTTTCTTTTGATTTCCGCTAGAATATTGGTTCCTTTGATTACTCTTTCCACAGTAGCCAAATTTTAAAGGGGAAGGATGTGATCACGCCAACGTACTTTAAGGCTAAAAACCACTAATTCCACTTTCCATAGGCTTCTATGCTAATTTCACAATATTCAATGGCTTCTCTGGACTTTACCTTAACTTTAACTTGCAGAGGACTATATATCAGCATGATTCTACATATGTCAGCTCACAATCCTCAGAATGGCATGTGGGGTTAGCAGACTAGCAGTGCAATACTGGTCACTGGAAGTGAAGGGTCTATAAATAGCATGGGAAATCCCAGTGTTTTCACAAGATAGGGGTATATTTAAAAATCATTATGGAGATTAGGCTTCACATCACAAGAAGCAAAATGCACCTATAAAATGTACAGAAATGTTTTTCCTTTCAGAAACTGTTTAAATTTTTTAAATAAGATGAGAACTTTTTTCACAGCACTATGAGGAACAGGGATAATTTCTGCGTAGGACTATTTTTGCGTACGTTCCAAATGCTCATTGGTTGAATTGGTGGTCTGTAACCTAAATTAACCCCGCCGCATTTTTATCCTGACTTGTTTCTCTCTCTTTCTCTGTAGCTCTGTATAATGATGTGGCCAGCTGCAGCCTGTCCTTGTCCTATGGTATGAGGATTTCCACGTCGTTCATTGAAGACCAATGGGTGACCTTGGGCTGACATTTTCATCCTGGTGGGGTTGTTGTCTCTTTGACATAGACACTATACCCAGGGGCGTAGCTAGGCCTGTTTTAGTTGTACGCAAAATTAAGGCGAGGGTTCTTGGGAGGGGGGGGGTGGTCACTCAAGGCCCCCAATGAGTCCGGCAAGGCAAAGCCCCGAGGGAAACTCCTGAATTTTAACGATTTTGGAGCCAGTTTTTCAGAGCCTATACTACGTTCATGGTATGCATATGTGATAAATAACCTTTATTTCATCTTTAAAAAGTGTGTTTATTTTTGTTACTTTTTCCGAAACTACGCAACTGCGTATTTGCGTATAGGCAACTACGCCCCTGATACCTATTCTCGTTATATTCATATTTTAAATCTTAGTAAATCAACGCAATCAGCTATCATGTAGTAAAGAAAACCACGAAGCCACCAAACGGGAAAAGGCATCCTCAAAGAGTGTTTTTAACACAGAATATACAGGAAAGAAAGGGAAATTTGGAGAAGACAGAAGGAGATATCACAGAAACGCCGCGCTGAATCAATACGTACCTCACGCTCCAAGCCATTGATTATATAGTAAATTATAAAAAAAAACGGTGGTTTAGCACAAGTGCGGGTCACGCTGTATTGTAGGCTAAAAACCACTAATTCCACTTTCCATAGGCTTCTATGCTAATTTCACAATATTCAATGGCTTCTCTGGACTTTACCTTAACTTTAACCTGCAGAGGACTATATATCAGCATGATTCTACATATGTCAGCTCACAATCCTCAGAATGGCATGTGGGGTTAGCAGACTTGCAGTGCAGTACTGGTCACCGGAAGTGAAGGGTCTATAAATAGCATGGGAAACCCCAGTGTTTTCACAAGATAGGGGTATATTTAAAAATCATTATGGAGATTAGGCTTCACATCACAAGAAGCAAAATGCACCTATAAAATGTACAGAAATGTTTTTCCTTTCAGAAACTGTTTAAATTTTTTAAATAAGATGAGAACTTTTTTCACAGCACTATGAGGAACAGGGGTAATTTCTGCGTAGGACTATTTTTGCGTACGTTCCAAATGCTCATTGGTTGAATTGGTGGTCTGTAACCTAAAGAGTCACTTTTTGTCGTAGAAAAAATAAATAACTATACAGGTATCTTCCTACACACATACTGAATGCATTTGCAAAGTTTCAGTGAAATGTGACAAGCACTTTTTTAAATATTTGATTTTTAAATATAGGGTAACCAAGTTGTGCGAGCAAAAAAGTGACAATATTCTACCATACTTAAATGCATTAAATATTTGCAAAGAACTTTTTCTGACTTTTTAAAAAAAAATATCAATCACAACTTGTTTTTTAACAATATTAATGAAGAAATAGTTTTAAAAGTAATCATTTTCTGAGAAGTTGGTCTATTTTTAAAAAATTATTTCTGACATGCCTCCCCCTTTTTCTTGATCACATGTCAAAAATCCTAAATCTTTAAATTTTCACAAAAGGTGATATATTTGGCTTTAAATTTGTAAATACAGTGTTTTCACATTAAAACATGACCAGTAAAGGGCACCTAAAGCAAAAAAAGTACTCAATAATGGATTTTCCATGTTGCCATAGGGGAATGCTGATATGGCCTTAACCGCAGTAATGAAAGTGAGTTTTTCCTCATTTCTAACCTAATTTTTGCTCAAATCTACACAAAACTTGATTTCAAGTGCTTATTACCACTATATTTAGGTAAATATAGCCCTCAAAGTTTAATATTTGATATTTTGACTAAATTTTCTACACTTTTTACAAGATAGGACATAAAAATCAGCCAAAAAGACCAATTTTCCATAATTTGGACCTATAACTTAAAAAAATGCATATTTTGAAGGATTTTTGTAGTGTATTCCTCTCATGGCAAAGTTAACAAGATCTTCAAGTAGTTTAAAGCTATTTCAAGAAACTTTTCATTTTGCCATGGCTTCTTCTTAAGGCTAAAAACCACTAATTCCACTTTCCATAGGCTTCTATGCTAATTTCACAATATTCAATGGCTTCTCTGGACTTTACCTTAACTTTAACCTGCAGAGGACTATATATCAGCATGATTCTACATATGTCAGCTCACAATCCTCAGAATGACATGTGGGGTTAGCAGACTTGCAGTGCAGTACTGGTCACCGGAAGTGAAGGGTCTATAAATAGCATGGGAAACCCCAGTGTTTTCACAAGATAGGGGTATATTTAAAAATCATTATGGAGATTAGGCTTCACATCACAAGAAGCAAAATGCACCTATAAAATGTACAGAAATGTTTTTCCTTTCAGAAACTGTTTAAATTTTTTAAATAAGATGAGAACTTTTTTCACAGCACTATGAGGAACAGGGGTAATTTCTGCGTAGGACTATTTTTGCGTACGTTCCAAATGCTCATTGGTTGAATTGGTGGTCTGTAACCTAAAGAGTCACTTTTTGTCGTAGAAAAAATAAATAACTATACAGGTATCTTCCTACACACATACTGAATGCATTTGCAAAGTTTCAGTGAAATGTGACAAGCACTTTTTTAAATATTTGATTTTTAAATATAGGGTAACCAAGTTGTGCGAGCAAAAAAGTGACAATATTCTACCATACTTAAATGCATTAAATATTTGCAAAGAACTTTTTCTGACTTTTTAAAAAAAAATATCAATCACAACTTGTTTTTTAACAATATTAATGAAGAAATAGTTTTAAAAGTAATCATTTTCTGAGAAGTTGGTCAATTTTTAAAAAATTATTTCTGACATGCCTCCCCCTTTTTCTTGATCACATGTCAAAAATCCTAAATCTTTAAATTTTCACAAAAGGTGATATATTTGGCTTTAAATTTGTAAATACAGTGTTTTCACATTAAAACATGACCAGTAAAGGGCACCTAAAGCAAAAAAAGTACTCAATAATGGATTTTCCATGTTGCCATAGGGGAATGCTGATATGGCCTTAACCGCAGTAATGAAAGTGAGTTTTTCCTCATTTCTAACCTAATTTTTGCTCAAATCTACACAAAACTTGATTTCAAGTGCTTATTACCACTATATTTAGGTAAATATAGCCCTCAAAGTTTAATATTTGATATTTTGACTAAATTTTCTACACTTTTTACAAGATAGGACATAAAAATCAGCCAAAAAGACCAATTTTCCATAATTTGGACCTATAACTTAAAAAAATGCATATTTTGAAGGATTTTTGTAGTGTATTCCTCTCATGGCAAAGTTAACAAGATCTTCAAGTAGTTTAAAGCTATTTCAAGAAACTTTTCATTTTGCCATGGCTTCTTCTTAAGGCTAAAAACCACTAATTCCACTTTCCATAGGCTTCTATGCTAATTTCACAATATTCAATGGCTTCTCTGGACTTTACCTTAACTTTAACCTGCAGAGGACTATATATCAGCATGATTCTACATATGTCAGCTCACAATCCTCAGAATGGCATGTGGGGTTAGCAGACTTGCAGTGCAGTACTGGTCACCGGAAGTGAAGGGTCTATAAATAGCATGGGAAACCCCAGTGTTTTCACAAGATAGGGGTATATTTAAAAATCATTATGGAGATTAGGCTTCACATCACAAGAAGCAAAATGCACCTATAAAATGTACAGAAATGTTTTTCCTTTCAGAAACTGTTTAAATTTTTTAAATAAGATGAGAACTTTTTTCACAGCACTATGAGGAACAGGGGTAATTTCTGTGTAGGACTATTTTTGCGTACGTTCCAAATGCTCATTGGTTGAATTGGTGGTCTGTAACCTAAAGAGTCACTTTTTGTCGTAGAAAAAATAAATAACTATACAGGTATCTTCCTACACACATACTGAATGCATTTGCAAAGTTTCAGTGAAATGTGACAAGCACTTTTTTAAATATTTGATTTTTAAATATAGGGTAACCAAGTTGTGCGAGCAAAAAAGTGACAATATTCTACCATACTTAAATGCATTAAATATTTGCAAAGAACTTTTTCTGACTTTTTAAAAAAAAATATCAATCACAACTTGTTTTTTAACAATATTAATGAAGAAATAGTTTTAAAAGTAATCATTTTCTGAGAAGTTGGTCTATTTTTAAAAAATTATTTCTGACATGCCTCCCCCTTTTTCTTGATCACATGTCAAAAATCCTAAATCTTTAAATTTTCACAAAAGGTGATATATTTGGCTTTAAATTTGTAAATACAGTGTTTTCACATTAAAACATGACCAGTAAAGGGCACCTAAAGCAAAAAAAGTACTCAATAATGGATTTTCCATGTTGCCATAGGGGAATGCTGATATGGCCTTAACCGCAGTAATGAAAGTGAGTTTTTCCTCATTTCTAACCTAATTTTTGCTCAAATCTACACAAAACTTGATTTCAAGTGCTTATTACCACTATATTTAGGTAAATATAGCCCTCAAAGTTTAATATTTGATATTTTGACTAAATTTTCTACACTTTTTACAAGATAGGACATAAAAATCAGCCAAAAAGACCAATTTTCCATAATTTGGACCTATAACTTAAAAAAATGCATATTTTGAAGGATTTTTGTAGTGTATTCCTCTCATGGCAAAGTTAACAAGATCTTCAAGTAGTTTAAAGCTATTTCAAGAAACTTTTCATTTTGCCATGGCTTCTTCTTAAGGCTAAAAACCACTAATTCCACTTTCCATAGGCTTCTATGCTAATTTCACAATATTCAATGGCTTCTCTGGACTTTACCTTAACTTTAACCTGCAGAGGACTATATATCAGCATGATTCTACATATGTCAGCTCACAATCCTCAGAATGACATGTGGGGTTAGCAGACTTGCAGTGCAGTACTGGTCACCGGAAGTGAAGGGTCTATAAATAGCATGGGAAACCCCAGTGTTTTCACAAGATAGGGGTATATTTAAAAATCATTATGGAGATTAGGCTTCACATCACAAGAAGCAAAATGCACCTATAAAATGTACAGAAATGTTTTTCCTTTCAGAAACTGTTTAAATTTTTTAAATAAGATGAGAACTTTTTTCACAGCACTATGAGGAACAGGGGTAATTTCTGCGTAGGACTATTTTTGCGTACGTTCCAAATGCTCATTGGTTGAATTGGTGGTCTGTAACCTAAAGAGTCACTTTTTGTCGTAGAAAAAATAAATAACTATACAGGTATCTTCCTACACACATACTGAATGCATTTGCAAAGTTTCAGTGAAATGTGACAAGCACTTTTTTAAATATTTGATTTTTAAATATAGGGTAACCAAGTTGTGCGAGCAAAAAAGTGACAATATTCTACCATACTTAAATGCATTAAATATTTGCAAAGAACTTTTTCTGACTTTTTAAAAAAAAATATCAATCACAACTTGTTTTTTAACAATATTAATGAAGAAATAGTTTTAAAAGTAATCATTTTCTGAGAAGTTGGTCTATTTTTAAAAAATTATTTCTGACATGCCTCCCCCTTTTTCTTGATCACATGTCAAAAATCCTAAATCTTTAAATTTTCACAAAAGGTGATATATTTGGCTTTAAATTTGTAAATACAGTGTTTTCACATTAAAACATGACCAGTAAAGGGCACCTAAAGCAAAAAAAGTACTCAATAATGGATTTTCCATGTTGCCATAGGGGAATGCTGATATGGCCTTAACCGCAGTAATGAAAGTGAGTTTTTCCTCATTTCTAACCTAATTTTTGCTCAAATCTACACAAAACTTGATTTCAAGTGCTTATTACCACTATATTTAGGTAAATATAGCCCTCAAAGTTTAATATTTGATATTTTGACTAAATTTTCTACACTTTTTACAAGATAGGACATAAAAATCAGCCAAAAAGACCAATTTTCCATAATTTGGACCTATAACTTAAAAAAATGCATATTTTGAAGGATTTTTGTAGTGTATTCCTCTCATGGCAAAGTTAACAAGATCTTCAAGTAGTTTAAAGCTATTTCAAGAAACTTTTCATTTTGCCATGGCTTCTTCTTAAGGCTAAAAACCACTAATTCCACTTTCCATAGGCTTCTATGCTAATTTCACAATATTCAATGGCTTCTCTGGACTTTACCTTAACTTTAACCTGCAGAGGACTATATATCAGCATGATTCTACATATGTCAGCTCACAATCCTCAGAATGACATGTGGGGTTAGCAGACTTGCAGTGCAGTACTGGTCACCGGAAGTGAAGGGTCTATAAATAGCATGGGAAACCCCAGTGTTTTCACAAGATAGGGGTATATTTAAAAATCATTATGGAGATTAGGCTTCACATCACAAGAAGCAAAATGCACCTATAAAATGTACAGAAATGTTTTTCCTTTCAGAAACTGTTTAAATTTTTTAAATAAGATGAGAACTTTTTTCACAGCACTATGAGGAACAGGGGTAATTTCTGCGTAGGACTATTTTTGCGTACGTTCCAAATGCTCATTGGTTGAATTGGTGGTCTGTAACCTAAAGAGTCACTTTTTGTCGTAGAAAAAATAAATAACTATACAGGTATCTTCCTACACACATACTGAATGCATTTGCAAAGTTTCAGTGAAATGTGACAAGCACTTTTTTAAATATTTGATTTTTAAATATAGGGTAACCAAGTTGTGCGAGCAAAAAAGTGACAATATTCTACCATACTTAAATGCATTAAATATTTGCAAAGAACTTTTTCTGACTTTTTAAAAAAAAATATCAATCACAACTTGTTTTTTAACAATATTAATGAAGAAATAGTTTTAAAAGTAATCATTTTCTGAGAAGTTGGTCTATTTTTAAAAAATTATTTCTGACATGCCTCCCCCTTTTTCTTGATCACATGTCAAAAATCCTAAATCTTTAAATTTTCACAAAAGGTGATATATTTGGCTTTAAATTTGTAAATACAGTGTTTTCACATTAAAACATGACCAGTAAAGGGCACCTAAAGCAAAAAAAGTACTCAATAATGGATTTTCCATGTTGCCATAGGGGAATGCTGATATGGCCTTAACCGCAGTAATGAAAGTGAGTTTTTCCTCATTTCTAACCTAATTTTTGCTCAAATCTACACAAAACTTGATTTCAAGTGCTTATTACCACTATATTTAGGTAAATATAGCCCTCAAAGTTTAATATTTGATATTTTGACTAAATTTTCTACACTTTTTACAAGATAGGACATAAAAATCAGCCAAAAAGACCAATTTTCCATAATTTGGACCTATAACTTAAAAAAATGCATATTTTGAAGGATTTTTGTAGTGTATTCCTCTCATGGCAAAGTTAACAAGATCTTCAAGTAGTTTAAAGCTATTTCAAGAAACTTTTCATTTTGCCATGGCTTCTTCTTAAGGCTAAAAACCACTAATTCCACTTTCCATAGGCTTCTATGCTAATTTCACAATATTCAATGGCTTCTCTGGACTTTACCTTAACTTTAACCTGCAGAGGACTATATATCAGCATGATTCTACATATGTCAGCTCACAATCCTCAGAATGACATGTGGGGTTAGCAGACTTGCAGTGCAGTACTGGTCACCGGAAGTGAAGGGTCTATAAATAGCATGGGAAACCCCAGTGTTTTCACAAGATAGGGGTATATTTAAAAATCATTATGGAGATTAGGCTTCACATCACAAGAAGCAAAATGCACCTATAAAATGTACAGAAATGTTTTTCCTTTCAGAAACTGTTTAAATTTTTTAAATAAGATGAGAACTTTTTTCACAGCACTATGAGGAACAGGGGTAATTTCTGCGTAGGACTATTTTTGCGTACGTTCCAAATGCTCATTGGTTGAATTGGTGGTCTGTAACCTAAAGAGTCACTTTTTGTCGTAGAAAAAATAAATAACTATACAGGTATCTTCCTACACACATACTGAATGCATTTGCAAAGTTTCAGTGAAATGTGACAAGCACTTTTTTAAATATTTGATTTTTAAATATAGGGTAACCAAGTTGTGCGAGCAAAAAAGTGACAATATTCTACCATACTTAAATGCATTAAATATTTGCAAAGAACTTTTTCTGACTTTTTAAAAAAAAATATCAATCACAACTTGTTTTTTAACAATATTAATGAAGAAATAGTTTTAAAAGTAATCATTTTCTGAGAAGTTGGTCTATTTTTAAAAAATTATTTCTGACATGCCTCCCCCTTTTTCTTGATCACATGTCAAAAATCCTAAATCTTTAAATTTTCACAAAAGGTGATATATTTGGCTTTAAATTTGTAAATACAGTGTTTTCACATTAAAACATGACCAGTAAAGGGCACCTAAAGCAAAAAAAGTACTCAATAATGGATTTTCCATGTTGCCATAGGGGAATGCTGATATGGCCTTAACCGCAGTAATGAAAGTGAGTTTTTCCTCATTTCTAACCTAATTTTTGCTCAAATCTACACAAAACTTGATTTCAAGTGCTTATTACCACTATATTTAGGTAAATATAGCCCTCAAAGTTTAATATTTGATATTTTGACTAAATTTTCTACACTTTTTACAAGATAGGACATAAAAATCAGCCAAAAAGACCAATTTTCCATAATTTGGACCTATAACTTAAAAAAATGCATATTTTGAAGGATTTTTGTAGTGTATTCCTCTCATGGCAAAGTTAACAAGATCTTCAAGTAGTTTAAAGCTATTTCAAGAAACTTTTCATTTTGCCATGGCTTCTTCTTAAGGCTAAAAACCACTAATTCCACTTTCCATAGGCTTCTATGCTAATTTCACAATATTCAATGGCTTCTCTGGACTTTACCTTAACTTTAACCTGCAGAGGACTATATATCAGCATGATTCTACATATGTCAGCTCACAATCCTCAGAATGACATGTGGGGTTAGCAGACTTGCAGTGCAGTACTGGTCACCGGAAGTGAAGGGTCTATAAATAGCATGGGAAACCCCAGTGTTTTCACAAGATAGGGGTATATTTAAAAATCATTATGGAGATTAGGCTTCACATCACAAGAAGCAAAATGCACCTATAAAATGTACAGAAATGTTTTTCCTTTCAGAAACTGTTTAAATTTTTTAAATAAGATGAGAACTTTTTTCACAGCACTATGAGGAACAGGGGTAATTTCTGCGTAGGACTATTTTTGCGTACGTTCCAAATGCTCATTGGTTGAATTGGTGGTCTGTAACCTAAAGAGTCACTTTTTGTCGTAGAAAAAATAAATAACTATACAGGTATCTTCCTACACACATACTGAATGCATTTGCAAAGTTTCAGTGAAATGTGACAAGCACTTTTTTAAATATTTGATTTTTAAATATAGGGTAACCAAGTTGTGCGAGCAAAAAAGTGACAATATTCTACCATACTTAAATGCATTAAATATTTGCAAAGAACTTTTTCTGACTTTTTAAAAAAAAATATCAATCACAACTTGTTTTTTAACAATATTAATGAAGAAATAGTTTTAAAAGTAATCATTTTCTGAGAAGTTGGTCAATTTTTAAAAAATTATTTCTGACATGCCTCCCCCTTTTTCTTGATCACATGTCAAAAATCCTAAATCTTTAAATTTTCACAAAAGGTGATATATTTGGCTTTAAATTTGTAAATACAGTGTTTTCACATTAAAACATGACCAGTAAAGGGCACCTAAAGCAAAAAAAGTACTCAATAATGGATTTTCCATGTTGCCATAGGGGAATGCTGATATGGCCTTAACCG
This sequence comes from Perna viridis, assembly GCA_037379345.1. Classification (NCBI taxonomy): domain Eukaryota; kingdom Metazoa; phylum Mollusca; class Bivalvia; order Mytilida; family Mytilidae; genus Perna; species Perna viridis. Next base: position 21,539,378 of record CM074518.1, on the reverse strand, counting down.
CAGTAATGAAAGTGAGTTTTTCCTCATTTCTAACCTAATTTTTGCTCAAATCTACACAAAACTTGATTTCAAGTGCTTATTACCACTATATTTAGGTAAATATAGCCCTCAAAGTTTAATATTTGATATTTTGACTAAATTTTCTACACTTTTTACAAGATAGGACATAAAAATCAGCCAAAAAGACCAATTTTCCATAATTTGGACCTATAACTTAAAAAAATGCATATTTTGAAGGATTTTTGTAGTGTATTCCTCTCATGGCAAAGTTAACAAGATCTTCAAGTAGTTTAAAGCTATTTCAAGAAACTTTTCATTTTGCCATGGCTTCTTCTTAAGGCTAAAAACCACTAATTCCACTTTCCATAGGCTTCTATGCTAATTTCACAATATTCAATGGCTTCTCTGGACTTTACCTTAACTTTAACCTGCAGAGGACTATATATCAGCATGATTCTACATATGTCAGCTCACAATCCTCAGAATGGCATGTGGGGTTAGCAGACTTGCAGTGCAGTACTGGTCACCGGAAGTGAAGGGTCTATAAATAGCATGGGAAACCCCAGTGTTTTCACAAGATAGGGGTATATTTAAAAATCATTATGGAGATTAGGCTTCACATCACAAGAAGCAAAATGCACCTATAAAATGTACAGAAATGTTTTTCCTTTCAGAAACTGTTTAAATTTTTTAAATAAGATGAGAACTTTTTTCACAGCACTATGAGGAACAGGGGTAATTTCTGTGTAGGACTATTTTTGCGTACGTTCCAAATGCTCATTGGTTGAATTGGTGGTCTGTAACCTAAAGAGTCACTTTTTGTCGTAGAAAAAATAAATAACTATACAGGTATCTTCCTACACACATACTGAATGCATTTGCAAAGTTTCAGTGAAATGTGACAAGCACTTTTTTAAATATTTGATTTTTAAATATAGGGTAACCAAGTTGTGCGAGCAAAAAAGTGACAATATTCTACCATACTTAAATGCATTAAATATTTGCAAAGAACTTTTTCTGACTTTTTAAAAAAAAATATCAATCACAACTTGTTTTTTAACAATATTAATGAAGAAATAGTTTTAAAAGTAATCATTTTCTGAGAAGTTGGTCTATTTTTAAAAAATTATTTCTGACATGCCTCCCCCTTTTTCTTGATCACATGTCAAAAATCCTAAATCTTTAAATTTTCACAAAAGGTGATATATTTGGCTTTAAATTTGTAAATACAGTGTTTTCACATTAAAACATGACCAGTAAAGGGCACCTAAAGCAAAAAAAGTACTCAATAATGGATTTTCCATGTTGCCATAGGGGAATGCTGATATGGCCTTAACCGCAGTAATGAAAGTGAGTTTTTCCTCATTTCTAACCTAATTTTTGCTCAAATCTACACAAAACTTGATTTCAAGTGCTTATTACCACTATATTTAGGTAAATATAGCCCTCAAAGTTTAATATTTGATATTTTGACTAAATTTTCTACACTTTTTACAAGATAGGACATAAAAATCAGCCAAAAAGACCAATTTTCCATAATTTGGACCTATAACTTAAAAAAATGCATATTTTGAAGGATTTTTGTAGTGTATTCCTCTCATGGCAAAGTTAACAAGATCTTCAAGTAGTTTAAAGCTATTTCAAGAAACTTTTCATTTTGCCATGGCTTCTTCTTAAGGCTAAAAACCACTAATTCCACTTTCCATAGGCTTCTATGCTAATTTCACAATATTCAATGGCTTCTCTGGACTTTACCTTAACTTTAACCTGCAGAGGACTATATATCAGCATGATTCTACATATGTCAGCTCACAATCCTCAGAATGACATGTGGGGTTAGCAGACTTGCAGTGCAGTACTGGTCACCGGAAGTGAAGGGTCTATAAATAGCATGGGAAACCCCAGTGTTTTCACAAGATAGGGGTATATTTAAAAATCATTATGGAGATTAGGCTTCACATCACAAGAAGCAAAATGCACCTATAAAATGTACAGAAATGTTTTTCCTTTCAGAAACTGTTTAAATTTTTTAAATAAGATGAGAACTTTTTTCACAGCACTATGAGGAACAGGGGTAATTTCTGCGTAGGACTATTTTTGCGTACGTTCCAAATGCTCATTGGTTGAATTGGTGGTCTGTAACCTAAAGAGTCACTTTTTGTCGTAGAAAAAATAAATAACTATACAGGTATCTTCCTACACACATACTGAATGCATTTGCAAAGTTTCAGTGAAATGTGACAAGCACTTTTTTAAATATTTGATTTTTAAATATAGGGTAACCAAGTTGTGCGAGCAAAAAAGTGACAATATTCTACCATACTTAAATGCATTAAATATTTGCAAAGAACTTTTTCTGACTTTTTAAAAAAAAATATCAATCACAACTTGTTTTTTAACAATATTAATGAAGAAATAGTTTTAAAAGTAATCATTTTCTGAGAAGTTGGTCTATTTTTAAAAAATTATTTCTGACATGCCTCCCCCTTTTTCTTGATCACATGTCAAAAATCCTAAATCTTTAAATTTTCACAAAAGGTGATATATTTGGCTTTAAATTTGTAAATACAGTGTTTTCACATTAAAACATGACCAGTAAAGGGCACCTAAAGCAAAAAAAGTACTCAATAATGGATTTTCCATGTTGCCATAGGGGAATGCTGATATGGCCTTAACCGCAGTAATGAAAGTGAGTTTTTCCTCATTTCTAACCTAATTTTTGCTCAAATCTACACAAAACTTGATTTCAAGTGCTTATTACCACTATATTTAGGTAAATATAGCCCTCAAAGTTTAATATTTGATATTTTGACTAAATTTTCTACACTTTTTACAAGATAGGACATAAAAATCAGCCAAAAAGACCAATTTTCCATAATTTGGACCTATAACTTAAAAAAATGCATATTTTGAAGGATTTTTGTAGTGTATTCCTCTCATGGCAAAGTTAACAAGATCTTCAAGTAGTTTAAAGCTATTTCAAGAAACTTTTCATTTTGCCATGGCTTCTTCTTAAGGCTAAAAACCACTAATTCCACTTTCCATAGGCTTCTATGCTAATTTCACAATATTCAATGGCTTCTCTGGACTTTACCTTAACTTTAACCTGCAGAGGACTATATATCAGCATGATTCTACATATGTCAGCTCACAATCCTCAGAATGACATGTGGGGTTAGCAGACTTGCAGTGCAGTACTGGTCACCGGAAGTGAAGGGTCTATAAATAGCATGGGAAACCCCAGTGTTTTCACAAGATAGGGGTATATTTAAAAATCATTATGGAGATTAGGCTTCACATCACAAGAAGCAAAATGCACCTATAAAATGTACAGAAATGTTTTTCCTTTCAGAAACTGTTTAAATTTTTTAAATAAGATGAGAACTTTTTTCACAGCACTATGAGGAACAGGGGTAATTTCTGCGTAGGACTATTTTTGCGTACGTTCCAAATGCTCATTGGTTGAATTGGTGGTCTGTAACCTAAAGAGTCACTTTTTGTCGTAGAAAAAATAAATAACTATACAGGTATCTTCCTACACACATACTGAATGCATTTGCAAAGTTTCAGTGAAATGTGACAAGCACTTTTTTAAATATTTGATTTTTAAATATAGGGTAACCAAGTTGTGCGAGCAAAAAAGTGACAATATTCTACCATACTTAAATGCATTAAATATTTGCAAAGAACTTTTTCTGACTTTTTAAAAAAAAATATCAATCACAACTTGTTTTTTAACAATATTAATGAAGAAATAGTTTTAAAAGTAATCATTTTCTGAGAAGTTGGTCTATTTTTAAAAAATTATTTCTGACATGCCTCCCCCTTTTTCTTGATCACATGTCAAAAATCCTAAATCTTTAAATTTTCACAAAAGGTGATATATTTGGCTTTAAATTTGTAAATACAGTGTTTTCACATTAAAACATGACCAGTAAAGGGCACCTAAAGCAAAAAAAGTACTCAATAATGGATTTTCCATGTTGCCATAGGGGAATGCTGATATGGCCTTAACCGCAGTAATGAAAGTGAGTTTTTCCTCATTTCTAACCTAATTTTTGCTCAAATCTACACAAAACTTGATTTCAAGTGCTTATTACCACTATATTTAGGTAAATATAGCCCTCAAAGTTTAATATTTGATATTTTGACTAAATTTTCTACACTTTTTACAAGATAGGACATAAAAATCAGCCAAAAAGACCAATTTTCCATAATTTGGACCTATAACTTAAAAAAATGCATATTTTGAAGGATTTTTGTAGTGTATTCCTCTCATGGCAAAGTTAACAAGATCTTCAAGTAGTTTAAAGCTATTTCAAGAAACTTTTCATTTTGCCATGGCTTCTTCTTAAGGCTAAAAACCACTAATTCCACTTTCCATAGGCTTCTATGCTAATTTCACAATATTCAATGGCTTCTCTGGACTTTACCTTAACTTTAACCTGCAGAGGACTATATATCAGCATGATTCTACATATGTCAGCTCACAATCCTCAGAATGACATGTGGGGTTAGCAGACTTGCAGTGCAGTACTGGTCACCGGAAGTGAAGGGTCTATAAATAGCATGGGAAACCCCAGTGTTTTCACAAGATAGGGGTATATTTAAAAATCATTATGGAGATTAGGCTTCACATCACAAGAAGCAAAATGCACCTATAAAATGTACAGAAATGTTTTTCCTTTCAGAAACTGTTTAAATTTTTTAAATAAGATGAGAACTTTTTTCACAGCACTATGAGGAACAGGGGTAATTTCTGCGTAGGACTATTTTTGCGTACGTTCCAAATGCTCATTGGTTGAATTGGTGGTCTGTAACCTAAAGAGTCACTTTTTGTCGTAGAAAAAATAAATAACTATACAGGTATCTTCCTACACACATACTGAATGCATTTGCAAAGTTTCAGTGAAATGTGACAAGCACTTTTTTAAATATTTGATTTTTAAATATAGGGTAACCAAGTTGTGCGAGCAAAAAAGTGACAATATTCTACCATACTTAAATGCATTAAATATTTGCAAAGAACTTTTTCTGACTTTTTAAAAAAAAATATCAATCACAACTTGTTTTTTAACAATATTAATGAAGAAATAGTTTTAAAAGTAATCATTTTCTGAGAAGTTGGTCTATTTTTAAAAAATTATTTCTGACATGCCTCCCCCTTTTTCTTGATCACATGTCAAAAATCCTAAATCTTTAAATTTTCACAAAAGGTGATATATTTGGCTTTAAATTTGTAAATACAGTGTTTTCACATTAAAACATGACCAGTAAAGGGCACCTAAAGCAAAAAAAGTACTCAATAATGGATTTTCCATGTTGCCATAGGGGAATGCTGATATGGCCTTAACCGCAGTAATGAAAGTGAGTTTTTCCTCATTTCTAACCTAATTTTTGCTCAAATCTACACAAAACTTGATTTCAAGTGCTTATTACCACTATATTTAGGTAAATATAGCCCTCAAAGTTTAATATTTGATATTTTGACTAAATTTTCTACACTTTTTACAAGATAGGACATAAAAATCAGCCAAAAAGACCAATTTTCCATAATTTGGACCTATAACTTAAAAAAATGCATATTTTGAAGGATTTTTGTAGTGTATTCCTCTCATGGCAAAGTTAACAAGATCTTCAAGTAGTTTAAAGCTATTTCAAGAAACTTTTCATTTTGCCATGGCTTCTTCTTAAGGCTAAAAACCACTAATTCCACTTTCCATAGGCTTCTATGCTAATTTCACAATATTCAATGGCTTCTCTGGACTTTACCTTAACTTTAACCTGCAGAGGACTATATATCAGCATGATTCTACATATGTCAGCTCACAATCCTCAGAATGACATGTGGGGTTAGCAGACTTGCAGTGCAGTACTGGTCACCGGAAGTGAAGGGTCTATAAATAGCATGGGAAACCCCAGTGTTTTCACAAGATAGGGGTATATTTAAAAATCATTATGGAGATTAGGCTTCACATCACAAGAAGCAAAATGCACCTATAAAATGTACAGAAATGTTTTTCCTTTCAGAAACTGTTTAAATTTTTTAAATAAGATGAGAACTTTTTTCACAGCACTATGAGGAACAGGGGTAATTTCTGCGTAGGACTATTTTTGCGTACGTTCCAAATGCTCATTGGTTGAATTGGTGGTCTGTAACCTAAAGAGTCACTTTTTGTCGTAGAAAAAATAAATAACTATACAGGTATCTTCCTACACACATACTGAATGCATTTGCAAAGTTTCAGTGAAATGTGACAAGCACTTTTTTAAATATTTGATTTTTAAATATAGGGTAACCAAGTTGTGCGAGCAAAAAAGTGACAATATTCTACCATACTTAAATGCATTAAATATTTGCAAAGAACTTTTTCTGACTTTTTAAAAAAAAATATCAATCACAACTTGTTTTTTAACAATATTAATGAAGAAATAGTTTTAAAAGTAATCATTTTCTGAGAAGTTGGTCTATTTTTAAAAAATTATTTCTGACATGCCTCCCCCTTTTTCTTGATCACATGTCAAAAATCCTAAATCTTTAAATTTTCACAAAAGGTGATATATTTGGCTTTAAATTTGTAAATACAGTGTTTTCACATTAAAACATGACCAGTAAAGGGCACCTAAAGCAAAAAAAGTACTCAATAATGGATTTTCCATGTTGCCATAGGGGAATGCTGATATGGCCTTAACCGCAGTAATGAAAGTGAGTTTTTCCTCATTTCTAACCTAATTTTTGCTCAAATCTACACAAAACTTGATTTCAAGTGCTTATTACCACTATATTTAGGTAAATATAGCCCTCAAAGTTTAATATTTGATATTTTGACTAAATTTTCTACACTTTTTACAAGATAGGACATAAAAATCAGCCAAAAAGACCAATTTTCCATAATTTGGACCTATAACTTAAAAAAATGCATATTTTGAAGGATTTTTGTAGTGTATTCCTCTCATGGCAAAGTTAACAAGATCTTCAAGTAGTTTAAAGCTATTTCAAGAAACTTTTCATTTTGCCATGGCTTCTTCTTAAGGCTAAAAACCACTAATTCCACTTTCCATAGGCTTCTATGCTAATTTCACAATATTCAATGGCTTCTCTGGACTTTACCTTAACTTTAACCTGCAGAGGACTATATATCAGCATGATTCTACATATGTCAGCTCACAATCCTCAGAATGACATGTGGGGTTAGCAGACTTGCAGTGCAGTACTGGTCACCGGAAGTGAAGGGTCTATAAATAGCATGGGAAACCCCAGTGTTTTCACAAGATAGGGGTATATTTAAAAATCATTATGGAGATTAGGCTTCACATCACAAGAAGCAAAATGCACCTATAAAATGTACAGAAATGTTTTTCCTTTCAGAAACTGTTTAAATTTTTTAAATAAGATGAGAACTTTTTTCACAGCACTATGAGGAACAGGGGTAATTTCTGCGTAGGACTATTTTTGCGTACGTTCCAAATGCTCATTGGTTGAATTGGTGGTCTGTAACCTAAAGAGTCACTTTTTGTCGTAGAAAAAATAAATAACTATACAGGTATCTTCCTACACACATACTGAATGCATTTGCAAAGTTTCAGTGAAATGTGACAAGCACTTTTTTAAATATTTGATTTTTAAATATAGGGTAACCAAGTTGTGCGAGCAAAAAAGTGACAATATTCTACCATACTTAAATGCATTAAATATTTGCAAAGAACTTTTTCTGACTTTTTAAAAAAAAATATCAATCACAACTTGTTTTTTAACAATATTAATGAAGAAATAGTTTTAAAAGTAATCATTTTCTGAGAAGTTGGTCTATTTTTAAAAAATTATTTCTGACATGCCTCCCCCTTTTTCTTGATCACATGTCAAAAATCCTAAATCTTTAAATTTTCACAAAAGGTGATATATTTGGCTTTAAATTTGTAAATACAGTGTTTTCACATTAAAACATGACCAGTAAAGGGCACCTAAAGCAAAAAAAGTACTCAATAATGGATTTTCCATGTTGCCATAGGGGAATGCTGATATGGCCTTAACCGCAGTAATGAAAGTGAGTTTTTCCTCATTTCTAACCTAATTTTTGCTCAAATCTACACAAAACTTGATTTCAAGTGCTTATTACCACTATATTTAGGTAAATATAGCCCTCAAAGTTTAATATTTGATATTTTGACTAAATTTTCTACACTTTTTACAAGATAGGACATAAAAATCAGCCAAAAAGACCAATTTTCCATAATTTGGACCTATAACTTAAAAAAATGCATATTTTGAAGGATTTTTGTAGTGTATTCCTCTCATGGCAAAGTTAACAAGATCTTCAAGTAGTTTAAAGCTATTTCAAGAAACTTTTCATTTTGCCATGGCTTCTTCTTAAGGCTAAAAACCACTAATTCCACTTTCCATAGGCTTCTATGCTAATTTCACAATATTCAATGGCTTCTCTGGACTTTACCTTAACTTTAACCTGCAGAGGACTATATATCAGCATGATTCTACATATGTCAGCTCACAATCCTCAGAATGACATGTGGGGTTAGCAGACTTGCAGTGCAGTACTGGTCACCGGAAGTGAAGGGTCTATAAATAGCATGGGAAACCCCAGTGTTTTCACAAGATAGGGGTATATTTAAAAATCATTATGGAGATTAGGCTTCACATCACAAGAAGCAAAATGCACCTATAAAATGTACAGAAATGTTTTTCCTTTCAGAAACTGTTTAAATTTTTTAAATAAGATGAGAACTTTTTTCACAGCACTATGAGGAACAGGGGTAATTTCTGCGTAGGACTATTTTTGCGTACGTTCCAAATGCTCATTGGTTGAATTGGTGGTCTGTAACCTAAAGAGTCACTTTTTGTCGTAGAAAAAATAAATAACTATACAGGTATCTTCCTACACACATACTGAATGCATTTGCAAAGTTTCAGTGAAATGTGACAAGCACTTTTTTAAATATTTGATTTTTAAATATAGGGTAACCAAGTTGTGCGAGCAAAAAAGTGACAATATTCTACCATACTTAAATGCATTAAATATTTGCAAAGAACTTTTTCTGACTTTTTAAAAAAAAATATCAATCACAACTTGTTTTTTAACAATATTAATGAAGAAATAGTTTTAAAAGTAATCATTTTCTGAGAAGTTGGTCTATTTTTAAAAAATTATTTCTGACATGCCTCCCCCTTTTTCTTGATCACATGTCAAAAATCCTAAATCTTTAAATTTTCACAAAAGGTGATATATTTGGCTTTAAATTTGTAAATACAGTGTTTTCACATTAAAACATGACCAGTAAAGGGCACCTAAAGCAAAAAAAGTACTCAATAATGGATTTTCCATGTTGCCATAGGGGAATGCTGATATGGCCTTAACCGCAGTAATGAAAGTGAGTTTTTCCTCATTTCTAACCTAATTTTTGCTCAAATCTACACAAAACTTGATTTCAAGTGCTTATTACCACTATTTAGGTAAATATAGCCCTCAAAGTTTAATATTTGATATTTTGACTAAATTTTCTACACTTTTTACAAGATAGGACATAAAAATCAGCCAAAAAGACCAATTTTCCATAATTTGGACCTATAACTTAAAAAAATGCATATTTTGAAGGATTTTTGTAGTGTATTCCTCTCATGGCAAAGTTAACAAGATCTTCAAGTAGTTTAAAGCTATTTCAAGAAACTTTTCATTTTGCCATGGCTTCTTCTTAAGGCTAAAAACCACTAATTCCACTTTCCATAGGCTTCTATGCTAATTTCACAATATTCAATGGCTTCTCTGGACTTTACCTTAACTTTAACCTGCAGAGGACTATATATCAGCATGATTCTACATATGTCAGCTCACAATCCTCAGAATGACATGTGGGGTTAGCAGACTTGCAGTGCAGTACTGGTCACCGGAAGTGAAGGGTCTATAAATAGCATGGGAAACCCCAGTGTTTTCACAAGATAGGGGTATATTTAAAAATCATTATGGAGATTAGGCTTCACATCACAAGAAGCAAAATGCACCTATAAAATGTACAGAAATGTTTTTCCTTTCAGAAACTGTTTAAATTTTTTAAATAAGATGAGAACTTTTTTCACAGCACTATGAGGAACAGGGGTAATTTCTGCGTAGGACTATTTTTGCGTACGTTCCAAATGCTCATTGGTTGAATTGGTGGTCTGTAACCTAAAGAGTCACTTTTTGTCGTAGAAAAAATAAATAACTATACAGGTATCTTCCTACACACATACTGAATGCATTTGCAAAGTTTCAGTGAAATGTGACAAGCACTTTTTTAAATATTTGATTTTTAAATATAGGGTAACCAAGTTGTGCGAGCAAAAAAGTGACAATATTCTACCATACTTAAATGCATTAAATATTTGCAAAGAACTTTTTCTGACTTTTTAAAAAAAAATATCAATCACAACTTGTTTTTTAACAATATTAATGAAGAAATAGTTTTAAAAGTAATCATTTTCTGAGAAGTTGGTCTATTTTTAAAAAATTATTTCTGACATGCCTCCCCCTTTTTCTTGATCACATGTCAAAAATCCTAAATCTTTAAATTTTCACAAAAGGTGATATATTTGGCTTTAAATTTGTAAATACAGTGTTTTCACATTAAAACATGACCAGTAAAGGGCACCTAAAGCAAAAAAAGTACTCAATAATGGATTTTCCATGTTGCCATAGGGGAATGCTGATATGGCCTTAACCGCAGTAATGAAAGTGAGTTTTTCCTCATTTCTAACCTAATTTTTGCTCAAATCTACACAAAACTTGATTTCAAGTGCTTATTACCACTATATTTAGGTAAATATAGCCCTCAAAGTTTAATATTTGATATTTTGACTAAATTTTCTACACTTTTTACAAGATAGGACATAAAAATCAGCCAAAAAGACCAATTTTCCATAATTTGGACCTATAACTTAAAAAAATGCATATTTTGAAGGATTTTTGTAGTGTATTCCTCTCATGGCAAAGTTAACAAGATCTTCAAGTAGTTTAAAGCTATTTCAAGAAACTTTTCATTTTGCCATGGCTTCTTCTTAAGGCTAAAAACCACTAATTCCACTTTCCATAGGCTTCTATGCTAATTTCACAATATTCAATGGCTTCTCTGGACTTTACCTTAACTTTAACCTGCAGAGGACTATATATCAGCATGATTCTACATATGTCAGCTCACAATCCTCAGAATGACATGTGGGGTTAGCAGACTTGCAGTGCAGTACTGGTCACCGGAAGTGAAGGGTCTATAAATAGCATGGGAAACCCCAGTGTTTTCACAAGATAGGGGTATATTTAAAAATCATTATGGAGATTAGGCTTCACATCACAAGAAGCAAAATGCACCTATAAAATGTACAGAAATGTTTTTCCTTTCAGAAACTGTTTAAATTTTTTAAATAAGATGAGAACTTTTTTCACAGCACTATGAGGAACAGGGGTAATTTCTGCGTAGGACTATTTTTGCGTACGTTCCAAATGCTCATTGGTTGAATTGGTGGTCTGTAACCTAAAGAGTCACTTTTTGTCGTAGAAAAAATAAATAACTATACAGGTATCTTCCTACACACATACTGAATGCATTTGCAAAGTTTCAGTGAAATGTGACAAGCACTTTTTTAAATATTTGATTTTTAAATATAGGGTAACCAAGTTGTGCGAGCAAAAAAGTGACAATATTCTACCATACTTAAATGCATTAAATATTTGCAAAGAACTTTTTCTGACTTTTTAAAAAAAAATATCAATCACAACTTGTTTTTTAACAATATTAATGAAGAAATAGTTTTAAAAGTAATCATTTTCTGAGAAGTTGGTCTATTTTTAAAAAATTATTTCTGACATGCCTCCCCCTTTTTCTTGATCACATGTCAAAAATCCTAAATCTTTAAATTTTCACAAAAGGTGATATATTTGGCTTTAAATTTGTAAATACAGTGTTTTCACATTAAAACATGACCAGTAAAGGGCACCTAAAGCAAAAAAAGTACTCAATAATGGATTTTCCATGTTGCCATAGGGGAATGCTGATATGGCCTTAACCGCAGTAATGAAAGTGAGTTTTTCCTCATTTCTAACCTAATTTTTGCTCAAATCTACACAAAACTTGATTTCAAGTGCTTATTACCACTATATTTAGGTAAATATAGCCCTCAAAGTTTAATATTTGATATTTTGACTAAATTTTCTACACTTTTTACAAGATAGGACATAAAAATCAGCCAAAAAGACCAATTTTCCATAATTTGGACCTATAACTTAAAAAAATGCATATTTTGAAGGATTTTTGTAGTGTATTCCTCTCATGGCAAAGTTAACAAGATCTTCAAGTAGTTTAAAGCTATTTCAAGAAACTTTTCATTTTGCCATGGCTTCTTCTTAAGGCTAAAAACCACTAATTCCACTTTCCATAGGCTTCTATGCTAATTTCACAATATTCAATGGCTTCTCTGGACTTTACCTTAACTTTAACCTGCAGAGGACTATATATCAGCATGATTCTACATATGTCAGCTCACAATCCTCAGAATGACATGTGGGGTTAGCAGACTTGCAGTGCAGTACTGGTCACCGGAAGTGAAGGGTCTATAAATAGCATGGGAAACCCCAGTGTTTTCACAAGATAGGGGTATATTTAAAAATCATTATGGAGATTAGGCTTCACATCACAAGAAGCAAAATGCACCTATAAAATGTACAGAAATGTTTTTCCTTTCAGAAACTGTTTAAATTTTTTAAATAAGATGAGAACTTTTTTCACAGCACTATGAGGAACAGGGGTAATTTCTGCGTAGGACTATTTTTGCGTACGTTCCAAATGCTCATTGGTTGAATTGGTGGTCTGTAACCTAAATGTAGTGTATGAATTAGCAGTGCTAGAAAATTGCTAAATCTAACGCTAATTTCAACTGAATTAGCGGGTATTACTGATTTCATCATTACCTTACTAATTTACGCTAACAAAAGTTATTGTGAGAATATTTTTTTCAAGTTATGAAGCATGTTTCTAGCAGTGCTAATTTATGCTAGAATATGTTAAACTTTTTACCTGCTCCAGTGTATAATTGGAGTTTGTCAAATTTATTTTAGTGTAGTTGTAGCACTGCTAATTTATACTAACACATGTTTACCATTTTAGCTGTAGCAAAGTATATTTGGAAGAATTTTCCTTTTTTTAGTATAATTGTAGTGTGGCTTATTTCTGCTAAAATGACTTTTTAGCTGTTGCAGTAGATAATGTCGAAATGAATATATTTTATCCTAATATACCTTTAGCAGTACATTTACTATTTTCTATAGCTTTATGATAAACTGTTCTATACTTTTGATGCTGCCTTTATAAGGGTGAAGGAATTTTTCAAAAAGATATTTCGTATTTGATTAATAAACAGAAATGAACTATACAGAAAATATTACCTACTTCACTAGGCAATGGAGAAGACATACAGCAAGTAAAAATATTTGTACAGAAAAAAGTCATTTATTTACATACAAATGTACTGGTAAAGAAAATATGATTGTACACTATAATATACATGTGTATTATGTATAAAGCAAACATTTCACAGGACCTAATTTTATGAGATAAGAAAAAAACAGGCAGAAATTGACAGATTAACATTATGGTTAAGTATAGACACCATTCACATTATAAAATAACAAAAATTGTCAAGTTCAACAAGGTATGGGGGGAAATTAGTCATGTTCCTCTATTATGCATACATTATAAATGTACATGTATATGTATATAAATATTGTGCTAAGTTTCTCAGCTACTAGATGTAGATCTGCTTCCACTGTTGGTTATATAATTCAAATGGTAAATCCAAATTTGAAAAAGTGGAATTATGTTTTAAGCAAAAAACAACCAGGTCTGAACTTTGAGAAGGCATTAAATAAAATTACATCTATATAAATTACAATGTATGATGTAATATACTGCACACCTACAATAATGAAAAATGCATGAGCAATTCAAAAACCAAATAATGTCTTATAAACTGTTCAAAAATTATACAAATGTATGTAAATAGGTAAAAAATATATGAACAGCAAAAACAAGTCATCTGCTGACCACTGTTGTACCTATGTATAACATAAAAACCGCTCTTAATGGTAGACTTTTGGTGGATAAATTTTTTACAGGAAAGCTCATGGATTAAAATCTTTTAACTCAATATTTAAGCTAACCGTTATTTTCTTATTTTCCTTTTCATTCTTAATTTAAAAAGAATTATAAACCTTCCCAACAATTACATAAAATGTATGGAAGAATAACGTTTCACAAAAAATCACTTCACCCTCTGTCTACACGATTTGGGGAACAAGCAACAAATCCATAATTCTGATTTCCGAAGTCCATATAAACACATATCTCTGGTATTGTTTCTACTGGCACAGCAATCCAAGTATTGGACCTTCACACTGCTTTCAAGTTTTCTACTTTGTCCAAGCAAGTTCCTAAAAGTGTAAAATAATTATTCTTAATTCCTTGCCGTAATAAAACGAGACCAGCGTAGTTCACCATATTATTCGTAACATATTCATGTATATCTAATAATCTGATGGCGTTAGTTGACTAATGTCTTCAATATTTTCATACATTACTACATGTTAACTAAATACTACATGTATGTATGTACAATGAACATGTGAAATTTTAAAACTACATGCAAGGACATTTGTACCATATTTAATTACTTTTAGTTGATGCCATTGGCCGTTAATAATGCTGGTAAGGCAATAAAATTGTCTTATACTAAAGAAGATTTTGTGAAACTTTATTTGAATAAATTAATATTGTTAAAGCTAATAAAGATGACTAAAGGCAAGCACTAAATTTTATTTGTCATCACTACCGTGTGAAGCAACTCCTCAGAAAACCCTTAATGTTTCCTTCCATCTATTGTACTATCTCCAATGTTAAACCCCTGATTCTTAATCAATAAATGTCTTAGGATCAACACAAATGAAATAATTTTGAAATCAGCCTAGAAATTTAAAAAAAAAATTGCCCTCCCCCTCTTTATATTCAACAACAAAAATTTTGCAATTGTAAAAAAAGGCATATTGATGCAAACTTAAAGTTACCTGTTTCATATCCACTGCTGAAGTAACTTCATGTCCTTTATCTATGTACATTTGTATCTCCTGATGCAGGCTTTTTCATGAGATGCCCTACGAAAATTATTAATCATGTTGTCATAAACATAAGCTGATCTCTTTTTGCAAAAAGTCAAAATAGAGTCTGTTTAAAAGAAAACCATGCAAAACTGGGAAAATCGTCCAAAAATCATTTCAGAATTGCTGTAAATTTTATTTTCGGATTAAAAGAAGTTCATAAGAGATTCTCAAAAATATGTATGTGACTTTGACCAGACATTGTTCTATTTTTAGTAATAGCTGTTTTAGGTAATAGGGGTATTTCTTTACAGATATGCCATTTTTTATGATGAAATTTTGATCATTTTCAGCCGTTATTATTAATGCACACAATGACTACAGTTCTCGTAAATTATACTAAACCATCTGTAAATTATGTAATATAAAAGTGGCATTCGGGGGATGGCCTTTTTGGGATAGCATTTTTTTGGCACAAATAAAGTATTTCCAAATATATTATTATAAAACCTTTTACTGAGGAAGAAACAAGTGTTTGAAGATGTGCATGAAGACAAGTATTTCTACTTTTATATATTCCTTGATATTATAACACAATGTCAAAATAATAAATTTATTGTTTATTTTGAAATAATGCAAGTCTTGGGGAAGTGAAGTATTTTGGAAAAGAAAAAAAACAATACATGCATACATGTAAAGTGGCCCCATATATAGTGAAGCTATAGCTAGCTCTATAACATAAACTTTAATTTCAACTCCCCAGTCCCTCTACCTTGCCCAATAAAGCGACATGTCACCTGAATTGATGTTTTCCTCTTTGTTTGAAGAGTGGCTTAACCTATCATGTATCACAAACCGTCGCAATGGCCAGGGCAGAGACTTCCGGATGACTTCGAGGAAAAGGGGTAAAGTCAAAACTTTCGAATATTTTCCAGAACTTTTTTTAGCGCAATATTATGAAATGTCTAGGTGACCTGCTGGTGCAACTTTCCAAACATCTGGATTTGGTCCATTTTTATTGAGGTTTGTGTTGTTTTTTTTTTCATAGAATTTTAGGTTCTTTTTTGTTTTGTGCATGGTTTGCTCATTACCTATATAAGCTTAGTCCTTATACCCCTGTATTATACATAAAGTCCCTGCTATAAGTATGAAGGATCATGTATTATGCACAGTGATCCAGGTAAGCTAGCTGTTATCACAGGGCGGCCCGACTGTCCTTTTCCGAGAGTCCCCTTGTGGCCTCTTCTTGGCGCCTTGCCATTTTTCAGGTCAAACTACAAAATGTGGAGAATTAATTGTGGTCATAGAAACAAGATGAAACAAATCATATCAAACAAACTTTTACATGTTAAACTTTTATTGCACGAAGAAGTGTCATGAAGCGCTCTGTTATTTATTTTATTTATAAATTTGCCCTGTTACTAATTTCTTGAAAATAATTAAGTCTATCAGGCGCGTAGCTGCCGTTAGGCAAAAAAGCTTTTGCCTGCACTTAATTTTGCCAATTTTTTTTTTTTTTTTTTTTTTTGAGATAAAATACATCCAGGAGAGGCATAAATGATGCTCTAAAACACTATCTCCGCAGAGCTTCAGGGGGAGCTGCCGTACTTTTGCTTACACTTCAATTTGGCCTCAGCTACGTGCCTGTCTATATACACATTTGATTGTAAACCTTACATGTACACTTTTATATTTCACTTAATATGCCCTTTTGAAAATTTGAAAATGTGTCCCATTCAGAACCATGCACCCTGCCCTTTTGAAATCCTAGCTGGAACACTGATACAAATAACCAAGAAAGAATTTTTGTAGTAGAAAGGATTGGAGTCCATTATATAAATATGATGCATGGAGACATAGACCTGTAATTTTAAATATAAAAAACGGGTCTATGGTGGAGAGAATGAGCCAGTTAACCCTCCCAATTTAGGAGGAAGACTCTCTCTTTTTGGATCAATCTCCCTATTTGAAAAGGCTCCTATGTGACCCAAAAAGAGAAATTCTCCCTCCAAAAGAAGGAGGGTTAACAGGTATGTGTGAAAACAATAAAAAAGATAAAATAAATTTTGCACGTTTGTTTGAACAACATATGTCTTGTTCTATAATATAAAAACAAATCTGTCTCAAAATTAAAAACAAATCTGTCTCAAAGTTAAAAACAAATTAAATCTAATTAAAAAGGTAGAATATACCTATACACCTTCTTTATGTGTTCCAAATATTATCTGTTAGCAACAGCTGTCATGCTGTGCTGGTAGTGTGAACTCTGAATCAGTTTGCAGGTCGCCACATAGTTAACTTTCAAAAAAATATAATAAATTAATTTATATGCTGAGATGGAGAACTGTGATCAAATTGACTATTATAGAGTAGTAAATAATCTGATTGTAATCTACATATTGAATTGAGCAAAATATAAATCTACGAACTGTGTCAACAAAAAGTTTTTTTAAATCCAAAACTTGAAAATCTGGAAACTAAAAGTGGAGAAAGTGTTCAATTTGAATACTTCAGAGAGCTTGTCAGTAAGCATCAAGCATAGGATAGAAACGTCAATATTTATTTTTTTATTAATTTTTTGCTATTGTAGTTGTAATAGTTACCTATAAAACAAATTTTCACGATTATTTTGATAAATTACAAAATCAAACTGAAATATTTCCGTAAAAAATGTTGCCATGGTAACAGCCAGAAAAATACTTGATTGTTAAGGAATTTTCCATGATTTCAACTGTACATTGAAAAATATGTAAAATTGTATGTTGGCCTCCTAAGTTATAACACAGAAAACTGTAATGATATTTATACTGTTTGACTTTGCTTTTTTGGACCCTTTTTTAGCTCACCTGGCCCAAATAGCCATATGAGCTATTGCCATGACTCGGTGTCTGTTATTGATGTAGTCGTCATTTACAATTTGTCAAAATACTTCTCCTCAGATGCAACCAGGTACAACCAACTTTGGTATGAATGTTCCTTAAGTTAAGATATTCTGCATAGTGGGGATTTTAATTCCTCAACAAAGTTGGCCATGGTTACTAAATATAGAACACATGGTCAGACAGCAGTTTTACGTTATTAGCTCTACATGTGGTCAAATTTTCGTGTAAATCTGTCAAACTATGTTGGAGTTATTGCCCTTTTTTTACTTTTTTTGTTATTTTTTATGATATTACTTATGTTCCTTAGGGTATTCTGTTTAGAACGGATATGGGGATTTTTGATTCATTGAAAAACACGACCCTTGTTACTGAAAATAGAACATAGGAGTCAGACAAAAGTTTTTTGCATATGTCTACAAAACCACATTTGTTAGGTTCTTTTAAAGTTCAATAAATTTTGACTAAAACTAAAGAGAATTATAAGGAGAAAAATGTCAGTAGTGAATTCTTTTACATTTGACAAGTTTATACTCAACTATATTATCCAAAATCAGTTAAATGGACAGCTACCTGACTCGCATGGAATTTATACAAATAAAGCATTACACTGGAACAAATAATTCAGTTGGATAAAATTTATCCTGTACTTATATCATAGAATCTGCCTAATTTTTTCATGAACAGTTTTTTTACTACAAAATTACCCAATAAAGAATTTATCAAACTTGAATAGTTCTAATTAAAACCATTGATGCCAAAGTAATAGTTCATTAAAAATGTGCTTAAGTTGTCTTCTTTTGACAAAATGCAGTAATTTTAGGGTTAAATGGGGGGACACGGCACACTGCCTGTATTAACTCCATTCTACCCTTTTGGTACATAAAAAGTTTTTGTTTCACCTCAGCCTGGTGAGTGACACCTGACCTTGTAACTATTTTAAGTTAAGTTTGAAATTAGCTGTGGCCTGACTTCCCAATGCATTACCATTTAGTTATCTTCTCCATTTGTATTGATATCATAACGTCTATACAAAATTTTACTGACATTTGTACCATCTTCCAAGTTTCAAAACTTGCATGACATTCATAATTTTGAAATCTTCACACAACATTTTGTGAAATGTTTTACATATACATCCACATACAAAAACCTATGAAATATTGTACCCAGTTCCAGGCCAATTAAACTCAAGCATCTCAGACTGTAAATTGGACAGTCTTCCTTTGCCAGCAACTACATATAGTCTTGCTTTATTCACATATACTTATGAAGCTTAACCTTATCCATGTAAACTTTCATTAAAATCCATCTGAAAGAGGAATCAGGGCTAAAAATGTGGTGTCAAAACATTGAAGTTGGATTATCCCCCTTTATAAGCATTAAAGATTTTTTTTCTACCTTATAGAATGCACTTCTACATCACCTCCATATAAAGTTTCATCAAAATCCTCTAAACTGTATAAGTAATGCTATATTTACTAGCATCATATTCTATGTATTCCTTTATTCAAGTATTGCTACAATATTTCATTGCAACTAGCACATATACATCTGATGTTAGTTTCATCAATTCAATCACTTCAACAGTGAAAGAAGTGTTGTGCACATAGAAAATATCTTGACCTATGGATGGACGTTATCTGTCGACAAAACATGGCCACCGTCACTAAAAATAGAATATAGGGGTCAGACAGTAGTTTATCGCAAATATCTCCAAAACAGTTAGGTTAAGCCAAATTCTGATATGAATAAAAGTTTTCAGCATAATGAGATCTATCTGTGGTCAAATTTTCATTTTAATCTTTTAAGCCATGTTGGAGTTTTTGCCCTTTTTCGATGTTGTTTTTTTTTGTTTTGTTTTTTTAATGTTAACCCTTTCACAATTGTTCTCCCCTGACACTACTTGACCAATTGGAACCAAAGTTGATATGAATGTGTTTTGGGATATCCTGCAAAGAACTGGAATGGGGATTTTTGATCCGTCAAAAAACATGGCCAACATTACTAAAAATAAAAAATAAGGGTCAGACAGTAGTTTTTCGTATATATCTCCAAAACAGTAAGATTTAGCAAAATTATTTTTTTTCAAGGGAACCAAGGTTATAGCGGTAATCAAAAGAATGCAATCCAGGGACAAAGACCAGACATGGAAAACAGACATACACAACAAAGAACATAAAGTAAATAAATCATACATACAAAGTAACAAAAGCAAATGGGCAACTCGGATTTCACTAAAAATTGGGAACATGGACCAGGTGCACCAGTAGAGTAAGTGTCCTCTGCTTTTCTAGAAACACCCGCCGAGTGAAACATACATGCAGGACTAACAATCAGCTTGAAATGCATTTGTAGTTCTAAAAAATGGTAGAAGATAGTTTATTTGAATTGATTTTGACTATAAAAAAAACATTGTCAGAAAATTGTATAAAATTAAATTATTTTATAATTTCCTATATGACCGTAATATGGAAAGTAACCAAATCTCACAAAATTAACAAAAAAAAAAAAAAAAAAAAAGAATTTACTGGACTTGACAGAATTTGAAACAATTGATGCCAAAGTAATAGTAGATTAAAACGCCATTTTGTTTTCTTTTGACGAAAAACAAAAAAAAGTAGTAGGAAATTTTTATATTACAAAATTACCGGACAAAAGAACTTACTGGACTTTGCACCTCATAGTGTGTGAGGCCTGACCCTGGAACACATCTCTTTTTTAGTTAAGCATGAAATTATCGTAGCCTGACTCCTCCATATACATGTATACTCCTGTAAATTGGATGGACTTCTACATATCGTCTTGCTTTATGCACATATACATATGAAGGGTGACCTTATCCATGTAAACTTTCATTTAAACCCATCTGAAGGAGGAGTTGAAGGCAAAAACTATGGTGTCAAAAGATGGAAGTTGGACTACCCCCTTTTAAAGCATTGAATTATTTTTTTTACCTTATAGAATGGACTTCTACATCACCTCCTTATAAAGCTTCATCAAAATCCTCTAAACTGTATAAGTAATGCTATATTTACTAGCACCATATTCTATGTATTCCTTTATTGAAGTATTGTTACAATATTTCATTGCAACTAGCACATATACATCTGATGTTAGTTTCATCAATTCAATCACTTCAACAGTGAAAGAAGTGTTGTGCACATAGAAAATATCTTGGACCTGTGGATGGACTGAGGAATAGCCTAATAGACGGAGAAGTAGGTCATACTCCTTCATGAAACATTGGACTATTAATAAATAGTTGAAAATTTAACTATTTCATATTTTGATAAATTACCCAAAGATGGAAAACAACAAAAATATAAAATTACTAGACTTGACTTAAATTAATTGATACCAAAGTAGTATTAGATAAAAAACGCACATCGTTGGACAAAAAACGAAAAGGTAGTAGAAAATTTGTTCATGGAAGCTGAACAAAACTTGTTCATGGAAGCTGAACAATCTGCCACATCTCCTGATGCCACCCTATAATTACCTAGTATAGGGTCGAATTGGGGGACGTGGCAGCCGATGGCTGCTGCAGTGAACCCCAAACACTGCCCGACTTCACTTCATTCGACCCTTTTGGTACAAAAAGATTTTGCTAAATTCAGCTTGAAATTAGTTTTCAGCTGAACCTTGACTCTTTTGTTTTAAGTGTACAGTTGTGTAGATGTTGTTCATTAATTAATGTATTGATTTTATTGGACTTTTAGTTTATATTAAAGAAGTGTCCTTGTTGTCATAAGTTTATTACTCTTTAAATATTTTTGTTTTGAAAATTGTTTTTTTTTCAGGTTGGTATAAAATGTGGATTGGCAAGCATATTCTTTTAATTTTATATTGTGTAGTTTCTGGTAATTGAGGTTAACATACCTGGAAAGTAATTGCTGCATAATCTTCATGTGTCTTGACTTGAATCTGTTCAATAATCCTCATCATCATGTGCTGATAGTGTGAACATTCAAAATAGTGTCTACATTGCAAGCCTGAGCCAATTTGCAGGTTTGACAGGTGTATAACCATTTCAGAATGCCACAATTTCGTGACAAGATTAAAAAATTGATCAAAACTGAAATAAAGTCCAAAAAACAAGAAAACAAGTTTCAAAATAGAAAGGATTAAAGTCCAAAAACAAGATAATGAATCTCAAAATAGAAAGGATTAAAGTCCAAAAATAAGATAATCAATTTCAAAATAGAAAGCATTTCTGCACATAGCAATAATTACCCTACCATAGAAAAAATGAAAACCCAAATTGAAACAAACAGCAATTAGGATTCCAAAAAATACAACCAAACAAAAATACTAAGTGTGTCAACAGAACTAGAAAAGTAACAACTTTGTGACATAATTTTTTCACCTGATCTATTTAAATGCCAAACTTTATAAATGAAATTTTTTTTCATACATGCTCACCGGTTATACTTATTCTCTGGAATGAATGTTTTCCCCGAAAAATGTTTTATTTCTGAAATGTACTTTGAATCTTGAACTTTGAGCTACTGACCCTGTCATGAATGTATCACTCACTCTCTCACTCCTAAAAGATTTTTTAAAAATTTGAAAATGCACAAAAAAATTAAAAAATCAAAGCATGGAATACCAAATTTTAATTCTTTGCCTACTAGGAGACCTCAAACATGAACCTTACTGCCCAAAAATAAATCAATATCTTATCAGGCTATTTAGTACAAATTTTGTGAAAATACACAAATTTATGCGTTCAGATGTAAAGGCTAGAACTTAGTAATTTCTTATTTTACAAAATACTTCTTTAAGTATATATGACTTTGAACTACCTTGAACTTTCATCAATTGAACCTAAATCAAAAGCTGTCTTATAAACTCTTAAATTGTTAATTAAAGCTTAAGTTTACATGTTTTAATATATCAATACCTTATGATTGTTGAAGCAAAATAAAATATGGTATGGCATGCTCAGCCACACTTCTTAACAGACCTACCAATTATGGAAGAAATTTAACCAGTGGTTTCAGATGTTGTCTTCACATGAACAACATACTGTAGATAATTTACTTGAACTGATTTTGACAAGAAATACACCGTGAGAAAATTGTTTTACATGTTATTACTTTATTTTAGAAAAAAAATAACCAAAGAATGACAGTAACCAAATCTCGATCTGTTTCAAAAATAAAATGGAAGTCAATGTACTTTTTGATTAAAATCCTACTGAACTACCTAAACAGATATACTATGACCTGACTCACAACCTGATGGAAATACAATTTTTGGTTCTTAAAATTGCAAGTACTTGGACTAAAGACACAAAAGAAAAGTTCTCCTGATGCAACCCTATAATTACTGAAATAGTAATTACAGGGTTGAATGAGGGGACCCTTTTGGTACATAAAAGGATTTTATTTCACCTCACATTAGTGTGTGAGGCCTGACCCTGGAACACATCTCTTTTAAGTTAAGCATGAAATTAGCTGTAGCCTTTTGTCTTCTTTTGACAAAAAAAGAAAATGTTCATGGTAGCTGAACAATCTGCCACATCTCCTGATGCAACCCTATAATTACTGAAATAGTAATTATAGGGTTGAATGAGGGGACCCTTTTGGTACATAAAAGGATTTTATTTCACCTCACACTAGTGTGTGAGGCCTGACCCTGGAACACATCTCTTAAGTTAAGCATGAAATTTTCGTAGCCTGACTCCTCTATATATCCTGTAAATTGGATGGTCTTCCTTTGCCAGCAACTACATATAATCTTGCTTTATGCACATATACATATGAAGCGTGACCTTATCCATGTAAAGTTTCATTGAAATCTATCTGAAGGAGGAGCTCAAGGCAAAAAATAAGGTGTCAAAAAATGAAAGTTGGATTAACCCCTTTTAAAGCATTATTTTTTTTACCTTGTAGAATGGACTTCTACATCACCTCCATTTAAGGTTTCATCAAAATCCTCTAAACTGTACAAAAAATGCTATATTTACTAGCACCGTATTCTATGTATTCCTTTATTCAAGTATTGTTACAATGTTTTATTGCAACTAGCATATATACATCTGATGTTAGTTTCATTAATTCAATCACTTCAATAGTGAAAGAAGTATTGTGCACATAGAAAATATCCTGGACCAATGGATGAACTGAGGAATAGCCTAATAGAAGGAGAAACAGGTCATACTCCTTCATGAAACATTGGACTATTAATAAATAGTTGAAAATTTAACTATTTCATATTTTGATAAATTACCCAAAGATGGAAAACAACAAAAATATAAATTTACTAGACTTGACTTAAATTAATTGATACCAAAGTAGTATTAGATAAAAACGCACATCGTTGGACAAAAAACGAAAAGGTAGTAGAAAATTTGTTCATGGAAGCTGAACAAAACTTGTTCATGGAAGCTGAACAATCTGCCACATCTCCTGATGCCACCCTATAATTACCTAGTATAGGGTCGAATTGGGGGACGTGGCAGCCGATGGCTGCTGCAGTGAACCCCAAACACTGCCCGACTTCACTTCATTCGACCCTTTAGGTACAAAAAGATTTTGCTAAGTTCAGCTTGAAATTAGTTTTCAGCTGAACCTTGACTCTTTTGTTTTAAGTGTACAGTTGTGTAGATGTTGTTCATTAATTAATGTACTGATTTTATTGGACTTTTAGTTTATATTAAAGAAGTGTCCTTGTTGTCATAAGTTTATTATTCTTTAAATATTTTTGTTTTGATTTTTTTTTTTTTTTCAAGTTGGTATAAAATGTGGATTGGCAAGCATATTCTTTTAATTTTATATTGTGTAGTTTCTGGTAATTGAGGTTAACATACCTGGAAAGTAATTGCTGCATAATCTTCATGTGTCTTGACTTGAATCTATTCAATAATCCTCATCATCATGTGCTGATAGTTTGGACATTCAAAATAGTGTCTACACTGCAAGCCTGAGCCAATTTGCAGGTTTGACAGGTGTATAACCATTTCAGAATGCCACAATTTCGTGACAAGATTGAAAAATTGATCAAAACTGAAATAAAGTCCAAAAAACAAGAAAACAAGTTTCAAAATAGAAAGGATTAAAGTCCAAAAACAAGATAATGAATCTCAAAATAGAAAGGATTAAAGTCCAAAAATAAGATAATCAATTTCAAAATAGAAAGCATTTCTGCACATAGCAATAATTACCCTACCATAGATAAAATGAAAACCCAAATTGAAACAAACAGCAAAAATACTAAGTGTGTCAACAGAACTAGAAAAGTAACAACTTTGTGACATAATTTTTTTCACCTGATCTATTTAAATGCTAAACTTTATAATTGAAATTTTTTTCATACATGCTCACCGGTTATACTTATTCTCTGGAATGAATGTTTTCCCCGAAAAATGTTTTATTTCTGAAATGTACTTTGAATCTTGAACTTTGAGCTACTGACCCTGTCATGAATGTATCACTCACTCTCTCACTCCTAAAAGATTTTTTAAAAATTTGAAAATGCACAAAAAAATTAAAAAATCGAAGCATGGAATACCAAATTTTAATTCTTTACCTTCTAGGAGACCTCAAACATGAACCTTACTGCCCAAAAATAAATCAATATCTTGTCAGGCTATTTAGTACAAATTTTGTGAAAATACACAACTTTATGCGTTCAGATGTAAAGGCTAGAACTTAGTAATTTCTTATTTTACAAAATACTTTAAGTATATATGACTTTGAACTACCTTGAACTTTCATCAATTGAACCTAAATCAAAAGCTGTCTTATAAACTCTTAAATTGTTGATTAAATCTTAACTTTACATGTTTTAATATATTAATACCTTATGATTGTTGAAAAAAATAAAATATATGGTATGGAATGCCCATCCATACTTCTTAACAGACCTACCAATTATGGAAGAAATTTAACCAGTGGTTTCAGGTGTTCTTCACAAGATCTTACAGATGGACAAATGGACCCTACGTAAATATTACTTCAATTTAATGTTTTATGTTACAGAAAGAGGTTGTACATATTTAAAAGATATATATATAGCCATTAAAATAGAAAAACTTACCAAGTATGAGCGGATCACAGGACACAGTTAAGGTCTGTTTTTTGGTTTTTTTTAAATAATGTAAAATAGAATTCAACAATTTTTCTTTTGATTGGAAAAGTATTCTTATTTTCAAAAGACAATAATTTACCCCCAAAAAAGTTGTTCAGCTGAATATTATACTGTACACCTGGTTTATCATAATATTGTGTTTAACAATAGAAATATAGTTTGCACAGAAAAGTGATCATTTAAAAATATTTAAATTTCAAGGGTTCAGCGGGAGTCAGTGGGATAACTTCATGAGTCTCCCCACAATATTTTATGTATACTAGAAAATGCATATTCCATATTTCATGAAATGTTAACGATGATTTCATATCATGAAAGTCATTTTATAATTGGGAACTGTTAGAAGCATGCATGTATGAACCAGAAGGTAGCAAAACTCAGTACAGTTGTTTTCAGATAAAAACAGAAGGAGATTGACAACATAACTGATGAATGGATAAGTCTGACTACACTAATCTCAAGTAAAATAGGGGGGTGGGGGGGGGGGGTAGAGATGTGCACCAGGGTCAGTTCAAACCCTGAAATCAGAAGTAGCCTTACTCAACCAAGCATCACCATTTATTGACATCTTTCCTTTCATTCAATCTTATTACATCTGTACTAAGTTTTACTAACTCAAGTTTCACAAAAGCATACTTTTACAAAGTTTTTAATCAGAAGAGGACTATCATGATATGTATCTTCATAAAACATTTCATGATATATGTAACATGCACATACATACATACAAAATACTGTGAGCAGACTCACAAGATGAGACCAGATACTGTAATTAAAGTCGTGTCAGTTGGAATGACTTTCTTTGAAAGCATTTATTCACAATATGTGACTTTACAAGAGTGTTGGCCAAACTATTACCCAAGTTAAATATATAGATCTTCACTACTCACTACATTTATATAGAAAGAGGTTGTTATTTAGTATTGACATAGTGCTATTCATGTTTCAGTAAATGGAAAAGCATTATTTAATGAGATGTCCACTTCATTTAACTCCTTACTTCAATATATTTGAAAGCAATGGTTAATATTTTCTATTTTTCAATGAAGAACAGAAATTATATTGTTAAATAATGTCTTTTGATACAAATTGTAACAGAATAAAAATTTTTCTTGAAGAAAGAAAATTTTAAAGCTGTTTGAAGTGTCCTCTTTTCGAATTGTAGTTAGTTTGATACATCTTTATAAGGTTAAATACTTCAGTTCAACACAATGTTCCAGTGAGTCTTGAGATTTGGCAGTAAAAACTAATGAACTAAAAAGTTAACACTTGTGCATATCAATTAAGATATTGTCGGATTTGAAAGCTGTGGGCTGGGCTTTCGTAAGGAATCTATTACGCAAAAACGTTTGAAAATCAAACCAAAATAATGTAAAAAGATATCTATGAGAAGACATTTTGGTATGGAGTCAATAAAAAAATTTACGAACATAACATAAACAAAAAAAACAAAAGTTAATTTCCTAAATAAAAAAATTTAAAACAGAATACACAAAGAAAACATTGACATTTGAGTCATCAAAATCAGATAAACAACTTATTCTATAAATTTTGATAACTATTTTACACCTTAATTTTCTGATTTTTCAAAAACCTTTATGTGTAACAAGGCCTTCTGCCATTTCCCTAGGTATGTTGTGTTCATATTAAAAAAAAGATCAAGTAAGTAAGTTTCACTTAATAAATTAAACAGAAGTAAATGGATGCTAATGATGACAGTGGTATCATTATACAATAGAAAAAAAATGAGGGTCATTTGAAACAAGAATTTCCTCCATGAAAAAAAGTTTACATAAAGATTCATTCAATTGTAATCAATCCATATTGCACATCATTATAAATTTATTAGTTCAGTCTGTCATAGGACTTTATTATTTTTTTTGGTGGAACAAGCAGCTGTCACAACATCTGATTCTAAAAATCTGTTACTTAACAAAAATATTGATCCAAATGTTAACCAATTGAAAATGGTAATTAAGTAATAATATTTTTTCAGATGTATTTTTAGGAGATTTTGCTGTAAAAACTACTAAACTGAAAAGTAAACACTTTTACATAGCAATTAAAATATAAATATACATTGTCTGATTGTGTTAAAATCTCCTTTGCATGACCATAATTCAATCTAATAGACATGTTTTGTACCAGGTTAACATGCTGAGCCAATTTTTTCTTGTGCTACTTTGACTATAACAACATACAAGAATAATACCCCAATCAGAGCAAACCAGTGGTTACTCTATCACTAATATACTGCATTCATGAAACAGTGAGCATCATCTTTAAAGTCTTTGGTATGATCAAGCTGGAGAAGAAATCTAAATCCGGCTGCACACAAGCTAAGTACATTAATAACATATAAAGTTAAAGTTTGTACACACTTTTTTCTTCAATTGGTACCAAACCTTACCATGAATACCTTCATCAATTTGACACATTCACAAAATATTTTAGTTGAACAGTGTGAATACCTTGATTTTGTACTGACTACTAATTCTTTCACAGGTGACCAAAATCTTAATATACACATCTCAATATACTTGTAGTTATAGTTCATGACATGCTTTCTTACAAAAAACAAGAAGTGAAAACAAACAATGACCAATGTACAGAAAATAAATACTTTAGGGCATTGCCATTCCAATGATGAGACATACACTTATAATGTTAGTGTCATCTTAGTGCACATCTACAAAATACCTCTTCATAAAGTTCAAAGAAGTTCTCAGAACTATATTTAAGATCCAACTTAAATATATATTTGTAACATTTCACATCAGCTACAGGAATCATAAGGATTTTGATACTAAACATAAAGTTTAAGATTCATGTGTAAATGCACAAGAAGATGGATTATATCTAGAGATATGCACAGAATTTGAACTTTTTTCTTCTGAAATATTGAGTTCTGTGGGAATGTGTGGTATTACCTCATGATTCTCCTCACAATATTTCATGTATACTTGAAAATGCATATTCCATATTTCATGAAATGTTTATGATGATTTCACATCATGAAAGTCATTTTCTAATTGGGAACTGTTAGAAGCATGCACTTATGAACCATAAGTTAGCAAAACTCAGTACAGTTGTTTTCAGGTAAAAACAAAAGGAGATTGACAACAAAACAGATGCTTGGAGAAGTTAGACTACACTAATCTCAAGGAAACAGTTTTTATTTTAGGGGGGGAGGGGAGTCGAGATGTGTCCCTAGGCCAGTACGAATCCTGAAATCAGCAATAGCCTTACTCACCAAGACATCACCATTTATTGACCATTTTCCCTTCATTCAACCTTACAACATCTGTACTAAGTTTTACTAACTTACATTTCACAAAAGCACACTTCTACAAAGTTCTTGATCAGAAAATTAATGTGCCCAGACATGGCATTGTATGCACACAAATTGGCATTTTGTCTTGTTCATAAGACACTCCTTTTAGAGGGAGTTGTACCACACAGTCGGAGATACTGGGTCCTATTTATATACCCCGGGGGTCCCACGGGGGGTTTCAGAGATGAAGTATGGTGCCGTCCATGCACTATAAAGAGAGACAGACTTTCTTTTAAAAAAAAAGTCTTCCAAAAAGACACAGATGCCATGCGTCTTTACTGTAGCACAGAAACAGAAAATAATTTCTTAAAATGAGTTTTGTACATCTTCTCACTGAATTTAAATGTGTAAAGTTTCATTAAATTTCCACTATAAATGTAGGAGATCTAGCAACCACAAAATAATGTTGCTTCAAATTAAACAACATTCCATAGAAGTAATTTTGAACTTACTTCATGGTAAGGGTGTCATCCCAGGTTGAAAAAGAACACTGTCAGAACTGCATGTGGATACTTGTTTATCCAGATGTTCATAACCATGCAAATGTTCAGGCTTCAGCCATATGTGTGGTAATTCAATCAACTTTTGCTTGTCTTCTCCCACATTTTAAAACATTTTAAAAAAATTTTACCTGAAAGTTAAAGCATTTCAAATATGACACATAATTCACGCCATTAATAAGTTACCGATCGCGAGTAATAAATAAGTAGAACAGAACTACTTCTCCTTGATCTCAGTTGCTCATTTTTGTAATCTACCAATCCCGATACTATTCCGACTTGGACAAATTGTAATAATATTAAAAATATTCTTGAACAATTTAGCCTAACACGATATATTGAGACACGACACGTAACATGCTCGAAATTCATCAGATGAAAAAAAATAATTTGGTGATTTAAGCTTGAATGAAATTTTCAGCCAAAAACTTACGAGGAATATAAACATACTTAATCTGAAATTTTCACAAATTTAATAAAAATAAAATTTTCCTCCAAAACAGTAAAATTTCACACTTGCATATGGTGAAATACAAAATATAGTTTTTCAAATAAAGTAGCAATTCCTTTTCTTGTGAGACAAGAAAGTATAGAAAAAAGCCAAACTGATTGGACCCATGGACTACCAAATTACCAAAATGGGAATTGATTATGGGGCAAAACAGAAAAACCATGGCAGCTCATACACTAAAAACACTGCCCAACTTCACTTCATCTGACCTATTATCAAGTCTAATGATAACAATTACTTTCCCCTTTTAGCCTCATTTTCAAAAGGGGTTACATAAAAAACAACATTCATATAAAAAGGACCTTCTGCTATGTCCCTAGGAGCAATGACAAAAGTCTTATACCTTTATACGATGGCAAAAACATTTTGGCAGGCTTTTAAAAATCAAAATTAGAAATTACATTCACAAAATCAAAATTTTACATAATGATTCATCCAACTGTAACTAAAACATTAATTAAGCACATCTTTAGTTCAGTTCAAGACTATTTATTTTTTGATGGATCATGCAGTCACAACATTTGATTCTCAATATCTGTGACTTTACAAGAATATTGCAATCCAAATTATATGTTAATCTTCATATGGTATTTAACACATTAACAATATTTGAGTTCAACAGTATATGTTCAGATGTGGTCTTTTGCAGCATCAACTACTGAACTGAAAAGTTGGCACCTTTGCATACAAAGTAAAGGAAAAATTGGCCGATTGTTTTAAAATCTGCTTTACCAGACCATATTTCAATCCAACAGATCCTACTTTGTACCAGTCTGACATGTTGAGACAAATATTTCGTGTGCTACTTTGAAGAAACCCTCAGAGCATCTCAGTGGTAACTCTTATCAACCATGGAACTGTAAGCATCATCTTAAATTCTCAGAACTATATTTAAGATCCAACTTAAATACATATTTGTAACATTTCACATCAGCTACAGGAATCATAAGGATTTTGATACTAAACATAAAGTTTAAGATTCATGTGTAAATGCACAAGAAGATGGATTATATTTAGAGATATGCACAGAATTTGAACTTTTTTCTTCTGAAATACTGAATTCTGTGGGAATGTGTGGTATTACCTCATGATTCTCCTCACAATATTTCATGTATACTTGAAAATGCATATTCCATATTTCATGAAATGTTTATGATGATTTCACATCATGAAAGTCATTTTCTAATTGGGAACTGTTAGAAGCATGCACTTATGAACCATAAGGTAGCAAAACTCAGTACAGTTGTTTTCAGATGAAAACAAAAGGAGATTGACAACAAAACAGATGCTTGGAGAAGTTAGACTACACTAATCTCAAGGAAACAGTTTTTATTTTAGGGGGGGAGGGGAGTCGAGATGTGTCCCTAGGCCAGTACGAATCCTGAAATCAGCAATAGCCTTACTCACCAAGACATCACCATTTATTGACCATTTTCCCTTCATTCAACCTTACAACATCTGTACTAAGTTTTACTAACTTAAGTTTCACAAAAGCACACTTCTACAAAGTTCTTAATCAGAAAATTAATGTGCCCAGACATGGCATTGTATGCACACAGATTGGCATTTTGTTTTGTTCATAAGACACTCCTTTTAGAGGGAGTTGTACCACACAGTCGGAGATACTGGGTCCTATTTATATACCCCGGGGGTCCCACGGGGGGTTTCAGAGATGAAGTATGGTGCCATCCATGCACTACAAAGAGAGACAGACTTTCTTAAAAAAAAAAAAGTCTTCCAAAAAGACACAGATGCCATGCGTCTTTACTGTAGCACAGAAACATAGAAAATAATTTCTTAAAATGAGTTTTGTACATCTTCTCACTGAATTTAAATGTGTAAAGTTTCATTAAATATCCACTATAAATGTAGGAGATCTAGCAACCACAAAATAATGTTGCTTCAAATTAAACAACATTCCATAGAAGTAATTTTGAACTTACTTCATGGTAGGGGTGTCATCTCAGGTTGAAAAAGAACATCATCAGAACTGCATGTGGATGCTTGTTTATCCAGATGTTCATAACCATGCAAATGTTCAGGCTTCAGCCATATGTGTGGTAATTCAATCAACTTTTGCTTGTCTTCTCCCACATTTTAAAACATTTAAAAAAATTTTTACCTGAAAGTTAAAGCATTTCAAATATGACAAATATTTCACGCCATTAATAAGTTACCGATCGCGAGTAATAAATAAGTAGAACAGAACTACTTCTCCTTGATTTTAGTTGCTCATTTTTGTAATCTACCAATCCCGATACTATTCCGACTTGGACAAATTGTAATAATATTAAAAATATTCTTGAACAATTTAGCCTAACACGATATATTGAGACACGACACGCCATCAATTAGTTACCGATCACGAGTAATAAATAAGTAGAATAAAACTACTTCTCCTTGATCTGTGTTGCTCATTTGTGAAACTACCCTCATGATACTTTTCCGACTTGGACAAATCGTAATAATATTAAAACTATTCTTGAACAATTCCTGAAATTAACTATAACCGAACCCTCCATATATTACCATTTAGATATTTTTCTTTATATCAATATTACAATGCCTATACAAAGTTAACCTCTTACAATATCCAAAATTTATCTTCATCTTATCTTCATGGTAAGGGTGTCATCCCAGGTTGAAAAAGAACACTGTCAGAACTGCATGTGGATGCTTGTTTATCCAGATGTTCATAACCATGCAATGTTCAGGCTTCAGCCATCTGTGTGGTAATTCAATCAGCTTTTGCTTGCCTTCTCCCACATTTTAAAATATTTAAAAGAAAATTGTTAAAATTTTCTGAAAGTTAAAGCATTTCATATATGACATACAATTCACGCCATCAATTAGTTACCGATCGCGAGTAATAAATAAGTAGAACAAAACTACTTCTCCTTGATCTGTGTTGCTCATTTGTAAAACTACCCTCATGATACTTTTCTGACGGAAAAATCGTAAAAATATTAAAACTATTCTCAAACAATTCCACCTAACACGATATATTGAAACACGACACGCCATCAATTAGTTACCGATCACGAGTAATAAATAAGTAGAACAAAACTACTTCTCCTTGATCCGTTTTGCTCATTTGTGAAACTACCCTCGTGATACTTTTCCGACTTGGACAAATCGTAATAATATTAAAACTATTCTCAAACAATTCCGCCTAACACGATATATTGAAACACGACACGCAACTGCCTCGAAATTCTTAAGATGAAAAAGATTACTAGGTGATTTAAGCTTGAATGATATTTTAAGCCAAAAACTTACGAGGAATATAAACATACTTGATCTGAAATTTTCCTCCAAACAGTAAAATTTCATGCTTGCACATGGTGAATACCAAATGTAGTTTTTTAAATAAAAGTAGCAATTTGTTTTCTTGTAAGATAAGAAAAAACAGAAAATAGCCTAACTGATTGGACCCATTAACTACCAAATCACCAAAATGGAACAAATTATGGGGCAAAACGGGAAATCCATCAGGGCAGGTCATGCACTAAAAACACTGCTCAACTGACCCTTTTGGTACATAAAAAGATTTTAATTCACCTCGCATTGGTGTGTGAGGCCTGGCCCAGGAACACATCTCTTTTAAGTGAAGCTTGAAATTAACTATAGCCGGACCCTCCATATATTACCATTTAGATATTTTCCTTTATATCAATATTAGAATGCCTATACAAAGTTAACACCTCTTACAATATCCAAAACTTGCATGGTGTTCATTACTTTGAAATCTTCACACAACATTTCAAGAAATATTTCACATGCACATCCGCATACTAGTACTTATGAAAAACTGTGAGCAATCTCACAAAATGATACCCAGTTCCATGCAAACTGAAATCAAACATTTAAGACTGTACGTTGGATGGTCTTCCTTTGTCAGCATCTACATATACTAAATAGTACCATGCTTTATGCTCATATACATATGAAGCTTAACCTTATCCATGTAAAGTTGTATTAAAATCCATCTCAAGGAGTTCAAGGCTAAACAGATGGTAAACATGGAAGTTGGATTATCCCCCTTTGATAGCTAGACTATTTCTCTACACAGCAAACAGTTGATATGTTCTCTGTGATGAGGAAAACTGACATTTTTCCAAACAAAAGAATACTGTTTTCAAAAATTTTAACACAACACATCCTCATATATGGCCTTCAAATATTTGAAAGTGAAATTTCAAAATCCATTTAAACTAAATATGGACAAAGATATCAATTTCAAAAGAAAGTTTCAAGTTTTCATCAAAGCTGGCAGTTCACAGCCTCTAGAACTGTTCTTTTCACGAAAATAGAAGAAAATGGAGTCATACACCAGTGCCAAAAGCTGTGTAATCTATGAAAACAAAACAAAACAAAACACATCCAGAAATCACTGAAGTTGGAAAAATGATATAGTATTTGAGCAACACTGAACCCGACTTGAACCCTTGTTAAGATTTCAGGTCTCCCCAAAAGAGTGAGCAGTTACAAGAATTATTTTCCCAACAAAAGTACATATACATGTATGTTAACTGATGAACACAATCTGCAACAAATAATTGTAGTCCCATGGATTTTTTTTTTTTTTTTTTTTTTCAATTATTTTTTTTCATTTTCTTTTTTTTTTTTTTTTTTATTTTGTTATCGTACCATGGAAGTAAAATCATTTTGCATCAATTGGCTATTTATACTCTAACTTCTATAAAATCCCAACTTTAAATAGAATACTCCCCATTTTGACTATATGATATCATTTCACAATGTGTTTTCAGCCCTCAGATTACCCTTTATTTGACATTTGGTATAGTCATCCACTATCTTACTTTTACATTTGACTTTGAGAAAAACAGATGCCTCTCTTCGTGTCCAAGTGTACACATCAATACATCTGAAGTGTCTGATGTTTATTGGAATCTGCATTTGGCATATTTCAAGTGTACAGACTCTGCATTTTATGCACACAGATTCATATTCTGTCTTGTTCATAAGACACTCCTTTAAGAAGGAGTTGTACCACACAGTTGGAGATACGGGGTCCTATTTATATACCCCGGGGGTCCCACGGGGGGTCTCAGAGATGAAGTATGTTGTTGTCAATGCACTACCAAGCGATACTTTCTCTATAGAATTCTGCCTAAAAGACACAGACGCCACCAATTAGTGCATCTTTACTGTAATACAGAAACATTCAGTTGAATGACAAAGAAAAACATAGAAAATGATTTCTTAAAAAGTGCTTTGCACATCTTCTCACTGAACTTAAAGTGTGTAAAGTTTCATTAAACTTCCACTATAAATGTAGGAGATCTAGCAACCACAAAATAATGTTGCTTCAAATTCAACAACATTCCATACAAGTAATTCTGAACTTACTTCATGGTAAGGGTGTCATCCCAGGTTGAAAAAGAACACTGTCAGAACTGCATGTGGATGCTTGTTTATCCAGATGTTCATAACCATGCAATGTTCAGGCTTCAGCCATCTGTGTGGTAATTCAATTAGCTTTTGCTTGCTTTCTCCCACATTTTAAAATATTTAAAAGAAAATTGTTAAAATTTTCTGAAAGTTAAAGCATTTCATATATGACATACAATTCACGCCATCAATTAGTTACCGATCGCGAGTAATAAATAAGTAGAACAAAACTACTTCTCCTTGATCTGTGTTGCTCATTTGTGAAACTACCCTCGTGATACTTTTCCGACTTGGACAAATCGTAATAATATTAAAACTATTCTCAAACAATTCCGCCTAAAACGATATATTGAAACACGACACGCCATCAATTAGTTACCGATCACGAGTAATAAATAAGTAGAACAAAACTACTTCTCCTTGATCTGTGTTGCTCATTTGTGAAACTACCCTCGTGATACTTTTCCCACTTGGACAAATCGTAATTATATTAAAACTATTCTCAAACAATTCCGCCTTGTCCGCAAAAAACACGACAAGCAACTGCCTCGAAATTCCTAAGATGAAAAAGATTACTAGGTGATTTAAGCTTGAATGATATTTTAAGCCAAAAACTTACGAGGAATATAAACATACTTGATCTGAAATTTTCCTCCAAACAGTAAAATTTCATGCTTGCACATGGTGAATACCAAATGTAGTTTTTTAAATAAAAGTAGCAATTTGTTTTCTTGTAAGATAAGAAAAAACAGAAAATAGCCAAACTGATTGGACCCATTAACTACCAAATCACCAAAATGGAACAAATTATGGGGCAAAACGGGAAATCCATCAGGGCAGGTCATGCACTAAAAACACTGCTCAACTGACCCTTTTGGTACATAAAAAGATTTTAATTCACCTCACATTGGTGTGTGAGGCCTGGCCCAGGAACACATCTCTCTTAAATGAAGCTTGAAATTAACTATAGCCGGACCCTCCATATATTACCATTTAGATATTTTCCTTTATACCAATATTAGAATGCCTATACAAAGTTAACACCTCTTACAATATCCAAAACTTGCATGGTGTTCATTACTTTGAAATCTTCACACAACATTTCAAGAAATATTTCACATGCACATCCGCATACTAGTACTTATGAAAAACTGTAAGCAATCTCACAAAATGATACCCAGATAGAATATAGAATTCTGCCTAATAGACACAGACGCCACCAATTAGTGCATCTTTACTGTAATACAGAAACATTCAGTTGAATGACAAAGAAAAACATAGAAAATGATTTCTTAAAATGTGTTTTGCACATCTTCTCACTGAACTTAAAGTGTGTAAAGTTTCATTAAACTTCCACTAAAAATGTAGGAGATCTAGCAACCACAAAATAATGTTGCTTCAAATTCAACAACATTCCATAGAAGTAATTCTGAACTTACTTCATGGTAAGGGTGTCATCCCAGGTTGAAAAAGAACACTGTCAGAACTGCATGTGGATGCTTGTTTATCCAGATGTTCATAACCATGCAATGTTCAGGCTTCAGCCATCTGTGTGGTAATTCAATTAGCTTTTGCTTGCTTTCTCCCACATTTTAAAATATTTAAAAGAAAATTGTTAAAATTTTCTGAAAGTTAAAGCATTTCATATATGACATACAATTCACGCCATCAATTAGTTACCGATCGCGAGTAATAAATAAGTAGAACAAAACTACTTCTCCTTGATCTGTGTTGCTCATTTGTGAAACTACCGTCGTGATACTTTTCCGACTTGGACAAATCGTAATAATATTAAAACTATTCTCAAACAATTCCGCCTAAAACGATATATTGAAACACGACACACCATCAATTAGTTACCGATCACGAGTAATAAATAAGTAGAACAAAACTACTTCTCCTTGATCTGTGTTGCTCGTTTGTGAAACTACCCTCGTGATACTTTTCCGACTTGGACAAATCGTAATAATATTAAAACTATTCTCAAACAATTCCGCCTAACACGATATATTGAAACACGACAAGCAACTGCCTCGAAATTCTTAAGATGAAAAAGATTACTAGGTGATTTAAGCTTGAATGATATTTTAAGCCAAAAACTTACGAGGAATATAAACAAACTTGATCTGAAATTTTCCTCCAAACAGTAAAATTTCATGCTTGCACATGGTGAATACCAAATGTAGTTTTTTAAATAAAAGTAGCAATTTGTTTTCTTGTAAGATAAGAAAAAACAGAAAATAGCCTAACTGATTGGACCCATTAACTACCAAATCACCAAAATGGAACAAATTATGGGGCAAAACGGGAAATCCATCAGGGCAGGTCATGCACTAAAAACACTGCCCAACTTCACTTCGACTGACCCTTTTGGTACATAAAAAGATTTTAATTCACCTCACATTGGTGTGTGAGGCCTGACCCAGGAACACATCTCTTTTAAGTGAAGCTTGAAATTAAATATAGCCGGACCCTCCATATATTACCATTTAGATATTTTCCTTTATATCAATATTAGAATGCCTATACAAAGTTAACACCTCTTACAATATCCAAAACTTGCATGGTGTTCATTACTTTGAAATCTTCACACAACACTTCAAGAAATATTTCACATGCACATCCGCATACTAGAACTTATGGAAAACGGTGAGCAGTCTCACAAAATGATACCAAGTTCCTTGCAAATTGAAATCAAACATTTAAGACTGTATGTTGGATGGTCTTCTTTTGTCAACATCTACATATACTAATTAGTACCTTGCTTTATGCTCATACACATATGAAGCTTACTCTTACCCATGTAAAGTGTCATTAAAATCAAAGCTAAAGAGATGGTAAACATGGAAGTTGGATCATCCCCCTTTGATAGCTAGACTATTTCTCTACACAGCAAACACTTTATATGTTCTCTGTGATGAGGAAAAATGACATTTTTCCAAACAAAAGAATACTGTTTCAAAAATTATAACACAAGACATCCTCATATATGGCCTTCAAATATTTGAAGGTCAAATTTCAAAATCCATTTCAACTAAATATGGACATAGATATCAATTTCAAAAGATAGTTTCAAGTTTTCATCAAAGCTGGCAGTTCACAGCCTCTAGAACTGTTCTGTTCACCAAGAAAATAGTCATACACCAGTGCCAAAAGCTGTGTAACCTATGAAAACAAAACAAAAAAAATGAAACACATCCAGAAATCACTTAAGTTGGAAAAATGGTAGTATTTGAGCAACACTAAACCCAACTTAAACCCATGTTGTGATTTCAGGTTTGCCCAAAAGAGTGAGCAGTTACAAGAATTATTTTCCCAACAAAAGTACATATACATGTATGTTAACTGATGTAGCACAATCTGCAACAAATAATTGTAGTCCCATGGATTTTTTTTTTTTTTTTTTTTTGAATTATTTTTTTTCATTTTTTTTTTTTTTTTTTTTTTTTTATTTTGTTATCGTACCATGGGAGTAAAATCATTTTGCATCAATTGGCTATCTATACTCTAACTTCTATAGAATCCCAACTTTAAATAGAATACTCCCCATTTTCACTATATGATATCATTTCACAATGTGTTTCCAGCCCTCAGATTACCCTTTATTTGACATTTGGTATAGTCATCCATTATCTTACTTTTACATTTGACTTTGAGAAAAACGGATGCCTCTCTTCATGTCTAAGTGTACATACATGTATCAATACATATGATGTGTCTGATGTTTATTGGAATCTGCATTTGGCATATTTCAAGTGTGCAGACTCTGCATTTTATGCACACAGATTCACATTTTGTCTTTTTCATAAGACACTCCTTTAAGAAGGAGTTGTACCACACAGTTGGAGATACTGGATCCTATTTATATACCCCGGGGGTCCCAAGGGGGGTCTCAGAGATGAAGTATGGTGTTGTCAATGCACTACCAAGCGATACTTTCTCTATAGAATTCTGCCTAAAAGACACAGACGTCACCAATTAGTGCATCTTTACTGTAGTACAGAAACATTCAGTTGAATGACAAAGAAAAACATAGAAAATGATTTCTTAAAATGTGTTTTGCACATCTTCTCACTGAACTTAAGTGTGTAAAGTTTCATTAAACTTCCACTATAAATGTAGGAGATCTAGCAACCACAAAATAATGTTGCTTCAAATTCAACAACATTCCATACAAGTAATTCTGAACTTACTTCATGGTAAGGGTGTCATCCCAGGTTGAAAAAGAACACTGTCAGAACTGCATGTGGATGCTTCTTTATCCAGATGTTCATAACCATGCAATGTTCAGGCTTCAGCCATCTGTGTGGTAATTCAATCAGCTTTTGTTTGCCTTCTCCCACATTTTAAAATATTTAAAAGAAAATTGTTAAAATTTTCTGAAAGTTAAAGCATTTCATATATGACATACAATTCACGCCATCAATTAGTTACCGATCGCGAGTAATAAATAAGTAGAACAAAACTACTTCTCCTTGATCTGTGTTGCTCATTTGTGAAACTACCCTCGTGATACTTTTCCGACTTGGACAAATCGTAATAATATTAAAACTATTCTCAAACAATTCCGCCTAACACGATATATTGAAACACGACACACAACTGCCTCGAAATTCCTAAGATGAAAAAGATTACTAGGTGATTTAAGCTTGAATGATATTTTAAGCCAAAAACTTACTAGGAATATAAACATACTTGATCTGAAATTTTCCTCCAAACAGTAAAATTTCATGCTTGCACATGGTGAATACCAAATGTAGTTTTTTAAATAAAAGTAGCAATTTGTTTTCTTGTAAGATAAGAAAAAACAGAAAATAGCCAAACTGATTGGACCCATTAACTACCAAATCACCAAAATGGAACAAATTATGGGGCAAAACGGGAAATCCATCAGGGCAGGTCATGCACTAAAAACACTGCTTAACTTCACTTCAACTGACCCTTTTGGTACATAAAAAGATTTTAATTCACCTCACATTGGTGTGTGAGGCCTGGCCCAGGAACACATCTCTTTTAAGTGAAGCTTGAAATTAACTATAGCCGGACCCTCCATATATTACCATTTAGATATTTTCCTTTATATCAATATTAGAATGCCTATACAAAGTTAACACCTCTTACAATATCCAAAACTTGCATGGTGTTCATTACTTTGAAATCTTCACACAACATTTCAAGAAATATTTCACATGCACATCCGCATACTAGTACTTATGAAAAACTGTGAGCAATCTCACAAAATGATACCCAGTTCCATGCAAACTGAAATCAAACATTTAAGACTGTAAGTTGGATGGTCTTCCTTTGTCAGCATCTACATATACTAAATAGTACCATGCTTTATGCTCATATACATATGAAGCTTAACCTTATCCATGTAAAGTTGTATTAAAATCCATCTCAAGGAGTTCAAGGCTAAACAGATGGTAAATATGGAGGTTGGATTATCCCCCTTTGATAGCTAGACTATTTCTCTACACAGCAAACAGTTGATATGTTCTCTGTGATGAGGAAAATTGACATTTTTCCAAACAAAAGAATACTGTTTTCAAAAATTTTAACACAAGACATCCTCATATATGGCCTTCAAATATTTGAAAGTGAAATTTCAAAATCCATTTAAACTAAATATGGACAAAGATATCAATTTCAAAAGAAAGTTTCAAGTTTTCATCAAAGCTGGCAGTTCACAGCCTCTAGAACTGTTCTTTTCACGAAAATAGAAGAAAATGGAGTCATACACCAGTGCCAAAAGCTGTGTAATCTATGAAAACAAAACAAAACACATCCAGAAATCACTGAAGTTGGAAAAATGATATAGTATTTGAGCAACACTGAACCCGACTTGAACCCTTGTTAAGATTTCAGGTCTCCCCAAAAGAGTGAGCAGTTACAAGAATTATTTTCCCAACAAAAGTATATATACATGTATGTTAACTGATGTAGCACAATCTGCAACAAATAATTGTGCTCCCATGGATTTTTTCTTTTTTTTTTTTTATATTTTGTTATCGTACCAACAAAGTAAAATCACTTTGCATAATTGGCTATTTATACTCTAACTTCTATAAAATCCCAACTTCAAATAGAATACTCCCCATT
Source organism: Perna viridis (assembly GCA_037379345.1). Taxonomy (NCBI): domain Eukaryota; kingdom Metazoa; phylum Mollusca; class Bivalvia; order Mytilida; family Mytilidae; genus Perna; species Perna viridis. The sequence continues at coordinate 21,497,415 of CM074518.1, read as the reverse complement.
TTGACTATATGATATCATTTCACAATGTGTTTTCAGCCCTCAGATTACCCTTTATTTGACATTTGGTATAGTCATCCATTATCTACGTAACACAAAAACATTCAGTCATATGAAAAACATAGAAAATAATTTCTTACACTGTGTTTTATCATATTAACATTATCACATTTTCAAGGAGTTGTACCACACAGTTGGAGATACTGGGTCCTATTTACATCCTACCAAATTCTGACCACAGATTGATCTCATCTTGCTGAACACTTTAACTCTATGTCAGAAAAAACCTAATGTATATACTACTGTCTGATCGCTATTTTCTATTTTTAGTAATGGCTGTAATGTTTTTCAATGGATCAAAATTCACCAAATCAGTTCTATGCAGGACTAAGTTTGGTTCCAAGAAGATTTTTGAGAGAAATATCATTAAAAATTGCAAAACAAGAGGCTTTTAGGAGCCTGAATCCCTCACCTGGTTAGTTTTTCAAAAGCAGTAAAATTAACAAGGAATTGTCCAAAAAGTTTGACTAAAGAATACTTTGGTAGGACTTATCATAAGAATCATTTTTGCAATTGAAAGTTTCTCTCTATCTATTATAGTTTTCAAGATATTGGCTGAAATCTGTAAAAAAAAAACCAAACAAAAAAAACCCTTCATTTTTCATCTTCCAAGAGCAATAACTCTGACAAGGAGTAGCTGACAACTTTGATCACTGTAAACTTTTGAAGGCCTTATAATAAGGATCATTTCAGCAATTGAAAGAGTTTAGCTTAACCTGACACTTTTTAGAGATATGCAAAGAAACTACTGTCTGACCTCTACGTTCCATTTTAAGTAAAGGCAGCCATGTTTTTCAACAAATCAAAAATCCCCATATCAGTTCTAACAAGATACCCCAAGGAACGTTCATACCAAGTTTGGTTCAAATTGGTCAAGCAGTGTCAGACGAGAAGATTTTTGAAAGAAATAACAATAAAAATAGCAAAAACAAACTTTGAAAAGGGCAATAACTCAAACATGGCTAAATGGATTAATATGAAAGTTTGACCACAGATAGATCCCATCATGTTGAACACTTTCACCCATGTCAGAATTTGGCTAAACCTAACGTTTTCACAGATATATACAAAAAACAACTGCCTGACCCCTATGTTCTATTATTTTGAAAAATTGTTTAGGATGACGGCGACGGACGCCAAGTGATGGCAATAGCTCACATGGCCTTCGGCCAGGTAAGCTAAAAACAGGGCAATGTATGAAGAATTTTAGGTACATCCCAACTTCAAGCAAAATTTAAACTAAATGAAGTCATGCTGTGTAATGTAACCCATTTGGTTACCACAGCTTCATACTTTACCCTGTGGGTCACATACTGATGATGTATACCGTCACAGGACTCAGTCTTGGCATGTGGCATACACCTTCACACAACATATAACTTCAGTAATTAGCCAAGTTCCACTTAAAATTAGCTATAGCCAAACTTCTCCATACATTACCATCTACTAATGTAGAACATAAAAATTTCTTGTTTCTAATCAGAATATGACCTATATGATATAAAATCTCTTGGAACATTTCATAAAATATGTCACATGCGCAACCTTCAAATTTTTACATCTTTGAAATTTATGAGCAGCAAGAGTCTTACCAGAAATAATACACGGATAGACAGACAGAATGTGTAAACAGGTATCAGGGTAGACTCATATGCCAAAATTCAGCTCAATATTTACAAGCACATTGAAAAAAAAAGTGTGGTAAGCTTAAATATCAGTAAATTTTTTGAAGTTCAAGGGCCACAACTCTGAAAAGCATCACTGAAGTGTAATGAAAGGTCAACTTGTTCTGCAAATCATCAAGGTTGACTTGCATACCAACAAGAGGCTCTCACCTGGTTGAATTTTGCCTTTCAAGGACAATAAATTTAAGAAGTTACATGTATTTTGAACTTACTTCATGGTAAGGGTATCATTTAAAGTTGTAAAAAAACATCATCAGAACTGCATATGGATGCTTCAGAGTACATCAGTTTATTCATGCTTCAGTAATCTGTGTTGTACCTTTACTATTCCTGTAATTATAAATAAAAATTAATACTAGTATATGTACCTTTTGCCAATCAAAACCAACAGCATGTTCTCCACTGCTGAGACAGAATAGTGACCTGAACAAACTACTTTGCAGATAATTGGCCTTTTTGTCCAGTTATTATCTGGCTTTCTACTTCATAATTACAAGAAACCTGGAAAGGAGATGCACAGTATATAAATAACATATAGCTAAAAGGGTGATAGAGCAGTTTGTTACCCCGAGAAAATCACTGTCAACCCGAGGCGTAGCTGAGAGTGACAATGTATTTTCAAGGGGTAACAAACTACCCATCACCCTCTAAGCTACATGTTGTTTATATTACACTAAATGTTCCATCATCTTAACAATAACTTTTGTTTGTCTTTGTTCTTTATATTTTCTTCAATAAAATTGTTTCATTTTCTTTCGAGTTTGCATTCATTTGAAACTGTAAATTGTGGATAACACCTCTTTTTTTAGTGTACTTGTATCTTTGATGGACCTTTTCCCTGCAGAAATGTCAATAAAATGTTTTCTGTTGTTTTCTTGTTTTTTTTTGCATTTATTTGTTTTTGTTTTCTTTGTTTTTTTATCTGTTTAAAGTTTTCTTGTGTATAATTACTTAATCCAACTGTAACCATAGATCTTTCCGAGGCAGAATTCACAACAACAAAAAAGGTCCAGAATAAATGCAGTGCATGGAAATTGAACAACAATGACATAAATTCTCACTTGAACACTATCTTTTTCCAGTTCAAGCTTCAGTCACTTTTTAATTTAACAAAACAATTAGAAATGTTTGGGTAGAAATTTCTAGTAGATTTGGCAACATAACAAAAAAAAATATAAATATATAGCATATACTGAATTGCATTTATTAATGGACGTTACTGGATATGTATGTTGAGCATATTGATTCTCTCAAACACATAACTGATTGAGATTGAACCGGTACCAATTTTTACCGAAATCAGTTAAGCTTTTCACAAGAGGATAATAGACAAAAAGCTATCACCCTCTGAAACATGTGATAGAGCAAAATATTACCCTTGTATTAAACCAATCAAAATTCAGAAAATTGACATGAAGTATAATAATACAAGTTATCAAGAAAAAGCAACCAACCAAATATCAAAGTATTCCCTCTTAAAGAAGAAGAGAAATCTGTTACAAAAAAAGATGAGAAATCTGATACAAAAAAAGAAGTTACAAATAACCTTATTTATTACAAATCGTGCGGTAAATAGGAAGATAAGCCACAAACCTGAAAAGGGGAGGGGGAGGGCAATCTGTACAGGTCATCATGCTGAAGTAACATAAATATCTAGTAAACTTGGCAATCCTTCTAATAGAAGCTGAGAAATCTGTTAACCATTACAGACAGGGTGATTGCAGTGTGGTATAAATCCAAATAAAAACAAAAGATTCAGGATTATATCCTCCACACACTGATACAAATAGGAATCAGAATTATACCCTCCACACACTGACACAAATGGGAATCAGGATTCTACCCTCCACACACTGACACAAATAGGAATCAGGATTCTACCCTCCACACACAGACACAAATAGGAATCAGGATTCTACCCTCCACACACTGATACAAGTAGGAATCAGGATTATACCCTCCACACACTGATACAAATAGGAATCAGGATTCTACCCTCCACACACCGATACAAATAGGAATCAGGATTCTACCCTCCACACACTGATACAAATAGGAATCAGGATTATACCCTCCACACACAGACACAAATAGGAATCAGGATTCTACCCTCCACACACCAATACAAATAGGAATCAAGATTATACCCTCCACACACTGATACAGATGTATGTTTTTCATCAGGATCTTGTATGAACAATGAAAATAAAATGTACCCATTGTATACCTTGGACATAGTTTATGAATAATAATCACATTTAAATATCACCTTTAGAAGAATCTGTACATGGATTTAAACAAGTTAGAAAAAAGACTGTTCAATCTTTGCTAAATGAAATGGTACAATGTATGTTAATTACCAAACAAAAGTTTTAAAGCTTTAAATCTAGTCAGTAATAAACATAGCCTTCAGCATTAGGTAGAATCTACATACACTGTAATGCCTTCAGCATTAGGTAGAATCTACATACACTGTAATGCCTTCAGCAAAATAGTGATAAAAGATCTAGAACCAATAGAAACAGTAATTGTAGCATAATTGGTCAATGACATGAACAAATAAGAGAGAAAACAAACTAACAAAAAAAGGCCAAAAAAAGAACAGAACAGAAAATGAACAATTAAGGGACACCCACATAAACCAGTTCCTGCATGACACCCACATAAACCAGTTCCTGCCTAACAGTGCTTATCATTTATATGTTTAGTAAACAAGTTCAAGAAAACTAACACTTGGAACAGAAAAAATATATCATAAAATAAACTGTTATCACAGAGATATGCCTCACCTGTTGCACATACATGTAGACCTTCCTATTCAAAACTTGACATTCCTAATTTCAAAGTCAACAGACTGTGACTGCAAGGCATATGCATGAATTGGATACAGAGTTACTAGTGCAACTGCATACCAAACACGATTGACCTATATGTAACATAAGTGGCTCATATCAAACTGACCTAATTAAGAAAACGTAACATGAAAATCTTAACATGACTGCCAATGTAAAAAGTCTTGCCTTTAACAACATTATTTGACAAAATGGTAACTTCTTTCAGGATAAGCATCACACCACTACCTCATTAAAATATATCCCTATTAACAAATGAAACAAATATTTCCTTAAAAGTAATCATTTCTCTTCTTTCCTACTGAATTTTGTACAAATATTGTTGCCCTTGGTAATTGAAACAACAGTGATTTATTTAAATCTTTTTTCGTTAAAAACAACCAATAGTAAGAAATCACTTAGTGATAAATATAAATGGTTACACAGGCAAATATTTTTCACGTGAAATTCACTAAACACGAATTTCATGTGAACTTTTCGTGTGAATTTCACGTGAAGGCTCCATTCACCCAAATTTCATGTGAACTATGTCATTAGTTTAATTGCTCTATTCAGGTGAAAATCACGTGAAATTCGTGTGAAATAATTTTGCCTGTGTACCAGAGACATGTCTCAAATGTCCCACATGGTAACTATTAGGCAACATTTGAAAATGTATGCAGGGGCATTATGCATGAAACAGACATGGAAATATTTGTAGTGATATTAATGAAACTTTACACTAAATACCATTGATTTAAGCATCATGCCTAGTATCCTTACACATGGAACCAGAGTGACAGAACAAATGCCAAGCTGTTAGGGAAAACAGTTTCAAAGTCAAAAGACAATGACTGGAGATATGGAACTGTAATGATTTGATACTAAATGCAACTACATTCCAAAAACAATTGACCTTAGCACAAGTGATTCATGTTTAACTGACCAAATCAAAAAACTTAACATCAAATTCTTAATTAGATAATTGTAAGTCAATAGCCCATGACTACATGAAATGGATATATAGGTTACAATAGCGCAATTATGTCTCCTCGGTATTCAGCCAGATCTTTACCCCAACATGCAGCCCAGTAGAAAATACAGAAATGTTCACGATTGGTGGATAATAAAATTTATATTTTCATGAAAAAATTGTACAAACAGTAAGGATCCAAAAGTATCAAATTTGAAAGCTAGCAGCCCATATATGTGTATTTTATGGAGCACTTAAGGCTTAGGTTGGCTACTGAAAAAATTGATGTTTGAAAAAGTATCCCCCTTTTTGAACCTTAATTTATGGGCAGAAATGCCACGACATGGTGGATTTTATTTAAAAATTTAAAAGATATATGGGTGTATTTTAGAAACATTGTGTAAGATTAGAGAAATTTCACCTGGATCTATTTTAAGATTTTAGTGGAAGTGAGAAGTTGGGTCCAAAAAATTCGGAAATCAGGAAAAAACTTTCTTAAAAAACAGGAGGAGCTGTATCGGGTGTTTCTCTGGAAAATTCAGGAAAAAATCAGGAATTGCTCAAAATCAGGAAAAATCAGGCATACATAGGAAAATCCGGAGTCACTTGACACACTGCTGTTGTGATAATACAACTGGATACCAAACGTGATCAGCTGAATGGTAGCACAAGTAGTTCAATTTAATCTTACCTAATCAGGAAACTTAACATTAAAATCTAAACAAGAAATTTTATAAATTTCAAAGTCAGTAAATTTAACTGCAGGGGCATATACATGTACATGTATATGTCTGTGATGTAGTGATGCTAATGAAACTACATACCAAATATAACTGACCTAGCACAAGTACTTAGATCATAAATACTGACCTTAATCAGAAACTTAAAATATAATCTTAAGTTGAACGCCAATGCTACACCAGAGCACTATAAAAACTAAAGATTGCATGATAAGTTGTGCTAAGAATATCCTCACTCAACCTAGGAAAGGGAGACACCGAGGCAATTGGTAAACAGGAATTGGATGAGCCACGAACCTGAAAAGAGGTGACAGGGTACAAGTCGTCATGAGAAAGCAATATACCATACATGTACATGTAAGCATTACCTCCAGTAGAAGCTGACGTGTGGAAACATACTGCTGCACAAATTAGAATATTTTCTGTTTGCCGTTTTCTAAATTATACTGTTCACAGTGGATGGAATGTACATTATATTATGTCTGAGAAGGACAATTATCGAAAATATTTTGGCCTACACCTCCTACAAAAAATGAATTTTATTACCTCAGTCTAGATACATGTACTTAATGCATGTATATTGGAAAAGAAATAATTCTCATGCCTTGGTGTGGTTGAAAATTGTTTTGACCAAAAAATTTCAAAAATAAATATTATGACCCCATAGACCCACAGACCTGGTTAGCCCCACTAAGTCAATTGGTCACTAATTTCCCTTATATACACTAGATATTTTTTTTTATTTTGTAAAAAAATCAAAAACCTTAAAGTGGCTCGCCTTGCACATCTCCTTTATGTTACTGCTGCAAAATTTCATTGTTACATGTAAAGCTCAAAAACTGTGATAGTTGACACCTTGTAGCAAGACAAACCATGCAGCCCCATTTTCTTAGTTTAACTACATGTGCCTCCAATTTCTGCAATATTTTACAATATAAAGCTAAGCTAAGTACAACACGATTCGACCACAGCCAGTTGAACTCTGTTTGCTGGAGCATGTGTGGACACAATATTAGTTTTTGACACGATTAAGCATACATGTAGGGACTAAGAGTTTGTTTTGGACACAATAAAGCTCAAAATTTGAAATTCAATTAAATTTAAAAGTGAAAAAAGTTCTGCTTTACAGGTGCTTATCAAAGATCTTTACCTTTAATCCCTATAAGTAAACAAGAAATAACTGAAATCTGATTGAAAATGCGTACTGGGGTTTTCATAAGGAAAGCCAAAAAAAATTAAAACTTCGCGTAGCAGACTGCAGTGGTCAAACCCTTTACAGTTGGGGATATTGTGGACATAGTATTAGTTTTCACACTTAAGCAAAGGGCCTTACAATTCATTATGAGGATGACTGCACAATACATTTCAAAATCAGTCCAAACATAAACAAGAGGCTCTCAGGAGCCTGAATAACTCACCAGATTGAACTTTGCCTTTCAAGGGCAATAAATTTAACATGAAGTTGTCCAACAATTTTGACTCAAGAAAACTTTGGTAGGACTTACCAAAAGGACCATTGCAACAAATGAAAAGTTCTTTCTATCTATCATAGTTTTTCGGATATTGGCTTAAAATGTAAAAAAAACCTGTAATTTTCCTCTTCAAGGGCAATAATTCTTACAAGGAGTCGTCTGACAACTTTTATCCCTGAAGACTTTTGTAGTCCTATTAATAAGGATCATTTCAGCTATTGAAAAATTTTGCTAAACCTAAGGATTTTGGAGATAAATGTGAAAAACTACTGTCTGGCCCCTATGTTCTATGTTCTATGTAATGACGGCCATGTTTTTCGACGTATCAAAAATCACCACATCAGTTCTATGCAAGATACCCAAAGGAACAGTCTCGCCAAGTTTGGTTCCAATTGGTCATGTGGTGTCAGAGTAGAAGAGTTTTGAACAATTGTTAATGAAGGTGACTGACAATGACAGCAGATGCCTAGAGATAGCAATAGCTCACATGGCCAACGGCCAGATGAGCTAAGAAGTGGACTTTTTGGGGTGTGGCTCCTTTGGCCCTTATAACTTTAAAGCTGTAAGAGATATCCAAAATCTATATATACATGTAGTAAAAAAATTCTAAATCAGACCAAAACTATAGAAGTGATTTTTTTTGGTGTTGCCCCTGCATGAAGAAGATAATAACCATGATAACTAAATGAATGCACTTATGTACAAACCAATACTCTGGACAGTTACATTTTTGTAGCTGTTAGTCAATGAACACAGGTAACCTTGGATGAAAAAAATAGGGTACACATTCACTGTAGGTAGGTAGGTATAACCATTCTATTAGACACCTAGGACTCTTTATAGTGCTTAAGTTTAGCGGCATCTCATAAAAAATACCAATAAAAGGCATTAAAATAGGGTACATGTAGGGAAGATAACCTTAGTCTTAAACAGACATTTTTTTTTCTTGGCCTTCCTTATTAATTTGTTAATTTTATATCTTATATATTAAAATTCCTGAATAACTTCTCTTCAACTGTATCCAAGTGGTACACATCAATCAAATGTTGAGTATATATGATTTAAGCTTACCAAATAAAATGACTGGAAAAGTTCTAATTATTTTTGCACTATAATTATACTTTGTTAGGAGTGACCAGTTTCTTTAATATAAAGTTCTTGTTCTAGGTACATTTGTATCCCACAAAAAAATTCTTTGTTGTGCATTTTATTCTATTCACAGGGGCTTGCTCCCGGGGGCGGATCCACGATTTGAGTTGGGGGGGGTTAATTAAATTAAATGCTGTGCAAAGCAGTTGAAGCAGAAATTTAGGGGGCGTATGCCCGGTACGCCAGTCCTTGGATCTGCGGCGCCTGGCTCCCACTAACAAATATGCAGCCCCACTAGTATTCTTGGTTATATACTAGTGGTGCTGTATACTTAATAGTGAAAACAAGCTCCTGTGTTCTATATATTGACCCCACCTCACCTGAACAGACACAAAAATAGAGGTGGGCAAGCCTATTATACATCCCTTAACATTGTGTAAAAATGAATTATTTTTGCATTAAATCTCGATTTTTCACAAATTCTACTGGCTAAATTTTCTTGCCTGACCTTGCTGTGCGTTTGTCCTATTTATGTCACCACTACCTAATCTCGATCTCTCCCTTCTGAAATCCTAGATCTACTTCTGTTTCCAACTATTTCATTTCATTTTAAGTAAATTAAAGCAACCAAGCAAAATATAAGTAGCTATAGCCTTCAAAGAAGAATGATTATTTTGAAATACACACATTTGACTTTAAAATTATACTGTCCCTAAAAAGAGCATGGTACAAAGGCTAAAAATGTATAGCATTAGTCCTTTCTAAGCTTAGTTACATATGATACCTTTTGGAAAACATTTACTGTGACTGTGAGCATTCACTGATTCAACTTCGTGCGGCGCGAAAAACTGGTTCTATAATTGGACCTTTCGGCTACTTAATTATATATATATATATATATATATATATATATATATATATATATATATATATATATATATATATATATATATATTGTAAATCACAGCTCAACAGAGAACCAGTACTGGGGTCACCTGATTTGTCTAAGGCATGCCATAATTGATATTTTTTTGAGTAACCACTGATCTGGCTGACATGAAAGAATACCTATTTGCGGTAGAGGTATTCCTAGCTTGGTGCAAGATCAGTTTGAAATCCGGGTCACTAAAACAATATCCAAATTTACTTTTATTGGTTACAATAATGGATATTTTAGTTTGAATGTAAGTGAATTTATAACCAGTATTAATACCATTGGGGAGGGTTTAGTCCTTAAAATGTCATAAAATCAATGTGTTTCCATATTTGAACTATTCTGTGTGGTCGTCTGTTATTTAAACCATGGATTTTCGTCTAGGAGATAAGAAATTTTGTTTTTTTTCATTCCGAGTTTATTACTGATCTCAATCCCATCACCGACCAAGACTCACAAAACTAAGACACTAACCTAGAGACAACCCCAAGACAAGTGAGTCTCAACACAGACTCACATAACGAAACCGGTAGTATCGAGCTCGAGACGACTCCAAGACAAGTGATTCTCGACACAGACTCACAAAACCAAGACACTACTATCGAGACAACTCCAAAACAAGTGAGTCTCACCACGGATGCATAAAACAAAGCCACTAATCTGGAGAAAACTCTAAGGCAAGTGATTCTCACCACTGACTCACAAAACCAAAAGGGCAATTAATCTGGTAATAAGACCATGGATCAGCTGTTTTCACCGATCCGATGACTCCACATTTACATGTATGTTAGCGGTAGTGGATTCCAATCTTGGCTTTTTGACCCAGTGGGGTACAGATATAGGCGTATACTGAAAAAAAATACGAGAATATTCTTTGGCGGCAATTTGATTTGGTAATGGGTGGTGTAAAGGTACCTAAAAATCACCATTAAGTTGATAAGTGGGGCGTACGGTGGACCCTCCCAGGCCACGGACTATTATTTCTCTTTCATTCTAATGTTGACTATAATGTGTCGCTAACTATAGCGAGTTATATTGTTTGTATTGAACTCCGTTAATTTATACAAAGACATTTTTCCTCCGTCAATTCATTGTAGACATTCATTTCTCCGTCAATTGATATTTGTGACACTTTGCTCCGTTATTTTATCCGCTAATTGTGACATGGTTCCGTTAAAGCTCCGGTCTTTGTTAATTTGTATTTAATTGTTTTAATTTCTTGATTTGCACGTGCTGTGTGTTCCTATATAAAGATATCTGAATTGTAATTAAGCAGATTAAAATATGAATACTGAGATGTGTTGTTGTTATATATGTCCAGTGATTGTGGTGAAAAAGAGCGTCACAACATAATGCGGATGGTTTAGCATGTCTGTTATACTGGTGATATTGTGATACTCGCTCGAGGGAGGGGCACTCCAATACTTCTTTGATAGTGAATGCCACTAGGATTCTGTAACCCCACCTTATTTATATACTTTGCTTTTGAAAAAAAATGTAGACCTTTTCATACATATAAGGAGTGTTCCCTTGATTATGATACACTATGACATATAATAATAATATTCATCATGCATTTATTCTACAAATACGAAAATATTTGATGACAGGACAAGGATAGTTATAACTATCCATATAAACTTTATTGACTTATCATATAATTATGTTTGTTTTATCCCGCCTATTCATATTTTTGCAAGCTGGAAAAAAGTACCATTCCAGCGGCACGTCCTATCGCCTTCTAAACCGAGGAACTTGTGTCTATTGGTGACGTATCTTGCTGCTCTACGGTTCAAACTTGTTCTGTTTTGAATCTTAATTTCTCTGTGTGAGGTGACCATATATACTTAAGCAGTACTCTATATCTTAACTCTGGTTTGTACGTCTTACTGTTTGTTTCAGTGTATTGAATTTGCAGGTTTCTTTTTGAAAAAAAGTATGATCTTAGCATAGCATAGCATATAGCGAACAAATAAAGTAAACAATTGAATGTTCAAAATATAACGACTCAATTCATTAGATTCTAATGTACAACATTCTAAAATGTCGAGCTTTCTGGAACATTTAGCAACATCGGTGACCAGACAGAGACCTATGCGAATTATCTCGGTAGTTGTTGACATCATACTTGTAGAAAACCTCAAAATTGTATCACAGAGTGGCATTGGACTTGAATCCACAAGAACAAGGAAAACAAGGGCGACCATTGCACAGCTGGAAAAGAGCTGAAAAATATTGAAAAGGAGGCAAAAAGAACAACCCAGAACAAGGTGAGATGGAGAACGATGTAAGCAGCTATTTACTCCACAAGAAACAAAAAGGACATAGTCAAGTAAGTCGAGTAAGTTAATGTCTATTCTGAAATTTTACCACCGACATCAGTTCCGACATTTCTTCATACTGTGTAGGAATTTTCCTTTACAGTCAAGTCTCAAGGTCTTTCCGAACTCTGGAATCATACGAGGCTGCGTGATGTAAAATTATAAACTCCTCAGCTTTCAAACACATTGTATGCACTTTAAGTACGTACAGTCCTTACAAAATTAAGACAGTTACTATGATAGGAGATTCATGGTGTAGAAAACGTCTTTATTCGGCCTTCAGATGCTATATTATCATGTACATTAACATTTTTTTCTGGATTTAGATCTGCACTTTTGAGACAACCCTACATCATATCAAGAACGATCACTCTTGCAAATAATGTAAGACTGGTTATGGGGTCTGCAATGATGTGTGAATCACCTCCAATCTGATTTTTTAAAGACTGATACTTTTAAATGTTTTAGAACCTTTTAAGTTGATTAGTTAATAGAATGTCTCTTTCAGAGTCGATATCATTTAATCAATTTAAATAAAATTTAATGTCATAAGAGGTGAAATTTTGATATAGAACTTGCTCTCTTTAAATATTTATAGCCATCGCCTGAATATAGCTGAAATATTGCTGCTCGGGCGTTAAACTCCAACAAACAAACAATTATTTACAGCCACCATAGTTTCGAAAAATCGACAGAAAACTGGAATATGTGTTCTAGTATTGTTTGAATTTATGACCCATTAAAGGGAATTATGAAACATTAGTTGTTTGTCAAAGCATACTTTTGATATATGTTCCCCCACATTTCAAAGACAAATCCATACCAATTATTCCATATTCCTATACTCCACCCATTGCATCCAACATTTTCAATTATAAGAGGCTATTGCAGAACCTCGTGATTGAGGACTTCAAGACTAAACCACCTGACTGTTCTTGCAAAAATCTCCATTCAAATATGGTCCATCCGGTCACGTCGTTACGGGAGGTTTATCCATCATCGAAAACGAATCTCTGCGTAATACCCTTTCTAAAGGTCCCACGTACCGTGAACCACGCTCCATAAATTGGAATTATAACTTTAAAGTTCTTATGGATGCCGTGGAGGATTACGCAAGAAAATGGATAAAACGAGAACAAGAAGACATTGGTTCTCTGTTAGAGTGGTTAAAGGCCGTGAGGTCTTTTATTTTGAAACGAATGAAAGTTTTAAGTAGGTCAATGATTGCCAGTGCTGCATCAGTTTTCAAAGACCCCAATGTAATAAAAACATTGTCTTCTATACATGACAAATATGTTGTCGTAACAGCAGACAAAACCCAAAAGAACATTGTTTTTGTCTGCAAAACGTTTTACATCCAATGTTTATTATCAGAGGTAGACGTAGAAAATAATAGCAGTGATAAGACCTTTACTGCTACCACGCTCTCCAAAGAAGAGATAGTGGAAAACCATAAATCTGTGCTATTCTCTTTTGGTCTCTCTACCAAGGACGATGATTGTGATTTACCGTCTATGTACTGGATTCCTAAACTCCACAAGAATCCATACAAGCAACGTTATAAAGCTGGATCTGCAAAATGTACCACCAAACCTCTTTCAAAACTTTTAACTTCTATACTCACAGCTGTCAAAGAGGGTCTACAGTCCTACCACAACACCTATTACTCCTGCAGTGGTATTAATTCAATGTGGATCCTGAAAAAGTCGAAAGATCTCTTAGAGACAATCAGTTCAAGACTATCATCAGAATATAATAACATTAAAACCTATGACTTTTCAACACTGTATACGTCTATTCCCCATACTCAGTTAAAATCCCGACTTAAAACATACATCGTTGTTTTTTTCCAAAAATGATGGTACACATAGATACAAATATAGTTCTTGGTAGAGCTTCTTCATACTTTGTAAATTCCAAATCATCTTCCAAATACACAGAAGAAAATGTTTACAAAATGCTGGAATTTTTAATCGACAACATATTTGTCCAAGAGTAATCAAGGGAACCAATGTTATAGCGGTAATCAAAAGAATGTAAACCTGGGACAAAGACCAGACATGGAAAACAGAAACACACAACAAAGAACATAAAGTAACTAAAATAAAACATAAAAAGTAATAAATGTAAATGAGCAACTCGGACTCCACTAACAACTGGGAGCATGGACAAGGTGCGCCGGTAGGGTGAGCGTCCTCTGCTTTTCTAGAAACACCTGCCGAGTTTCTCATAAAAAAGTCAAGTCCGGGGTAGTCGAAAGAGGAAAGGAAAACTATAACACGTTGAACAAATCAGTTTTCATGGCGCAGATGGATACACCGTAAAGATCCACGAGTGCATGATGACAACTTGATTACTCCTTGATGGGATTATTGCACAATGAACCAACTTTCACATACCTTTTTGATGAGATAATTTCACAATCATTTTTTTTTCTCTCATCCGTTTTATGAACGAGTTATTCATTATTTTTTTAGATATTACAATGTTTCTTTGCAAGTTAGTCCGGGCATCCTACTATGATCATCTCCTCTTTTTTATTTGGATATTAAAATACATGCAAGTCCACAAATCGATATCCAAATTAAAGCGACGAAGGTAGCAGGGCCGGAGAAAATTCGGACTAAGGTAACAATGGGAAGTATCTGATACAAAGAAAATATTCATGACTTAAATTGAAAGAACATATTCAGGTTATGGAAATAATACAAAGAAGAACAAATAAAACATATTAACTCTCCGTTCAACACAGAAAGTATTGACCAGGTGCATTGGTAAGGTAATTATGTCTTCATGAAAACAGAATATATGGACCCGGTGCGTTGGTAGGGTAATTACAGAACATATGGACCAGGTTCATTGGAGTGACGATTGAGCTGTGTCATTTGATGGTTTTTTTTTAATATGATGCTGGTACATTTTTCATTTTTCACCACATTCAGTTGGGGCCAGGGTGATGTTTTTTTCTCTCTTGAAAATAGCATACTACAATTATTTGAACCTATTTGAAATTTTCTTATTTTTCTTCTCCACAAACTGTACTCATCAATGAAAAACAAACCTTACTATACTTAACTGTGGGCCCAGTGTTTTTGCTATTGTTGGTATTTAAACGAACACGAAGATATCAAAGTCAGTCACACTTTGGACGGAAACTTAAATTTGACCTCTATAATAATTCACTTCCTTATTTGGATTTGTTTTGTATGGAGCCTATAATTATTTTAAAAATGACCCTCGGGAAATAGGTAAATGAGACTTAAGTGTAAGTATTTGTAAGAATCAGGCACAATGGGAAAATCAGAAACATGCATGTCAAAAACCCTCCAATCTGACAATGTAATATATCACTCAAGGATACATTCGCTATTTGAAAAGACCATTATTTGATCCCTGCATCACTGGCCAGGCGCGGATCTAAGGACTGGCGTGCCAGGCGTACGCCCCCTAAATCGGTAAGAAAAAAAATTTCAAAAGTTTCACCGCATAATATGTTTTTGCCTTGCTTTGCATGGCATTTAATTCAATTAACGCCCCCTAAACTCAAATCCTGGATCCACTCTGCTGGCTTTGCCCATAAAATTTTCAATAGAATCTTAGAAAAAATGAGTTATCTGCCCTTGAATTGTTCATTTTCAGTGCATTTTAATGAAATTGTAACTAAATGGTCCAGCATGATATGGAAAATCTTGTCTGTTTTCTGATGGCGCAAATAGTCAAGTTATACTATTAAAATGATGTTTTTTTTCATACAATGTTTCACCTACTTTCTTATTCTTACAGGGACTGACACTTACATGGATAAGTTTTTTTTATTCTATTTGTTGACGTGTTAAACTGAATATATATAAATGTCATTAAATCTAACAACTTTATTTTTGTATAATTATAAGAAAAAATATAAAAAGTTTATCCTTCGCGAATTGTATAGTTACGTGTATATGCTCTGATCAATCTTACCGATGGCGTTTTAATAGCCAATTAAAAGCTTTTAAATCTCAAAAGCTATTCATTTTACAATAAATTGGTATTGGGATTTTCTACATCAATAATCTGTCACACTTTACATATATTTTTCAACCATTATGGAATACAAGTAATGGGAACAAATTTGATATTTATATTTTTCTGTCCTTTGGTCAGTGGACAATTGTGGTTGGCTCATACTTATTGGAATGATAGATACGGTCTTGGTTATGATAATAGTAAGTAAAAGAATAAAACTGAAAATGTTCGATAAAAATAATAATATCGAGAGTTAATTATCTATGAAAGGTGAAAACAGAATTCTAGGTACGAGTCAAAAGGAAAGTCTGTATAACAAATGACAATATCATTGTACAAACCGGAAAGATGGAAACCACTGCAATGGTCCTCACTTGGTACAAGCATTTCAAAATGAAAGTGGGTTAAACCAGTTTTTATTGCGCGCTAAACATCCTGCTTCCATTATGGTCCATCATTTCTGATACAATTCAATATAAATAGGCAGCATAAAATTCCCACCAGTCAAAATAAATTTAAAAAGTTGTCAATTAGTACAGACTGAAGATATGAAAAAAAAACAAACAAAACGATTTAAACTACCTTATTTTTTATACTTTTTTTAAAGATCCGACAATTTTGATAGATACATGTATATGCATTGAACACTTGAGACGAAGAATACATGTACAGAATAGTTCAAATTACTGATCAAATAATTAAAAAAAATATATTTCCTTTGAAAATACTCCCGTTTTATATTTTATGTTAATTTTGTCAGATTGCTCAAGTATTTTAATAACTGTCGTGATAACGATGAATCTGATTCCTGAACATTTCTAGCGGACACTAACTATGGGATGTGGTCTGACCAACCAGACAGGACAAACGGATACACCGTTAATGATGCTGGTGGCCAAAGTTGTTCAGGATGTGATTGTGACACACTGAAAAAAGACTCTTTTCTCGAGTCATGTACAGGTAGTTCTGTGTAAGTTAAAACCAATAACACTTAAACGTCATGTGTACAGACAGTTCTGTGTAAGTTAAAACAAATGACACTTGAAAGCCATCTGCACAGACAGTTCTTTGTAAGTTAAAACCAATAACACTTAAACGTCATGTGTACAGACAGTTCTGTGTAAGTTAAAACAAATGACACTTGAAAGCCATCTGCACAGACAGTTCTTTGTAAGTTAAAACAAATGACACTTGAAAGCCATCTGCACAGACAGTTCTGTGTAAGTTAAAACAAATGACACTTGAAAGTCATCTGCACTGACAGTTCTTTGTAAGTTGAAACCAATGGCACTTGAATGTCATGTGTATAGACAGTTCTGTGTAAGTTGAAACCAATGACACTTTAATGTCTTAAGTACAGACAGTTCTATGTAAGTAAATGCAGTGGCGCACAGCCAGTTTTGTTTAACTTAGTTAAATCGAGTGAAACTCGGAGGCCTTTTGTACAGGCAGTTCTAGATCTGCGTAAGTTGAGTCCAGTGAGACTCGGATCACATGTACAGACAGCTCTGGATAATTTAAATCTGTGAAATTAAAATCAGGGACAGCCGGGAGTCACGTGTACAATTTTGTGTAAGCCAAAAGTGGTTACATTAGAGAGTCGCGTACACACAGTCAGGGGCGTAGCTGCCTATACGCAAATACGCAGTTGCGTACTTTCGGAAAAAGTAACAAAAATAAAAACACACATTTTAAAGATGAAATAAAGGTTATTTATCACATATGCATACCATGAACGTAGTATAGGCTCTGAAAAACTGGCTCCAAAATCGTTAAAATTCAGGAGTTTCCCTCAGGGCTTTGCCTTGCCGGACTCACTGGGGGCCTTGAGCGACCCACTCCCCAAGACCCCTCGCCGTAATTTTGCGTACAACTAAAACAGGCCTAGCTACGCCCCTGACAGTACTCATGGGTATGGATTGTCGATAAGCCATTTGTCCGATGATTCTTGATTTTCGCCGATGATGTTTTGCATTACTTTTAGGTCTTATATAACTATCATGCTAATCTTCCTGATACTAAAATTTGATTTTACAATTCGATTTCACCTCTCTGAATAAACGAAAGAAACATTTTCGAATTTATGCACCATTGAACAAGTTAGCATTTGTTTTGGGTTTTCTCCGATGACGTAACATTTTGTTCTTGTTTGATTAAGTCCGATGAGGTCAGGATATAACAATACACTAAAAATAAAAAAAATCGAAATGTCTATGGTTTAATATTTTTTTCAAAATTAAAATAAGTCGTTTAAGTATTTTTCCAAGCAATTCACATGAAAATATACATTAATTCTAGTGCTTTTAACGCCATACTATCAGAGAAACTTTTTTATGATTCTGGTAGTTTATTTTTAAGACATTTATGTCATGCTAATGGAAAACGCGATCAAGTGATGACAATTCCCTTCATGAAACAAGAATCACTTTGGGGAAAAAAACAGAACAAATCATCGTACAAAAACGGCTTATCGAAGAACAACCTACTCCAGCAATGCTAGAGGTTGTCTGGCAAGCTATTTTCTGACTTGGTGCCGTTGAGGTATGGAGGAACAAAATTCCAACCTCTTACGCTGTAGGAGTAAAGAACAACCATGCCCACTGAGGTACGATCAGTTCTATGCAAGTTAATACAGTAAGGAATCACCTACGGACGGTCATATACTTGCGATTCTGTGCACGTTAAAAGCAGTGACATTCCCGGGCGAGAGCCATGTACTGGCAGATCTGCTTAATTAAACATTTGTAACACCCAGGTTTTGTGAAGGTAGTTTAATGTGAAACCATTGATACTCGAGAGTCGTGTACATACGCATTTCTCTGCAGGTTAAAACCGATAGCGATATTTTATGTGTCTGTGGTGTTATTAAGGCTGCGTGTAAATTAAAGGAAAACGTCATTCTGGAACCATCTATCAGCTTATTGCAATGACACATGAGTAACACGGAGAAACGAAAAGTATTAGCTGTATAAACAACTAAATAAACAATTATCAATTTCGTGATTAGAATCCCTATTTTCAAACTTTACAACTTCGTTATATTAAATCCAATTTTGGTTCTGTAAGTGTTTCATTTGGATAAAATTATTCATGAAGTATAGAATCGAGAAAATTAGTTTGAATCTCTTTAAGTCAAACTTTAATGTCCATCTCCATCGCATGAGAAAAAAAAAGATAAATTTTCACATCATGGTATTTCAAATCCCTCCATCGAGATCGACCTTGTTTTATATCCTTCATGCAATTATGTATTTTCAAAAGTAATTCCACATGTCATTGACGCATATAAAATACACCTAACATTTTACACTGCATTGTAGTACTTAGCGAATACTCCTAATTTTGCATATTTCTTATATTAAAAATCGGAAAGGTGCGTTGCATCACATTGTGAGAAAGTGTTTTAACTGAACGTGTCTATTAAGGAAATAATGTGCGGTTTAATTCTGGCAGCGAAGTATTTAAAAATGTGGACCACATTGATTCATTGCACTGATTGCTTCTGTTTAATACACGGAAAGGGTGCATTACACTTGTGCGACTTTTGTCCTTTCAAGGCAACTAAAAATTTGCGTGACTTCTTTTAAATAAATCTTTTAGACAAATTGTTTAAAAACCATGATTGCGAACATTTGATAGTTTGCTTTCAATTCATCCTAATTCAAGAGCCGATTTTGGTCAAATATCCTATTCCAAATTGTACCACCCTGTGAACGTATGTAGTAAACAAAAATTCAAAAATGTGTAAAACTATAACAATTACCAATATCATTCAAGGACCCGAATTTAATATTCTTAATTTTAATATACGTTGTACAGCTTTTACCCTTATTCCAAAAATGAAAAGAAAGTATGTGTTATTGGACTCATTTTCCCCAAAATGGGGAATTTTGTCGTAATATGAATTCGCATTTTCTTTAGATTGTGTAGTATAACTGATTCTTGATATATGCAAATTCCATTAAATATATTTAAAGTTTTAATCTGTTTAGTATGCACTACTTTTTGAAGGTAAAAATATATATATATATATACCTTACAACTTGCACGTAGTAAATTTTATTTTTTCCACTGTTAGGGCCCATTGTTTTGCTTAAAATTGTCTAAAAATTAACACATAAATTGATATTAATAAAAATCACCGAATTCATTTTTTCTTATAAACTGATTTGTTTTACTCTTAATCTACAGACACAAAATTGAAACATTTTGCAGAGAAAAAATAGGGGGCCATCGGGATACCAACAGAGATATACGCAAAATTGTCACTGAGACCACCTCCTTTTCTTAATTTGAATATTTGTTCATAAAAAAATCGAAGTAGTGGAATTACAATTCAAGTAAGCTTATTCTATTTGCATTTTAATACAAAGTAGCTATCTGAAAAATAGTTTTGTGAAAAAAGTTAATAACACTTGAAATATAGCTATATTTGTGATATTTGATAATTTTCTTGTAATGGAGTTATCTCCCCTTAGCCATGCTTTTTCTTAAACGTTGGAAAACCTACATTGAAAAATAAAAGTTGTTCACAATTGGCCACATTATCATGTTGCATTTACATGAAATGAGAAAATTAGAAATTTTGAAATTCTACTAAATAGGAGAACCACTCTAGTCTCTAATTATAGTAATTTATAAAATATCAACTAGTAATTTTTAACTGGTGTCATCCTGGTTTGCCCACTTTTAATTCCTTGTATAAATAAATATAAGGGGTTATGTTGTTTTAACAATTAAAGTCTGTTTCTGAATTGTAGTATATATTTACCTGTATTTTACCTGTAAAATCTTGTAAAAAAAATCCTATAATGTACTATTGAATGAAGTTGAAATATAATTAAATTACATGCATTCAAATTATGCATCGTTATTTTGATACATGACTTTCTAAAATTGAAGTAATCGCAATTTGTTTTTCATTAAAAATTCGAATTTAGTAATACAAGGATTTGTAAAATGCATATTCAACTCCTTGGGTAATATAAGGCGGACTGTTCGATTTTGCCATGTTTTGGATAATGGAACTGGAATTTTTTACGGAAAAATAACCTGTCACAATTTTTATTTAAGAGTAGTATGGCCAGCATCTGGAGTAAAAACATATTCTGGTCTACATTTCAGACACTGTGAAAAATATTTCGCCCCAACAAATTTTATCTGCATGTTTTTTGGGATTCATTTCATCCGCATGCATATTCAAGTTTCCCAGAAAATAAAATAGTTTTTGCCTGGTGTAATTGTGAGAGACACTTCAACACATTTTCCTAAATATAATTTGTATTTTGAAAACAACAACAAAATAATCGAACTGGAAAATGAGAAAGATAAAAAGGATTTGTCTGATGTGTTCGTCTCAGGCTTTGTAGTATAAGGAATTACTAATTTTGTATGACACGTGGCGTAGCTGTCGCCATGTTATTAAAAACTGCAAGGTTTCACAAAAATCGCCGGCTATTTTCTTATAAAAAAAAATCTGTGGTTAGGCTAATATACAGCATTCATTATCGCATTCGAACATTTTCCGTTTTGTAATTATTATGTGAAATCAGCTGTTTTAATATTAAATTTTGCAATTGCAGACAAAAAAGTTTCCGAGAAAGTTCAACAATTAAATAAAGTGATGAATTTTGTCGATAATATGTCATATGTAAGCTTATCATTTTTGGATTTAGCGCTGGAAATAATTTTTTGTTTGCTTTGACCACCCATGGCGGTAAAAGAAATTAAAAAAAAAGGAATTATATAAGCCTGTTACTAAAGTGTAGAGTCAGTCAATGCGAAGCTATGGCTACTTAGTATAAGTTACTTCGACAAACGGTTGAAATGTTCTACTGTTTAGATAACAATGCTGCTATGTTTGGACGTTTTTGTAATGTTGTTATGCCAGCTGGGATGAGGTTGCAGAAATTGTAAACCGTATTCGATTATAGTTATAATTTTCCCGCAAAATTCTCGCATTCCAGTTCCAGCAGCATCATCTAGCTAGCCTGACAGAGAATCGACATTTTTCATATCTTAATCAGACGTACATTCATACTTGCTGTTCCAGTCCTTATCTATCCCTGTACATTTTCTTGCAGTTCAATAGTAGCATTGTCAGACTTGCCGTGAATTCCATCAGTGTTTTTCATCAGACAGAAAATCACTTGATTTTTTTTTATTTCCGGAAACCAAATTTCCCTAGTTATAAGCTTTTGTTTATGTAAAATACCCTCTAGTCATATCGAGTTTCTGGAGAGGGTTTTCTTGAAGGGGAAGCATTAATAATGGGGTGAGGTCATTTTTTCTGTCTAATTTAAATAAAAAAATAAACCAATTTATTGTTCCATTTAAGTCACTAAGTAGACAAGTCCTGTCTGAGGATTTTGGTAAATCTTGTCTTCTCAATTTTAGTTAAAATGTGTGCTTCTTTTTTTGCCAAGGAGGGAGGGGGGGGACAAATTAACATAATTTAGTTATAAAGATCAGTGACATAGTTCCAAAATCAATGGAATAAGTTGGCTAATATAGTGTTTTGAATCCTAGAGTATATAGTGTATGTGTTCCAATGTTTTTAGTTTTCAAGTCCATGAAAATTTGACACTCCACTATGTTAACATAGGCATGTTTATATTGTACCAAGGCAGTTACAGTATATTTTCAAATGTTTTTTTTTTCCATGTGTACATATATTATGTATTATTAAGAAAATTTCGTTAAAATGATTTTAGATTGTCTGTTGAATCCAATTTATCTACATGTATAGTATTCACAAATACTTGCTTGTCAGGTTTTTCTTGTACAAAAAAGTGAATTCCTCCCAAATAACTGAATTGAATTAAATGTAGCCTTCAGAGAATATTTATAAAACATTCTCATTCTAAGTTGCTATATTTAAGATTAATTGATGCAAACAATTGAGAGGTACCTTTGTTCATAAATAATTTAAACTAATTTTTGGTTGTTAGGAAGGGAATTCAATTGCTCAAAGTTTTTGTTTTATTTCTGGGCAGTTAGGGAAAGGAAAACTCAATATTTCATATATGCCCAAAATACCTTATAATAAATCCAAATGAATGCTCTATCCACAATTGTATGATACGATAGATGGTTCTTTTGTAGGTATGTGACCCATTACACGTTTCCAGAGATTTCTTATGTAACATTTGAAAATGTTGACACAGTACAAATGTAGGTATAGAGTAGAGTGATACATGTACATAGCGTTCAATTAGAAATTTAAGAAATTTTTTACATGGATTCCATAAATAAAAAGGGTTGTGTTAAGTGTGACATTTATTTTTTTTTAAGTCTTTACCAATAATTGCATAGAAAGTACATCTTGTAATACTGAGGGATTCTTTATAACAAATTTTCTTTAATTTTTTGTGAAGAATTGAAAACAATTTGAAGAATTATGGTAAGTAAAACATATTTCTTGTAGCTTTTAGTATATTGATCATAATGACATCTAATATATCACAATTGACTGGCTGGGATGTTATATATTAATGAAAAACTCCTTTGCTTCAGATCCATCAAATTCTGTTCTGCCTTTAACATACTGGAACATGCTTTTGTAAACCTGACCAGTCTTACCAAGTTGTAAGTTTGTACAAAGTCAGTTGAACAATTCTTTGTTTTAACATTTGTATATGATTTGAATTCTTTTTTTTTTTTTTTTTAAATTAAATAGCAGTCTTTGTAAGAATCATGCAAATTCTGTGATATGTGATACATCCCAAAAAAGGCTACATATTTTTATTTTTGTAAATAAGTTGTCTGTAGTATGAAATGTATAATTATCAAATCAAATCTGTCTGCTCTTATAACATAATTCACACAGAAAATGCAATAGTTTCTATTGTACATGTATTTCAGTGTCATTTACAGAGTTGTCTCCCTTAATTCTGAATTCCACAGTACATTCTATATAATTTTTATCTCCCTGGAACAAGGATTATATGAAAAACAACATGTTACTTTCTGTTTACTATAACATTTTAAATAAAATATCAAAAATAAAAATATGTAGGTTTTCCATGATTTTGCATTTTGCATGATTCTTATCTGGAGTGCTACTTAATGTTCAATGTAATCTGCCATCTACCTATTTGAAGAAGAAATAGGGATGAAACCTGTAAGAAAAATTTTATATGAAATGTGACCAAAGATATTGTCAAGGTTAAAATTTTTGAAGGGAGATAATCCAGCTTATGCAAAGTTGATAATTCTTATTTTTTTATGATTTTGTTTGGTAACAGGACTATAGAGAATAGTGGTATAACAACAATGCCTGACTTAAGCACAACTCAAATTACTCAACTGTAAGTATAGGAAGGATAGGACGGTAGCAAATCCTGAGATTTACAGATTAATTGGGATACTTGTGTTTCTTAAAACACAAAATGGAAAAATAGGAATTACATTCACTTGTTCATATAATACAATGCTTCATAACACACTTTATATGTTATGTATTGATTTTTATTAAAGTATACAAGTGTGTTCATTTCTGAGTGTCTTCTATGTTTTAGCATATTAAAAAATGACTATTTAAAAATTGTATTAACTGTATTTGTTTAGTGCCCTTTGCTCTTCTGTTATTTTTTTATACGCTCCGCAAACAATGTTCAGGGGTATGTAGGTTTCATCCTGTCTGTCTTTGTCTGTTCAGAACTATTTTCTAAGCAGCTTGCAGCATTATTATGAAACTTTGTGGGACATAATATAACAACATGGAGATGTGCATACTGTAAGGAATTTAAGATTGTGCACAAA
Organism: Perna viridis; assembly: GCA_037379345.1. Classification (NCBI taxonomy): domain Eukaryota; kingdom Metazoa; phylum Mollusca; class Bivalvia; order Mytilida; family Mytilidae; genus Perna; species Perna viridis. The sequence goes on along the minus strand of CM074518.1, from coordinate 21,472,545 downwards.
TTGTAGAAATGATGGCTGATGGACTTGTACGTTTTTTGAGCAAATCTTGGGTTTGAAGCGTTGTCTGCAACTCCTCCTCAATAACTTGTAGGATTGTTATGAAACTTGGTGTTAAATTACCATATTGAAAGGTGCATATTGTCATTATCTTTTTTTAAGTTTTGTTTGTATTTTTTTTAATTTAATTTGTGTCTTTGTGTTGTTTTGTCATTGAAAGCTGACTTGATTTGATTTGTTTTGGAAAATTTTTAAATTTCTCTCATTCTAAGCCTGTGATTAAAAATGCACCTGACTTTTTAACTATCAGGTGGTAACTAAATTTCTGTGAGTTTTCCTGCCATTTTACATTTCTGAGTTTTCTACAGATTTCATGAGAGAAACAGATTCTCCTCCAATGCTTTCAGGGATTACACAATTTCTCCACTCAATTTTAGATTGCAGAAACCTTGTAAACGCTTCAAAACTGAAGGAGAATCTATATACATTATAATTACTTTTGCTTAAGGTAAAAATATTAGTTAGAAAGAAAAAATTGAAGTTGCCAATAAATTGTTGTATTTACTGTATTTGACGGTAAGATCACTTAGCCACACTGATTAGTATTATATTTTTTTCAGGAATCTGATGTATAACAGCATAGAAATCAAGACAACATTTACAGGATCTCTGCCCAGTACTATCACTCATGTGTAAGTGTAATATTTACAGGATCTCTGCCCAGTACTATCACTCGTGTGTAAGTGTAGTATAGGATCTCTGCCCAGTACTATCACTCGTGTGTAAGTGTAATACTTATAGGATCTCTGCCCAGTACTATCACTCATGTGTAAGTGTAATATTTACAGGATATCTGCCCAGTACTATCACTCATGTGTAAGTGTAGTATATGATCTCTGCCCAGTACTATCACTCGTGTGTAAGTGTAATATTTACAGGATCTCTGCCCAGTACTATCACTCATGTGTAAGTGTAGTATAGGATCTCTGCCCAGTACTATCACTCGTGTGTAAGTGTAATATTTACAGGATCTCTGCCCAGTATTATCACTCGTGTAAGTGTAGTATAGGATCTCTGCCCAATACTATCACTCGTGTGTAAGTGTAATATTTATAGGATATCTGTCCAGTACTATCACTCATGTGTAAGTGAAATTTTTACAGGATATCTGCCCAGTACTATCACTCATGTGTAAGTGTAATATTTACAGGATCTCTGCCCAATACTATCACTCATGTGTAAGTGAAATATTTACAGGATATCTGCCCAGTACTATCACTCATGTGTAAGTGTAATATAGGATCTCTGCCCAGTACTATCACTCATGTGTAAGTGTAGTATAGGATCTTTGCCCAGTACTATCACTCATGTGTAAGTGTAGTATAGGATCTCTGCCCAGTACTATCACTCATGTGTAAGTGTAATATTTACAGGATCTCTGCCCAGTATTATCACTCATGTGTTAGTGTAATATAGGATCTCTGCCCAGTACTATCACTCATGTGTAAGTGTAATATTTACAGGATCTTTGCCCAGTACTATCACTCATGTGTAAGTGAAATATTTACAGGATATCTGCCCAGTACTATCACTCATGTGTAAGTGTAATATAGGATCTCTGCCCAGGACTATCACTCATGTGTAAGTGTAATCAAGGATCTCTGTCCAGTACTGTCACTCATGTGTAAGTGTAATATTTACAGGATCTCTGCCCAGTACTATCACTCATGTGTAAGTGTAATATTTACAGGAGATCTGCCCAGTACTATCACTCATGTGTAAGTTGTAACATTTTTGACAGTCATTTCCCTTTTTAATATAATTGATGCACATGTCCACAGGAAACAGTTAAGCAAAGAGCAATGTGAATATTATTATATTATACTTCTACTCACATAATGGTTGGTATATTGGAATCACTATGTCCACCTATCTATCATTCCATTCTTCCATCCAAATTTTGTTAGATTGAATTTATCTTATTTATAATTTAAAATGTTTTATATTACAATTTACTAGAAATGGAAATAGTGATGACCTTCAAAAAGCATATACTGATTTATACACTAGCACATTTCCAGTTTTCATACATTGTACAAATACAAAATAAACTAAGTACCTGAAGGCTATGGAAAGTCTCAAACGAGACCCAGAATGCAAAATTTTGCACCACACATTAGTCCAGAGCTTCTTGGGGCCTTAAGAAACATTTCTGTTCATGGCCTAGCCTAGATGAGTTGAAGATTTGGAATGGTTTTAGTACATGTCATTTGGTATGAACAGTCCTTGAACCAATCTGCTCAATTATTTGTTGGATTGGTGATTGACTGATCACTGATGGATAGTGACCAATCTGATTGCTGTGATATGTAAAATGAAGGACAATATGTTCGTAAAAACTTTAGAATTTTTGTTTTAGTGAGTCAAATTGAGTGCCATATTAAATTTACTTTGAATTTAAATTAATTTTGTATTTGAATGGAAAAAGCCATTGCATGTATTAAAGAAAATTAATTAGAATTGTGTCTAGATTTTTACCATTTAGTAAACATGGGGAAAAAAACGAAACAAATTAATAGAAAAAATATATCTGATCTGTGGTCACGTGATGTATAATAAAGGCAATCAGAAACTCATTGGTGATCCATGAAGGATCGTAATTACAGTTGCACAAATTAGGTCAGGTACTGTAATGATTGTAAATATTCTGTTGAATAATTTAATTAATTATGAATTTCAGGGCTTTAACGGGAAACAAGATATACTGGTTACCTAATGGATTTCTTACTGGTCCTAATCTTAGAAGTGTGTAAGTAAAGTAAGGTAGATGAAATCAGTTGTTATATAGGTAGCAATGATTTACCAAATGTTCCATACCTGCCAACTTTTGAAAAATCACTATAGCATTAAAGGGCTTTTTTTAAGTTGAACAACATGTGCATGCACTATAATAGATTGAAGTTTGTAACCCCTCCCTTTTTTGTGTTGGATTCCTCCAAACCTGATTAAAATTCTTAAGTTTTATCAAATTAAAAAAAAAATATAAATGAGGAAATATACATTGAGCACATATTTCCATCTTTCCATCAATGTCAGTTGGAGTAAAGTTCAAGTGTTCAAGTTTTGAACTTGAAGAATTACAGTACAGCAAATTTTTATGTAAATTATTTGAAGTAGTTATCGAGAAAATGTTCTTTATTCTATTGTATATATTTCTTAGGTGGTAACTATCAAAAATTCTAAAATGGTTGTTCTCACTCTCAAAGCAGGAGATTTGCCAGGTTTTTGCTCTCGTCACATGTTTTCATAGGAATTGAAGTAATTCATTAAGATTTTAACCTGAAAATTCAAATAAGACAGGAGAATTTCTACAAATGCGTGGAAATCTCCTGCTTTGACACAGGCAGGTAATCAGGAGAATGTTGAAATTTTCATGAAATAATTGGAGATTTCTGCCAAAATAGGGAGAGTTAACACCTATGATATTTACTTCCTATTTGGCTGAAATACATGTTTAAAATCCTTTCTGATAGTTGAGTGATACATAATATCTTTTATCTCAGAAGAAAATGATGGACAAATAGAAACAACTGTACCTAAAACGTTTTATTTTATCTAAATTTTCTTCAACAGCTTGAATTGAAGAATTAAAAATTGGTTTCTCATCGTTTTTATTTAAAGAATACACTATAAGCTCAAAGAGATCATAAATGTCTTAACTGCTTCAACTTAAATTTGGACCATTTATAGGAGAGTTCGCCAATCTCATTAGTGATGTCATATTCACTAATTTGCATATCATTAAGTGTCAAATTGGTTGGCAAATAAATGACTAAATAAACAATTGACAATTTTATGATCAGAATCCCAATTTTCAAAACTTTATAACTTTGTTATTTCATATCCAATTTCGGTTCTGTAAAATGTTTCACTGAATAAAATAATTCATATTTTGAATGTGAATTTATAACTCTTACTTGAAAAATAAATTTGTAGTGATATTTATATGTAAACCTCTATTTTCGTATAACATTTTAATTAAAATCTTATACACATATAGTCTAATTTTGGAATAGTTATTTAAAAAATTCCATGGATAAAAAGAATTAGCAATTTTTGGAACCAAAAGAATTTTTCAATTATCTTTAAAAATGAAAAAGTTATGATGATTTGAAGTTGATGCCTGGTGCCATTCAATGGATTTTTTGCCGACCAAGACGAAGTCACAGGTAAGTGATGACATCACAAAGAACTTGCCTTTCCTGCCCTTAATTTTTCTGTTTATGTTGTTTAGACAGTTATTTGTATTGAATGGTATGTTTTATGATTATTCTATGATTATTTTGTATTTTCAGGAGTCTTGGAGGAAATGCTTTCATCAATTTCCCAGTATTAGGCTTTGGTAGTCTTCCAAGTCTTGTTTACTTGTAAGTAATTGAAACATACAATGACTAAAGGAACATTGTAATTTTAATTCAAGTGATTTACTAAAGTTCAAGCTGTCCTTTCCACAAAAAATCACAAGTGTAAAATTAGTCGTAAGTTATAATGTCATAAAAGATCAAAGTATTGTGATGTCATAACCTAAAACTGATTTTACACTTATGATTTTCTGTAAAATCAACCACAAGAAACATTGCTGATTTTTTATTACTACCAACAACACAATTTCTTTCATATTAAATACCACTAAGATACCAATTATGTAATTATACTTTTTGCTTATATTTTATCTGCAGATTTTTATATATTTTAAGGTCTGATTATAATACCTGTGTAAGTGTTGGATTCATATTACAGAAAAACCTGTCTAAACAGCACCCCTTATGGAGTCTAAAATTGGTTTGGATTAGAGAGGTGCTTGGTTTAGACAGATGTTTTGTTTTTGATGGTTTGGTTTAGACAATGTTTGGTTTAAACAGGTGTTGGTTTAGAGAGGTGTTTGGTTTAGAGAGTTGTTTGGTTTAGACTGGTGTTTTGTTTAGACAAGGTTTGGTTTAATCAGGTGTTGGTTTAGATAGGTGTTTGGTTTTAGAGATGTTTGGTTTAAACATGTGTTTGGTTTAGAGAGGTTTGGTATAGAAAAGATTTGGTTTTAGAGAGGTGTTTGGTTTAGACAGGTGTTTGGTATACTTATGTTCAAAACATACTTAAAAGGGATTTTAAAAAGTGTTTAGTGTATACAGGTAATCAGATTATGAAGGGTTCAGTTTAGACAGGTTTTCAGATTATGCAGGGTTCAGTTTAGACAGGTTTCAATGTAAAATTTTAGGATCACATGGAAATTTTTGAAAGAATTTCTTATTACAGTGGTATAGAGAATAACCAAATTAGGAAACTGTCAGCTAAACACATCAACAACTTCAAAGAATCACCACAGCTTCATCTGTATGTAGAAGTCTTTTTCCTTTAAATATTATGCTGTAAATGTATAAATGCTATGACTTGTTACATGAATCACCACCCATCACTTTTTGTTAGCTTTATAGACTTTATTTATTTTTTTTAATTATTGGAAGATCAGAGTTTACTTTTACAATTTATTCTTATTTGTTTATCACTGTAATTAATATATATATGATATAAAATGTAGAACTATATCTTACTTCTGCTCTTAAACAAGTAGAGGTTTCTGTCAACAGTTGTAAGTTTGTACCTCTATGCTTTATTTAATGTCTTTTTACTCAGCTATTGATTTCACAAAAATTTTATGATTTGTTGGTGAAAAAGACAAGATTTCAGCTGCATATTTTGCCAAACATAAAAGGTTAGGTAGATACTGTAAATTGGGATATTTTGTCATTTTCTGTCATAATATGCATGTTAAATTTTGGTGTGATGAATTTTGGTGCATTCTGAATGATAAGTGTTTTATTATTGCTGACAGTAAAAACAAACTATCCTTTATTGTCCTATCCTAAACAGAATGTTTGCTAATCTGACTGTTGTTGTTTACCATAAAAATAATTAGTAAGAGTTATATTTCTGTAAAAAAGTTGTCAAATCAATTAAAGATATGTAGCATATATAAAATGTTTGCTTGTGAACCATATCACTATTCTTGTCAGTAAATGTTTGTTGGTAAAAAAAAATCCTTAAAACTGTAAGGTTTTAACATTACTTGCTTTTGTCCACACCTTCTAGTACACCAATATATATTGGCTGACAAAAATTAGGCAAATGGAATATTTAGGTGTGTTTAATTTTGGTACTTTTCAGAGAGGTTAAAAAAAAAAAACCAAAATAATATTCTGGCACTTGTTCTTTGCTGTTACAGGAATTTAAGTCATAATGCAATAGACTATATCCAGCCATATGCTTTCTCTGGGAATACAAATTTAAAAGTAATGTAAGTATTGAATTAATTCACACTTTGTTCTGCTAAGTCGAGTCAGAGTAAATTTCTTGATGTTATACCATTTGCTTATGTTGGAAGGAAGAATTGTTTTTTTTGTTTTTTGTTTGTTTTTGTTTAAAGGAAAAGTAACTTTTTATAATATACTGATATGAAAGTAACATTGGGTAAAAGAGTAATCAAGGGAACCAAGGTTATAGCGGTAATCAGACAACAGACATACACAACAAGGAACATGAAGTAACTAAAATCATACATACAAAGTAACAAAAGCAAATGAGCAACTCGGACTCCACTAAAAACTAGGGCATGGACCAGGAGCACCGGTAGGGTAAGCGTCCTCTGCTTTTCTAGAGACACCCGCCGCTGCTAAAAGAGATGAAGGACAGCTTTAGAAGTGAACTCCTAATTTAAATACATACTGTTCAAGTGTTTGAGATTAACAAAACACATCTGACACATACTATTCACGATCTTAGTAACATCAGTGTATTGTTTTTTCAGTGAACTACACCAAAATAGTCTATCTACTATTCCAAAAGGTGTATTTGATAATCTGTTTGGACTTCTTCATTTGTAAGTAGGTCATTTGAATAAGTTAAACAACATTTACAATTTAAGGTAGTAGACCTAGGGTAAGGGACACAACTGTTAAAAATCATTGGAATGTTTGTATTCACCATTTTATATCCATCTCATGTAATCATCAAAGTAACTTGGTCTGATTTTCATTCTGTTTCAAAGGGAAGCTTGAAAGGCTTTTGTGAAATTGTATATGATACAAACATATCACTGATTTGAAGAGTTATGTCCCTTACCCCAGGTCTACCTCCTTAATTATTTACGAGTACAAGTACAAATGGTAAGTATCATTATACTCCTGTTTCGCAGGAGAGGTCGGTAAACTGTTTTACCTTGTCTGTATTTATGTGTGTTGTAACAATTTTTTCAGTCATAGTTTTCTCAGCAACTACTCATCACAGCTGCTTGAAATTTTAATCCATTCTTCATGTAGGTATGCAATATGATGGGATCCATTTTTGGAAATATTTCAAAAACAACTACCTGTTTACAAAAGGCTTTGTTTATTTTTTTACTTCTATTTTTGAAAGTTGAAATTTTCATTGCACTTTTCTTAGCTACTACTCATCACAACGGCTTGAAATTTTAACAAATTCCTCCTGTAAGAACACCATATGGTATGGTACCAGTAACAGATTTTTTTTGTTTTTATAGCATAAATATGGTTATTTTTTTTATTATAATGTATTTAAACAGAGTATGTGACTTTTTTTTATCTTTTGATTGACATATTTCAGTATTTAAAAATTACTTATTTTTATGCTATTTACATGTAATAGAAGAAAAAGTAACAGTTAACTCCCACCATAAATACTTTATTTAAATACTATTTTTAATTATTCCAGGGATCTACATGCAAATAAATTACAAGTATTAAATAAAGAAGCTTTAATGAATCTTGAGAATTTAGAAGAACTGCGACTACAGACACAGGAACCGAAGATGACAACCATTATATTTAACTCCATGATCAACGTTGGAAAATCACTGAAGTATCTGTAAGTTACACACAGACAGACCTGCTCAGAAGGTCACCTCTTTTGTGCATAAACCTGTTTTATCAGATAATCTTCCTAATCACTATAACAGTCATTCTTTTTATTTCTAACCCTGTAATATAAAGGTCATCTCTCGGTTTTGCCCTGTAAAAACAAACTGGTTTACAGTATCTTGTACTCACAAAATTCCTACTGAAAAAGGAAGTAAAAATTTCAATTCAACCACACTTGTAATACTGTAATTGGAGACTTATAAGGAAACCATTCTATTGAACCCATTTGATTTGAATTGCAACGTAGTCAAGAATTTCAACACAATATGATCTCGGATACTAGAAAAAGGAACAGATATGGTGAAATTCAACAAATGCACCTTGGTGTAACCTTTAAAAAAATAGTAAATACTTACAGAGATTACCCAAAAATGTGCAATAAGTGTAAACATACCTTCAAGTAAGCCTTGAAGGCCCTGACAACAAAAGTAATAAAATCCATGGTAACAGAACGATGACACCTGAAAAGACAAATAACGATACAAAGACACATTAAAGTACAACATTTACAATAGGGTAAAATCATTCATTTCTAACCAAGTATCATGCTGCAAGTGCAGCATACAACTTGGAAATAGTGTACAAGCATCTGAAATTGACAAAATTAATGTACATTAATCAGGACTAGGCCTGGTAAGCTCAGTTTTGGACACTTATCGTAAATATATTGATTCGATTTTGCAACTATTTTTTCACAAGCAATACCCTGTTTAACTAACATGTATTTCATATTTAAAGGTCATGATCAGTCAATTTATTTTTACAGATTTGTTCTTGTTCAAAAGTTACTTGAATAGTACTTGAATTTGTTTGAACTATCTGCATTGATTATTTGGTAGTGCACTTTGGATTGATACTTCATTACAAATATTAATGTTTCAGATTCATGGCTGAAAATGATCTGACCCATGTTCCACATCAAGTGTTTATGGAAAACAATTTTGATGCTATCATTGAACTGTAGGTATTGGTATTACATTTAGATGTTTTAATTCAATAAGGATCCAGTAGAATGCATTTTGTTTAGCTGAAATGAAGTGGTGTACACTGTACAAATATAATAACAAAAATCCCTTTCAACTGAGATATAGCAGTGGCAGTAAAAAAAACAAATTAAACCAAGGCAAACTACATTCATTTTCTATGCATAGCATAAATTTCCTTGCTTTAATTAAAAAAAAAAATAAATACATGTACAAACATGACAATAGACAGATTCACTAATTGTACTGACTTCTGGGACAAACATTCCTATTTGTTTAACATGTACTTTATGAGGATGCTGCGATGGCACAATGTTGTTTATGAGGATGGAAGTTGAATTTCTGAACTGGTTCATTACATGACTTCTGATAGGACATATTCTATATAAAGAAAACAATACTATTTGTTAAGCTAAAGCTCGTTTAAATTTATTGAAATTCAGGAATTATTTTGTTGCAATTATTGGTGTTATTATATTGTGTCGAAAAGATACTATTTTTAATTTTACCCTTTTTAAAGAAGATGTCATAAACTGCAAAATATCATGTCTTATTTTCCTCTAGAATGAATTACAGCATCTCAATTACACTTTAATACTGATTTTTAGAATGTTCTTGTGAGGTATTAAGCAGGTGTCTTCTAATTCAGTCATCTAGGTACTAACTTGATCACCAATGTAACTGCTTTGGATGCTAATGGTTATGGATCTACATTACGTAGTACATTTAATCAGAAGGAGACTAAACTGGTTCCTTTTTCCACTATGGGTAGTCTCAAAGATTTGTAAGTTAGTTTTACTCTCATTAGAATACAATGTATATTTTGTATACTATTGTCATATTGTTTTGCCTCTATGAGGCCCTTTATTATTATTATTATTATTATTATTATCATTATTTGTTTACTATTTTTTGAAATACAAAAATTAATTGTTGTCTTCTAGCAATTTTAAAATGCAATAAGACAATATATACTATAAAGTATATTATACCTCCTCTCAAAGAGTGGGTGGTATATTGGAAATGCCTTGTCTGTCCATCGTTCCTTCTTAATTTTGTAGCAATTATCTCTCTTCTTAATTGGATTGATGTTAAATTTGGTGTGTGGCTTGATATAGGTTGGGCATATGTTGTAAGAGATTTTGGGTGCTGTGTAACATCAACATTCTGTAAGAATGGAGTTTACTTAGAACATCAATGCATGCAACTTACGTTAATATTGAAGTCTTATAATGGTATATCACTTACTTGATCCATGCTGTTGTGTAGGCACTTGGTTTTGCTCTGACTACTTAAATATTAGTTGATGGATCTTGACAAAATTTTACAATTAGGTGATATTGATTTTGGTGATCTCTGAAAGTTTTTATTTTATATTTAGGTTAAAGACTGGTGAGTTCGTTGTGTTTCCCGATGTTTGTTCCTTTTTCTATTGACTGGTTCAGAATTAGGTGCCAAAGAAACTTTACACAATCATTTTTCAGATTTCCAGTCAATAACTTGAGTTTTAGAAAATAGATAGCTATAAAATTGGTCCACAACAGGAAAATTTTATTGATTTAAATGGATTATGATTCATACGATAATAATTAATTCAGTAATTTAAGGTTAAATATGGAGCATTAAAATTATCTTCTTAAACTTCATAGAAAATGCTTGTTTTTTTATGTCCAACTGCAATTTTTTAAAGTTCTTTATCCCATTTCATTCCAGTCAGAAACTTTTGCTGTGTAAAAAAGTGAAATCACATTCTAAATTTTGAGTTATATTAAGCTTAAATGATGTGTCTATTATTGCCCAAACTATTCAGTTTTACCTCTGAAGTCATTTAAAGTTGCATCCTGCAAAGTATTTTATTTCTAAATGAACTACAGTGCTTTATTTTTTCAATAGTATCATGTTGGCAGATTTAAACATAGAATTCCTTCTTTTTCAGTTATCTTGAAAAAAATGATATAACTCACATTTTGAATACAGATTACTGTAACCTTACATCATTGGATCAGCTGTTCTTGTCCTCAAATAAAATCACAGATGAAAACCTGGACAAGGATGCATTTTCCTGTGTTCCCACATTACGTGTCCTGTAAGTCCATTGCATTAAGGAGATACACCTAGGGTAAGGGACATAACTCATGAAATCAGTGAAAAGTTTGTATCATATTTAATTTCACCAAAGCCTCTCAAGCTTTCATTTGAAGCAGAATAAAATGAATCCAAGTTAATTAGATGCTTACATAAGATTGATGTAAAATGCTGAATACAAACGTTCCAGTGATTTTTAAGAGTTGTGTCCCTTGCCCTAGGTCTACCTCCTTAAATAGTATATTTTCACAGTTATGAAATAACCCTTGATTTTTAAATATTTTTGAGACATATTTATCTATGTGCAAAACCATAATTTTGAATTCCAAAGAATGGTAATGTAATTTCTTTTATTAGGTGTTATTTATAAGAGAAATTATTGAAATAGCTTATGCCAAACAAAACATTTCTGAGCTAGCTAATTTTTACACATGACAATAATACTTAAATCAAATGATTTATGTTTGTAAATTATCATGCAATTGACACATGATGCACATGTGATTTTTATATGAATTTAGAATCCCATTTACACCATATTGGATACTTTTAGCTGTATGTTGAACTACTTGATGATTCTATATATTTTTTTTCATTCATATTCCAACCCTCAGAGATTTAGGCGGTAACTTGATACAGTATGTACCACAGGCCTTGAGGAATGGGACACAACTGCCATCACTTCAACATCTATATCTCCATAGCAACAAGTTAACATTTATTGAAACAGGAAGTTTTACTGATGTGACAACTTTAACATTTTTGTAAGATTTTTTAGAGCTGTTTTGACACCCAGGCAACTGAGTTGAGAGGTCATATAGATTTTCAGTCTGTATTGTTATACCCTCACCCACTGGTGGTGGGGGGTGATATATTTATCCTTCATTCCAATAGAATTTCATCAAAATTTTCTGGGGTCCCAATGGATGGATTGATTTTAAATTTGGGGTGTGGATTTATATAGATTGGGTCATGTAAGTGATTTTTGGTGCTGTCCAATATCAACTTCCCGTTTCTTTGTACTTTGCCTTTTTTTATTGAAAGATAAAGCAAATTTTCCTTCCAAAAATCTGGGCTCTAAATGGATGGATCGATTACAAGAATTTGGGTTTTGGCTATATATAGATGGGACATTGTAAGCCATTTTGAATGTTGTCTGATATTGAACTTCCTGTAGGGGTATACCTAGCATTGAACTTCCTGTAGGGGTATACCTAGCATTGAACTTCCTGTAGGGGTATAGATCTAGCATTGAACTTCATGTAGGGGTATACTTAGCATTGAACTTCCTGTAGGAGTATAGACCTAGCATTGAACTTCCTGTAGGGGTATACTTAGCACTGAACTTCCTGTAGGGGTATACCTAGCATTGAACTTCCTGTAGGGGTATACATAGCATTGAACTGCCTGTAGGGGTATAGACCTAGCATTGAACTTCCTGTAGGGGTATACTTAGCATTGAACTGCCTGTAGGGGTATAGACCTAGCATTGAACTTCCTGTAGGGGTATACTTAGCATTGAACTGCCTGTAGGGGTATAGACCTAGCATTGAACTTCCTGTAGGGGTATACCTAGCATTGAACTTCCTGTAGGGGTATAGATCTAGCATTGAACTTCATGTAGGGGTATACTTAGCATTGAACTTCCTGTAGGAGTATAGACCTAGCATTGAACTTCCTGTAGGGGTATACTTAGCATTGAACTTCCTGTAGGGGTATACCTAGCATTGAACTTCTTGTAGGGGTATAAACCTAGCATTGAACTTCTTGTAGGGTTATACTTAGCATTGAACTGCCTGTAGGGGTATAGACCTAGCATTGAACTTCATGTAGGGGTATACATAGCACTGAACTGCCTGTAGGGGTATAGACCTAGCATTGAACTTCCTGTAGGGGTATACTTAGCATTGAACTGCCTGTAGGGGTATAGACCTAGCATTGAACTTCCTGTAGGGGTATACTTAGCATTGAACTGCCTGTAGGGGTATAGACCTAGCATTACCATGTTTCTTAGTTGTTGTTTCTATGAAGACAGAATTTCACATGGTGTAAGGTTGTATCTTTTCAAAAGCTTAACAATTCTTTGAGTGATTTAACCTGAAGAAAGTCTTTGTTCAATTGGAATAGCAATAATTCAAAACTATTGTGTTATAAATATTCTAGTTTATCGCGTTGTTTCATTTTCTCATGACATTTTGATTTGAATTGGATATGAATGTCTTCTATGATTTACAAGCACTGTTGGCTGTACATGTGTATGTAAATTTTCAGGTCTGTCAGTCTGTTAGTTTTGTATTACTTTACAGTTTGTTTTGAAACTAAACTATAATCTTTAGATGAAGATGAAATCATGGTAAATGATATGTACTTTTATAAATGTGATGCTGTATGAAAAAGTCAAACAGATTCATGGGTACCAAGAGTTTCTTGATGTGTTATATCTGAATGATTAAAAGTTCAAGTCATGGAATAAAATCACCTTACACTCATGCAACTAACAGTGAAAGAATGAAGTTAGAATATTAACAATTTATAATTTTATAATGAAAAACCTAATTCATACAATTAAAAAAAAAGTCAAATTTGATATTTTTCATTTTTCTGTTAATACATAATTTTATGTACAGGGTAATTTTTTTTCCAGAACTTTGTACGACAATATGATAATATCTGTGGAGGATGAGTCCTTCCCATTGGGAATTAAATATTTGTAAGTTACATTAATGAGTACTGTATGATAGTTATCAAAATCATATTTTTGTTTGAATTTCTTTAAATGTAACTTTTCAAATACACAGAAGAAACAAATAATTTGGTGAAAGATGCATTTTGAGTTAAAAAAAAAAAAATATTTGATGTTTTGTAATACTTCCTGTCAGTATGGTCTCCCTTGGTGGTCTCATGGAAGCATGCTTAGGTCGAGTGTCAAAGGTGATTGATTTGATCTTGGTTAAGTCACAATTAGACTTTTAAAAAATCGGTAGTCACTGCTTCTCCTCAAAGCACATGGCAAATAGAAGATTGAGTAACAACTATTTGGCTCTGAGTCAGAATGATATGTTAGAGTAAGGTGAAATACCTGTTGTCTCATTCAGCCAGAATAGTAATGTAATCAAGGAAACCAAGATTCTAGTGGAATTCAAAAATTCAAAATTTCCAAGGACAAAGACCAGACATGGAAAACAGACAAACACAACAAAGAACAAAAAATAACCAAAAAATACATACAAAGCAAGAAAAGTAAATGGGCAACTCTGACTCCACTAAAAACTGGGAGCAGGTGCCCCAGTAGGGTAAGCGTCCTCTGCATTTCTAGAAACACACTATCGGAATTGCTCATAAAAAGTCAAGTCCAGTTTGACAAAAGAAAGAAAGGATAACTATGACACATAGAACAAATCAGTTTAACATGTAAAAACCTGAATAAGTAACAACAGACTAGTACAATAGCTCATCTATTGGTTATAAATTATCATCCTAAAATAGATGAAATATCTGCCATAATATTTAAACCATAATGAATCCAGTCAGTATTGCATGCATTATGTACATTGTTCTTTGATATTATTTCATTCTGTAGAAAATTTGCTCATGTACATTGTCATTTTTTGGTAAGAAAATTAACAGTCTAACTATACTTAGACTGTTCCTAGTCTTGTTTGTTCAGTCAATTAACCAGGAACTTTTCACATTAATTGGATGGCATTATAACATTGCAATGTCATTTCCATCTAATAATTGGTTGTTTGGAATATTTTTGCAGATATTTACAGAACAATGATTTCCGATTTATCCACGAGAATCAGTTCAGATACTTGACAAGCTTGTACCAGTTAAACCTTGCAATTAATGATATAGACTATCTACCTGACCAGGTGTTTAGTAATTGTACAAAACTGGATGTGCTGTAAGTATAATAGTCGTAATTCTGAAGTGCTGGTCTATATGTGTAAACACTTATATATCTTTTTTTTTCTGTTGACACTTTGTTTTTATGGGATAACTTAGGTATTGGTTGGTCTTTGGAAAAGTCTACTACAGGTTTAAAAAAAAAACAAATGAAAGGTTGGTATTGATCATGGGAGTTATGGCCCAACAGGTATCTTTAATTCGAGAAATCTTATATATTAAATGCAAAAATTATTGCAAATCAAATGAATATTTTTTTTTAATTTAGGCAACTGAATAACAATAGAATTAAGCAGTTAAAGAAAGTCCACCTAGAAAATTGCCCATTGACTTCAAAACTGCATCTACATAGCAATGAGATTGGATGGATTGAAGATGGATCTTTAGACCACATTACATCAACTGGAGAATTGTAAATCTGTGAAAAATAGAAATTGATTTCTCTTTTCTGATGCGTACCTTACTAAATGGATTTTCAGTCTTTAATCTTGGTTTTACAAAACCTGAATATTTATAAAGCCCAGAATAATGTTTACTTTAAACCAACTATTTGGGATTTATTTTCACTGATTTCACAAGCTTGAAGTAACTGCTGCAAAAACTTGCTAGGCATAAGTCTCTTTATAATACAAGGGATACTGGAGAAAGTTTTAGTCCCAAAATTAAAAAGCTGCAAACTGATTGACAGTAAAAATATTCTTGTATAAAGCAGATAAGATTATTTTGGGATATGAATGATTAATATCTTCAAAAAATACTGAAGAGTAAACAATGGGACAAATCTGTTAGAATACTTGGTACATGGCCTGAATGTGAAAACGGGAATTAAAGACGATCTACATATACAATGTAGCAAAACAAATAAACAAGTTACTTATTAAAAATGAAGACAAGGAAAACAAAACATAACACAAAAAATTAAAGCACTAGCTATATGAAATCCCATAAAAAACCAGGAGTAACATCAGGTGCTTTGAAAGGGTAAGCATGTCCTGCTCTGCCTGCGGCACTTGTCTTATTGTGAGTGATAATCAAGCAACATTAACATAAATTATGTAGCTTCCTGACACAAGTCTCAAAGGGGTTCCATCCAAAAAAATTCACACTTGAAAGATATTCAATAAAAGTATTATGGTGTAAATATAGTAAATAATGTGAAAATGGTGGAAAATTATCTGAAATAGACTAATTTAAAAGAAAATCACCAGAAAACATGGGACAATAAAGAGATTAAAAATTAGGTACTTTTCACTTGTGCATCCAGAGGGGTTCACACGGGTTGAAAACCCCCCTCCTTTTGAAAATGAGCAACTGTTAGCCTTGAACCCCTTTCTTTTTTCATAAATTTCTGGGTTGGACCAAATCGCTATCTCTCCACTTAATAAATTTCTGAATCTCCCCTGTTTTGTATTCTCAAAAAAATATCTCAATCATTCAATAGGGGAAAAAATTATAATTCAAGAGAGGTTCTCTTACATTACTATGTATATTTTATAGATTTTTATCCAACAATCGTCTGTATACTTTGCCACTTGGAGGAGATTTCTGTGACCTGTCTGTAAATGAAATAGATTTCAGCAATAACAGGATATCCACATTACAAAATGGAACTTTTAGAAACTTTGTGGTTAGAAATGGTAACCTGTAAGTGATGTAATTGATAAAATGAAACAAGATGTACTTGAATGGCTTCTACCTATTAAATGATGATTAAATGAGTATGATTATCTATAGCGTTATCAAATTGCCTTTGTATTAGTAATTCGCTTCATTTCGTAATCATATGCCTGCCTTTTTATATAAATGACTGTTCGTCATCTCTTGGCCTCTCTGTCAACATATCTTAAAATAAATAAAAGACTTCGAAGATCTTTTTTTTTTGCTCAATGTCTGTAAAATTCAAATTAGAAATCTCCATTATTTTATTAATGTACAATTATGGGAGTGTAAACTTTGAAAAAGTAGGTAGATATGTCATTCACATTTTTTCGTTAGTTCTTATTCTACGACTCTTATTTCAGGAATCTACAAAATAACAGAATAGCAACTATTGAAGGAACTAGTTTCCAGTCCATCTCTCTCACTAAGGACAAGGCTGAATTACAATTACAGAATAACAAAATCAAAAATCTACAGTCCTATGCATTTATTGATGTGTCTGCATACAAAATAAACCTTGAAGGGAATATGCTGGGAACCTTACCATCTTATGCCTTCAATGATGTGAGTGTTACTCAACTGACTTTGAATAACTTAGGGATTACTGCAATTAATGAGAGAGCCTTCCACAACTTAAATGCTGATTATTTGTAAGTATAATCAAGTCCTTATTAATATCATTGGTACTAGGATACCAGTTTTAGTGCTTTTCATGATTGATTCAAACCACAAATTTAAATTTTCAACAAAACTTTAGATTTCCATAGAAAACTGTTGCCCATGTGAAATCCATGATGTAAATAAATTGGATGGGATATAAGGCTTCATGTTTACTTGGATTTACGTGGATGACTATCTCTTTGGTAATCAATGGTAGAAGTGGTGAATGTCAGTACAAATTTTTAGCTCACCATTACTTGGCATCTGTCGTCTTCGTTGTCGTCCATTGAAATTTAAAAAAAAAATTTTCCTCTGAAACTATTGAGCAGAATTATATGAAACTGCACTGATGTTCCTTAGGGTATCTTGCACAAAATGTGTGTTTAGATTTTTGATCGGTACAAAAGCTTGGCCACCATTACTAAAAATAGAACATAGGGGTCAGACACTAGATTTTCCATATATCTAAAAAATTGTTAGGTTTAGCCAAATTCTGATTAGGTAAAAGTGTTCAGCATGTTAAGATCTATTTGTGGTTAATTTTAAGTTTTAATCCCTTAAGCTGTGTTGGAGTCATTGCCCTTTTTCAATGTTTTTTGGCTATATGTAGTGTTATTTCTTTCAAAAATCTTCTCCTCTGACACTACTTGACCAATTGAAACTTTGTATGAATGTTCCTTGGGCTATTTTGCGTAGAACTGATCTGGAGATTTTTGATCTGGCAGAAAAACGTTAGTAGTTTTTTGCATATCTCTCCAAAGCTTGTTGGTTTAGCCAAATTCTTTCAATTGTTCAAATGATTCTTATAATAAGACCTAGAAAAGTCTTTAAGGGATCAATGTTGTCAGACAACTCGTTGTAAGAGTTATTGTCCTTGAAAGGTGAAAAATGTGGGTTTTTTTTAAATTTTTCGGCCAATATCTTGAAAACTATGATAGATAAAAAGAAACTTTCAGCTGATATTGATTTAAAATTGTTTGATGACTCCTTGTGAAATTGCCCTTTAAGGGCAAAATTTAACCATGTGAGTGATTCAGGATCCTGGAAGCCTCTTGTTTTACCTACTAGTATGAATAGTTAGGTATCACAAAAAAAAATTTGGATTGATGAAGGCTTGATTGATAGGAGAGCTGTAAATGCCAATAAGGATATTATTGCAATCTTAAGCAATACATGTTTATTTAATGTATTACGAGTCCAATGAGGGGAATGTAGATATGATCATAATGTTGAAGGAATTTACAATATAAATATAGGAGATGTTGTATAATTGTCAATGAGACAGTCATCCACTAATTACCAAACAACAAACAAACTTCTACAGGTCACCCAATGTCTTCATTGGTTGGTGAAACCCATACCATAAAGTAAGCTGTAAATAGCCTCAAAACAAGTGAAACTTCTCATAAAAGACAAAAATCAACCTAATCTATATAGTAAAATGAGTAATAAAGTACCTAAAAAACAATGAAAACCACTGGATTACAGGTTCCTGGCTTGGGACTGGCACGTAAAGTATGTACATATTTAGATGTGTTTGCAAGTGTTCAACCCTCCCCATAACTTTAGACAGTGGTGCGAAAGTACAGAAATAAAATGAATTATAAAAAATCTGTTTTACTGACAATTGTTAGGAAGGGGAATCATGCATATTGATGTCAATCTGTCCAGTTGTCAGTGTACATCGACAGCATTAGTGGTAACTCAGAATTCTTTTGACACAGTTGGTTTAATATCACTTTTACCCTTCAACAATGAGAATGCTCGTTTATGGTAATGCTGTTTCTTGATTGGTCAAATACTGATAACTTAGTGGCATAAAAGAACTGTATAAAAAAAGGAAATCTCATCTCATGTGTTACTATTTTTTTATGAAAGGAAGAAAATAATAAGAAAATTAAAAAAAAGATTGCCCACACAGCAGATATTTACTGTGTGGGCAATCTTTTTTTATAGATATTATATATATATTTTAGATACCTGAATGATAACTCTATAACCAGTTTAGATGGGCCTATATTCAGTGGAACATCGGCAGTAGGTTCTTTGTACCTCAATAGTAATGGAATGACGTACATCAAGTCATCAGCATTTGAAAACATTACTATACAGTATATTTACCTCCATATCAATGAACTTACCATTTACCCAATTGCATTGAGTAAAATAACTCCAAGACAAATGTAAGTAATATATAATAAACACAAGTCTTTGAAAGAATTGGGCAACATGAAAAAAATCTGAAACATGCATGTCAAAAACCCACATATATGACAATGCACTTTCACTCAAGAAAGCCTTCTCTTTTCGATATAACCACTATTTTATCTCTTCATTATTGGAGATGTTGAATTTTCAATAGAATGTTAAAAAAATGTGTTTTTTGATAGAATTAGCTGACCATGAAATGCTCATTGCAATGCATTTCAAATTAACTATAACTCATTTTACAAGAATTATATGGGAAATCTGATTCTGTTGGTACAAATAATCAAATTACACTATCAAAGTAGGGAGTTATTTCATACCATGTTTCAACCACTGCCTGATTCTTACAGAGACTGATCCTTAAGTGTACTTACATTCATTGGTTTGAATTAAAAATATGGTTTTGTGTCTAGCCATTAAAACTGGTCAAATTTCTTTTCCATATTTTTTTCATTTCTGTCTTCAATGTCCTCATCAATGACTCAGATTTATAAGAAAATTCAACTTACTTGTGATATAAACATATTTCATTGGATTGGGGTAATAAGTTAAAATGTCATTCAACTTCTCTGGTTCTGTACAAGGACTCTAATGTCACATAAGCACTTTATTTATATTTCAGTCATTTGTATAATAATGATATAACTGGTATACCAGGTGGAGCATTAGATGGACAGACAAATCTTCGTGTGTTCTCCATGTACAACAACAAATTATCAGAAATTCTGTCTACAACATTTACTCCAGCAACCAACCTCATAACTATGTGAGTTTATTATTTCTGATCAGTTATTTTTATATTATAAAATTTGCAGTCATATATATAAGTAATGGTGTCATGCTGTCATCTTCTTTGGTGTCCTCATTGTCATCTGTACCCACACTTCATGTCGAGACAATAACATGAGTATAAGTGCATAGATCATTATTAAATTATACCACAAGGTGCCAAACCACAAAAACAAGCTTTGAAATGATTTTTGGAATTGTGAATTGAACCATTGAGGAAATTGGCCAAAAAGGGCCCAGAAACAGTCTGGAAAATAACCTGAGTAAATGTGAATGGATCTTTTTTGAAATTATATCACAAGGTGTCATACCCCAAAAGGGAAGGCTTGGATTGATTTTGAGAATTGTAACTCAAACCATATAGAAATTAGGGGCCAGAAAAAGGACCAGACACAAGCATTTTTATGATGCCCAGACAGTAACTTGACTGTAAGTGAATGAATCTCTTTGAAATTGTATCATAAGGTGCCATACCACAACATGGTAACTGGGATTGATTTAGGGGGGTATTACTTGAACCATTTACAAATTACGGGCCAAGAAGGGGCCAGAAACAGGCATTTTCATGATGTCTGGACAATAACTTAACTATAAGTGAATCCATCTCTTTTAAGTTGTAGTACTAGGTGCCATACCACAACATAATTACTGGGATTGATTTTTCTGTGTTTGGACTGGCATCGATAGGGAATTAGGAGCCAGAAAATTGCCAGAAACAAGTATTTTCCTGATGTGCATTTAATAACTTGAGTGAAAGTGAATTGATCTCATTGAAATTGTACCAAAAGAAGGCTGTGATTGGTTTTGAGGGTTGTGTTTATTGAGGAATAAGGAGCCAAAACAGTACAGCAATTTTAATTATATTCTTTTCCTGTGACAAATATTTAAATGCAATATATGAAAATTCAGAGCTGTATCAAGCTTGCATGGTGTGTCCATACTTATCCCAACTGCTCAGGGTTCAGCCTTTGCAGTCTTACGAAGCTAGAACCTGTGAAAGGCATAAATTGTTACTTTGATTTACTTAATATGAGATAGATTTAACCTATACTAAAGAATAAGAAGAAAGGCCTTAAAGATGTTTGCTGCTGGGTCCTAGTAGACACAGGATGTAAAGATGTTTGCTGCTGGGTCCTAGCAGACATAGGATGTAAAGATGTTTGCTGCTGGGTCCTAGCAGACATAGGATGTAAAGATGTTTGCTGCTGGGTCTTAGCAGACATAGGATGTAAAGATGTTTGCTGCTGGGTCGTAGTAGACACAGGATGTAAAGATGTTTGCTGCTGGGTCCTAGTAGACACAGGATGTAAAGACTGCTGGGTCCTAGTAGACACAGGATGTAAAGATGTTTGCTGCTGGGTCCTAGTAGACACAGGATGTAAAGATGTTTGCTGCTGGGTCCTAGTAGACACAGGATGTAAAGATGTTTGCTGCTGGGTCCTAGTAGACACAGGATGTAAAGATGTTTGCTGCTGGGTCCTAGCAGACATAGGATGTAAAGATGTTTGCTGCTGGGTCCTAGCAGACATAGGATGTAAAGATGTTTGCTGCTGGGTCCTAGCAGACATAGGATGTAAAGATGTTTGCTGCTGGGTCCTAGTAGACACAGGATGTAAAGATGTTTGCTGCTGGGTCCTAGTAGACACAGGATGTAAAGACTGCTGGGTCCTAGTAGACACAGGATGTAAAGATGTTTGCTGCTGGGTCCTAGTAGACACAGGATGTAAAGATGTTTGCTGCTGGGTCCTAGTAGACACA
This sequence comes from Perna viridis, assembly GCA_037379345.1. Taxonomy (NCBI): domain Eukaryota; kingdom Metazoa; phylum Mollusca; class Bivalvia; order Mytilida; family Mytilidae; genus Perna; species Perna viridis. The sequence goes on along the minus strand of CM074518.1, from coordinate 21,450,509 downwards.
GGATGTAAAGATGTTTGCTGCTGGGTCCTAGTAGACACAGGATGTAAAGATGTTTGCTGCTGGGTCCTAGCAGACACAGGATGTAAAGATGTTTGCTGCTGGGTCCTAGTAGACATAGGATGTAAAGATGTTTGCTGCTGGGTCCTAGCAGACATAGGATGTAAAGATGTTTGCTGCTGGGTCCTAGCAGACATAGGATGTAAAGATGTTTGCTGCTGGGTCGTAGTAGACACAGGATGTAAAGATGTTTGCTGCTGGGTCCTAGTAGACACAGGATGTAAAGACTGCTGGGTCCTAGTAGACACAGGATGTAAAGATGTTTGCTGCTAGGTCCTAGTAGACACAGGATGTAAAGATGTTTGCTGCTGGGTCCTAGTAGACACAGGATGTAAAGATGTTTGCTGCTGGGTCCTAGCAGACACAGGATGTAAAGATGTTTGCTGCTGGGTCCTAGTAGACATAGGATGTAAAGATGTTTGCTGCTGGGTCCTAGCAGACATAGGATGTAAAGATGTTTGCTGCTGGGTCCTAGTAGACACAGGATGTAAAGACTGCTGGGTCCTAGTAGACACAGGATGTAAAGATGTTTGCTGCTGGATCCTAGTAGACACAGGATGTAAAGACTGCTGGGTCCTAGCAGACATAGGATGTAAAGATGTTTGCTGCTGGGTCCTAGTAGACACAGGATGTAAAGACTGCTGGGTCCTAGCAGACATAGGATGTAAAGATATTTGCTGCTGGGTCCTAGCAGACATAGGATGTAAAGATGTTTGCTGCTGGGTCCTAATAGACACAGGATGTAAAGATGTTTGCTGCTGGGTCCTAGCAGACATAGGATGTAAAGATGTTTGCTGCTGGGTCCTAGTAGACACAGGATGTAAAGATGTTTGCTGCTGGGTCCTAGTAGACACAGGATGTAAAGATGTTTTTGCTGCTGGGTCCTAGTAGACATAGGATGTAAAGATGTTTGCTGCTGGGTCCTAGTAGACACAGGATGTAAAGATGTTTGCTGCTGGGTCCTAGTAGACACAGGATACTTGTGTTGTCTGAATGGTCCCATAAACAACCAAATTTTGCACAAATATAAAGAGTTATCTCTCTTTTTCAGTGAATTTTAATGCTTTCTTTGTAATTTTTTTTTCTCTTTAACTGTTGCAGTTAATAAAAAACCAACATTCAACTTTGAGAAAGGATGCATTTGTGATATGAAATGGATGACCATTTTTTTTTAAAACAAAATAAACATGGACACCCTCTTTCTGTGAAAGTGAGATCATGTCATTGTGAAACTTTGTATGTTTATAAATATGCATTAGGGTAATGTAACTCAAATTCAGACCCTTTACGAACATACCCAGTAAATCCATTTTGGCTAATACAATACAAACTGTAACATGTGTAACACGTTGTGGAAAGGGTAGGCATTTTTTTAAAGTGAAATATAGAGTTGATGCAACAGAAAATTCCCAAAATACTGTATCAGCTGTGGATGACTTGGAGTATATTATCAATGAACCCTGGCAAAAAAACATGATAAAGATCAAAGCGTCATTTCTTTATATTGTAAAGTTTACCCTACCGGTGCACCAGGTCCATGCTCCCAGTTTTTAGTGGAGTCTAAGTTGCTCATTTGCTTTTGTTACTTTGTATGTATGATTTTAGTTACTGTATGTTCTTTGTTGTGTATGACTGTTTTCCATGTTAGGTCTTTGTCCCTGGATTACATTCTTTTGATTACCGCTGTAACCTTGGTACCCTTGATTACTTTTCTAGTACTTTCTATGTTATCTATTTCAGTCTTACAATTTCAGATAATGACAAACCATCATTCATTTTCATAGAAAACATGAGTGTGTGATCTCTTTATGGATGAAAATATTTTGAAAAGAAAATTTTGCATACATCACTCACTGCCTTGGTTTTCTATGAATATCTTCTTAACATTATACATCAAAGAAAAGAATAACTGTTAGTAAGTTCCTGAAATTAAAGTAATTGTTTTAAATTTTAGGAGACTTCAGAACAATGAGATTCAATACATAGAAGAAGGATCATTTACAGGACTGAACAATCTGGTAACCCTTGACTTGGGAAGGAACCAGCTGTCTTACTTCCCTTCTATTAGTGGAAATAACCTGGCCACTCTAGACCTAGCTAATAACATGCTAGAAACACTTGGAGGATTTCCTGTGACAAATAATATTGATGTGTAAGCTATGTGGTATTTATTAAATCTTCATTTTATAAGTTTTTCCTACATAGAAATTTTTTGATAGATGTCAGCTATTGGACCACCCATATGCTGCTTGGTGATTTAAGAATATTTTGACGGACTTTAAAAAATTGACTCAGTATCTGTTATCATCGAGGAAAGTTCCATTTTGTTTTTTATTTTTCATCAGTTAATACTAGATATCATACATAAAAAAGGGGGGACAACATATTATGTGCCTTAATGTAGCTGTTTATTTACTAAAACTTGATCTCATGTGTAAATTAGTATATTTATTCCTAAAAGCATTGGATCTCATTCATGGCACTATATACATGAAAAATAAAATGAGATGAAAATATAAAAACTTTTTAAATGCCATAGAACAAACAAGAGTCAACTGAAATATGAAAAGTGATACCAATAAAATAAACAAATCGCTGATAGAACTTGATTTTTTTTCTTTTTTGAAATTTGAAATCCTGCTTTATTTTATTCTACTTTTTACCATAATGATTCTTTTTAATTGTTTATTTTTAATTTAACCAAATTAAGATTTTCTGTAGGCATTATAAATTTTTGTCTATTATGATATTTCTCTGTAGGATTAATACTAATGTAGGTTTAGCTAGCACATTATAGCTAGTTCAGGTATGACTAGGTCTGTAGCCGGGGATGTTACAGCTAGCTCAGGTATGGCTAGGTCTGTAGCCGGGGATGTTACAGCTTGCTCAGGTATGGCTAGGTCTGTAGCCGGGGATGTTACAGCTAGCTCAGGTATGGCTAGGTCTGTAGCCGGGGACGTTACAGCTAGCTCAGGTATGGCTAGGTCTGTAGCCAGGGACGTTACAGCTAGCTCAGGTATGGCTAGGTCTGTAGCCAGGGACGTTACAGCTAGCTCAGGTATGGCTAGGTCTGTAGCCAGGGACGTTACAGCTAGCTCAGGTATGGCTAGGTCTGTAGCCAGGGACGTTACAGCTAGCTCAGGTATGGCTAGGTCTGTAGCCAGGGACATTACAGCTAGTTCAGGTATGGCTAGGTCTGTAGCCAGGGACGTTACAGCTAGCTCAGGTATGGCTAGGTCTGTAGCCAGGGACGTTACAGCTAGCTCAGGTATGACTAGGTCTGTAGCCAGGGACGTTACAGGTAGTTCAGGTATGACTAGGTCTGTAGCCAGGGACATTACAGCTAGCTCAGGTATGACTAGGTCTGTAGCCAGGGACATTACAGCTAGCTCAGGTATGGCGAGGTCTGTAGTCAGGGACATTACAGCTAGTTCAGGTAGGGCGAGGTCTGTAGCCAGAGTTATTTTACTAGTTGTGTTCAATAAATGATAACTTTCTGGTTTGGCTAAGTCTGTAACTATGGTTACTTTACAAGTTGCATTTAGTAAATAATAACTTTCAAATAGAAATCTGTTGCTTTATGTAAAAGTTTTTATAGAAATTAAACAATTTAACAAAAACTGTGTTTATTAGTAGGAGTTGATAGTATGTTGAATACATGAACCCTAAATTCTACTTTAACTGTATGGGTTTGATGTATGTTGAATACATGAACCCTAAATTCCACTTTAACTGTATGGGCTTGATGTTTCATATTTATTTTGTTAAGTCTTTTTTACCATTACAGTGATTTAACCGGTAACTCACTAGGATGTGAATGTCATACTGCCAACAGTTTGTTCTATGTCATGGACACAGTATCGGGAGGTATATGTGCCAGTCCAGCATCTCTAGTGGGTGTCTCCTTCCAAACTTCCCTGATTAATTCTACAGCATATAAATATTATACTAGCGTTAACGCAAGTCTGTTTCAGTGTGGTAAGTACCATGATTAATGTAGATGTCTGTGTTTTCCACTATAAAGTAGAGACTATATAGTGGTCAAGAGGTTTAAAGCTATGAGGTGCTACTAAGGGGGTTTTTAATATCCTTGACTACCCTGCCAGGTCTCACACAGATGGCCCAATTTGGTGGGCTTTAAACAAATTTATTTTAATTGTATTTTTAACAAAATAAAAGAAATAAATAAGTTAATAAATAAATTGTAAAAGTAAATAAATAAATAAATGGTTAGTAGAAAATTGTAATAAAAAAAAAGAAAGAAAGAAATATGAATTGTGAATAATTGAAATGTTGGTCATTAAATGCAAAATTACTGCTTGATTTGTAAAGTAAAAATAAAACTGACATTGGACCATGTAAAGGAGGAAAATGCCAAGTTAGATGGAGGAGAGCCAAGGACATCCAGCCGGACTATGAGTGTGATATAAATATTTGCTTTTATACTGTTTTTAGGGAACAAATTTTCATGGTTTATTGCAGATTCAGGTTAAACTGAAAGTTTGACTTTGTGGGGCTCTGTTGATTCATTTATACACCAATATCAATCATGCAATCTTTTTTTACTACACAATGAACCATAGTGGAGAAATTGACTTTTTTCAATTTCAAGGTTTCTGTCAATTTTATGCTTGTTACATCATGTTGTACAGGATTACTGATATCTAAAGACTGATAAAAAAAGTTTTTCAATGTAGGACCAATGTGGTCAGTAAATAGAAAAGCTCGCAAAAATTCAACTTATTTAATCAGTGCACCATTTTATATTGGGAAGACCATAGACCTGTAATCGCAGGGTTATGAAAAAAAATGTAATTATAAAACTGCTTTTTATGACAATAAAATTTGTTGCAGCTACAAAAATATTTTTTGCAAAAAGCAAGACTTATGAAAGGGTATTTCTTAGTATGTCCATGAGTCCAGTTTGTCAATCAAGAGAGTCATCATGAAATTAACAACAGTTAAGTAGCACTCCGACTAAGAATCATACAAAATGTGATTCATGGGTTAAAAGCCTACATATTTTGATTTTTAATATTTTATTTGAAATTTCATGGTAAACTTAAAGTTACATGTGGTTTTTCATATAACCCATGTTCATAGGAGATAAAAATTATATAGAATGCACTGAAGATATCAAAATTAAGGGAGATAACTCTGTAAATGACACTCAAATACAATAGAATCAATGTTGATTATCTTCTTAGAGCAGGGTGATTTTAATGAATAATTACACATTTCATAGTATAGACCCATAAAACAACTTCTTTGGGGTGTATCACATTTTTCAGATTTGCACGATTCTTACAAAGACAGCTTCTTAATATCTTGTATATTGGAGGTTCTCAGCCCTAGGAGTCTACTGTTAGTAAATTAAAGTTCCTGCCCGAGGCGGAATGCCACTTGGAGATACCTTAACCACAGATTGTTCAATAGAAGAATCATCATAAATTTTAGCTCTGAATTATGTTTTTCTTTAGATTGCTTAAGTTGATCTTTTATCTTATGATATAGCATTGAATATTGGAGTTTGTTCGACATGTATAAAATTACAAATTGTGAAAGATAAATAGAAAGACTATCGCACATGTTTAGTTTCAACCATGTTTTACTGTGACCTACATAATAATGATTATATTGAATATGTTGAAGAATATAAATATCTTTTTTTTTCTTTCAGAAACTATGATTTCCGACTTAAGTTTTCGTATTTGTTTCATTTCAAAAACTTTTTTTTAAAAATGTACAGACTTATTTGTGTATAAGCTTGGTCATCAATTTTATTATTTAATTACTTAATTAAATCATATTTACCTGTTGGGTAGTTAATTGAAATATACAGGGTGTGACTGGCGTGCTGGTCCACCTTTGTAATAGCACGATGACAATATGCAGGAAGTATCTGGCACGTCTGTGTAATGTAAATCATGTAACTGTTTACATGGGTTTAGTGTAATACTGTAGGGTTTCAGAACTATGTATTACATGCATTAATCTGTTTTCAGACAACAAAAATTGTGCAGATATTTAGAGGTTAATAAAAACTTGAGTATAAGAATTAAAGTTCAGAGAGACCAAGATAATGTGTGCAAAAAAAGTCATGTGACTCCTCAAGATCGAAGAAATGCATCTTTAAAATGCATTTCTTGTTAAAACTAGGCAGTTTTAGCAGAAATTAATTGAATTAGTTTTCCTTTACGCTATGTGCATACTCAAATTTTGAAAAAATTATGAACCTTAGTGACACTTTTACTGCATGATAAAATTTCGAATGAAATGTTAACATTCAATCCAGAATTCAAAAACCTGATTACCAAGGTTAAATAATATTTAACCTAGAAATTAAATTACTTTTACAGTATCAGAAATATGTATTGTCAGTATTTTTTGGTCATGGGATCTGCAGATAAAGGTTATTTATGTGCACCATACATTCAAATTGCGCTTATTTATTTATTTTTTTTAAATTTTATAATTTTACAGTTATATTTCTTTGAAAAAAAAGGACAGAGCAGCAGGCTGGTTATATTCTATTTTGAAAACTAACATTTGATTTACTGCTCTGTTTGTTATGACAGCTGCAGAGAACATAGTAGCAACTGCAGTCTCCTCAACAGAATTAAAAATTCAATGGGATAGACCCTCAGAATTATATGCAGTGTTTGGTGCAAATGCATCAGTTGCAGCTGAAGCAGTTGGCGAGGATGTCAGTACTTGGTAGGTTTGAATAACAATGTATTTATTGAGTATATGGTACATTTATATATAGATTTAGAAAATCCTAATACACATGCTGGGTATTCGGACACTAACAACTGGATCAGATACTATTAACTTGGGAAAAACAACTTTCATGTACGCTATGGATGAGCATGAATGCTTCACTACCATGCATTGTTAATGTTTGACATGGGATGCCTGACATGGCACAACTACTGGGGAATAATTTGAGTTGGTTTATGCAGAACTTCCAGTAGTATAAGTTGATAATGAATATGCTGCAGATTTGGATCTTTGAAAGTGTCAGAAAGAATTCCAAAATTTTGACTTTATCCTAATATTTCTCTTTCAATGATATCATTTTTTAAAATTGTAGTGTAAGACCCGATTCTAAGTGTCTGAATACTCGGTGTGATACAGGGTAGATTGAAAAGGTTAACTCTATTTCCTATTACATTTAAATAAAATGGTATTTGTTTAAAATATTGATGTGGTTGTGAGTAGAGCATTAAGCTTACTAGCTTTTACTTTGCCTTTGAATAAAGCCAATTACCATCTACATTGTTTACTAAAGAAAGGCATGTTGTCCTTGTCATTTTTACCTTAAGTCTTCACTGCACATGATAGTATACTCTTGAATGGTGCACCCATCATAACAGGTTTCACATATTCTAATTACTCAATTATGATACCATAAAGCAAACTTTTTTTATTAATTATGAATTAAGCTATTTTTTTACTCTCTTTTAATATGTATTTCAAAGAATATGGTTTAGATTTACTAAATTTTGTTCAGCTAAAACTAAACCCTCTGAAAAGTTGACTGACCCTCCGTCAATCCCTCTGTCTGTCCCCTGAAGGTTTCTAGATGATAACTTTATAAGGTATTAAAGAATCTTTTTCAATCTTTGTATAATTGTTGAGTATCATAAAATGCAGATCAATTTCGAATTTCAGTTTGATTATTTTCACAAAAATAATTTAAATACTTAGTAGTTTTTACACCCAAAATTGTTTTGCAACATGGTGGGTATCATTTTAAGTCCCATTAGAATTCCTATCTTTTTATTTGTGCTTATGTAATTTTGTTTTATCTAAGGAAATACACAGTAACATGTACCAGTACTACAGCAGCAACATTGACTAAGACTACCACAGTAACAGTTTCTACACCTTCAACATCACATAGTTCATCTGTAACGTTTACTGATACTGATGGGTTACTTCCCTTGAATTCTTATGACTGTGTTATTGAATTAGAGGTTAGCAGCTACAAATCTGCCAAGAGTGCTCCAGTCAAAGTGTTCATACCCCAATCACAATCTACTACTACTTGTAAGTTATATAAAAAACTTCTACACTTACACAGTCTTCACAAATGGTTGACATTTAGTACACCATTAACCAAATATCCAAACAATGCTGGACTGAAAAATTTTGTTGTGTTTCAGTCCCAACATGGTGCAAGATTTTAACAAGAGTTATGGTTCTGATAAAGCTCCAGAGCAATATCACATACTTCAGGTTCAATTACAATATTGTACATTTTGTCTCTCAGACTGACAGACTTCATGAAGACTGCTTACATATATGGTAATAGCTTTAAATATATTTTGATATAAGGACTTTTCCGAAATAGTCTGTATAATTGGATTATGTTAGGTGATTAGAAGATTCTGCATATGACTTTTATAGTTGATGGTTTTTCAAGGTATTTTTCAGTACAAAGTTTTGGAAAAAAAATAATTAAAATTCAGTGTACTGAGTGTCCACATAAAAATACCTTCACAATCTGAATTTGATTTATTCCATGATAGTTTCATTGCCCATATTTGGTCATTGATGCAGATTTTGTTTCTGTATGAATGATGTTGACTAAAATTTAGAAAAATGGTTTGTATTAAATGTTGACTGATATCCTTCAAAAAGAACAGATGATATTGGGAACTTCAGTATTAAAGATTTTTTTTAAATCATTTTTTAGCTCCAGACTATTTGAATGTCATGGTCTATGACTTTTCAATCAGTAATGACGATTTTGGATCAGGAAGTGAATCTTTCTCCCCCTCCAACCCTTATCATGTGACCAGTCCACTGGGTTCCTGGCCAGCTATTTCTACTGATCCCACCACTGATACATTCTCAGACTGGTTCCGTAATGTTTCTGCCAATCATAAACTAGACAGAGAGATCACACTAACTTCCTCTGGGAATGTGTTAAGGTAAGTAATATACAACATGTATAGAATGAGAACAAATTGTTTTATGTCTTCATCTTCTCAATGCAAATTTTAAGGTAGATCATACCTATTATTTCCAGTAGATAAATTTCCCTAGTTTTTCCCAAAGAATATACTTTAGAATTTCAATAAACAAAAACATAGGTCACCGAACTTGATTTTGAGATAATTGAGCCTTATTAAAGCCCATATTTTATTAAATTTTATATGGATTCTATTGGGAATTTTCAATATTTCATGAACTTCTAAAAACCCTGGTAAATATAATCTCATATTTTTGTATAAAGAACACTTAACTGATATTCTTCCATATTTTAGAACAAAATTTGGGGGTCACCCAACTTCCTTTCTTGCAATATTAAAAAAACTAAAATTCCCTGTACATTTCAATGGAAATTTTTCCCACCAATTACATCCCCATTGAAAGAATTTTCCTGTCAATTATCTCCCCTTGAAAAAGGCTTTTTATAATGTTTTTTATTTTACATTTATAATTTTTATGTCAAAAATCATTTGAAATAATTGATATATTATTTTTACATCATTTCAATTACTATTAGTTTATAGAAAATATATATGTCTGTAAGATGACAGAAAAGAATGCTCCATATAATAGGAATGAACTACCTTAAGAGAGTAATCCCATAGAATGTCAAGGATTTTCAGCAACAAACAACAACATCAATAGCTTATGGTGTAGATCTTACTTTAATCCCTCCACTCTTTATAGTCCTATATTGGAATTGCCTTGTCTGTTCATCAATAATCAATCCATTACATTTGTCTATAATAGATTTCCCAGCTTCAATCGAAGGGACTTTACTTTTACATGCTAACTTGTGTATTGTATCCCCTTTCCAGATTCTTAAAGTCTGACACTTCTGCTAACTGTCTTTTCATAAGATGCTTTGCTGTGTTCAAGAAAATGTTACCGGTATATTTGATAAATTTTTATTTTTAATTAATATTAAGGTTTAAGTTGTATAACAAAAGTCAGCTTAACTTTAGAGTAATTTTTAACTCATTTTCTTGAATAATGACTGACTGTGACACTATTGACCACAAATACTCAAAATGTTTTGATTTATATTGAAAAGAAAGTGAAGACACCAAAAGTTGTAGATAAGTCTCCATTTTAATAATTAAGTTGTTTTTCAGTTACTATAGTAATGCTTACTTCCTGGCAGATGACTCTGGCTATGGTGCTGAAGGTCAAACAGATTGTGGAGGAATTCTGCATAATTTCTTGTAAGTTATTCATTGAGATAATGTTCATGTTTTATACTGTAATTGTTGTAAACATGACTGCACTTAAAGTTTATAAATGACAAGTTTTATTACTTGGGTTCCCTTATGGCAGTAAACAGCTAGGATGGTGAAAGTTTTTGAAAAATTAAGTGCAATGATAAACCTATACGTTAAATAGCAAAATATCAAATTTTCTTTTGCTGCCTTTTGTATAGCAACATTATGACTTTGTTATTTTCTGTGTTTGCCATTTTTCTATAGAATATATATCGTATTTCTCTGTTACTTTACAACCTATCATTTTTTAAACCGTGACTTACATTTTGACAGTATCTGAGTTATAATTACATATTATAAAAGTATAAAATTTTAATGAAATACTTTGAAAGTACTTAAATTTGTGGACACCAATTTTCATGGATTAGGGAAGAAACACAAGTTAGTGGATTCTTGAATTCGTAGTTTTCAGGTTTTCCGTATACACATAATGGAAATCTCCTTTTCGTTGGGAACCAAATTTCATGGCTTTGCCTACCCACAAAAACTACGAAAATTGGTAGCCCACGAACAATAATACTTTCACAGTAGTCTCAATTTTACTTTTGTAACAAATAATTTGGGTTACAACTTTGGCAATTTTTTTCATTGATAGAAAAAACTGCAATAATATCTGATTTCACAGTGAGTATTTATGTCCTTCTATTTTAGTTTCACATCAGCCGTCAGAACTGGACTGAAATTTTCAGGTCAAGAGAAGATAACTGTTGGTGGCGGTGAGGAATTATGGGTATTTATAAACAAAGTTCTGGTGGTAGAAATCCTTGCCAACAGAACATTAACAGATGTGACATGTAAAAAGATTGACCTGTCCCCAGCAAAGAATACTGGTCAGTATCATAGAAAATAGCGTATTATTTTGTTTAGAATTATTTGAGACTTGAATACATTAAGTTCATCATGGTACTATATATCTTTTTGCATTAGATTCAAGATTTGTTTGCTTTTCATTTTAAATGGATATTTTCATCAAATACTGAAAGAGATGGAATGCATAAACTATCCCGGGAATTTAGACGTAAAATTCTTCAATAATAATATGGTTATGAACCTCTCATAACAGGGTTTCAGTTTTGCAAGTTGTTTGTTTCTTTTTTCCAAGATGATTTTTTTTTTAAATGAGTTGTTGGAATTGTGCTGTTGGTTATGGTAAATCTTGCATATTATATTGAGTTGTTAGTTATTTTTTTATATTATATTATATTATTTTTATGTTATTTTTTTGTATTTCCTATATTTTCCATTTTTATCAGGAGGAGGGAATGTAACCATAGAAACTGGAATCATTGTTGGTGGAGTTTGTACTGGATTAACTCCCTTGGATACTTCTATTTTTCTAGATTTTGAGGTAAATGTGATAGCTCAAAAAATGGCAGTATATTTTTGTACAGTAATTAGATTAGATTAATCAGATTTTTATCAGCTTAAAGAAAAATTATGCTGAACTGGCAGCATACTTGTTTTTTCAGGGCTTAGGTAAGTCAAAAGCCGATCATAAGTAAAGGATTTTGCACTGTTCATTGAAGGTCCGTAGACTGCATTTATTTGTTTTTTTTTTTCCTGAAAGCTAGGTTTGTTGTCTCTTTTGACACATTTCCATATAGTTATATGACTAACCAATGTATAGAATTTAATCTTTGCAAATTACAAAATATTTACCAAGTTACATACTTCTTTCAATACTCTCTTCCTGTTCCAGCTTCATCATAAACCAAAATGTGCTTAGCCTTTTTTTTAAGTTCCTTAAGAGTAAAATTAAGTCTTTATTCTAATCTCTGATGATAAAATAAATTCTTTGGTCAGAAAAAGGTCTTTATGACTCAACTCTTTTAAGTCATGATGATAGAGAGTTGGTAGTACAGGTTTATAAGTCCAAAATAATGTTAGGTGTTATGTAATGTAATTAACAAATATTTTTTTTTGTAATTGAGTAATTTTGTACATGTATTTCATATTTCTGATATCTTGAAAACTGATAGATAGAAAGAAACTCTCAATTGCTGAAATGATCCTTATGATAAGTCCTACCAAAGTCTTCCTGAGTCAAAATTGTTGGACAACATCTTGTTAAGTTTATTGCCCTTGAAAGGCAAAATTTAATCAGGTGAGTGATTCAAGCTTCTTGAAGCCTCTTGTTTTTTTTAGCAAAGTTCAAGGGTTTATAAATTTTTAGAAGTTAGTGCGTCAATCAAGGATACGGAAACGGTAAAAAATGCCGGTCATTTTCAAATATCGGTCATAAAAAAATCGTCAGCCCTTATAAATTACAGTCAGCGTGGTTTTATTACTTTGCAAACATCCTGGCAACCTGTCTCCTAATTGTTTATTGGAAATTATTTGACAGGTGTACGTCAATATCAATTAGCCGATGTGCAGCCACCTGTGACTGATTAGTTGATTGCATAATTAAATCAACACTCCACGTGCAGCACCATTGCATATACGAATTAATTGAAGTGACTCTGAGAATTTTCGTACATTTATTACTTGATTTAAATAAGAAAAAGATTGACAAATCCATTTTCCCGCATATTTTTTAGTGGTAAGGAAAGCACATGGTGCTGAAACTACGAATCACTCGTAGTTTGTTATTATTGATTCAACGATTGAATCTTTTTAATACAGAAGTCAACAACCCATTCAAATCAATATACAAAATGTATTTGCGATTTTCGTTTTTAAAATAATCGACATTTTTTTCATCACCCGGAAGTTTTCGGCTGTTTGCAGATGTGATGAAAAAGTCTGAGAGACACGATGTTTTGTTTATATGTCAGAACATGCACATGTGGTCGAAAGTGAATTCATTCACCCATTCAGATATTTTGTAAAAGACAGAGTATGTGATTGAATAACAAAAATTCCAATATTTATCTTTAAATAACTACAAAAAGAGTTTTTGAAGTTTATTCTTGATCTAGGCAGGTAAATGACTGACACAAACGTCTGCTTAAATTTGATAAAATGTCCGACGTGGGCTGTCAAAATTTCTGGACCCTTGGCGTCAATGTACCTTATAAGTGTGACTCCTCCAAAACCATTCAATTTAAAACTAAATTATGTAGGTTAGATATTATAGCTATATGTAGCCATTCATGTAATAATTGATTACTGTGATATGGTTAGAAGGGTATGTTTTTATGGTCCAAGTTGAAGCAGAAGGTTTCTTTTTTGTGAGTCTATTTGATGATTAGTAAATTTCTCTTGGTCATAATTACAGGAAGATTACTCATATCTGTTAGAGATATTCCATGTTGAGAGAGCAGGTTGTTCATCAGAACTTCTACTTCACTTTGAGGATGTTTATTTGACCAATCATCCTGGTGATGATGAACCGATGCATTATAAGTTTACAGTGGCTGAAGATTTCCATGTGAATGGTTTGGTGGGACAGTTCTCACTCTGGGACGTCTTCACTCAGGGACCGCCATACTCTATAGAACTTTATAAAGGTAAGGTTCATAGTCTTTCTGTGGGGCAGTTCTCATTCTGGGATTTGTTTACTCAGGGACCACCATACTCTATAGAACTTTATAAAGGTGAGATTCATAGTCTTTCTGTGGGACAGTTCTCATTCTGGAATTTGTTTACCCATGGACCGCCATACTGTATAGAACTTTATAAAGGTAAGGTTCATAGTCTTTCTGTGGGACAGTTCTCACTCTGGGATTTGTTTACTCAGGGACCGCCATACTCTATAGAACTTTATAAAGGTGAGATTCTTAGTCTTTCTGTGGAACATGTTCACTCAGGGAACGCCACACTCCATATAACTTGATAAGGTGAGATTCATAGTCTTTCTGCGGGACATGTTCACTCAGGGAATGCCACACTCCATATAACTTGATAAAGGTGAGATTCATAGTCTTTCTGTGGAACATGATCACTTAGGGAATGCCTTACTCCATATAACTTGATAAAGGTGAGATTCATAGTCTTTCTGTGGGCCACGTTCACTCAGGGAATGCCACACTCCATATAACTTGATAAAGGTGAGATTCATAGCCTTTCTGTGGGCCACGTTCACTCAGGGAATGCCACATTCCATATAACTTTATAAAGATGAGATTCATAGTCTTTCTGTGGGACAGTTCTCACTCTGGGATTTGTTTACTCAGGGACCACAATACTATATAGAACTTTATAAAGGTGAGATTCATAGTCTTTCTGTGGGCCACGTTCACTCAGGGAATGCCATACTCCATAGAATCTTGTAAAGGTGAGATTCATAGCATCACTGTGGGATGTGTTCACTCAGGGAATGCTAAACTACATAAAAATTTGTAAAGATGAGATTCATAGACTCACTGCGGAATGTGTTCACTCAGGGAATACCACACTCCATAGTCTTATAAAGGTGAGATTCATAATCTCACTGTGAGATGTGTTCACTCAGGGAATGCCACACTTCATAGTATTTTGTAAATGTAATGTCCATAGTCTCATTTTGTGATGTGCTCACTCAGGGGCTGCCACACTAAATAGACTTTTGTAAAGGTGAGATTCATAGTCTCACTGTGTAATGTGTTTACTCAGGGACAGTTATACTGAATAGAACTTTATGAAGGTTAAGTTTAAAGATTGGTTAACAGTTCGCACTGGGGAATATAAAGATTAGATTCATATACTGGTTGGGCAATCATCATACTCTATAGAACTTTATAAAGGTGTGGTTTATGTCTTGCTTGTTGATAGATGATAGGGTCAGAGTGAAAGTGACATCCTTCATATTTACATGCTTAGAAACATGAATTGCTCAAAATAGTTATGTCTAGAAGAGATTTATGCAATTATGAAGTAATTGGTTGAACTTTCAACGCAGACAAATTGCATGTGTTATACAAAGTTCTGTTTGTTCGCTTTGCTTGAGATATCAGCATTATGGTAACATAGCAGTTTATATTCAATGAAGTTCAATGTTACTTGAATACAAATAGCTCCATCATTCCTAAGCAAAACCTAAAATCATCTTACACATCATGTTTCATGTATGTTTTATAATGACTTTGCTTCAGTTACTGTGTTCCTGTCACTTTTTTTCTGTCTTAAAAGTACCAGTTCATTTAAAATTCAGACACTGCCTATTGTAGAGTTGATTCATGGGTTAGTAAAACCCATTGAACATTATATTAAATTGTTGAGTTCATATGACACTTTTGAAGTCAAGATAGGCTTTATTTTCACTTAACAATAGTTCTTTCTATATTCAGATCTGTATTTTTGAGAATAAATTCTTCTTCCACTTGAAATAATCAAATCAAGAATGACTACTCTTTCCAATTTTACACACAATCTTTATTATTGTTATAACATAAGAGCAAAACCACACAACAAACTATGATTGGGTACACGTCCTGAAACGTGTAACGTTCTCAATCCCACGCACATTAAGCACACGATACAGGAAAGCCACACGAAACACGTTGCACGCAGCACGATAATCAAATGATCATGTCCACCAGAAGTATTCTCAGTAATAAGTATATTTCAAAATCTTACTTGCAAAACAAAACTGATATTATTTAATGATATACAGTGTATGTGTTTGTCATATTTTGTTGATTGCTAACATCTTACATGTAATTTTACATTAATGTTTCTTATGCTTTAATAAACACATTTGATATACACAATTTCTTAATGTCTATAAATGTTTTGATATAAAATTATTTTAATTTCCGTTATAGATCGTACATTGGGAAAGTATTGTCATTGGTCAGGAAGTATGAAAATGTTTTTTTTAAATTGAAGAAAAATACTAAAAAAAAAATTAGTGTTTTTACCATACATTCTTGTTGCTTTGAATATGAAATAAGTAAAACTATTTTTATGTGTAAAAAATGTCCATATATGGATCATTGGGAGCAAGAAGAATGAAAATTCTGAAATTTCATAAAGCATTGGTAAAAAGCACTCTTTTTTAAATAATTTTGCTATTTTAACTAATGCGATACCATTTTATTTATCTAAAAAAGAAAATAATGCATTTTTGATATAAAAAAAAAAAATGTCCATTTTTATTGTACATGATACTTTGCAAAAACATTTTCACTGGTCTCAAAGTGTTAAAATTTTGAAATTTCAATAAATTGGGGTAAAATATACTCATTTTTGAAATAATAGAGTATTTTTTGCTTAGGCGATACCATCTTATTGCTCTAAATATGGAAAGAATTTGTTGTATATGGATCATTGGGAACACATTTTCCTTGTTCCAGGAAAACAAAAATACCAAATGTCGTAAAAAATTAGTAAAAAGCACTATATTTTGCAATGATTTAGCTATTTTAACTATTGGGAAACCATCTTATTGCTCTAAATATGAAAAGAAAGTTATTTTTATGCAAAGAATATCCATATGTGTTGTATATGGATTATTGGGAACACATTTTCCTTATTACAGGAGAATTAAAATATCAAAGCTTCATAAAATATTGGTAAAAAGTACTCTCTTTTATTTAATTTAGCTCTTTTTAACTAACGCAATACAAACTTACTTGTCTGAAAGGGAATATATTGCATTGTTGATATGAAAAATATAATTTTTAGCTCACCTGGCCAAAGGCCATGTAAGCTTTTGCCATCAGTTGGCGTCTGTTGTTATCTGTCGTCGTTGTCCGTCCTCGTCGTTAACAATTATGCAAAACTCATCTCCTCTGAAACTACTTGACTGATTAGAACCAAACTTGGTATAAATATTTCTTGGGGTATCTTGTCGAAAAACATGGCCGCCGTTACTAAAAATAGAACATAGTGGTCAAACAGTAGTTTTTCACATATCTACGAAACTGTTAGGTTTAGCTAAATTTTGACACAGTGTTCAGCATGATGAGATCTATCTCTGGTAAAATTTTGGTTTTAATCCATTAAACAATCATGAAGTTATTGCCCTTTTTCAATGATTTTTGCTATTTTTAATGTTATTTCTTTCAAAAATCTTCTGCTCTGACACTTCTTAACCAATTGAAACCAAACTTGGTATGAATGTTCCTTGGGGTATCCTGCATAAAACTGATGTGGGGATTTTTGATCCGTCAAATACATGGCAGCCGTTACTAAAAATAGAACATAGCAGTCAGACAGTAGTTTTTGCATATATCTCCAAAAACTGTTAGATTCAGCCAAATTCTTTCAATAGCTGAAATGATCCTTATTATTAGGACTACAAAAATCTTCAGGGAAAAAAGTTGTCAGATGACTCTTTGTAAGAGTTATTACCCTTGAAAGGGAAGAAATGACAGTTTTCAGTCAATATCTTGACAACAATGATAGATTAAAAGAAACTTTCTAATGTTGAAATGATCCTTATGATAAGCCCTACCAAAGACTTCTTGTTAACTTCTTGTTAAATTTATTGCATTTGAAAGGCAAAATTGAACTAGGTGGGTGATTCAGGCTCCTGGGAGCCTCTTGTTTATTATACATCTTATGGCTCTAAATGTGAAAAGAAAGTAATTTTTATATGAAAAATGTCCATATATGTTGTATATGGATCATTGGGAATAATTTTTATTTGTTCCAGGAGAATAAAAATATCAAATTTTCATAAAATATTGGTAAAAAGTACTCTTCTTTGAAATAATTAAGCCATTTTAACTGATGCAGTACTATCTTATTAGTCTACAAAAATGACATTGCATTGTTGATATGAAATATGTTCATTTTATTATACATGGTACATTGCAAAAACATTTTCACTGGTCTTGAACTATGAAAATATTGAAACTTCATAAAATTGGGGTAATATATACACAATTCTTATTCTCAAAAGACTATTACCACTAGGTGAATGATCGCCATGAAATCATAAACAGTTATAGTTCAGGAAACTTTATCCAGATCATTCCGGAATGCCATTCAAATATTTACAGTATTTTATTATATGTACAAATAACGTTCGAATGTTTGAAACCAATTAATTCCTACAAGTATTGATTCCTGACAAAAAAATTGTCTTTTCAATGTAAAAGGAATATTGATTTTGTCATAGAAATTGAAATTACAACAATATTCCATAAAATTGATCGACCATAGGAGCTATTTTTATCATCCAATCAAAATACATAACCATTGCACGATACATGACACACGAAAGGCACACGCACACGATCCCATGAGACAGGCATACAAAGCACATGAAGCACACTAAAATGGGAATGTTACACGTTGCAGGAGGTGTATGTAACTGTTTCTGAATGAGGAATGAGAAATTAAAGTTAATTGATGGGTTTCACTCACTGTCTGATTTTTATAAAGACTGATACTTAATAGTTCGTATGGATACTTATTAGCCTTTATATTTTTTAGGTAATGAAGCTCGCCATTTTACATTCCAAGACGATACAACAGCCAATCATGATGCAGCCACTACTGTAGCTCCTCCTTCATATACATATGAGACTGTAACCGGGACAAATCTTCAGTATATAGGTAAAGTCAACCGACATTGAAGAATATGATGTGAATACTAGATGATTTTTATGGGTAACTTACATGTATTAAAGGAAAAATGATAAACAATACTGTCTATTAATGACTTGAATTGTAATTTACAAAGCAGGAAAACCTAAATTGTTTGATTCATGAACTCCCTATATTTCAACATTTTATGTTGTGAACTGTGGATTTTAATAACGGAAAATACTCATACTTTTCAAGCTGTCATCAAGTGAAAAAGAAATATTTGAATCAGATAAGGACCATTTAAGTTTTAAAATTTAGTTCTGCGTTAATATTCTGTTAGCAGTTTTTATGTCCCCATAATGTTCAGTTCAATTGTTTTACCCCTGTCCGTCCATAATTCCATCCGTCCGTCCTTCCCGTTCAGGCTATATAGTTATTCCGCTTAACTCCTCCTACATTGTTTATGGTACGAAGTTGATATTTGCAGAATAATTATATATGGGTTGAAGATGTGCATATAATCAGGGTTTTCATTTCTATCAATATTTGACATTTTTATGGATAGTTGGACTTTGTAATTTTGTCACCATTTTGAGCATAAAGGGTACATGTCTATTCCGGTTAACTCCTTCTACAGTATTTAGGTTAGGAGGTTGATACTTTTCAGAATGATTATATATGGGTTGAAGACATGCATATTATCAGGGTTTTAATTTCTTTTAATACTTGACATTTTCATGGAAATCGCCATTCTAAAGAACTAAAGCTTGTAATTATAAATTGACTTTTATATAGGTCAGAAAGTACATGCGGAGACATCAAATGTGTCTCTCGGACACAACAATCTTCTCATAAATGAATTTTGACAACGAAACATTATGTGGTAGCTGTGTTAAAATGTAGTGTGGGGCATTACTTTGTCTAGTTTTTTTTATTATTTTTAATGTCAAAATACTTGTGTTGTAGCATTTGTTTTGTTTGGCATTTTGTCTAAAATTGGAAACGGAACCAATGGTTAAACTTTTCAATGTTGAAAACATTGTTCTTTCTGCCGTACAAATAAAAAAAAAGGTCATTATTTAGTTCAATTAATTGAGTCATTATTCTGTGATGATTATAACCAGTTCTCCACTTACAGCATGTACCAGCAATATCCAGTTACCAGACCCTACCAACACAGGGACAGAGACTTTCACTATCTCTACAAAGGAGACACTCCTAACCCTGACTACAGAACTGAATTATGAAGTGGCTCAGTCATATAATCTGGTATTCAGGGTGGTAGATACTACTGCTGGTCATACAGGATCTTTGGTTGTAAAGGTCACGTTTTATTTATAGAGGTCAAAGGTGTATTTGTGCTATATACTTTTTTTTGCATCAATTGTGTGTCATCTACTCCTTTTATCAGAACAATTTACCATACTATGAAGAAAGCTTTGGGTGGAGTTAGAGTGTGTAGATTGTGAATGTGTTTTATATGGTTACAGATATAATATTGATAACTGGTTTCTGCAATGTGCTTGATGTCATGCATATAATTACACTTTATGCAGTGAAGTTGTTGTAAATGATAATTTTGATTGGTCTGTTTGTTGTCTGTACATTGCTGCCCATTGGTCTTTACTATGTTGTGGGTAGGTACAGCCTTAATGCTTGTCCCATTTCCTTTAAACTTGGATGTACTGTTGATAACAATAAAATCTTTGGAACTTGTTTTTTACAGAAATTTGTGGTCAGGGGCCAATTTATTTTTGGAGGGAGACTTTGGTAAAATTCATCCTTCATTTATTGTCAGATTTGTTCAGAAATCCTTTCATGTATGATCACTTTTTTCTGCTCAGTGCCCAATGTGAGGGCTTATGAAATATGTGAGCATGCTCAGTTTGGTCTTGATGTCCATTGTCATCATTATAATTTTTGAAAACTCTGCTTCTCTGACATTATTAGACCAATTACAACCAAACCTTTGGTATTCTGCTCATCTGAACATCAGTTTTTAGCATTTATGTCCAAAACTATATAAGCCAAATTCTGACATGGAGTAGTGTGTTAAGGCTTGATGAGATATATCTGAGCTTATTTTTTATTAATTTTATTCAATTTAGAGTTGTTGCCCTTTTTGGATGTTTTTTTTGTTGTTATTTTTCATTACATTAAAAAAAATTCTCAGAAACCACCGGACAGAATTCAGTCAAAGTTGTTATGATATTCTCTACAAAATGCCAAATGGTAATTTTGTTTATGAAACATGGCTGGTTTTACAAAAAAATATAACAAAAAGATCAGCAAATGTAGTTATTTCGCTGTTCTTACTGATACTAATATTGAAAAGTGATTTTTATGTTACTTTTTTAACTGACGTGAAAATTGAATTCTGACTTTCAGGTTGCTGTAAGTGATGTTAACGACAACTGTCCAGTGATGAATATAACAGATAGTTTATACTTCACAACTGAAAGGCCATTATTACAGACAGATCCATTGTTGGTGGTTAATGCCACTGATGTTGACAGTGGCATCAATGGGCAGTTCCTTTACCACGTATCTGGTGTGATACTTGAAGAGTAAGTAATCTAAAAGTAAAAGATATATCACCTTCAACTGTCACTATGATTTCTATTGATGACTTTAGTATTTGCCATTTAAGTCGAAACTGGTTTCCCATTTTATTCTAGACAAAGAAAGGAATTTGTGATTGGAAGGGTACAAGGCCTATAATACTGTATCATTTAAAAAGATTCTGTAGTAATCTGTTTCTATTCCCTTGGCTCCCATTGTACTGTCTCCAGTCTTACACCTGTTTATCCCTGTTGACCTTTATATAAATGAAGTACTTATTTGGAATGGAAATGAATGTAAAAGTCGTCTATAATTGCTACACAGCCATGTTTTGAAATTAATAAACTTAGCATGCAATGTTACTAAAGACGTGCTTTTGGTGGTGTTTTGATATGTAACGATATAATATTTCAGGCCACCTATTGAGTACAGTCCAGCTTTAGCCATCAGAGAGCAGGTTTATAATGGCAGTACAGAGGTTACTGTAGAAGTGGCTGTTATTGACCTTGGAATTCCCCCTCATGGCAGTGTATTTAATGTGACTGTGAACCTCAGTAATACATGCCTCATTGATGAACTGTTTGACAGGACCAATATCACATTTATCATCAATACAACAAACAGTGACGGTGAATTATATCTACGTATACCTGGATACTGGATTGTTGATTTTAGTAAGTACTGTCATTATTGGAAAGTTTAAATTACAAAACAAAATTAAGGCAGCAATAATAAACCTTGAAAGTCATAGAATGAAGACAAAGCCAAGAAGTTTGAAGTACCACAACATGTATATACATTCGTTGTTGTTAATTTTTGCATATTTTGTTGAACTTTTGTTAGACCATAGAGTTTTGAACTTGTTGGTTAGAGTATGTCCTATATTATTTCAAAAAAATTTCATTGAGAATTTATTGGTGGTTTGACAAGACCACATAAACCAAGCAAAACTGGGTATCCATGAAAAATAGTGCCAGTCCAATATACTGGTATTTTGATGGGTTTCATAATAAGAGAAACTTGAATATTGTAAAATATCAACTTAAGCTATTTAAATCATCATCATAACAAACATTTTGGCAAATTTGTTGATGTTGAAATTAAATAAAGCCAGTTGATGTTTTGTGATATTGAAGGTTTTTTAGTTATAAACATACGTTTTAACCCTCCCTATTTCTGCCAGAAACACCTGCAAAACAGACCTTTCTCCTGCAATTAGTCAGTCTCCGGACTGGAGGCACAAAACTCCCATTTTTGTGGAAGTCTACTGCAAGACCTCCTGTGATGATTGCATTTTTCTTTTTCATCAGGCACTGTTAATGGGCACCATTTTTGTACCCTTGTGACACATCTCCATTTTTTGTTTGTTATGCTTTTTTTGCAGGGGACATTGGAACACTATTCTTTTATTGTTGTCATTTTACACATTTACCATTGGTTTCGTATGCGCTTGGTTAATTTAATGTTTTGAAGAGGTGATTAATGCTCAGATGCTCTCTAGACTATTAATTGTCAACAAAGATACCCTGCATAGTTTACCATTTCAAATGGATAGTTTCCTGAGTGTCAAGGTCGACAAACATTCTATTTTTAACCAAATAAAGAAAAATAAATAATGACATGCTAATATTTACCAAAATGGATTGAATTGCACACGTCGTCGCATGGCCCAAATTGGCTACGTAAAATATTAAACACTAATTCATACAGATACATACTGACTTGTATTTACACATATGATAAGGTACAAAGGAAATTAGAAAAAAAGCACTAAAAAAGATATTAATATTAAATAGTGAAATCTGAAGTCAATGAAACGCTGTGTGGTGACAATAAGTTGTAACAGACACTCCTAAATTTGATTCATTTGATTTCCTTGCTATAGAATGTGATGACTTAGTGGGTGTATCCAGTGGTATAGTACGAGATGAACTAATCACGGCTTCATCATCTCGTGATGTTCTGAGTTTACCTGGGAGAGCTAGATACAATCTGACAGACAATGATGGTAAGAAATGTTAAGACTTTGGCATTCTCATTATGTTTGGGGTATTTTGTCCATTGGAAAAACTTTTTAAATTACAAAAAGACTGCTATCTAAAGTATTAACATTAAAAATATTACAGCTTTTCTTATTTCTGGGACAACTTTAAGCAGTAATAGCATTTCATAAGGAATTTTTCCTCTCACTATATTAGAATATTGAAATGTAAAAAAAAATTATGTAGATTTTTATTGATGATTTAGGCATGTGATCTATGGTATAGGAAAACACTTATTGATTAATGAGAAATGACCAACAGCAACATTTAAACCTATTGGTCATAGAAGTTACTCATTGATCAGAGAGACATGACTGACAGCAGCATGTAACCTTGTTGGCCATAGAATCTACTCATTGATCAGAGAGACATGACTGACAGCAGCATGTAACCTTGTTGGCCATAGAAGTTACTCATTGATCAGAGAGGCATGACTGACAGCAGCATGTAACCTTGTTGGCCATAGAATCTACCCATTGATCAGAGAGACATGACTGACAGCAGCATGTAACCTTGTTGGCCATAGAATCTACCCATTGATCAGAGAGACATGACTGACAGCAGCATGTAACCTTGTTGGTCATAGAAGTTACTCATTGA
Source organism: Perna viridis (assembly GCA_037379345.1). Taxonomy (NCBI): domain Eukaryota; kingdom Metazoa; phylum Mollusca; class Bivalvia; order Mytilida; family Mytilidae; genus Perna; species Perna viridis. The sequence goes on along the minus strand of CM074518.1, from coordinate 21,426,580 downwards.
TCAGAGAGACATGAATGACAGCAGCATGTAACCTTGTTGGCCATAGAAGTTACTCATTGATCAGAGAGACATGACTGACAGCAGCATGTAACCTTGTTGGCCATAGAATCTACTCATTGATCAGAGAGACATGACTGACAGCAGCATGTAACCTTGTTGGCCATAGAATCTACCCATTGATCAGAGAGACATGACTGACAGCAGCATGTAACCTTGTTGGCCATAGAATCTACCCATTGATCAGAGAGACATGACTGACAGCAGCATGTAACCTTGTTGGCCATAGAATCTACCCATTGATCAGAGAGACATGACTGACAGCAGCATGTAACCTTGTTGGCCATAGAATCTACCCATTGATCAGAGAGACATGACTGACAGCAGCATGTAACCTTGTTGGCCATAGAAGTTACTCATTGATCAGAGAGACATGACTGACAGCAGCATGTAACCTTGTTGGCCATAGAATCTACCCATTGATCAGAGAGACATGACTGACAGCAGCATGTAACCTTGTTGGTCATAGAATCTACCCATTGATCAGAGAGACATGATTATCTATTGAAGAACTGATCATTTTTAAAGTTGTCTTACAGTGATTTTGAAAACTGATTGCTTAACATTTCAGCTGTAACCGATTTCTCAGGTGGATGGGTGGCAGGTGTTAACGATGTTAACCAGTATATACAGGTTGATATGGAGGATGCCTACAGGTTTACAGGTCTATATCTGCAGGGTCAATCAGATGATGCTAACTGGATCACTTCCTTCAGAATATACTACAGTGATGATGGTACCAACTGGTCTCTTTATATTGATAGTTCTGGACAATTTGTAAGTGTTCCTATACTTACAGAATTCAGCTTAACCATGCTATGTATGTAACTAAAAGTTCCCCTGCTATGTATGTAACTGTAGAGTTCCAGATCTATCTCTGTAACTGTAGAGTTCCCCGGCTATCTGTGTAACTTTTGAGTTCCCCGGCTATCTATGTAACTGTAGAGTTCCCCGGCTATCTATGTAACTGTAGAGTTCCCCACTATCTATGTAACTGTAGAGTTCCCCGGCTATCTATGTAACTGTAGAGTTCCCCGGCTTTCTATTTCACTGTAGAGTTCCCCGGCTATTTATGTAACTGTAGAGTTACCCGGCTATCTATGTAACTGTAGAGTTCCCCAGCTATCTATGTAACTGTAGAGTTCCCCGGCTTTCTATTTCACTGTAGAGTTCCTTGGCTATTTATGTAACTGTAGAGTGCCCCAGCTATCTATATACTTGTAGAGTTCCCTGGTTACCTGTGTAGATGGATCCTTTTATTAACTAGCCAGATTGAAATGTTGAATATATAAAGAACTGTTTTAACCAAACCCAGAATAAATTATTACTTTGGGTCCATATTGGTCCATTTCCCAAAGAGAAATATGTCAGAAATTTCGAAGTATGACTTGAAACTTCATCTCAAGATTCATTAATGCTATAAATGGATATTTGTAAGATGTAATGTACTAAAGCATCTCCAGTCTACTGTATCAAATTTGTCATCCAGATGTCACCTTATGGACTTCAACACAATGGAAACTATAGTGCTAATCAAATAATTAACTTAGAAATTATTTAAAAAAAAGCTGTTTATAAATCTGTGTATATAGATTATTCCAAAGTTTTCACACTCTTTTTCCCAGTTGCATGGGCCCTTGGCCCCTTCCCCATAGAAAAGGAAATTCACAGAAAACTTACATGTAATAAACTAAAAAATGAGTTACATATTTTTCTAATATTAGTTCTTTCTACAAGCAGCATTGAATCAAGGTTATTTCCTTCAGATATTTCTGGGAAATGTAGACAATATTTCTGACCGTATGATGACCTTTGACCCTCCAGTTCTGTCTCGCTACATTAGAATTAACCCACAGACTTGGAATGGGGCAATTGCTTTGAGAATGGAGTTCACTGGTTGTACTCAAGCTGAGCAGTTCCATTGTGAGTATATACTGTACTCAGATTGAGCTGCTGTATAGTAAATATATACTGTTCTTAGGTTCAGAAGTTCTATTGTAAGAATATACTGTACTCAGACTTAGCAGTGCTATTGTGAAAATATACTGTACTCAGACTTGGTAGTTTTATTGTGAGAATATACTGTACTCAGACCTAGCAGTTCTATTGAGAGTATATACTATACTCAGATTTAGCAGTTCCATTGTGAGAATATACTGTACTCAGAATTACCAGTTGTATTGTGAGTATAAACTGTACTCAGGCTGAACAGTTCTATTATAAGAATATATTGGAAGGTAAAATACCTATTTTTTGGGATATCAGTTCTATGATACATCCAAAAAGAGGATTATTAATTATTAGCTATTGTCTGCAAGAGCAGACAATCTAACTTCATTGTTCTGAAACACAATTCTTCCAAAAACTGTCATATTGATTTTGATGAAATTTTATATGATGGTTAGGCATCACTAGTAGATGTGCATATAATATACCCCAGTAATATTTTTTTGATTTCCACGAGGAAAGATAATTCTACTACGGAGTTTTATATGTAAACAAGCACAAATCCTCCATATTGGCTTAATGGATTTTATTGAAATCTTTTTGCAAGAAATTGAACTGTTGCACATGCTTAATTGATAAGAATTTTAGGATCACATGACCGACGATTATAAGTTTATAAATTTAAAAATGATTGAATGTTTATATCATATATAAGCCAAACAAAAGTGATCTGAAAATTTACAGATTTACTGTACTTTTAAAAAGGTTTTTTTTTTTCAACCCATGTTCATTTGACATATATAGGAATCAACCAACATGTAACTGTCTGTCTGTCTGTCTGTCTGTTCACACATCTCATTAGCACAACATCTCATTTAAATCAATCTTTATACAGGCTCTGGACCGATCTGTGCAACTATTTGACGGATCAGTGACCGATTATTGAATGATTGCTGAAGGATTGAATATCGATGACTGTTAACCAACTGATGGCAGTTTTGTTGTGAAATTTGACGGATGATCAGTACAGTTAAATTTCCGAAATTAAATTGGTACAAATTAACATAGTGCCATATTAAACTTATGTTGAAATTAAAAAAAATAGTCAATTTAAAAGAAAAGTAATTAAATATCTGTCTAAATTTATTTTATTTAGTAAAACTGTGAAAACTGATCCCTAAAATCTGTAAATTAATCATCAGTATGGAAACGGTCACATGTTTTACAGATAGGGTCGACGGATCAGTGACTGATTTGAATCTGATTGGAAGCTTATTGGTGATCGATGAACATCACAAATAGTCACGGACAGTCGGGCATTTTGTGTACATATGCCAGAAAGACACTCGACTGTATGGGGAGGTAGTCTTATTGAATGGTTTCACATGTTAACACCATGTAAATGTATGCACCTCCTATCTGTTGTATGTATTTGATGACATTTTTTAAAATTGGTTCTGTTTCAGGGGACTTCACATGTGAGAGATGTTACACATCCTACTATTGTCTTGGTGATGGCGAGGCCCACATGTGTGGAAGATGTGAAGGGTCTGGTCCATGTGATAGGTCTCCTACTGAACATTCATTTGGGGCTGCTGGTGAATGTTCTCCTTGTCCTATAGGCTGGGTAAGTATCCTACAGAACACTCGTCTTGGGTTGTGTTCTCTGCACCCTATAAGCTAGGTATGCATCCTACAGAACACTCCTCTTGGGCGGTGTTCTCTGCACCCTATAGGCTAGGTTTGTATCTTACAGAATACTCCTCTTGGGCTGTCTTCTCTGCACCCTATAAGCTAGGTATGTATCCTACAGAACACTCCTCTTGGGCTGTCTTCTCTGCACCCTATAAATTAGGTATGTATCCTACAGAACACTCCTCTTGGGTTGTCTTCTCTGCACCCTATAAGCTAGGTATGTATCTTACAGAACACTCCTCTGGGCTGTGTTCTCTGACCCTATAAACTAGGTATGTATCTTACAGAACACTCCTCTGGGCTGTGTTCTCTGCACCCTATAAGCTAAGTATGTATCTTACAGAATACTTCACTTGGGCTGTTCAAAGTTCTATGTAGGCTGGGTATGTGTCCTATGGGTTTGATATGTATTCTACAGAATGTACCACTAGGGCTGTTGTCTGCACCATATGGGTTTGATATGAATCCTATGGAATGTACCACTAGGGCAGTTGTCTGCACCATATGGGTTTGGTAAAAATCCTACCGAGTGTTCCTCTAGGGCTGTTGTGCTATGGCTGTTGTCTGCACCCTATGGGTCTGGTATAAATCCTACGGAATGTACCACTAGGGCAGTTATCTGCATCCTATGAGTTTGGTATGAATCCTACAGAATGTACCACTAGGGCTGTTGTCTGCACCCTATGGGTTTGGTATGAATCCTACGGAATGTACCACTAGGGCATTTGTCTGCACCCTATAGGTTTGGTATGTATCTTACAGGATGTTATACTAGGGCATTTGTCTGCACCCTATGGGTTTGGTATGTATCCTACAGAATGTTCTACTAGAGTTGTTGTATGCACCCTATAGGTTTGGTATGAAGGCTACAGAATGTTCCACTAGAGCTGTTGCATGCACCCTATAGGTTTGGTATGTATTCAGCAGAACACTCCTCATTGACTCTGTGCTCTGTAGGCTGGATATATATATATTCTACTAGGAGGAATGACCCGGCCAGCGAAGGCTATATTTTTATATAGCCTAGCTGGTCGAGTAGTCTAGGGCGCTGGACTTTGTGCAGGCGGTGTGGCCATAGATGTCACAGCGGTACGAGTTCGAGTCCCGTGGAGGGAACAACCAAAAAATTTGCATCACAAATTTGACCGTTCTAACATCGTTGGGAATTTTCAGACCTTTCTATACATTTACATATCTTCCCTGTATCAATTTGATCCAATGGAGCAGTGTAGCGAATAGAGTCGTCACATTCTGAGATGTTTGTATACATATATAAAATTTACTGAAGGTTGCGCCATCAAATCTTCATGATTATTTCTTTCTTAATGCTTTAGTTAAACATTGCAGATATGTAAGGATGGGTATGCCACACCTTGTGAAGACTACCACTATGTTAACTGTACAGATGATTCCTGTCCATCAACTTGTGCTAAATGTGACCCTGGCTATGCCTGTCGTGGAGGCCAGTCTTATCTTTGTAATGTAGGAACATACTCTGATGGAGAAATGGGTAAGAACTTCCTTTGAATTATAAAAAATATTCTCTCTTTTTTTCCTGATATATAAGTTAACAGGCTTCTGGCAGTTATATTGATTGTCTATCTGTCCGTTTGTTCATCTGTCCATATCAAGACCACAACTACTGTGAAAGTACTTATATTCGTTGGTATCAATTTTCGTGGTTTAGGGGAAAAGCACCAGTTCGTGGATTCTTGAATTTGTGGTATTGATGATGCTGTCATACAGTTTAAGGAAAATAATCCTTTTGTTGGGAACCAAAATTCATGGTTCATCTTATCCACAAAATCCACGAAAATTGGTACCCCACGAACAATAGAACTTTCACAGTACTTGGTATACTATCATATGAGTTTTTATGAGACTGTTGGTAGTTTAGTCATCATTTCTTTGGTGCACATGAACTTTTAAAGGATCCTGACCCTGATCTAAAAAATTACATGTTTACACCTTTGAAGAACTACTCCTGTTAAGTTGTTGTTAAATCTTGTAGAAATTGTATAGACTTCTTTGTGCTTGAAAGAAAATTTTGGTTGAAGGCTTGCAAAGGGATATTATCTAACATAAGGGTCATCCATGTATAAAGTTTAAAGGTTATCCTTTAATGTATCTCTTAATGATCCATTCATTAATGTCCCATTTTTATACCCCCTGCAAAAGAAGTTTGGGGAGTATATTGGTTTCACACTGTCTGTCCATCTGTTATTCTGTCCAAACTATCTTCTAATTAGCTTTCAGCATTGTTATAAAACTTTGTACATTGTAATATAACCACTTGAAGATATGCATATTGTCAGGAATATATGTTTGGACAAAAAAAAAGTAGAAATGATGACTGTTGAACTTAGGCATTTTTTGTTCAGCAAAACTAGGTCTCATGTGTTGTCTCCAAATCCTCTTCAATGACTTGCAGGATTGTTATAAATACTCATTATAGTGTTAGATTTTCATATGGAGATGCGCATATTGTCAGGAATTTGTGTTTAGACAAAAATTGTTGAAATGACAACTGTTGGACTTGACATTTTTCAGCAAAACTTGGTCAGTCATGTGTTTTAGGCATCTTCTCCTCAACAACTTGAAGGATTGTTTTGAACCTTAATGGGGTGTTAAATTACCATATTTTGATGTTCACATCGTTAGAAATTTATGTTTGGACAAAAATTGTAGAAGTCATGACAGTTTGAACATACATATTTTTCAGTAATACTTGGTTTAGTGTGTTGTCCACAACTTCTCCTCAATGACTTGCAGGATTATTTGAAGCTTAATAGAGTGTTAAATTACCAAATTCTGATGTTGTCAGGAATTTACGTTCGGACAAAAATTGTAGAAATTGTGACCGTTTTAACTTAAGTATTTTTCAGCAAAACTTGATCTCATGTGTTGTCTGCAACTCCTCCTCAACGATTTCAGGATTGTTTTTATGCTTAATGGGGTGTTAAATTACCATATTGGGATGTGCATATTGTCAGGAATTCATCTTTGGACAAAGGCTGTAGAAATTATGACTGTTGGAACTAAGGTATTTTTCAGCAAAACTTGGTCTCATGCATTGTCCACAACTCCTCCTAAACGACTTGCAGGATTATTATGAAACTCCATAAAGTGTTAGATTACCTTATTACCATATAGAGATGTGCACATATACTGTCAGGAGTTTGTCGTATTCTATTATTGTGTTGTAAACAAAAAATAGTACTGATCACTGTTTGGTGTGGGGTGTTTTAGAAATGGCAGCAAATTGTTTGACAAAAGTGTTTAGCCTATCCGCCATAAAGTTATAGTATTCCACTAAATTAGATGTGCCCCATTTAACTCAATATTAAAGTCATACAATAGTATAGAGTACTTTTTAAAAAAATGTTCCCAAATCTAAATGGACTATTGTGCAATCGCATTGTCAGTCTGTTGTCTGTGACACTTTTCCAGGACAGATTTTTTAACTTTAGTTGAAGGGATGCTTAGATCTTTAGTATATTGGTTTTGCATGATGACGGACCATGTTTCCTCTTTCCAGGTTTATTGCTTAACTACTCCCTGTTTTCCATATGACTTAATTTGACAGAAATGTTTGAGTATGAATATTCTTAGCATGACATAGCATACAAAATCTTGTTTCAAATTTACTGATATATTTGTTCAGAGTTTTGTGAACTGTGTCCGGAAGGAACATATCAAGATGGACAAGGCCAGACCAGTTGTAAGAACTGTCTGGCAGGATATTTCAGTGCTACAGCTAAGGAAAAGTGTGATCCTTGTGATGTTGGGTCATACAGCCTTGGTGATGGGTCAGGAGGATGTGTTGGCTGCACTGATGAATCAGAATGCCCATGTATGGGTAATAGTACCTGCTTCTCTGCAGGGGAATATTCCACAACTTGTATTAACAAAGGATCTGGGTCATATGAATGTTTAAATTGTCCTCCTGGATTTACTGGTGATGGAAACACTTGTGCTGATGTCGATGAGGTGATCTACTTAATAAAAACTATCAGTCACGACGTTATTTAATATTATTTATTTAAAACCTGGCTTCAATTAGTAATGATCATTTAGAGAGAGGGTATAAATTGATTGATATAAAGATAATACTTGGGACACTGATAGGTCAAGTCATGGAACATTTACACTATAAGCAGAAGCAAAGCCAAGGGCATGGTGAGCAGTTGACATTTTCCATCCTTTTCAAAAACTCTTTTTAAATTTTTACAGAGTTGAAGTTTTATTCCTCTTCTTTGGTCATGCTAAAATGCTATGTTTCCCCTAAGAAAAAAATAAAAATAATAGTCAAAAAGCAATGTCTTGTATATTGATGGAAATAATCAATATTTTATTTATTTCAAATTTAGAACCAAATGAATGGTTACAAGTACATAGCAGCTGATGATTGTGAATTATGTTAAACATTTGTAAATTTATAACCTTGATAAATGTTAAGATTTAAGCTGAAACATGATAGTGTAATCTTATAAAATTACAGTGTACACTATACCAGCCATGTTGGAACCCAGCCGCCTGTATTAACACAGTCCCAGGGTACCAGTGTAGTGCCTGTCCCTATGGTTACACGGGGACTTATGAGGATGCCCTCTCACAGACGGTACATCTACGTGTGTTTGACTATCAGTCTATGAACCAAGTTTTGTCACCTGTACAACAACAGCAGTGTTTTGATGTGGATGAGTGTGCATTAGGTACACATATCTGCGATGTCAACTCAGATTGTGTTAATACCATTGTGAGTGTTAATGACTGTTTAAAAAAAAAATTGCTGGACTATTTCAATTTTTGTCAGATCTTGTAGCAATGGCATATTTCTTTTATGTCATGCACAACGCGACCATTTTTTATTAATATACTAAAATATAGGTTTGAGAACTCAATTCTATTACCATTCATTAAGCATTTATTTTTCAGTTTCTTTTGGCCTTTTGAACCTTGAAAATTTGGAAATATATAACACGAGATTACCAGCTCAACTTTTTATTTTTTTATGGTAAATCTTTTGATTTGGTATTAAATTGTATGTGAGTGGACAATTATGAGGTACCAATTACTGTAAACATATTAATTTTTGCGGTTGCTAATTTTAGTGAATTCTGTGAAGTAAACATATTCGCAGGTATGAATTTTCACAGTTTCAAAAGTCATAAACGTTCTATAGTGTTAAAACTCAATTAAGCAGTTACTATTTTTTGTGATGTTGTGTCCACCATGAAAATAGTGAAAACTAGTACCACTCGAAAAATTATACTTATACAGTAAATTTTAGAATTCTAGTTGTTTCATCATTGGGGGAGTTAGTGGCTCTTGGTTATTGTTCAGTACTATTTGACATACTTTCTGAGTATGGAAGGCAGTAGGGAACATTGTATAATTTTTGTTGTACCCTAAGAATATGGGAGGCAGTAGGGAGCATGGTAGAGTTTTTGTTATACCTTAAGAATATGGGAGGCAGTAGGGAACATCATAGAGTTTTTGTTATACCCTAAGAATAAGGGACGCAGTAGGGAACATTGCAAAGTTTTTTGTAATATTCTAAGAATATGGAAGGCTGTAGGGAACATGGTAGAGTTTTTGTAATACATTGTACCCTAAGAATATGGAAGGCAGTAGGGAACATGGTAGAGTTTTTGTAATACCTTAAGAATATTTTATTATATTGGTTTATTTACAAATCATATATTTTTGCTACCTGTTGTTACAGTGCCTGGAAATATGTTAATTACAGGGGAGCTATACCTGTGGATTCTGTAATGAAGGATATGAAGGTGTCTCAACACATTTCTGTTACTCAACAGATTACTGTGAAACTGGGAAGCATGACTGTGATGAACTGGCTACATGTATCTACCTCAGAGCTAAGGAATACAGATGTGAGGTAAAATGTTTGGTTGAAAATGGCCTGTATCTATACAATGTATGTACTATATTCATTTGGCTATGCATTCTTCATGGATACAACTCCTTTAAAACCAGCTATTATATTTTGTTGAAATTCTATAGGATGGTCAGACACCATAGATATGTATTGATCATATTACACAGCCATTTTGATTCAGTAAATTTTCAAAAGTTATTTGTTGGCTTGGAGTGATGTGTTGTAGTATGCTGACAAGCCTGTCTGTAAACTGTTGCTCCTATGAGCTAGCTCTTTAAAAATCCACTCAAGTACACTACAGAGTCTGTTTGATAGGTCAAATTTTTTTGTCCTCAAATGCATGAAATATCTGTCAATGAATCTTGAGTATGACTTTGTATGATCAGTCAGTCTGTTGTAAATGTATCCTCTAGTTATAATTGAGTTTTCTAGCTTTGATCAATGGCTAATATTTACATACATTGTTCATGAAATTTTCCACACTAGAGCAGAGGTGTTTACCTTCAGAATATTCTCTATGGTATTTTCTGCTGTTTAGTGAAAATTATACATAATGGACTGCTAGTTTCGGTAAAAGCTCCATATCTAAAGAACAGAAAATACCAAAGATTTTATTGTGAATGCATTAAGCATTTGTATCAATGAATAATCAAGGAAACCAAGGCTATAGCGGTAATCAAAAGAATGTAATCCAGGGACAAAGACCAGACATGGAAAACAGACATACACAACAAAGAACATAAAGTAACTAAAATCATACATACAAAGTAACAAAAGCAAATGAGCAACTCGTACTCCACTAATAACTTGGATCATGGATCAGGTGCACTGGTAGGGTAAGTGTCCTCTGCTTTTCTAGAAACACCCGCCAAGTTGCTCATAAAAAGTCAAGTCCTGTTGGTTATGCTTTCCTCAATAATGGAACTGTTCGTAGTTTTTGGTAAATGGATCTGCTGTTGACATGTCTTACATTATAAGCTTGTGATTACAAGTTTTCTATTTGGTAGACAAATTAAACTAGAAGTAGCAGCTTATACATGTTATCTAATTCATAGTGCCCTTCTTGTTATACCTTAGTTAATAATGATGGTGTTTTTTTTTATTTACAGTGTTCTTGTTATACTTGAGTTAATAAGATGTTTTTTTTTATTTACAGTGTCCTTGTTATACTTGAGTTAATAATGATGATTTTTTTTTTATTTACAGTGTCCTTGTTATACTTGAGTTAATAATGTTTTTTTTAATTTACAGTGTCCTTGTTATACTTGAGTTAATAATGATGTTTTTTTTTATTTACAGTGTCCTTGTTATACTTGAGTTAATAATGATGTTTTTTTTTTTATTTACAGTGCCCCTCTTGTATAGCGAGCGCCGCGAAGCAGTGTGAGCTCTATGGTATCTTTCTAACTTTCCCTTGAGGTTCCCCAATATACTAACTAAAAAAAGTCATGTCCCAGAAGTAAGAAAAGGTGACTGTCCGTACAAGAAAATTCATTATTTCCTTCAATCAAACAAATAAAAAAATATCGGTTAAGATTACGTTACAGTAAAAATAAATTAATCTTTTCTGATAGTTTTCAAGTCTTTTTCTATTTTTTTTTTACTTATTTAAAGAAGTGAATGTTATGTTTATAAAAACTTTGGGTAACACGTGGATGTGTACGTACGTGTATCTCCGCTGTTCCACTGTTGCTGTTGTCAAGAACCTAACACGCCTTGGAAAAATATATAACTCTGATTGTATTATCAAAATCAAAGCATAGCTTTTCTAAGATAGGAAAGGCAATCATTTTCTTGTTTGGAATTTGCAGCTGTCGTCTGCATTTTGTTTACATCACATGATATGTGACATAAAATATTCCCATCATACGTGGAGAACTGTAATATTTGTGGTATCTGTACAGATTGATCTGACAGGCCAAAACTGAAATGAATATTGCTAGAGATGCCCTTAAGAGATAAAAATGTACAGTATTGTGAAGTGCTATAAAGTTATTGACCATTTTGAGAGCGAAGGGAAAGGGGGGGGTATTGGGTTGGGATTGTGGGAAAAAAATGTTCAAGTTATTCATTTATTAAAAAAACTCCCCCATTAATAAACACGACAAATTTTCAAATAGAAATATTGATTTTGCTTGCTGCTTAAATATAAATAGAAATTTTCATCTAGGTTGACACCCCCCCCCCTCTATTTAATGTCCTTTATTATTTTTACAAGTCTCGCACTGATGGTACACATATGGTAAAGCTCACTGTGCTGGCTGATTTAGGCAATGCCTACCCCATATTACTTTAGTTAATAATGATGTCTTTTTTTTTATTTACAGTGCCCTGTTGGTTTTGTTTTTAAGTCAGTAATAATGGGGTTTTTATTTTGTGCCCTGTCAGTCATGCTTCAGTCAGTAATGATTGTTTTCTTTTATTATCAATGCCTTAGTCAATAATGATGGTTTTTTTTATTTACAGTGCCCTGTTAGTTATGCTTTATTTAGTAATAATTGGGTTTTTATTTACAGTGACCTGTTGGTTATCGTTTAGTCAGTAATGATAGGGTTTTTCATTAACAGTATGCTTTAGTAACTAATAATTGGGTTTTGTTTATAGTGCCCTGTTGGTTATGCAGGAAATGGTAAACAGTGTGGGAAAGATTCAGATTTGGATGGTCACCCTGATATCACTATAGCCTGTACAGACTGGGGATGTTATAAGGTGAGTAGTCCCCAGGTTGTGGTGTAAGGTCTCCCTGATATCACTATAGCCTGTACAGACTGGGGATGTTATAAGGTGAGTGGTCCCCAGGGTGTGGTGTAAGGTCTCCCTGATATCACTATACCCTATACAGTTTGGGTATGTTATATGGTAAGTGGTTCACAGGGTGTGGTGTAGGGTCTCCTTGATATCCCTGTAACTTTTACAGACTTGGGATATGGTGAAGTGAGTGGTCCTAAAGGTTTCGGGAAGGGTCTCCCTGGTATCACTATAGCCTGTACAGACTTGGGATATCATTAGGTGACTGGATCACAGAGTGTTGTGTAGGGTGTCCCATAATCACAATTGCCTTTACTGGCTGTTATAATGTGAGTCAGGTCCACCCAGTGTAGTAAAGGTTGTCTTGTTTTCAAGTGTTGATCTTTCGATTAGGAGCATTCCCATTATTTACTGATGTAGTAATGTTTTATGCCTCTTTAGGAATGAATTAGCCAAACTGATTTCCCATTTGCAACTGTTGTGTATTCAAACAATTTATTACATATAAGACACATTGCTTGCATATCCCAATCCTTAAATATTGTTTTTGTCATAGCCTTGTAAAACTGATACTCTTTTTTCCCGCACACAGCGCATGCCATTTTGTTTTGGACAATTTTGTGGCAGTTCCCAGACTTCAATTTTTTTTGTACATTGACTCAATAGAAAGATTTTGTTAACACAACACCACTGTTAACTGCTAGATGAGTTTACAAATTTGTAGGATTGTTAGTCACCATATGTAGTTGATCATATTCTGCTGCAATTTTGTTTCAACATATCTAAATTTTACAGGTGTTATGGAGATTTTGCACTGGCTTTTTAGCTCACCTTGCCAAAGGCCATGTGAGCTATTGCCATCACTTGGCGTTAGTCGTCATTGTCGTCATTGTCGTCGTTAACAATTTCTCAAAACTCTCCTCCTCTGACACCATTTAACTAATTGAAACCAAACTTGGTATGAATGTTTCTTAGGGTATCCTGCATAGAATTGAAGTGGGGATTTTTGATCCGTTGAAAAACATGGCAGCCGTTACTAAAAATAGAACATAGGGGTCAGACAGTTGTTTCTCACATATATCTCCAAAACCGTTAGGTTTAGCCAAATTCTGACATTGAGTAAAAGTGTTCAGCATGATGAGATCTGTGGTCAAATTTTCATTTTGATATGTTAAGCCATGTTGGAGTTATTGCCCTTTTTTCAGCATTTTTTTGTGCTATTTTTAATGTTATTTCTTTCAAAAGTCTTCTCCTCGGACACCACCTAACCAATTGGAACCAAACTTGGTATGAATGTTCCTTTGGGTATCATGCATAGAACTGATGTGGGGATTTTCGACCCATTGAAAAACATGGCTGCTGTAACTAAAAATAGAACGTAGGGGTCAGACAATAGTTTTTCACAAGTATCTCCAAAACTGTTAGGTTTAGCGAAATTATTTCTATAGCTGAAATGACTCTTATTATAAGGCCTTCAAAAGTTGTCTGGGATCAAAGTTGTCAGGTGAATCCTGTAAGAGTTATTGCCCTTGAAAGATGGAAATGACGTTTTTTTTTACAGTTTTCAGCAAATATATTTAAACTATAAAAGAAAGAAACTTTCTATCACTGAAATGATCCTTATGATAGTCCTACCAAAGTCTTCTTTAGTCTGAATTGTTGGACGACTCCTTGTTAAGTTTATTGCCCTTGAAAGACAAACTTTAACCAGGTGAGCAATTCAGGCTCCTGGGAGCCTCTTGTTTTTCTGTGGTAAGGGTCATTTGGCTATGCAAAGCAAATTTGTATCAATTTTACTATTCTGTGTGTGGTAAATAAAATTTTGTTTAACTCTTATTTGTTCAAAAACATTTTCTTAGTTAATTTGAAAAAAATTTGTTATCTTTTAAGTGAAAAAGTTGATGATATTTTGAAAAATGAGTATACTTGCTTTAAATATCCTGATATTAAAATGATCAAAAAACTGATTTGTGTTACTTATTACCTTATGTTTTTGCAGCACATTTCTTGTCAGTTAAGAGTTATTACCTTTAATTACAAAATATTGTGTTCTCATAAATATGAGATATTCAAGCATATGGTATTCTCATATTCAGGAAAAATATGTTGATTTACCTCCAGGTTGGTATTTATTCAGGCAACATTATTTGCTTTACTGGCGACAGTTTATGAATGATATGGTTCTCATTTCAGGACAATTGCCCAACAATTCCTAACTGTGGTCAGGAAGATGTAGACAATGACAATATGGGGGATGATTGTGATATGGACTCTGACAACGATGGTCTGATTGATTCTATTGTGAGTAGTAAAAACAGAGTGTTAGGGTGAGAAGGGTGGGGTAGAGAGAAAAATGACAACATGGGGGGTGTTGTGATATGGACTCTGACAACTATGGACTGATTGATTCTATTGTGAGTAGTAAAAACAGAGTGTTAGGGTGAGAAGGGTGGGGTAGAGAGAAAAATGACAACATGGGGAATGATTGTGATATGGACTCTGACAACGATGGTCTGATTGATTCTATTGTGAGTAGTAAGAACTGGATGGGTACTTTAGGGTGAGAGGAGAGAGGTAGAGAGAAAAGTGACAACATGGAGGATGATTGTGATATGGACTCTGACAACGATGGTCTGATTGATTCTATTGTGAGTAGTAAGAACTGGTTGGGTACTTTAGGGTGAGAGGGGAGGGGTAGAGAGAAAAGATGACAACATGGGGGGTGTTGTGATATGGACGCTGACAATAATGGTCTGATTGATTTTATTGTGAGTAGTAAGAACAGGGTGTTAGGGAGATAGGGGAGGGGTAGAGAGAAAAAATGACAAAATGGGGATGATTGTGATATGGACTCTGTCAACGATGGTCTGATTGATTCTATTGTGAGTAGTAAGGACAGAGTGTTAGAGAGAGAGGGGAGGGGTAGAGAGAAAAGATGACAACATGGGGATGATTGTGATATGGACTCTGACAATGATGGTCTGATTGATTCTATTGTGAGTAGTAAGGACAGGGTGTTAGGAAGAGAGGGGAGGGGTAGAGAGAAAAGATGACAACATGGGGATGATTGTGATATGGACTCTGACAATGATGGTCTGATTGATTCTATTGTGAGTAGCAAGGACAGGGTGTTAGGAAGAGAGGGGAGGGGTAGAGAGAAAAGATGACAACATGGGGATGATTGTGATATGGACTCTGACAATGATGGTCTGATTGATTCTGTTGTGAGTAGTTAGAACAGAGTGTTAGGAAGAGAGGGGAGGGGTAGAGAGAAAAATGACAACATGGGGATGATTGTGATATGGACTCTGACAATGATGGTCTGATTGATTCTATTGTGAGTAGTAAGAACAGGGTGTTAGGGAGATAGGGCAGGGGTAGATAGAAAAGATGACAACATGGGGATGATTGTGATATGGACTCTGACAATGAGGGTCTGATTGATTCTATTGTGAGTAGTAAGAACAGGGTGTTCAAGAGGGGAAGGGTTGAGAGAAAAATGACAACATGGGGGGGGGATTGTGATATGGTTTAAGTTTATTGATAAAGGAATACAATTGTAAGATACCAGAATGTAATCAACCACTATTTTATATTTTAGGATAATTGTCCATACTTTCGAAGTTTTGATAAGACTGACTCTGATGGGGATGGTGTAGGAGATGCCTGTGACAACTGTCCTTCTAACACCAATGCTGACCAGACGGATACAGATGGTGATGGTACTGGTGATGTGTGTGATACTGATGATGATAATGATGGTGAGTATACCTCAGCTGGTGGTCATGATGATTACAGTGGTGATGAGTCAAACAATTCTAATGATGACATGTTGGTGAGTTAAAATACTGTGAAAGTATTTAATTTGTGGTTACCAATTTTTGTGGATTGTTGAAGAAGCACAAATTTGTGGAATCTTGAATTTGTGGTTTTGAGGATTTCAGTAAACACATAAAAGGGAATCTTCTTTTCTTATGGAACCAAATTTTGTGGTTTAGCCTACCTACAAAATCCACGAAAATTGGTACCCAACAAACAATAGTACTTTCACAGTAGACACTGATTACAATAATGATGAGTAAACCTATACTGGTGACTCTAATGATGATTTTGGTGAATAAACATTGCACTGGTGGTGAGTTGTGCTGGTGGGGTGTGTTATACAGTGTACTGATCAAGCCAAGGATCTGGAAACAGTGAAAAATGCCAATCATTGACCAACAAATATTGCAAATGACCAATGACAATTTGCCAATATGGGACATCATAAATTGTCAACCTTTATAAACTACATTGCATGGTTTTATTACAGTAATCCCTCTCTGAAACAGCCCCCTGACCAATGGTCACCTGCCTTATGCGACCACATTTCGACTTATAGTGCGAATTGACCCCTTATAAAGAGAGGGACTACTGGTACTAGAGTATCTAAACATCCTGTCTATTTGTCACCTAATTGTTTATTGGAAATTGATTGACAGGTGTGCATCAATGTTTGCCGATGCGCAGCCATCTGCGACTGTGATTTTACCTGTAACAGATAAGTTGATTACTTAATTGAATTGATAGTACACGTGCTGCACTATTGCGTATATGAAGGAATTGAATTACTTGATTTATGAAATTAAGAAAAAGATTTACAAATCCATCATTTTCTCACCGATCTTTCAGTGGTAATGAAAGCATGCAGTGCTACGAATCATTCATTGTAGTTTGTAATTATTAATTTATCAATTAAATACTTTTAACAGAGATGTCAACAACCTATTTAAATCAATTTTAAAAAAATGTGTATTCTCAATTTTTTTTATTAATAAACATTTTTCAAAGGGAAGAACAACTGGTTTTACTGACAGTATTTACATTAAAGTATATAAATTTCAATATCAATTCATATGCATGAAGAAAATGGTTATTTTACAAGAATTAAAGATAAGAAAAAGAAAGGATTTCCGTAAATCGAAATGCCAAATATCCAAGTTCCTGCATGTAATTAATCAGTTTCACAAATAAATTATTTGAATAAACAAGCTTGGCTTTATTTTTGGGTTAATATAAATGATGTTTTTTATAAGATCAAGAAAGTTATAGTTGTTAATTTGGAGTGATTAAAAATTATAATCAACTTAACATTATTTAAATACACTAATTAAACTTCTTGAGAAATTTAATGGAAAAAAAAATCTAAATTGAAAGTTTTGAGAAATAACTACAAAAATTTTTTTAAAGAAAAAAGTTTATTCTCGATCTGAGCATGTAAAAGACCGCCCCAAATGTCTGCTGGAGTTTGATTAAATGACCGGCATGGGCAGTCAAATTTCCTGAACCTTGGTACTTAGTAAACCTATTTTGATAATAACAATATTACTAAGAATACCATAGTGGTGTTTTACTGTGACGTTGCAATGACTGGCAAATTTGTACTTGTAGCCATTACTGTAATCAATATTTTGTAAACAAATACATGTGGTACATGTACAGCAATACTGCAAATCTCTTAAACATTGAAATAATAGAAACAAATCAAAAGTAAATGTACTTTACGAAAACCACCAGCAGAATTTGCTACATGTACTTTACTAAACCCACCAGTAGGATTTGCTGCATGTACTTTACTAAACCCACCTGTAGGATTTGCTGCATGTACTTTACTAAACCCACCTGTAGGATTTGCTGCATGTACTTTACTAAACCCACCTGTAGGATTTGTTGTATGTACTTTACTAAACCCACCTGTAGGATTTGCTGCATGTACTTTACTAAACCCACCTGTAGGATTTGCTGCATGTACTTTACTAAACCCACCAGTAGGATTTGTTGTATGTACTTTACTAAACCCACCAGTAGGATTTGCTGCATGTACTTTACTAAACCCACCAGTAGGATTTGCTGCATGTACTTTACTAAACCCACCAGTAGGATTTGCTGCATGTACTTTACTAAACCCAACCGTAGGATTTGCTGCATGTACTTTACTAAACCCAACCGTAGGATTTGCTGCATGTACTTTACTAAACCCACCTGTAGGATTTGCTGCATGTACTTTACTAAACCCACCAGTAGGATTTGTTGCATGTACTTTATTAAACCCAACCGTAGGATTTGCTGCATGTACTTTACTAAACCCACCAGTAGGACTTGATGCATGTACTTTACTAAACCCACCTGTAGGATTTGTTGTATGTACTTTACTAAACCCACCAGTAGGACTTGATGCATGTACTTTACTAAACCCAACCGTAGGATTTGTTGTATGTACTTTACTAAACCCACCTGTAGGATTTGCTGCATGTACACAGAGCAATATGCCTAGAAACCATCTGCTGTTTTACTAGAAAAAAAATATCCTTTTACCAATTATAAAGCTGATGTTGATAATATCTTGTGAACTAGTTACTATAAAGAACTATTATAAAATAAAACATAGCACATGGATAGTAACCAGATAACTGATAATGTTTATCATCCTTTAGACTTCGATCCAAAACAGAATTATTTCTGATATACTCACTACAAAGGAGTGACTCTTTACTCTAGAGAAATGGCAAAATTGTAGTATGGTAACTCATCATTAAGGAGTTTAGAAATTCTTGACAATAATTCACAAAAGATGTCAACAAATTAATCTTGTGATATGCCGACCATCCCATGTAACATGGCTTTATCAGCTGACGCAATCAGTAAATTAAGACTGGACTGTATCACAAATCATCATGATCAGTGATCATTCTGATATAAAATAGATGGCATTTAATAATTACATTTGGGTAATATTTTGAACAAATTTCAGGTAACGAACATCATTTTCTATTGTAAATATCAAATTACTGATAAAAGGAATAATAAATAACATCTTGTTTTAAATAGTGACTTCATCATGGTTAATATCAGAGCTCACCCTAACAGGCTCACCTGATTTGAACCATCATTATCAAACCACAAAGTGCCTTTATTCTTATATAAATTGAAGATGATGTATAATTATATCAGTGTAATACACAGGGTAACTCATATGTTTTGGACATAAGAAGTAACGCACCCCATGTTACAGATGACGCCCAAAGCGAATATTTATGTTTTATGACATCAATGTTTGTGAAATCAACTGATGCGTATTTTTGGTGTGCACACATTGACATTTCACCCATTATTTACAAACATTGACACATGTTTCGAAGGTACACTTTAATAACTGGTAATGACAAGTCTACTACAGTTATCGTTACAATGACATGTGGCAAATCTTAGTAGGTCTTTATATGAATATGTTTGTGTATTTTGTATTTGAATGTCTTGTTTGATATGATGTCTGTGTTACTTGGTCTAATTCAGGAACATGCATGCAAATAGTGATTGTTTTTTATCCAATTTGCAGTAGTTACATTTTGTACAATTTATGCACACCATATTTCTGACTTTGTACAATTTGGTGATTTTTGCCAGGTTATCCATCCATGATAAACAGCTGATTATAAAACATTGGTGACATTGATAATGAGTCAATAATCATGAGCTGACTCAGTTTGTGGGTACAACAATGATGGAACTTATTTTTTTGTGATACTTTTTTTATGCTGTGTTTTAAGGAATGACTTTATTAATATCAACAACTTTATCATTTTTGGGTTTTTGATCCTTCAGGATCAAAAAGCATTATGTTACTGGTCTATTACTGAAACTTCCCTACAATTTGTGATCATCACACAAAAATATAGTTCAAATATGATTTCTTTTATATCATTCAATGCCTCTTTTGTAACAAGTTAAAATTTTTCTTGCAATTTATCAGCTCAATGATATTCTATTATTTATGCAAATAAAATTAAGATCTAGTCTTCATATCAGCTCAAGATTTGAGGGATGCATTTTTGGCCTTGAAAGATATTTAGTAATAAGTTTACTAGAGGGAATTTATTTCTTGCAGTAACGTATTTGGAAGGATAAAATGTTTTAAATATCAGCACTTTCATTCAATTTTTTCTTCTGTCATGATACTAAAATATATTGGCAATATCCAATAACAACATAATGTCAAATTGATTGTCATGTTTCTGATATGCAGAACAATGTCACTATTGAATGTCTCGATAGAATATCACATTCCACCCTATTGCTCTCACTGTGATATTTTCTGTCTAAACAAATTGTGTTATTTTGTATAAAACAAAATAGACTACACAGGCAGATATTTTTCACATGAAATTCATGTTAATTGACTTCACATGAAATTCACTTAACATGAATTGCATGTGGACAACTCACATGAATTTCACACGAAGGCTGATTCACACAAATTTCACATGAACTCTGACACAAAATTTATTTGCTCAGTTCAGGTGGAAACCATGTGAAATTTGTGTGAAAATCATGTGAAATAATTTTGCCTGTGTAGTGATTGCTTGTAATGTCAGCTGAATGTCTTTTTATTGGCTCTAATGTCAAGAGTCTGCCATAATGATTGTAATATCAGCTTTGTTGACAAGGTTTTTGATTTTCTAGCTCACTAAGCCTTAATGGAGCCCATGGGAGAAAAATAATTCAATGAAAAAAAAAGCTTATGGTTATCATAATTGATTATTACCTTGCCTAAGACATCATAATTATTGACATTCCTCTACATGACATTGCTCTACATGACATTCCTCTACATAAACCAAAGATTTTTTTACTCTGATAAACTGAGAAAGAAAGTTATCAATAAGATTAGATAAGATTTTTTTAAATAGTGTATTGAATTTCATTTTTTTTTTATTTCCAGGTGTATTAGATGTATCAGACAACTGTCAATTTGTAGCCAACCCTGGTCAGGAAAACTTAGATGGTGACAGCTTTGGTGATGTATGTGACAACTGTGTAAATGTTGCCAACAACCTACAAACAGACTCAGATGACAATAAAGTTGGTGACGATTGTGACACTGTTGGAGGGACAAACAAAGATCGGTAAATATTCAACAACAAAAAATCAATATAGTTTGGATATCAGTTAGGATTTTATAGCTTAGTAAATGAAAAAAATAGTGGAATTTATTTATACATAGCAGCAATTTGTTTAATATTCCCTGTGTAATGAATTTCAATAAATCACATTTTAAATAAATTTGGTAATTTCTCTTTCAAACCTTCTGACCATCTCCAATCAAAATGTCACAACACGAATATCAATCTTCTGATCACAAAATTTAAAACTTATCTTGAAAGTAACATTATAATTATATTGAGAAAATCTATATTATAATACTGGATAATCAATTTGCTACCTTGATTAACCAAAATGTGGTTTTTTTTCTGACAATAATGCATGAAGATTAAACTTGTTTTCTGAACTGTCGTTATATCTGAGTATTCTTTGTTGCATGTGATCATACTTAGGTTTCTTACTCTTTCCAATTATCTTTTATTGCTAATATTGTATTTTTCAAATTTAGACTTTGTTAACCATTTGACATTTTGTGGTCATACATTGCTGTTTCATGTAATTTCCCATGGACATTTCTTCTTTACTTTTTTTCAGGGATGGTGACGGTGTCCTGAACTTTATTGATAACTGTCAGGATGTAGCTAATGGTGACCAATCTGATGGTGATAGTGATGGACAAGGTAAAGTAAGAAGTGGTCATATTCACCCATTTCAAAGATGATGATGGTAAAGTAAGCAGAGATGGTATTCACCATTTCAAAGGTGATGATGGTAAAGTAAGCAGTGCAAAATATGTATTCTTACCTGACCATAGATAGATATTGTAAATGATATTGATATGGACGGCTGACTTTTGTATAGGGATGCTAGGATTGATATTGAAGGTTGACCTTTGTATAGGGATGGTAGGATTGATATTGAAGGTTGACCTTTGTATAGGGATGGTAGGATTGATATTGAAGGTTGACCTTTATATAGGAATGCTGGGATTGATATTGAAGGCTGACCTTTGTATAGGAATGCTGGGATTGATATTGAAGGTTGACTCTTGTATAGGGATGCTGGGATTGATATTGAAGGTTGACCTTTGTATAGGGATGGTAGGATTGATATTGAAGGTTGACCTTTGTATAGGGATGGTAGGATTGATATTGAAGGTTGACTTGTATAGGGATGCTAGGATTGATATTGAAGGCTGACCTTTGTATAGGGATGCTAGGATTGATATTGAAGGTTGACCTTTGTATTGGGATGGTAGGATTGATATTGAAGGTTGACCTTTGTATAGGAATGCTGGGATTGATATTGAAGGCTGACCTTTGTATAGGAATGCTGGGATTGATATTGAAGGTTGACTCTTGTATAGGGATGCTGGGATTGATATTGAAGGTTGACCTTTGTATAGGGATGGTAGGATTGATATTGAAGGTTGACCTTTGTATAGGGATGGTAGGATTGATATTGAAGGCTGACCTTTGTATAGGAATGCTGGGATTGATATTGAAGGCTCACCTTTGTATAGGAATGCTGGGATTGATATTGAAGGCTGACTCTTGTATAGGGATGCTGGGATTGATATTGAAGGTTGACCTTTGTATAGGGATGCTGGGATTGATATTGAAGGTTGACCTTTGTATAGGGATGGTAGGATTGATATTGAAGGCTGACCTTTGTATAGGGATGGTAGGATTGATATTGAAGGCTGACTCTTGTATAGGGATGCTAGGATTGATATTGAAGGCTGACCTTTGTATAGGGATGGTAGGATTGATATTGAAGGCTGACTCTTGTATAGGGATGGTAGGATTGATATTGAAGGCTGACCTTTGTATAGGAATGCTAGGTAAAAATCAATTGTAACTAATGAATGTGAAGGTATTGTTAATCATGATCACATTCTTGTATAATTATAATTTTGTGAAAGGCAAATGATGTTACCATATTTGTTAATCTTTGTGAAATTGGACGGCACTCAAAACTGCTTACAACAACGCCCTATTGGATGGAATGACAGATCAGCAAAGATATTCCAATATACCACTCATTCATTGAGTCCTGTGACCAAAATTGCTAGTTCCGTAAATACAAAAATTTCTCACTATAATGTGAAACTGGAAAAATAATACATTCATTAACTATTTTTTTAATCTTAATGATCAGGTGATGTCTGTGACACAGATTCAGATGGCGATGGGATTTTGGACACAGTAGACAACTGTCCTTACAGAAATAACCCCCTACAAACTGATATAGATGGTAAGTATGACCTTTGACCTTGGTACAGAAGGGGTCATGGGTCAGTGTTGGATCATAGTAGAAAACTGTCCTTTCATAAATAATCCTCTGCAGACTGATATAGATGACCCTACAACATATATTGTTTTATGTTGTAACCTTGACCTTTTGTTAGAAGCAAAGGACTTAGACACTGGGTTTTTTTCTTGGTGAACTCACTAAAGTTGATACCTATGACTAATATATTTAATTCTGTTTTCTTTATATAGAACTTAATTGTTGCATTTTTTATTCCCCAAAAATACCAACAAAATACACACTGGAATAAACTGTGTCAAAAACTGTAATCTTCTGTGGTTATAATTCAGTGTTATATTGGTAGTGATAGTGATGTTGATGAACATAATTGGGGTGTTTTCTTCACTTAGGTCACATGTTCATTCAATAAAATAAAGTGATGATACTGTTGCAGATGAAGTAGACAGAACTGGCACATCTCTTACATGTGGACACCTTCAAAAATCTGTTATCTTTCAGATAACAAAGGTCTGATTGTGATAATGTTGATGGAGGACAGTAATGATACCTGTTCTCACCTGTCCACACCTTGATAAATCTGTTTTAACTTTCAGGTAACAAAGGTCTGATTGTGATAATGTTGATGGAGGACAGTAATGATACCTGTTCTCACCTGTCCACACCTTGATAAATCTGTTTTAACTTTCAGGAAACAAAGTTGGTGATGATTGTGATGTTGATGCTGACGGAGATGGCACCAAAGACAGTAATGACACCTGTCCACACAACCCTGACATCCATGAAACATCCTTCAGTTCTTATTTCACATTAGATTTCTATCCAGGATACAGTAATGATGCTGATTGGTTGGTGAAGGCTGCTGGGAGAGAGATATACCAACAAGCTGACACTGACAAACCAACAGGATTAATAGGTAAGTAGTACCTCCTGAAATGTTACTTGCCTATCCCACACAGACAAACCTACAGCATTAATAGGTAAGTAGTACCTCCTGAAATGTTACTTTTCTATCCCACACAGACAAACCTATAGCATTAATAGGCAATAACACCTCCTGAAATGTTACTTGCCTATCCCACACTGACAAACCTACAGCATTGATAGGTAAGTAGTACCTCCTGAAACGTTACTTACCAATCCCACACAGACAAATCTACAGAATTGATAGGCAATTAACATCTCCTGAAATGTTACTTTCCTATCCCACACAGACAAACCTGCAGCATTAATAGGCAAGTAACACCTCCGGACATGTTACTTGTCTATCCCACACAGACAAAACTACAGCATTGATAGGCAAGGAACCCCTCATGAAATATGTAAACTTCCATCAATAAGTAAACCATATTAACACCATGAAATGTGATTTAACTAGTCGGCTCCCGAAGTAAACAGCATTTCAGCTTAAATCCAAGTGACCTAGTCACCAAATCTATTATGAGTTTGCATAAATATATTCATTCTCTCTCTTCAGGTGATCGGTCGTATGGGTCTATAGAATACAGTGGGACAGTTTATGTGCGATCATCAGAAGATGATAATTATGTTGGATTTATCTTTGGTTATGTCAACAATAGGAAGTTTTACTTGGTGTCATGGCGACCTAACAACCACAACATGGGAACAACAACATACAAGGGTGGAATTAGAGGAGTACATATTTCTGTAAGTGGTAATGTATGAGATACAAAATATTCTTTTTATTGTAGATTGTCCATAGTCTATAGAATCAACATTTGTCATTAAATTATGCCTGTATAATGATTTATACAGTGTACTTATTCATTTGAAAAATCTGAAGCTTATGAATTTTGTTTTATAATTATTTCATTAAAACACTGTATTTATTTTAACAGAAACAATGTCATGCATAAGTACTGGATTTTAACATTGTTAATTAGCTGTATATTATTAAAAAGAGGAGGGTGCATGGAATGAATTGAAGAAGATAGTAGATAACTCAGTAACTGAAGGATTCTTTTTATGCACTTTTCATGAAACAAGCAGTACAGAGCATATGTCAGTATGTCCCCACTTGTCATTTTTCTTGTCAGGCTGTGAATTCCAACTCAGGACCAGGGATGACCTTAGCTAAAGCATTATGGCTTGATACATCTACTGCCAATGTTTTGGAAGTTATATGGCATGACCAGAACCTTACAGCTTGGAGTAACTACACATCTTATAAATGGTTCCTGACTCACAACACAGACCTCAGTAAAATTAGGTATCTATTCGTCTTATAATTATATCCCCTCTAAACAAGGGCATGGTATATTGGAATCAACTTTTTATTGTTCCTGGGATGTGTTGGAAATGCCCAGCATCCGTCCGTGTTTTATGCATTTTTTTTGTAATGCTTTTACCAATTGATTTTATCTTTTGTATGTATTCTTACTATAGGAAGTTAAGATTAAGTTCCACTTTGGTTACGGTTGATTGATTTTTATGGAAGTTATGGCCCTTGGACTTGGAATATTTGGCTTTATACAGATGGGGCATATCTTAGCAATTTTGGGTGCTGTCAGATGTCAACTACATGAAAAAGAAGGGATATATACCTGACACTACCTGGTGTCCAACTTCATTTAGGATTAATGTTAGAATTCAAAAAAATGCTATTACTAATTTTTCTACCCTAGACAGATATGTCAATTATACTACCTGTTTTTCCTGTTTGTCAATATGCATATCCTGTAATTATTTTCTTAGAACCTTCTCATATGACATCACAAAATTAGAGATTATTCCAATGAACCATTTTAATCTCCATGCAAACAATGATTAGGGGTATATAGGAATATCTTTTGTTTGTCCTCCCCTACACCAGCCTATCTGTTTACAAGTGTTGGAAATATTTATTTATGTACAATCATAGTGTGAAAGTACTTAAATTCGTGGATACCAATTTTCGTGGATTAGGGAAGAAACACAAGTTTGTGGATTCTTGAATTTGTGGGTTTGAGGTTTTCACTTAACACAACAGTGGAAATCTCCTTTTTGTTGGGAACCAAAAACCATGGTTTGGCATACCCACGAAAACCACGAAAATTGGTACCCTAGGAACAATAATACTTTCACGGTTCTTAGATATGATTATACTTCCATACTCTTCCGCTCTCCACTGCAGTGGCTAGGGGCATGGTCTCCAACTGTTCATTTATCTGTTGTCTATCCATAACATTTTCATTACAGGTTTTTCTGCATGCAATTATAATTATCACTGCCACTTGAAGTTTTGACAGAAGCTTTATTTGGTATGCTGTTGGTATTTTATACTGAAGTGACATCAACTTCCTGTATGACAACTTTATTTTAAGAAGGTAGACCTTGAGTAAGGGACACAATTCTTGAAATCAGTGAATTGCTTGTACCATATTCAATGTCATTAAAGCCTATCAAGCTTTCATTTGAAACAGAATGAAATCAGTCCAAGTTACTTTAATGCTTACATGACATTGATGTAAAATGCTGAATACAAACGTTTCAATGATTTGTAAGATTTGTGTCCCTTACTCTAGGTCTACCTCCTTAAATTATGACCATGTGATTACATAAATAAGATCTGCATTTTGAAGATTGAGGGTTTTTGAATTGACGTGCTTTAAAAACTTTAAAAAAATTTTTTAGACTCAAGATATATGATGTTGATTCCCTGCTAGTGGACAGTGGTGACATCTATGATACAACAATTACAGGTGGACATGTTGGTGTGTTCCAGTTTGCCCAACAGATGGCATTGTGGTCAGACCTGAAAGTCAGATGTTTAGATCGTGAAAACAAAGCTCTGCATTTCAATGGAACTGCTGATTATGTGTCATTGATTGAATTTGGGTCTTTAGGAATTTATCATAGGTAGGTCAAAGGTCATTATAAAGCTGATTAACATTCATTTAAGAATCATGGTACTTTATAATATAAAAATAGGAGATGTGGTATGATTGCTAATGAAACAGTCATCAACCAGAAGCCAAGCAACCAACAATTAAACTGCTAATAACACAATTTACAGAAAGTGAGGCCCAAATTTTTGTCCTTACTGCCTTTGTCAGGGTCAAAAAGTTCTAAAGGTGAAGATTGTTGATCCAGACTGTAGAGACAAGGTGCCCTTCAAAATTGATTTTGATCCACAATGTGGACATGGAACACTGTTATTTTATGTAAGATAAAATTTCTATTTTATTTCTTTTAATTCCCTGTTAAATCTGGCTATTGTTCCCTCTTACCTGTTAAATCGGCTATTGTTCACTTTATTAATTTTTCTAACCTTTATTAGACCCTGTTTCAAGGATTCATGCCCTTGTTTATGAATATGTTTGTTTGTCAATTATACAACAACCAGCAAGTTTCCATACAATTTCTGTCAGTTTGTCTATCCATTCCTTTGTCACAATTTGTAAGCATTCTTACACATACATTTTTCAGTTGTTTTTTGGATAAAAATCGTACGAGAGGTTAATACTATTAATCTTTCTGACAAGCTTGAAATTCAACAAAGATTGACTTTTCTACCTTGTAAATTGAAATTTCTGGCTTGGGACATGGTACATTGTTATTTTCTGTGACACACAAAAGTAACACCAAGACCCATATGATGACATCTTTCCAAAGTAAAAATATTACCATTAAAAAGGTTATTCAAAAATGCATTTATTGTACTGAATTTACTATAATAATAGTCATTGAATAATTTACTATTTACTACAGACATAAAAATAACCCTGTTTTGAAAAGGGAACTATGAACTATTTGGTTATTTTAAGAGATATGCCATTACATATCAGAGTTGGTTTTCAAAATCCACCAAGAAGAAAGAAATTCTGTATCAGAGACTTTTATTAGATAAAAAGAATTCTTCTAATGCTGTTCAGTCAAAATAGGGAAAACATGAAGTGCCAACGTACCAGATTAATTTTATGTATTTTTAAATTACCATTCCAATGGTAGTACTTTTACTTCAGAAAAATATTATCTAATGGGTCTTGGTGCTACTTTTAAGGTCTCAGTGCACTAAGACCAGTCTTTGTGGTATTTAGACGTACCGCAAAATTATTGGTGATGATAGAAATCATCTGAATTTTTATTTCCCTCCACATGAAGTGGGGAGATATTATGTGATACCCTCTGACAGTTTCCAGATGATTTCTTGAGAATGAATTTTTTTTAAACTTTGCAGATGTAAAGCATAATACAATACAGCTCAAGTTTTACTTTCAGCATGTTCTAAAATTAGTTTTTGAGTTCAGCCGTCATCATATTCGTTAACAGTTCTTCAAACATCTCCTCTGAAACTACTGAATGGATTTGTATGAAACTTACAATGATTGTTCCTTAGAGTATCCTGCACAAAATGACTATTTGGATTTTTGATCTGTTAAAAAACATGGCTGCTGTTATTAAAAATGGAACATAGGGGTCAGACAGTAGTTTTTTGCCTATATCTACAAAACTGTTTGGTTTAACCAAGTTCTGACATGATAAAATTGTTCACCATGATGAGATCTATCTGTAATGTAATTTTGGTGAAAATCTGTTGACCCATGTTGGAATTATTGCCCTTTTTGGACGTTTTTTGCTGTTTTTGATGTTATAACTTTCAAAAATCTACTACTCAGAATCTACTGTATACAATTCAATGAAAGTTGGTATAATAAAGTGTAACAGTATTTTAAGGTATCACACACAAAATGACTATTGGATTATTTGAATATATCACAACAAGGGAGTTAAAATATCATAACAGAGGGTTAATTTATCACAGCAGGGGTTTAATTTATGGGGATGCTATAAATGGTTGTAAAATCATTGTAATTGTAGCACCTTAATATTTTTCTTACTTGAAGTATTCATACAGTGTGTTCCACAAATGCAAAATAAACATACAATTAAGGAAAGGGAATTTAAGGGCCTTTGAAGGGATGTGTTGTTCAATTAACCTGTAAATAGATCAATTGAAAATTATATGAAGTAAGGTACATGATATATAAGTTTCTTGGATTTATCAAAATAAAATTTGTTTAAGGTGTATTATAAACATACAATTAAATATAGATGTAATAAAATGCAATTTGTTAAAGATATATATATATGGAATATCATGATTTTAATGATAAACATGGTATTGTTTAAAGGAAAATGACATTCAAGCCAGGTTTTGCAATAATTCATTTAGTGCTCCTGGAGCTCGCCAGCTGATTCTGCCTAAATAGGAGTGTCACTTGCATACAGAATGAGAAAAAAGTTTGGGAAATATGACGAATGATGCATAGCAAAATTCATCTCCTTTCAATTTTTATTTGATATTTTTCTTAATATGCATGATTTTTATTAATATTTCATCTTTTTTTGCTTTTTCATGCAGTACAAGGCACTCTGATGTAGCCCTTTGCCTTATTTCCCAAACTTACATGTTTATCTTGCCAGTAGAGGCTTAAAATGGAGAATTAACTATGCATACATACTTCAATTTGTGTAATTGGTTGAAAAACAGTTGTTTTAGAATAAAGGGAAAAAATGTACATAATCATTGTCTGTATGTCTGTATCAAGTTCTTCTTTTTTCTGATACAGCTTTACTATATCAGTGTGGGTTAAGATAGAGACAGGTTCCCCTGCCACTGTGATGCCCATCTTGTGTACAGAATCCCACACTGTGTGTCTGTGGGTAGAGAATGGTATCATAAGTGGACAGTACATTTCCAGTACAGTGGAGGCAACAGCTGCTGTTACCATGGATACATGGACCAGTGTTTTTCTTATTTATGATGAAACTGGTAAATTCATTTCAATCTATCAGGTCATTTTTGAATATATAATCAAGAGTATTAGTGCTGCGGACAGGTATTAAAAAAAGGTTTAGTTTTTTAGTTTAATTGGCCTAGAGGGCATATGTCTTTAAAAAGATAAGTTAATGTAATTTTTGAATTTCAAAGTGAAAATGGTAAATTTTTCGGCTATTTTGCATTTACTTGAGGAGGGGTCAAAGATCAATCAACCCCAATACACTTAGATAGGTTATATAAGTGATATTGTGCATGGTTGGTATTTAGAAACAGGTAACATGTAAATATCATGTGTATAGAATTTCATAAATGTGAATAAGAACTATTTTGACCATTTAACCATTAAACAAAAATGCTCCTTATAATGTTTGCATTTTAGTGCATTTTCAATGATTAAAAGGTAATAAGAAACATAGAATATTAAAATGTATATCTAAATATTCTGTACTGAATAACAAATAAAGAATACTTAATGTTCTCATTGGAACTGCAACGTGAGTTTGAACTTGCAAATTTCCACATTTTTTTACTACTAATTATACTAAAATTGTATAATACAAAAGCACTTTCCAGACAACATGTCCTATTTCCAAACTGTTGGTATAACAGAAAAGCATGATATTATTCAAAGTAACCTATTTTGACATAATCATTATTTTAAAGTGCTTTATTAGCAGATAGATAACAGTTTGACATATTTTGTTTCTTTTGATAAATAATTAAGCACCCAGTAATGTTTTGTTTTGAGGAAAAGGCAGGAAGACGATTGGAACGAAGAACAGGGTATCCATATTCAAGACAAAGCACCATAAATACAAAAAATAACATATATAAATTAAATTAATGAGCTACCCAGTCTTGTTAAAAAAAACTGGGGGTGTGGATAAAGTTCATAGGTAGGATATAAGTTTCTCCAATTTTGCTTCAATTTTCATACCGCTTGACCAGTGTGGAAAAAAATGTTCTCATCACTAGTGACTTTTTTTGTACTCAGAGTTCGATTGACTTAGAAATCGATTGTCTTGGACTCCATTTTGAATTGCATTGCTTGCCATTGTAGTTATGTTTCAGTTATATGAGATAATTTTGGTGTTTTCTTACCTTAAATAAGAATTATGAAGGGACTGGAAGATTTGAAGTGAAAAAACCTTTGAAATCGTCTGGTATCTTTTTGTTTGGAATGTTTGCATTTGTGTGACGTCAACATGTTTCCTACAAATCGGAATCATAACATTTCGCACGCTTTTCATTTTTGGGTATTTTTAACATTTTTAGGACATTAGAGAAACAGAATCTACACTCAAAGATTGTTGCTTATGAATTTCTCACATCTCATGAAATAAATTTCATAGTTTAAATAGCTTGGCAAGGCTCGCATTCAAAACTATAAAATTTATTTCACTCAATGTGAGAAATTCCATAAGCAACTCGTTATCGTTGTAGATTCTATATTTTCATACTCTTTCTTTGTTTTTTTTTACAAGCGCCTGTCCATCTGTTCTTATTTATATGATATCATTCTGGATTTAAACAAAGGAGGAAAGCTCCAGCATAATTAAAAGAAGGTGATAAAAGAATGTTACGAAAGATTTTTCAAGTGGCCAATTTCTGATCCCTGGCTTTTACAGCATCTTTGCCAGGCAAGGGTTACTGTCCTGTCTCTTGTCTTGGTGTGAAAGGAGGGGGCAGAACCTAACTCTTGGCTAGGGAAGATGCTTTTACAGTTGCATATGATAAATCTCAGATTTAATTAAATTTTTTTTGGCATTTAGATTATAATCAGTCTGAGTTTGAGAAGTGAACTGTAAAGTGGCTCACTTGTTCATTCTTTATGTTAAACAGACAGACATGATTTGTGTCAGGGCTGTTACCATATTATCTGTTGGGCTAAGCTTTTGATATTGGGAATGAGAATAGATCAGCTCAAGGCAATGTGTCATATACCATTATTGGTGACTTTTGAACTTGAACTTTGATTTCAAGGTCAAATTAATGATTTTTGAATGGCAGATGCATGTTGGAGCTGTAACATTTTTGTCTTTTGGTCTATGATTTTGATTTTTGGCATGAAGGTAGATCAGCTTGAGATAATGTGTTGCATACCTTTGATGGTGATCTTTTACCTTAAATTTTGACCTCAAGGTCAAATTAATGATTTTGGCATAACTGTTTTGCGTCTCAGCTGTTATAAGTTTTGCATTTACTGGATTTTCACCATGGCAGTACCTGTAGAGATAGATTCCATATCAGTGATATCTAGTTTATAAACAGTAAGATCATCAATCATTTTTTTTTCTCTTTCTGACAGATTGTGCTCTGAAGCTCTACCTAGATGGAAGCTTATCAAACCACATCACTAGTATAAAAGCTGTTGATTTAGTAAGTATGAAATTTTGTCTAACCATGCAGTCCAGTCTACTCAAAATTCACCTGAAAAATATTACGATTGCACTGCTTTGTGTCTTGTATTCATAAAACAAAAGATGAATTATAAAACCTTTCAATAATTATAAGGCTTTATCTTCCTTATATAAATAACAAAAAGGACTCTATACGTATCATTGAAAAAAGATCTAATAATATCTTATTCTTCAGAGCCAGTATAACAATACAGTTGATACATTCCTGTACCTTGGATTCGATGGAAGTCAATATTACCAAGGATATTTGGATGAGGTATTTGTTTAGGACGTTTGGATAAGGTATTTGTTTAGGACATTTGAATGAGGTATTTGTTTCGGAGATTTGGATGAGGTATTTGTTTCGGACATTTGGATGAGGTATTTGTTTCTGAGATTTACATGAGGTATTTGTTTAGGATATTTGGATGAGGTATTTGTTTCAGACATTTGGATGAGGTATTTGTTTCTGAGATTTAGATGAGGTATTTGTTTAGGATATTTGGATGAGGTATTTGTTTAGGACATTTGGATGAGGCATTTGTTTCGGAGATTTAGATGAGGTATTTGTTTAGGACATTTGGATGAGGTATTTGTTTAAGAGATTTAGATGAGGTATTTGCTTAGGATATTTGGATGAGGTATTTGTTTAGAACATTTGGATGAGGTATTTTTTTCGAAGATTTAGATGAGGTAGATGAGGTATTTGTTTAGGACATTTGGATGAGATATTTCTTTAAGAGATTTCGATGAGGTATTTGCTTAGGATATTTGGATGAGGTATTTTTTTCGAAGATTTAGATGAGGTAGATGAGGTGTTTGTTTAGAAAATTTAATACATCAAAAGCAATGAAATATTAACTTGGGTTTAATTGTCCTTTTTCTGTAAAATGATGATGTACTTTTTTTTTACCCTATAGTATAGACCCTGTAATAATGAGATTTTTAAGACTTTCCATTTTTTTTTTTTTTTTCATTTTCCCAAAAAATAATGAAAAATACCACATTGGAAGGGATATTTGTAAAATCCTAGATTTATTACATTTGCCTTTTGATTAACATATCATGGGGTCTAAATGTCTGTTACTTATTCGTCAGTGGGTATTATTTGTTGAAGGTTTTTTTTTTTTTTTTTTTTTGTCATTGAAGGAAGTTCTTTTGTTTTTCATTGCTTCTTCATTTTTCTTATAAAAAGTTGGATAGGCATATTACATGCTTTAGGACAAAGTATCAGCCAAAAAATGCTGTTCATAAAAAGACAATTCAGATCCACAGTACATGGCCTGATTAGAAAACAGCTAACAAAGACAACCTGCATACACAACATAACAATTAAAATAAAATACATTTAAAAAGTGAAGATAAGGAAAAAAGTGATTTCAGACTGAAAATAAAAGCAGTAGCAGTATGAACAATAAAAAAAACTGATAGTGACATCAGGTGCGCCGGAAGGGTAAGCATGCCATGAAATAAATTGTATCTTGTGAGAGTAATCGCAATATCTTTTTTTGCTTTCATCTGATATCAACAGTTCCAGTTCTATAATGTAGCTATACTTGAGTCTGAGGTATTGAACCATATTGAGACACCAATGGTGGATCAGTACTCCATCTATCATCAGTATGGGCAGATTTACTTCAACTTTGATCATACAATTGGGACAAGTACAATGAGTAATGCTGGGTTACTGTCCTTCACAGCTCAGGTTCATGGCAATGCAGTTTTCTCTGAGGTAACAGCAAAAAGTCTCGGCCTATAGTACAAACAAATATGTTTAAATAAAAATAAACAATTGAAAGTCAAGTTAATTAAATTAAAACTTATTCCCGTACAGCCTATAGTATAAACAAATATGTTTAAATAAAAAAAAAAATAATTGAAAGTCAAGTTAAGTTAAATTAGAACTTATTCCCGTACAGCATATAGTTTAAACAAATATGTTTAAATACAAAAACAATTGAAAGTCAAGTTAAGTTAAATTAGACTTTCTGATAAAGTCTCAAATTAATCCTACATTTGAGAGATCTCTACAGGGTAAAAACACGATTTCGTCCAAACCATTTGTAATCTTATAACCCTAACAAACTTAAGCTTCTGACTTTAATGAAATGTTATACAACATCTTTGATCCTTTTTTTTTAAATGTTTGTATGTAGCTAATGAATGTTTCTTTTTCAGAGTGACCAGGATTATCATAGATTCAAACTGATTTATCCTAACAACTGAAGCCATACTTGGTTTTCTTTAACGACTTCAGCCATACTTAGTCTGCCAAAGCATCTGACACTGTACTTAATCTACAACCTCAATTGAAGCTGTACTTGGTTAACATTGACTTGATCTTCCTTAACAAATAGAACTGTATTTTGTATCTAGAGAACTTTTGGTGCGCTTAATAATCTCTACCGATTGAAGCCAAATTAAGCTTGCCATTACATTGCTAAATCTCTTAAATAAACTCATTATTGTTACTATATAAAAGTAAATTTATTTTTATTGTTTAAACTTTCAACAGATTTATAGAAACAAAATTTTTGTTTTCTTGTTTATTTAAGGAATTGGAGATGTACTTGGGGTATAAATGAATCATCGTGTCTGATCATATGTTGTTTAAACCTGTTAATTTTCCACATTTTTAAGGAGGCTGCCACATTTGAGCTCTGTTTCCCACAAAGTGTGTGACTGCTGCATGGGAGGCTGTAACCTCCCATTTTGAAAGATTTCTCACACAGATATGCATGTACAAGACCACCCATGGTGGCATTCTAATTAGTGCAGCGAAAAATAATGGGGACATTACCTCCTCATCAATAATTAAACCTAACATTTTTATTATGCAATCAGCTGCATGATAATCTTATAAATGCTGATTAACCAAACAACATTCTCACACGATGGTCAACGTGTCAACTGGGAATATTACACGAAAACACAAATCAGGATATACCTTGTATAAACACAACACATTGCATTTTACAAAGCAAGGTTACATTCGCAATTAATACTTCAATCTTTGGTCTTGTACCAAAGTCACTACTCTCTAACCACCAAGAGTTAATAGATTATACTCCGTGGCTAACATTTACCATTTTATCTGGCTTGTACAGCTGGTGATTACTGGTCATTATAATGATGTATGAAATACACGTCATAATTGTAACTAACATAGACCTCTTTATAATATAACTTACATAGACCAAAGATGGACAACACAGCAGCTGTAGCCCTTTATCAATATTAGTTCACTTACCAATAAAACCACTAGCAAAACATATTATATCAATAATATGATGACATCCAGTCATAACAAGGACACAATACAAACTAAATTCAATATTGTACAAAATCATAGTACTCGTGTACTGAATCAATTTATATCGTTAGTTTGAATTTTTGCACCTCAAATAATTGTCAAATTGCAAAAATATGGGATAAAAGGAATGGGGGTCGAATTGAAACGTATATTAAAATAAGTTTATTGTTGTAAATGGTTAATATTGAACTCTGATTACGAAGAAAAAAATACTCACACCAAAATTCATGATGCATAGTAGCTGAGCGCCAGTTTGTGTATTATGCAGTTTCAATGTTGGTTAACATGGTACACCTAGATGAATAAACAAATAACTCTTTGACATATAGCATAATTGAACTACAAACTTAATTCTAGCATGACTTTCCATGTTTCTAAATTTTTAAGTCAAAATTCAATTTATCGACTTGTAGATCGAAACTGCCTGTCTATATGTTATCGCATAGACACTTATGTGTCATGAAAAAAAAATGCTAAGTTTCCAGAGACATGTACATTTACATAAAAACCAATGACTTAGAATACAATTACAAACAGTTATATCTGGTGCAGTGTACATTAAAACACTGGAGAAGCTACAGCTCTATTATAAAACGTGACCAAATGGCCAAAAAGAATGATTATTACCAATATTACCAAAAAAGTTTTATGACAAGACGGCAGACTGATACCATTCCAGAGGAATGCATTATCGAAAATTTCTATGCCATCGTCAAAGCAAAGTTTTAATTTTATTTTTCATCTCAGGGCTTCGACGTCATAACGGTAACTGTAATATAAATACATGATGCAGTGGGTGATACATCAGGATGGTTTTGGAGGTTATGGTACCCTTTTTGTTAAAAAATAGGCAAAACATAATTAAGTGGCAAATAATTTATATAAAATTTGTAAATATTAAGAGTTGCTAGGGCCTGCATGAAAACAGTACTTCCAATTGGTACTCACCATTCCTCTGTATGTCATTTCTATGACTAATAACATTTTTCTAATCTAGTATGGTTTCCATTTCTAGCTAAACATCATATTGTTTTTGACTAAAGCTTGAAGATATCGACAGTGAATGACTGCTTTATTTGGTAAATTCATAGAATCGAACAGGTACTGATAAGAGTGTAAGAGGTCAACTATTTTTCGATTGGATCGTTGTCAAATCAGCATATTTAGTTCGCAATAAAAGTTGTTTATTGGGTTTGTTTATTGGTGTAAATAACATAGAACTAAATTTAATATTATCTGATATACCTATAAAGTGGACCTAACTATCCGCATTTGAACCTTAAAGGGGTATGCCAATGGGACTAATTTCCTGCGTTGATGTAAGATAATTGCAGATGCTAACAGGCTTTACAAATTTAAGGGCTCTGGCGATCTAAACTGATAAAAAAAATAAACGACTGTCCATACCATGGTCAGTCATATTTTAACTAATTCAGTTTGTGTATAACCGATAAAAACTGACAAACGAACTGATTTTGACTGATAAAGTTGGTACAGTCTTTTGTATCAACTGTTTAAGTTCAAACTTTACCAAGTAAGTCATTTTTCGTCTGTCAACTGATTTTGGGTTAAATCAGACGATTTTGGACTGACTAAACTCAATTTGCGTTTAATCAGTCATATTATATCAGAACATAGTAGTATATTTTCTTACTAAATTCCAAATGCGGTTATTCGGACCCTTTTTAAAATGGTTTATCTCGTGTCCTATGTTGTGTTGCGTACTAACACAGTGAATTATGTATTTTCTTTCTTAGCACTGGATTGTGTATTTTCTTTCCCAGTTTTTAGTGGAGTCCGAGTTGCTCATATGCTTTTGTTACTTTTTATGTATGATTTAGTTACTACATGTTCTTTGTCGTATATGTCTGTTTTTCATGTCTTGTCTTTGTCCCTGGATTACATTCTTTTGATTACCGCTATAACCTTGGTTCCATTGATTACTCTTTGATATTTATAGTACATCGTAGAATAAGAGGACACTCAAATAGCATCATTATGGCCTATCATCTAGACAACACAAATTAAAAATATTAATACCGTGGCGCACACAGCACAATACCAATATAATTCTCCATTTATTAACTTGTATATCACGAAACTATGAAATCGTCATGTCATTTTCAGTTTATCATTCAACAGGCCATAAAATTCTCTTTTGATATCAAAACATAGCTTAATTTTAGAATAATGTAAACCTGTATCCAAGCCGATTTGGCATGTCGCTATAAGACATGTATAAAGGAAAAACTCAATAAATTTTCAATATGTTCAAAATGAACTTAATACATATAAAGCTCAGTCGATCCATAGCCAAATTAGTAAACTTCACGGAAACCATTCCACAAAATACATGCACATGCA
Source organism: Perna viridis (assembly GCA_037379345.1). NCBI lineage: Eukaryota > Metazoa > Mollusca > Bivalvia > Mytilida > Mytilidae > Perna > Perna viridis. The sequence continues at coordinate 21,388,181 of CM074518.1, read as the reverse complement.
TGTAGACTATAGTCGGATACGTATTTCATTAAGGTTTTTATTAAGTCATGTTACGGAATCCTGATTTATGTCACCATTAAGTATTTGACCCAAACGAAAGTTAAATATTTGTTTATGTGTTGTGTCGTGGTTAGCTCTACATAACCTTCCACAGAACAGTAATTTGAATTTAACAATACGTCCGTTCACTGACCACAACCCAATGTTACTGATGCACGCATCTGTTGAGGACCGTTTGTCGAACCCTAATACAAATCTTTAAAAGTACCGTTGTGTCTGCTCTAACATTTCTGTTTCTGTAGCCGTTAATTTACCCCAAGTTTCACATGCATAAGTGGATGTCGGTAAGATAATACGCTTCCAAGTGGTAGTATTTGTAATAGTTGACATATCGTTACAGTTAAGACCAGTTAAATATAAGGAATGCAAGTTCTTTTTTAATTTTTTACACGCGTTTTCAGTTCGTTCTGTAGTTTTTCTAAATGAGTCAAATAGAGTCCCTGCATATACAACCTTTGATATCGTATGTATAGTGTCATTTCCAAGCTTGAATAAGACTTCAGAATCGTTACACTTTCACGATTTCCAGATCTAAATATTAAACAATGGACTTTAGAAGTATTGTATTTAAGTCTCCAAGTTCGCGCGTATTCATCCAAAACATTCAATAGTGTCTGTAAACCATGTTTAGACATACTTAGCTGTGTTGTATCATCTGCCAACAAAATCGACGGTATATGTAGATTGCCTAACATGAGACCACAGTTTGTATCGATAAGTTGATAAATCAGATACTGAATAAAAAGCGTCCATGTCCAACGCCCTGCTGAATGGAAAATGTTCTACTGGTTCTAGAGTTATATTGAATATGTGCAGTGGCACTTTTGAAGGAAACGTAAATATTTTTTTTATATTTTGCCGGTGATCCCAATATTCCAAAGTTTATGTAAAAGTCCATTATGCCAAATGCGATCGAACGCTTTTTCGTTGTCTAAAAATGTGGCATAAACCATAGAGCTTCTCTCAATATAATAGTTTCTCGATTCTTTTAATGGGTAGATAGCAGGAATCGATCCATGTCCTTTCACAAAGCCAAACTATGAGGTACAGTGTTATCGATTTGTTTGAAGAATAAATCAATGCGATAAAGTAACAGCTTCTCGAATAACTTTCCTATTGCAGATGTCAATGTCACTGGTCGATAACTATTAGGAATAGTTGTTATTGCCTTTATACAATGGAATAATTATTCCATGACGGAACGATGTAGGTAAGTATTCCATTTTTAGAATCAAATTGTACAGTATGCACAAATATTTCAAAGTCTGTTCGCCGCCATATATCAAATTTTCATTCGTAATATAGTCATGCCCGGGTGATTTGCCATATTTAAACGATTGTATCTGGTTTCGTATTTCTTCTATAGTTATTGGTTGCTCGAGTTCTAGAACAGACGCCTTATCTGCATTGTCTAAATATGTTTGCACACGGGATTGTAAAGAACAGTAGAAATCTTGATTAAAGCACTCTTCATTGTTTTCAGAGTATGTCTACAAAGTATTCACCCCAAAATTCACAAGCGCTATCATCCGACACTGCAACAGTTTCATTGTATTTTAGATAAGTTGTAGAGAGGCCATTTTTACGCATTCCACGCACTTTACGGTAAAATTCTCCAATGTCTAACTCAGCCGCACATTTTATATCCTCGTATTTCTGCTCTTGCCACTCTTTTTCGGCTGCTCGTTTACGCTTACGAAACTCGCGTTTCTTTTCTTTGTAATCAGAAAAAAACTTTTGTCGGAATTAACCTGCGGTCTACCGTTGTTGATCCAATTTCGCCTGGATTCTCGTTGTTTGAAGTGAAAGTAATTTAGGTTTTGGTTTTTCCAGTAATGTTTCAGATAAGGTCGAAATTTTCCACATGCACATGTTCTACTATATTTGTTAGTTTTGCTATATCAGTGTGGTTAAGAGACAGGTTCCCCTACAACTGTATTGCCCATCCTGTGTACATAATAATTGTCTGTCAGTCTGTACCATATACTACTGTTTTTGTAACAATTACTATGTCATTGTGGGTTAAAATACTAGGCACTGAATCACTGTCTGTCTGTCTGTCTGTCTGTCTGTCTTAAGAGACATGTTCCCCTACAACATTGATGCCCATCCATTGTATATGATAATTGTCTGTTTGTACCTAGTACTATATTTTTGTTACAGTATTATTATATCAGTTTGAATTAAGAGACAGGTTCCTTTACAACAGCGATGACAATTATGTGTACAGAATCCCACACTTTGTGTCTGTGGGTTTATAATGGATTTATATAGAATCCTTTCTATTGAAACCATTTGTAACAAATTTTATCTGAAGCATTTTTATGGTACCTATTTAATAAAAATGTATTTGACTATGCTGATCAAGCCAAACGTTTAGTGGTAAAGTTACAAATATCAACTTCTTTCTCCAAAAGTACAAGAGATACAATCAAATTCTCATCGTCAATCCAAATTTCAACTCGCTTTTACCAATGGAAAATAATTACTTCAAAATTAGAAAGGCTGCATCATTTTAATAGCTGATCCCCATTCTTTATGTTAGCAAAAATCTTTTTTAAACAGTGCTTAACAGACCCTTAAAGCGTGAAAAGCATTTTTAAGTTGTAAGTGTATATTACTATCTGTATCTACGCAGCCAATTTACGCTCGGAAGTAACCTCTTCCAATATTACCATCACACATGGGATAATTAAGTTGACATATAGAATTACATGAAAGTGATAGGCAACGAACAGGAAAATTTGTGCGTTGTTTAAAAAAAAAATTTTTAAAGCAACAGGGGGAAAGGTCAAAGGTCAATATCAAATCAAAGATACTGCAGGTTTTAAGCATAAACAGCCACTATTATTCCATTAAAAATACAAAAAACATTGATAAAAATGGGTCGCTTATATTTCAATTTAGATTTAACCAAACAGATATAAACAACAGTTTTCTGCAGCCAATAATATCAAGACCTATGCTGTTTCAACCCTTTATACTTTTATTCTCCTTACTCAGTTATACACTGTAGTTACTTCAGAAAAGACGGTATACATACTGCTTGGTAGATAATTCGAATACTTTATAAAAAAAAAGATTTTAAATCATCTTCCAAATATAGCGAAGATGATATTTTAAAAATTGTTGTGAGTTTGGTTGTAAACCCTTTGACAAAATCTTCAACAGTCGCCAAAATAGATAGATTAAATGAAAAGTAAATAAAATAATGATAAGCTTTAATTGTCAGATTCAAATATTATAAGAATTAATGAACAATGTATTATTAACAATTGAATATGATTAAATGTATAAATTTGGACAGTGTAATGGCAAATGCCTGATGAGAAAATAAATATCGACTGCCAGTTTGAGATCCAAGATTCTAACTAGTACATTTCCGGTAATTACTGAGTTATCGTTCTGGGAGTGGCATAGTTCCATTTCCGGTTCACCGGTAAAATAAACAATGAAGTACATAGACAACTTCTGGCAGAAGCAAAAAGTAGAACGCCACAAAAACCTATCATTCAACAAAATGTAGATCATTATATGAAATATAAACAGGTAAAAGCACTGTGGTCAAGCGAAATACCTATGCAAAACAAGTAACGCTCATGAAAAGTCATGAAACACGGACAAATTCGCGGAATAAAATATTGCGGGAAATATCAGAATGATAAACGAACTAAGAAATGATCGTTGAAAGTAACGTAAACTACAAAAATGCTGGCATTTCTGATCGATAACATATTTGTCCATGGTGGTGGTCGCGTTTTTCAACAAACGGTCGCCATTCCAATAATAAAAAAAATGTGCTCCCGAGTCCTGTACTTGCTGACGAATTCCTTCACTCTTATGAGGCTGACTTCATTGCTGATCTGGTCGAGAAGAAGGAACATCGTTTAGACAGATCCTTTGACCTACGTTTCCGCTATATAGATGGTGTATCATTGTTAAGCGATCCTTGTTTCAGGAATTTTATACATCGCATCTACCCAAAAGAACTTAAGATAAAGTTTACTATAGACACTGTAAAGTCAGCCTCATTCATTGACCTACACTTAGAGATCGATAGAAATGAAAAAAAAATATTGACTAAACTATAAAATACAACAAACGCAATGACTTTTCATTCCGTATTGTCTCATACATTATGCAAGAGCTTGTAATTACGCAGACTTTTTTACCGTGTCAGACTCCTAACAATTAGGCTTCTGGAATGGTTATGTCGCTACAAGACTAAAGTTATCACTACAGAAGTTTTATGGCCATAATCACGAACTTGTGGATCGTAACGGTGTTTCCATATGCACAATGAGAACCGAATTGTTCATAGATTTCTAGATTTTCCATCCTTTTTCGTCTTCCCCGACTTGACTTTTCATGAGCAACTCGGCGGGTGTTTCTAGAAAAGCAGAGGGCGCTTACCATATCGGTACACCTGGTCAATACTCTCAGTTTTTAATGGAGTCCAAGTTGCTCATTTACTTTTGTTTCTTTGTGCGTGTTATTTTAGTCATGTTATGCGAGTGTCTGTTACCCTGTCCAGTCTATATCCCCGGATTGATTCTTTCAATTTCTGACAAAGCTAGTAAACTAAGCCACATTTGAATTTACTTATAGCAGTTTCTTTATTTTTGTAATATTGACAAAATATTAATTTATATTATAACCGTAACTATTGTTTACGTTGAAATAGGGAGTATGAATTGTTTCACTTTTAATTGAATTGGGCTATATTTTGTCTAAACCAGCTGTTGTATCCATAATAAATTGTAAGTCCCTATGCTTAAGCGTGGTAAAAAAACATACTGTGTCTACACTTGTCCCAATTGAACAGAAACTTTTTACTGTTAATCGTAAATGATCGAGTGAAAAGTGTCGGAAAAGGTAAAACTATTATCCAAATAATTCCTTTATTATATCACATTATACTTCTTGCCACCATGATTTCTAAGCACATTTTTCACACACATATCCAAATTTATTTGTAAACTTGTAAACTTTATTGATAACGCTCAGACACATAATAAGTGTAACATGAAGTCAAACATATACAAATTATACATGACAGAAAGAACAGACAAACAATGCATATACTAAAATAATTGACTGATTTTTCTTATAAAAATAGCTAGATTTTTGTAATCATCAGTATGACAGTTGGTAAGTAATCTTGTAAATTTATCCATTCTTGGATACTGTATATAATAGTTTGAATACAGAATATCATTTCATCTGTATCCAGCGGAACTATGGAAATGTGCACAGTCCTCTTCTTGTCCTGTATGTTGATTAGGTTCGCTAGGCCTTACTGAAACGACCACTTCATTTTGTGAGGGAGGCTTGGAAGAATTTTAAAAGACATGCAAATATTTTGACTCTGACCTTTTTGATCTTAAAGATGAGAGAAACTTATTGGATCTTTTCAAATCATTCCGTTCCGAACATAATGTTTTAACATAATGAAAATAAAAACTTGATTCGAGGTATGTGAAAAAAAAATGTTTTAATCGTTAACAGGGTGAAAGTTAATATTTTGATCCGAAAAATCGTCCAAGCCTTCTTCAATATAAAATTGTCGCAATATATCGTAGTGTTAAATTATATAAATGAGATGAGGATAGACTGGAAAACAAAAAGAAAATTAAGTAAGGTTTGTTTTTATATTCGTGAAAGATCGAGTAAAAAGTTATCTAAAGTTCCTTAATTTTCTAGGCACTTTTTTCACAAACATATCCAAATTTTCTGGAACACATTGTATCATTCCATTTATATCCAACGGAACTATGGAAATGTGCACAGTCCTCTTCTAGTCCTTTATATTGGTTAGGTTCGCCAGTATTCCAGTCCTTGAAGGTCAAAGGTGAATCGTCTATCCATCTAAAAGTTCCTTCCTGTTTTGTGTCATGAAGTCCCAGATATGTGGCTCCTGCTTTCTTGGCTACGTATGGAAGAAAGAAATGAACAAACTTAATAACATATGAATAAGATGTTCGTTTACCCCAGACTTGACTTTTCTATGAACAACTCGGCGAGTGTTTCTAAAAGCGGAGGATGCTTTCTTACAGGTGTACCTGGTCCATGTTCCTACTTTTTAGAATTAGAGTCCGAGTTGCTCATGAGTTTACTTTTTTGGTACGTATTAATTTGTTTATTTTATGTTGTTTGTTGTGTGTGTCTGTTTTCCCTGTCTTGTATTTGTCGATAGATTGCGTTCTTGTGTAACCGCTAGAACCTGGTTTTCCTTAATTACTCTTTTCATACCTAACCCAATGTTTTCATTGCAATAAATGCTTCCGATTGCAGATATGGACACTCCCCTACACATTTAAGAATGGTTTTGTTTAATTTTTTCGAAATGATGTTCAAAAGGATAATATCTTTCATCTAACATTTTAGCAGTACATGTTCCTAATTATTTGAAAAAAAAAACAGTATATCTTGAAAAATCAAAATAATCCGATAGAGGATTTTATATAAATTTTCTTGCAATACTGAGTGGTTTAAATTTTTCGGTGCGGATCCTGCTGTTAAAAGAATAGGCCTGCAACAGCACTAAGACTAAATAGCGCTTATAACCCTGAACTTGGTTGCGTGGTTGAATTAGGTATCCCTTGCACGCTACATGCTTGGGTCGTCAGGCCATAATACGGGAACCTGACCTCAAGCCATAGTTGTGCGACGTGTTGGGAAAAATTCCACGTTCCGCGCACGTTACAAAACCCTGCTGTGGTATTTGACAGGAGTAGGAACTTTGATTTTGTCACAGGAGGCTAACTTGTCCGACTCTACCCACCTCTCTCCTTTTTATCAATTTAGATCGGATATCAGAATTGATATAGCAGTCAGAGTTTTTTGATTTGTAAAGCCTGATGGTATCAGCAATTATCTTATCCTGCCGCAGGAAAATAGTCCCATTGGAATACCCAATTAAGGTTCAAATGCAGATAGTTAGGTCCACTTTGTAGATATTTCTAATATATCAATTTAATTCTATATTATTCGATAAACATATGCAATAAACAACTTTTACTGAAGACTAAATATTCTGATTAATTTGGTATCCAATTAAAAATAGTTAAGTCCTCTAACCTCTTATCAGTATCTATCTATCTCTTTGCATTTACCATCCTAAAAACCAGTCTTTCAGTGTCGATATATTCAAGTTGCCTATTTGTTTTTAGACGCATAATAAATCATGTGATGCTTTGCTACAATTGAAAACCCTGCGATATTATAAATAGTTATCAGTCATAGAATTGAAATATAAAGCGGAAATCTGAGTACCAATTTGAAGAGCTGTCTCCAGATATTTCATGCAGGCCTTGGCAGGTAAAAGGGGCAGTGATTCCAATCAAGAAAGGTGTTTCAGGCAATTATTTACTGCTCATCTTTTGGCCATTTTTTTACAAAAGGGTAGCATAACCCCTGAAACCTGTCTCGGGTATTTTTATAACTTTTACCGCCTCTTGACATCGGAAGCCCGGCCGGAGATGACAATTAAAAATGAAACTTTACATAGACAATGGCATAGGAGTTTCGATAATGTATTTTTGGTCTGGTGTTATTGCTTTATGCAAATGAATAATCATTCTTTTTTGCTATTTTTGCAATGTTATTGTAATTATAACAGAGCTGTTGGTTCTTCATGACCTTAAAATTATATTCTAAGACTTTATGGTTTATGTTAATATGTCTCTGGAACTAGGTGCTCGGAAACTCTTTCATATGACACATAGGTTTCTATGGAATACCTTGTAACACTTGATCTGCTTATCAGTTGAGAAATGTAGAGAGGAACATGTATCTGAATATGGTTTATTTCAATGATTGTGGGTTGAGTTTGAATAATTTAACAAACAGCTATGACAATAAGCTTGTGTTAAGATACGTTTAAATTTGCTCATCATACTTTCCTTTTATCATATATTTTAGCAATTTGACGATTATTTGGGTGTAGAAATTCAACAATCGATATCAATTGATTAAGTACATGAGTACTTTGATTCCATTTCATCATCATTTCATTTTCATTCTATCATGAAGAAGTCAGAAGTGTATCTGTTGTCAAATGTTCCCCATACCTACTATTTTATGAGACAGAAAATGAGTTAAACAAGGGCGGATCCAGACATTTTCAAAAAGGGTTGCAGGATTATATTTGCTTGTTTTGCTCAATTTTTGCACAAAATTAACAAAAAGTGGGTTCCAACACCCGAAATCCCTGGATCCACCACTGTGTTATCCCCTTACGACTTGAGCAATCTTTGATGGGTATTTATCAAAATTTACATTATAATAATTATAACTTGTCAAGATGAAATTTTATCAGCTGAAATAGTAGATCTTTAAAATGCATCGCATGTGAAAAAGTAAAAATAAATTACTATCAACAATAGAAATAACAATTAAGGGCATCTATTTGTTGACAATGAGCATGATTGATTTCAAGGTCAATAAATAGAAGTACAAAACCCATACCATGCTCTACAACACAACTGTCATATTTGATAATAAGAACCTTGAACTTATACTCAGTGGCAAGAACTATTGCTAAACGTCAGCTATTTACCTTTCAAATTTCTCTTTATGAAATCACTTTCCTCTTGGTTGTCCACTTTTACAAGGTTTGCGCCTTTTCCGTTGCATGCTTTCTATTCAAATGTAAACTTTTATTCATTATTAATATTCTTTTCTTTCTTGGAATAAAAGAAACTACACAATATTGAATACTGTTATTAGATGTAGAAGTTCATTGATATTGTGATTTCAGAAATAATTCCGTGTGCTTATTTTGTAATTTTTGGAAAAATTGTAAATTCCATAATGCGAGTTTTACATTTATTTTTTTTTCGCGTTTAATTTTACAGTAACATATTTTATTTCCTTAAATGGAAAGTACAAATGTGAAATGTCAGAGTCAATAACAAAATACAATTTCATGTCTTTTTAAATTAAGTAACTCAAGTACGCTAATTTTAAGATATAAGTAAGTTAACTATAAGGAAATACAGAATTGTTTAGTGGTGATGCAAAAGACATTATTTTATTTGAATATATCTTAACTTTTAAAATGAATATAGTTAATAGGTAATAGAACGATAGAACAAGAAATGTTTAGAATTGATTTAAATTATCACAACAAAAAAAAAAAAAAACAGTTCAATTAAAATTTCAAACATTTACATAAACCAACATGTGTGACATTTAATTGATAACTGGGAAATAATACACCTCTCGTATATGAATGAAGGAAAGCTGATTAGTATTTATATATTGTTTTATGGAAGTATACATTCAAATGCATAAAAATGTATTCCATGCATTTCAAATGTAATAAATTGAATATTTTAGTCTGATATTTAAAAATAAAACAATTTCCAACAAGTCATTACGCTTATGTAAACCGGGCGTTTTACTCTTCATATAAGGCATGCTACTTCTTATATATTCCTTTAAAGTATTTGCAAATAATATTATATCCAAATTTACATTAGTATAAACACAAATAGCGTTTGTTGATTTGATGGGCGGATCCAGGATTTCACGTTGGGAGGGGGCGTGCATAGAATTTATTGCCGGGCAAAGCGAGGCAAGAACTATTCTGGGGGTATAATTTGTGGAAATCAAGATTTCATGCAAAACATTTTTACCCAACTTTGAAGGCGCTTGTATTTAGATCCGCGTCTGTATTTGAGAATCGGCACGAAAACAATGTAATATATATATTTGTCAAAAATGAATCAAAAACTGAGGCTTCATTTCTCGTTTTTTTTTTCATGGTACCCCTTCATTGGAAACGAATTTGCTTCCTATTTCGATAGTATTGGTTTTGAGTACTTCTTGTACAAAAAGAAAGTTTAGATTTAGATCTTCATATGTATTTGAACCTAGTGCTGCTGATAAAGGACACATGACAACATATCAATATTTGCCCAATCATATGATTGGTATTTTTGTATCTTTATACCTGAGCTGCGTGCCAGCCAACCCGTTGATTGGTTTCAAAAAGATAGCAGTTACCGTTGTGGTAAACCCAACCTCCACTACAAATGTTCGTCGAACCTAAAACAAAATATGTTCATATTTGCTTAAAATACCTTGCATGAATCTCCAAACTGTTCATTGCCCTAATGTAATCATCCGAGCGAATTTCTTGAAATGTAAACCTGTTCAAAATCAATACACTTGTACTGATGATCAAACTTCATTTGCATATGTGCTACTATTAATTTAACCTATCTATCGAGGGCAAATTTACGTTAATTCATTATCATGAAAATCGTGACTCCTTATATAAAGTGACACTTAAATTATTTTAAACATATCGTGAAAGATGCTTGGAATTCTAGAACCCATTTAATGTCACGATTGTGTAAATAGCTCTATTTGTTCTCCTCGTTTTTCTGTCATTATATTTATGTCTTTTTGTTGCATAAGGATACATTTCTTTTATGCAAAAACGTTTTTCTGATCTTTTTTTTTAAATGTTTTGTCATTATCTTTCATTTAGTGAAAGCCTCACATATCATGATACCAAAAACATACATAACCAGTGCCAAGCGTTATTTATCGTTGATTCAAATGACTATAAGAATTGAAAGGCCGATTAAAGTTAATAGTGTTTAACAATTGTACCTTCTCTGGGACATCCCTTTTCACCAACTTCACCTGACAACATTTAATTTTGTGTAAAAACCTACCAATTTCACATCGTGTGCATTGTGTCTTAGACAAATAAAGATGTTTATCACTTCACGGTTAAATGTCTAATATATAATATTCTAGATGGTTTTTTAATTTGTTTTAATTAAAATGACCATTATTAAAAACTCAGAATTTTTTAATAACTTAGATCATGAGAACTATAAGAATTAAATCCGAATCTTTAAGATTATTTCCAGTAAATTTTCAAATATTTCAATTTCTATTTTATAAGATTCATTGTAACTTCGACTCCTATATATGAATAAAATATGTGTAAGCCATTTATTTAGATTTAGTGCATCTTGAAAACTTATAATAAATCACAAAAACAAGGAGAGAAATAAGAATTAACAATGATAATCCGGGCTCCTTTTGATTTGCTAACTTGAATCTTTACATAATATGATCGTTGGAAAGTTTACCTTTTTCTCCTTTGTCTCCTTTAAATCCAACTGGACCCCTGTTGCCGATATCCCCCATGTCTCCTTTTTTCCCTTTATTGCCTATGGAACCTTTTTCACCTTTTTGTCCTTTCTCTCCACTTATTCCTACGTCTCCTGTCGGACCCTTATCTCCAGTTGGCCCCTTTAAGCCGATTTCTCCTCTTGGTCCTGTTAGTCCTTTTTCACCTCTTAGCCCTGGTTCTCCGGGTCTGCCCCATTCTCCACTTATACCTTTATTTCCTTTAATTCCTTTATTGCCAGGTAGTCCTTTATTCCCATTTGGACCTCTGATCCCCTGTAACCCAATTTCTCCCTTTGTACCTTTTGATCCATCTTTTCCTTTTTCCCCTCTTAAACCCTTTGTCCCTGTTAATCCTTTAAGTCCTTTATCTCCGGGCAATCCTTTCTCGCCAGGCATACATTTGCAAATGTCTTTGTATTGCCGATCTTCTTTTCTTATTTCTAGTTTATCTGCTGTCAATTTTTGTACTCTGTTTTCTATTTCATCATTTTTTTCTCTGATATCTAAAAGAAGAAAAAAGGAAAGGATTCTTTTCATAAACATATTGTTTTACTTTAGGTTCTGTTGAATAAAAGTTTAAATGCTAGTAATATTAGTACCCTCGGCAATTTTGATACAAGATTTTCTCTTAAACCGATGGAAAATTTTGATTCGGTTTTGTTCTCGTCAAAACAATTTAACGCATCGATTTAGTTGTCACCTATTTTATAAATTTCATATAAATCCTCGACGGTTAAGCAAATGAACAAATGTAGTATGATAATACATGATAATAATAAGAAATCTCATCCACAGACCATATAATCGTTTCCTGATTTACGATCTTTTAAGTTAATTAGTTCTGTTATCCAGGAAGAGTTTATTTCAGAAGGCTGGTCACTTCTAATCAACCCTGGTATCTCTTTTCATCGCGCTTTACTTATCTGTATAAGAGTAATCAAGGGAACCAAGGTTATAGCGGTAATCAAGAGAATGTAATCCGGGGACAAAGACCAGACATGGAAAACAGACATACACAAAAAAGAACATAAAGTAACTAAAATCATACATACAAAGTAACAAAAGCAAATGAGCAACTCGGACTCCACTAAAAACTGGGATCATGGACCAGGTGCACCGGTAGGGTAAGCGTCCTCTGCTTTTCTAAAAACACCCGCCGAGTTGATCATAAAAAGTCAAATCCGGGGTAGACAAACGAGGAAAGGAAAACTATGACCCGTTGAATAAATCAGTTTTCATGGTGCAGATGGATACACCATAACCATCCACGAGTTCATGATGACGACCATAAAACGTCTGTAGTGATGACTTCAATCTTGTAGCAACATAACCCTGTCCCAGAAGCCTATTTGTTAGAGTTCTAGCGCGATACAAAAAGTCTGCGTAGTTTCGGCAGGCTCTGGCATAACGTATGAGTTGTGATATGAACACTCCATACGCAGGTGCTGAAGGGATGTTGCCACAGATGAAAGGAAAGTTGACAATTCTGAATGAAAAGTCATCACGTTTGTCGTAAAGTTTGATCAATAGTTTTCCCTCACCATCGATTTCTAAGTGTAGGTCAAGATATGAGGCTGACTTCACAGTGTCTGTAGTATCCTTTATCTCAAGTTCTTTTGGGTAGATGCGATGTATCAATTCCCCGAAATTAGGATTGTTTAAAGATCTGAGTACAGGAGTTCTGTTAATGTCATATAAAAACAAATTAAACTTAAATCATAATTGACCTGATATATTCACAAAGAGTATGACAAAAACAACTGACTGACCTGATATATTCACTACGAGTATGACAAAAACAACTGCAGTAAATACCGAAACCACTATTTGAGAGATAAGAAGATGTTTGCATTGCTTCTTGTATTCTGTTTCAACGGCAGATATTTTATCCCTGATGTTAGAAAACCGGAATTGAATGTCTTCTATTGTTGAAGAACACTGGTCATTCTCATTAAACTTAGCTAGCTCCAGCTCGTCACTCATAGTTGTATGTGCCCGACATCGATTATGTGTAATTGTAGTTTATCAAACTTTTAAAAGTTTTTGGACACATTTAATCTATTTAGACATGGGAAGAGATTATTTCCGAGTGCCAATTAACCGGATTGACACCATTTTAAACGCACGTTTTGTTGTAATAAATATACAGTTGTTGACTGTTAAGAATGAGAAAACCCGATTTTTAAACATATGCATATGTGTTTAATGTCTAATATTACATGTTTATACAAAATATGACAGTTCTATTTGGATTTAAGGATTTTTTTTTAATTTCCGGTGATGTAACTAACTTTTAGAAGTTCACGTTTAATGTACCAACGAAATGTGTTTTTTTTATTTTTATTCCAGCGTAACTGCTGTTTAGAAAACAATTAATACGTCTTTTCTTTGTGTCTAGTGTCATGGTAATATACGCTATGGCTGTCGGGAAAAATAGTTCTGGAAACATGGAGTCAGTGTATAAAAATATAATTGCAACATAAAGAACGTATATTTAAGACTATCACATAAAGAATACGCAATGCATTCGAAAAACACTTGGCACGAAAAACATCATGTCTATGCATACAAAGGTTTTTTTAAAAAAGTCCGAAAGATTACGTAAATAAATTGCTTATGATTTCTGTAAAACTACATTTCCATGTTTTATATACACAAGATCGATATTTTTAACACCAAAAATTTTCACAACAAACCATGCTATCTCAGCGAAGCGTTTAAAGCCATATGATTTTGTTATTGAACGAAATGAAAATATATTAGGTCAGTAAATTATAAAAAGTATTGCGCGAATCCTAAAAACAATACTCATTTTCAGAAACATCTAAGTTTGATTTCTCATTAAAAAATACTGTAAACGTATTAATTTTCGCGGTTGCAAAAATGATTAGCGGTGTATGGTGTTAAAATTCAGTTTCGCTGGTACTATTTTTCGCGGTTTTCTGTCCACCGTGAAAATTGCGAAAATTAGAACACCGCGAAAAATAGTACGTTTACTATAGTATATAGAGGTACACGAATGACAGTTACTGTCGGAGGATTTCAAAGAATGATGATCCACCTTAAGAGTTTTACATGTTAAACCCTCGGAATTGCAATTCCTCCAAAACCACTCAATGATTTTGATGAAATTTAATAGAAAAATTTGGCTTCATATGTAGAAGGAATAAAGTTATTGTCGGGGGACTTCAAAGGGAAATATTAAATCTTAGGATTTTACATTTTAAACTCCTCCTAAATCGTTCAAAGGATTTTGATGAAACTCTTTAGGAAGGTATCCTATGTAGATATTACTACTGTCAGTGGAGAACTCCAACGGGAAATATTCCAACTTAAGGGTTTTACATCTTGAAACCTGTTAAACGCAACTCCTCTTTAACCGCTCAATGGAATTTTATGGAAGTTAAGAGGAAGGTTGGATATCACATGTTACTATGGTTACTGTCAGCGGACTCCAAAGGGAAACAATTACAATTACAGGTTATTTATTTAACTTCATTTGAAGCGGGGGTATTTTCTTTGTGATCTTAATGTGAGTAATTTTTTTTTCGGTTAAAAAAATTTCCATACCAAACTTTCCATTCATATTTTCCTGAACACATTTTGACTTAAGTAATTTAAATCCTCCATCTCAATTCAAATTTACAAATTAAACGGAACGTACATCTTAGTATAAAAAAGTAACATTAAAAGATGCGCACAAAGACGGATGACCTTGACCTCCTCAAACTTAAGACATACTAACACAAATACTATAAGTAAACAAGAAAGATTTAATTTCAGTTGACCGAGCCAATTTCTTCTGTTTTCTCTGTAAGAGATGAATATGAGTGATAAAATAAATCTAGACAAACTAACAAACAAAGACGATACTTTATCAACAGATGTTGAAGTCAATTTGACTACTTTGAAAAATAAGACATCTGTCGGTGAGATATTGTGTCGTAGAAGGTACTTGTAACATCTTTGTATTGTCCTGGTTGTTATAGTGATGTTGATGTTGATTTTGTTTGTGATAACTTTTGTGTACTTGTCAGGTAAGTGAGAGATCAGTGATTGAACATACATTTTTGTACCTGTATTTTTCTAATAAATTTGCAGAATTTTTGCAGATAATTTGTTTTTGGAAAGGGAATTTTATATATCTGTATTTTCGAATTTAGAATTGTATTTGATAAACCACTAAAAATTTCCACCTTTTTATATCTTAATGAATTATATGACGCCAGTTCTAATTGATTGAATGTGTCAGGTGCGTTGCTTGTCTTTCAAAATGCAAGAAACGATATGAATAAAAACTAGTTAACTTAGGTATTTATACAAAAATGCCTATAGATAGATACAATATTTAAGTACTTTAGAAAAATTATATTTTTGATTCAATTGAATGAAATAATACTGTTAAAATTGAACTAGAAGAATTAAAAACAAAAACTTTTGCCGCCAAAAATGAATTATTAGAAAGACCAGGTTTTTGCGATTGCCTACCAGGCAAAAAGGGTAAACCTGGAAGTAATGGACCTCCTGGAGATATTGGTCCAAAAGGAAAAAAAGGGAGACCGGTGAAAGAGGATTAAGAGGAGAAAAGGTTCTAGATGGAATGGATGGTCTTATTGGAAAACATGGTCCATCCGGAAATAAGGGTCCATATGGAAGCAGAGGTGTTCTTGGAGCAAAAGGGATCAATTGGGGAACAAGGGTTAAAAGGAGATGAAGGCGATCCCGGAGACAAGGGACAAATTGGCGAACGAGGTATTGTCGGTACTCGCGGACAACCTGGTGAGAAAGGAACAAATGGAAGCATAGGAGATAAAGGAGCCAACAGGCAGACCCGGGATTAAAGGACAGAAAGGCGAACCGGGTTGGAATATTTTGTTAGATTGAAAATATTGCATCAAAACATTCAATAAATTAATTTCAAGATTTCAAGGTTCATTGTGAAGAGCATTTTCATTATTGATTTTAGAAGAAAAGCAATACTGAATATACAAACCATGGTTAATAATGAAAGCGGCAAAAGAAAATATTTACGAACCCTTTAACACAAAAGCAAAAAACTTAAGAAATGAACGTTTGCAATTATTGAAACGGACACCACTTTAAGTTTTGTAGGGTTTTAAATTCATATCTGATTATTGCCTTTCTTGTATAGAATGTATCGGAACAATTTACTCAATTACTTAGGTACTCAAAACAAAGAAGGAAGGTCACAATATGCATCTATCATTGAAACATCAATTTGTGATTGATTCGTCTTTCAAAAGCGTAGTAGCTGTAAATGTTAGATATCCTTGTTGTGGTTTCTAAACTCACCTCTTTCGTCAACGTATTAATGTTATGACATCTGTAGATAAAAACAATGTTATTTTGTGTTTTATGTACAAAACAATTTATCTTAAATGAATGATTGAAATTATCCGCTATATAGATATAGATGACGTATTATCTTTAAACAATCCTAATTTTGGGGATTCGATACATCGCATCTACCCAAAAGAACTTGAGATAAAGGATACTACAGACACTGTGAAGTCAGCCTCATATCATGACCTACACTTAGATTAGAAATCGATGGTAAAGGAAAGATATTGACCAAACTTTACGACAAACGTGATGACTTTTCATTCAGAATTGTCAACTTTCCTTTCAACTGTGGCAACATTCCTTCGGCACCTGCGTATGGAGTTTTCATATCACAACTCATACTTTATGCCAGAGTTTGGCGGGTGTTTCTAGAAAAGCAGAGGACGCTTACCCTACCGGTGCACCTGGTCCATGCTTCCAGTTTTTAGTGGAGTCCGAGTTGCTCATTTGCTTTTGTTACTTTCTACGTATGATTTTAGTTACTTTATGTTCTTTGTTGTGTATGTCTGTTTTTCGTGTCTGGTCTTTCCCTGGGTTACATTCTTTTGATTACCGCTATAACCTTGGTTCCCTTGACTACTCTTTCAATGTTTGAAAATTCATCTTGCATTTGCACTCGTTGTCTTTGTGAGAACCATATTTTATTTCACATCACTATTTTTAAATGTCTATAAAATTGCAAAATGTTTTAGAGGGTAATTGCCTGTCTTCTTTTTCTGATATCGCTTTAGGGGTAAAGGATTCCGTGGTAAAAGATGGTGCCAAGGAGAAGGTAGGACAAATACTATAAGACAATTTTCATATACTTAGACGCGTCATCTGTGAACCTGACCAATGATCAAGTATATTAGGCGGTCCGGACGACTGAATTTTTAATGTATTCTAGTTGATAAATACGTTGGCTAGTATTTTAACTTTTTTTGTTGTTTTTTCTGTACCTCCAGACATCAAAAATGGTATCTTAAGGGATAAACTAATGTTCCGTTTTATCTATCGTCAAAAAAGTGCAAAATGTGGCTTCGAAAACTCATATTATTTAAAAATCCGCTTTCATGTTTTGTGAATCCGCGATAATAAGCGACAATAAGCTGAAATTCATTTCTCTACATTACATGCTTTTAGCTTTGTTTTCATGATATAAAACCAATGTATTGTATTCAGTGGTTATGTTAATTTCATTATTTCGCTTGTCATATTGTTTTCAGTGGTTGAGTTAAGTGGCTGTCTTTATAGAAAATCAAAATAGATTCTATTGTATTTGTGAGATATTTACAGAATTATCTCCCTTAATTGTGAAGTCTACAGTGCATTCTTTATAATTTTTATCTCCTAAGAACACGGCCTATATGAAAAACGGAATGTCAATATCTGTTTACTATGGCAATTCAAACAAAATATAAAAAATAAAAATATGTAGGCTTTTTACCCATGAATCACATTTTGCATGATTCTTAGCTGGAGTGCTACTTAATATCTTGTTTCCTTTTCACTATTTCTGTTGTTTGTGTTTCCTTCACATTTCATTCTTAGGATGAAATTAGTTAAGAACCTTGGTCATCACCCAACAAATGCCTGAGGTTCAATATTTGTATCACTATTTTCCGTACAAGAATATATATGTATTCACGTTCAATGCATCCTTAAAATAGTTAAATTTAACCATTATGATGTACTTTTATACTTCTTATAAACTGGCAGGACCAACGAATGCTTGCAGTAAAGGACGGGTATATCATGGATGCAGTCGTTACTTCGTCGAAACGAACCAAAGGAGAAATTGGCAAGATGCTCTGGTACATGTGCAATTTAAGAAACAATCATTTGATTTTAATGGGGCACAATGATGAAGTTTAAAGGTCTTATCTATTCTTTTCGTCGGCTCAAAGCACCATGTTTGTTTCTTTTTAAAATAATAATTAAAACAACTTTAAGATATGCCTGTTCCAAAGCTCCCCAACGGTCTTAACTGTATGTTATAATGCAGTGTTGATCAACTAAGTATAAGGTCAAAATCAAGTGCACCAAATTTCTGAAGATCGGAAATGGGGCTTGTAAATCTTATCACTTGACATTCATGAGTTTTGATACTTATCTCCTATTTAAAAACATAAGAAGTTGATTGTTTTAAGTAAAGACTACTATGATAATAACAAAATGTTCGTTAATGCGAACATACGATGATAAAATTATGCCGTTTAACTTGTTCTACACTATAATGAGTTTTATAAGAACAAAAAATAGATAATTTGTAATATCATACTGATGTACCCAGAAGTAGCAAAGTAAGGGTATCAGTGCCCCAAATCAAATCTGTGACATTTCAAAATTTCCGTAAACTTTATATGCATGTCATAAATATGATCTGCTAAGCAGTACGTCAGAGTTTTCCAAATCTCTGCTTCCATTGTTTCTACAAATTCAGTAATGCCACCAAGTAAAGTTATCAATATATCATCATCTTCCTGCATGAAGAAGCCGGTCGATTCTTGGATTGGTACCACGTCAACTATTGAGTAGAACATTTTACATTTTGTTTCTTGCTTCTATCATAGCACTACATTTCAAAAGTAGGTGTTTCACGATGTCAATATCAAAACAATTGCACAAGGTACATTAGCCATCTTTGATTGCCATACACCCGAGTTTTACAAGTAATAGTTTTTTCTTTCAATTGTGGGTTTATTGGTGCGAGACGAAGGAATATTTGCTTAATTAGTTTGTTATGAATTTTAAAGTATCTGTCAAGGTCTGGTCGGTGTTCTACAGAAGATTTCTAATGACTGGTTCGTAATTTTAGACCACAGTCTTTTTTGGGGGGGATATAAGTGTCTTCAATGTAACATTCGAGAAACGATAACATATCGTATTTCATTAATGTTTTTATTAAGTCATATGTTACGGAATCCTGATTTATGTCACTACTAAGTATTTGACTCAAACGAAAGTTACATATTTGTTTATGTGTTGTGTCGTGCTTTGCTCAACATAACCTTCCAAAGAACAGTAATTTGAATTTAACAATAAGTCCGTTCACTGACCACAACCCAATGTTACTGATGCACGCATCTGTTGAGGACCGTTTGTCGAACCCTAATACAAATCTTGCAGAGTACCGTTGAGTCTGCTCTAACATTTCTGATTCTGTAGCCATTAATTTACCCCAAGTTTCATACGCCTAAGTGGTTGTCGGTAAGATAACAGGCTTCCAAATGAGAGTATTTGTAAAAGTTGACATACCGATACGGTTAAGACCAATTGAATATTAGGAATGTAAGTCCTTTTTTAAATTTTTTATACCTGTTTTCAGTCCGTTCTGTAGTTTTTTTCTAGATGAGTCAAGTAGATTCCCTGCATATACAACCTTTGATGTCGTATGTATAATGTCATTTCCAAGCTTGAATATGACTTCAGAATCGTTGCACTGTCGTGATTTCGATGATCTAAATATTAAACAATGGTTTTAAGTAGCATAGTATTTAAGTCTCCAAGTTCAAGCGTATTTATCCACTAAATTCAATAGTGTCTGTAAACCCTGTTTAGACGTGCTTAGCAGTGTTGTGTCATCTGCCAACAAAATCAACGGTATATGTAGATTGCCGAACCTGAGGCCACATTTTGTTTCGATCAGTTGATAAAGAAGATCATTGATAAAAAGCGAAGACAGCCACCTTGACATCACTCGTCCCTGTCCGACGCCCTGTTAAATGGGAAATGTTCTACTGGTTCTCGAGTTATATTGAATATGTGCAGTGGCACTTTTGTAGGAAACGTAAATAATTGTCCATATTTTGCCGGTGATCCCAATATTCCAAAGTTAATGTAAAAGTCCATCTTGCGATCGAACGCTTTTCCGTTGTCTAAAAAATGTGGCATAAACCGTAGATCTTCTCTCGATATAAAAATTTATTGATTCTTTTAATGTGTAGATAGCAGGTATCGATCCATGTCCTTTCACAAAGCCAAACTGCAGACTATGAGGTACAGTGTTAAAGATTTGTTTGAAGAATAAATCAATGCGATTAAGTAACAGCTTCTCGAATAAGTTTCCTATTGCAGATGTCAATGTCACTGCTCGATAACTATTAGGAACAGTTTTATCTTTTTATTGTCTTTATACAATGGGATAATTATTCCTTGACGGAAGTATTCCATTTTTTAGAATCAAATTGTACAGTATGCACAAATATTTCAAAGTTTGTTCCCCGCCATATATCAAATGTTCATTCGTAATATAGTCATGCCCGGATGATTTGCCACATTCCGTTACTGCTTTCGTATTTCTCCGATACTTATTAGTTGCTCGAATTCTTGAACAGACGCCTTATCTGCATTGTCTAAATATGTTTGCACACCGGATTGTATATTACAGTTGAAACCTTGATTAAAGCATTCTTCATTGTTTTCAGAGTATAAGTATACAAATTATTCACCCCGAAATTCACATACGCTATCATGCGACACTGCAACAGTATCATTGTATCTTAATTTAGTTGTAGAGGGTCCATTTTTACGCATTCGACGTACTTCACGGTAAAATTCTCTAATGTCTAACCCAGTCGCACATTTTATATCCTCGTATTTCTGCTCTTGCCACTCTTTTTCGGCTGCTCGTTTACGCTTACGGAACTCGCGTTTCTTTTCTTTACTGTAATCAGAAAAACTTTTGTCGGAATTAACCCGCGGTCTATCGATGTTGATTCAATTTCGCCTGGACTCCGATTGTTTGAAGTGAAAGCAAAATAAATATATCCTGATAATCACTTGAACACAGTTTAACACCACATATCATTTACAATATTCAAATCGTGTATATAACCTATATTGCAGTTCCACCTGAGCCTCCAGTTTTTGTAGGTTGTGCCATGTTTTCATTTAAGCTGTATATGACATGATATTTATTATCAAATGTTGACAAAAATTAAATATTGTATTCGTTAAGCCAATGCTCAGTAGTTAAACACACATAAGATTTGTTCAAAACTGACTGAAAGTACGAAGTGCCATACATTGCACCTCGCATATTCCATGTTGAAATACGCAACATTAAAACAGTAATTAACAATACATTTAAGACCCCATTGTGCCTCTGAGTCCTGGTTATTATTGTACGGGACATAGTCCCACCAGTACACACCCTGTGGCTAAAAATAATCATTGTCATTATTACCCTGTACTAATAGTCATCTTCATTTATGTTGAAACGCATAATAAACATTGACCTCCGTCTAGATTCGTGCTTTTTCAAAAGTTTAGTAAATGTTACATGAGCATCTTGTCGTTCAACATAATTTCTGACTGCACAACTATTTCACGGAAAAGGTTTATCTGCGGCAACATTGTATAAAACAATACGTTTTGTTCGTTTTTTAATCACTCCACGAAAAGCCTTCGTGTCCTCGTCAGTTTCTTCGTAGTACATTCAGTCATCACCAGAAATAGTTTCACCCGTATTTGTAATTGCTTCATGCTGATGTTCAATTAGTGTTTTATCATGTGTTTCCTATTGTTTATTGTTCGATTGAGTTTTTGAATTAACTATCACTGGTATTTGCTTCTGTTGTTATTGTGTATCTTTTGTTACCATTTCACTAAATAGAGTTTTCTTTGATGTTTCAGCTTGTTGTTTTAAATGCCGTTGAATTGTATCAAGACGACCTGTGATATTATCAGTTAATTGTGCTTGTTGTAAAATAACCTCGGCACTGTGTTCATAAATTTTTAACTGTTTTTTTTTTTTTTTTTTTTATTTCAAATCCGCTTGAAGCTTTATTACTTTCTCACGTCTTTCATTCAGCTGATCCCGTAGGTTCACAACTTCCTGATCTTTTGACCTAATAACACTTTTTTGGGTTTTTATTTCACGTTGAAAGGCTTCAGTTGGCTTATCAATTTTGTCATTCAATGGTTTTATATTATCGTTTATCATCTTTTTCACATCCAAAATCATAGCAATTAAGATACCATTATCTGTACCTGTTTGATTTTTTCGATAACTTTTGTATAATATCGACAAGCTCAGTATCACTCGTGTCATCTGATACTGTTGTTGTAAGTCTCGTACTCTTCAAGATGCATTGTTTAAGTTCAGAAATATTATTATTATTTTTTGACAACATAACACGTTATTGCATTTTGCAATCATCATAGAGGTACAGCATTCTCTCTATGAGCCCTACAGAAATTAGTTATAGGGAAACTTATAAGCCTAAAACATATCTATTAATGTTAGTTTTACGAAGACTATAGTTTTACAATAGGATATGTAGATGACATATTAAAGTTATATGGTATCAAAGGTTAATGAGATATCAATAATCTCTAATATTTTATCCTTAACTATAATTATTTTGCTAGACTTAAACTCTTTTTTTCAAGATATTAAACACATTAACTTCTTTTGTTTTTCTTTCAGATATATATATATATTATGCTTTATAAATAGAGTATCCAACCAAATTAGTAAAATAGTAAAAAGGAAAACAGTTTTTATCGGAAATTGTATACCCAAAATCTAAATGTCTAAGGCTAATTTGCATATCGAATTTTACAATTTTACATAGCTTTTTGTTTGACAATACTGAAACTTCAATAAAATTATTGCTCAACAATGTCTCATCTTTACAAACATTTACAATACTTTTCATTGACTCTCAGAACGAAGCAATATTAACCATTCTTTGGGTATCGTTTTTTTTTCATAATCATATACTGAGACATCCAATTTCTTTTGGTTTTTAATTTATCTATAATTTTATATTGTGAAATATTACCATTCTCGTCGATAATGTCATTTATATAAACAAGTCCACTTTCAATCCAATTGTTGAATATTAAAGTTTTTGCGTTATATTGAATAAATTTATTGTTCCAAATTATTTGCATTCGAACTTCTCTTTAAGTTGTAGTTTTTTTTACATTGTTCCCCGCCGCTGAAGTTCCAACATTTTAAGATTTCTTTGTAAAATTCCAGTATATAACTTAACTGATGGTTAATTTTGTTTCCTTCGCTGCTTTTTTTTTTAAATATCAACCAGTTTTTACCTAAAGCATTGAAATATTTTGAAATAATTTTGTACCAACAAATGTAAAGGTTGGTAGGACTAGCGTTTTGACAATATTGTAAGTTTTCTTTTTTTCAAGACTGTGTTAATTTTTCTACTTTTTCAAGTTTTGTCTCCCAATTAAGTATTTCACATTTGGATTTATTATGTCCAAAATATATACCTGATACTTTTACAGATAATTTCATTCGTACTCCAATATTGAGTTATTCAATTTCCTATAACCCCTCCCTTGGTTAGCCTGCCCTGTATGCATTTTCATGAATATGGCTTGATGATCCGTAAATATTATTATTGCTGGCTTTATTTTGAAACATTCTATCAAAGACCGAAAATCATTTCCAATTAATAATAGAACAGAAATATTATTAGCCCTTTCAAGATATTGGAATATTACATAGATATCGTCTGCATTTTTTCGCCTATGGGTTGGTCGTTATCTCGTTGAGTTCTTTCAACGAGTTTCGTTTCGTTAAATACATGTTCATTCTTTTTTACCAAATCAAAATGTTAATTCCTGATTGGTCTAAGGTCTTGAATATTAGTTTGTTGAATATGGTCTATTTGAAGAATGAATGTGTTATATCCTACTAAAAATGATATATAACATAAATTTGTTATTTTACTTAAGAAATCAAAAATAATGTAAAGCATAAACATCTCCAATTGCTTTAAAAGTCCAAGATACAAAAATACAACATACAAGAGAAATGTGTTATAATTTACTTCAAAAGTCAAAACTAATATAAAACATAAAAATGTTAGTTCACGTAAGAAGTCAAAAATATCATAAAATATTAATAGTAAACGAAAAAACAAAAGCAAAAAATTAAATCGGTAATTTGAGTGTAGGGTGTTTCATTAAATAACAAACGATTTTTTTTTACATGAACAGAAATGAAAATATCTTGTACAATCCTTTATCACAGAAATCAAAAGAGTGAGCATGAATATTTTCATCGGTCTCCGAGACACCAGACATAAGGAAAAGAAACTTCATTTGGACAGATGGTTCCAGTTCAAGTTACCAAGACTGGATACCAGGTAAACCAAACAAATTCAAAGGAACACACGAAGACTGTGGTAGTGTCTCGGGAAACTACAAATGGAATGATATTCGATGCTCTTTAAAGGAAGGATACATATGTGAAAAGAGATTATGATATTAATTGAGATGAACAGTATATTAAATATGCTTTGTAGATGATAAAAAGCTTTAAATATATAATAACAAGTTCTTTACAATAACTTCCACCAAAAATCAGTTTACCTACCGTGTTTGACAATTATCAAAAGTTATAGTTAAATTACATACGTATAGGAAACAAATTACAAATCGAATATTTACTACATTATGTATTAATGGATTTAAGGGAAAAATTAACATTAACAACAACAAAAAAACAAATAAAGTTAAAAAATTTAATATTTGGAATACAAAAACATGGTAAGCTTAATTTGTGTATATATTGATAGGTTCTCTAAATTTTCTCTGAAATTATTATGAAAGTGCTTTGGTCAAGCATTGCGATATATTATGTCTTTAAATTTCTATTAAAACTAACAAAGCCTGGTGAATAAACCTTGAAAAAAAAATGGAAACTTCCCCTCTTTACATTACCTTTAATAAACCTTTACGAATTGCAGCATTAACATAGTAAAGATCATAAATCGCTTTTTACAAGCAAGTTTCACATAATTTTTATGCTATATTTGATTATTCTTAATTATACTATAACCATATTCTACAGCTCATCCTTTTGGAGCACATTTGTTCATCCGGGCCTGTTTAGTAGAGTTCATTAGATCATTTATGATGGTTTTTACCTCAAACAAAGAAGAGTTTTATGAGGGGAAATGTGTAGTTGTTTTGGATATAAAAAATCATTCAAAATCAAATAAAATCAAATTTTTATTAGATTTTTATAAAATATTCCCAAATTTATACGAGACCATCTACTCCATAAAATATATTTAAAATAGTTTGTTTCACATTTAAAGAAAACTTTTTAGTTAACACGACCATTTCTAGTTTAGAAGTAGCCAAGTGAAATTAAAAACACTTTACATGGTAAGAAAAACAATGAGTTTTGGCTGTGATAAAATTACCATGTGATAACCTTATTATTTTTATGTTAAGCTGCATCCAGAAGCACCTACTTGTTTTGGGTTTTTTGTATTGTTTTTATTTTGTTTATTTTACATGGCAGGACTATATTTAAGGTGGAATTAAGATACGATTAAAATCAAATAAAGTCTTTATTGCGTAAACTCCAAGCTATTGCATATATAAATATAAATAAAATTTACAACAACTGAAAAACAAAAGTAACAGAAAAATACAATGTAATAAAAAAAATTGATCATAGCACAGGACAGTCCAACAAAATAATTGTAACAACTTATCTTCCACTAAAAATAAGTGATCTAAGCTTTTATCATTCCCTGATATAAAAAAAAGTTTGTTTGATGTCGGCAAATCATTTGATATAATAACTTCAAAACAATTTGGAATTTTGATGAACATATGATTTTTTTTATTGTTTTCAATATAACTTAAAAATTTCAGATTTTGATATCGTATCCTCTAATTAGATAACAACCTTGAACTTTCATCCTAATTCAGTTGTTAAATTATTTTCAGCTTGGATGTAATACAATAATACCCTTTGTAAGTCCAATGTCAAGTATGTGCGTGCCTACCTCTCTGTGCAATATAAGATAGGAAATGGCTATACCAAACGTGAAAGCACATGGAAGATTAGACATCACACGAAACAAACAACAAACGGTAAAATATATCAAAACTTCAGTAGTACTCCAGCTAAGAATCATGCAAAATGTGATTCATGGGTAAAAAGCCTACATATTTTTATTTTGATATTTTGTTTGAATTGCCATAGTAAAAAGAAATTAACATTTGGTTTTTCGTATAACCCGTGCTCTTAGGAGATAAAAATTATATAGAATGCACTGTAGATTTCAAAATTAAGGGAGGTAATTCTGTAAATGACACTCAAATACAATAGAATCAGAATCTATTGGAATTTCAATGTTGATTATCTCCTATAAGAGCAGGCAGGTTTGAATGAATAATTACGCATTTCATAGTAAAGACCCATAAAACAACTTAATTACAAAAATAAAAATATGTAGCCTTTTTAAGGGTGTATCAGATTTTTCATATTTTGCATGATTCTTACAAAGACAGCTACTTAAAAACAACGCACAGAAAACAATCAGCACGATCACTGTTTAAGCTCGAGATGGAATCAGTCTCTTTGGAACGATTATAAATTCTTCCTTTTTGCAAGACATCCGCCGTGCTGCCCGTGGCGGTCTAACGCTAAAATGCTCATGCAAAGAAAGGATGTATAAAAACTGGAAATATAAATGGTCGCCCCAAAACAATGTTTCGTTATGTTAATCAACAATAATCCAGTTTTTTTTAAGTATTTGACATTGTAACTAAACGTTCCGAAACTACGCAGACTTTTTGTATCGCGCTAGAACTCTAACAAATAGGCTTCTGGAATAGGGTTATGTTGCTACAAGATTGAAGTCATCACTACAGAAGTTTTATGGTCGTCATCATGAACTCGTGGATCGTTATGGTGTATCTATCAGCACTATGAAAATTGATTTATTCAACGGGTCATAGTTTTCGTTTCCTCGTTTGCCTACCCCGGACTTGACTTTTTATGAGCAACTCGGCGGGCGTTTCTAGAAAAGCAGAGGACGCTTACCCTACCGGTGCACCTGGTCCATGCTTCTAGTTTTTAATTGAGTCCGAGTTGCTCATTTACTTTTGTTACTTTGTATGTATGATTTTAGTTACTTTATGTTCTTTGTTGTGTATGTCTGTTTTCAATGTCTGGTCTTTGTCCCTGGAATACATTCTTTTGATTACCGCTATAACGTTGGTTCCCTTGATTACTCTTTCCGAAATGACTTGTATTGCCCATTTCAGTCTAGCACCTTTGAAAACTTCTGACAAATTATTTTGTTTTATAAATATCTAAATTTTGAACTGTATATACTTCTCTGCGAGCATACGAAATTAGTAATTTGAATTTAAATATATCAAAATATTTATATGTAATCGATTACTCCTGTTCATTCATTTTCAAATCAAACTTTTATCATTATTGTTTTATGTTTAACATAACTCAAGGTATTACAGTATTATAATAATCAGTACAATACCAAAGAGTTTATCTATGAAATTTTGGGGTTGGTTTTGTATTATAAATCTGCTTGAGATTATATAAGCAAATAATTTTATTAAAACATGTTTATATTACTGTAGACTGGTTCCCGATCGCAATATTCAGTATGTTACACATATACAAATAATAAGAGAGAGAGTGTGTAATGCTAGTAGTTAATACCTGGAACGAGGTCCCAGGAACCAGGATATTATTGGAAGTGGTAATAACTATAAAGGAGACATGATATACAACATGGCCTATGGACAAGAAGCAACAGCTGCATGAAATAACAACCAGTCTACGTCATTTTGTTCTACAGCGTAAGCCCGGAAGTGTTCGTAAGTACTGCTGCGCATGCACGGATGATTACGGTTCGCGTTTATCGCTTGCTGGCATTGTGGAAGACAGCTACCAAATGGAAAACAGTTTTCGAAGATGGAATTGTAGAACTGCTTATTTGTCGGTACAGAAAGGTCGTAATACTGATAACAAAGATCACAAGTAAGCATGGCAATGTGAAACGAAACAGCTTGTTTATAATTTGAATTTCTACTAATAATAAGATCATAGACATCGCCCGTCATGCAGGGATCACTTTTGTAGGCCATCTGTGTTGACAAACACTGGTATGAACAAACACTGAAGAGAGGGCAATTTTTCATGATATCTGTCCTCCTATCAATACTTGCTTGAATGCCATAATTGTGAAAATCGTTTACACTACAGCCATTTACATTACCAGAGCTTTGTTCGCAATCTGAAATGCTTTTAAAGGCAATGCAAGCCCAATTGTTGACATTTGCCGCTGGATAATAATAAAATAAACCGAAACACATCTCATCAAACGTCGATTCTCCAAAAAGTGTAGTAGTCTGGCGTGAAACAGATTTGTAAGTGCAAGACGTTGTCAAACTGTCACCAGGCTGCACAACTAGTGGTGGATCATGCCTGTGAACAGAAATTCATTAGTTTCTGTTAATATTCATTTACTATGGTCAAAATATGACGAGGAAATGGTTTGGGCCCTCGAAATAATGGGTCGGGTCAATGGGCGATAGGAAATTTATTTAGCTGCATATAATTTCTGAAGAAATACAAAATTGTGAAAATACAAATACGATAAGGCAATTTTATACTTGTATTTCTTTTCTTATATATGTAGTCGTAAGAGCGGGGTTTTTGCCGGTTTTGATAAGATATTTGAGGTGTTAATGTCGTTTTTGTGGAAATGAAGTTAAAACATAATTATACACGATAATATATCAACACTATCAATTTAATTCAAACGTCACAACACTACGAAAATACTCATACAGGAAAGAAACTTGACTGGCATATGTATACATTCGAAATACACGGACCAATAAATGAGATACAAAGCAGTCGGCATGAATTATACCGTTTTAGGATTGTGTTCTTTTTCTGAATAACCTATCGTTCCTTGTAATTTGATTTTTTACTGATTTTTGTCAAAACGTTTGGCATGGGATTATTTTATCGCACTGTGAGTGTGGATTAATGGATCTTTAATGACGTCACAGTACCAAAACAATTTCAACAAATTTAGTCAGTATGCTGAATGAGAACCAACCAATCGAGAAAAAAAAGTTACGAATCTAATTGAATTATTTAAAGTTGTTCGTTCTCTATGTTGTTTTATTGTAATATGCCGAAAACTATTTTCCTTAGATGTCCCTCCAGTCATTGTAGATTTTTGCCGGATTCTATTTTTTTTCAAATTACAGAATGACGTAATTTTAGACAACAAAGATTAATAGTTGTTGGTGGTCTGTAGTATTACCATAAAAATAATATTCAGTACAATAAGAATTCAAAAACTATCATCCCCTTTCACCATATCGACGTAGAAAGCAACTTAATCGGCCCAGAGACCATAGCAGAATAATTACAAATTAACATTAAACACTTTTAGTCTGGATTCTACCCTTTAAGGCTTTTCAAATTAATTTCATTATATAAGGAGAATGCATTATAATAGAACACAGAAATAAAACCAAGAAGAAAGTAAATCCAGCAGGTTCAAAGAAAAATTACACAAGGACTATAGTGACATGCATAAAAAAAGTGTTAAAAAATCATACTAACTGACAGTTTAATGAAATACACAGCAGAAAATGTATAATAAGCTGTGAACATAATGGAACAAGGCACACTATTTCAAATAACGTCATTTGTGGCATAAACAAGACATCAACTAACACCCTTATAAAGGATAACCTTGTAGATGTATTGACATTTGAGAGCGACCACGAAAGACGCTGGATGGAACAGTTCAGTGACGAAGTTTTCAATCAGCCTTCCCTTTTGAAAAACCTCTCAGAGTCTGACCGTAAAATCAACATCATTATTAAACAATCAAAACTTCCAAAATAGTTTGTTCTATTAAGTGTTTGAAGAAAGGTACCACGCAGTGACAACCTGAATGCAGAACTTTCCAAAATTGACACGAACTTGACTGCAAATGTTTTATATTAAAATATACCGGTATTTGGAAAGAATGTGTTGCATTTCAAGGTTGAAATAAATGTACTATCATAAAGATACATAAGAAAGGAGTATTTTAGGATTTCAATAACTGGAGAGGTTTCACGGTTATATTTATACCGAGTGAGACCATGGTCAAAATCATAATCAGCGAATTTCAGAAACCATTGACAGCACTCGCAGCAGAAGAGAGCAGGTGGGATTCCTCAAGGGTTGTACTGTCAAGACTTTTATACTCAGAAATTTTCTTGAACAATTTATTGAATTGGAAGAACAACTCTAAATCAACTTCATTAACCTTGTAAAGACCTTTGACATCATCCACAGGGACAGCCGTTGGAAAAATATAAAGACTATTTGGTATTACGCAGCATTTCATGAAACAGATAAAGGCAGGACATAATAACTTTGAATGCACTGTTGGGATACTTAAGTAGCACTCCAGCTAAGAATCATGCAAAATGTGATACATGGTTTGAAAGCCCACATATTTTTATTTTTGATATTTTGTTTAAAATGCTTCAGTAAACAGAAATTAACATTTGGTTTTTCGTAAAACCCGTGCTCATAGGAGATAAAAATTGTATAGAATGCACTGCAGAATTCAAAATTCAGGGAGATAACTCTGTAAATGCCACTCAAATACAATAGGATCTATTGGATTTTTTGTTGTTGATTATCTCTTAAGAGCAGGTTGATTTGAATGAATAATTACACATTTCATAACATAGACCCATAAAACAACTTAATTACAAAAATAAAAATATGTAGCCTTTTTTTGGGGTGTATCACATTTTTCAGATTTTGCATGTTACTTACAAAGACAGCTACTTAAATATCTTTTCAAGTGAGAACAGGATTCGATTGATTTGGCATTTGACGTGTTATGTCAACAAATTTATTTATCAATGTTTCAGCAAACAACTGTGGATACTCCAAGTCACATCAGTACGAGAACATTAAATCTGAAAAAAATCATGACTTTGCTGACAATTTCGCCTTATTATCGCACACTCATCAGTGTAGCCAAGAAAAAGACCACTAGATTAAAAACATTCAAACCAAATTGCACTTCAATACTGCCATTTAACATCGCCAGTGAAAAGTAAGCCCTACATTCGACAAATTGGATAATTTGGACTGGACGTCTGTGCAGTATACCACTAATATCAAATTGAAACTATGCATGGTGCTAAAGAATGGGGCGAACAAACAAAAACTATACAAAAAGCCTCAGGAGAATTCTTCATATAACTTGTCAAATCAAGGCTTCCCCAGTAGATACAAGCAGGGAGACATGAAGAGTATCATCATCATCAGAGGGTGGAACTGGATTAAGCTCGTCTTGAGAAAAGATCAACAAGACTACACAAAGACAGTCGTCTTCTGAACCCCAAAGGAAAAAATGCGAAGGCGTACGATTGAGTCAGAAATAAGCAAACTTATCTACTCATGGTGGAGCTTGCAGAAGATGGCCGAAAGATATTTAGTGCCGAAATATCTTCCAAGGTTTCTTTTGTTTGTTCTGATAACACAAATAACTACTGTCTTAAATACAAAGATAGCTGACGCGGTAAAATTTTGTTCTTTTTACTTTTTTCAATCGACACTAAGTGTTCAGGTGACTTGCGTTTCCATGAAAGAGCGTCTGTAATGTCAAAGGGTAAAAAGCGACACTATACCGACTGCGTCAGAAAAAAGACTATTACAAAACAAAACAAAATAAAACCAAAACACAAGCGAAACCAGATAAATTGATAGTTGTAACAAAGTAAATAAATGGCAAGTTATTAATCATAATAAATTAAACAATAAGAACAACTTGGCATTCGTTCGATTAAGTAATGATTGGACCAAATATATATTAAGCATTTAAATGTACTTACTCGAATAAATACGGGGAATCATATGAAAACATCGGTTGGTTTGTAATTTCTGAAATCAATGTGCCGTTTCTAAACTGCTCCACTTTCATCTTGCTTCCTAAAATGGTAAAAATGTCATTGGTTTTCAATCATTCGAGAAAAACGAACAGAAAAGTGACAAAACAGAAAAAAGAATGACTCAAAACCATATCTTAATTTTAAGTCCTAGCTTTGTAACACATTCGCAAAGAACAAAAATATGATTATTAAGTGTATGTAAAATTCATTAAACAATACTGACATGTGAACCCATATTTGTCTTAAATTGAGTAAAATTGTTATGTGGATCAATTATAAAAAAAAAACCTTTTTTTTTAATTAATCAGTACTAATGTGTTTGAAATAAGCGTCACAAAAGCCTCATGGACTCTGCCTCCATTAGGTCACTTCTACTACGGATACTAGGTTCGCATATATTCAGCATTATAGGTTACAGACCACCAATTCAACCAATGAGCATTTGGAACGTACGCAAAAATAGTCCTATGCAGAAATTACCCCTGTTCCTCATAGTGCTGTGAAAAAAGTTCTCATCTTATTTAAAAAATTTAAACAGTTTCTGAAAGGAAAAACATTTCTGTACATTTTATAGATGCATTTTGCTTCTTGTGATGTGAAGCCTAATCTCCATAATGATTTTTAAATGTACCCCTATCTTGTGAAAACACTGGGATTTCCCATGCTATTTATAGACCCTTCACTTCCGGTGACCAGTACTGCACTGCAAGTCTGCTAACCCCACATGCCATTCTGAGGATTGTGAGCTGACATATGTAGAATCATGCTGATATATAGTCATCTGCAGGTTAAAGTTAAGGTAAGTCCAGAGAAGCCATTGAATATTGTGAAATTAGCATAGAAGCCTATGGGAA
This sequence comes from Perna viridis, assembly GCA_037379345.1. Taxonomy (NCBI): domain Eukaryota; kingdom Metazoa; phylum Mollusca; class Bivalvia; order Mytilida; family Mytilidae; genus Perna; species Perna viridis. The sequence goes on along the minus strand of CM074518.1, from coordinate 21,355,023 downwards.
GTGGAATTAGTGGTTTTTAGCCTTAAGCTGAAGCCATGGCAAAATGAAAAGTTTCTTGAAATAGCTTTAAACTACTTGAGGATCTTGTTAACTTTGCCATGACAGGAATACACTACAAAAATCCTTCAAAATATGCATTTTTTTAAGTTATAGGTCCAAATTATGGAAAATTGGTCTTTTTGGCTGATTTTTATGTCCTATCTTGTAAAAAGTGTAGAAAATTTAGTAAAAATATCAAATATTAAACTTTGAGGGCTATATTTACCTAAATATGGTAGTAATAAGCACTTGAAATCAAGTTTTGTGTAGATTTGAGCAAAAATTAGGTTAGAAATGAGGAAAAACTCACTTTCATTACTGCGGTTAAGGCCATATAAGCATTCCCCTATGGCAACATGGAAAATCCATTATTGAGCACTTTTTTTGCTTTAGGTGCCCTTTACTGGTCATGTTTTAATGTGAAAACACTGTATTTACAAATTTAAAGCCAAATATATCACCTTTTGTGAAAATTTAAAGATTTAGGATTTTTGACATGTGATCAAGAAAAAGGGGGAGGCATGTCAGAAATAAATTTTTAAAAATAGACCAATTTCTCAGAAAATGATTACTTTTAAAACTATTTCTTCATTAATATTGTTAAAAAACAAGTTGTGGTTGATATTCTTTATTTGAAAAGTCAGAAAAAGTTCTTTGCAAATATTTAATGCATTTCAGTATGGTAGAATATTGTCACTTTTTTGCTCGCACAACTTGGTTACCCTATATTTAAAAATCAAATATTTAAAAAAGTGCTTGTCACATTTCACTGAAACTTTGCAGATGCATTCAGTATGTGTGTAGGAAGATACCTGTATAGTTATTAATTTTTTCTAAGACAAAAAGTGACTCTTTAGGTTACAGACCACCAATTCAACCAATGAGCATTTGGAACGTACGCAAAAATAGTCCTACGCAGAAATTACCCCTGTTCCTCATAGTGCTGTGAAAAAAGTTCTCATCTTATTTAAAAAATTTAAACAGTTTCTGAAAGGAAAAACATTTCTGTACATTTTATAGGTGCATTTTGCTTCTTGTGATGTGAAGCCTAATCTCCATAATGATTTTTAAATGTACCCCTATCTTGTGAAAACACTGGGATTTCCCATGCTATTTATAGACCCTTCACTTCCGGTGACCAGTACTGCACTGCAAGTTTGCTAACCCCACATGCCATTCTGAGGATTGTGAGCTGACATATGTAGAATCATGCTGATATATAGTCATCTGCAGGTTAAAGTTAAGGTAAAGTCCAGAGAAGCCATTGAATATTGTGAAATTAGCATAGAAGCCTATGGGAAGTGGAATTAGTGGTTTTTAGCCTTATATATATATGGAACCACTACATACTGTGAAATGGTCAATAACCACCAGATTGGCCGCAAGTCTTAACGATCTCAGCAGACATACTGATTTTGACGTGTACAAAATTGTTAACGTACTCGAAGGCAACAATTGGTCAACTTTTAAAAAAAAGTTACATACTGATACCAAGATAATACACCCAACGACTCGGTATCTCCGAGGAAGAGATGGTATTTTTCCAGTAAACACTAATCAAAAATTCTACAGTGATATTCTTACCAAGAAACTGAGTACTCGAACAAACATTTAGATGTACTGACTACTATTGACTAAAGTTTTGATAAGGTCTAGTATTAAAATCTAGTACTTTCTTAGTCTTATGTTGCATGTACAACCTAAATACCAAAATTTGAAAATCCTAAATGAATTACCTATATTTGACTATCAGATAGTGTGACATAAAGTTCAGCATGACACATCAACATATCCAATAGATCTGATAATCAACACCACATATTCATGAGTTCGCGATTCAAATAATGAAGGAGCAAATCTTAACTTTGACTGGAATCGATTAGAAATTAAATTATAAGCTTGTTTTTCATGAAGAGTAAACTACCCCGAAGTTGGTTATGTAAGCAAACTTTATAAGAATTATTTTTGACTTTTGACAAATTTGTCAAATACCCAAAACAATTTTTAACTGGATTAATCTCGTTATATGGCATATAGCATACTTCAAAAATGACTTGGCTGAGTACTACGCCCTACCTGATGTTTTTGAATGTTAGCATCGAGCTGTAAGTAGTGCTCGGGGGCCACTCCAAAACTTCTTTGATAGGGGGTGCCGTTGGGATTCCGTAACCCCACCCTATTCATATATTTTTCTTTTAAAAAAAATGTAAACTTTTCATAAATTTTGTCAGAAAAAAAGACCTAATCATACATGTATAAAGAGTGTTCCCTATATAACGATACACTAGGACATATTCATATACCATTAATATTCAATTATTTAATCTACAAATACGATTGATTGATTGATTGACTGTTGGGGTTTACATCCGAGCAGCAATATTTCAGCCATATCCAAGCGATCCACAAATACGAAAACAATTACGACAGATAATTTTTGGGAATCTGTAAACTTTATGGACTTATCATATGGTTAAGTTGGAAAATGCATGATACACGTGTACCCATTCCAGCGACACGTCCCATCACCTTATATATATATATAAAAGAAGTGCCTCCTACCCGAGAAGTAGTGAAGCAAAGATGTTGCGGTGGGGGAAATGCCCTTGACAACCACCCGAAATAGTATACAATACCATCATACCTAAATAATGCATATGGTTTAAGGCAGCAAACACGTGAATGTTTCCTGTCAGGTATTCATTTGTACACTCTGCCGGACATTCACCAATCTCATCGTGCACCTGAAGACTAGGTGGAATCTCTAGATATTTCTGTCCAGTGATAAATACACCAGCGTCGTTGGGTCGAAGGTTAGGGGTAAAGTATAAATTTATTCCGGAAGAGTCTGTGAGACTGTCGTCCAGTAGAGGATTCGTCCAGTGCAGCTGGTGAAATTTTGAAAATAAAACAAAAGATTTATTACCATGCGTTACTATTGTGTACCTTTGTGTCCAGATTTTTTTCAAACTATACTGTCAAAGCTGCACATCATTTACGTGTGTACAATTATTCAATATGTAGCTTTGCAATAGAACGGAATATGTATCCAAATACACTTGGAAAACCCAAGTGCTCCATTGTACTATGTTTCACTACGAGTCTAAAATATAAAAAAAAACTGTTTAAGGATACCTGTATTGCAATCTGTGTGTAATGCCCTGGGCCAATTCTTATGCCTGCTGCATTGGGAAGACAATGTCCAGACAATCCAAGAGTCCAGACCCCGATAATGATCTTACAAGAACTCGCTGCCCCCATGTTACAATTATGAGGCACTTCAACCTCATTTGAAGGTATTTGTGCTAAAATTAAAAATAATGAGTGTTTATCAAAACGTTCTACATAAAATCTGAGATATGTGACCCTTTTTTCTAATTTTATGTTAAATTTACCGAATCTACTGGCTGTATAAATAATCATATCAGATATTACATTTTTGTACAATTTAATTTTCTTTTGTGGGATATTAATAATCTTTGTATTTCTGTATCGAACTCATTTTTCTTCGGTCTTTTTTTCTTTTGTCAAAGAACTATATACTGTATATTAGAAAAGATTATATAACTGATAAAAATGAAATAATCGATTGATGTCGATAATAATTTAAACAAAAAACGCAAACACACCAGATATACACTTGCCGGCAATGCAAAATTATAAACGTAACAACACAAAATAGAAAATTAAACGAAAACGTAGGCACAAGCAAAATGATTAATTACTCACGGCCCATACATCCAAACACAGAAATATGGTGCATGACCTGTTGGTTGTCGATGTAGGGTTCGTATGCTACTATGTGATAAGGTTGGTCCGACGGAACATCGAATACGGCACAAATGTAGGTCGTAACGTCGTCGGATGGTACAGAAGTCGAGGGTAGGCGATAGGTTACGTTAAAAACACCTGTTGATATTTACATGACTGTACTAATACATATTTATGAATTAATTCAATACTTTTAACACCAGTGTGTACGCGTACACTAATTACAACGAGTTTTAACATTTATAGTTTTCTCGAAAGCTAAAAAATGGTCCATTTCAAGGTCATGATCTATGCTCGATGGTATTTACCTTTAAAAGAAATGTTTCTGATTTTGAACAGGTTATACGAAATAATTAACCGAGTTTGCGGCAGATTACGCTGGCCATAACCAGGTTATTGAGTATTACTTTTTTTAATAATTGGAAACATTCCTCATAATTTAATTTAATGAGTGACGATTCGTAATCAATATGTTATTTTGTTTGGGATTATTGAATCAAGAAGTGCGGACCAATCGACATTAAAGGCGTCATAGTATCAAGCCAGGTTATAAAAAATAACCAGGTTTGCTCGAAGAGAACCATCCTGTCAGAAAGCTTGTTATAGATCAAATTGAATTATTCGTACATATTTGTTTCGGTTTATTCAAAATATAGAGTTGCGTTTGAAAGAGTAATCAAGGGATTCAAGATTCTAGCGGAAATTAAAAAAATGTAATCCAGGCACAAAGCCTAGACATGGAAAACAGATGAACAAAACAAAGAACATAAAATAACTGAAATAATACATACAAAGTAACAAAAGTAAATGAGCAAGTCGGACTCCACTAAAAACTTGGAGTATGGACAAGGTGCACCAGTGGGGTTTGAAGCTGTAAATCGAAACTACTGGAATTCGTCATCTATATTCAATATCTCATTTTTGACAGATTTGAGCTCACCAGCTGCTTGTATTTTTCACTTACCTGGGTTATCTTTGGCGGGACAATCAAGTCCGTTCGTCTTGCATTGTAAAAACCCATCAAATAAGGCATGGTTAACAGCACAATTCGGGTTGTCGTGAGGATTACAGTAACCTGCAGAAAAATACTTGCAGTATGACAGTACATACAAATCGGCAAAACCAAATATGGAGCGTCAGTCGTGGGATCATTGAAAAGCGTCAGAATCTGAATACATGGCCTGAACGCAAACACAGGAAACAAAAACCACCATTTTATGGGCGATTTCATCCACCATTGTAATACTTAATCACTCCCGTAATAGTCAATTTTTGAGAGATTTCACGTCATAGCGCATCAATACTAAGACCTTCAAATAAGAGTATACCAACTACTGATATGACCAATGCAAAGGGATCAATTAACTATGTCCATAATCCCAGGCCTAAATGAAACTTACAAATTAGCCTTTAATTCAAATTTGTAAGTTCGCGATTTTTTCTCTCTTTCATGTGATACAAACAAATTTAAAAACGGGGAGTGCAACACATTTTGAAAATGAGTAAAATATTGGATCGATTCAAAACAGAAGCGTTCACTGATAAGAGTAAAATAAGGTATAACTAGAGGCTCACAAGAGCCTGAATCGCTCACCTGGTTAACCATTTGCTTATTTGAACTTGAGGAATGAGACAGGCTAAGTTAAAATCAACTATAATTATTCATAGCATTTTTATTACCTGAACCAGAATTTTGCTAAAGGCAACAATTTTTGAATTTTTTTCAAAAACCTGTCTTATGACTCCTAAGTTCTATTTTTAGTATAGGCAGCCATACCTATTCGCAGATTAAAAATCACAACATTCATTTTGAGCACAATACACTTAAGAACTATTATGCTTATTTTCATTCAATGATCTTAAATGGTTTTGGAGAAGAAGATTTTCAAAGTTGTACATGTGAAAAAAAAAGAAACAACAAAAAACCTGTTTCAGGGGTCGTAACTCCTACATTAGTCAATGAATGGTTTTGAAAATTTCGGCATAGGTCTTTCCCATGATGCTTAACAATTTTACCCCATGCCAGAATTTGCTAAAGGCAACGGTTTTTGAGTTATTTGCAAAAAACTGCCATCTAACCCCTATGTTCTATTTTTAGTAATGGCAGAAATGTTTTTTCATAAATCAACAATCCCGTATGTCAATTTGTGTGGGATACTCTAAGGCAAATATATGCCAACTTTCATTGAATTCTGTGCAATGGATTTTGAGAAGAAGATTTTCAAAGTTGCACGTGCATAAAATGCAAAAAAAAACTGTTTCAGCAGCCGTAATTCCTACAACAGTTGACCAATCGTTTTGAAAATTTGGGCATAGTTCCATCTCATGATGCTGAACAATATTATCCTATGCCAGAAATTTGCTAAAGGCAATGGTTTTTGAGTTATTTGCAAAAAACTGACCCCTATGTTCTATTTTTAGTAACAGTGGCCATGTTTTTCTTGGATCAAAAATCCCAACGGTCATTTTGTGCAGAACACCATAAGAAACAATCATGCCACGTTTAAAACCTGTCAGTCCAGTAGTTTCAGAGAAGAAGATTTTTTTTAAAAATTTGTCCACGACAACAAAGTTGACGACGACGGACGCCAAGTGATGGCATAAGCTGAGCTAAAACAAACAACAACAAAAAACACATAAGAAGCATGTTTCTTTCCACAAACATATTTTTCCTCTCCTTTCGATTTAGTGCTTCAATGGTTGATGAAAATAACCACAAGATTGTAGTGAACAAAAACACACATATTATATATGTGTTAGGTTTCACTAAATTTGAATAAATGACAGTCTTCAGAAGGAAAACAAGCTTTCATCTCCTCATGCCAACGATCATTTGTTTCCAGTTTTGTTTCATTTGGTCAAGCGGTTTCCGAGAAAAAGATTTTTACATGTTTTTCTCATAGGGTCCAATGTTAAAGTAAGATCCTCGGTGGCGGCCATTTTGAATTTCCGATTGGCACCAAAATCACAAACTTACATCCCTTCATAAAAGTGAACATTTGTGTCAAGTTTTGTTTAATTTGGTCAAGCGGTTTCCGAGAAGAAGATTTTTACATGTTTTTCCCATAGGATCCAATGTTAAACTAAGATCCTCGGTGGCGGCCATCTTGAATTTCTGATCGCCACCAAAATCACAAACTTTCATCCCCTCATATCAGTGAACATTTAATAGTGTCAAGTTTTGTTTAATTTGGTCAAGTGGTTTCCGAGAAGAAAATGTTTACATGTTTTTCCCATAGGGTCCAATGTTAAACTAAGATCCTCGGTGGCGGCCATTTTGAATTTCCGATTGGCACCAAAATCACAAACTTTCATTCGCTCATATCAGTGAACATTTGTGTCAAGTTTTGTTTAATTTGGTCAAGTGGTTTCCGAGAAGAAGATTTTTACATGTTTCTCCCATAGGGTCCAATGTTAAACTAAGATCCTCGGTGGCGGCCATCTTGAATTTCCGATCGGCACCAAAATCACAAACTTTCATCCCCTCATACCAGTGAACATTTGTGTCAAGTTTGGTTTTATTTGGCCCTGTGGTTTCAGAGAAGAAGATTGAAATGTAAAAGTTTACGGACGGACGACGGACGGACGACGGACGGACGGACGACGAACGCCAAGTGATGGCAAAAGCTCACATGGCCTTTGGCCAGGTGAGCTAAAAATTGGCATTCACATTTCAACACCAATATCGATCTCAATATTCGAAATCTTAGCCAGTTAAACCACTTTATATGTACCACGTGATATATACCTGGGTGTGTTATACCGGTTGTTCTGGATGGTTGCTCTCCTTCTGTCCATATGCACTGCGGATCACCCAGCTCCTCGCCGTTGGTCATTCCATCACCATCGGAATCCGTCTGACATAATGTGGAGTTCCATATCTTAAAGAAATAATAGTCAAACTAACCTTTCAGGGTTTTGTTTCTCTAAATAAAAATAATTTAATGTAATGAAATAAAATAACCCTGGATAATTTGTGTATGCTTATCGCCCGAGGGGTGTTCAACTACGCTTTTGCTTTTATATAAACCAATGAGACTTTTAAGCAACTATTAGCATGCACATTCAAACTCTCATTACTTGGACACGGTATCAACCCATTCATCTAAAATTATTTAAAGCAGTTTTGTGCGTTACATTTATAATGTTATTTTTTTACCGGTATCCAAACGTTACCTTTTTGCCGAAAAAAAAATCTTGCCTTTATCAACCATTTTTGAAAATGTGGCCAGTTACCATGGTTACTGGTGCATTTAACTCTATTAGAAGTGCGGGTGTTTTATATTTCAAGCAAAGTATCCAGTTATGTTGACAACATCTTTTTCCCTTTTGATTGATATGTTTCGGTCTCGTGGTGCTCGAAGGTGTCTGTTGATAAAACACTTCACCGAGTGCAGCATCGTACAACCGCAGCCAATTGACCTCTGCTCTCTTGCATAGATAGATTTGCAAATATGAACAATTCGAAACTCGGGAGATTTAATTCTTTATTTTGGAATCCGGGGACGAGTGCAATTGATGCTTTTACATGTAATTGGAATGGGGATATTAATTGGTTAGTCCCTCCTGTTAATCTTGTTAGCAAATGCATCAATCATGTAGTTAACTGCAAGGCAGTAGGAACATTAATCATTCCAAAATGGCCATAGTTTTGGCCTGTATTAATTAAGAAAAAATTAGAATATGCTTGGTTTGTTAGGGACGTTATAGAATTTCGCGAGATTGATAGAATCTTAGTCGCAGGCAATAATAAGAATTCTCAGATGAATTAATATGCTGTTTATTATTTACATATTGTGGATAAAAATGTTTCACCACTGGGTGCTTTTTACGTACTGATCACGCTGGTCTGCCTTAAAGGTTGCTGGACCGTGGATGTATTTAGAGGTCACTGGACGTACATCTCATGAGATGTTTTATGTATTTGCATTGTGTAATGTTGGTCACGGTACCATATAGAAATCATAACGGTACATTTATTGATTACACTATAGATTTGTTATTTGGAGTGTTTATTTAATTACAGAAAATATTTTCTACTGGATTCTGGTCTGAAAACGAAAAAGTGGCACATCCTGGGCTCCGTACGCTTTAATATAATTTCCCAACAAGTGTAACCGATGCTAGAGCTAACTATACAGTAGACAAATATAGTAGTGGTTTTAAAAGATTTGCCAAATGGACAGAAACGTATCGTGAAATAACTTGTATTTTACCATGCAAAGAAATTTATGTTGCTCTTTATCTGCAAAATTCAATAGAATCTGCAAATCATTTTAGCATTATTGAGTCTGCACTTATATTATCAGATGAGCGTACAACCTTGCTGGTGTAAAAATTCCTTGCGATTCAGATTTAATTTTCTTCAATAGTTGATTCAGCAAGGAGAACTTTCTAGAATTATCAAGGAAAAGGAATCTGTGATACCTGATATTATGATTAAATTGTTTGCTAAATATACACTACAAATACTATAAAATGACAAAAAGTTAAGTACTGAAATTACCGAAAGAAATTCCTTACTGAAATATTATTCGAAAGAAAAATACTGATTTTATATCGGCATTAAAAGTACATAAAATCTGTAGTTATATTCCTGGTAGTGTAATACTGTTAATAGAACACTCAAAGATCTACGTTAAGTTGCTATCTGTTCATTAGCTTACACAGGTTTTTTTACGTTATAATGAATTATGTAACATTAGAGCCAAACATATAAGTTTTTGTGACGTATTTTTGTCGAAAGGATCAAAACAGATTGCTATAGAAAAGGCAGTCATGTCTTCATATCAAAGTTAGAAAGTCCGCAATATCCTGTTGCTTTACTTTCAAAGTATTTAGTTGTAGCCAATATAGATGTGAAGTCTGATATGCAAATTTCAGATCGATTTCATTTTTTTTAAGAGTCGCAACGTATTTTCATTAAGAAAGAAAATGTTTGTTTGTTGTACACTATAACAAGAGAAATCGTATCTATGGCATTAGCTGATTTTGGCTGTAGTATATCTGATTTCGGTTTGCATAGTTTCAGAGCTTGAGGGCCAACAGCCGCCACTCAGAATGATATATCTGATAGATTATTTAAAATGCGTGGTCGCTGGAAATCAGATAGAGCCAAAGACGGATTTGTGTTAGAAAATTTACAAATGCGTTTATCAGTTTTTAAGAATCTTGAAATTTAGTTACATGTATATTTCTGTATACTTTCTTTGTGCATCGAGGTGGTCACTGCACCATTCAGTATCCAAACTTGTGTTCGCTTTATTGTATTTAAAAGGTAAAGGCTAATGTTGAGGTGTACATAATTGCATGTGCTCAAATATGTACACGTATGTTCAATATAGATGGAGCTTTTTAGCACATGAATACTTTATGTTTGTCTAAACAAAGTGCATTAAAACATAAGTCAACTTATTGGTGCATACCAGTCAATTGATGAGAAATCTCCAAGGCCGAAAAAAATAAAGTTATGTTTCCGATGACCATTCTGAAATGTTGTAGGGTCGGTAGGTACGGATTTATTTTTATTTAATTTTTTTGAAATGAAATAAGTCATTATAGTGACACCAAACTCAGAATGTAATGAAAATCAAATATGCAAAGACTAAACAACTGATAATTTTAGACAGTCCACTGCCAAATCTCTTTTGGGATTCGGCGCTTGAGATATTTTTTGGTTTGATGGCGGTGGTCAAAACAAAAAAAATATCTCAAGTGCCGAATCCCAAAAGGGATTATCCACGACCAAGAGCACACTCACGTCATGTGTGTTTACAATCGATTCTAAACAACCAGTATTTCTAACTCTTTGTTTTTCCATCTAGGATAGAAAAAACATCTTTGGCTTTATTTTCTTCTTTTTCTGAAAGAAAATCGGCAGACTTTTTAGTTATTATTTTTTTCAGTATCACAAATAAAATCTTGTGGGTAGGGGGTCTGATGAAGGGTCAGTATTGACCGGGAACATTGTTTTAGGCCTAAACGGATGGTCCATTTATTACTCCGGCAGTGCTAGAGGTTGTCTGGCAAGCTATTTTCTGACTTGGGTTGGGGTATGGAGGAACGGAATTCCGACCTCTTACATTGTAGTAGTAGTCTATATATGATTTGAGGTTTCAAATTGGGTTTTGTGTTTTCAAAAGCGGTTCTGAAATTGATTTTTCATATTGTTAAATATTTTTCTAATGGAAAAATGCTCATAAAGCAGTCCAGGAGGTAGGTATAGATTCTTCAAATTGCATTTTATTAAGAACACAAGATGAATATGGTCCATATTACTTCACATTTTGCTGGAGAAAAAACTTGGGTACCAAGGTTAAATAGGACCTTCCTTTTACATATCTTTTAACAGTCCATGTTCCATACACATACGTGTATATCATGTATATGAACTTTTCGACGTTTTGTTGCAAAACACATGGCATTGAGGAATCTGTTTAGTTGGGGTAGTCCAATTAGTTGCCCATTACTGTAACATGAAGTTTCGGGGATTACATTATACATGTATAGAGGTTATATGCACATACAAGTACTGTGTACATGTGATTTTTAGTTTTGCTATATATGTATATGTTAGACTGCATGTACTGACAACTCTTAATATGATTTTTAATTTAACCATTTTTTTCTCTATGACTTCGTGCAAATAAAGTAAAGTTTGTACATGTACATAAAAATATAATTTTAATCATCTTCATACTTAAACATTGTACATGTAAATATTACTCTTTTTTAAGATGTTTACCACATAAAATCTTTTTTAATGTTTACTTATCATGTTTTGTTAAATTTCCGATTGATAGAAAACCGTCACATTATGACTATATGTACATGTTATTGTGTTTAAATAAATTATTAACTGTACAAGTACGAGGGGTCCGTCAAGTCTACATTTGTTAAATCAAGTATGTTTTATACATGTACAAAAGTACATTAAAGGTAACCCGGTTAACAGGCTTTTGAAATCAAAACACTTAAATACATGTATGAACACGAACGCAATCTTAACTTGACACACCTTTGATTATTTTTCAGGCTTCTGTTTTCAGGTTCATGTATTTGTATTACTCAAGATTCTCCCTCAGTATCATTTCTCCATTGAGAATGGTAAAATTAGATTATCAACATTTGAGTTTTAGCATAACAAGTGGCGAAATAGGTCCGGAAATTGAAAGGAGGTTGAAATAATAATCTCCTTTTCTGAGCTCATTTTATTATGATATTGTACACATGTGCATGCAAGTTAAAATACATTGCACATGCAATGTTTTTAAAAATGTTTTACAGCCATAGTGATGTCAGAAGATGTTTTACAGCCATAGTGATGTCAGGTGATGTTTATAGCCATAGTGATGTCAGATAATGTTTTACAGCCATAGTGATGTCAGGTGATGTTTATAGCCATAGTGATGTCAGATGATGTTTTACAGCCATAGTGATGTCAGATGATGTTTTACAGCCATAGTGATGTCAGATGATGTTTTACAGCCATAGTGATGTCAGATGATGTTTTATAGCCGTAGTGATGTCAGGTGATGTTTTATAGCCATAGTGATGTCAGATGATGTTTTATAGCCATAGTGATGTCAGATGATGTTTTACAGCCATAGTGATGTCAGGTGATGTTTTATAGCCATAGTGATGTCAGAAGATGTTTTATAGCCATAGTGATGTCAGATGATGTTTTATACCTATAGTGATGTCAGAAGATGTTTTATAGCCATAGTGATGTCAGATGATGTTTTACAGCCATAGTGATGTCAGATGATGTTTTTCTTAGCATATTCAATAGACATTGATTTTGAATTACAGTTAGATTTACTGTATATGATTATTTATATACCCTCAAGAACATGATACACACCTTTCCAAATGCACTCTTAATCACATGAAAAAACATTCAATTATTCTGTACATCTGTATGCATTATATCATACTGAGAAACCAAATTGATACTTAGCCGAGGAACACTTCCTAAGGTGTTCATTTATGTAAGTTTAACACATATCAAACTTCTGTCACATCTTTTCCATCATTTTAGCTTGCGGCAATAACACCTCTGTGTAAGTTTCATTTAATTTTAAAAAAACTACATGTAGTAAATACAAGTATGCGTACCTCTTGTCTTAATGTACATTCGTATCTTACAACTAAACAAGTTGGTGAGTGTATATAGTCAAAATCTACAACATCTGTGTAAACGCAAACACATGACATTAATAAATCTATTAAAATATCTACATTTAGACTAAGTAAAACATCAGTACAACAATATTTACATAAACACAATATTCAATAATAAAAAAGAAAATAAGACATAATTTGGCAATCTGGGGACTACTCTTAGAAAACTTATTATTTTACAAATTAGTATCTGGGGGTAGCCTAGCAGATACATGAAAGATGTAAAAATTGAAAATACAAGTGAATTCAAAAATGAAAGAAAACAAAAGTACATTGTATCCGGGGGAGTCCAGCAGATACTGTATAAATTTTGTCTAATCTTATTACTTGGGGGAGCCCGGCAGGCACACCTACATCCTAAATCTTAGTGTCAGGGGGAGCCCAGCAGACACGCCTACAACCTTATCTTAGTAGCTGGGGAGAGCCCGGCAGGCAAGCCTACATCCTAAATCTTAGTGTCTGAGGGAGCCCGGCAGGCACACCTACTGACGTTTAGAAGCTATGGACTAGGTATCTGGGGAGGAGTCCGGCAGATGCTACAACTGAATTCTAACCATTGAAAAAAAATTATTTTAAGCAGACGGTGTTCTGCTCATGGAGTAGTAGTGAAATAAGAATGAGAGAACAGCTTAAATGATAACTGAGTCCAACAATAACTATCTTCTAGGGTGACACACACACACATATATATCTATATATCTATATATCTATATATATATATATATATATATATATATATATATATATATATATATATCTTTATTTCCGCTTTACATGAGAGTATAGTGACAAGTAAGATTTATAATGCACGAAGCAAGATAAAAAAAAATACAATGTAGTTGAACAAAACAAAACAAACAAAACAAAACAAAAAATTGAAATGAGAAAATTACTAGAGAGTCATTATACAGATGAAGTGTTCACAACAGAATCATCTATCTAATTTCTAATTTTCGAATCTCTCACATGCATATTTTAAAGAAGTGTAGTACAAAATCGAGAAACGTATGGATGTTTAACTGTTTTTTTTTTTCAAAAACGATCTCGTACGGCTACTACAAAAATGTGGCCTATTGATAGAACTATTTTTTCTACCATTCTGACTTTTTACAATTGTGAACAAAGTTTACTTTTTTTCTGTTTTAAGTTGACGATATTCTACAAATGGCACACACAAAGAATCATTGAACTCGAAGTATCCGGAAGTAAAGGACAATCTAAATTAATGAGAAAAGATACAATAACCGTTCTGAGCTTTGTGTTGTTGAAGAAATCAACTAACTGTCCAATACTGTGAAATTCTATGTAGTTTTACAACGTTAAATATTCGAATACGAGTATAAAAATGTTCAAGTAAGAAGAGTGTAGTGGTTTGGTTTAACTATGGAGGTTGACGGTGGTAGATTCAATTGTAATATAGAGACCGAGTATGAAAACCATGACGAATTACATAGACCCTGTGGGTTACAACACGAAGTATTCGCTTCTATCGTTACCTTAACGCTGCTCGGTAAAGTTCGCAAAAATTTCTTTTCGTACGAGTTGTTAGACAGTTTCGACAAACTTAGTTCCATTTCTTTATTCTCGCACGATTCTTTAAAAATGATTAATCTTCTAGAGGAAGAACACCATCGGTTTCAACATTTATTGGAGGACGGTTTGACAGTCGATCAGGCTCTTCGTCTTATGAAACTGAAAGAAGTTCCAAAAACCGGTGCGCACAATTACAACGAGTTACGTATAATTTGGGAAGAAAATAACTGTCAAACTTTACTGGACGTGCTCAAAATTTACAATTCTCAAAAAGTACAACCGGGATGCCTGGCGGTCGCAAAGATGTCAAAGTTTTATAACGATGAACACATTGATTTATTTAAGCAATGCTTAACCGCGCCGGGGGTAGCTCGAGAACTCGTCTTTTGATCTGTCAAAGAGGAAGCGCATTTTTCGTGTTTTGATAAGAAAACCGTGGATGTGTACGAAACGTTTAGAAAAAATATCATTGGAAGTCCGAGCATAGTGTTCCATCAGTATCACGAGAAAGACATGACAAATATCAGAAACGGTAAGGAAAATACTATTCAAGGGTGGGATGCTAATAGTCTATACTTGTGGGTACCGGATCAGCCACAGGCCTGTGGTCATTTTACAATCCGACGCGAGGAAAACAATACAAAGTAGAGAAAAGGACAAATATTTAAAACCGTTGAATTGGATGGAATGGTTGATGCTATCGGAAAACGGGATATTCATCACTATTTTAATTTGGGAAGGGAATACACAGTCGGGCCGTATCGATTGGACGGATTCGAAGCGCAAACTAAAACCGCGTTCGAGTTTTACGAGTGTTATTATCATAAACACGATTGTGAACTGACGAGAGGCCTGAAGGATCCCAACTGGTTACGGAAACGAACAGTTGAAGAAAATAGACTGAAGAAACGTCGAAGGTACATCGAAAAACGGGAATTTAAGGTGATCGAGATTTGGGAGTGTCAATTCAAAAATGCATTTAGAAATCTAATCTTTTAATGAAGGAGTTCGTGGAGGGAAAGAAAAACGAACGACCTTGTGACAAGAAAACAATCATGTCCAAGGACGAGATTCTTAAGGCCATGGAACAAGAGCAAATGTTTGGTGCAGTCGAATGCGACATTTACACACCAGACCATCTGTTGGAAAAATTTAAAGAGATGCCCCCTTTTTGCAAACATGACCCTCCACGCGAATCAAATGGGAGAGTTTACGAAAACTATGATGACGGAACTAGGTATACCAGATCGGGGTCGCAAACTTCTTGTCAGCGGAATGAGGGCAAAACAATTTTATTAGCCACGCTGCTCCTATAGTGGTATTTCGAAAAAAAGGACTTCGAGTGACATGAATCCATAAAGTCTTAGAATTCATCGCAGTCGATGTTTCTCTTCTTTAGTGCAGGACGTAGTAAGGGCGCGTAGGGCGGGCGATGCCGATCGCAACCTCGAAGTCATCGGGGAAACACAAAAATTAATTGGAAATTCGAGTTATGGCAGCATGTTGCCACAAAAAATACGTTTTTTAGACGTTGAGTATTGCAAGTCCGAGGTAGATGCTCAATTAAGAGTAAATGATAGGAAATTTAGATAAATGAACGAAATAGACGAAAATTTCTACGAAACAGGAATGGCTAAGGTGAAGGTCGTGATGGATCTTCCCATGCAAATAGGATTTTTTATTTTGAACTATGCAAATTTGCAAATGTTGAGTTTTTATCACGATTTCCTCGATGTATTCATTCCGAGAAGCAAAGGAACTCGTGACAATGGATACGGATAGTTATCATTTCGCCCTATCTACGAGTTCTATGGAAGACGCGGTCTTGCGCGAAAAAGCTCTTCGAAGAACAGATAAAACAATAGTTGCCCCGTATTAATCCACACGAAGCTGCTAAATTCGACTCGAGACAACCGGGTCTATTTAAATTGGAAGCAGAAGCACAGTCTATAGTCACTTTGTATTCTAAAACTTACTGTTTGCAGAGTCTAGATTCGGGGGGAAAAGTTAGTAAATTTAGTTGTAAAGGAATCAATAAAAGAAACATCCGTGATCCCATCGAAATCTATAAGAAGGTGTCGTTTGAAAGCTCTATCGAAACTGGTCAAAACAGATGGTTTCGCGCTTGACATAATATCGTGTACACGTACACGCAACTGAGGAAAGGATTTTCGCCTTTTTATCTGAAAAGACGTGTTCTAGATGACAAAGTTTCCACCCAATGTCTAGATACAGAATTAACACTGGACGAAAATAATTGAAATTTTGTTCAATTAATTTTGACTCTGCTTTTTAAATATCACTATTTAACCCTTTTAATTCGTTGTATATCACGCGATACAAGTCCATCTGTATATTAGGTCAATACACGTCACAATCCCATCGACTAAACATTTAATGGAGTTCCCTGCGGGGTGGAAAACTTTATCGGGTGTTGAATTTAATGTTTTTTAACTATTAAATTAACAAAAAAATTGATGTGTCTGTTTATTTTTTAATTTTTTTAATAGAATTTTGTGTGTTTTAAAGGGAAAGGGTGCTTTTCGTTCGTTTTTTTAGTGAGGGTCCCCTGATATATTCCACAATGTAATTAGTAGAGCAAAAATGGCTTGGGGATCGAGTTTGTTTTTCGTTTGTTATGGAGATAGATGTGAGAGGATGGGGACTAGGATTGTGTGTAGGAGATGGGATGTTGGGGAAAACCTTCCTCGGGGTGTGAAGAAATCAAAAGTTGAATATGCCAGCGAATTGAAGAATATAGACATCTTTAAGAATCTGGACAGCGTTGAAGTGGTTAAGCTATTGGGCAACCTGTCCTGTTCCACGTTGCCGTCCACCAAGACAGTGGTGCGGTTGGGCGGAGTTCTATGTGAGGTAAGTTTTTTTTTTATTTCATCTGTTTTCGAAAAAGTGCCTGTAGAAATAAAGAAATCATTGTTTATTATTATTATTATTATTATTATTATTATTAATACTATTATTATTATTATTATTATTATTATTATAGCGGGTTTTTTTTGTTAAAAAAAACCTCGTGTATTTAAATTACTTCAGGCTGACAAAGAGACGACTATAGTAGAACCGTCGTAGACGAAAGGGAAGGTCAGAATGACGAGAAGGCGAAAAACTACCACCACCGCCACCAACACCACCTCAAATGCTACTATTCCTCCATCAACAGTTGCCACTCAGGGTGAGTTTACCCTTTTTGTCTTTTTATAATTTTTTTTTCATTTCAAGAATCATTTTTATTGTTTTTTTTTCGTGTGTGCTTATGATTTCAACTCTTTCTTTTTCAGAAACAACAGACTGGGAATTTTCCTTCTACGTAGGGATCCCGTTCTTAGGCCTTACGTTACTAATGTTGTGCATGGTGATGAGGAAATTACGCAGGAGACAGCGTCAGGGAACAGTGCGCCAGTTGAAATATTCGAAAGAAAACTATCAGTGGAAACCATTGAATCGGCGAGCGCAAAAGAGTTTTCTCTTCATTCAATTAAGTTGGATTGAACATGGTTATATTTTCTTTTAGTTTAACTGGCTTTGAAGTTTGAGAGAGCGAGAGAGAGAGAGAGTGAGAGAATGAGAAAGATGTCTTTTCTTGTTTATCTTTGTCGTGCGTATTCCGTATGATTGTTTTGACATGAATTTTTGAATATGTACACGAAATAAATATTTATTACATCGCATGTATTTTTCTTTGTCGTAGGGAAAAAAAAAGAAGAAAGAAACAGAATCTTTATTATAATGTAAATCAACCTATCGTTTCCTATAAAAAATCTTTATACTAACTGTCTTATCGAAGAAAAAATTCCAAAATCACAAAAGTATCAAACTTGAAAATGATAATGAAAGGAAAAAAATGGTTGGTGTAAAAAAAATGTCAGTGTAAACTTACGAGAAAAAAAAACAGACCAACGTAAACCTTTAAAGGATAACAAAGGACTTGTAAACAAACGGGTTTCACCGAAAAAAATATTCCCGAGCGACCATTGGAAAAACAAAAAAGAAAAACTTCGAACCAAATGGTTGGTGTAATAAAAAGATGTCATGAAAACTTACGAGAAAAAAAACAAAAAGAAGAAATATAAACAAAACAACGACAAACGGGTTCACTGAAATAAAAAAAACGATCGACCATTGAAAAATTAAAAAAAATAAATAAATAAACCGACGAAACGAATAAATAGAACAAAAACAAAACTCTTGAAGAATAGTATTGGACTTGTAAACAAACTTGTTCAGTGAAAAATAACTACCGGTCGACCTTAGGGAAGATCAATTTACAGTTAAAACAAAGTATGCTACACATCACGTATCATTTGAGTTTCATCCAGCGAATCGGTGTGGCTAAAATCCAGATGGTCCACTTGATTGTCTCATTTCAAAACGTCTTTTCTTCGTTTTGGGCACAAGTCTCTGCGTTTCTGTGGTCTTGTATTGTTCACGTGTTTCAGGATAATCCTCATTGACAGATACCGTCCGCTGTAAAATGAACTTTTCTTTTTCTTCGATTTTTTCATTCTCCGTTTGCACGCCAGTATCTTTTGTTTGAGTATTTTTGATCGTTTGATTTTCTCTTTCGTACTGTCGTTTAGGAACGACGACATATTCACTTGCCACGTGTCGTTGAAATACTGTACTGTAAGATGTCCAATATATGTCGTAAGAGTTTAGGTAATGCTTTCCGCATCCGGATCAACAGTCTCTTTTTCTGACCAACTCCACACTTGCTCTTCGAGAGTATTTTTGTCGGCTTTCAAGCTGGATAAATACTTTTTTAAGGTATTAATTCCTTGTTGTACACCACGTTATAAATGATTTCGCACCATGTTTTCTATTGATCTGTTATAGACGTTTATAGTAAAGATTTACGTTGCTGATCCGTTGTTAAAGCTAGCAATTTGACGAAACAAAGGTTTCTCCTCAACCTCTTACTCATTGCGTGTCATCTCTGTAAATGATTGTCACCTCACCGGGTACAATTTTGGTACGAAGTCGATCCCTCTTATCGCACTTCGAGGACAGGCAAACGACTAAATAACCGTACGGATTTTGCGTCGCCTTTTGGAAAGCATCTAAAAAAATTTACACGACTTGGAAAACTTTGTCTAGCTAGCGTCAGTATTTGTAGGCTGTCTCTGGGGTTATCGAATAAAACCATATATTGAGAATTGAGACTGATGGTTCTACTGTAGCGAGATTGAGGGAAGATGTTTTGACTTAAAGTAGCCACGTTACTATGTTTGAGTTATCCTCCATCATGTCTCGAATGGCTACATTTTCCGTCTCCCTTCAATTCTTGGATACCACTTACGAATCTAACAGACATCTGAAAGAAATGGATTTTTACGTCGTGTTGAGAAGTACGGACTCAACACTTTTTCATCCATCCAATTGTGCAAATAGGTTTACTGTACAGATTGACGAACAAATTTCACTAGACGGTCAATGGTATACAAGTCTTGTCGAGATCGGAATAAATAAGAGAGTGAAAGGTCTACGGGATATTTACATGTATGCGGGAATAGTATTGTCGGAGGTACAAAAGAGACATTGCTCGGGAGAGTCGTGCTCATAAAAGGGGAAAATAACGCGGCATTTCCCCATGTCATGTATATGACATGGTAACTACTAGTTTTCATTCCATAGAGATAGAAATGCGAGAAAGGGATGGACAACTTGTAACTGTATCCGAAGATCTTGTTGTAACGATAGTGCTCACTTCAGAAAGTACTATTTCCTATTATAGATGGCTCAAGATAAGATGTACGTTACGGACGCTTCCAAATGGATCTCTTTCTTTCAAAAATCGAGTGCAACCGATAATGTTTTGAAACCACTAACCCCTAAATTACACGGCAAAAGCATAGGAATGAACGACGAAGAGACGTCCTAAAAAAATGTCGACGTGACCCTAGTGTCCCAAATTGCGCAAACTGTACAGCAGGCTGGAAATGCGACGTGACAAGAAAAAGGTACATAATTAAAAAAAACGGAAGGCTTGACGTTCCGTTAAACAGTCTCCTCGAAAAGGTCGAAGGATAATTCAGTTAATATGTCGAAACTCGTACAGGATGATTTTTCCGAGGGGGTGCCTAAAGAATTGCTTTTTTTTTCTGTGCCCAGTCATCAAACAGCAGTCAACCGCATGTACTATACTCATTACAGACCCATATCACAGGTATCGGGAAATGGGCCAATAGAATTTCATCTTTCGGGTCAAACCTCTGACTATCTGGATTTGAAAAGAAGCTTGCTCTAGGTGAAACTTAAGATAACGAAAGCTGATAGGAGTAGTTTGCTACCCGGAGAACAAATTTCCGTTGTGAACAATTTACTCCACAGTCTATGGAGCCAAGTCGACTTCTTTCTGCAGGGAAAACCCCTGTCTGGATCATCGGGTGCCACTTACGGTTACAAAGCTTATTTCAACACGCTGCTCCGTTTTAGCGATGAATCGAAAAACACCCAGTTGAGAAGTCAAATGTATTTTAAAGATGATCCCGGTGTTGCCATGGAGGATAACGATCCTATCGACAGAAAGTAATTTCGGATTGTCGGCTTTCTGGTGAAAGAAAGTAAAAGCGTGAATTTTGAATCACGTTTAATGGAGGACATCTACATGTTAGATCGATTCATTTTAAATGGGGTGGATGTGGATTTGAAACTGTACCCCCAAAACGTCCGGTTTTGCTTGATGTCAGCGGATTTCGGCCCTCGCATTCCATCGACATAGAAGATGTCATTTTCAAGGCTTGTCGATTCGAAGTCAACCCGGTGGTACTGACTGCCCACAACAAAGCCTTGGAAAACCACACCGCAAAATATCCCATGATTAAAACCTTCTTAAAAACAGCTATCATCCCTGCAGGACAGACCAATTTCGTTTGGGACAATTTATTCCAAACTCAGTGTCCGACAAAATTGTGTGTCGGATTCGTATCAACTGAAAGTTTGACAGGTGTGTATTGCGTGTCTGTTATTCACGTGTTAGTTGGTTGTTTGTGTGTGGTTTTTGTTTATTTACATATTTTTCCCCAAATTATAGTTTTTGTGTTTGGTTTTATTTTACATCGTTCCTTTTTTTGTTTTCTTTTGCAGGAAACTTCACCAAAAATCCTTATAACTTCAAGACGTTTGACGCCACGAGTGTTGGATTATACGTGAATAATGTGAGCGTACCGGGAAGACCATACAAATTCGATGGAGATTAAAAGAAGCCTATTTGACATTACGAATAAATACGGGTTGGACGAAGGAATAGGTTTCAGTCCAATCACACTGGAGAGGTGGTTATGCTTTATTTTGATTTAAGATACAACCCGATTTCTCAAACGTGGACTACTTGACTCTGGTTAGGGCAATGTTAGACTCGAAGTGACCTTTGGTTTTCCCCTTCAAGAGACTATTGCTGTCGTTTTATATGTCGGGAGAAAAGTTTGTCTCCGGCAAAATTTTCAAAATGGCGCCCAAACTGTGTCTCAATTCACCGGATCTAACTACTAGTGTATATTGGTATGCTGCTGACAGCGGCGCCACCGTCAGTGGCGTCCGTGTCGTCGTCCATATTCATTTGGTTTTCGTGCGATGACTTTATGGTTATGGTTGATCAATTGTTATGAAATTTTAATATGGTTTTATTAACTACTAAAGAAATGCTCTAATTTGATTTTGAGTTTATGGCCCCTACCATTTTAAAATAAAGGCCATCCATGTAACTGACAGATACCACACTGTACGTTTATGTTATTCTAAAAAAAACTGAGAGTCCAGAATTTCATCAAGCTAACCTATATATAAAGTGAAATGGCCAATCCTTAACATGACATATCAAGTTCAACACATCCATGCAAGTACACCTTCAAGGAAGAAGCATTGTAATATGTATATGACTTGTCCTATGGCAATCCATAGTGGAATTTTTTCCCAAGTAGATGTTTAGTAACTCATGTTGATGGATATTTATCAACATGTGCATAATTCAATTATTGATATCAATAAATGGAGAAGTTTTCTAGACAATGCAAACACGTTCAAGACAAAACGTATATTTTTTCAAATTTGCTCTTCGGGCAATATCAGTCTGCGTCCATACTTGCCCCTCGGGCAATACCAGTCTGTGTCCACACTTGTATATTATAAAAAAAATAAGAAAGAAAAAAAAAAGGATTGTCAAATTTTAATGAGAAGTAAAAGTACTACGTGAATTTTAACTAGGCACTTATATCACCCCTTTTGGCCCCTTTTTGGGCAGTTTGGGCCAATGATCCCATTTCAAATAGCAGGCTTCCTCATATTATGTTGTATAGTTATCTGTAATTAAAACATAATTGTAAGTACCAACACTGTAGTCACCTATTATAATAAGAATTAATTATATAGAAAAATTACCTTCCCATTTTGCTCAAAATCTACTCCAAAAGGATTCCTGGGTCCGCCCCCTGCTTCGTTCAGATGCCCAACTCCTTCCCATATAGCATTTGGTCTACACGGGTGTTCTACTATGTAACCATTCGGTATCTTATTCCGAAATGTAGGATAGCAATGAGTGACTGTAACGACTATTAATACCACTGCTGGGTATAGCCTGCATTTAAAAGATAAAGAAATTGAAGGATTAAAGTCAACATTGCACAAGAAAATGGTTAAGAAAAAGGTCAAGGAAACAGCGGCCAATATTAAAATGCATCAGTCGCTACAAAGACAAGGATCTAAAATATTTCTTAGCAAAATATTTCGATATATTTTTTTATTGGTAGTGGTTATAAAACTCGTGTTACGATTTTCTGTATGTAATATGTGTAAATTGTTTTATTTGTTTAATACTTTTTTACTGCATTTCTTATGTTGGCATCCTTTCGAAACCCAGGAGTGCCTCCATAACCTTCTACTCCATACGAAAGTGCCCCTGGGTTTCGGAGAATATTCTAACGGTGTTAAGAAAATTTACTATTTAAAAGGAACACATTCGCTTAAGACAAGCTTATATGATTATATTGTTATTATTTGAAATATACCGAGCATTTATATAAAAAAAAATGTACTATAATAGAAAATAATATAGCCACAACGAGACGTCCATTTCAGCCAAAGGACTCGAAAATCATATCAGAATCTTTGTAAAATATTAACCGCGCTTTCTATAGATCACATAAATTATGGAACTAAATTAAACTTATGAAATGACATTAAAATACTTTTTTCAGAATACTTTAAACTTTTCCAAGGATTGATCAATGCTCATAAACCATAAAGGTGTTGTTAGTATTGCTATCAAATGGTCCAAAACCCATGTGATAGCTGTCTGGGACTTCTTGAGATAAATATAATTTATGCTAAATATTTACTCCAGCAAGCTAGAGGCTGCCTGGCAAGCTATTTTCTGACTTAGTGCCACCCTAACCTCTAGCATCTGACATGTTGAAAGCCACCGCAAAAGTTAATTAGCTAAATATGTGTTTTAAAATACTTTATGTCTTTTATTTACATATTAAAAAGAAGTTTAACCTACCGGAAATCGAACGATAAAAATCCTAAATATTTGTTAAATACCTAGAAAACATTTGTAATGAAGACAGTTGTCAAAATGACCAGCAATTTTGAATTAGGTCACTAATTTTACGGAATACAATATATTTTTGACAAAACGAACTTAAAGTTTGTAAAGGCAATTCGTTGGTTAATTTGATATGTTCGTTTCGCAAATTTTAAAATCCGTAATTTTATCAACCGGAATTACACACTCGAAAAGCTAAAATCCAAATATGAAGTTCATTTTAACTGGTTTCACAAAGGATTTCCAGGATTGCTGGATTTTCTCATCAGGTAGGTCATTGTTTTTCATTAGCTTAGTCGCCTCCTCCCGTGCAATGGTAAAGAAACTGTATAAAATGTTTTAAATGGAAAATAGTTTACTATAATTCTGCCGATTTCAAGGAACGGCGGAACGAGCGTTATGCAATATGGCGCTCGGAAGTAAGAGTTTGGGATAAGGAGGAACGAAATTCCAACCGCTTACGTTGTAGGAGTAGCCAAATAATCAAATGTCGAATGAGGAAAATGGAAGAAATACTTTTTGATGGCAGATTATTTAAAATCTCCATTATCATATTAACATCGAAAATTCCACTATGGACAGCCTCAAATTTAAAATGTTCACAGATATTTTAAACTATATTTAACTATTGTATTTGAAATTCAATCATCTTCTCATTTCATACTTACAAGTTATATATTGTTGATATTGATATTATCTTATAAATAGTCCGCGAATTTTTCAACTGTTCAGTCAAACTCCAAGAAAGTTTAATGCCATCACAGAGGCTTTCTCCCATTATCACTAGTATATAAACACTCAGTAAATGTAACAAATAACATTAAATTAAGGAGGTAGACCTAGGGTAAGGGCCAAAATTCTTACAAATCATTAGAACGTTTGTACTCAACATTTGACATCCATTTCCTGTAAGAATCAAAGTAACTTGGATTGATTTCATTCTGCTTCGAATGAAAACTTGATAGGATTTGGTGAAATTGAATATGATACAAACATATCACTGATTTCAAGAGTTATATCACTTACCCAAGGTCTACCGATACTGTACGAACCTAAAATACCGTCCGTGCGAGACCCGACAGGGTATACAAGGACGTTAAAAAAACTCTCACTTACTACGAACCGAACTCTATCACCTGGGTGATAAAGAGAAAGAGCAGAAAGAGTCCATAATGCATCTGATAACCACCATGTTTTATCAGATGGAACTAAAAATTGTCGTTCGTAGAACACCATTCGCACATAATTTTGTCGTTTTAAAACATTTGACCAAGTATGATAACCATAAATTTGTTAAAAAAAAAAAAACAGGGATTTCAAAATGCTAGAAAAGTTTTGTTTACAATATTAACATCAAACTAAACGCATTTTCCTCTTACCAGTTTTCCCCGTTTTTGAACATAATCCTTCATACGATTTTAAGATATCACGAACACTCCTATTTATGTACTTATAGATTTGATTTTATATACCGGCAGCACAGACATAAACCCAATTTAAATATCAAAAATTCCTAGAGTGGGTTGATCGAGGAAAATATAATAAAAATAAGTCCGCATAAATTGCTTGAATTAACAAGGGCTAAAAGAACTAGGATTGCGGCGCTTTTTATTTTTCATTTAAAGTTTAGCAAACATTAGTAAAATCTAAATTTATGATAAAAAACTAAATCCTGGTCGAGATTTTCCATTACCAATAGGTCCGGTTTGGATTATTTATATCTGTACCATGTCCTTGATTTTGCCTTTGATGTTTTTCTTCTTCTGGTATCAATATAATATAAATGGTCACATATAGGGATACTCATTTCAGGTTGTTTTTTTGTTTGTTTTTTTTTTACATTTCTCTAACTTGTGATCATGATATTTAGCTTGGTATTTTTCTGATATACATGTGCAGGGTCGACAAGTATGTAGGATGTGAGGTTTTCTGACAGGATGAAGATTTGTCTTACTTATCAGGCCATCCTTGTTTATCAGGAACCCCATATGGATAGCACACAGAATGTATATGTAATACTAGCTGTAATAATATGATTTCGTGATTCCATAATCATCAACATGAAAGAACTTTGTGGAAATTATTTAAAAAAAAAATCAACTTTCGTGAACCATTTTACACAAGGGCAATACCAAGTGCTACATAACTGAGTAACTTAGACATCATCGGTCCTTTTCACAAAAATCGTAAGTGTAAAATCAGTCGTAAGTTATGATGTCATAATAGAGTTAAGTATTGTGACGTCACAACTTACGACTAATTTTACTCACGATTTTTTTGTGAAAAGCGCTGCAGTGACCCTTTTCACAAAAATTCGTAAGAGTAAAATTCGTTATAAAATAAGTTATGACGTCACAATATATTTATTTACTATGACGTCATAACTTACGACTAATTTTACCTTTACGATTTTTTGTGAAAAGGACCACTGACCAGTAACTCATGATCCGGATTAAAGAGTCTTATAGACCACCAAGTGGTTGTGATTTACTTAAGCTTTGATTTGTTCAGTTGATATACTTTTATATGGACAACATATTTATCCAGTGTGGTGGACGCATTTTTAAACAAACGGTCAGCATTCCAATGGGAAACATTGCGCTCTGCTACTCACGAACCTATTCCTTCAATTTTAAGAGCAGACCTGATCCAAAATAAGGAACAACTTAGTATCGACTACACAGATGACATACAATTACTCATTAAACAATCCTTGTTTCAAGGATTTTATGTATTGTATCTATCCCCAAAGAACTTAAGATAAAGGACACTATAGACACTGTGAAGTCAGCTTTATGGCTTGACCTTCACTTACAGATCAATGATAAAGGAAAACATTTGACAAAACTATCCCACTAACACAATTTCTTATTCCTTTTTGTCAACTTTTCTTTCATCTGTGACAAGACTCCTTCAGCACCTGTGTATGGAGTTCTCATATAACAACTCTTCCTTCCATTATGCCATACCACGCAGTCGTTTTGTTCTTACAATTATGCTTCTAGAAAAGCAGTTTTTAATTGAGTCCGAGTTCCTCATTAACTTTTGTTTCTGTGTACTTGTTATTTTGGTTATTTTATGTTCTTTATGGTGTGTGTGTTTTCCTGGTCTTGGCTTTATCCTTGGATTACTTTCTTTTAATTTCCGCTCAAATCTTACTCCCCTTAATTACTCTTTCAGAAATTCCATAAAAAAAAGTAATGGAAAAAAGGCTGCTAGGAGCCTGAATCGCTCACCTGGTTAATAATTTGCCTTTTAAAGGCAATAACTCTAACAAGGAGTAGTCAGACTATTTTGACTCCATATGATTCATTGGATACAGTTGTAAGCCTTATAATAAGGATCATTTCAGCGATTGAAAGCTATTGGCTAAACCTAACAGATTTGGAGATGTATGCAAAAATCTGCTGACCCCATTGTTCTATTTTTAGAAACAGCAGCTGTTTTTTCAGCGATCAAAAATCTGTCATTTCGTTAAGGATACCCTATGAAACTAAAATGTCAACTTCCATTGAATTCTGTAGAGCAGTTTCTGAGGAGAAGATTTTTTAAAGTAATAACATAAACAGAAAAAAAGTCCAAAAAGGGCAATAATTCCAACATGGGTCAACAAATTTTCATCAAAATTTGACCACAGATAGATCTCTTCATGCTGAATAATTTTACCCCATGTCAGATTTTTGTTAAACCTAACCGTTTTGGAGATATATGCAAAAATCTGCTGTCTGACCCCAATGTTCAATTTTTAGTAACAGCGCCCATGCATTTTCACAGGTCAAAAATCCAAACGGTCATTTTGTTAAGGATGCCCTTTAAAAGAAAATACCAACTTTCACTGAATTCTGTAAATTAGTTTCTGAGAAGATTTTTTAAAATGGGCAGTAACTAGTAAATGGCTTAATGGATTAAAACAAAAATTCGACAACAGATAGATCTCATCATGCTGAACACTTATACCCACTCATCAGAATTTGGCTAAACCTAACGGTTTTGGAGATAAATGCAAAAAACTACTGTCTTACCCCTATGATCTATTTTTAGTAATGGCGGCCATGTTTTTCGAAGGATCAAAAATCACCACATCAGTTCTATGCATGATACCCCAAGGAACATTCATACCAAGTTTGGTTTCAATTAGTCAAGTAGTGTCAGAAGAGAAGATTTTTGAAAGAAATAACATTAAAAATGGCAAAAGTCGTTGAAAAAGGGCAATAACTCCAACATGGCTTAACAGATTAAAAACAAAATTTGACCGCAGATAGATCTCATCATGCTGAACACTTATACCCACTCATCAGAATTTAGTTAAACCTAATAGTTTTGGAGATATATGTGAAAAACTACTGTCTGACCCCTATGTTCTATTTTTAGTAATGGTAGCCATGTTTTTCAATGAATCAAAAATTCCTACATCAGTTCTATGAAGGATACCCCAAGGAACATTTATACCAAGTTTGGTTCTAATGAATCAAGTAGTTTCAGAGGAGAAGAGTTTTGTATAATTGTTAATGATGACAACGAATGCCAACAAACACTAAGTGATGGCAATAGCTAACATGGTCTTTGGCCAGGTGAGCTAAAAATATATCCATTCCCAAATTGTGATGTACACAAAATTGAGCAATCTGTAGAAATGACAAAAACAAAAACAAAAAATTTACGACATTTATTTACCGATGATGTTTAAAAAAAATAAAACATCTCCTAATGGGTGATGAAAATTCCTGAAATAAAATTTGAAATGATATTCCTAAAATATTCACTGTACCATGTTGTATGACTAAAAAGTGTTGAAAAACAGAATCAAATTCTGCTTATTCCTAAGAGTATTGATCAAAAAATAAACAGTTGTATTCTGTTGTTGTTTCATCTGTGTCTTTGAAGAAATCTTGAAGAATCCCACGAAGAAATGTTGACAGATGAATGAATTTGATGATAGACTGATGATCTTTGTAGAAGATGATTTCCTGCATTGCTGACTCAATATAATTTCTATGGGCACTAGTCAATATTTATACATCCCATCACATGTGAATTTACAGCAAATCATACATCTAGATGATTCAGATTTACAAACACTTATATGAAGCAGAATAATTACCATACATGATAATTGTGGAAACTTGTACAAGTCTTTTTTACATCGTCAAAAGAAAACCTACAAAGAGATGACAAAGCTGAATTTTACAAATGTTATGATACAAACATATAAATGTCTTACCTGAATACTAGCCTGAAAGAGAACAATATAAAACAAGACATGGTACTATTAATTTACATTTGGTCAACAGTAGCTACATTATCAGTTCCCACATAAGCCTATAAATACTTTTTTTGATTATTTTTTTTTTAGTCTTCTTAATTCTATACAACATGTCTTTGGTTTCTGTTCTCAATTTTATCAAAAATATGTTTAAGAAATATGTTTTCTATTGCAAACAGACATACATATATCTTTATGCAGGAATTGATAGTATCATGTTACCATTGGCCTTCAGTTAAAACACAACTCCTAGCTATACACAACATTCACCCATAAGAACAAATGCATGAAAGTCATGGTCAAATCTAGCAATACAAATCACAATATAACCCAATGTGTTCAGCTTGAATAATTAAAAACAATACTAATTCAATAACTGAACTTTTGTAGTGGAATTAGAATTTGAAAGTTTGTTGATAAATCGTTTAATTTCAGACACCAGATTTGACCATAAAAATAAATTTGATGTCAATTCATTACTAAGAACACTGAAATTCATAACTAGCAGACTTCATCAACTCAACATGATAAAGTCAGTCTGATACAAGAACTAATCATAACATTTCAGTGTAAAACACAACATGTCTGATAGATGGCAACGATACAATCCAGGTCAACCCACTCAACACAAGGTCACCTTGAAATGTTCAGAGAGACTATCAAATGGTATCATTGTCATATAAAATATTAAATAAGAAATTTTCTCCATTTTCTACTATATGTCCTAAATTCTTACACTCATCTGATTCGTCAATTTTCAAGTTCAGTAGAATTAAGAAAACTCAGTGCGATACTTTATGACATGGGCTCAGAAATAAAAATGTTCAAAATTTCTTATGCTGCCTGCACATTCTTTGAAAAGGTGAAAAATGAAAAGAAAAACAGATAAATTTTAAATATATTTTAGAAATTTCTGTCACTCTCCAAGCAATTCAAGAAGATAACACTATGTTGAGTACTATAATTAACCATCTTTACATTAATGTATATTTAAATTATTACTCCACAAACAAAACAGACTTAAATCTTCTGATTTCAATGATAAATTCACATGTCACACATGAACAGAAGCCTTTTATGACATATTGACTAACAGATTCATACAGCTGTTTTCCCATGTTACTATCAGAAAAATGAGTTTAAAAGCATTATGAATCTGCAGCAATGAGATAGATACTTAGCTCACAATGGATGAATAACTGTGCAGAGTTTTTAGTTCAAATGTTTTACATGTATACTACAATGAATTACAAGTAAAAGGAATGTAGAATTACACATGAAAATCGAGTATTACATAATTCCCAACTTTTTACACCAATAAATGTAGACTCCTATAACAGCTTACCCTTATTCAATGATTACCAGTTTTAGAAACTATTGATTAGTTTAACAGAAATGCCTTGGAACATATTCATAATGGTTGGAGATTACTCTGGACATTGATACCCAATAATTTTTGATGGCCAATTTTAACTGATAACTAGCTATCTAACATCTCTATCACACAATACCGAGTCCACTATAAACTATACTGAAGATTCACACTTATAAGTTCACACAACCACACAATTAATTCCAAGATAGTCTCAATATGTGACAGGAAGATTAATGCAGGGTTAAGATAAAAGGATAAGTACACCTAAAGTACAAGCGCTAGTATTTCTGGTATAACTGGAACAGGCAACATTTACAAACACTTAGAATCTCAACACACACCCTCAAAAGACTCCCTCATCACAATAGTCACATGTTCTATACATACCAGTACACTATCACACAACAACTGTTACAAAGCAACTACATGTATTAAGTTTGCTTCATCTTCAAATTTTAACAAGTTTAGGTACATTAACTGTTTTTTCAATTAGTCTTTAAAAAAACAAGCAATAACCAAAGTTATAAATAATTAAAATGATGTACAAAACTTGCAAGTAAATAATCACTAATCTCAGAATCCAAAAAGTAGTACACGGACATTAGTAACAAATTTTGATGTCAATAAGAGTTAAAAAATTTAAACATAATTCCAAACAAATAAAAAAAAAAAAGAAGACATTAGTAGTACAAACAAAAGTTGAGCACAGTATTTTTCCATTTACTAATATTTCAACTTCCATAAAGGCACAGCAAAATCTATTGGAAAAAAAAACTTGTTGACTTAACTTCTCACCTTCCAATATCTCTAACACACAAACATACTCTGACCTTCACAAGTATCTTTACACACAAGTATACTATATGAATGTAATGACAATAAAAAAAAACTGGTGACAGAAACAATACAAAGAAAACAATGTACTTTTTGATTTCATTGCCAAAATTAAGAAGCAAACAAAGTAGTAAATGTATTTTAGAACCCTTATATGGATTCCATTACAAACATGTATCAAATTATGCACCAAAAATGGTTTGGAGCAAGCCTACACCTGAGCAAGCCTACACCTGAGGTTTGACAGACAACAATCTAAAAACTCCAAATTTTGTAGGTGAGGTAAATACATTTGTAAAATAGACTATTTCTTATGTAAAAAAAAGATAAAATCTTAAAAAGGTAGAAGAAGGAGTAAAATGTATATCTATAAAGTTAAAGCTAAAAGGCTACATAAACTATTAATTACAGGTACAAGGGAAATTGGCCTAAGCTGTATGATGAAATGACAATCTCTGTTTATATGACAGGTATCACTACTTATAGGCAACATGAGTGTCAATATGAAAGTTTACAACTCAAATAATATTATAGGTTTCTTAATACACTGACACACAGGTAGAACAGTAATCAACATATACAGATCACAACTCTTGCTCAGTTTACGTATGAAAAGAAATCCACTAATTCACAATAATGTTTTATACAATTTCTTGAAATTATGGTAACTTAAAGATTAATTTTAGGAACAGAATTTAAGGGCATTAATTTACATAAACCTACAATGAGCAATTTCATATAACTTTTATAGATTATAATTAACAATATTTTTTACTGAAATTATTATGCACACTATAAATATCAAACTAGACTATGTTCGTCACACAATCATTCTGAGACTCAGTATATTTCAAAAATAATTACTTAAAGACAGTAAAAAAATAATCTATGTATGAAATAAATTGAAAAATCTTAAATCATTTCAATGATCCACATATCTCTACAATATTATAAGGGAATAAGTCAGAATGCAATGAATTATTCGATCAAATCTAATAAAAATTTGTCAACAATGCACACAGCAAGATATTCACATTGAAAAATACAGAAAGTCAGTATTTAGAGATACATAAAAGGATTAAGAGAAAAAAAATAAACATAAATCATTTACAGAATAAGGACAGAAAATTTTCTACAAACAACCTATTTTTGAAG
Organism: Perna viridis; assembly: GCA_037379345.1. Lineage (NCBI taxonomy): Eukaryota > Metazoa > Mollusca > Bivalvia > Mytilida > Mytilidae > Perna > Perna viridis. The sequence goes on along the minus strand of CM074518.1, from coordinate 21,322,311 downwards.
AAAGTAGAAATTGTGTGTAATACCAACTTATAAGTACCAATAAAAAATATTTTTAGAATTTCTCTACAAGCACATGTCAATGCCTCTCTATCAATTCCTCTCTATCAATGCCACTTCTATATTTCTCCATCCTTCATGCTTTCACTCTAAGATGACCCCTTGAAATAAATAGTCACAATTTAATTTTTAAATATTCATGTCTTATTAATCAACAGAAAAACAGCAAATTAACTTCATTGAGTACTGAACTTGGAACGTAAGGACGCTCAAATTCAAAATTGCCTTAAAAAATGTACTTATATAAATGCATAGACTTCTACTATAATGTAACGTGAAAAAAGAAAGGTAAATCAATATTTTAACTATTAGAATTTCAATATGATTTCAACAGTTTAGTTATCATTGATGTTATTAATAGTTGTCATGACAAGTAATATCAACTTTACAAGTTTTCATGAAAGAATTGAGACCAGGCAATATTGTATATCATTCTCGCATCCCATGTTTTCAAACTTACCTGGGAAAGTTTGTATTAAATTAACATTTAAATGAATGATAAAAGTAGAGAACTACAGCAAGTTGTTCAAAAACTTCTCTGATAGATACAGATTGCATTACAGCTTTGTATCATACCACATTTAGAAAAATACTTGAACAACAAGATGTAGACCAATTATCCTCATATTCAAAACTAGTTTTATAATGAAATTTCTAGTTAAATGCATGTCAAATGGCAGTAATAACAATTCCAGAATAAAGTGAAAACTCCACAAAAGACACAAAAGTTACTTCTGGCACATCCATAGATTAATTGTATTGAGTTAGTCATCTTACATCATTCATGAGGAACATTTTGACATATTGTTAGCAAATTTCAGTAGGAATTGACATTAAAGGCATCCATCCACTCAATATTACATGTCTATATGATATTTTTTCTCCTATCAAATCAATCAGAAATATAAATGGGGATGAAGATATGGAACAATGGGAAAGCAGATACAGACAAATTTGAAGTAAAAATACATCTTGGTTTTCTACAAGTGCAAATCAATTAATCCACAGAAAAATGACATCCCTACTTTTATTGAACATTCTATAATGTCAAATTTCACTGAATAACCACATACTATGGGAATCTATTCAAAGATTCACAGTCTTAAATCTTTAAAGATGTCTAATATTTATTCCGAACTCTAGTTACATAAGTATAATTTGAGGTAGCAAATATCTGTTTACAGGGATATATACTAATGTCTTACCAGTAAACTCATTTTCCCTTCAAATACAACCCATATATTTCTTGTATCAAACAACCCAACAGTTTTGTATGGTCATAGAGTAGTCAAATGTAGTAAATAAATGCATAACATTTCAAAGGCTCCTAAATGACTAACAATCATTAGTCCTGAATCAAGAAGTATCCAATTCACTCACATAATCCTGTATTATATATGAAGCGTCAATCCTATCTTACTGTTGAATAAGAAAACAGAATGGCAACAAACATGCATTACAATTAAGACCTGAACACACCTTATTGCTTCATTTTGATGGTTTTTAATGAAGGTTATATCATAAATTGTGTTCTGATGAATCATTTTGTAGTCTTTGCTAATTTGTTCATAAAAGTTGGCTAAATTCTGACAAATTTCCTTGAGCTAATGTGGTAAATAGTGAATTTTCTATATAGAAGTGCTATAGCTATCAAGTATTATTACAGCGTTTCGTATAGACAACTTCAGGAAAATGATTTGTTCCTCCCTTCATCAAATGACCATCACCCAACGGACCTCCTTGATGAATAATTGGACAACTGACCAAAAGACTTAAACATTCTATCAGATACAGATTTTAATACCTACAGAATAATGTCATGAAAATTTAAATCTTTTTGACAATTGTTCAGTTTATCACCTAAGGAATTTCATCTTGTGATTGTCATTCAATCAAGAAATTACTCTTTTTCCCTGAGGTTCACTATAGTACTTGCTGTAAAATTCTCAAAACCGAATATCTGTAACATGTATAATTGAAATGAGCAGTTGTCATTTAAGTATATCTAATATCACAACAAGGTCCTAATAGAATGAAACAGAAAGGTAAAAGATAATATGCAAATGATGTAATCAGTGCAATTCCACTAAAAAGCGGAAAAAAATCATCCCTGTAGAATAATATTACTTCCCATTTTGATACTATTAGAACAAACCAAAAGTAAATACTATACTGTTTATCAGCAATTCAATTTTTATGGGCATTTCCATTCATTTTAATTTAAATTCATTTTTGGGACCATAACCAAATAGTGCGACTACACACTGTTGGTGGGTGACATCAATTAAAACTCTACAGAAAATGATCAAGATACATCACAATCATTCTTAATGTTCTGAAGTATATTTTCAAATATACAAGTCATGTACAAGAAACAGAGAAATATCCGTCATTAAGATCAAAGGAAAAAAGTAGAGTTTACCAATAAACCAATCTGCTTCATTCTATACAAAAAATTAAATACCATAATACTCAGTACAATACTTCATCTGTGTTTCTTATCAGAAGTCAAAATTTTGACAGATTATATTTTCTGTTCAGACTAGCAATAAGAAAAACACATGCAGTACTTCAAAGGTTTCTCACATTTCAAATAAATCTGAATGGGTATAAATGTAAAATCATCTTAATTTTGTAATTATGTACACTATATAGCCTAAGTATGAAAGTACATGAAGCAACATTTTACATTAGATTCAAGTCATGCAGAAGACAGAACAAGATTCCTACCTAAGTGTCCATACATATACTAACAAATAAGTGTAATGTTTTTTTGATGCTCTGTTAGTCATTGTTACAGACCTAAGTGTTTTTATTCTAATTAATGACAATCCCTTTTTGACTGTATATTATGGAAAATGAGCCGTAAAATTCAGATTTTTGTATGATTTTGACATAGGAACTTTGGTGAGATTCATAATCCATAGAGTGTAATTTGCAATCAAACATTGTAAAAAAAATACAGAAAATTATCTCTGCTGTTACTTATGATTTTCATTTACTTCTTAAGTAGCACTCCAGCTAAGAATCATGCAAAATGTGATTCATGGGTAAAAAGCCTACATATTTTTTTTTGATATTTTGTTTGAAATGTTATAGTAAACAGAAATTAACATTTGGTTTTTCATATAACCCGTGCTCTTAGGAGATAAAAATTATATAGAATGCACTGGAGATTTCAAAGTTAGAGAGATAACTCTGTAAATGGCACTCAAATACAATAGAATCTACTGGACTTTCAATGTGGATTATCTCCTAAGAGCAGGCAGATTTGAATGAATAATTACACAATCCATAGTATAGACCCATAAAACAACTTAATTACAAAAATAAAAATATGTAGCCTTTTTTGGGGGTGTATCATTTTTTTTCAAATTTTGCATGATTCTTACAAAGACAGCTACTTAAAAGCATCAGTGCCCTTTAGAGAACAATGGCATAAATGTACTTAATTAAGGCTCACAAATTAAAATCAGTTCCGCAGAAAAAGCTTCTATGACTACACATTTATAATTGTAAACATGCTATTACTGATCAAATTGTAGTGAGTAAATTTCATGAGTGATCTGTACATTTGACTTGAACAGCCTTATCCAGTCTTATCTTTTTGTGTGAAGACAGAATACAATACTTACCACATGTAACCAACAAAATGACAATTATATATAACAAACAAGAAATAGTTTGTATTTTTTAATATACTGCAATTCAATATTTTTGTCTTAGTATTAAAGCATTTTATACTGCATTTAGTACATGTATACAAATTCTTATTCTTATTTATAATACAAACTATTTCAAGGCATAGGGTTGATTCCAGTATTAAGAATATATACTATTCAGAGGACTGATTCTTATTAAAGCATTGTTAGGAATCCTTTAAGGCTGCATAATAGCCAAATAAAAAAAATTCTTAAATCTTGTAACCTACCAAAATAATGTCTTACATGTAATTTATCTTAACAAGTTTAGATTTTAAACACAACATTGCCCAAAAAAACCTGTGAACATAGGTCATAAAGGATATCACAGAAACCCCTACCTAGAAACAATTTTGTCAAAATATAATATATGTCAAACAGCATGTTGTCTCTCAAGTAAGAAAACAACTCCAATGATATGCATATCTACATATATCTGATACTACTTTCAAATTAACAAGTGATTATGTTGCTTCAGATAGAACTGTCCTCTTTGGTCAACAAATGGCTAAGTCCAGACTTTACAAGATGAATCCCCAGTAAATTAAACTGAAATGCAACAATTCAAAAGCATTATGAGATAAATAGTTTTTAAAGATTCATTTCAGATGGGACTAGGGATGGACGGATAGACTGACAGCATATCTGCTATACATATGTCCATTCTTCAAAGGTGGGCTAATAAAATTATGTTAGTTAATTTTTCTATAATCAGTTAGTTCCCCATACATTACTTCACATTATTTAATTTTCAAATCCTCTAAATAGAATATAAAAATGTATACATAATAAATAAATGTGAGAAACCTCTGTATTTGAAATTGATACTTTTCTAAATCAACATGAAACAGCAAACAACAACCGTTATAAAGAATTTTCTAATTTCTTTTTTCCAGTTATTGGAGAATGCTAATTTTACATTACTTCTGTGGCCATTTAGTGTATAGATGAAAATAAAAAAAATTCTGTTTCAATAATTCAGAAAAGTATTATATTTCATATCTAATAGTCTGAAAGGAAAGACAATTGTATTATTGAACACGTGTATGGTTATTTGTCAGCAAAACACTTATATAAAAATTTCTAAAAATGGGTAAAAAAATACCATAAAAAGTTTCTTTGTAAAATATGTGTAAAAATAGCACCAATATGAATAAAACAAAAACTTAACAATAAATATTAACAACAAAAAAGAAAGACGTGAGATAAGGCACCAATTGAATTTTGTGTAGCAACTGCTTCTTACAAATTGTCTTAGTTTTCAAAAGCCTATTCACTGCTTCAACATAAGCTTTATATATCTTTTGTAAAAAAAAAAACAAAAAAAAAACATTGAGTCAGTTTGTAAAAAATAAGTTCTTGAATTATAACAAAAACTTTTAAATAACAGAAAGAACCATCAGAATCAATATGAACAGTTGCTACAAGCCAAATACTTTCCTATGTTTTTTTACAAAAAACTTAAAATAAGCATATAATTTCACAGGAATGGATATTTTCTTTACAACAAAAAAATTCTTCAAATCCCAAGAATAACTGTCTCCAAACACTATCTTTTTTGACTAATTTGCGTAGAAACAAAAATTCTTCAAGCAGTATTCATATTCAGCATATCTGTAAAAGAAATGTATTAAATTAAAAAAAAAAAGAAACTTTTAAGTTAAATTTTCCTACTTTATTTGTAAGTTAAAGTCCCTATCATAGATGTTTTTTTATTATAACATAAAGCACATGTAACCACTTACCTTAAAATTCATATTATCTGCCCCTTACGCTTCTTGTTTCTTCTTTGTGGACAACTAAAGGAAATGATTCATGAAGAGAAGTTGTGGATGCAACCTAACTATTCATCATATTTAAAGAATGGACCACTTTAAAACTCAAATAAAGTGCTCCATTATATTGTAATTTATTAAAAGTTTAAAGGTGACCATAGTTACCTAATGTCGTCTGCTACTGTATTCCCTATCCCTATCTCTATCCCTATCACGATCCCTGTCAGATCTATGTGAGGACCGTGACGATTCTGACTCATAATGGCGATCCCTTTCTCTACTTCTCTCCCTGTATTCTCCTCTATCTCTACTCCTGGATCTATGACTGCGACTTCTCCTTTCCTTTTCTCTCTCCCTTTCTCTTGATCTTGACCTTCTTGAACTACTCCTTCAAATATTCAATAGCCTTAATTGTAGAATTGAACTAAACAAATGCATTTAAATAGTCCTCTATAATGAACTAATTCAATGGTAAGAATGGTTTAAAGCGAGTTATTAATTCAGCATGTAGTATTTGTTGTCTGTAATAGATAGTATTATTATAATTTTATATTACAACAATAAAATTTCTTGAACAATTTTAACAAAAATCTAAACTACATGAAGATAAAATTAAGTTTGTAAGTAGAAGTCTTTATAAAAATCAGACAGGAGGTGATTCATGCATGTCAAAAACCCACCAAATTCACTTTAATTTCTTATTCAGAAACAGTTACAGACCACTTAACCAGTCACAGTTTTTCATTTTGGAGTTGTGCTTACGTGATAAAATTCATATAGATTGTATCTGAAATTAGGACTGGCAAGAGTTATTATTCTTGATTGAGCTCCATTTAGTTGATTTTAGTGGGAGATACATGTATGATTTTCTCAAAAGTACAGATATGAGTATGGAAAGGACAACTGTTACATAAAAATATAGCATATGTAGATTGAATAAGCATTGTTTGTTCATTTGTTTGGTTTTTTTTTTTTATCATGCATCACTTTAATGTGGACAGTGTCAGAATTTTATATGGACTGGTTTTTAATCTTTTTCACCTGAATTGCAGCCTTAAAAGTAATGAAAAGAGTTCTTATTTTGTTAAAAAGAAACAGCAATAGAAACTCCCTTAAAAATCTGAGATGCTGTTTTCAAATAACTAAAACATACTTAGACCCATAAGATTTCTCCTCAATACCATGTAATGTATCTTGAAGAGAACTAATAAGGATTTTACATCTGTCATCACTTGCTATCTTAGACTGTTTGATCAAAGATATAGCTGTCACTAGAGTCTCTATTGCACTGGCAAACTCTCCTGTCAAAGTCAAAGAAATGTTTTTTGATTGATTTGAGATTGGCATAATTGATAATAATAGGACGCTTACCCTACCGGTGCACCTGGTCCATGCTCCCAGTTTTTAGTGGAGTCCGAATTGCTCATTTACTTTTGTTACTTTGTATGTATGATTTTAGTTACTTCATGTTCTTTGTTGTGTATGTCTATTTTCCATGTCTGGTCTTTGTCCCTGGATTACATTCTTTTGATTACCGCTATAACCTTAGTTCCCTTAATTACTTTTGCAATAGAAGTAGAATTTCAATTTTATTCATAGTATTCATCAGAAACCCAGTGCTCCTCTTTAAGCACTACTCTGAAGCCTAGGGCAAGTGAAAATTGATTCAGGCTAGTGGAATGATGTGTATTTTTCTTGTTTCTGGCTAGATGAATCCTATACAGTCCTCCACTATTCAGGCTAGTCATTGAGAATTTTGAAGGAAAGGAGAGGAAACTTATTTAAGAATGTGAACAGTGTTTCCACAATTCAGACATTTCTTTTAATCAGCACAAGCAGCTAATAATTTTTTTTTCATAATGAAATTGTGTGACCAAAAAATTTGATACTCTTTAAAGTACAAAATGATATACTGTAAAATAAAGAATGATAATAGTAAAGTCTGGATTTGAATAAGTGAAAATCAGTTTACTACGGAAGAAAATGATCCCTTCTTAAATGCAGAGAAAATCCATATAAATCAAGGATATTTCAAAGTAAACATCTCTGTGTAGCAATTGATATATATTTTATGCAGGATAAGACTATTTGATCAACTGAAAAATAATGAAAAGGTGCTTTAATTGAATATGTAAATGTTATTTTACCAGCACTGGCATCTTGTACAGCTCTTGAAATAGCACTGCTGGAGACTGTCTTGTTTCTCTGGAAAATCTCTTCAAATTCTTGTTCACTGAGGGCTGGTGACACAGCTTCAGATCTGTAAGACAAAAAAATCATGACTTCAAAGAACTACTGAGACATACAAATAATAGCATTCCTAAGGAAAGAATGAATTCATAATAGTGCTTTATTTGTGTTGTTAAAGGTTAATTGCCTCATAACATGAGATTAAAATTGCCATTTAACTTATTTAACAGTTAACAGTATGCAGCACTGCCAGTCTCAGAATACAGCATAAAGAAGCTTCAAAAAAAAAAATTCTGGCATCTGTTCAGTGCAATGAGGCTATGAACCTTATTCATTCCTTAATGGCAGATCACCAATATTCCTAAGTTTCGACCTTATCACATATATATACTGCCTGTACTCTCCTCCACACAACTCTTGAGTATCAGTATTAGTGGATTACAAAAATGATTAGCATTATGTAGTGTTGAAAATTAATTTCATGGGTACCATTTTTCATGGTTTACTGACAGATGCAAAAATAATGAAAATTAGTACACTGCTAAAATGAATATAGTAAAAGTACCGTTCTGGTGGTCTAGAGTAATGATCTGGTGGTCTGCTGTAGGGATCAGCAGGATAAGATACTGGTGGAGGTCGACCATATGGATCACCTCCAGGGTGAATTGGCTAAATAAAAAAAAGACATATTAACCATATAAAAAATTACTTACAATGCATCAATTCATTATTTACAGAATCGAAATCAAACAAATATTAAATCATGTGAGGTATAAGGGAAGGCTTTTTTTTAATTTTGACACATTTGGTGGTAGATTAAGCCTAAAACTGCTTCTTCTATGGGAAGTGCCCAAGCAACATGTTACTTTCCCAAGACCTTATAGAAGTCATTTACAGTTATTAAGATAAGCAAAACAAACCCCCAATTTCTTGATGTTTATATTGGCTATCTGTTTACCCAGAAGTAGACATTTTACCAATTATACTTACTGCAACAGCTGGTGGTGGTGCTCCATGTGGTGGAGGAAAGAAGGCAGGATTGACATGTGGTGCTGGGGCCACAGGATGCCCTGGAGGGGGGAGAGATGTCGGGGGTATCGCTGGAGGCATACCTACAAAACATATAAAAGATTGAATTTTTTTCCATTCTGAAGTGTTTCCTGTGTTCAACAACCTACAAAGAAAGCTACATGTGCCCATGTATTCCATGGCATTATCAATCAGATAATGCAAAACAGTAATTTATTCTTTTTACTATGTTTTGTATTGCCTTCCTAAAATTGCCTATGATCTAGTGTTCACATGAGCAAGATGTTTAAAAAAAAATTGCCTTTGGCATGTTTGTATGCATGTGTGAGATGTATCCAGTTTAACAAACTATGAGGTTAAAGTAATATATTAAAATACAAAATTATGACAAACCACCACAATGTCATTTTCATGCAGTGACAAGGTTAGAACAAGTACATATAAACATGTTAATTACAATTGTTTTGGATCATGCTCAAAGTAGAATGTGATAGATGTATATGATACATGTATCTATTCATATATATTTAGGGGTTATAAATACAAGAAGACGCCAATTGTGTTTCCATTTTCTATTTCAGTATAAAAGTAAATTTGAAAGGGGATTCAGAATTCCTATTTCACTTGGTGATCACCTCAAAAAAAGGAGAAAAATTCAAGAATACTGAAAGAATATAAAACCCTTAAGCCAAACCAAAATCTTATAAGGAATAAGGTTCAGAGAATTCTACATAACACATAAAAATTGTCATGGTAAAAATGAAAATAAGTCTATTATAAATAAGCTTCTTACACAACAGCATCTGTTTACTTACCTGGTGGAGGTAACCTGGCTCCAGGTGGGGGGACAGGCTGAGGTCCACCAGGGGGGAATGCTGACAAAAAAACATCAAATATTCTTCAACAAGGCACACAAGTAAAGTCTTCTCTCCACAAAAGTTCGATTTACTTTTGTCAATAGGAAATTTTAGTTTTCATTTTTATTGACTGGTTTGAAGACTGAAATTATTTTTAGTTATCTTTGGTTGGTAGCCTAGGTGCAACTAAGGTCCAGATACATAAAGAAACTGCTTTCTGCTGCAGCGAAGAAAATATCAACATGCAAATTTTTTATACCAAATATTACTGTTTTTCCAGTAGGTACCTTACCATAGGCTCATATTTTTCACAACTTATTAAAATTTGTTTGAAATCTTTCGCTTACTAACATGCAAATTTTTTATACCAAATGTTACTGTTTTTCCAGTAGGTACCTTACCATAGGCACATATTTTTCACAACTTATTAAAATTTGTTTGAAATCTTTCGATTACTGACCTAAAAACCTTCATACATGTTGCCATAAACCAACCCAAAATCAAAACATGCACCAACACCAGAATTCCTCTTTATGAATTAAACATGAATCTAATAACACATACACAATTTATGTATTAAAGACTGAATATTTCCTGATGCTAGCCTATGGAACAGAGTACTAATGAAAGACATTGTCAAGTCTGGAACAATGCACTACTTAAAAACTGAATCTTTTTTAACAATATTTACAGTCTTTAGATGGGTGTATGGAAAATTAATAATCTAACTAGCATTCATGTATTTTAAGTACTCAGACACAAATAAGTCAGAATTGTATGCATCACATTTAACTTGTGACAGTACAAACTATTTCTTATTGTTATAAATCACAAAGAGGAATGAATTTAATCTAAGGGGGATAACCAAGCTGCTGATGTGTGAGGTACAGAACTTACCTCCTGGGTGAGGAGGTGCCTCATAATAACCTTTTAAATCATAACAAAGGAACATGAAGGAGTTATCTTCATATATTTACTTATAAAATCAAGTACATTTTATAAAATTTTAAAACTGAAAAATTGGGCTTATTAAAACATGAAAGGAAGAAATCTGTATAATTCTTATAGGAAGTCTTAATGCTTAAAAGGACAGAATAATGTCCAATCACTTCATTTTTATATTTCTTTAAATTCAGGCAATTAACACCGTGTCAGCCCAGGAAACTTAAATCATTCCATACCTGGAGGTCTCTCCCACTCTGGACGAGGAGGTGGTCCTCTGGCGTCATTTGGTGGTGGCCCCCTGAAAGGAGGAGGTGGTCCATTTCTCACCATCTAAAAAGACAAAGAAACTCATTATGTTTGATACAGCGCAATGGTAACATTGAACAAACACATAAACTTTCAAAAATCAGAAATTGAAGTTTTTTTTAATCACTGAGTCTGAGAGGTTGAAACCATGTACACAATCAAGTTTTTTTTTAGTATTCAATGTTTCATTTACCATAAATTTAACAACACATTCTACTCATACTATTTAAGGGTTGCCTTATTGTTTACAAACACAAAGTCAATCTGTAGGACTTTTTCCCCGAATGAAGTAATGCATTTTACTAAAGAGAGCCCTTACATTTTTTTCCACCTCATAAGTATCTGCTTACTCAATGAAGCCTTAAATTATTCCTGATATTTAAACTTCTTTGGTTTCGTTGAATAAAATCGGTGTCTGAACCAGAAAGGTCAACACACAAATGACTCCATAGTTCCTAAACATAATAACATTACTTCACAGCACATAAGAAACTGTTACTTGTTTTAGTAATTTGGATTTGCACCAAGAAAATCCAATTTTTTGCAAGTTGCAAGGCCATAATTGTCAAAGTTTCCCTAAATTCATTTCACTATAAAAACATTTTTCCCCATTTTTCGTTCATGTCATTATACATACTGGGCCAGGTGGAGGTGGTCCCCCAAACCTTGGAGGTGGTCCATTTGGGGGACCTGACATTGGTGGAGGTCCTGATGGTGGCATGCCCCTGGGAGGGGGTCCTCCTGTCAAAAAATAAATATAACATTATTAGATATACAAACAATTAAATTTTATGATGCATCAGAAAAAATTATAGTTTGCATTTTAAAAATCTCCAAGACCATGCATTCTATGCTTAAAACAACATAGATTGCTCCATTGTTTACAGGTCCTTCAGAACAAATAAATAAAGACTAATCATAAAAAATTAAAGTAGTCTGAAAGAATAAAAAATACTTTTAAATTGAAAATATAATTAATAATGTTTGTACCTAGAAGGATTTCAAATTATTATTTAAAAACTTGTCAGTGATTTTGCTACTTTGATTTTACCTCCTGAAACAGGCTGTTTCCCCAAGTAAATGATCACATTCCAATAAATCACAGCTAGCTCAAGCTATTTTGGTTCCCAATCATTTTTCCAAATCCAAAAAGAGAGGGGACTTTTGAAAAGTGTAACAAAAACAATGCTGGCTATATTATTTTAAAAACCAAAGGTTCCACTCACTTGAGTATTGTTTTACTTTCAAGTTTAAAGAAAAAGAATTCCCACAGCTTACTCAAGGTGCCTCAAACTTTTCATGATTATTTTAAAATGCCACCTTGATAAAGTCTAAATCAGTTAAGATATCCCATGTCACGTTGCTGGAGACCTTATAAACAAAATAAGCATAGAAAATTGGCATTTTTCCAGAATTCAAAAATGTAATTATTCAACTACATGTGTAACTGTGCATATTGTATTATGTCATTTACTTCAAATTTATTTTTTACTATGAATTGGGGATGCAAATATGGTCCTTATCATTAGAATAACTTTTTAAAGTAGATTATCAATAAAATCTTACTTTCTTTTAAAAAGAATTCATCTCCCAAGATGCATTGGAATCATAGAACAATGTACACATACCTGGAAATCCAGGTGGAGGGCCTCCTGGTGGTGGAAGTCCTGGAGGGGGTCCATCTGGACCAGGGGGTCTGTTCTGTTGGGGTATAAAGTGTTTACCCCCTTGTGGTCTTTGCTGCTGGGGCCTGGGACCAGGTGGACCTAGAATTTAAGAAGAAAACCATCAATTAAACCACCAACATATCCAAGACAATATAGGGAACCAGTCACTACAATGAAAATTTAAGTAATCTTCAGTTTAACCTCAAGAACACATAAACAACATGATGTTTTTCATGAAATACTGTTTCTTCCTTTTTTGAAACCATGTGATATCTGTTTTTTGTTGACAACCTCATTTTTTGGAGCATTTAAAAGTTTTTTGAACAAGTAAAATATGGGCAACAATTAAACTGAAGATTGTCTTGTCACAGGGGTTAAACAATACCAGTCTTAAACATATAACAAAATAACAAAAAATCAATATGACCACACAATATCAACAAACAAGACATTACATGATAACATTAATATACAGAGCATGTTCAGTAATGTACATTTTATTTTGTGACATTGATGAAATAAGTTTTTCTTCTAGATACCATTCATCAATATTTTCTACTACTTAGGTCCAAAATCAAAGGTGTAAAGAAATTTTTACAAAAAGTTACAAAAACTGCAGGCTTAAATTAACTGACCATTTTGTGGTGGTCCACCATCTTTCTTTGACTGAGCTTCAAATTGACTGAGGGCCTGTCTGTTAGCATTGGTGACTTGAGGGACTTGTCCATGGATTTCCTTCTTGGGCAACTTTTCAAAGATTAGTCTAGAAGAATTATCTGATCCAACCACTACCACAGCAAATCTGCAAGTAAAAGAATTTGATACTTACAAGTTTAAACTAAACAAATTAAGGAAAATTTCTGCAAATTACTGACATGAGTATTCCGACAAGAACTCTATAAAAAGGACAGACATATGCAAGCCTTTCATTAAGAGGCGGTACCAGGTACTTTTACTTGTCTAAGGTACTGAAAGATACCGCCAGAATTTTAAATTTCACATTATGTTTAAGAAAGAAAATGATTAAAAGTACCTTGTTGCAAAATAAATGATACCTGCATCGCAAAAAATAAATGAAACCCCTGCATAAGAAATGAAGTCACCTATTAACGAAACTATTTAAAAATAAATAATATATTCATGCATTGTTCTGAATAAGAAAGGAAATGCTCACTTAGGACTAAAAATTGTGTTTTTTATGACAGCATGCCAAAAATAAAGGGTTGGTAGGTAGGCAAGTTGTTTTGTCTTGTATATTTTATTGAAAAAATATATAAGACTTCCGATGGTACAACAATCTTCATTTCCAGTTAGTTACCCTTATCTGAAGTTGTTTCGTAAATTCAATATGTTTTGCTACACTCAGTGATTATGATAAAGACTTGCAGACAGAATTGGCATTTTATGATTTCAAAAACAATCTTTTGAGCTTCAAGTCTTAATCTAAATCATCAAACATTTCTATCACTCAACAGTCTTTTCCTTCAAAATTCTCAATGATTAGCCCAAATAATAGAGAAATGTACACATCATTTCACTAGCCAGAAAATTTTTTTACTGGCCCGGGCTTTGGGTTAGTGGCTAAAGGCAAGCACTATATCCATTGTACTACAGATACCCCAACTACGTTTCGGTCAAGAACAAGTCCTCAGTCTTCTTAGTACACTTTGAAATGAAACAATTTCTCCTTAAACTTTAAAGATATACAACATAAAAAGCAAAACCTAGAATTATTATTCAAATGATAAATTACCCTTTAGACTGTCCATTGGCTCTGTTTTCATAAAATTTAATTTCAACAAGATCAGTCACACCCACAGAAGCTATAGCATCAGTTAAATCTTGATCAGTTGTCCACTGAAAGTATGAAAATTTGTCTCAATTACTATAAAAAACAAAAATATATCTTCAAATACATGTAATTACCAATAAAACATTACAAGGAGATCAAATTTGAAAGCTTTAATTCCCCTCCCTGTGATTTTCTCACTTTACATTATATACAATATTCATGCTATTCACAATATACAAATCTTTGTTCCTGGAAATCAGTGATTGGGATGGATTTTTTAGCAATGTGACTATGGCCTCAATTCAAAACACACCAATGGACCATTTTTCACCAGAATAGGCAAATCAAAGATACCAATGGAGCATTTTATTTTGAATGAAAAAGATGTAAATTGTTTAATTTCATAAAACCCTTTACAAGAACAAGTGTCACTGTTCAATGCCCTGTTCAGTTAACTGTCCACTATTAAATGTTGCACTTCTCAGCAGTCTGTTTTTTTTTTTTTTGCAGCCTTCCATTTTTGGAACTGGAAGTAACACTTACATTGCTTGTACATTTTACTTGTAGACTGGGTAATTAATGAATTATTTGTTTGATCTTTTTAACTGGTTTTTGCCTCATAGTCATTATTTTCTTCAGGGGGTGACTGGGTGTAGATTTGTTCAAAGAAGTGGTAGTAAAATCAAAAGAGCATTTTTTGTCCCAGTAGATCTTTTAGTTTTTTCTTGGGCAACGTTTTGAATTTGGTGCCTTTAAAACTTTTTTACATCTTAAGACCAGTACAAAAATTTTTTCAACATAAAGCAACATTCAAAACCAAGTCGTGGTATTTGTTATGATACCATATATTTGAACAAATTTATCTTGTAACTAATGTACCAGACTGTGAAAAACTGCTTCAATTTGAAGATTTAAACAAATTAGATCGACAAATTTCATACTTTATGCAAACTGTATCTCAATCTTTGCAATCAATTTTTCTTTTCCTTTTTGGTACTTAGTGATTTTCGTAATGCCAATTATCAATTGATAACAATTATCATATCCCACCCAGAAACAAATGAAAGTATTTCTCTCAGCTTGAATACAAAATTTTATTGAAGAGTTACATAAAAAAACTCAACAATTCTATTCAAATTTAGTTCAAATAAGATTAAAAATATGTTTGGAGGACTCTGAATAGCGAACAGGTTGATATAAAAAAGACAACAAATGCATTGTTGGTACCTGTGTGATTGGTCGATAAATTTAACTGTTCTATAATTAACTGAGGGAAATTTGATGGACATATCACAGCTAAAATAGAAAATCAACAGACCATACTAGTCACAGGACTCGTAACAAAAACAAAAAAAAACCAAGTTGTTTCTGGTCAAAATGAATGCATCAAATTATTCAAATAACGTGGATATTTTTGGATAGATGGTACAAGGTTCTGAAAATTAAAGCACCACTTTGGTGCACAGCATAAACACTTTTATGGGCCATTTTTGTATCAATGCACTATTTGCACATTGGCACATAACCTTCCAAATCGCTGAGAAATTCTTTTACCACCATGATAGCTATAATGCCACAAAATTCTAAAGGCAGCTATATTTCTTTTTACTTTAGATCAAAAAGTCATACATTAGGTGCTTTACATTTAAAACCAACTTAACATAATTACTAGAATTAATTCTGATAATGTGTAATATAATATTCAGAAAGTTAATGCAAAGAACACTGACAAAATTCTCAGGCAGATGAACTGTCTCTGAACACAAAAATCTAAACCTAAATGACAGAACTACTTCTTATTGCATTTTTTTTGTACCACAAACAAAATTCTAATGTACATACCCATGTGAGATTTCCAACATATAAACTAATTCTTCTTCCACTGTATCCTGATGGTACAGATATATTAATGGATTTAGTCTCCTCAATAACCTATCAATTGAAATACAAAACATGAAATACAAAAAATATTTCTTCAACAAAAAAGTACCACTATAAAAGTTGAATGTTAATCTATGTAAGTTAGAACACAGCTTGTTCTGGTAGAAAGCATTTGTCCAAATATTAATTGCAAAATTTTCAACAGAAACATCCTGAACAAAAATGTTTTTGTTGACACAATTAGTGTATCCCAAATTCTTAATGATTTCCTCAGTGGTCTGGTATATTTTTTTTCATTTTTTAAACATCTAAATTGGTAGAAACCTTTAATATTGTGACACTGCTCCTATTTGACTGAAAATTTCATGGGTTACCATCTCCGCCTAAATATATTAAATCTTTTCCAAGTCAAAATAGAAATATTTTTTATCTTAAGATACAGAATGGATTTTAAACAATCAGTATCAGTGTTAAATGTCTTCTAAAAGATAATCATAATCTGAATATAGCTGAAATATTGCTGTTCGGACGTTAAACCCCAACAATCAATCAATCTAAAAGAAAAAAAAAAAATGGCTGAAAGACGGGAATAATTTTTTTGTATATGACAATTTTTTCAAGGCTAGAATCTATTTACAAGTTACTGTAAACTTACTAATTGTGGTTTATATTTTTCAATTGGAGCAGAAATCCATCTTGTAACTGGTCTTGTTCTAGATTTCCTTCAACCTTGCAGTTTTTACACAAATCAAATTTCCAACTCCTCATTGGATAAGAATTGGGATATTTAAACAAATGCATACCTGATATGGACAATCACGGAAAAAATCTGGGTATTACTATTTCAAAACAGAAACTACAGTCCTTGCCTTCAAATTTTTTGTCCAGTAGCCTTTTGGGCTAGCAAGTTTGAATTTTTGGAAGCCCGAACTCAAAACTAATAGCCCGAAAAATTCAGAAAAAAAATTAAGAATTTATCAATACCGAAAACTATCGATGGACAACAACAACCCTCAAATCAAAATAAGAACCACAGTAATTTTAATTTGACAACTAAATATTATGTTGTCCTACAAGTATTTGTAAAAGATTTTATTATATAAATTGATTAGTTTTTATTTAGTTTTACTATTAATCATTGTTTTTTATAGTAACTACAACATAAAATAAACGTTGCGGCATATTGCTGTTTTTAATTAACGCCCGGTTTTCAGATATCGTCAGGATTAACTCCGAATGATTTGACACGAAAGGACAAAAAGTCGCGAAAGTAAATAATGACAAAAATAAACAATAGTGACATTGTCGTAACTTTGTAATTATATTTCGGACAGAATGTAAACACAACAACATACTGTAGGTCATTGAAACACTTTAATCTTACACCTTCACAACTCGAATCTGACTAGCCCGGTCGGGCTACGGACATTTAAACTGTACTAGCCCGAGGCTGATTTTACTCGCCCCGGGCTTCGGGCTAGTGGCTAACGTCGAGGACTGAAACTAGATAATTTTCAAAGAGTTGAAAAGTAGAAAATCAAGAAATTCATCTAATTTGATCTTATACAAATATGTACATGTATAAAACAATATTGTAACAATGTGTTCTTACAAACCTCAGTGGATTCAGCTGAGGACGAAGCTGTTATTACATCATTGTATAAGTCATCATCTTGAGTAAATTCCTCCTGCAAATTAAAATGAAAAATTCTAAATTTTCAGATTTAAAAACAGCATTTGTATGAATGTGAATGATTCACAAAGTGTTGTACACAGAGATCTGAACTGGAATAGTTACATGTTAAGACATTTGAATTTCATTACAGTTCTGAATTTGGACCGAGATTAAAAAAAAAAATAGGCTCACTGGAGCCTGAATCACTAACCTTGTTAAATTTTGTCTTTCAATGGCAATGAATTTAACAAGAAGTTGTCTAACAATTTTGACTCAAGAACACTTTGGTAGGACTTATAAGGATCATTACATGGCTTAACAGATAAAAATGGAAATTTGACCACAGAGAGATCTCATCACGCTGAACACTTTTAACCTAAGTCAGAATTTGGCTAAACCTAATGGTTTTGGAGATATATAATCGAAAAGCTACAGTTAGACCCCTATGTTCTATTTTTAGTAACAGCAGCCATGTTTTTAGACAGATCAAAAATCTAAAGATAACTTTTGTGAAAAATACCTCAAGGAACATTTATACCAAGTTTGATTCCAATAGGTCAAGTACTGTCAGAGAAGATTTTTGAAAGAAATAACATTAAAAATAGCAAAAAAACATCGAAAAAGGGCAATAACTCCTAAATGGCTGACCAGATTAAAATGAAAATTTGACCACAGATTGATCTCATCATGTTGAACACTTTTACTCATATCAGAATTTAGCTAAACCTAATGGTTTTGGAGATATATGGAAAAACTACTGTCTGACCCCTATGTTCTATATTTAGTAACAGCAGCCAGGTTTTTTGACTGATCAAAAATCAAAACAAATTTTTGTACAAGATACCCCAAGGAACATTCATACCAAGTTTAGTTTCCATTGGTCTATTACTATCAGAAGAAAAGATTTTTAAAAGAAATATTAAAAATAGCAACAAAAAAAACGTCAAAAATGGGCAGTAACTCCTAAATGGTTCAACAGATAAAAATGAAAATTTGACCACAGATAGATCTCATCAAGCTGAATACTTACACCCACTTCAGGATTTGGCAAAACCTAATGGTTTTGGAGATATATGCGAAAAACTAGTCTGACTCCTATGTTCTATATTTAGTAATGGCGGCCATGTATTTAGATGGATAAAAAATCTTAACACAATTTTTGTGCAAGATACCCTAAGGAATATATGTGCAAAGTTTCATATAGTTCGACGAAAAAGATTTTTGAAAAATTGTTAACGAAAGGCGACAGACACCAAGTAATGGCAATAGCTCACCTGGGACACGGCCAGGTGAGCTAATAAAATATGTAGGATCAAGAACTTTATACCTGCAATCAAACATTCAGAAATTACAATGTAACAATTTAAAAAAAAGAAATTAAACGCCTATTACAAGTTTGTAGCTGTTCTTACACCGGTACCTTTACACAAGTTACAGCCTAGAAACCAGCAAAAAGCTTGCTTTCGTATCCTTAAATTCCTGTCCCTTCAAGATAATATACTTAATATTTTTTAATAAATAGAAATGGCTTTAAATTTGGTTTAATTCTTGTTTTTTAAAAGTAGGCAATTAATCATATTTGTTGGTCACCCATTTGTTAAATACTTCAATTCACATTTCAACTCTGATATACATGTAGATGATCTGTTAAACATACATGTAAAACACAGTTTCAACTAAAAGGAAAAACTAAATAAGAAAAACAGGAATGTAGAGGAAACAACTATGTAGTTTAACAGACTGTGTAACAAAATGACCAAGATATGCGAAAATTTACTTGCTAGTGAGAATTGATAAGGACAAGCTCTGAAAATAAGGTCAATCACCTAATTGGTGTACTACCCCTCATATTGTGTTTTCCCAACAAACCAAAATTAGAAAAAAAAGTTAGTAGATTAGAAGTATCTGATCTGAGAAAGTATACTTTCAACTTTTTTGCAGGCCATGAAACATTGCATTTAATTTGAGCTCTTAACTTATGGAATAATGTAACAATCAAAATTACACAATTTTCCCCACCTTTTAACATTAATTCATATTAAGAATTATTGAAGTAATTAAAAATACACAATGGGAAGTACCCAAAATAGGAGGGGTTAACCTTAATTTTATGATTTATTCCCAACCTGTTTAGCAAGAACTTTTAATTTTATTTTCATATTGCATGGATATGCAATAAATAATGCATTACAAAAAAAATGGGATTTAATAACCTGGTAGTGTTTTAAATTAAGTTTGCATTATTGAATTTGAGAAAATAGTTGCATTAGATTCTGCTGACAAAGCAGGTTTAATTTTTAGAAACCCTCTGACTGCTATGCATTTTTAATTTAACCCCCGAAAGCTCAATAGAGACTTCCAAAGATATTTAGTGATTTCACAACCGGAAAAGTGTAACTTGGGTGTCGGAAAGTAAATATGTCCCCCTTGCCATTTGGCAAATAGAAACTTTGAATTTCCGAAGAGCTTAGTTAAATTTGAAAAGAAGATAGATCGTAATTGTGGTAAAGTTTATGTTCATTTGCAGTTCTACCATGGAGCCTAAATTTTTAAAGCAATAATAGAACACTGATAATTAAATTGTGCAAACTTCCACGAAAATCAGATTCAAAATGGCGGCATTTTTTACAATTTCACGTCGGCGAATTTGTGATGCGCTAAAGGTGAATGAAAGTGTAACAAGTGAAAATGGCATGCTGTGACGATACACAACAAATAAAATGATGGTAAAGGGGGAACCTGTTCAAATCCTTCTTCAATGTTGTCATAAAGGTCGATGTCCACGCCATCCGCCATGATTTTCCAATAAAATAATTTTAATAACGGAAGAATTCACGAGACGGAACCAGTGAATTTCCGGACGAAAAAAATATAACTTTTTGTATTTTATTTTTTTTCACATTGTTTTGTTGGCTTGTGCAAATTTAAAGGACAGTCGAATACTTCAACATCATCACAAATGTCAAGCGAGAAAAAACACTGTGGTCATATCGAATATAGATGTTGATCGTGACACCAGACAGAATCTCTACCAAAGACGATGATTGTGATCTATCATCAATGTACTGGATTCATAACCTCCACAAGAATCCATACAAACAACGCTACATAGCTGGATCTGCAAAATGTACCACCAAACCTCTTTCCTAATTTTGGGGATTTCATACATCGCATCTACCCCAAAGAACTTGAGATAAAGGATATTACAGACACTGTGAAGTCAGCCTCATACCTTGACTTACACTTAGAAATCGATGGTAAAGGACAACTATTGACCAAACTTTACGACAAACGTGATGATTTTTCTTTAAGAATTGTCAACTTTCCTTTCATCTGTCGCAACATCCCTTCAGCACCTTCGTATGGAATGTCCATATTACAACTGATACGTTATGTCAGAGCTTGCCGAAACTACGTAGACTTTTTGCATAGCGCTAGAATTCCTCGAACAGGGTTATGTTGTTACAAGATTGAAGTCATTACTACAGAAGTTTTATTGTCGTCATCATGAACACGTGGATCATTACGATGTATCCATCTGCGCCTTGAAAACTGATTTGTTCAACGTGTCATAGTTTTCCTTTCCTCTTTCGACTACCCGGACTTACCTTTTTATGAGAAACTCGGCGGGTGTTTCTAGAAAAGCAGAGGACGCTTACTCTACCGGTACACCTGGTCCATGCTCCCAATTTTTAGTGGAGTCCGAGTTGCTCATTTGCTTATGTTAATTTGTATATATGATTTTAGTTACTTTATGTTCTTTATTGTGTATGTTTTCCATGTCTGGTCTTTGGCCTTGGATTACATTCTTTTAATTGATTACTGCTATAACCTTGGTTCCCTTGGTTACCTTTTCAAAACTATTAAATTATATACACTCACTGTTGTCAAAGAGGGTCTCCAGTCCTATCACGACACTTGGTATTAATTCCATATGGATCCTGAAAAATTCGAAAGATCTTCTGGAAACCATCAATTCAAGATTATTATCAGAATACAATAGCATTAAAACCTATGATTTTTCAACTCTTATACTTCAGTTCCCCATACTCAGTTAAAATCCTGATTCAAAAACATTATACATCGTTGTCAAAAAAAAGACGTTAACCTAGTTACAAATATGTAGTTCTAGGTAGAGATTCCTCATACTTTGTAAAAAACAATTCCAAACCATCTTCCAAACGTACCGAAGATGTTTTCAAAATGCTGGAGTTTTTTTATCGAAAATATAATTGTCCAGTGTGGTGGACACTTTTTTCAACAAACGGTGCAAATTGTGCTTCTCTACTTGCTGACCTATTCATTAACTCCTATGAGGCTGACTTTATAGCTGATCTGATCCTAAAGAAGGAACATCGTGTAGCTAGGTCCTTTAATCTCAGTTTCCGCTATATAGATGGCGTATTATCGTTAAACAGTCATACTTTCGGGGATTTGATACATCGCCTATACCCTAAAAACTGGAGATAAAGGATGCTGTTAATACTGTGAAGTCAGCATCATATCTTGACTTACACTTAGAGACCGATGGTAAAGAAAACTATTGATCAAACAATACGACAAACGCGATGACTTTTCATTCCGTATTGTCAACTTTCCTTTCATCTTTGGCAACACCCCTTCAGCACCTGCGTATGACGTTTTTATATCACAACTGTCAACTCATACGTTATGTCAGAGCTTGTCGTAACTACACAAACTTTTTGTATCGCGCTAGACTTCTTACAACCAGGTTTCTGTAACAGAGTTTTGTTGATGCAAGATTGAAGACATCACTAGAGAAGTTTTATGGTTGTCATCATGAACTTTTGTATCATTACTGTGTATCCATCTGCGCCATGAAAACTGATTTGTTCAACGTGTAATAGTTTTCCTTTCTTCTTTCGTTTACCCTGGACTTGACTTTTTATGAGCGACTCGGCGGGTGTCTCTAGAAAAGCAGAGGACGCTTACCCTACCGGTGCACCTGGTCCACGCTCTCAGTTTTTAGTGGAGTCCGAGTTGCTCATTTACTTATGTTTCTTTGTGTATGTGTTATTTTGGTTATTTTATTTTCTTTGATGTGTGTGTTAGTTTTCCATGTCCGATCTTTGTCCCTGGAATACATTTTTTTTATTCCCGCTAGAATCTTGGTTCCCTTGATTACTCTTTCAATAGTTAAGATGAAGATGTTTGTAACTCGACGGGTTTCTAGATAAGCAGGGGAAGCTTACACTTACGATGCACCTGGTCCATGCTCCTAGTTTTTTAGTGAAGGCCGAGTTGCTCATTTACTTTTGTTACTTTGTATGTATTATTTTGGATATTCTATGTTCTTTGTTGTGTGTGTCTGGATTACATTCTTTTGATTTCCGCCAGAATATTGGTTTCCTTGATTACTCTTTCAATAGTTCAGCTTAGCTCCTGATGAAGATGTTTGTAACTCGGCAGATGTTTTTAGAAAAGCAAAGGGTGCTTACCCTACCGGTGCACCTAGTCCATGCTCCCATATTTTTTTATAGAAGCCTAGTTGCTCATTTATATTTGTTTCTTTATACGTGTTATTTTAATTGGTTATTTCATATTCTTTCTTGTGCGTGCTCGGAATATATTCTTTTACTTCCGCTCGAAACTACTCTTTCATGTACTGATCGATGGTAATGTATCATCATTATTCAGTAATTCCGTTAGACTTTTTGCGTGCACGCTTGTTCCAGAAATTGCATTGAATTGTAAATGCTCGCCGTTTGTGATTCAAGGACGCAACAAGCATGGATTCTGTGCATTAATGTTCCTTCTAAAGCATAAAAAGACTTATATTCAATATTTCACATATATAATGATTTTAGTCGTATGGGTTCACGGTACTGTATTAATCAACCCTGACACACTCATACAACGTAAGAGGCTGGAATTCCGTTCCTCCATACCCCATGTCAGAAAATAGCTTGCCAGACAACCTCTAGCACTGCTGGAGTACTCTGACACTTAGAAAAGAATGTGACATAAAACTACTATTAATAAAAAGACCGAGTATTAATATCAATTGCTATAACAACGGGAACTATCAAGCCTTTAACGTCGAGAAGGTACACACTAAAGATGTACAAAACCGTCGTCCAAATTCTTATATTGACAAAAATGTGGACATCATATAATAAAAAAAAAAGACAAGACAGTCATGTACCATGCTAAGGTCTGTTCCATAAATAATCACATGGGGATAGAGAGGCACAATTTTCAAAATGCCAACCACCCATAAAATATTATTCCTCCACATCTATTTAATTCTTTCAATGTAAAAAAAAAATGAAAAACCAAAATTTTATTTATTCAAGTGATTTTATTCAGTACATATACACAAATATATAGGTAAAAGTAATGTACTGTTTAAGCACATAAATCCATTTACAAATGTAATAAGAATATAAATTCACCTTGATCCATGCATGCATCTTGCAACTATCTGTGAGTTACAGTAATTCTGAATTTCTGCAACTCGGATCCATAACTTAATTGGGTTAATCGCTTTATCCAACTGTCTATAGAACATTTGCTTATATATAGGTGTAAGATACATGTAGCTTGTTTTGAAGCTGATACACTACTTCTGTCTCACAAAGTCGAAGTTCAGTCTAGGATGGACCGAAATACCTTGTAAGTCGAGGCTCCCAGGAGCCTGTGATCTGGTTCAAAATTCGCCTTTCAAGGTCAATAACTCTAAAAAGGAGTCACCCTACAACTTTACCTTTATCGTAAGGATCATTTCATCGATTGAAAGTATTTTTTGTACCTTTTATAGTATTTCAGATATTAGTCAACATGTTTCGCCTTTCAAAGACAATAACTTTAATAAGGAGTCGTCCAATGACTTTTGTAGGCCTTTTATAAATAAATAAATTTCAACTTTGAATATCACCTGTGTAAGACCCTAGGGTTTTGAAATAGATCCAGTGTTACTGGCCAACGCCACGGGGTTGAACCCTTTCTGTTGAACTGTGTTTAAGGAACCAACCAATTTATTAACGAGGGTATGGACCTGGGATTAAAAAAATGTATCCCAGATTTTAGAAAAACATATAACAAAGCCATGGACGGAAAAAAATACAATTCATGTCCCCCCTATAATACTTAACAATGTAAGTTCCATTTACATGTGCAAATTTACACACGTGTGTAAAAGCAAAATTGCTAAGCATTTATATAAGTTAATCTCTTTTGGGATTCAGTGTCCGGAGCTATTTTCTGATTTGGCCGGCTCAGAAAATAGCTCCGGACACTGAATCCAAAAGGGATTATTATATAAGTTTTTGTAGGGCGTGTATTTAAAAGAAATAATCAAGCAGTCAGTCGATATTCAGTCTTCTGTCGACACATCCTCACAATGGATGGAAATCTTGCCTTTAAAAGACGACAATTTCATTTCCTGCTATTTTGAAGTTGGAATCACCCAAGGTTAAAGACGTGGGCTTTTGACAGTTTGTTTGTTTGGTGTTAGAAACATTCACTGAACAACAGTGGCTTGAGTCCGAATTTCCTATGACCTTATCCTCATTTGTATTTTGATAGAGAAGAGCGTTGCAGGGCCAGAGAAAATTCAGACTAATTAAAAGTTTGATGGAGATGCCTACTGAAACGACTAGATATGCATGTTGAGATTGCATGTATCAGGATTGCCGCCTGTGTGATTTTTCTGACAAACAGATGTCTACAAATTATTTTTTTTGCAGTTTTTGCTTGAATATTATTATTATTTTCATCTTAAACTTGTCGCATCTTCCACACAAAATTCAAGACCATTTGAAACTCGTGGCTAGGATTAACATCATGTTTATTGTATTTAATTCTTTTTATTTTCACTTATTTACTGTTCATAGTTTTATACTACTTGTTTTACCTATTTTGATTGGTGGTGTCTACTTAAGGGTGGCCATCTGTGTTGAAATATACCGGAAATAATGAACCGTATAATTGAAGAGGTAGGTTTATCGCGCTATTAAACCTGGTTTAACCCACCTTTTATTTTGAAATACCTGTACGGTGTCAGGACCATTGCGGAGATTTTCCAACTTTTCGGGTTTTGCCTTGATATTGCCATTTGTTATACGGAATTTCCTTTTGAATACTGCCTATAGATTTCATTAGTTAGTTAGTTTTGTTACTATCCTTCATAGTGCACAACATCGGAGAGATATGATTAACTCAGTGGAATGTTGAAATTGATGATAATAAAATTGTGTTGCATAAGGAAATGATATACAGTGATGGGCAATTAAACCATAAAAGATGACCTTGCGTCAGTGTTTGAAAACAGACTTAATTGTGTAACTTGTCTCAAAAGTTTTATAATCTTAAGAACTAGCTATTTTGTCTTCGAATGGCTAGCCGATTGCACGATCTTTTTTACATATATTTTAAATTTTTGCTTAATTCATCTGAACTGGTATATTTGTCATTTCTTGGGCCATGCAGCCGAAGACGGACTCCAAGCGTGGAATACATTCGTGAACAAATGACCCGGAATGTGTCCATTGTTATGATTGTTCACGATCATTCCTATTTATCGTAATTATTTATTATCCCAGTATATAACAATTGTCTGTCTGTCCGTCACTATAATTGTTATGTTAAACTAACTGGTTTCATGATTACTTACAATAAATTAAAATTGGAAGTCGGGAACATATGTCGAAAGACAAAATAAAAAAATAAATTTCTAACATTTAAAAGCTACGGAAGCTCACGGATACGGAAGCCCGTTAGTTCCATGTGAAGCTCTTTTTTTATCTTGTTATAACAACTTAACTAACTTTTTATATCAACTTAGCTAACTTGTTATATCAAATTACTAACTTGTTATATCAACTTAGCTAACTTGTTATATCAACTTACTAACTTGTTATATCAACTTAGCTAAGGTATATAGGGTCAAAGATTTGTTTAAATTTAGTAGAACAGCTTGATTATTTAGTTAAAATGTCTTTGATTGATATGAAAACTGAGGAAGTGTTAATTGAATTTTAATTCATGTTGAACTGCTTTAAATTTTGATTTAGTTGAACTGCCTTGGATAAGAAACATGAGGTAGAAAGTAAATTTCAAGTTGGTAAAACTGAATTTGTTGGTAAAAATATGGAGAGGCAAAGTTAATTGTGATTAAGTTTAAAGTTCTATAAGTAGTAGAAATTTAGATAAAGATTGCTTTAGATTTTAATTCAGTTTAACTGCAGTTGTTAAGAAATCAGGGATACATTATTCATGGTAACTTTGTCTTCAATGAGAAAATTAATTGTAGAATTGTTTTCAGTGAAGTATGCACTTCATTGTAAAGCTGCCTTTCGAAGAGTTTTTTGTAATCATGTAAACTTGCTTTGAAGAAAAAAGTTCATTTCAACAAAGTTTTAAGTATTTTGTATCCTGATTAAAAAATGACAAGTCATATATTTTTACCAGGGACCTTCTAAACTCCCACAGCATAGCATACGTATTGTGTGAAATCTGAAATCTAATGAGATTGAGGGATCTGACGCCGGACAATTGTCATTGGCTATGTGGTTGTATGGGACATTTAATGCAAAAAATTATATGATGATAATATGATGATGTTGTGCTAAAAACTCTAATATTTCAGAATATCTGAATCCAAGGTCAAAATAAAAGCGGCATATCCTTTCTCGGTCCATTTTTAATGCAATTGTTTTGGGATGTGGCCGTTTAAACCGTTTATATACATGTACTAAGTTGATATAACTAGGTAGTAAGTTGATATAACTAGGTAATAAGTTGGTATAACAAGTTAGTAAGTTGATATAACTAGGTAGTAAGTTGATATAACTAGGTAGTAAGTTGGTATAACAAGTTAGTAAGTTGATATAACAAGTTAGCTAAGTTGATATAACTAGGTAGTAAGTTGATATAACTAGGTAGTAAGTTGGTATAACAAGTTAGTAAGTTGATATAACAAGTTAGCTAATTTGATATAACAAGTTAGTAAGTTGATATAACTAGTTAGTAAGTTGGTATAACAAGTTAGTAAGTTGATATAACTAGGTAGCAAGTTGGTATAACAAGTTAGTAAGTTGATATAACAAGTTAGCTAAGTTGATATAACAAGTTAGTTAAGTTGTTATAACAAGATAAAAAAAAAAGAGCTTCACATGGTACTAACGGGCTTCCGTAAAAAGCATATACTTATATGTAGGTTTATTCAAATGACCTCTTTGAACGGACTCATTTCACGGATAGCACTAAGTATCAACCCCAATGTCTCAATGGACGATTAGGTTAAATCAAACCTGTTAGTATTTATACTTTTTGCATTTACATGCTTACAATTTATTTCATGTACTTGTGCATATTTACATCTGGTCATCAGGTGATGTACAACTAGTATATTTACACATCGTGTTAATGTACATATATACGTGTTTGTATTTACATGCAGTATTTGCACACCCATGTATATTTAAACACATGTGTAAAAATGTACACATATGTAAAATTGTGCTTGTAAATGGGGCTGTATATTTTCAAACACAAATTTCAACTCCGACTGTTGCTGAAACATGCTTGTGTGTAGATCTACTCAACATTAAATCCCAGTCCCTCCTCCTTTTAGCCGTGCCTTAAAATTTGATAAATCTGCTATTGATGTTAATATTTTACTACACAGGCAAAATTGAAACATGTTTTTCATGTTTTAAAACAAATGGAAAACAATAGGAGCCCTCTGCCATGTACCTAGGAAAAATTAGTTGGAATTTCAACAATATCCGATGAGTTATATACTTTAACAAACTATAACAGACGACACCGCCGACGACAATGTTATTTTACCATTATAATACGACCGCAATTGTTTTTGTGGTTGTATAAAATGTTTCCAAATGGGTAGGGGGTTCAATATTTTATAGTCTATGCCCTTGGTAATTTCCTCCGTGCCAATAACTAGTTCTTAATGGGGTAGGGTATACTCCAGCAGTGCAAGAGGTTGTCTGGCAAGCTATTTTCTGACTTGGTGTTGGTGTATGGAGGAACAGATATCCAACCTCTTACGTTGTAGGAGTAGGGTAGGGTGGGGGTTTTCTTTAGCATAATACAATAAATGTATGTAAACAACAAAAATGAAACTAGAAAAAAAAACTGGTGAGCAATTCTCAATAACTTGATGACCCCACTCACCCATTTGATAACCTGCACCTTTTAACCTCCATTTTGATTTGAATCAAACTTTAAAATAGGAGGTGCATAATGAGAACATGAAATAAAGATGACGTAAAAGTTTTATTTAATTCCATTCAGTGATGTGGGAGGAGTAATGGATAAGAGATGGGCCCCCATTTATAACGGAATAACTGACGGACGGACACCCCTATCACTATATGGTATAATAAACTGTTTTGGCAAGTAACTGAAAAAGTTTGTTTTTTTTTTAAACCGAGTAGACATTCGGTTTTTGACTCTGTTAATTCTTGTTAAAGAAAAAGTACCGCATGCAGAATTAAGAATCATATAAAGTATATGAATTAGTTTTCGAGTACTAAACCCTTGGTAATTGTTCAAAGTTTGTACAAATAACGTTCATTGTATTACGATATGAAGAATTGAATTTCAAAATTGTCCGTAAATTCTTTAAGGGTCAACAAAAATACAGTGTAGCCTGGTAAGTTCATAATCGTCGACAGTGCAAATTGATCTAGGGAAGTATAACCCTTTAAATTGACGGGTTACACAGTCTTTATGCATATGGTCTATAATCGACAGTTGACGGCAATTGCAGAGTCCCATTACACTATATACAACTTCATTTGAATCTGTGAAAATACTTGTGTACAGTTTGGAAGACAGGGACAGACTCCTTGATTAAACTAGATAAAAACCAGTTCTATTTTTTAACAAAGGATCATAAAACACTTAAAACATTCCGAATTTTGAGCTATTACATCATTTAGAGATAATTAGGTCATAGAGCAGCATATGTGTTTGACTATTCAAATAAATCCCGACATAACTAAGCGATCACTTATCGGTTGCACATCGAATGGCAATCTATTGATTAGCTTTGATAATCGAACACTTGTCGATCAAACTCCTAAAAAAATTTGATCGATGATTTTGATTAGAAATTCTTGTTGGAAATCTGATCGATTAGTAATTGGTTCGAACAAATCTTTATAATAAATATTGCTTTTATTGATTAAAATGCATTAAATTGGATAAATAAAACGTACAAAATGTAAAAAATATGGGGCCCATTTTTTCTGCCTCGCGGCCTTCGTCAGGAGCAAAACGTATTGAAAAAAAGACTGACAACTGCCGACCCACACCACAGAGACAAGGTGCTCTTCAATATAGCAAAATTAATATATATATATATATATATATATATATATATATATATATATATATATATATATATATTATAACCGAAGCAGGTGGTCTGGGATGCGTACCCCCCCACCTGAAGCTGTTGATATTTTGTGAATGGTGAATGTTTCCGCACGCAACACATAGTGAACTAGTAGGACAGTCTTACTTAAAGTGTTTTAAGAGCACAAACTGAGTTACTCTATACGTTTTCCACTATAACAATGCTTACCGCAGCTACCTCACAGTTAACATTCCGATTTTGATTGACTAATTATACCAGCTACGTATGGAAAGAAACTAAGATGTCTATTTTTTATATAAACAAACCAATTCGATTCACCGACCAACGGACCGCTTCCCAATATTTACCGATGATTACCGACTCTCATCGGGCTCTCCCTCGGTTAACCGTTTGACAGCCGTGTGTCTGCATGTATACGAAGCATGGCCGTATCAGCGTTCACGTGGTGCTAAACATGATAAAACAGAATACTGATGAAGCTTATCTACCTTTAAATGCTACACATAATGTAATTCTCTGGGAAAGAGTTGAAAGATTTAACATTGACGCATTGTAAAAAAAAAACACTCGAGGTTTTAAGGTTTATGGTATTATAATAACGATCAAAACTGTTGTGTAAGAGAGTAATCCAGGGAACCAAGATTCTAGCGGAAATCAAAAGAATATGATCCAAGGACAAAACCAGACATGGGAAACAGACACACACAACAAAGAACATAAACTAACCAAAATAATACATACAAAGTAACAAAAGTAAATGAGCAACTCAGACTCCATTAAAAACTGGGATCATTTACTAGGTGTACCTTTGTTCTGAGGGACGGACGGACGGACAGGGGTAAATAACAGACATTTCAGACATGCAAGAACATCTGCTTAGGCGTATTCAGACAAGACTAATAGTATTTTATGAGTTCATTCACGATCAACTGACAATGTACCCGACAAATCTACTTGTACCATCTGACAATAGAACCAGAAATAAACATTCCCACCATTATAAACAAATTCAGACAAAGAATGACACTTACAAATTTTCATATTATCCATATACATGTACGATCATACAGTGGAACATTCAACCAACATTTGCAGTTCTCTGTACTACAGTAGACAGTTTTACAAAATTTATAAACAGCAAGACGTGTACATAGTTTTGAAAAAGAAAATAACACTTGATTAAAAAAAATAGATTTTAACTGTATACAAGGAGTTGGTGTATATAAATCCTTGCTGTATATGATATTTTTCATCAATTATAGTAAAAGTTCTTTTAGATCTATGCGTCATAGCCACGCATGCAAACGGTACGTAATATCAGCATAATGGTGGACTGCGGAAATGTGAAGATACAGAAATAAATGTCTCCCCGACATTTTGTCGCGGAAACATCAAAATGGAATTTTGAATTCCTCCGATTCTGTGTTAAGGAACCCAATCCCAACTCTCTTGCAACATTGCAGGAGTGAGGGTTGCGATTTCGTGTAGACCTCAGTATCCGCGCTGTTGATACGAATCAACTTAATGTGTGTGACAGTCTTACCTGGCAAAGACTGGCCAGTGGTATGCATAGGTCTCCAGGAGAAGAATCTGATTTTTGGACGGACATGCCCATCTGGAGCGGACGTTATGCTTGCTTGTACCCGGGCCAGGACATCGAAGTCAGTGTCAATACTTCTGTTTTTTTTTTTTTGTTTTGACATTGTTGCTTCTTATAGCTATCAAATTCTGTCGCGGTGGTTTACACCAAAGAGTTAAATATAGTTACATATAAATCCTTGGCTACTCTGAATGGTACTGATACGAAGGACACTGATAAAAAATTACATTAAACATATATATGTACATAGATAAAAAAAATGTCAACTTCGGGCATGTCAAACAATACTCGTGTTACCGTCGAAATCGGAATTTCCCCATTCCGGAATGCGCCATATTCCGATTTCGGCCGTAACAATCGTATACGAGATCTTCAAGTCAACACTGGTAAAAAGTGAGTCGATCAGACGACGGAGAAAAAATTGCTTTGCAATCTACGTCTGCGTGACTTGCTGTAAAGGGGGATGACTCAGGTCACACATCACGTGAACAGACATCACATGATTTTAACAAAACTTTTTAGTTCTATATAAAACGTCGAGTACTGCTGGCATTTTCCTGTGCAGTAATTAAAAATTCATCATGAAAGGACTTCAGATCTGTTTCTGTTTGTTACTCGTCAGTATATGCACGGCCTTACACAGGTAAGTAATTCCGTAAAAAAATTAAAGAAATACAGTACGCGTTTATAAATATCATATCTGGTGTAAAAACTAATCAATATTTCCGATATTGTTTGTAGTAATCACCGAACACTTAAAATCCTATCTTGTAAAACGAGGGATGGTGACGAGATGGTTGCATGGGCACATTGTGGTTGCACCAATATAAAAAAAAGATTTTACTAAAATTAGAATTTGTTTGACACTGAAATATTTGTATGTTCTGATATTTAATTTGCAGGATACCATTGAAAAAAGTTAAAACAGTGAGAAGGACATTGCATGAATTTGGGTCATCTCTGAAAGCATTGAACTGGAGATATGGACAGGAAAACATCCGTGGACCTGCTCCAGAACCACTCACTGATTACATGGATGTAAGTATATTAAAAGAGTTATCTTAGAAACCTATCCTAACTAAATAACTTTTTATACCCTATCGGCCCTGGCGGTTTCCAGATAATAACTTGAGAATGGGTATATGAATTTTTTTTTAAAACTTTTGCGCAAGTGTCAAGTACTTAAACAACTGCATGTGCAAAAGTTTTAAAAAAAAAATCATTTACCCTTTCTCATAAAATACAGGTTTAGTTCAATTTTCAAAAAAATAAAAAATGTAGTTTTCAACTTGCGACATTTTGAACATTTTGCCATCCCCCTTTTTTCACCATTACTTGGCAGGGTATCTCTTAATGTTTCATTAATTCCTGAAGGGCCAAGTGAGTTATTGCCATCACTTTGTACCTGTCGTCTGTCATTGTCCGTGAACTTTTTTAGACATCGTCTCCTCTGAAACTACTTGACAGATTGTAACCATACTTTGAATGTTCCTTAGGGCATTTTTAGCAATCTTGTGTGGGGATTTTTTTATCTGGCAAAAAACATGGCCGCCATTACTAAAAATAGACCATTGGGATCAAATTGCAGAACTTTACACGTAATTCAAAAACAGTTGGTTTTAGCTAAAATCTGGCAGGAAGTAAAATTGTTCAGCATAATGAGTTAGACCTAAGTTTTCAGGAAGATTTGTTGACAGATGAATAACTTCTGGGCCCTGAAAGGGATGTTTACCTCAACTTACCAACTTTGAAAATATTCTCCTCTGAGATTACTAGTAGTAGGATAGATTATAACCAAACATGGTATGAATGTTTGTTAGGATATCCTTAACAATCTGTGAAGATTTTTTATGTGTTGAAAAAACATGGCCACAATTACTAAGAATTGAGGAATGGTGGAAATGTCTGTAAAACCAATGTGTTTAGCCAAATTTTCATGGGTAAAATTGATCAGTATGGTGAGACAGACTTTTCATAAAGATATATCGATTTCTTGCCCTTGAAGAGTCAAAAAGTGACTGAGATATTTGTTTTAGAATATGGAAACCTCCTTCCGGGATGAATGACTAAGATGCTCTCTATTGATTAAATGATTCTTCTGACAATAGTACAGTAAGATCAAGGGTCCAGCTTTAGAAAGCTATAAAGACCAGGTGTCAATTTCAGGAAAATTTGTAAGTGTGAAATTGATTGTAAATTTTGACATCATATTGCTATTTTTGGTTGTGACGTCATTACTTAAGATCAACTGTACACTTACGACTTCCTGTGAAATCTTACACAGGTGAGTGATTCAGGCTCTCTAGAACATCTAGTTTTGACGGAAGATTTTATTTGTTTGAGGCTACTCATGTTCAACTTTTTAGTATATTTATTCAGAGTTCCTCATGATTGGGAGTCTTAATACTTGTCTGGTAAATAATTGTTCGATTTTCTGAAGGTTTTTTTGAAAAGATCAGGATACTTCTGTATCCATTTGTCCAGTTTACCATACTTAAAAATTTAGATAAAGTTCTGACTGTCTCATATTAAGTACAGTGTGTTAATAAAATGTATTTTCCTGGTTTCCTGGTAGTGTTAATAATCATGAAAAAGATGAGTAAAGCTTACTGTTTTCAAATAAATTTCACTCAAACCATTGTTTGTTTTGAATCACTTTTCTTGAACTTTAAAAGAGATTCTATATGTAATTTAATAGTCAGTCTGACACAGTAAACACTCTTAAAGTCCTGGTTTATTAAAAGGCATAACAATTAAGCATAGCAGGAACAATTTTTTTAACACCTCATTAATATTAATGATAAACACATGACAGCACCTCATGAAGAAAGTGATTGAAATATAATGATATGATTTGTTTAGAAAAATCATAAAAATCCCTAACCCTCACCCTGTAGTTTATTTAGGTACATGTATACTACCTACATTTTTACTTTTCAGGCCCAATACTATGGACCAATCACCATTGGAACTCCACCACAGCAGTTCAATGTAATATTTGATACTGGATCATCCAATCTGTGGGTTCCATCTAAGAAGTGTAAACTTTCAGACATTGCATGTTGTGAGTAGTCCTGACTGTAATTTATATTTATTAGAGTTTTCACAGTTAAGTTCTGATGATTATAAAATTGACTCTGTTCTGAAATCCCAATTTCCCACCCATAGGTACTCATTGGATTCCGGGAGATGGGCACTGTGCAGTTGTTGCCACCCCTCCTTTTTATTGGAATATTTGTCATTTTTATGTGTAAAATTGTCAAAAAATGGTAAAAAATGTCCTAGCACCCCCTTTTATTGAGGAACCCTGGCCGACACCCCTCATTTTCAAAGTGTCTAGATCTGCCCCTTTATACTTATTTTATTTTGTATACAGGCCACAAGCTACTTTAAAGTCTGCTCCACAAAACACTTCATCATGTCTCCACAGGAAAGAGCTTTGCAGATACATGTACATTGTATATAAGTACCTGCCTTTATAAATATCAAACAGGAGATGACTCATGCATGCCAAAAGCCCGCCAAATTCACTTTTATTTCTAGTTCAGATACAGTTACAGACCACATAACACATCTTAGTTCGTCAGTTAGTTGTTGCACTTTCTAGACAAAAGTCATATATATTACATGCATGTATGAAATTAGCACTTATAGCAAGCATTATCATTCTTGAATAGAATTATTTTAGTTGGAGATAAATGTATTGTTTCTCAAAACTACAGATCTGAATACAGAAAGGGCTATCATTATGTAAAAATGTACTACCTGCACAACAAAACAAGCATCTTATGTTTGGCAGGTTCTTCTGCTCTACCATAGAAAGTCTCTGAACTTTAAATGGACTGGTACTAAATGAATGCTGGGATTAAAATTTACTTTCAATAGTAAAAGGCCCTAGACTTCTTGAATTCTTAATGAAAGGTCTACATTAATAAAGTGAAAAGTCCTCAAAATAGTAAAACATAGTACAACTTCATTTCTTGTAGTTCCAGTACCAGGGGGATATGCATGCTACAGGTAGTGCTTTGTGCAAAAATCAATATATTGTGATTTTGATGGTCCTGCCACAGAAATTAAAGGTCCTGGACATGACAGAAATTGGGAGGGGGTCATATATTGATCCATTGTTGTAGCTTTCTTTTAATTCTTAACAAAATGACTATTTTTATAGAATTATCTTTTTTCCAGTGCTACACAACAAATATGACAGTACTAAATCAAGCACTTATAAAAAGAACGGAACAAGTTTTGCCATTCGTTATGGAACAGGAAGTTTAACTGGTTTCCTTAGTACAGACACTGTAACTGTAAGTGTTATGTGGGTGTATTGGATTAATATCTAGTTTTTCTATAGATGGACTTGATGTTCTATTAGTATCCTTCCAGATAAGCTAATCAGAACGCTGTTCCAAACATTAATTGCAGTAATTTTCTCTGCAACTACTTGTCACTGCCACTGGATATTTTGACACAATGCATTGCGTGCCATGTTACAGAATTTGATTTGGGTTTTTGGTACTGCTTTAGCTTTTTATTTCCTTATTCTAGTCAAATAATAATTACATTACTGCAAGCTGTTGCTGTCTTGGGTGTTTGAAAAGTGTTCAGTTTTGCTCACAACAAAAATACAATGTACTAGTATATAAATTACATTAATTCTGATTTTGGCGCAAGACGAACAAGTAAGAATAATTATATTATCATTT
The DNA here is from genome assembly GCA_037379345.1 of Perna viridis. Classification (NCBI taxonomy): domain Eukaryota; kingdom Metazoa; phylum Mollusca; class Bivalvia; order Mytilida; family Mytilidae; genus Perna; species Perna viridis. The sequence goes on along the minus strand of CM074518.1, from coordinate 21,285,760 downwards.
ATCCAAATGAGACTGGATGAGAAAGGAGAAATTAATTGAGTTCAAAATGTACTATGTGAATTGTTCAGTGTTATTTTGCTATTTTCTCAGATGGTATGATGTACCAGTAGGTGATGCTAATAATGTTCAAAACTCCTTATATTATGAGTGTAATTTGTCAGATCAAAATTTGTTAGATCTAAACAATTCCCAGATTCATTGTTCACACTGACAATAGTTTTCTCACTACTGACCTGAAACAAAACAATTTTCAATGTTAAAATTGAAAGGAAAACACAAGAAAGGGCTAAGTAAATGTATAACCATAAGCATAATAGGTATTAAAATACCCTTCATATTATAAACTTTATGGTCTAGATTGGTAGCGTAGCTGTCAAAAACCAGACATTTGCTGAGGCCGTAACACAACCTGGCATCACATTTGTTGCTGCTAAGTTTGATGGAATTCTTGGAATGGGATATGATACCATCTCTGTAGATAAAGTAACACCAGTATTTTACAACATGGTTCAACAGAAACTGGTACCAGCACCAGTCTTCTCATTTTACCTGGACAGGTAGATAAATAACATTGTCATTATATCAGTGGTCATTGTAGTTGAAATTGCACTATGTTCTACTGTCAACCCACTCACTGATACATGTTTTCAGGATATCAATTAGAGTTTGCTACTGATTATTTCCATAATGAAAGAACTTACTACAGGGCCTAATATATAGGGAGAAATGAACAAAGGCTAAGCTATGTTTTGCTCAATTCTATCAATTGTCTTTGACAGTGAGAAGTTTTTGTTATAGATTACATAGACAAAAATGTCAATATCATTCTTTTTTCAAACAGAGTTTACTAAATTTCTCCTTGTCATTGATGTGTACTGGTAGATTTGGCTATGTTATCAGCCACAATTTATTTTTTGGAATTTTTCTCACTCATGAAGTTAGAAGGAAAAGTTAAGTAATCCCAGAAAGGTTTGTTAACAGTATACATTTAGTATTTAAAACAAAACAAAAGACAGTGGTTTTAACATTTGATCAGTTTTTATAAATTATTAATTGCTAAAGTTTATACTTTAATACCTAAATAATAATGCATATTTAATTTGGTAATGTTGTTAGATCTCTACAATTTTCGAAAGTTTATATCAAGATGTCAAAATAAATGTACATTGTTTTAGTTAAATTGCAAATATGCACATACTTTTTATATTATGATATGCATTGAAAGAACTTTTATAATGGTTACCAGTTTTGTTTTGTAGCAAATGTTTGTCAAGTCTTCCACTCTCATGAGACTGAAGGTTTGGGTTTAATACTCTCCAAATGCAGAGAAAAGTTTCTGGTTTATTCTACTGTCAATTTAGACAGGGCCTACTGTTTTTGTTCTTTAAATGATATATGGTCTTCACTTATTATTGATTTAAAAAAGAAGTACCCTTTAAAAACAAACAAAAGTTCCTTCTTTGAGATGAATAAACTTTGGTTTCAGTCTGTAGTTTTTTGATAGTTAATGAAGGGAAGTCTAATATTTTTTTAAGGATAGCTTGATCTTTTTCTTCTCCAATAGTTCTTGGTGCTATGCAGTTTTTTGGTAGGTTACTTTAAGTGGATTATAACTACATGTACCTTTTCATTGTAGGGATCCTAGTGCTGCAGAGGGTGGAGAACTACTACTGGGTGGCAGTGATCCAAAGTTGTACAAAGGAAACTTTACATATGTTGATGTTACAAGGAAAGGATACTGGCAATTCAAGATGGATGGGTAAGATCTCAAAGTCTTCCTATCACTGCTCCAATCTAACCAGAAATTTAATCTGTAGAGCGAGGTTTACATTTTATTGTTAATAGTAGTATCTGAGGTAATGAATGGTTCAAGTTGATCATATTATACGAGAAATGCTAGAAAGTTCCAGAGTCATTGACAAGTATTTTGCTTTAATAAACAGTAGTATTAAACCTGTATGTTTGAAGTCCAATGCTGTAAACACTCAATTAGTAACCCTAAATGAAAATTTTGGCTAAATGCCTTCTATAATTCTTGTTAGCTGGTGGGAATACATGTACTTGTTGAATTTTTTGGAAGATGAACAGGGTGTACAATATACAAGCATATGCATTATGGTACTTTTCTTAACATTTGTGAGAGAAATAGTGGTTGATGATACACTAACTTATTTTGACCCTTTTTCTTTCCGTTTACTTCAAAGTTAAAAAAAAAAATAGTACAGTATGTTACGTTGTTTGAAGCATGGAGTCTATGCTTGTATACTCTAACTAACAGCCAATTTGATTGATGTACTATTTTCCCAGTCACTTCTCATGTTTTCCTGTTTTAAATTTATAGTCTTTGTAAAAGTAAGATAACTGAGATGATGCAATACACCTTTTGTGGTCTTATGGCATAAGATATAATTGTTTATATCTTAAGACAATAGCATCTGATTCATATCATGTTTAAAGAAGCCTTTAAAGGTCTAGAAAAATATGTTTTTGATTACATCACCTAGAATTTATATGGTCAGTAGATCAGATTTTTTTACCTGCTTTTTCCAAAATTTAGGGGATTCTGACAGGAAAATTTATGTTCTATGCAAAATTTTTAGGTATTAAGTCAACTTCAAGTTGTTTTCTGACATCTTTTGATTAGCAAAAAGCTGTTCGTTCATATACTGGTATATGGAAAAATGAGTCAACTGATGATTGAAAACTGGCCAGTCAGTGTTACTTTTTATTATTTTGGGAAGTTGGAATAAAAAAGTTAAAGTTAGGGTCTTGAGGTAGAGTTGTTGAATAGCTGGAAACAACACTTTTTAGACCTTAACTAAAAACTGCAGGCTTTGAAAAAAGATGCTTTGTGTGTAGATTAATTGAAATTTAATCTTAAAACTGTTTATCTCATTTTAAATGAACTCTTGGTCAGTGTTATCAGTATGTATAGATAAATGTTGATTAGAGAAAAACAAGACATTCTACTTTGGAAGGTCATGATCATTGTCACAGATTAAAGTACAATGTCACTGTTTAAAGTATATACATAGATTAGGGTGTATTTATTGTAAACTACATTATCCATTGTTTATCAGGCTTGTTTAATTTGTATGATAGCAGATAGGAAAATATCTTCAGTTACGATACAATCAGTACTAATCACATCCTGAGTAAGGAAACTTGTAATTGTTGTTTAAATTCAATAATGCTGCACAAGTATCTTAGCCATCATAAAAATAAATCTCAGTTTGTAATAGTTTTAAGGTTGTGTATTGCTCTTGTGTTACCTAATACATGTCAGTACATGTAGGTGTTTTGGTTTTATAAATATTTCCCCCTACTCTATGTGTACTTCGGCTTTCTTTGTTTAATGATCCTTGTACAGTGCTTGTCTCATATTTCTAAAAAAATTACCCACTTTTGCAATTAATAGTGCTTAACCATAATGCTTAATAGGAGAATATTATGTAAAGGAGACCAAAATTAGAACAAGGTAAAGGATATTCACGGTCTGGGGACAAAGACAAAGACGAAGAAAATTGACAAATTACCATTAGTATGGACGGAGCATCAGCATAAAAAAAATATTCTGATGGCAGTGACGAACAATGTTGACGCAGGCGCAGGCAAAAATCATATTAACCCAAATATACTTATATTAATACTGGAGAAACTAAGAATAAATGAGCATTATATTCAAAAATGGTTCTTCCCTTTTAGTCGATCGTCTGAATATAGCTGAGATATTGCTGCTCGGACGTTAAACCCCAACAATCAATCAATCCCTTTTAGTCACCTCAAGCTATCAGTTTCAGCCTATACAATGATTTTTCAGTAGGTTACAAGTATATAAAATGATTTAAAGATGATTTCCAATTTTATTTTTGTTCAGCATCATGATGAATGGTAAACCCTCAAAGTTTTGTGATGGTGGATGTCAAGCCATTGCTGATACTGGTACCTCACTGTTGGCTGGTCCTTCTAAAGAAGTCACTCGGCTAAATGAAATGATTGGAGCCAAACCATTGGCACAGGGAGAGGTTAGTCATTTCTGATAACCATATATGAGGATTATCACATTAAGATTATATTATTGTCTATCTCAATATTAATATAATATATTTATACCCTCAGCTTTTGAAGTTGAGGTCATTAAAGTTTGTCAGTGCACCTTCACTCTCAAATAGTTAAAATGATCATGCATTTTAGCAGTAAATAAAATAAGATTAAAATTAAATATCTTATTCTGATTTCATAGTTAAGCCTATTGAAATGGTTACACTGAAAATATATAGGTTTACAATTAAGACTTCATCATTTTAAGGGAGAAATAATCTATAAAGTATGGTGCATCGAAATTTTAGATAAATTAATGAGGTTTTGTACTGTACATTTTAAGTGTACCATCTGAATGTTATGCCACAAAAACAAAATATGCCTGATTATTACATAGAAAATACTATAGTAGATCTTTTTGTAAATCTTCTTTCATTCCTATTTGATTTTGCAATCATTATAGTATATGGGTCAATAAGACTTGTTTTATATTATGTGAGAGCGTTTCAGTGGTGAAAGTTAAGGAGATAGATCTAGGGTAACGAATATAACTCTTGAAATCAGTGATATGTTTGTGGCATATTCAATTTCACCCAAAAACCTATCAAGCTTTCATTTGAAACAGAATGAAATCAGTCCAAGTTACCTTGATACTTACATGAAATTGATGTGAAATGCTGAATACAAACGTTCCAGTGATTTGTAAGACTTGTGTCCACTTACTCTAGGTCTACCTCCTTAATCTTATTTTTATTCATTTTGATTTAATTTGAACAGTTGTTTTTTTTTTGTTTTTATTTTTAACTAATATCTGTCCTTCATTTCAGTATGTGGTTGATTGCAGTAAAATAGACAGTTTGCCATCAATTAGCTTCCAGCTGGCTGGAAAAAGTTTTACTTTGACTGGAAAAGAATACATTCTTCAGGTATAAGGCTTATTTGTCATAAAATCCTTTTTTTATGAAAAAAAACTCCTCAAATCCTAACTTGCACAAATCACTGTGGTAAGGAGAAGAAAGTTTTTTTTTTTACAGATTACCTGTAATTTTCTTTGTACGCTAAGAAAGAACATTTTTTGTCATTTAAATGGATCCTTTTGAGTTAATAGTCATACTATCAAGTAATAAAACATTATGATTTGTATATGAGGAAAGAAGGAAGGAAAGAAACACAGACCTGTTGTCATACAAAGAAAGTTATTCTAATATGACATGCTTCAAAGCTCTTTAGACCACAGTCATGGTAAAAACATGATAAACACATAGGCTGCTTCTATTAAAAAATAAGAAGAAACTAATCATATTAGAATCGAAATAAATCAAGAAATCTCCATTTTATCGTTGTTTTACCACAGGCTGGCCATTTACTGTGAAAGTACTTTTAATTTGTGGATACCAGTTTTCGTGGATCAGGGAAGAAACACTAGTTTGTGAATTCTTAATTTGTGGTTTTGAAGTTTTCAGTATACACATCAATAGGAATTTACTATTCATTTGGAACCAAATTTCGTGGTTTGACCTAACCACGAAAACCACGAAAATTGGTACCTAACGAACAATAGTACTTTCACAGTATGCCATTTACCCCCTCGGTATTGCTTGGGGTAAAACAATGCAACATAAATGGCATGGCCAGCCAGTGGTAAAACGATGATAAAATGGAGTTTCTGTGATTTATTTCTTAATTTGACCATTCAATCAAAGGAATGTCAAGATGTCACAATGTGTTTTCTTTCCATGATTTAGGACAGACTTTTCAGACTTTTCGTGAATATTACTGAAAATTTAAATATAAGCAGTTCTTTTTTTCATGTCACTAATCCAATTGATGAACTTCTTCATTTGTCCTTCAACCTTTGACCTTCCCTTTGCACTCATTGTTTTTACAGGTATTGAAGTCATAGTCTATGTTCTGTTTACTGTAAACATGCTTTTTACCATGGACAAAAATGTCACACATAATATGATGACCATAGTTTTTGGAACATACCAGTACAAAAATATGTCATTGTAGCTAGGTACTTGGATAGGTATAATACTGCATTATAAATCTTTTTTGTTATAGGTATCACAGGCTGGCGAGACAATCTGTCTGAGTGGCTTCATTGGACTTGATGTCCCCCCTCCATTGGGTCCACTCTGGATTTTAGGGGATGTCTTTATTGGCCCTTTCTATACCGAGTTTGACCTTGGTCAAAGTAGAGTTGGGTTTGCACAAACTGCTTAGACTATAAATTTAGTGCAAGTGATTGACAAAATCAGACAAAATTTTGAATACATCAGGAACCCATCGAACTGATTCTTTCAGTGGCTCTCACTTCAGTGTTGAGTTACAATAAAGTTTGGATTATTAAATTTCATGCTGAGTGCCATTTATCTTTTTTTTTGAGAATGTGCAATTAACTTAAACTAAATATCTGGTATTTCAAGGATGTTAACAGTAATCTGATGGAATGTTTCATCTTTTCAAGAAAAGCACATGAATCAATAAAATAATAATAATAATAATAATAAAAAAAAAAAATTAAAAAAATATAAATGATTCTTTTAAAAAATTATCAATTTGATAACATTGGCACTTTATTCTGAAATTTAAAAAAAAAACATATATTAAAATACAAAAAAGCTTGAACAATTTTGTTCTAATTTGGTAAAGAAAATCTTTTTTGGTTTATCCACACTTGCACGATCCATTCCTATCTTACAATGTAATATATACTGTGGAAGTAAGTACTTCTGTCACCTTTTGAATTGATAAAAACCTCTGAATTGCTCTGATTTTAGTTTTAGGAAATTTATCTTCTAATTCTATAAATTGATCACAAAAGTAGCTACCTCTCATGCAATAACTCTGTCACAGTATATACCCACCAGCACTCTCTACATGTTGTTTTCTTTGTTGGTTTCTTTTTTCTGTGATTTTGTCCAAGATCTGCTTTTGTTTTATTTGTTTTCTTTTTAATGCTGCTGATACATTGAAGATTGTTTTCATTCGATGAAGTAATATTATCTAAAAAGCATACTAAGAAGAGCATTTTGATACTTCTATAATGACATTATTGAAATTAAAAATTTCAAAATCTGCTGTTTTTTAAGAATTTTTTTTAAAATAAATATTTCTCATTCAGTGTTCTAGGTTTCCACTTATGGTGTGGGAAACTTGTATATTTTATTCTACTTTTATTTTAGCAAGTAGAACACTTGAATTTTTGAAGGATTTGTGAAGATCAGAAGGCAGACTTAATCTGTGGGAAAGTTAATCTTTATTTGGAGTTTTCCTGTGGGAACCTAAAATTAAAAAAAAAAATCCTAGAACACTGCTTATGTAAACTGCAAATTTGGCATACACTGATACTTCAATACACAATTTTGTATTAGCAATCTTAAAGTTGTTCATTGATTCAGCTTCGTATTATGTTAACCTTTAGACCAGGTTTTAACCCAGTTATTTGACCACTATTATTGCATGCATGTGATGTTAAATGTTTTCATTGTTTTAAGAGAAGCATGCAGTATCCCTAAGCTAACATTATGCTATCCATGTATGGTCAAATCTGCCATAGAGTATATCCTGACGAAGTGGAAAATTGATGGCATACAATTAACTGAACCTAATTCAAATTGTAGCTGTTATTTGAATCTCATTTGAAAGGTCTTTTACTTATTCAAGTTTAGAAATCTCATGGTTAGCATGTATAAGACTTTACTATTCATTATTGCATGTCTTTATTATCTTTAGTCATAACAATTGCTTTACTAACAACTGTGCAAATCCTACTTCTATCTGAAACAGGTCACACAACAAGGTCAAACTATTTGTCTTAGTGGATTTGCTGGAATTGATGTTCCTCCCCCACTTGGACCATTATGGATTTTGGGAGATGTTTTCATAGGACCATTCTACTCTGAATTTGACCTTGGAAATAACAGAGTAGGATTTGCCGAGACTGTCAACCCTCAGTGAGAGTGAATGCCAGGACATCAAAATGCTCTGAGAAAGTGTTAGGTCGAGTTGTTGGTTGAAACATGACTTGAAGATAGAATGATTAAGAATGAATGTATATGAAAGTGCTGTTGTTTTTCATGGTTTATAATAAATTATCTTTCTTAATATGTTATTTCTAATTTGCTCTAAGAAGTCCATAATTCCGTAATACTAAAAAGTTAGACATACAACTAAAATGTGGTATTTTGGGGTTTTGATCCCTAGCTAAGTCATACCAAAGATTTCAGAATTGGCAGTCACTGCTTCTTTATAAAGCACACTGAATATATATATATATATGAGATAGAGCAATGATGAATTGGCTTAGTGTCAGAATAATGTGTCCTAGTGTGTTGGCATGCTTACTGGCATGGGGGACTATTATAAAGCATGATCTGCTTGATAAGTCAAATGTTCTTGTCTTGAAATACATGAAATATCTGTCATAGGATCTGAAACCACAATCGATCAAAATCAAGGTCAGATACCTTAAGACAAAAAATAAACAAGTCATTACCTTCCACAGTCTGTTGAAACATGTACATTTAGGGACCAATGTGAACATAAGATTCATACTGGACACAATTTTGTGTGGTGGGTAGACTAAGCATTTGTTGCCATTTCTAAAACACCAGATTCCAAACAGCAATCGGTACTATTTTTTAGTGACAACACAAAAACAGAATATGACTAATTCCTGACAATATGCACATATCTATAAGGTAATCTAGCACTCCATTGAGTGTCGTTACAGTCCTGCAAGTTGTTAAGGAGTTGTGAACAAAGCATCAGACTAAGTTTTGCTAAATAAATTCTTAATTCCAACAGCCATAATTTCTACAATTCTTGCCCGAACATAAATTCCTGACAATATGCACATCTCCATTTGGGAAACACCCGATAAAGTTTCATAGCAATACTGCAAATAGTTGAGGAAGAGTTTTGGACAACTCATTAGACCAAGTTATGGTAAAAAAATGCCATCATTTTGTACAATTATTGTCCAAACGTAGATTCCTGACAGTATGCACATATCCATGTTGTTATTTTACATCCCACATAGTTTAGTAATAATGCTGCAAGCTGATTAGGAAATGGTTCGGATAGACAGACAGGGTGAAAGAGTAATCAATGGAACCAAGGTTACAGCTGTAATCAAAAGAATGTAATTCAGGGACAAAGACCAGACATGGAAAACAGACATACACAACAAAAAACATAAAGTAACTAAAATCACACATACAAAGAAACAAAAGCAAATGAGCAACTTGACTCCACTAACAATTGGTAGCATTGACCAGGTGCACCGGTAGGGAAATGTCCTCTGTTTTTCTGAAAGCTATATATACTGTCCCAAACCTTGTTTGTGAGGGGTATAATGAAAAGACAAAATTTGACTTCAGTTTAATTTAGATAAAATTTATATCTTTATTTTTAACTCAAGCATGTAGAACACTGGTAGGACAAGTGCTTTCTTTTCTTATGCAGCCACAATTTTTTGCAGTTGTATGATGGTACAGGGCTATCATCGTTGTTAGAAACTTGGTTTTGGTGTGATTACTTCAATATTGGTTGGTTGATTTTCTTAAACTTTAATCACTAGGTTCCAAAAGCTACAACAAAAGAGGTTTGTGTTGATATTCTGGGTTATAGGCGTATAAGTACTGGAAATGAGGGCCCAAAACAAGTTTTTCATTTAAGTATATAACTCCACTTAAAGCATACGGATGCTGCGATATTGTTCCAAAATATTCTATACCATGATGGACAGACTGGGATTGATTTTGGGGACTAAGGTTTGGACAGTTTAGAAATGAGGAACCAAAAATGGGGCAGAAACAAGTATTTTCCTGGTGTCCCGATAATGACAACTATTCGATTCGAGGCCTTTTTTCTGTTTTGACAATAATGACTGAGTAAATAGATCTTTTAATTGCACTGTGATGTGCCATACCACACAAGGAAGTCTCAAATTGATTTTGGGTTTGTGACTTGAGCTCACCAGAAAAAAGCATTTTTTCTGATTTCTGGATGATAATTTAGGAGAATGGAATTGATCACTATGAAATTGTACCACAAAGTGATCTGAAATTGTGGCTGGACTTGTTTAGGAATTAGGGGCCTCTTTGATTCTGGTCATATTCTTATCATATGTCAAATGTCTAATTGCATTCAAAATTTAATAAATGAGAGTTAAAATGGTGGATATGTCGAAGAGACAACAACTATGTCAGCTCAAAGTAACGGTATATAAAGTTGGAATGGTATGTTTATACTCAAAGAGTTTTACTTCTGCAGTAGTACCAAGCTGCACTTAGAAGTATATTATTATTTATTGGTTTGTTTTGTTTTTCTGGTTTAAAAAAAAAAAAAAATCATGTCTACATTTTCATCAGACTGACATATCAATAGGGGTTATTTTAGTTTAATGTACTAACAAGTTTGACCTGATACACAAATTTTGGTAACTGCTTGAAAAAATGCTAACAGTTTATTGGATTTGTATCCTTTTGAAAATGTCTCTTGAGTGGCATAAGAAGATGCTAATGAACAATTTTTATCAACCTAAAAAAATTGCTGTCATATTATGTTATGATGCTGTCCTTGTTGGAAAGGTTAGTTTCTTGCATTTAGAGAAAATACCAATTAGTATACTAAGACAAGGAAAGTGGTAAAAGATAATGTGGTGGCATTTACGGCCACAAGCTAAATAAAACCCAACTTTTAATAATTCAATTTCATTTGTAAGAAGCTCTTTGAGCAAACCAGGTTATTCTGTATAACCTAGCTTGGTAATATAATGTCATTAATGTTGATTGGTCTGCACTCTGCAATTCAAATTATCCCCACCCAAAAAAAACCCAAAGTTTTGATTATGAATCAATTACTAATATTAGGACTATCATTCATTAGAAATTAAACTATAAGGAATGTTTTTAACTTTTGAACTGTTGTACTCAACAACCTGGATTAAGCTAGTTTACACTTTTTGTAAACAACTTTATGGTTTACAAGTGTAAACTGTCACAAACTAGGTTATTTCATTCAACCTGTTCAAAAATTAAAAACATTCCGTAACTAAAGAGCTTTTGTATTGCAAATCCACTCCATAACATGTGAGAGAAAGAATCCAGAAACCAAATGTCTTTTATGTGGTTATAACTTTGACTATGTCATCACTTTATGTCAATGTTACAATGTAAATGTGGTTTTAACTTTGACTATGTTATCACTTTATGTCAATGTTACATTGTAAATGTGGTTATAACTTTGACTATGTCATCACTTTATGTCAATGTTACATTGTAAATGTGGTTTTAACTTAGACTATGTCATCACTTTATGTCAATGTTACATTGTAAATGTGGTTTTAACTTTGACTATGTCATCATTTTGTATCAGTGTCCTTCATTTGTTATGATGACCAACAGATCTCTAAAGTAAATTAAAATTTTTCTGCATCCTCCTCAGCTTAAGTTTGAATTGAAATGTCATCAGGTTCAGCACTTAAAAAAAATTCTTGGTCATTTACACTTTTTTGTTGTATTAAGTTCATCTAGAAAAAAAACCAATTAATTTATTATGATCAATTATTTCAATTTGTACAGTATGCAAACTTACAAACATTCTACATATATACATATTTTACAAATCATTATACAAAAGTTTCTATAAATGATTGATGGATCTTTAACAAAAAACAAAACAAAAAATTCAGAAATTTTAACCATGTTACTTTAACCCCCATTAAATCAATCTTTTGGTGAACTTGACAAAGCTTTATAAATTCAGTCACAGTACCACGTAAAAACACGAGAATTTAAGGGAGCTAATTAGGTACTGCTGACTTAGACTAGTGGTATAGTTCAGTAACAGTTTAAATATTCAGTTAGAAACAAAGAAGTTGTATCCTATAAATCGGGTTGTCTGATACGGACATCAAGATCATCGTTAGCTGCATGTTTCTTCAACAACTCCATTATTTTGTTGTCATATTCATCTGGTGTTGGCTTATTTCCTGAAGAATAATGACATTAATAACCATAATTATTAAATGCAAATAATCTCTTGTTAAATGAAGTGAAAAATTCAAATAGATATCTTCATTATATGGCTATGAAAGAAAAAAAAAGTCAACTAAGTGTGCAAGTATGGTCTCATACTTGTGTAATACATTAATAAACAGCTGCGCCACAAGCATTTCATAGGCCTCTCATCTTGTGAAAAAAAAACATAATAAATATTATTTGGAATAACACAGGGTTGTACAGGATGTCACGCTAAGTATATATATATCCTGACTCATTCCGTATTATTGCTCAATAGGTTAATTTATATAAGAGCAGGACAAAATTGCTAAAAGCATGTTATATATGAGAATAAATTGAAGCAATAATGCTGATTAAGGGAGCAAAGATTTTTGCGATGAAAATTTTGCATGAAAATACATAAACTGAAAATTTCAAAGTTCCCATCTCACAGAAAGTTGATAAAAGAAACAAAAAAATGTTACAACATGTTTCAGTGTTCATGGTATAATATTTCTCTAAAATAAATTCCCCATATTGGTTCTTTCTAAGGGCTATTCCATCAATAAATGTATGGGAGGATTGGAAGGCAGTTTTTACAGACTGTTTGACTATCATAAGACACATCTATATTAAGTTTCAAGAAATTTGAATCAGTTGTTCTCAAGTTATGGTGTAACACGTTTACATGGACAGAGGGACAATGCACATTTGTATACCATAATACATCCTGTTAAAATAGACAGCGTATAAAAATAATTATTCTGAAATATTGTGAAAGTACTTTTGTTCATGGGGTACCAATTTTCATGGTTTTTGTGGGTAGGCCAAAGTTTGGCCATTAAACCACGAAATGTGATTCCCAACGAAAAGGAGATTTCCACAGATGTGTTCACTGAAAACCTCAAAACCACAGATTCAAGAATCCACGAACTTTCCTAATCCACAAGAACTGGTATCTACAAATTAATGAAATTTCACAGTAGTGATCCAGAATTAGTGAAGCAGATAATTTACAATGAGATAACAAATCTTTCCATTAAGACATAAAATCAATAAGTCACATTAAAATGATAAAAAAATATTTCTTCATATATTGTAAACCATCTTATTTTTTTAGATATTTATCCTCATGTCTCAGGATATCAATTTGCTTTTTTGCTTTTATTTCATTTTATTTTTGTAGCCAACACTCTTTTAACATGTACTGTATTCTTCCATGTATTCCATGCATCCATGTTAACCAAGCATCCCCTTCTCGGCAAGGCAGATTGACAAAAAAAAGTTTAGTTACTGTGTAAAACATTCATTGGGAAGCAAGGAAAATTCACCGGCAGAAGACCACTTTGAGAAGCGGCTTATTAGCAGCAGTAATTTTTTAAATTTTTTTCTGCTCACAAAAGTTGGTTTGCTGTAGTATGGTAATTCAAATTTGTAGAGATCAAGAATTTCTATAAAAAAACAGTGATTTTTATACTGAAAACACATTAATTTTCAAGGTAGCTCATTTTCTCAGATTCTGACAAGTCAATTTATTTGCAGGTATCAATTTTTGTAGTTAAAAAAAAAATGAAAAGTGTTACATAGTGTGTACTATTTTTCAAGCTTTTTAGTCTTACTCAAAAATAGCCAAATATAGTACACCACAAATGAATACGATTACAGTATTTCAAGTTATATTACCTATTGCCCAGTAGTAAATTTCCCAATCATTGGAAGGCTTGTTTATCAGCTGATCATACATCTTCGTTTCTGTTTCATCAAAACTTTTTAAATATTTAGCTGCAAATGTACTGAAAAATTAAAGATAAAGATTATCAAAAATATAATATAAACTTACTTAACAAATTTACTTACCCTACATCGTCATGTTCTCAAAGAAGACAGATTTAGATACTTATGCATCAGTATTAGAACTCAGTGATTTTAAGTGGGAGAAATACCTTTTTTATCATGACTGAAGTGCAGAAAATCTTTTTCAAAAGAAGAAGAATTTCCCTCATCAATTAAAGAAATTCTTGAGTTTTTATAGGGAGTAAGTAATGGTTCTTATTCTTATTCTGGATATAATAGATTTTCGACAACATTTTAAGACGGTGTGGCCACAAAAGTAGAATATTCATAGACCTTTCCAGGTTTATAGGACTTGCACCATCTCCTTCTGATAATGCTCTTTTTTTGCTTACATTCATTACACACTACATGTACATGTATCTCAGGGTTCAAAATTCAAGATTGCCATTCAACATGAACAATTTTAAATCACTCCAGACAACTTTATTTCTTCGTAACTATAAAAAGTTTTCAATTGGAAAGTCAATACCAATGTACAATATTTATGCTTTTGAGCAACCTCTTTAATTTACAAGTTTTCTAACCCTACCATCCTACAATTTACCTTAATAGAAGGCCATTCTCCAGCATACCCCTTTTTCTGCTTTGGTACAATAATCTAGCTTTCTGTACATCTAATGTTTCATTTTGTCTCTCTTGATAATCTGGTATTGGAGGTTGATCATCAATGGTGTTTGATGATAGTCTGTTTGGTTGCACAAAAATCTGCAAAGGTAAAACAACAGTTGCCATAATAGGCTAAAATTATGTACTTGGTAGTACAAGTAATCTCAACTGGAAAAAAAAAAACAGTTCTTAAGTTTGTTAACTCTCATCTCAAATGATTTCAGTCTTTATGATCAATCAACAGTTTAAAGTGGACCTGAAAAATAATCTACCACACTAACAACCATTTTATAAAATTGTCCATTAAATAAATTGCTTTGCTAAATTAGCTAGATACAACCACAGAGATCAAATCCCTGAAAATTTCATTCATGAGAACGTACCTTTCAATCTTGATACAGCTCTGAATTTGAATTGAGATTCAATGTTTATTAGGAATTTGATTACCCAGTATAATCAAAGTGGATTTTTTTGTTCCTCCAATTCCTAAACAGGTAAAATTACTACCCTCAAAATCAACACAGCCTTCCTTTTGTGGTATTACAGCTTGTGTTACAATTTCATAGAGATAATTTCCAACTTCAGTTGTCATCTGGATACCAAATGTCTTAAAGACCACACTTATCCTCACTGTCTGGACTACAAATGTTTTAAAGACCACGCTTATACTCAATTTATTGTCTGGACACCAAATGTCTTTAAGACAACTCTTATATTCAAGTTACTGTAAACATACTAATGAATGGCCCTGTATTAAGGTAAATTGTAAGATGGTAGGGTTAGAAAACCTTCTGTTTTCTAGTTTTCGCCATTTTCGTAGTGGACAGAAAACAGTGAAAAAAAGTACCGCCCAAATTGATTTTTTAACACAATGTAACACTAATCTTTTATGAAACCATGAAAGTTAATACCTGCAAATGTGTTCACTTGACAGAATCCCTGAAAATTAATATAGTTAAGTATTATGCTCAATGTATTGTCTAGACACCAAATGTCTTAAGAGGGCTTCCATGCAAAAACCAGGCAGTGGGTGGCACACGACAAATTTTGTTTGTTTGGTTTTTTATAAAATAATCGATTTCATATCGCAAATGTATCCTTTCTCAAAGTTGAATGTTGGTTTTATTAACTTCAATGATTAAAGAGAAAAAAAAATTACATAGAAAGCATTGAAATTCATTTTGTGGAAAATTTGGTTGCTTATTTAATGAACTTTAAAATCATTTTCTGAGTCATCCATTGTCGATTTAAAAAACCTTGGTACTACTTGACATACATATGATATAAACATTGTATTGGAACAAAAAATTCCATAAGATAAAATTTTCCTGCCATCCACATCATAGGAACTGCCTGTTTTCCAAATGGACAGTCTCTTAAAATTATATATTATCTGGATACCATATTTCTATGCACAAAGGCATAAAATACAGCATGGCATCATTATATAACTGGTTTCTTGTGGTTGTATAAATATGTTTAAGTAATTTGAAAAAGAAACTGGATACGATGTATGTTTTAGAAAAAAACACAATATAAAATCCAATGTTTGCAGGGGGCAGCTTGATACAACCACAGAGATTGAACCCTGAACAAATGGGACAAGTATGGACACATCATTCAAGCTTGATCAACATCTTAGAATATTTATTATGATTATTGTTTGACACAAGAAAAGAAATTGACCAAAACTGAAGCAGCCTATTTTTGGCCACTTATTTCGCAATAAACAAACCCCCCCCACCACCCAAAAAAAAAAATCATTACTAGGAAGGTATGGTACCTTGTGGTACAATTTCAAAGAGATCCATTCACTTTAACTCAAGTTTTTATTTGTATTTCACGTAAATGCTTGTTTCTAGTCCCTTTTCAGTCCCTAATTCCTAAACAGTTAACTTCACAAATTCATTTCCTCTTCAAGTCATTGCTTCACAACTAGACTTTTTATTTTACTTATAGACACAATATACCATAAAAAATCTGATTATAATTTTTTATAACAAAGCTTATGAAAATAGTGGTATTACAAAATGTAAGTTATTAACTATTTTTGGAGTGTTAAAAACTTGCTTGAAGTGCTTGATAAATTACATGCCCATGTAAGATCTTTTGAATCTGTTCAAAGTTTAGATTTTTCAACTTTATACACTACACTTCCACATAAACAAAATTCACATATCTTATCAAATGGTCATTTAATAAATAAGGACTTGAATTCTTCTAGATCATTTTTCAGTAACATAAAAGCTACGTTCATTGGACTTCTTTTGATATGCTAACAGCACTCAAATTCCTGTTAGACAACATTTTCATACGCATCGGGGACCAATTGTGCACCACTTATTGTGAACCTCTTTTTGAGCTGTTACAAATCACAATTTATGGCGAGGATACATAAAGACCCTTCCAAACAGCATTTAGCAGAAAAATGACTTATGGTATATAGTGGTTCTCAACGCTGCATTGGAAAATTGGAAGTGATTTCACATGCGATGAGACTTTACTTTTTGTAGGTTTACCGTGTCAGTTTACTGCTAGTGGTTCTTAGTTTATACATGTACATTTGTTTAATTTATATTTAGTTTCTTTATTTCCGTTGTAACAAATAAGGCACTCAGACCTTTTCAAACTGATTTTTAGGTATGTTTAATTGTGTAATATTTTTTTCACAGCGGCCAGCTTTTAAAGGGGGATATTTGTGATCATGCCAAAGTATTTTAACCCCTCCACATTTTTTGCACCAGTCCCCAGCCAGGAATTTCAGGTCTGTGTATGTTTTGTTTCGTTTTCACCTTTAGTTTATTTTTATGTAACTTGAGTATAAATGGGCAACTCTTTCACTGTATTTAATTATAATTATATTTTGGGGCCAGTTGGTGAGGGTTTCCTCATCGTTCATCGTTCATTGAAGACCAATGGGCGGCCCTAGGCTGACAATTTCATCCTGGTCGGGTTGTTTTCTCTTTGTGATATTCATCATATCTATTCTCGTTATATTAAGTGACAACCCCCAAAATAAATCCCCATCTGTTTATCATTAGGTTAAAATGAAAACATCTTCTAAAAGTGTTCCTGTCACCCTGGACAGCAGACTTTAACTGTGGGAAAGTTAATCCTTGGAATTTTCCTGTACAAAACCTTAGAAATCTAAAATTTTCAAAAATCCCAGAACACTGTTCACCATAAACAGTGATCGAATTTAAGGGGAAATACTTGCTAAATGCAAGTTGCAAATTTTGTTAGTAGAAATTATTTCCACTTGCTAAAATTTGCAAGTGCAATTCTAAAGATAATATGGGTGAAGTCAAGAAATAACCCAAAAACCTAAAATTTAGCAAGTGTAAATTTTCAGTACTTGCCAATTTTACCTAGTGGAAAAATTTATGAAATTCAATCCCTGATAAATCAAGGAATTATAGCAAGCACGTGAAGCGATGTGAGCTCTATGGTTATTACATGTACTTTCTAAATTTCCAATAAGGTTCCCCAGTATACTAATGTAAAAAAAAGTCATGTCCCAGAAGTAACAAAAAGTGACTGTCCTTATGGAGAAAATTCATTATTTCCTTCAATCAAACAAATAAAAAAAATATAGGTTAAGATTATGTTACAGTAAAAATAAATTCATCTTTTCTGATAGTTGTCAAGTCTTTCTCTATTTTTTTCATTTATTTAAAGAAGTGAACGTGATGTTTTTAAAAACTTCGGGAAACATGTGGATGTACGTACGTGTATCTCCGCTGTTTCACTTTCGTTGTTGCCAAGAATCTAACCCGCCTTGGAAAATATATAACTCTGATTACATTATCAAAATCAAAGCACAGCTTTTCTAAAATAGGAAAGGCAATC
This sequence comes from Perna viridis, assembly GCA_037379345.1. Classification (NCBI taxonomy): domain Eukaryota; kingdom Metazoa; phylum Mollusca; class Bivalvia; order Mytilida; family Mytilidae; genus Perna; species Perna viridis. The sequence goes on along the minus strand of CM074518.1, from coordinate 21,267,398 downwards.
ATTTTCTTGTTTTGAATTTGCAGCTGTCGTCTGAATTTCGTTTACGTAACATGATATTTGTAAAATATTCCCACCATCTTTGGAGAACTGTAATATTTCCAGTATCTGTACAGATAAATCTGACCGACCAAAACTGAAATGGATGTTGCTAGAGAAGCCCTTAAGGGGTAAAAAAATGTAAATTATTGCAAAGTGCTATAAAGTTATCGAGCATTTTAAGAACGAGGGGAAAGGAGTATAGGATTGGAATATTTTGGGGAGAAAAAATTTCAACTTTTTCATTCATTAAAAAAAACTCCCCCATTAATTAACAAGACATATTTTCAAATAGAAATATTGATTTCGCTTGCTGCTTAAAGATAAATAAAAATGTTGCACTTGCGAAGCAAAAATTTTTCATCCGGATCAACCCCATTCTTTGTAACGTTTTTATTGTTTTAAAAAGTCTTACATAGACGGTACATGTATGGTAAACCTCACGGTGCTTGCTGATTTAGGCATTGCCTACTCCATATTTGCTGAAATGGTAGGCGAAATGAAGGCCAACCCATGCAAAACAGATTTTCCAAGCCAGGTTGCCATTGCCTAACGAACATCAACTTATTTCTCTTCAAAACTGTTTCTGTTTTGTTGTCTAAATTAGGAGCATGTTCATGCAAACATTTATATAAGAGTCTATAAGTAAAGAGATCTAGATCATGCCAAATCATATCATATGCCTTCCAGAGGATGTATGATATAGAAAAACTCAAGACATATTACCCGCAACCCTAGCTGAATTCTTGACTGGTTTCTCAGACATTGGCAAGTTCTAAACATAGAAATGAACTTCATTTTAAGTCGAAATATTTCTAAGGATTCGGTCTGCAATGTTGTGTAATTAGTTGTTACATCCCCTTTCCCGGTAATTTATTTTAAGCTGATAACCAGAAGAAATTTAAATATTGTTATTTTCTAATTAATTATAATGTCTTCTAAAAATAGGTTGTAGATTCAATGAAAAAAAAATTAATATCATTATGAAATTGGTTAGGTTATATCTTTTTCTTCGCATTTTTGTTCCTTGTGGATATGATTTTCCTGTCTCACAGAATCTTATACTCAACAGGTAGTTGGATAGATCATACGGTAGATGGCGTATGAAGACAAAAAAATAATAATGGCCACTGATGGCTGCCTGTCTGACAGAACGCAAACACTCCGATAATACCTTTTATATCTAAAAGCAGATGAATACACAACTGTAATAAATCTAATTGTTTCTTTGGTGAGCAAACATCTTATTGTCTATACCTGACAACCGATATTTTTGTTAAATTAATGGATTTTACCACTTTAATGCAGTGGCCTTGGAGCTGTAGAGATGTTGTTTACATGTATATGTATCTTTTGCAACAGATGCTGCAGGCATGACTCCTCAACATTTCAATTATTTTCAAATTAAGTCTATGTATTCGTCAGTTGATGAGATACTGCGTGTATCTTTCCTTTTCTTTCAGATGTGTGTGTTTTTTTAAATTACTGTAACTTTTAAATTTTAAATTTAATGGAAATATTACTTTGCAGTAGCCATAGGTCTTTAGGTTAGAGTTGAGAGGTTATCATTATAAAAATGGGAGTATTAATGCTTGCCAATAGACGATTTTGTGTTTATTAATGAGCTCAGTATTACTTCGGTTACGTGAAATAATAAATGCAACATTCCAATAAAAAATTTGTTGAAGTCTTCAATTTTTTACGAGAAAGTGTTTGATCTGCCTCACAGAAATACTGATTAAGCCTGCTCAAGACAAAAGTATGGAAGGGTCTTTTTTCTTACTTTGAAGTTCCATAAAATGAAAGTGTTAGCGAGCACTGTAAATGGTGTGAGCCCTATGGTTATCACATGTATCTTAATTTCCCATAAGGTTTCCCAATGTACACAACACAAAAAAAAAAATAAATTAGTGAAACTCACTGTAAAATACATTGGCAGTGAGTGCACTTTACAATATCCCAACTAAGGGCAGTAAGGCGGTGAACTCAGGGCCCCTAGATCTGTAAGCCTACACTCATTCATGTAAATGTTAAAAAAAATTACATTGAATAAGCAATTTTTCAAGCTACACATATCATGTGTCTTCGACTTAAATTTTACAAGTTAAATCAGTGTATTGAGGTTTGGCATGTTCATGTAAAAAAATTGAAACTCCTCGTCCATTTTAGCTCATCTGGCCAAAGGCCAAAGTTGTCAGATGACTCCTTGTAGGACTTATTGTGCCCTTGAAAGGTGAAAAGTAATGGTTTTTTTTGTTGTTTTTTTTTAAGTTTTCTGCCAATATCTTGAAAACTATGATAATTAGAAAGAAACCTTCAATTGTTCAGTTGCTGAAATGATTTTCATGATAAGTCCTACTAAAGTGTTCATGAGTCGAAATTGACAACTCCTTGTTAAATTTATTGCCATTGAAACACAAAATTTAACTAGGTGAGCCCATCAGGTTCCTGGGAGCCTCTTGTCAATAAAGTAACAATGGTATGAAGTAATACATCAATATCAGATGAATTAAAAATAAAAAGTTGTTCATAAATATTTTTGCTTACTTTTATTATATTTATATTGATATTTCGTAGTATTTATTAAACCAGAACCTTAGAGAAATTTGATTTCATTGTCTGTATAACAGATTTGGTACATGTACAATTATCTTTGCAGGAGATGTAACTGTGAAAATGGACGTTATGTAGGTGATACTCATTAACTGTTGTAATGGAGAACCTTGACAACATCCCTTTCTCTTTTGTGGGCCAATTAACATGGAATGATTTGGCAAATAAACTGGACCCAGAATTAGTCCTTGGCAACAATTGGCGTGTGTTGGCAGATAACTTAGGATACAGTACTGAACAAATTTTGGTATGTTTTGTTATCAATACTTTGGTCCCACTCTTGATTTTGACTGAACAATTCTCATGTACTTGATTTTTGATAATAACACAAGGTAGTTCAAAATAGAGACATTTTAAAGAATAATTAGATTTTGATTTGATCTTGTTCTTTTGTACCAGTACAACTGCCTTTTACTTTGTTGTGGTGGTGAAATGTCTGATTCACTGAAAACTAAAAAATTGGGTTGATAAAAAAAAAACAAAACAAAACAAAACAATTGCTGAATCATCAACATTGTGAGTAATTCATCCTCTTCTACAGTAAGTATTAATCAAATCATTGACTAAATTTGTCAGCTGTGCTGGCATATGAAGTGTTAATGGTCAAGGTTGTTAGATAGATTATGATTTAAAGTCCTGTAGCAGATATTTCATACATTTTAGGATGAGAAAGTTTGACCAATCAAACAGACCCTGCTTTGTATTAGTCCAACATGCTGAGCAGTATTTTATTATGCTAGTTCTTAGAAGCAACAGCCCACATGCCATGCCACTCAGACACATTATCTCTACCAGTTAGCACTCTTTCCCCTTAAAAACTGCATGCTTGGCAGAGGAGCAGTGACTAACTATTAATAAGTCGTAAGTGTGACTCAATCAGGGATTAAACCCATGACCTCCTGCACTCTAGAACCCTGAGGACTCTGAGGCAGTCAAATAGTAAATGCTTCCGTGCTTAGTTTGCTTAATAATTATATCCCCACTCAACAAGTGGTTGGTATATTATGTTAACCAGGTCCATCTTTCCATCATATATGCAATTATTTTGTCTTCCAGTGGTTGGATTGATTTTAAATTTGAAATTAATCATACCATTCAATGATTTGGAGATGTTTGGCTTAATATAGATACAATGTACATGTGGGGCATATGTTGTAAGTGATTTTGGTTAGTGTCCCATATCAACTTCCTAATTTGTAGAACTTATCCAACTTAGGAACTACAAATCACAGCCAATTGCTATTTGGAATGCAATATCAATGATAGTGTTCGATTTTGCATTGAAGGAATTCAGATTTGTCCTTTGTCTACTTCCTGTCTAATGACTACACGTAGATGTATTTTTTCTACATGAATTGTATATGGCAGTATTATATAGGGTAAAAATAAGGAAATACAAGCTGGTAGCCCAAACCCTATTTTTTTACAATATTTTCTATATGATCAGCTAAATTTTACCCAAAAGTTTATTAGCCAAGCTCAAAATCTAGAAGCCATGGACATTGGGTGACTAGTAATTTTTATCTCTGGTACATTTCAACCAGCACTACTGACACACAAGCCCAAGCTCAAAAATTTTAATTAACTTATATAGCAATCCTGGAAGGCCACCATCATTTTTACCAGCCATGGATGACATGCTGGTGTCAATTTCTAAGACTGCTCCACAACTACAACTCTCAGCTTGTGTGCAACTTCTAATAGTGGTTTTATACTGCCTTTGACAGTTTCAGATCTGTCATATATCTACTTCCTGTTTACTGACTTAATGTACAATGTATATAAATTTTTCCAACATTTTTGCTAATACTGCTTTCCCCAGGCTAACTATTATCAGATCTGTATCATACCTACTATCTATTGCATTTTAGGCAGCAGAATCTAATTTGGGAAAGTGGGGGCTTGCATAATGAGCAGTTATCTTTTTGCTAATCTGACTATTGACAACCCTAATTTTTAAAGATTTGGCCTCCATGTTTATTATTGTTAGAAACTCATCAAATATGAGGTGGAAGCAGGTCAGGAGTTGGTCACTCCATCCATCTGTCCCTTCCACTGTCTGTAACACTTCAGCTTGTCATCACAACTCCTCTGAAACTATTCAGCAGAAATTCCTGAACTTAGTATGTAGCAAGAACACCATATGTAGTTGTGCAAATTATCAGGAAATTTTGATTCTCAAGCAGAACACCATTTGTAGTGCATTTTATGAGGAAATTTGGCTTGTCTGATTTTTATTTGAGTTTTGAACTTAGATTGAAAATCATCATGCATCAGCTTGTCATTGCAATTCCTCTAAAACTACCCAACAGAATTTCATAAAACTTGGTATGTAGCAAGAACACTAATGTAGTTGTGCATATTATCTGGAAATTTTGATTCTCTAATTTTTATGGGAATTATGATCCTATTTAGTACCACTATCCGTCCATAACACTTTTTTGTTGCATTTTCTTTAGCAACTATGATTGGTTTAGTTTATTGGAAAATAGTAAGCAAATGTTAAATCACTGACAATTATATTTTAAACTTACTAGTATTAAATCAGGTATTTTTAAGATATCAGAAGAACGATATTTTCATTCATTTGATTAACATTTCAAACCGAACCAGAAATTACTCAACAGTCAACATCATATAACTTTTGTTTCTTGTATAATTAAATTCTATTTTGCCTTTTCATTTTCAATGAGTCAGTTGGATTCAGATTTGTCCCAGACCAAATCATTATATTTAAATTAGCTATACAAAATGTAGTAGAAATAGAAATTATAATTTGTACTGGATTTAAAACAGTTCCAATATAATGGAACTAATCTGAATTTCAATTTGTATAAAGATAATAGATACAGATTTGAACAATGACATGTGTGTAACATATTGAAAATTCATTTCCTATACAAGTTCCTGTACCATATGTTATTAACATTTCAAGCAAGGCCAAATTAAAAAAAAAATATGTGTTTCCATTACCATACCCACCCTACTCATCCTATCTTTTTCAGCTAAAGTATTGTATTGTAAAGTATTTTATGCTATTTTTCAATAATCCCTGTTAAAGTAAGAATGCTTCTCACATGGACTCAGTGAAAAAAAAAGTTGTAAAATACACTGCGGAAAAAAAATATATCACTACCTTCATGTACCTACCCTATTTTTTTATCCCGCCACCTTCTAGAAAGCTGTGTGTCAGTCTGTCTGAGTGTCTGTCTGTCTGGACCCAACAGCTTCCAGATGATAACTTGAAAGTGGATTCATGAATTATTTTTAAGCTTTGTACAGCTGTTAAGTACCATAAATTACAGGTTAATTTAAATTTTTAGCAAATTTTAATTTGAAGTTTTTAATAGTCATTTTTGAACATTTTGCCATCCCCCTTTTTAGCTCACCTGGCTGAAGGCCGTGTGAGCTATTGCCATCACTTGGCGTCAGTCGTCGTTGTCCATCGTCATCGTCATTGTTGTCCGTTAACAATTTTTCTAAAATCTTCTCCTCTGAAACTACTTAGCGAAATTATATGAAACTTTGTACATATGTTCCTTAGGGTATCTTGCACTAAATTGTGTTTAGATTTTTGATCCGTCAAAACACATGGCCACCATTACTAAAAATAGAAGACAGGGGTCAGACAGTAGTTTTTCATATATCTCAAAAACCATTAGGTTTAGCCAAATTCTGACATAGTTGAAAGTGTTGAGCATGATGAGATCTATCTGTGGTCAAATTTTCATTTTAATCTATTAAGCCATTTAGGAGTTATTGCCCTTTTTCAATGTTTTTTTTTGCTGTTTTAATGTTATTTCTTTCAAAAATCTCCTCTGACCCTACTCAACCAATTGGCACCAAACTTGATATGAATGTTTCTTGGTGTATCTTGCATAACAATTATGTTTATTTTTTTTTTGATCCATTGAAAAACATGGCTGCCATTACTAAAAATAGAACAAAAGGGTCAGTCAGTAGTTTTTCGCATATATCTCAAAACCATTAGGTTTAGCCCAATTCTGACATGGGTGAAAGTGTTCAGCATGGTGAGATCTATCTGTGGTCAAATTTACATCTGTTCAGCCATGTAATGGTCCTTATGATAAGTCCTACCAAAGTCTTCTTGAGTCAGAATTGTTAGACAACTTCTTGTTGAATTTATTGCCATTGAAAGACAAAATGTTGACCAGGTGAGTGATTCAGGCTCCTGGGAGCCTCTTGTTTTCACCATTAAGTGGTGAGATATCACTTAATGTTTCATCAATGGCCCTTAAGTAAGGTGTAACAGGAAACACATTTTGTTTATTTGGCCTAAGGTTAGTGTACTATTGGTTGTTACTTTAAATCAGTCCACTGAAGTGTACTTGCTCATAGCTCAGACTAGTGACATTAGATAAGGTCTAGTGAAAACTCAATAAAATTCATTTGTACTTTACCCCTTCACTTTTAGGGTGGGGGAAGGAATTATTTGATTTACAAAAAGAGACAAAACATGAGCTCTACCAGGCATTCAGAATTACATTCAGCTGTTTTTAATGTGTCAGTAAGTGAAATGCGTGTGTAAACGCATCTGTTCTGTCAAATTTACGATTATCATCGTTGCAAAATCAATAAGATTAAGAAAAGCTGGATGATTTCTACTGTTTTTTAGCTCACCTGGCCAAAGGCCATGTGAGCTATTGCCATCACTTGGCATCCGTTGTTGTTGTCGTCAGTCGTCATTAACAATTATACAAAACTAATCTCCTCTGAAACTACTTGATTTATTAGCACTAAAATTGGTATGAATGTTCCTTGGGATATCCTGTATAGAACTGATGTAGGGATTTTTGATTCGTCTAAAAACATGGTCACCGTTACTAAAAATAGAACATAGGGGTCAGACTGTAGTTTTTCACATATATCTCCTAAACCATTAGGTTTAGCTGAATTTTGACAGGGTAAAAGTGTTCAGCATGATGAGATCTATCTCTGGTTAAATTTTGGTTTTAATTCGTTAAGCCATGCTTGAGTTGTTGCCCTTTTTCAACAATTTTTGCTATTTTTAATGTTATCTCTTTCAAAAATCTTCTACTAGAGTTATAAGATGCCAAAAGGGCCACAACCGAAAAAATCAACTTTTTAATTTTTGGTTCAATTTTTAAAATTTCCAAAAATTTTGTGCAATATAGGGTCCAAACCATTTGTTTTGTCCATTATGAATAAGTCCTTATGCTTCAGTGTGTCAAAAACTGATAATGTGTCCACACTTGCCTTAACTGTTATGGGTTTGACCACTGCGGTTGTATCATACTATGCTCAGCAAAGCTTTTGAATTCTCTGTTTTTTCCTCTAAAGATCTATTACCACTTCTTCTTGTTTGGTTGGTCTCTCGAGAATGGATGTTCCTGTTTCATACATGAATAGGTTACTTAAAGGAATCCTATTAGAAATATAGTTTCTGAAACTAGTCGGCATATAAATGAAATACATGCAGATCTGTGATTCAGATATCATTTAAGGGGCTGATTCAGGACCTTAGTATTCATTAGTATTATTTATTTCAAAGTTACAAGATTTTAGGAGTGTTGGTTTTTTTACAGTTTTGTGGAGGGCTAATTTGAGCTTGAGTGGAACATTCTGGACTTTTCAAAGTTTCAAATTAATGGACTGCTTATGGAAAGCCAAATTTCCCCAATAAAGTGTCAATGAAAATGTAAGTCTGGATTGAAAGTCCAGGACCTACAATGTAGGTGTATTAAATTTTAAAGGTCCTAGGTCAGAACTTAAGGGTCTAGTACCTTTGACCTCCATTCATTTGAACCCATGCATGCTGCTGTCATTGTCTGAAGACATTACATGGCTGGCCAATAACTTGAGTACAAATGAATAGATCTTTATGCACACAAAATGCCATCCCTACAAAGGCAGACTTGGATTGATTTTGAGAGTGTGACTTGAACAGTGTAGGAATGAAGGGGGTGAATATGGACTATAAACAGCTACTTCACAATGTTTTGACGATAACTTCTGTAAATTTAAATGAATCTCTTTGAAATTGTATCTAAGGAAAACTGGGGTTGATTTTAAGGGTTGTGACCTGAATCATTTAGAAATTAGGGGCTTTAAAAGGCTATCTTATTACTGAGATTATTGTTTTGACAGTTTTTAACCCATATACACGTGTATAGTTAATTGTCTTGAAATTGAATGAATAAATCAAAATTTTACACACAAAAACTGGAATATCATTATTAAAATAATTTGTTCCAGAATGACTATCATGGTACAGTAATCTTGTAACTTCCTTGAGCCCAGGGCTATGAGGCTCTGTAGAAATATAACTTACATCTAAGGTCACGAACCTCATGTTCCATTAAGGAGCATGAAGTTTGTTTAAGTGGTGAATTTTAGTTGATATTAATGTAAAAGGCTTACTGATTGTTTTCAGCAGTGACAAAAGGTTCATATTAAATTAAAAAAGGGATTAACATTTTTTTGCTACTGTAAGTAAGCTATAATGTCAACATTTCAAATACATTGTACAATTTTAGAATTATTGCATGCATTTATTTTTTGACTACATGTATTCAGTAAAATTAATTTTTAGGTAAAATGCGTTTTAAATTTTTGTTACAAAAGTGAAGATTACATGTTCTTTATGATGAATTTTTTTAAAAGTGAATTATAATTATTGCATTGTAACCCAATTTTACAAATATTGCAATAATTTTTTTTTATTGCATTCATGTTTAATGCAGTAGATGGTGCAAAACAAATTTATTTACATTAAGTAGCACTCCAGATGAGAATCATGCAAAATGTAATTCATGGCTTGAAAGCCTACATATTTTTATTTTTGATATTTTGTTTAAAATGTTATTGTAAACAGAAATTAACATGTGGCTTTTCATATAACCCTTGCTCTTAGTAGAAAAAAATTATATAGTATGTACAGTAGAAGCAGTGATTAAGGGAGGTAACATTGTAAATGACACTAAAATACAATAGAAACTTTCAATGTGAATTATCTCCAAAAAAAGAGCTGACAGATTGGGATGAATTATTATACATGATAGCATATAGACCTATAAAGCAACTTAATAACAAAAATAAAAATGTGTAGCCTTTCGTTGGGGTGTATCACATATTACAGTATTTCCATGATTCTTACAAAGACTGCTACTAAAGTACTTATTTACCAGTAGTATACCTTTATGAGATGTAAGGGTCAAATCAGGTTTTTACCTGCATCACTAGTAGTGAAAGAAGGTCTAGTAGCTGCTTGACTCTGTTCACCTGTCATGCTTATTCTATGCAGTGTTTTGATTGAGTTATTATTGTTTACCACTATCTGTCCATCTGTCCACATGTGATAAATAAAAACATTTCCATAAGTTTTGATCTTGTTCTGGTACAATTTTTGTCATTTTTGAAGGAAGCTTAATTATTCCCCCAATCTTTAGTTTTCTATGATAATTGGTGAACTGGTATATTTTGATTTACCAGAGATGTTAGTTAATTGTAATGACCATTTTGCTGAATCTGATTTATTTGGATGTATGGGTGCCTGGATCTATTTTAGATTCTCTAATTTCTGTCTTTCAATGAAGTTTATTTATTCTGTTAAGTTAGTGTGGTCGTATGAACTTTTACCACATCACTGAAATTTTGTAGTTTTCCAAAAGCAGTGAGTTATAGTACTTTCAGAATTTTGCAAAGCACAAAAGTCATTACAAGATACTTATGTGAAATTGGATTCTGTGAAAGTACTTTAATTCGTGGATACCAATTTTTGTGGATAAGGGAAGAAACACAAATTCATGAAGTCTTTAATTTGTGATTTTGAAGGTTTCAGTATCCACATCAATAGAAATCTCCTTTCCGTTGGTAACCAAATTTTGTGGTTTGGCCTTCCCACGAAAGCCATGAAAATTGGTAACCCACGACCAATAGTTTTTTCACAGTATGTCATATCTACATTAGACTATATGGGATTTTTATATCGCTTAAAATGTTTTAAAAATTTTGGCTTAGTTATCAGTAAGATTTTAAGCACAAGCTGTTTCTATTGTGAAAGAATCACTGTTTATTATTCACATCAGCCCAATATTTTGTTACACCATGAATTACATGAATTACAGCCCCCACCCCCTTGCTCTCCACCCCCCCCCCAAAAAAAAAATAATAAAAAGGAATTAATTTACTTTACAGTTAACCTGGATTTTTGCTGACCTTTGAGACTTTTTTAAATTTGTGTGTTATGAAATATTTTTGTAACTTTGTGTTGAGGAAAGAGGTTAAATGCCATAAAATTCTTCCAGTTGATCCTAAATATTTTTATTTGGTAGAATATTGATGCCAGACAAAGTGGACATGGCAGAAACACACTGAAACTTTTTGAAGATTATATTAAAAGGAATGGTAACTCTGTAGGAGCAGTTATGAAAGCACTGAAGGACATGGAGAGAATGGATGCTGCTGAGGTGTTGGAAAATCATCTTCATGGTAGGTTGATCACCCAAGAATATGTTCTCTGGCTTTCCTAGTATCCCCCAAACTTAGATCACCACTCACTCATTAAGGTGTAATTACAATATAGTAGGTACAAACAAAGGGTGGGAATTCAGTTGACAAAACAGTGCTAGAGACACTTAAAAAGCAAAAGACAAGGAGCAAAAAAAAAAAACTCGCACAGAAAGAAAACAATTAAGTCTAAGACTAAAGGTGTAATTGGTTTAAGGATGAAATACAGAAATAAGAAATACCAATTGTAATGTAAATATAGTTGAAAGCAATGGAGCATTACTGGTTAATTTTGTAAAGTAATGCATTACATTACCATTACCACTAGAGAAAATTAGCCACAATGCATTACACATCACACATTACCAGTACACATTACCATTACCTGTACAGCAGGAAGTTAAAACGACCTATTTTCCTGTAAAGACATTGAATTGATATAGTGATAATTTGAAGTAGGGTCAGTAAAAACTTGCTGAATACAGTGATTGTGAATAAATTTTTAAGAATGGTTGTTTTAAATGATATTATTATAAAGTACAAGTCTTAGTGGAAATATGGTAAGATTTGAAACATTAGTGTAATAAACCTACTGATCCAGTGGTACATTTACATTCATAACGGTCCCTAATACTATTGATCATGATCATTTTGACTCTACCATTCTGAAAATTTGGGGATTTTCTTCAAAAGAAAGTTAAAAAATGTCATGTTTTGACAGATTTATCTGCCTCTGGTCTACATATTCTTGGAAGTTTTTTTGAACGAACATATGTATATACTGTAACAGATTTCAGTGTTTTTACCTGCAATCCATAAGCAACCAGATGATATGTAAATGTTATGACGATAAATAGGTTTTTTATTGGTTATGTAATTACAAAGTAAAAATTTTAAAAAGAAATCTGTTGAAATTTTCTTGGCAAAGATTTTGTATTGTATTAACAAGATGTTTTACACATATTTATTGGCAACAAAAAAAATGATTAATCTTTTGCCAAAAAAATCTCAATGGCATCTGAAACAGCAAAACGAAAAAGAAAAATTCAGATGACCAACATCAACACCTAAAAATTGTCAAATTTACTTACCGTGGGTTTACTCTTACCTCTGACCTTGTTGAACTGGTAAATACCAGTTTGCTAAGTATCCTCATCTACATGTATTGAGTTAATAACAACGGAGCTTAATCTATTTGGTCATTTTAATAGACACCTTAATTCATGCAGTTAAACACAGCTGAAGGTAGGAGATTTTTTCCTACAATGTAGAAGGTTTTTACCTGCAAAATGGGAGATTTTTGCTGGTAGGTAAGAATCTCCTATTCTGTAGGTCAATGTCTTCTACCTAGTAGGAAAAAATTCCTATTTTCAGCTGTTAAACTACTTGAATGAAGGTTTCTATTTAAATGACCACAGAGTTTAAGCTCCATTACTCAATAGATATATTCATTTAGCAAAACTGGTATTTACCTTGGGCTATTCCAGTTCAACAAGGTCAGAGGTCACAGTCAACTCATTGTAAATGACTGCAGCAATTAAGCTTCATTGTTACATATTCAATAGAGGAGTTTCTACAAGGTCAAAGATTAGGTTCAGTGTATTTGACTAGTACAAAGCATGAGCTGGTATTTATCTTGAGCTACTCCAGTTTCACAAGGTCAGAGGTTAGGTTCAGTGTGTTTGACTAGTACAAGCATGATCTGGTATTTATCTTGAGCTACTCCAGTTCTACAAGGTTAGAGGTTAGGTTCAATGTGTTTGACTAATGCATAGCATGATCTATTCTGCTAATAAAACAACTCCTGTAAATTGTATTTTCATATCACAAAAGATTTTCACCAAAAAAAAATATGAGAATAACGAATCTATTCATGTACCCGGTAGTACTATAATTAATGAATGCTAATAATTTTTTTTTCTTTTTTTCAGATATTCATGATAGGTACAGAAAACATGGACAGGAATTTGAAAGGTGCAGATTCCCTATACAGAACTCTTGCTATGAACCAAGTACCCATCATGAAAGTCTGGGATTTCATGGTACAATGTTTCCCCAACCACCTCCAGCACATTGTAACAATACTGTATGTACACGTATCCATAGAAAAAACTCATATCCAGTGTGTCCCAGTACACTGTCCATAGGTTACAATATTAATGATTTATCTAGGAATGGTGATACAATGCTATCCCGTGTTTCGAACGTGACAACAAAAGACTACAACCTGACCTCAACAAGCTATACAAACAATCATAGGAGTCCTACAGGAGATTACACCAGTGTAGGCATTCCTGATAGTGCTTCTAAGATAGTTCATATCGATCAAAGTGAGCATTATACCTCAGAGGATGTAGAAATGGATGTTGGTTACACCCATCAGGAAGAAGGACAACCCATTGCAGCTGCTATACAGAGGGACCAAAATTATCGCATGAATATGACCAAACGCCCGCTGAATCTAAATCATATGGGAGATGGTGAAAGTCCACCAGTTCATGCAAAACGCCCTGATCTTCGTCTTAATATTAATCATCCAGAATTGATGCAGAATAATAACCTAATTAGTCCCAGTCCTACGCCTCCATCAGCTAAGGAAATTCCACTTGCTCAATTAGACCATTTTACCAGGTCGGAAATGTTCAGGCCTTCTTCTGAATACAACAATATCATGCAAGAGAAAAACAGGCATGAGTATGAACAAGGAAGAAGAGCTCAGAGCAAGGACCCAAATCTTAAACTTCATTTACCAGCAAACCATAAAGTATCAAATGGTAGGATATTAGATCTCCACATCAAAAGTGCTGTTCCAACTGATGGAGCTAGAAAATTGGATGTGGAAGCACCACGAACATTCCCTCTACGCAACAAGGAATTTGCAGTTTATCCATCCTCATTACCTTCAAAAGGAAGACCATCATTGCTGAAGTATTCTCAGTCTGTACCTAATGATATGAAGCCTTCTGAGTATAGAAAAGGTAATCGAAGAGATTACAACCATTTTTATCATCCAATTAAATTGATTTCTTGTTATAATTCAGAAGATTTGATTGGCAACTTTTCTAAATGGAGTGTAAAATCATTATGTCCAACAGTTTCCACATTTTCTGTCAGCAATTTTTGTTAGTACCAAATCTCAAAAACAGCATAGTGATAAGCTGAAATTATGTATATAATTAAATACTAGTACCATAAAAAACCTGATAAATATTTTTTTGTAAAAACTTCATTTATGATGAAATACCACTGATCTTTTTAATCAGGTTTTTTTTTTTGCAAAACTAGAAATTACACATTGATTTGTGAACTAAAATTTGTACATAATTATGAAGAAATGCATACTGAGTTTTGAATACTCATTACAAGTATTTCATTATCCTTTTTTATAATGGTAATTTATGTTCTCATGTTTTGCATGTAGGGTCAGGGTAGGAAACTCACACAAATTCTAGATAGTCCAGAATACAATTTTTCAATATATTTACTATATGGCTATATAGATTTTTGCTAAATTTAGCCAGTTCTGCCAAAAAATAGCCAGTCTTGGGCTGGCGGGCAGGCTACCATTTCTAACTCTGGTAGGGGTATAAAAATTCCACTCTGTCACGATCCAATACATTTCACGATTCATTGCAGAATATCTGATCTTCATCCCAATTTTTACAGATATGGTCACATTTTGTGTTATTTCAAGTAAATTTGATTTTAAAATTAAAATAAAAAATGAGTGGTAAAAAGTTACTGATTCCCATGAAGGTAATGACAAGCCTTTATTCCTCAGTTTCAGCAAATCTTGAGTATTTCCACATTCCAGAATAAACTGTTTCAGATTGGAAAGCAAAATTTCTAGATCACTACTATGTTTTTGACTTCCAGTTTAGCTAAGTCCGGAATTACATAAATGGTTCTGATGTCAATTTTTGAATTGTTCCCTCAGAAAACATGATACTCTGGTGAATCATTACTTCCTATTTACATGTAACTTACACGAAAGTCACATGTTATTTCAATGCGATGTCATTGAGTATTTTGAATATGTGATTTCAATATAGTGGATGAGATCAGAATTTTTATTGTTTCAGCATTTAAGCATATCAAAGTGTTTGTTACCTATGCTGGAGACAGTAAGAAACATATACAAAAGGTCTTAAATCTTTGCCGGTGTTTGGAGAAAAATGGTTTTACATGTTGCATGGACATGTTTGATAAGAGAATGCCTCAGGAAGAAATTCAGAATCGTCAGGAATGGTGTGCACAACGATATAATGAGGTAAATGTAGAAGTTTTCTGAACAGTAATTAAGATTTTTCCAATACAGTCGGTATAGTTTTGCTTTTACCCTTTGAACTTAAAGACGCTTTTCTTTGAAAATGCAAGTCATGTGATTGAAGTTCTGTTTCCCAATTGGTCAATTACTGAATTACTGGTTAGTGGTGTTCTCATGTGTTATTATTTAATTATGAAATGTAGGAAATTATAAGTAAAAAGAAAGAAATTTTATTTGTTTGGCTGTCTTTTTATCAAAGGTAACAAACATAAGTCCTTTTTGCATGCAAAATTTTCATTACATATGTCCGTTTCCTAGCGAGAAATGCAAATATAGTAATATGCATACATGTATTGGCTTGATTTGCACTGGTGTTCAGTTAACCCTGCTTAAAAATACATTTGAGTTCAAACACATGCATGAAAGGACTTTGTTTAGCTAAGTCCAGTAAGGTTTTAGTTTTCCCAAGGTTTAAAAGGTTTCACTGTGTCTATACATCTTGTGTTGTATGTATCTTCAGTGTGGGAAACCACCACTTGCGAGCTTGCCAAATACGAGTAGATGTGTAATTTGGCAAGTTCTCATTGGCTTACACTCGTCAATTTGGCAACCGTCATTTGATTGGCAAGTTCCAAGAAAAGTTGACCAGCCAACAGGTTATGAAGTAAAACATCCCTTAACATCATATATTCAACATGTTTCCTACATCTTAAGAAGTTTAGTTTGAATATGTACAATTTTATTGACTTGTAAAGCATTGTTTACAATCTGCCGTTTCAATTCCCAGTAAACGGGATGTGCCAAAACCTATGTGACGGTTCCGATCTTGTATTAGTGTTCAAACGAAATTATCTTGGTAATTTAAGATATGTTACCTTGCAAATTAGTTGTTTATTGTCAAAATAAAAATGAACAAGAAGCGAATGATAAACATTTTCTCGTTTCGTAATGATGAATCTGTTGAAATATAATTTTATTTTTAAAAAATGAGTTCAGAAATGGAGTACTTATTTTGTAACTGTAAAGTACATGAAAAACTTCAATGGGAGGGAATATTCAAAAATGGAAAAGTTTTTGATAAAGTTAAAAACAAATGAAAAGATAGTTGAAGAAAGAAAAAGAAAGGTAGAAAGGAGTCAAATCCAGGAGAAAATAGATGATAATACAGAAAAAGAAACAAAAAAATTGGCTAGTTGAATTTCTATTTGGCTAGCAAGTTCAGTATTCCACTAGCCAAAATGGCAAATTGGGGAAAAATGGTTTACCACACAGATCTTTATTTTAGGAAACATAGTGAATATCTTGTTCATGTAAATAAGTTTTTACATGAAGAAACATATTTGAGGAAGTAAAGTGTTGTACAGTGATTTATCAATAGAGTTAGCAAGTCATTGCATTAAGATTAGGGAAATTATCTTAAGTAGAATATATGTATTGCAGTGCCTAGCTGTTGTGATATAAAATATTACTTGTTGATATTGCCCAACAAAAATATTTTAAAAAAAAATTAAATTACTTTCTAATTAAGTCCTCATTATTGGGTTGTCCATGCAAAACTCGTAAGGGTAGTCAAGGACGTTGAAAACCCCCTTAGGATTGCCCAACATTCATGTTATAAACTCTCTGTGATATCCCTGCTTATGAGGTTGTGAATACATAATGTTAGATTGTGAACATTGTTGAATCTGTATACTTGGATGGCTTTTTACAAAACTTAGTGCTTACTAGTATTAAGTTCTTCAAAACATAAAATATTTAAAGTTTAGAGGTCAAGGTCACAGTGGTACTCACGAATTTATTAACATCCTAGCAACACTCTAGAATCAATACAAAAAAATGTATTCTTTAAATTTTTACAAAACACAGTTTCTACATAACCTTTTGGAAAATATATAACTGTATATTTTAAGGTCAGTTGTCAGGGACACAGACTCCACATTTTTAATGGTGATGAGATGCTAAAGCTTGTGTTTCCCTTGTTTTAAATTTGTCTATTTAAAACACCTATGTTTAGATGAATGTAATTAGTTCTCATATTTCGTTTTAGTCTGATTTCATCCTGATGTGTGTATCTCAACAATATAAAATAGAAGTTGATATGTATGAAAGTCACCAAATGATTGAAGATAGCGAACTCCATATTCAGTACATTTATAGCCTCATGTTGAAGGAGGTGGATCAGAATGGTCCAAGGAATACCAAAGTTATCCCCCTATTATTTGAGGGATCAGCTGAAGAAGATATTCCTATTTGGTTACAAAACAATTTTGTTTACAAATGGCCAAATCAGTATCGTGACTTGTTATGGTGTTTGACCAAACCACATACGCGGATTAAACCTCGTCCGATGCAGAATTATAGTGTTCCATCATCACCTGTCAGTGGACCTAATATGTCATAACATTGTGTGTATATTTTTTAAAATCATTTGTGATCTAGTTTAATGTATCATTGTTACAGACTAAATCAGGTTAAAAACTGGAGGGAGTATTGTTGTACATTAATTTTATCTTGCAATTATTTTGAATCAGGTTTTCTACTGTTACTGTTACACAGGAAAAATTGCAACATATGTTTTCATATGTTTCAAAGCATATGGAAACATGTTTAGAACCGGTAGTGAAATATATCTATTTTTGCCGTTATAAACTCATGAACTCCATATTTTGCCCCAGTCTAAATAAATACATTCCATTAATGATTGAAATCATCTGAAAAATATTTGTTGACTTTTAATTTTTTCTTCTGACAGAGTATAATATATTTATATTTTAATTGATAACATAAGTTTTTATTTTGTTTTTCATGGTGGTCCTAAATATATGAAAAACTCATGAAAATAATATGTTGCAATTTTTCCTTTGTATAAGTCTGTATTTTTGGGGGTAGCATTTTGTAAGAATTTATTTTGGATTATTGGTAGCATTTTCAGCTTTGCCTTATAATTTTATTGAATAAACAGTTTTGTTTATGTTCAGATGTGTATCAAATATGAACCATAAAGAAAACTATTTTAAAAAAGCTACTTTAAGGAAATTATCTACCAAATAAAATTTTATGCATCTCAGTGAACCTTTATTCTGAGCATCAGTCCATCTTGAAACAAAACTTATGTATAGTTAGTAAAATGAGAATTTTTATTCCACTCCAAAAATTCAAACCAATATTTTTTTTAAAAAACCTCGATTTTTTTTTTTTTTTTACAAAACCTTGAACTCCAAAAAATGTTAAGATTATTAGAAATGTCACTTGTTTTAAAGAATGTAATCAGATTATTTTACTTAATCTCATTACAGAGCCTAATTTAGAGGGATTATTGAGCAAAATCTTCTCCTTGTCAATGTTCACGTTTCCTATTTGTCATTGACAGGGAGAAGTTTTTGTAATAAATTGCAAGGACAAAAAATGTTAATGTTATTTTTCAAACACAATTTACTAAAACTTCTCCTTGTCATTGATGGCTAGATTAGACTTGTGTTCTTGTTCAGTGTCTGACCATTTCTTCCATTTTTTCCCATTATATTTTTACATTTGGAGATAAGTTTATGCTTGATATGTGCACTCTATCTATATCTGTGTAGAATTTAGTCTAGGTTAATACCTGAGGGCTTTATTTAATGCAAAGACCTGTAGAACTAGGAGCAGAGTATTCTTACTTATGTGGACTCTACTATTTCTGACACCAAGTAGGCATTGCTATCAACGATCCAGACAGAAATCCCAACAAAAATGTTTGATGGGGCTGAACCCATATGTTTGCATATGGATAATAAAAATGCATCCCAATTATAAAGATGCAGGGTTTGTCTTAACTTAAGACACCAGTATTTATAGTGCAATATAACTTTCTCAAGTATCTGTTAGAGAAGTGTGAACATAGGGTAGTTGTTGTTTGTAGAAAGAAAAGCTTATCAAAAGTGAATTTTATTATCAGGAATAAAATCAGTTGAATTTATTGATATCTTAGCTGGAAAAGCGCTAAGAATGGTCCATCATATCAACTGGGGTAAAATTTGAGAGACCATATGTCATTTTCAAGTATTGCATGTGGTCATTTCACCCTGCATGTTTACAGTATGGATTAAATTTTCCCCTGATCTCCATGATATCTAAGTATGGGACTTCTTGATTTCTGTAAAAGTACTGATATTCGAGGATATCAATTTTCATGGTTTAGGGGAAACACACAGAAGTTTGTGGATTCTTGAATTTGTGGTTTGGTGATCCTGTCACCCAATTTAAAGTAAATAAACTTTTTATTTGGGAATTAAATTTTTGTAGTTTACCTTACCCGTGAAATCCACATAATTGGTAGGTACCCCACAAACAAAATGGTCAGCCTAGTGAATAAGACCTGTTTAGAGAATTTAGATTTTTTTTATTTTAATGATTTGCTCATTCCGAAACGTGTAAAAAAATGTTTGAGTGCTACGAACTGTCAACTTAAGTATAAATTAAATGTATAGAAATGAAAATGAAACCTGAACATAATGTAAATGTTTTTTTTTTCTGTTTATTGAAAAGATACATTTGTAGTGCAGTACTCGTGATGGTAATTGTCATCCAAGATTTGTTGCATAAATAACCAACCTGTAAAATGATTGTTTTTATTACAATTATAGGACTTGTAAGTCTTACTGTTGATTTATACATGTGTATTTGATCCAGAGTTTATTGTTTAATACATTTAAAGTAAAGTATTCTGTTACTTACTTCTAGGTACATCAGTATGATGCATAGTTATCGGAATTTTCTTTTTTTTTTACCAAACTTATTTTAATGCAGAAATAGTTAAGCATCACATGTTTATCATCATATCTACACACAAGAAGTTTTCATCTTTATTCTACAAACAAACACTTCGTATACTTTTGAATGTGAAGTACAGACCTATTCTTGTGAATTTTCACATGACAAGGCTTAAGTAGCACTCCAGCTAAGGATCATGCAAAATGTGATTCATGGGTAAAAAGCCTACATATTTTTATTTTTGATATTTTGTTTTAAATGTCATAGTAAACAGAAATTAACATAGAATGCACTGTAGATTTCAAAATTAAGGGAGATAACTCTGTAAATGATGCTCAAATAAAATAGAATCTACTGCATTTTCAATATTGATTATCTCCTAAGAGCAGGCAGATTTGAATGAATAATTACACATTTCATAGTATAGACCCATAAAACAACTTAATTACAAAAATAAAAATATGTAGCCTTTTTTGGGGTGTATCACATTTTTTAGATTTTGCATGATTCTTACATAGACAGCTGCTTAATAGCCTTATTTCACTTCCACTCTATGTTGATATGATATACTCTGTAAGTACTTTTATTTGTGGGTACCAATTTTTGTGGCTGAGGGAAAAATCATCAGTTCGTAGATTCTCTATCGTACTAATGAATGGAAAATGTCCTTTTCTTTGGGAACCATATTCCATGGTCTACCAAACCTACAAAAACCATGAAAATTGGTACCCCACAAACAATAATACTTTCACATAACTTTTGTTTGGTCCTGATATTTCAAATTAGTTAATTGTTCAACAAGATTAAATAGAAGGCAATATGCTGTATGAAAATCTGTACAGCGATGTTACATTTTGATTTTATATGAAAAATCTTAAATGACAGATCACACCATTTGTATCGGCATTGATCATAGTACATGTATAATTACATGTGAAAACATCTCATTAATTCCTTTTTGTTGCTACGAAATCCTACATGCTTCATTACTAATTAACATTATCTGCAACAATTGTAAATACACAATATTATACAATGTAATTTTATGTTGTTTCCAATTGTTAAAAAAGTATGATCATTTATTGTGTTAAATTTATGTTCGTATAGGAAATTGTCTGTTAAAGAAGTTACATTTGACTGGCATACTGTTAAAACAGAAACTAGGGGCAGATAATCCTAGGCTTCATTTTCTTTTATATATTTGTTTATTGATATGTTTTTACTTTGAAATTCAGGGTCTATTTTATTATTCAAGAATCTATGGGTTTATTTTAGAACATGACTAGTTTGAATCCTTGTCAGATATGTCAAACTCAAGGACAAATTTATAGTGCCTTTCAAAGACAAAATGTACAGTACCTGAGTATATGAATACCTTACCCCAGATTTTTTTTTTCATTGATTCAACATTTTTGCAAAGAATTTATGTGAGATTTTATTAATGGCATTCTTCTCTAAATTAACAAAATTGTGTTTATAAAGGCATAAACTAGTTTTTGAATTTTCAAAACATTCATGCTTTTAAATATCTTGGTCTTAAATTCTGTTAGTTGTTTATATTAGAGGTACATGTACAGGAAGTGATATTCAAAATACTGCATCATTAAATCCACTTTGTGTATGAGTTCACATAAAAGTCATGCAGAGGTTGGTAAGTTGGTAAGCCAGCTTTCATGGTAGTGTTTAACTAAAATCATCCAGTATGTCCCATTAGTGATAGAAGAACCACTTTATGTATTGAGTAGAGTTTTGGGAAGGGAGAAGAAAACTGATTTGTTTTATGGTGACCTGAGTTGACGAAAATGACAGAAAATATTTTTTCAATAGTATTCAATTAAAAATATTTTTTTAAATCAAATATGTGACTTATAAATAATTTAAGGTTAAGAAAGTTCACAAAAATTTTTGTCTTGTCAACTTTATCTTCATTTGCCTAATTTTTAAGTGAACTTGTACTTGAATGTTACAATGAAATGTCTTGTTATTGTTATGAAGTGATATACCAGTTTGTTACTTCATGTTTTGTTAAATAATGTAAGTGTTGATATTTGTTTCTAAAGAGGATTACTACATTATAACATATTTGTATTGTAGAATTTGATTTACTGTTGTTTTTTTTCACACAGCATAGTTGTTGATATATGTCCTTGTCAACGATGCTATGATCATAGAGCTAAACTAATGTCTATTAAACATGCTGAAGTGCTAATATTACAAATTCTTGATTGTTATATGTCTGCAAAATGGCCTTGTTGGTGCCAAGGGACCACTAGATATCCCAGATCTACATTTTTATAAAAATAGTTTTTTTTAATCTCCTGGCAAATACAATATGGGGTAAATCGGTACAGACTAATGACATTTTTTGAGACTGAAAATATCACAGTGAGACCATTCATTAGGAGAGATGTGATGAGTTGTCGAGACATTCAAAACTTTCTATTCTATATATAAGTAATGACACGGTCAGTTTGATGCAACATTGTCATTTGTAGTTGCTGATATTTGATTTTTGCTTCATGGCAGCAGTCAGAGAGAGAAAATACCAGGCTGTAAGAACAAAGTAAAAACAATGAATTTAATGATAAATATAAAAATATTTTTTTTGTGAAGGGGAGATCACAGTTGTGTTAAATTGCTCAATTTGCATCATTGGTTGATTTTGTTAATACTGTTTAAGTAATGTAATACATTCTGAACTGACCCCATACTAACTTTTCATGTCCCCTTTTAATGCAAGACTCTTTCTGTCCTGTCTGACTCTTTGTTTCTGTCCCATCTGTCTAGGTAAGACTCTTTGTTTCTGCCCTGTCTGTCTAGGCAGGACTCTTTGTTTCTGCCTTGTCTGTCTTGGTAAGACTCTTTGTTTCTGCCCTGTCTGTCTAGGTAAGACTCTTTGTTTCTGCCCTTTCTGTCCAGGCAAGACTCTTTGTTTCTGCCCTGTCTGTCTAGGTAAGACTCTTTGTTTCTG
The DNA here is from genome assembly GCA_037379345.1 of Perna viridis. Lineage (NCBI taxonomy): Eukaryota > Metazoa > Mollusca > Bivalvia > Mytilida > Mytilidae > Perna > Perna viridis. The sequence continues at coordinate 21,244,272 of CM074518.1, read as the reverse complement.
CCCTGCCTGTCTAGCCAAGATTCTTTGTTTCTGTCCTGTCTGTCTGGGCAAGACTCTTAGTTTCTGTCCTTTCTATTTGTCTGTCTGTCATAAAATGTGTAATATTTCATATTAATATAAACCAGGTTATTTTCACTGGTACATATTTTTGTGTTTTGGGATATCTATTCAATTTCTCTGCTATTTATTTTTGTGACTTGCACCATGTTTGGTATCTATTCCATAATCCAAAGACTTATCATGGGGATTTCATAAAATTTTCTTGCTTGTAAAATAAGAGAATATCATGGCTAAATTAGCAAATTTAAAATTTATCATGAAAATAGGTGTGTTTACAGTATAAGAATGAAACCTCACTTTGATCAATGTATAGAAATGAAGGTCACATTTAAGTTGTTATAGAAATTTTTCATCAATATAGTTTTGTGTTTCTGTTGAAAATACAATGTAATCACTGAAAGTAATTTTTACTCCTTATCTGGTCTGACCAAATGATAAATGTGGTTAAATACTTAAAATTGTTGTCATTTCATTGAAACAGTTCAAACTTCAGGACAGGGTATTATTCTGCTCAAGTTGTAAGCAAGGTAGACATATCGCATCAGGTACCGCAGCATCTTTAAACATCAAATTCTTTTTAAATATATATAACAGCCTGGATTTTTTTTTGTTTTTTGGTCTTGTTTTTTTTCTTTATTTTATTTAACAGCAGTGTTATATTGGGCTTTTTTGCTTCACATCTTATAACTCTTATCATCATATGAAACCTGTAGAAACAAATACTTTTGGACAGATTTTTTTTTGGGGAGGGTGGGTTTTGAAGGGGACCAGGTTAAAATGTAGAAATATTATGAATATGATTGGGTTAAATGAACGTGTGATTTATACAGGGTTTCATTTGATAGGGTTTTCAGTTTACTTGTTCAATTTTTGTTAGGTTTCATTGTCATATACATGATAAAAGTACTAGTATTCAGTTTTTCATATACATTGTCAAAATTCTGATAACTAAGAGTTCTAAGTACAAGTATTCTCATATTTTAATTGAAGTATGAATTCAGTTGTACATTCCATCTTAGGCCAATCATTCCTTTTATTTTGGAAAATAGTTTATACATATATATTTTAAGTATTCAGTCACATTATGATGTTTTTCATGTGATTGTGTGCTTGTAACTAACATGAAAATCATATGAAGCACATGATTACACATGTATTATAATATTTTCTATTTTGGGCACTTCTTGCAGCACATAATGCATTATTAATAACAGATTATTATTTCATATCTTTGCTATTTGTGTACTATTCATTTCATTTTGAAGATTAAATCTGTATTCTGTAAATTCAGATATTATTGAGTGCATTAATACTGTTGATTTTGTATTTTTAGATCGGAATATATTAAGACTGCTTCTGACACATCGATACTTTAAAATCCCAGAATTAGAGTTTAAATTTTTTTCTATCCCAACCCTGTCACATTTTTAGCAATGATTTCTGAATTTACACTACCGTAATCCTCCGTCATGGATTTTAGTTGGAAGAACAAACATTCCAAGTCCATTGTTAGTCTGTTAATTGCTCATGTTGATGTTACATTGTTGTTATTGTTAATGATTGATTGTGGTGATTATCCCGTCTGGGCCACACGTCCTGGTTACGTCATGTTTGTTGTCTGTTCCCAACAGTAAGTGCTGATAAGATTTCGTACCTTGAAACAGATTGTGTAATATTGCTGTGAACTTTTTTTTCAATTTGAAATTCTACTCTGACTGTGATTGTAGTAAGCAAATCTTAATAGTTTAAAAATATAATGTTAAGTTTCTGTAAAAAAATATAATGTTTAGCTTCTGTAAAACATACAATTACAGCAAGTAAATTAGTTAACTTCAGAGAATAGAGTTGGTCCGCTCTTGATTAAATGACAATCACCTGGTAGTTACTAGACTATTGACATAAAGGTTTAAACTTTCAAACTTGAGACTACCTGTGAAATGATGTAAAGTTTGAATTTCCTTGGTAATGGTCCAGTTAACTACCAAAGACATTTCATCAGGTAATGGTCATTCTGTCATTGGAAAACCAACTGTGTTTCCTGAAGTTAATAATAGTACTCGCTGTAATATACATAGTTTAAAAAACTGCTGCATTATTTTGTATGAAATGCAACAAGCATTGCTACAAAAAAATTATTGTCAAGCTACAATATAAATGATTCAAGCTCTTTATAGTATAGACAATAGGATATCATGTGACAGTATCTCCAGTTTACACCTATCTAATTACAATTAATTCTTACATGTCACTCTCTAAATCCCTACAGACTAAAGGAGAGTCCCATAGAAGATCTCACTTACATAATGAATTACATATATAAACTTATGATTACCTAGTACAATTTCACCCGTCTCATTTATATGTCTGTTTGCACATTCTTAACCACTCTGTTGGTCGATTATGTATTTGTCCAAAGCTTTGGAAAGTGATGTAGTATAGATAATAAATCCTGGTATTTGTATCATATGATATCCAAATTTGTTTTGCATATCAAGTAGTTTTGATTACCTTAAATGTGACAAAAGTAAATCATTCATTGGAAAGCCATACATAACATAAATGATTTTATATCCAAGAATTTTGGTCACCAAAAAATTTCTATAATTCCCAATTACCATTAGGAAACCATGTATTATGTTTTTTTTTTTTTTGTTGCTTTTTTTGACTTAATTGCACAATATTCTTATGTTTAACTGAGATTCTACTAACTGTTATTTGTACTAGAGTGCCATTTTTTGTAGATGTGATACTTGCCAGTGACATATATAAAATGTTACTGTATTGAACAATCACTGTTGTCAATTGTAATATAATAATTAAATAAATATACAGTATAAACTAAATTGTTGTAGTACAGTAGAAATAGGACTAAAATTCAGACACTGCAAATAGAAGAGAGGAGATGGTGTGTACAAAACCCCACTGAATGCTTTCCACTGTACATATATTATTTTTGTCTCGCCTGCGTTGAAAGTTGTGGAAGGCTAGACTTAGGTTTTGCTTTTCTGGCGATGATGGTGGCGATAGCATCAACAAACCTAACGTTTAGTTTTCTAGTAAGTTCATTTAAACATGAACCCCTTATGCTAGGTCACTGATATTTGGTGTGCAGATGCATTACCATCATTGCATCACAAATTTATGCCAATTTTATGCATATACTTCCACAGCCTTGATTTGTTTATTTAGAAAATTTAATGTTAAATTTTAACATTAGGGTTTCTTATTCATGTAGACATTTTTATTTGAATTCCATCCACTGCATGAGTGGAAGGGATTTACAGTGCTCCCTTGCTATAACACTCCTCTTTAATGGCCGTCCCTCTTTTATTGCCATCAATTTCTTAAGTTCACTTTACCTAAAGTTATATGCAATTTATTCCCTCGATATATCCCTAACTTCTTATACCGCCACAAATTTGTCTGGTCCAAAAGGTGGCAATGTAATGAGGGTGTACTCTATTACTCTTTTCACCGGTTCTTCTTTTTTTCTGGTTCTTCTTTCTTTGCATTTACTTTGGTTTGGAGGAAACTCAAAGGGAACTTAATTGATCTCTATGAAGCTTGTTCATCTATCTGTTGCCTAGTGCATTTTGTTTGGGTAATTTCATACTATTATACAAAATATGAAAGCAACACACACACAAAAAAAAAAAAAACAAACAAACACACCATTATATTAACAATATCGAAAAGGCAAGACTTGTCTCTGTGATAACTGTTTATTTCACATTCTAGTCTTTTTTGTCAAGAAACACAGATCTACACATTTTAAAAGTAGATACCCAAAGGACGACAGTGACGATATTGGTTATACAAATGTAATTCACAGAGCAGCTTCAGAAGAGAAGATTATTTTTAAAAAGTTAACAACATATGACAACATATGTAAAGTGATGACAATAGATTACATGGATCTTTTGTTGAGATGAGCAAAAAAGGTACATGTTTTGACTGTAAAGATATGAAGTTTGTGATTTATGGATTTCTGACTAGGTGGGTTTCTTCAGACCTTACATTTAAATGAATAGTATACATAGAACTGGTATTTGTGTAATTGTAATCAAGAATAAAAAGCTTCAGGAAGCACAGCATGGTACGACTACAGTGTTCGAACCCTGAATAGTTGGGGCAAATGTGGACACACTATTAGTTTTCGACACACTTAAACAGATGGACTAATATTTCATTATGTACACAACAACTGGTTTGGTCATAAAATAACACAAAATTGAAATTCAATTAAAACTTTTCAAAATCAGACCAAAAAATTAAAATTAGATTTTTTGGAGTGAAACCCCTTTAAACCCTTACAACTTGAAAACCTTTGAGATATCTTAAATCTTATTGGAAAATGCAGGCAGGGATTTTCAAAATGTATCCATTTAAAAAAAATTGCAAAATCAGACTAAAAATTAAAAAGTAGATTTTTTGGAGTGTGGCGCCTTCGATACTTATAACTCATGAAGCATAAGAGTTATGTGAAAATGCAGGGTATCCAATTGAAAAATTAAGAAATAGGATCAAAATATTGTCTGGACATTTTCTGGCCCCTAATTTCTAAAGTTCAAGTCTCTACCCCAAAAATCAATCCAAGTCTGACCATTGTGGTGTAGAATATTGTGGAACAATATAGACATTCCTAACCTTTTACTGGAGTTACATAGTTGAAGTCTATGAAATACTTGGTTTTTTTTTACCCTAACTCTACAAGAGTTGGGTCTATAACCCACAAAATCAATATCAACCTTCCCTTTGTGGTTTGTAACCTTGTTATAAAATTTTATTACGAACGAATTATGGAGTTTTGGGAGTTTCTCCTATCAGATTTAAAGGATATAGTTAAAGCTAATATTAAGATGTATAGGTACAAGTTTTCCATCATGAACTTATATGATAACTTCTGTGTCATGGTATGAAACATTTAACTACCTCTATCAACTCGCAGGAAAACTTTTAACAACTAGAAATTGAGTGGGTTCTCTGAATAATACTCTGAATGATACCTTCCTGTTGACATCAAATAAAACCCTTTAGTTGTACTATCTCCTTATCTCATATGATGGCACGACCTTTCATATTAAGTTTCCTCGAAACACAATAAGTAGTTGTGTTTACAAGGTATATAGATGGACAGAGGGATGTAATCATTTGCATGCCCCCCCCTAAAATATATGAGGGGTATTAGATATATACCAGAGACACAAATTATCAGCCCAGTGACTTACATGATAAACAGAACTGAGATAGCTTTACTGATAACAGTATACAGCTGAAGGGAACAATTCTGTCCTTATACAGTGAAACTGCATAAACCAAAGTAGTTCAGTTTAGATAGGTGTTTGGTTAATACGTCTAAATCGATAAAAAAGGACTTTAAAAAGTGCCTGGTTTAGACAAGTTTTCAGTGTATTCAGGGTTTGGTTTAGACAGGTTTTCAGACTATTCATGGTTTGGTTTAGACAAGTTTAGACCGGCTTTCAGAGCATTCAGAGTTTGTTTAAGACAGCTCTTCAAAGTATTCAGGATCTGGTTTAGACAGGTTTAACTGCACTAAAATCATTAACATTATTACTTGAAATATTTGAAAAATGAGTAAGCCTTTAGTCGTGATTTTTTTACCCTTATTTCACTTTTAAGAAAACTTCAGTGAAACAAAAAAAATTCAAATTGATAAAAGGAGGAAAAGTCTTATACACTCTTTTGTGTATGGATATGTCCCGAGTAGTTTTTATATAAAAAAAAATACGCTCGGAAAATGCTTGTAAAATAGTACTCGTCGAGTTTACGTAACTTGTTTTCATAAAAGCTGTTGGGGTTATGTTTCAACATTCCTTAATTAAGATATAAGGAACAGCTTTGATAGAACTGTAACACAGCTTAGACAAACCTTGCGGGATACTTACTCTAAAACTCGACCTCTCTAATAAAACATAACTAGGCATCACAAAGTTAATTACTTAAATACTTGGATCTCAGAACATCCCGCATCTCATTTACCATTTGCATAAAAGTTAAAATGAATTCAAATTTATTTTCAATAAAATGATCATGAATCTTTTTCTGTCAATAAACAATGTAAAAAGCACCTGTATTATTTAGTTTTTTTTTTAAAAAAGGATGGGGGCAAAAAAAAAAGGTTAAAACAGAAATAACTCCCTTGTTGCTTTCATAAATAAAATATCCTGAGTGCAGTTTTTTTTTTATCCCTGAACAGTTGGTGCAAGTATGGACACACCAAATAAGCTTTATACAGATCTGAATTTTGATTCCGATTTATCATTTGACACAGGATAAGAATTATGAAAATACAGGTTTCTGGCCCCGAATGAGAAAAGGTGCAAGTGTCAAGCCCTAAAATACATCCAAGCTTTCTTTTTGTGGTGTGGCAACTTTTTGTGGTATGGCAACTTTTTGTGGTATGGCAACTTTTTGTATAATATCATAAATATTTTTACACTTATACTCAAGTTATTGTCTGGACAGAAAATTGTCTACAAACACCTAACAACAGCGAAACACAATGATGACTACAGATCATTATATAACTCAAATTGTTTTAGGCTTGTATAAAACAGATTGAGACCCAAGAAATTAACTTTAAAAGGCCTTAAACAGCAAATGTTACATCTTGAAAAGTATCGTATGCCTTTAAATTCATAACCAGCCTGGAACATTTTAAAGTTTCACATGTTGTTTGTGTTAGGTAATGTGCTAGGTATACCCTCCAACTCACAAAGGAAGTTCATATCAGGCAGCAACCATCATAACTTACAACCTATATGTATAAAGCCACATTCCAGATTTGAAATCACAAAGTGGGGGTATGAATAAGTGTTTATACTTTATAGCTGATCTGCCCAGGGCGCAGTTTCATTAAAATTCTCTAACTGAGATTTTGCGCAAGTGAAATCTTTTATTTCAAGTAATATGATTGGTTGAAATTTCAATCGACGAAGACTGAAGAAAATCTCATTTTGAGATTTTATTTTTGAAACATGGGCCCTGGGCTTAAGCTTCAACAATGTTTCTTGATCCTAGAAAATAAAGAACTTGAATATATGTCACAACCTGAGCATATTCCTGATATTGTTTAACAAAAAAATGGCATGGTGTAGTATGTATGCGGTACTTTCTGTTTTATTAGATAAGGTATTTTATCTGTTCATAACGTTACAAATAACTTAACCTGGAATATAAATCACTAACTAACCAAACTGAAAACTTTAAGGAGGTAGACCTAGGGTAAGGGACATAACTTTTGAAATCAGTGATATGTTTGTATCATACCCAATTTCACCAAAGCCTTTCAAGCCATCCTTTGAAAAAGAATAAAATCAGCGCAAGCAGGGATATGCAACCCAGGATACCAAGATGGCGGATCGATAAATAGTTGTAGAATGGCGAGGTAAAAGTGTGATTTCTCTTAACTCCATGCATATATCAGGCTCATTTTGGGAACGGAAATTTATTTATGTCTACAGATTTTTGCTATCTATTTTTTATAGCTGTACAATGAAGCATATTACCGAAATCAACAGTTGAAATTTTGGTTATAATGGGGAGTAACGAAGAGTTCCAACGACAAATTTTGTCGGAAAAGAAATATCTTCGTATAATTTCACTTTCGTGGCAATATCTATGGCTTTTTAACTGTATAGAAATATGTTACTACTTAATTTGGTCGTTTTAAAACCATCAGTAATGCACAATGTATTTTGTGTTTGTTTACAAATTGTCCACCTTTGTTTGTGTGGCAATTAATGCCTTCAGCTCAGATAAAGTTGTCTGTCTTAGTGGTCGTGAATGAATTACTTTGAACAATTAATGTAAAAACCATAATGTTATAGTTATATTATTTACATCTATATGGACAATTTATATTTTTGATTTTCAGTAAAATGTTTTTAAGTGTCAAATCATGTAGTACTAATGATAATTTTGCATATCAAAATATTGCATAATACCATTTGATATGTTCACATTGAATTTAAAGGTATTGTTAATAAAAGCAACTAGACGACAGGAGTTACTTCATCATAATTAACTGAGTAAATAACTAAATCGGTTAGACTAATTTCCATGTTGTAGACTGATGCTTTCTGACATATCTGAACGTAGGTATGTATGATTTAGTGATTTCATACTCTTCGTTGATTAAACTAATTTTCTGTGTTTCAGGTCTTATGTGGAGGAAAATAAACTTTGGAATTAACTCGCCGTACCGTGGACATATTTGTGATAAAGTTTTATATCTGAATAAATATAGAAGTTATATATTTATGAATGAATTTTAGCCCAGTCAGTGACTACATGTATATTAGACATGACAAGTATTAATTGACAGACCCTGTGATATGAATCTTGGTGTAATCATGAGACTTATTTTAAAGCAAACTTTAAAAAATCTTTTTAAACACTGTAAGAGTTTATTTTAAAAGGAAAATAATCAAGACCACTTTACATACATGTTTTATTCTAAAAATCTCCAGTTGTTGAAGTACTTTTAGGAAAACCACTGACACCAATCTAATCCATACATACAATTTTATGAGATAATAACATGTTCATGTTATGCAATGCCTTGGAAAGTGTAATTTACTCCTGAGTTCTTGGGCAAACGCTAATGCAGAAAGCACCTAATAAAACTTACAAATATACTATGTATATGCATGCATATATGTATATATATATATGCATCATTTAACCTGTGTACTCTTCAATGTTTTTTTTTATGTTGACTTCCTGATTACAATGCACCTTTAGTTGGAATATGATTGTTTAAAGTATTGGCATTATATATTAATGAGGAAATAAAGACACAAATGAATAACAAAGGAAAAGAGCCTGTTTATACTACATAAACCGAAACAAAAACAAAATGTGCTCACCAAAAAAAAAAAAAATGAAAAATCTAGTAGTCTTCAAGATGTACATCTAAAACTGTTATCATATCCTTCACAACTTCTCAATAAAGATATCATTGATTTTTACCCATATTGGTCCCGTTAAAGCCAAAATACCTCAATCATGCACTCAGTGGAATTCTGAGGTTGGATATAGCTTTACTCAGAGACTATATAATACTATTAGGAATATGAAGTCCATGTCTTATTGGGTTAAACATGCAACTGAGTTCCAAAATTAGTATAAAAGTTAAAGGATAAAATTATTTCTTTTTTTTTAAAAACTTGATGCTGAATTAATTGGATGTTTATATGAACAAAATAAATGAATGAAATGTATTGTGATGCAGGGACGTTTCAGAACCCCTGCATCCAAATACATTCCATTCATTTAGTTTACATATATAATCGTCCAATTTTTAATTCAATGCCAGACTGTAACAACTGAAAGAACAAAACCACTTTGCGAAGTATATACAAAAAATCAAATATTTGAATGACCAGGCATGAAAAATAGGAATATTGACAGCTATCTTAACATTTGTCATATGTATTGATTAAAATAAAATCCTTATTCATGTAAAGAAGCATGAAATGTATATTTATAACCAATCTATGTCACAGGCTGTTAGAACGGCAATTTTTTTGTCTATACTATCTCGTCGGATAGTAACGATAAAGTACTTTAGTCAAAGTCAAGTAAAAAGGTCCGCTTCACAAATGGTGTAACTAAATACCCCAAAAATCTTCCACACATTTTGTAATGGGTTTCTCTCCCCTATACTATAATACCCCTGGTGCAAGTTACTTTGCTGCTTACATGAGAATGATGTGAAATGGTGAATACAAACATTCCAATCATATGTAAGAGTGGTATCCCTTACCCTAGGTCTATCTCCTTAATATTGGTTCTAGGGTCTCCTTTATCTAAAAACATCCTTCATTGGCACATCATAAAAAAATCCTAATTAAAGCACATTGCAGCCAACAGTTCAAACTCTCAATAGTTTGGGAAAATATGGACACTTTATTCAAGCTTGATGCAGCTCGGATTGTGACAAAACATTCAAAGGATAAAAAATTGACTGGAATCAAACTTGTCCCTTTTCAATCCCTAAATATTATAGTCACAGCCTCAACCAATCTCCTTTAGCAGTATGGCACCTACTAGCACAATTCCCAAAGATCCATTCACTTTTACTCAAGTTACTCTTCAAACTTCAAGAAAATACTTGTTTCTGGCCTATTTTCCAAATTTATAAAAGATTCACGCACAATCAACAAACTCCGATTTTAGTGGTACAATATCACAAGGATCTACACCTTTGTATTTTACTTATTATCTGGAAACCACATGTCTATGAATGATGACAATGAGGATGATAGTATGATATCATTATAAATTCAGTTTTTTTTTGGTTGTATAAAAACCAAGATCCACCGAGTATTGTGAGAAGGTAAACATAATGACTCATTCAAACCAAAGAAAAAATAAAATCAAAGGGATATAACTCTGTCATGTCATGATAAATTATAACTTCTAAATGAAATTAAAAATTTACTAGTGATATTGACTGTCGTAGATATTACAAGTAAATTGAAAATACATGTACCTAATTCAACTTTTTCAAAAAAAGAAAGAGACATTTTTATATGAAATACTAAGTCCTAGGGCCAAATGTTTGAAATTATTCAATTAAACCAAACCAAAAAAAAATACAATACCAAGATCTAACTGCAAACCAACTCTCAAGTCAATATCACAAGCAATTCCAATCTATCTGAAAAATTCAAACTTAATCATTTCATCTTGAGACTTCATTATGTATATGGTACATATGTGAATATCTAAGTGCTGGAGTTGGCTTCAATATTTTTGGTTTTCAATACTCAATTTGTTGACAGTGATAGACCAGCTCCAATATTTTTTCATCAATGCAGTTTTTAGGCAATCTGATACTTACAAAAAATTTTTAAAACAGTGGTATAGGTTTAAACTTCATTAAACAAAGTTTACTTCTTCCAAATATGACTTAAATAAAAACAAGATCTTTCTTATTTCAAAACATCTCACTATGGGCTATTCTTCTAAATCATAATACAATTTTAAGTTCAAAAGAATAGACATCCTAGACAAAATTTTAGTTCTTCACATTTTTTCTTTAACTCAAGAACAAATCACAATTCTCAAATAGGTTGTTTTGAATATATGAAAACATTACAAATATACATTTATTGCACCATTGACTTTGTGACACTAAAATTTGGGCCCCAGTCAATATTTTTTGCATAAACATAACGGTTCTAATTAAATGGCCACTAGTTTCCTTTTCCAGAAACATATCACCGCTTAGCTACTGATGAGAGCTGGTCTCTGATTTTAGATAGACCATCCAACATGGTATCAAGTGTCTCCTTTGAAAGTTCTACATTTATATTTGTTTCATCTGCTGTTTCTCCAACTTTAGTTATATCCTCTTGTACCTGAAACAAAAGAAACAACTGACTGTGACAAGTAGTTGCAGAGAAAACTGTTATGAACATTTTAGGGTCAAATTAATACATGTTCAGCAATGAGAAGTTGTAGATGGACAAGTCGGAATTCAAATTCTATGATATGGCAAACCTATACCAAGCCTGTGTCAAAATATCAAGATTGAGACAAGCAGTTGCAGAGAAAATGACCCTGAAATACTATAAAAAGTATTGGTTTTTTTTTTAATGTAAATTATCTCCTAAGTCCAGACAGATTGGGAATAATACTTATACCTTTCATCATACAGACCCATAAATTAATGACAAAGCATATCTACCACAGATATTATGCCTTTAAATTCTGAGTGCCCTTTTCACATTTTTTTTTTATCTGGATCACAGTACATTCACTAAGACAGTAAGGCATATGAAAATCTTTTGCAACAAAACTTATATGCAATTAAAATAATCCCCAGGTCCTTACAGTCATTGGTATCATATTTAGCATGTATAGTGGTTTGTCAGAAATTTTGGATTTTTACACTGGGGATTTAATTATGGGTTTCAATAGAAAATTAACATTTCATTGGAAATTTGGTACTGTTAACATATTAATTTCTTGCTGGTTGCTAGTTTTTGCAGATTCCTTCAAGTGAACATAATCACAGGTATAAATTTTTTTTCTCCTTTTCTGTCCACTGGAAAAATAGCCAAAATTAGAACACCTTGAAATCTAATATTGTAACAGTACCCCAAGATCATGGCCATCTACCCAGTGTCAGTCACATGTATACCCTGTTGCTAGGGGAAACTATTTTCTAATTACCTTCATTTGTAGTATACAGGTAGGTACAGACATTCGGCTGATAGAATCTGAAGCTGTCTTAACATCAACTCTCCAATCAAAATCAACAAGTCGTGCTAAAGAAACTGAAATATATAGATTTAGAGTAAAAACTTAACACTGACATACTTTCCTTCATTCAGATCTTTTTAAAGATCTTCTTAAAAAGTGCTGGAATCTGTAAGTCATGCAAAATCGAAAATTATTTCATATCAGTGAAAAATCAGTAACTTCAATACGATAAAACCTTTTCACATGGTATTAATTAACCTGCAGTAAAAAGTTTTACCAGTCAATACCATGATATGATAATTATCACCTCGTGGTAATGCCAAGTTACAAGTTTAGAGTTACATCCCCTTCTTCAAACACATTTGTGATCAAGCAGTTGTCAATGTAAATACGGCAAGCCGCACATCTGCTCCTGATGCAGAAACACTATTTGCGTCTTTTAAATCACATTTTCTTCAATGAAATAAACACAATAGTTGCTTGTATAGAAGGCATTACCATGATAAATTGATAGCCCTTGAAACAGTAATATTGCCTTCAACCATAATAATGCTCTTGAATGTGTCTCAGACATTATTGTGATCTCGGGCAATATCACTGTCCTCGAGCAGTCAATTTATCATGGTAATGCCCTCTTTATAAGCAACTATTGTATAAATAATGAATCATGGAAAAAAAACATGAATTTGACAATGTGGGCACATAGTTATTGGTCCATTGAAGAGGAATTGACAGTTTGTTCATCTTTGAAGTGTCAGAGGATACAGAAAAGTAAGTTCAAAGTTACAATAAAATGATGGGGAAAGTGAGTTATCTCCCTTAGATAATGAAATAGCAGTGCATTTCATATAATGTATATTTCAAATTACTGACACCAAAAAATATAAATGAATACCATTTCTGCATTTCAGATAATATTTTGAACAAGATTTCATTGAAAGACTTGTGTGTTTTTTACCCATGTACTGACAAAGAGTAGCACTTATTTCAAGATGTTATAATTCTAAAACGTTACAGTCCCTTGCCTTCCATTTACTGTAAAGTTTATTTCTCTTCTTTGTAGCCACCTTCATTAGTTTCAAATATGTGGTGGTCCAAGATCTAAGACCCTCTTATTAATTTACCGTGGTCCTGGACCTTTAACCCCTTTTGAGGCCTTGTGGGTTTCCCAAGTGGACCTTTGATTTAAACTCGGTTGATTGATTATTGAGGTTTAACACCCGAGCAGCAATATTTCAGCTATATTCAGGCAAATTTAAACTTGGTAAAGCCTCTCTTGAAAGTAATTTTTTTTCCTCTATAGTGTAAAATACTTGGCCAGCAAAACATCTAGTAATTTTGTGATTTTATGCATAAAGTGTGTATGCATTAAAAGTGAAGATCTTTGTATACATGTGAGTTGACAAACATTACAACTGTACTTGAATGGGAATATTTATAGTCAACATCAGTTCAATCTCTAAATTGTTTAAAACAAAATTTTTCTGAACAGTTCTATCCTTGCATCAATGCAGACTTTTTTCTTCAATTGCTATGTGTTTAAAAAATGGAAAAAAAACAAAACAAACAAGAGACAAACACATGAAATCTATGGTTCATTAGTTCATATTAAACAAAAATTTACAAATTTTATTATAATTTTTACAATCTTCATTTCGGAGTCATATTGTTTGATGGTGGTAAGTAAAAGAAATGGAGTCTTATACTCATTCAGAATGACAATCTGAGGTAAGTTTCACTAAGTATGAAATTCAGTCTTTCCTTTGTTCCTCAAGGATCTACTCTGGAAATGATGGAATAGTTCACATTCATGGCAGTTATTCAAGACTTTAGGTATTCATTAATATTACATATGGTGTAACAATCTTCTTTGTTCATTGGTTATTATGATCACATGATGCAAAAGATATTCAACGTATATAAAGCCTTGTTTATATTTTTAAATATATTGATGCTAGGTTTCTATTTATATGTATATTGACGCTATACTTCTACATTTAGATCAGGATGTAAACTGTTCCGTTCCGCAATTACTGTCAGCATATCATGGCTGAAGCATCGCAGACAATGCATACAAAAATGAAAATACATTATCTACATATATAATATATAAATTAAGGACTTTCACTGAATCAATAATTATATCTGGACCTGTTAGATTATATTGATCTCGGACCTCATCCTCGGTCAATATAATCTGAACAGGTTCATATATAACATACTGACTTTGTTAAAAGCCAATACTTAATAAATATACGAGTAAAAATTACCCTTTGAAATCAAATTTCTGTTGATAGTGTATGATTGGTTAGGGTGTGTTTCTTTTTTTTTAAAGTAAAATGACTCCCAAATTTATTATTCTTAATGTCACACAATGAAAAGGTTTCATCTGTGTAGTCACCCTCTAATCATTGAACACCCATAGGTCTAATGAGAAACCTTTCAGTGAGACATATGAGAAGAGATAATGTTTAAGGTTTACCTTGATTATTTATAGAATAATTTTTCCAGCTATTTATATTATCCACTGTTATCTTTATCAGCAAGTCTTTTAAGCTCTTATGAAAACTACCTGAAACAAAATGAAGATAAAAAATGCATGACATCAATAATAAATGGTTGTAAAGTCTGGTTCAGCATGCATGTATAGTGATAAAATAAAACAATAAAATATTTGTGCCCAAGTTTTTTTTTCATTTTTACAGTGATCCCTTCAGATGGTTTTGAGTGGGTGAGGGCACCCAGCTCTATTTGATGGTTTCTATATAAGTGCCCTGCCCTTTTCAGTTAATTTTACCTAACATGCCTCTGCTGTTCAATAGAAATTTCTTACAACCAGATTAGTGATATGGCCTCAAAAGAATCGTAACCCAACATCAACTCCCCTGCTGTGTTTTCATTTATTTTGCAACCATTGAGACAAAGCTGAACTTGATCAAGTCCAAAATATTGTTAACAGAATTAGCCATACTCTCTGCTTCCCTAGCGATCATGTTTAACTGAATGTGCAGTTTTCTTCAATTAATAATCACTGCTCCTAACATAATGTAGGCAATAAAATTATTCCTCAATAATCAAATCCAAAAAAATCAATGCCAGCCTTCGTTTGAGGGGTATGGCACCTGGGACTACAACTTCAAAGAGATCCATTCAATTTTACTCAAGTAGTTCAGGGTTCTCCATGAGCTGTTTTAGCATGGCAGGCCATTACTAATCATTAATTATCTGCGCATCAGAAAATGCTTGTTTTTTGCCCTCTTTTAGGCCTCCCATTACATATCAGTTCAAGTCACACCCTAGAATCAATCCTAGCCTTCTTTTTGTGGTATGGCACCTTGAAAAAACAATTTCAGAGAGATTGATTCACTTGTACCCAACTTATTGTCCTGACATTATGAAAATGCTTCTTTGACCCATGATTCCTAAATGGTCCAAGTCAAAACCCCAATATACTAGCCTTCCTTTTGTGGAATGACACCTTGTGGTACAATTTCAAAAAGATCGATTCACATTTCCACATCCAGACATCATAAAAATATTTGTTTCCAGCCTTTTTTGGCCCCAAATTCCTTAATGGTTCAAGTCACAACCCCCAAAATCAATCCCAAGCTTCTTTTTGAGCAGAAAAAGAATTTGACCAGAATCAAATAAAACCTTTTTTGCACCTTATTCCTCAAAAAGCAAATCCCACAAAATCAATGCCCGCCCTCACATGTGGTTTAAAATTATAAAGATCTATAAACTTATACTCAAGATATTGTCTTGACATGAAATGTCTTAAGCCAACAATGATGACAGCATGATACCATTATATGATCGTAATTTTTTGCAGTCATGTAAAAAGCTATTAAGTATGGCATCACTATGAACACACTTGGAAACAAGGACTGTAACTGTTCAGGAGATGTGTAACTGTGGAATACAGCTGTTTGTAGAAGACCTTTCAATGATTCTAATAACTGAAAAAAAGAAGAAAATATATTAATATACTTTTCAATACCAAAATCTGGTGTCATTATCCTTATGATACTCCATGTTTCAAGCTTTTAAAGGAAGACTCTAATTTTTTAAGGTGTGTGAAAGATTTCAATTTGTATAATCAGCCAAACATTGTTATACTTGTTCAAACGGTGAATGTGTGTTGAGCTGTGTGAAAAAACAAAGTCAAATAAAGGATTCTCATAGAAAAAGCAACAATTTGTCATATATTTCAGTGAATTCAAGTATTTCCAATCTGAGTGGAAACTTTCCTGTGGAAATTATATCGGATAAATAACATGAAGGTGTGTGCACTGTCATGCTATACAGACCCCAATTCTTACAGGAAGTTGATATTAGAGAGCAGCAAAAATATATACAACAGATGCCTCATCTATATGAAGCCAAACACCAAATTTGAAATAAATCTATCCATAATGGGATCCAAGATAATTGAGAAGGAAATTTTGACTGAAGGACAGATGGACGGATGTGCAAAGTGATTCCGATATACCACCCGCTCAACAAGCTGGTAGTGGTACACATGTATAATAATAGTTTCTGTTGTGAAATTAAGTAAAATAATTTCATTTAAATTTATTAATGCAAGGACTGATTGTGAAAAAATGTTGGTGAATATGAAGGCAACTAATTAGAAGAGATGCTACATCCAGAATTAAATTCTTAACAAACAACTTTTTTGCTCCCCATTTTTTATGCTACATATGTGTTCCTCTATATTGTATACATTCCAGGATCCTCCATATAAAGCATACCAACTAGAAACTAGAACTGACTAACAGTATTTAAACAAGACATCTAATTCTAACTGATATATCAAGAAGACTTTATTTTGGTCCTTCCCTTTGAGTCCATGTTGATTTTTCATACTGCTACATCAAAAATTACAGGAAGGCCTGTAATCCCGCTTAGGCACTCATTATCTGCAGTTTGTTTCAATTAGAAAACTGTATAGTGAAACATTGAAGAAAGTTTTAATGTCAAAATATATTCTCCAATTGTTTTATTAGACCTTAAGTTGCACTCCACATAAGAATTATGCAAAATGTGATGCATGGTTGGAAAGCCTACATATTTTTATTTCTGATATTTTGTTTAAAATGTCATAGTAAACAGAAAGTAACATGCAGTTTTTCATACAACCCATGTTCATAGGAGATAAAAATTATATAGAATGCACTGTAGATTTCAAAATTAAGGGAGACTGTAAATGACACTCAAATATAATAGAATCTATTGGATTTTCAATGTTGATTATCTCCTAAGAGCAGGCAGATCTGAATGAATAATTACACATTTCACAATATACTCATAAGACAACTTAATTACATAAATAAAAATATGTAGCCTTTTTTGGGGTGTATCACATTTTTCAGATTTTGCATGATTCTTAGAAAGACTGCTATTTAATTACAATCAATCTTAAACTTTTAGTGAAATCAATCAATGAACTTTGTGTCAAAAGTCACACAAAAATTAAGTCTATCAAATTTGATTCATTTTGAACATTATCTTGAAATTAATAACATCTTTCCCAATTTGAGCAGTTATAGTGTTGGCACAAATAATACTTTGTTCTAAATTCTTTGCTACACACATCCCAGTTGAAACTTAGTCATTATTACCTTCATGGACTTCTAGGTAATTATGAAAAAATGCACATTGACTATTAACTTTTGGACATCTATCAAAGTCTTTGTTGCCATACTAAAAGCAAACAATATAACCAATATGTATTTTTGCATATTTAATAAATCCAACATGACAAATTATTTCTTTTTTATATAAACCACCCCACCAACCAATCAATTATACATATACATGTACATGTAGGAACTTGTGTTACAATTGGAAACAACCCTGAATATGTTAAGTTTATGCAAAACTATACATAGGTTTCCTGTGTAAAAATGTCAACTGGACTCCAACTGGACTAAACCAGGATTCCAGCAGGGTTTTGAAAAGATAACAAAAATCCTCCTGTTGAAGAGCGAGACATGTAATAAATGAAAATTCCTAACATGAGAATCCTTGTCCTGCTTTCAATTCCTGCTACAGTTACTTGTACTTTCCTGGTCATTACCAGCACAGTTACAGGATTTTCTCTTAAGTTATAAACACAACAGGAATTTTTAACTTTGTCATATTTTAGAACTGGATTTTTTTACTTTGAATTTTTTTGTAGCACACTGTGTGTATGCTTGTACACCCTGACATACATCAACTAAAGATAATTGACAGATAATTCTTTTGTGATATAATTGTCCATGGAATGGTAAAAATATACACAGTTTAATTGACAAAGCAACATCAAAAGGGAAAAAACTATATATATGTATCAGCCATTCAAACATTATCTTAACTAAAATTAGGCAGGTGTACACCTACAGGAATGTATACAAATCAATTTGATGGCAAAAACTTATGATTCATGTGTGTACATTGTGTATATATAAAAGCTTATTATAGAACCACCTTTATTTACTTTCTCAGTGTATAAAACCACAAAAAATGATTAACATGTGTAATGTGTTCATGGATTGAAATTTTCATAATACAAAGGGCTATAACTACGAGTAACCCAATTAGTGCCTCCAATAAAGCTTACCACACATATAATATTATGTAATACAGACTTAGGTAAGATGTCATTGTTACTTAGTGTTGATCCTCAGATAATATACACCATACTTAGTAACAATTAGATTTATTGATTTATCACAAACTGCAATAATGCTGGTCACTTTATCAGATTTTTCTGATTACTTTTCTGGTCAGGTAGTTTTTTCTTCAAACATAATATAATGCCACAAACCTCAATGATATGCAAATATGTTGTCTTTTAATAGGAGAATTTTAATTAATTCCCCAAGATATATATACTAAATTCAGCATACTTGCTTAAAATTAACCACTTGAATAGTCTTCCTTGAATATTGAACCAATATACACAATATAAAGCCGTGCACCCTTTCTTTTGTCAATGTATCAATAACTTTAATATATCCCTAGTAAACTGAATTTGCAATTTTTTTTATCCCCATGAACTACAAATAACAAGATATTAATTTAATTAGGAATTATTTTGGAATTTACAAAAACATAATTTGTAAAACTGTTTGTTACAAAGGAGGTTTGTCAAGCTGACATGGCTTAGATGGGTAAGGTAAGGAAAACTTACTAACCCCCCTTAGTCATGACAGCATGACTAACCCCCTTAGTAGGGGCAAGTTTTATAAATACTTATTTTCATAAATGCAAAATAATTCTAAATTCAAATAAAACCTTGTTAAATGTGGAATATTTCTATATAAACAAAGCATTACATGAAACAAAAATTTTATTTACCTTTTATAGAAGTAAGTTTTGCACTCATGGCTAACTGGGTACAGTTTTAGTTTTTTAAAAAATGCAGTCAAATCTAACTTAACTTCATAGTAAAGGCTAGTAAAAACAAATTTTACCTATTTATTTTACAAAATCAAAAATTCTTCCAGTTTCAAATAGGTTCTTGCTAATTTTCTCTATTCTTGAATAGATATGATATTGCATGGGTGGTTATGAATGCATTAAGTATACATAATGCTGTGTGTAATCTGAGCATGTAAAGTGCAAGTAAAACATTTAAAACCACTTCAATCAAGTGGTCTATTAAAATATGGAGATTTTAACTTAGATAATACACAAAATTTATATAGAACAACATCACAAAATCATTTCCTCATATAAAACTAAAATTAGTCATTCAGTTTCTATAAATTTTGCTTAAACTAGGTTTAAGCTTGAATATTTACATGCAAAAATAGCCTAGCGACCCCTATAGTGTTTTTCCCTTGTTTCCCCCTTTTTCCAACAATGGGTAGTACTGCCATACAGAGAACAGCTAGATATTCAATTCTTTATCAACAAGTAGCAAATCTCTGATAAAATCACAGATAGTACATTCATTCTTTTCTTTTGTTGGCACAAAAAAGGAAGGCCTTAGGATATGTACCACCTACAGGAATTCTAACCATTACTTGACTGTCAAAACATTCCAGCAGTCAATGCTGGGTATATCTTTTAATTCACCCTTCTATCCTTGGGAATAACTATTTTCATACTACACTCTAGCCAAACAAAGAATTCCTTTATGAAAGGTGTTACAAAAACTGGCTATAGTGACCTCATTTTGTAACTGAAAGGTAACTGTTTAATTGCATTTCTTTAATGTTACTCTGATATGAGAAATACCTGAATTAATCCACACCTATGAAATAACCATGCCTCTCAAAATAACAATAATACCATATATTCTTGTAATGAGAAATACTTATAATGGGATCTATCTTTTACTTTTTAAATATATAATTATCAAAATATGACACAATAAAATCTCTCTGAACTTGAATTAAAAAAAAAGACATTGTTAGCTTTAAAAGAAGTGACCAAGTCACAATACTTTTTAGATTTAAATATCTTTTTTTATAAATCGATACCATCTGTCTTTGTCCGTTGATGTGCTAATTCAAGTATTCACAGCTTTTTTTATCACAATGAAGCCCTTGTGTGTTTAAAATCAATACTGATTTAATAATGTGTACAATTTAAACATTTCACATAAATTTAAAGTCATAAATCAAGCAATCACATGTGAGCTAATTTTAACCATATCTTTTTGTAGGAACAGCGTGGTTAAATTTAGCAGTACCTTAAAAAGGAAAATTTATAGTTAACCATTTATAACCTGGCTCAGATACTTACAAAATATTGTATTCCTGGGTATTTTTTTAGGTGAAAACATTTCCTAGAAACATTAAATTACATTTAAAGAGCTTTTGTGTATGTAGAAAAAACCTGCCAAATGAAAGTAAAAGAGATAGAGACACTACTGACAACCTGGTGAGGACTTTCAATCATTGGTAAAATAAATCTGATTTTTTTATGGATGACACCACCATATTCTCAAGCAATATATTTCCTGGTGCATTTAGTAACATTTAGCACATGTTTCAGTAGTGTTCAATTTGTGACATATGACACAGTTTTGAAAATTACACATTTGACCTTTGGTGATTTATTTGTTACAGCCTACTTGAGGATTTTGAGTATTTAAAGATCACAGATATTTGTTTCTGACTTTTGGATTAAGCTACTGGTTCTTAGAAATGATTTCATGCCATTTTCATTTTTAAAAGGATGTTTTCTGCTCTATTTAAGAATTTTAAAGGGTTGAGAGAATTGAGAAATCTTGTAACATTTTTCATGCTAGAACATAATAGGAAGAAATAATAGTTGGGTCAGCATGCTTGTTTTTTGAGATATAAGCATTTGAAATATTGGTGGGAAAAGGACTTCTCTAAATTTTCCATAGGTTTTGTTTTACCAAAAATTGGGAAATTTTTCATGTATTTTGATTTTGGCATATTTGGCACCTGTCTTATCAGTGCCAAATTTAACACCCCAAAAATTGTGACTGCTAGAACTGTCCATGAAAATGTGTGGTAACCACCAAAATTAAAACCACCACAATAAAACGCCCCTATTTTAGGAGAAAACCACTAAAACAAAATATCCCAATTTACGGTAGTAGGTTTTATCCATTAAAAACACTGAAGAAATAACAAGGATTTCATCAAAACTTAAAAAAAAATATTTTAAGGTGAGTTTAATGAAAGTATGAAAAGAAAAGTGACAGTCAGGATAAAAATATTAATGCTATGAAATAGATAAATCCTGAGAAGTGGGAAAATCAGACAAAAATGGCTGAACATGACCAGTGAACATCCTTAATTGCACTCTTTTTTATTACCGCTATAACCTTGGTTCCCTTGATTACTCTTAAGAGGATATTCAGAAATATCAGGGAAATTAACACTGCATATATAAGGCCCTAAGTATTAAAGGTTATAAATTTACAGCTTCTTTTATATCAAAATCTGAACTATTAATAACATTCAAAGATGAATTAATCATGGGCTCAATGTTTACATGTGAATTCAAATTCAATCCCTTAACAAACAAGTGGGGGTTTAATAATAATAAATGTTACTACAAATCAATTGTAAAATAATTCAAGATCTGATTTAATTTTAGGGAGAGTGGTAAGTGTATTCATACTGTTTTCAAGATTTTTTTTTTTATTCCCATATCACAATATACAAAAAAATTAACATTAATGTTAATTTTGCTTTTAATTTATAAACAAGAGAATTAAGATTATGATTTTTGTTGAGATACTGGACAAAGAATAGAATTTCTAAGTAGTAGCTTCTATATACCATTTATGGAAGGTGACAATTTACCAATAATCTATTTCAATAAACGTATGAATGGCATAAATGAACTATAGAATAGTTATTAATAATAAATGAAAATCACTATGGAAATTAATAGATATTCTAAGATCTAGCAACTTATAAGGAATCTGTTAAAAATGGTAAGAGGTTGTGATTGACATTAAAATTACTTCCCTTGTCATGTCAGAATAAACTGATAAGAAAGAATATAGGAACAGGTTTGTTGGAATTAACATGGAACACCTGAAAATACCTGCCGAGCTAGATATGCTAATCAATACATCAAAGTGTTACCTGATTTTATCTAGCTTAGCCTTGGGGATGTTATGACATGCTTAATCAATAACTTATTTTACAACCTGTAGTATATTAGGACAAAGTTGCAAATAACCTTAAGGGGAGATAATTCTGTTTGGTAAACATTTATGTGGTAACAATGATTTTAGAACACCATTGTTAATACATACTTGTACTTAACAAAAAACACTGAACCCAGCTTTAAACTCATTGCAACAGAAGATATTTTAACTTTAGTTTGATGGAATTTATTCCAAATATCCACTGAAAAATGTCTACAACACCCGTTAGTAAACTTTAAATTTTACTAACCAGATCTCTTATCAGATTTTTTATCAAATAAGGGAGATAAGTCATATTCTCTCCAAAACAGAATAATGATTACAGTTTTTTTCTGTATGTAAAATGTCTCCCAAGTACATGATAAGTACAAATATTGTCATAGATTTGATAATTTGGTTCAAGTTTGAAATTAAGTTTTAAAAATTCTCCTTTCACCAAACTTGATTACATGTATTAAGCCAAATTTCAATGACATTCAAAGATATAACTTATAACAAAGGAAAAATATTTAATATTATATACATTATAAATCATTAACACACTCATTCGGAAAATTATTCCTCCAAAGTCAAAATGTACAAAATTCAACTGAGCCTACCTGCCATTTCTATTGAGTAGTTCCAGTGGGTACAAAATTGACATATTCTGAGCTATCAAACTTATCAATTTTATCATACTACAAATAAGAAGGTCATTTTACTTATTTCATGAGAAGCAACAAATACTGTTGCATCAAATAGAGCCTGTTCATTTCATCTATCTTTCTTCCCAAAAAAGGAAGAATGTATAAGAATATAGGTATTCGTAAGAGTTGCATCCCTTGTTAAAGGGAAATCTCAGAGTAGTTAGGAGGACAAGCTGCCTAAGTTGTATATTTTGGAATATTTCTTAGTTCAATGTGGCATTTCTCCCACAAATTCCACAGACAAAAAACAGCTTTGCAGAATGCAGCATGATATGAATACAACCAGTTGAACTCTGTTCACTTTAGGCAAGTGTGGACACAATATTAGTTTTTGATACACTAAACATAGGGACTTACATTTCATATGGACACAACAACCCATTTGGACACAATATTGAACAATATTTTGAAATTCAATTTAAGTCTGCTTCAGGGTGCATTCATGGATCACTTTG
The DNA here is from genome assembly GCA_037379345.1 of Perna viridis. Lineage (NCBI taxonomy): Eukaryota > Metazoa > Mollusca > Bivalvia > Mytilida > Mytilidae > Perna > Perna viridis. The sequence continues at coordinate 21,220,198 of CM074518.1, read as the reverse complement.
TACCTCATTATCTCAAAAAACAGTAATTGATAGGGGTTCAAAATCACATTTTGATTATGATCATCCTACATTTTTTATTTTAATGCTGCTAATGAGAAGTTTCTCCTTAAAACACATGCATAGCATATCGAAATTTACAATATGTAAAATTGACATTTTTTGTAGTTAATTTGGTAAGCATACTTCTTAAAGCTCTTGTATTTAGACTGGGATTTTCCATATGGGATCCAATAAAAAAAAATAAAAAAATTTCAAAATCAGCAAAAAATTTAACAAGTCAATTTTTTTGGGCATGGCCCCTTCATGGCCTCTTATTCTTACTTTGCTTAAGTCACAACTTTGATAATCAATCTCAGTCTTCCTTATGTGGTTTTGCACATTGAAATACAATTTCAAAAAGATTTATACACTAATACTAAAGTTATTATCTGGACAACAGGAAAATGCATGTTTCTGGTCCTGTTTTTAGCCCCTAATTTCTGAAAAATTCAAGTCATTCCCACCCCCCCCTCAAAAAAAAAAAACAAAAAACAAAAAACATCCAAGTTTGACCATTGTGGTAAAGAATGTTTTGGAACATTATCACAGACATTCCTATTCTTTTATTGGAGTTGTACAGTAAAATTTCATGAAATGCTTCTTTTTGGCCTCTAATTCTATAACCCTCAAAATCAACATCAACCTTTCTTTTTCAGTTTAGAACATTGTTATGAAATTTTATAAAGATCAACTTACTGGTACTGACAGATTATCACATGAAAACAACAAGTCTACAGACGACAATGACAGCGCCACACCTATATACATGTACCACTGCAAATTTTTTGCGGTTGTATAAAAAAATTTGAATACAGTGCACAATTAAATATCAAACCCTAACTACCTACAAAAGTTCATGAAATTCACTGCAGTAGTTTCTGAGGATTTGTGTTTACCAATGTGTGATGGACAGACAGACACAAATGGATACGACAAAAACAGTATGTCCTCCATTTGGTTGGAAGGGGGGTATTATATATACCTATTTTAACAAGAATCAAATAATTGCTTACCAAGTTACAACATACAAAGTATATGTACTTTGACATAGTCTTGAAGATAACCAAATCACATTTTTAGAAGATGAATATGCTAAGATGAAGGAAAAAAAGAAACTTCAGACAAAAATATAGGAATTATAACGGATTGACAAACTTATAGGGATTTTTTATTTAAATTAAGGAAATATAGAGCCTGAGATACAGATGAATGACTTTGAGTACAAGCAAGGGATTTGAAAACCAAGGATAATAATTGGTCACCTTCTCCTGCAAATTGCTATTAGCTAGAGTAGCAGGAATCAAAACTCCTGTGACCAGGACACCATGTCATAATACCACTACTAAGTCAGGATTTATTAAAAGTTCATTGGTTGTTTCACATTTTGATAACCATGAAAACAAACCAAACTTATTTGGGACATTATGAAAAAGCTAAATATTTCATTTTAAAAGTAAAGTGTCATAGCTTTCTAACAGGCTTCTCTGTCTTATGAATTCATACTCTTAAAAGTTACACCTGCCTCATATTAATACCGAGCACAGCTCAAGCTGAGAGCTCTACGGCAACATGCATATACAAGTCAGCAGGGTACAGTATGATGAGAACAAAAATTCAGCGTCTGAAAGTGATGTGTTGCAGAGAGAATGTAAAATAACAATAGTGACCTAAATTATTTTAAAAACTTAAACAATTTCTTGAACTTCTAAAAATCTTACTTAAATACCAGAAGAGGACTTGAAGTATACAATAGAACGAAAATAGGTATGGTGTACTGAATACGTCAAGGAGACAAAACCCCCACCGGGATGAAAATGTCGGCCCAAAGCCACCCAATGGTCTTCAATGAATGACATGGAAATCCTCATATCACAAGGCAGGCTGCAGCTTGCCCCAAAACATCATTATACACAGGTACACCGAAATAGTTGCCCCTATATACTTAAGTAACATAAAAAATAAAGTAAAGGCAAAAATGAAACAAGACATACAGAGGCCAGAAATTCCTGACTTGGGCCAGGCACAAAATTGTGGCAGGATAACTTCGGCATGATCACAACCTTGCCCCTTTAAATTCTGGCCACTGTGATAAAAAATATTACACAATTAAACACACCTTACGAATGAGCCTATTCGAAAGTTTAGATAACTTAGTATATAAGTATTGAGGTTTCAATGCATTGTGTAGAATATTACCATATAATAAAGGGTGAGAGATGTCTGCAAGTATTAATCCTTTACAAGTACATCTGTCTTTGAAAGTAAGTTCCTTGTATCTGTTGAAAAATTTTGTGAATGTTTTTATGAGCTTGTGATATTGAAAAATTTTTTGTAGTAACTTCTCAGTTATATAAAGATTCCTTTCGTTAAAATCACAAATATTGTAACAAATACAAGCAAATTTACATCATGAGATCGTCACATAGCAATTAATATTCTCCCTTTCACTTTCATCCCATTTCAGTTTGAAGACAGACAATATTAATAAGCCAGCATTTTAGATAAATTGACAAAATGCATATGCGGTACAAAATATGCATATACCGTATATATTTTGATAATTTATATATTTTAATGACCATTTAAACACTTCAAATGGACAGAATGTCTGGTAAAATGTGTACAACCTTGATACATTTACTAAAACATACCTGTTGAGCATTTCTCTGATCACATGACAGGCAATTAGAAACATTGGCAATGACAGTATTAGAAAACTGGGTCCCTGTATGAATGGCTGTCTCATTACAAATCCTTACCACTGCGTCTTTTGATGATGCCTGCAGTATAACGAGTCAAGGTATAGCGAGTACCATGATAATAAAAACATGATTATAAAGTTGATCTGGGTGTTAGAAATCAATGCACCTTTATCTCACTAATATATTAACACATGGGTATGGTAATCAGAATTTTTTTTTTATTATTGCAACATATTAGTATATATCATAGTGTCACTGTACATAGGGTGGTAGGGTAATCATTTTTATGTTTCATTTTGGTAACAATTTGATATATAAAAGCATTTTAAATTTTATTTAAAATGTGAAATCAGCCAACATGTAGAGTACAAGTGGCCAAAAAAAAATGAAAATAATATTTAATAGTGTTAATTAATGTGTAGTAATTTATTGAACAATATTCCTTCCAAGACAGTTTTCAGATCTTATAAAAAAAAAAAAAAAAAACAAAAAAAAAACACTCAAAAGAATTAGCAATTTTTGTACTGGGAGCCCACAACACTTTTGATCAACCTTTTACACAGTAAGTGTTGGAAAAAATTTAGAAACCAAGACATGGTCAACAGAATTTTTTATCCATTTAAGTTAAATGATCAACAACCATATGGTCTCATTAAAACAATTTCATTTATGTTTATTACTTTCTCTTAATATTTAGATATAACCAAACCACACATGAAATTGAATTATAATAAAATAAAAAATACATACAATGCAAATCTTGATTATTTCATTTTTATTTGTTAGTTATCCTTGACAATGTGATGTATTAAATTAACAGGGAACAATTTGTAAGTTGCAAGTTCATATGCAGAGTAAGGTAAATCCTGATTTTTCTAGAAGAAATATCTTCAGTTATCCTAATGAATATTTTCACTAACAAGGAACTAAGACTGTTTAAAAGAACTTCTAAGATTGTTAAAAAGAAAAATTTTAAGATATAAAAAATACATTGCAATGGATGAAATCGTTTATGAAGCCTATCTCTGCTATACCTCCTACATTTTGAGGTGTCCAGACACAATTTATATCTAAATATATCTTTTAAGAATGAATTTGTTATTTTTCTAACATACTTCATCGACCTACACCTGAAGCATCATACAAAATTTCACTCAAATTTATAAATATGTTACAGGAAAGTTTTTAAGAAATGAAACTTTTAAGTTTTAATCTTGAGCCTCATGATACTAAATGTCTCCATACCTTCAATGAAATTTATAGGCAAAATTAACATAAAGTTATCATGCATGTTGTCAGGACAGTACTTTACAGTAATCAAAAGAAAACAAGAGAGTAAGGAATGAGGCTCAGATGGGGGTGGGGTAGTTCTCATCAGAGAAAATAGGATGAAGAAAGGCACTATGGGCTTATATAAAAGAAATTATACACGCCCACTATGCAATTAGAAAGAAGAAACATCTACTGGTCAGGGAATAGATCTCGCCATTTTCGAGACAGAAGCAATTCTTGCTGATCTGCTCTCAAAAATATTATTCCTTGATGAAAACTGCTGTATGATAGCAAATTATTTAGAGCAAATTATCAAAAATGTGCAAGCCGTATTTCTCCGACTTAAATTAAATTTGGGCATGAACTTATAATTTCGGTAGATATTAGGATGAAAAAATGCACGCGATAACTACTCCTTGACCTTGACCGGCCAATATGATGTATGATCGATGTATATAATGAGTAAAGGTGGGAAAATGTTACAAATTTAAGAAATTCGATCTAATTCGGAAACCTTCAATAAACTGTTCAATGCATCAAAATTGCAGTGCGCTGCCATTTTTTGATCACGTGAATTCATTTTAGTGTTAATTATAAGCGTCCAATTAAAATACGATATCTTTCGACCAATCAAAAGCTTTGATTTGCCACGTGCACTTTGCGCCTAAAGGTTGTCGCTTGGTCCGGCGGGAAGTTCAGTCGTCTGCATACCGGCGTGTAACAAAGCAGGAAGCTGTTTAACGTATTTCTTTGTTAAAAAAACATCCTATTAAAAGAATCAAAATGCCCGTAGAAAAGTAAGTAACCATTTGATGTATTATGTAGTAGTAGTTTGTGTGTAAAATCGTACAAAAAATTGGTTTTGAGTGATCACATCATTGTACAAGAACCAAATTCCTTTGTTCTTGATCATCTTTTCCGTCAACACAGAACAAAGACACATTGAACCCGGTAACCTTTGGCTTAAGGTTTTCGAAGAAAAACTATAACATATCTGTAATATTTTCGGCTAGTGTTGTTATGTACAATTTAGGATGTTGCAAATTGAGTAGTGAACGAAAAAACGATAATTTATGTATGACGTAAATACAGAAGATGCCGCCATGATATCTGGGTTTTCCAATAATATTCCTATGTTACCACAAGCCATAAATATCTGTCTTATTCTTCCGGCGTGTTGACATGCAATTTTTAAAATGAGGAATCAGAAATTCTTTTACCTGTGGCGTATTTGTTATCTCTTTGTTTGGAAGGGACGCGGTGGCTTTATGACGCTTGATTTTAATTTCCCGATCATTTTTGTTATTTTCTCCTACAAATTTTAGGGATGCCGCTACTGAGACAACTGAGGCCCAGACCACAGAAACTAAAGAAGTGAAAGAAACGACAGAAGAGGTAAATTCTTCAGTGTAATATTTGAATGATCTAAGGAAGTCCTGTTATATTTTTAGTTCGAGGTGTTTAACCTGACAGTTGATTGACTGCATTTTCTTTTTGCTCATATACATTAAAAATAAAACAAATAAAAACCATATTGTTTTTAAAAAGATCTTTTTTTTTAATTTGTTTTTGTTTATTGAGCTATTAATCTATGCTTCAGACCAAAACAGAATCAACAACAACAGAGTCGGAGGAGGCTGAGAATAAAGAAGAAAAAACAGAAACACAAGAAAATGGAAGTGACGAAAATACAAATCAGAATGCATCAACAGAAGAAAGCACAGGTATACTTAAAATTCATATTTTATTAAAAACAAAAAATACCACTTCAGATGAGTCAAAATTTTGAGTATTAAACCATTAAACTAAGGGAGATAATTCAATTATAGAATTAAAATACAACATGATATACACATGAAAAGAAATGAAAATTGTGTATGACTTCTCTAACTCATCTTGTTCATCTTATATTATGCTAGTAAGATTCATCATCAGTCATTGATTTTCAATATACAACATTAAACAAGTTGACAAATGATATTTCCATATACATCATTGTTTAGCTTTTCATAAATATTTTTCTCAAAAGCTTCAACAGTGTATCCCATTTACCAAATTTTATGGGTTTTAGCCAGAACTAGATATTATTTTGTTGTTGACAACTATTGGGTTAACCTCTATCGGTTTTATTTTATTGCAACTAAAGAGTTAATGTTGACCTATGTTTTGAGGGCCTCTTATGATTAAAACCCATTTGGAAATCAGTCTAAGAGGTGAAAAACAGGTGTTATCATTAAAATCAATAGAAAAAAACATGATTTTTATGATTCAGGTCTCTAATCTATTCTTTTGAAATTTAGTCTTGAAAATGTATACAGGGTAGATGGGCCGATCTTGAACCGTTTTGAAGTTTAATTTGTACAATTTTTAGTCGGATTTTGAATAAAAAATTGGGATTACTCATGAAATTTTCCCCTTGTACATTTCCTGTCACAGAAACATTGGTTTTATCTGTACCAAATGTACAGATCTGTAGTTGATAGTCAAGTTTTTGGTCAATTTAGTCAAATTTTTGGTCTATTTGTCTTGGTGTAAATCTATTTATTAAATGGTCATTGTGTGGGCAGTGAGAATATTTCTGTTACATTTTTCTCAACGATTATGAATTGAAGTCACTAAATATTTGGTACCCAGCTTAAGTATTTGGCTTACGTTGTGGGATGTGATTTCAGGTCTGTCACTCGTCTTCTACTTCAGGTTAAATGTTTATAGCAACTGCCATTCCGGTCCTTGACCCATTTTTGCTACATTGCTTGAGTTCCATTTTGTCATTTCTGTCAACATGTATTTAGATATTATTTTTTTCTATTTTCCAGAAGAAAATACAGCAGAAAAAAGATCTGTAGAGGAGGATTCAGAGGAAACCAGTCCAACAAAAAAGGTTAAAGTAGATGAGACCTCTAAAGTTGAATCAAATGACAATGAACAACAAGTAGAAGCAGCATCAGCATAAACACTTCATCTGTGTCATTTATCATGTCATATCATTGAGCTGTATAGATCTTTTATTATCATGTTGTCTCGCTGTTTTTACCACACTGTGTTGATATTTAAAAATCAGTGCAAAAATTGTTCCAGTCATTGTTAGTTTTTACCTACATCCATTAAATCATAAACATCTTGTTATTGCTGTTTTTTTATCTTCATTAAACAAACATGACCTGGAGCATTTAATTCTACATGCACACAATGTTTTTACCATGATCTTTGCAAGTTGTCATGTTTTTACTGGCTCCATATAAAATTTGTTGGTTGCATTTTTCCAAAGTTCTAATGCTTGGTACAATGATTTAGCATGGTCTGCAGCTAATGATATGAAAGTATTGCAACATTTCTTTAGATTCAAGTAATAGCTGTGGGATAGAGTTACATTTTGTTCAATTTCATTTAACACCATTCACTTTTTAAGTCGGACACGATTATGCATTGAAACATAATTTCACTTTAGCTCACCTAGCCAAAGGCCAGGTGAGCTTATGCCATCATTTGGCATCCGTTCATCATGGATAAATTTTCGAAAATCTCTGAAACAACTAGACCTGCAGGATGTTAACTGCGTATCTTTGTTTTCTAGAATATAGTGCACAAAATGACTTGGGATTGATGATCCATGAAAAAAACATGGCCACTTACTAAAAATTTAACATAGGGGTCTGAAACCATTCTTTTTCAAGCAACTCGAAAACCATTGCTTTTAGTCCAATTCTGGCTGTGGGTAATATTGTTTAGCATCAAGAGACCGACCTAGCTGAAATTTTCAAAACAATTCAACATTTGATGTAGGAGTTGTCACCCCTGAAACATTTTTCACATGGACAACTTTGAAAATCACCTTGCGAACCATTTCACAGAATTCAATGAAAGTTTTGTATTGGTTACTTGGGGTATCCCACACAAATTGACAGTTGGAATTTTTTTATCTGTAAAAAAAAACATGGCCGTCGTTATTAAAAATAGAGCAACGGGGTCGGACGACAGTTTTTTTTGCAATTAACTCGAGAACCAATTCCTTTAACTAAATTCTGACAGGGTTATATTATTTAACACGAGAAGGATTTGAGCTGGAATGTTCGAAACAATTCGTCAACTGATGTAGCAGTTCTAGCCCCTGAAGCATTGTTTTTGTTTTTGTTTTCACTTGGACGCCTTTGAAAATCTTAACTAATACCATTTAACATCATTAAGATCAGTTTTTTTATTATCCAAAAACTCTTGCCTTTCGCAAAATTCTGGTTCAGGTCGTGTAAATGCATTTCCTGCATTTGACAAATTAATTTTAAATTAGCCTGTCTCATTCTTCAGGTTTTTCACATACGCAAATGAACCAGGTGAGCGATTCGGTTTCTCTTGAGCCTCTTGTTAAAATTAGAAATTTTCTGTTAGGGTCTTTCTCTACCGTATATTAACTTCAGTCGAGCAATTTTTTGTTTTGTTTTGATTTTTGAATTATTTTTCGGTTGGTTCCGTAAAACCACATCTGTTATGTGCAGGTCAGTGTTGTGTTAATCATCAAGTCTTATTTAAACCAATAGATTGGATTCAAATTTAACACCAAGCCTTCTAAGGTATACACTTAAATATAAACAACTAAAAAAAACTTCTTTTTTACTTGGGACGACCTAAAAATTTTATTTTTTTATTGTTTTAAGCACATTAGATTCACTTTTTGGCATTTGGCATTTTTCAAAGAAAAAAATCACCTTCTTACTAATCTAAAATCGTAAGTCGGTAAACAGCAAACTCTTTTTTAATGATGGGCTTAATTAAATATGTTTTTATGTCTTCTGTTGGTTTCCATGTGATTATTTGTGGCGCTTCCCAGAAGTTCACAAGATTTGACACTTCTTAGGGATGACTGGTGATGATTATTGGGGTAATGGATATTAAGGGCTCGAAAAGAAGGTCCTCATTAATTTAAAAATAATAAATACACTTTCTGCGCCTGACGAAGGCCGAAAATTTAGGCCCATTTTATTATTTTTTTTACGTTTTATATGCATGTAGTTCCCTTTTAAATTTTAGACGTGGCTATTGCTCATCATTCCCATTAATTAAGCTATGCTATTATCATTTTTATACTGTGAACAAATGTTGGCGATTATTGGTATGGCACTGTCGCCTTTTGTCTACACTTGGTTTCCATTCGATACAATACATGTGATGGTTGATTTACAGGAAGGTTCCAAACTACAAAAGAAAGATTGGTATTGATTTGGAGGTATGTTGCCCCAACTGTTTTGGTATTACGGGTAAGGAGTGGTTCTGAGCAGGTCGTTTGATTCTTTTAAAGGGCGATAACTATATACACTTAAACAAAGACTGGAGTTTTGTTCAAGTAGTTTATAGTAAAGAAATCATTCATCTTTGTCGCAGTCTGTTGTGCTTGTAGCATAATACTTGGTTAGAAATGGACGATTTCGCTCTAATATTGGTAATTAATGTGTCTTCGAGTCGTATGTCATCGTTCTATTACAGAATTTATTTTGTTGTTGGGGCCTTTCACGGAGCTTACTTGAAGGCGTGTTAAGACTTATTGAAGAACTGGTCTTTTGATGCACCCTGGAAATATTTACTATTTTTATAGGGGTTATACGATGTCATATCGCAATATTCCCGCCAAATATCAGTAACCACAAAAACAATATAACAACAATGACTTACAAGTTACAAAAACGAGGACCTTTGAGACCATGTAAAGTTTGTGCTGTTATATGGAACTGAGACCTGGAAACAAAAGCAAGAAAAACGAACACGACTTGCAGGTTTTCATAAAAAAGACAGATTCTGTGATAAGCAGTTTTCATATTAATTGCATATTTTAGATATCTCGTATACACCCTGTGCAATATAACATTCTGGACGGCAATTTTAAGCGAGGTTAAAGGGTTAAGTTATTGTTCCAAGGTCTACTGTGACGTGTAAATGATTTGTTACACCAAGTGGACTGCATTTCGGAACTCCCATGTTTCTTAGAACGGTTTTTAACCACGTTTGAATGGGAAATATGACATACAAAACATTGAAATTCTTTGCAACAGGTGCCTACCCCTCATTTTCCAGCGGCGACTTATACGACTGGTTTTCAAGCAGAAATCAGACGTCCCCAACATGGCGAAACGGTCCCAACACGTTTAACTGATGTAAAAGAAAAACAATTACAACAATTGTGACATGATGATATTATTTACATAACAGACATGCAGTATGTTGCATGTGGGGCGGAATTTCGTGTTGGCGCAGGGGTACTTCCAGGTTACAGAATTCAAGCCACGGGGGAAAATCTGTTGGTCATTTAATACGCGAAACATGAGATAGAAATTAGAGCCTTCCTTTATTTTAGGTTTATGTACATACAGTAATTATTCTCTTGATTTTTTTCTATTTGCTTACAGCAATAATTTTGCTGCTCTCTTAGGAAATCCCATTAAAGAAAATGTTCGGTCATAGATCAGCACATGATGAATCATAGTTAGGGCTTCGCACGAATACATGCATTCATTTGCTCTTTTCAGTGGTTTTGATGACAGCTAAGTTTCATCAATTGTACCCTAAAATTTCACATGTAATAATATTTTCAGTGCTTAAGAAGGAAATTTCTTGAATGGGCAATTTCCAGTTTTTCAAAGAAAAAATGTGTTTCCTATTGTATCCATATTGATAATGGATTTGGCATTCTATGCTAAATTTGTATGTGTGTGATACACATTATACAGCAATACCTCAAAGTTAAGCCCCTTCCGAGGAACTTTAGAATAAAATCAATGTATTATAACATATATTCTATAGGAAATTCTTTAGTTTACATGTATTTATTTAAGTGCATGCTGTGATTGGAAAGGGTTGAAAGAAAAAGGAGGGCTTTAAATTGGCCCAATAAACAAAAAAATAATATACAGAAGATCTCCAGCAAACTTTCCGCGGGGTTGATTAAAGAGCCACCACAAAAAAAAACCCAAAAACAAACAAAAAACAAAACAAAAAACAAAAACAAAACTAATCAAAACTACATTTGATGCTGAGCCCTTCCTCAACATCTAAGAGAAGGAGATTTATATCACCAGTATTTGCATTAATTGGGTCCCGTGCAGGTCCGGGTGTCAAAAGAATAGGTCCGCAGCAGCGCTAAGCTTGTCGTAAAAGGCGACTAAATAGTGATCATGGGGCTCGGGCGCTGTGCCCACAGAGCATCTGGGTTGTGTGCCTCAGGTGGTTGAATGGAGTACCCCTGACGTACGTGTTACATGCTGGGGTCACGAGGCCATAATACGGAAAACCTGTAGTACACTTCGCGCTCAGGAGGCTAAATTGTCCGATTCTAGCTATTTCCAACTGCACACAAAATTCGTCGACCTTATAGGTTACAGACCACCAATTCAACCAATGAGCATTTGGAATGTACGCAAAAATAGTCCTACGCAGAAATTACCCCTGTTCCTCATAGTGCTGTGAAAAAAGTTCTCATCTTATTTAAAAAATTTAAACAGTTTCTGACAGGAAAAACATTTCTGTACATTTTATAGGTGCATTTTGCTTCTTGTGATGTGAAGCCTAATCTCCATAATGATTTTTAAATATACCCCTATCTTGTGAAAACACTGGGATTTCCCATGCTATTTATAGACCCTTCACTTCCGGTGACCAGTACTGCACTGCAAGTCTGCTAACCCCACATGCCATTCTGAGGATTGTGAGCTGACATATGTAGAATCATGCTGATATATAGTCCTCTGCAGGTTAAAGTTAAGGTAAAGTCCAGAGAAGCCATTGAATATTGTGAAATTAGCATAGAAGCCTATGGGAAGTGGAATTAGTGGTTTTTAGCCTATAATCCTTGTGTCCCATCCCATTTTTCATTTCATCATCATTCTTTTTCATTTTATCATCCATTTCATGTCCATCGCCTGGAGATACTCCAGCAGTGCTAGAGGTTGTCTGGCAAGCTATTTCCTAACGTTGGGGTATGGAGGAACAGAATTCCAACCTCCTACGCTGTAGGAGTACGCCTGGATATAGCTGAAAATGACATTGCTGCTCGGGCGTTGAACACCAACAATCAATCAACCAATTTGCATATTTGGTAATAGGAATAAGCCCGTTGTTCCCACACAAGTGTACTTGTTCAAAGTGGAAAGCCATTGAAAGCAGTAACTAAAAACTCACCGACGCGTGTACAGTTGATATAGGGTTTGTAAGTCTCGTTCTAGTTTCAGTTTCCCTTCCGGAATTTCCGGTGTAGAACGTATTGAAATCCGAAGACCGATATGCATTGTAGTGTGTACTTCCGAGAAATTCAAACGCTGCCTCACAATGCAAAATCTTCTATTTTATGCTATTCTGAACATGTTTATCTCTTAGAACTTGATAATTGTCATTTTTAATCAGCATTTTTACCCAAAAATGATACTTCGCTTTTAATATTGAACTCAATGCTATGTAAATGACGAACCTCCATACATTTGAATGGTAGACTAGGACCCATTTTTACGAAACCACGGAGTCACGTGACGAGACTTACATACCCTATAAATGTGAAGAAACTGTGGATTTCAGGGGCATACTTTGACAGTTCTTCGGTCGGGTATCCTGAAGTCTGGGCTCCGCTACCTCCAACTACTAACAGAATCCCCGTAAAGGGCGGTCGTGCGAGATACGTAAGGATAGTCAAGACCGTAAAACCCCCCAATCATCATTTCAAGGACGGATCTGGGATTTGAGTTTGGGGGGAGGCGTTAATTGAATTACATGTAGGTTGCACTATACAAATGGGATTCAGGTGCACTGTTTCGTACACAAAACTGACCCGGTTCTAATTTTGTAAAACTGAAAAATAAAAGATGAAATTTGTTGGAAATATGATTGTGGATTGTAGAGCAATCGTACTTAAATATAAAAGTGAAGAGGTTTAAGCTATCCGGAAAGATTCAGGTCCTCACCGGATTGGATTCTCTTCCCTGTACCAACAGGCTGTTTTTCAAAAATGCAAAATTTTGCACGAACTTAAAGAATTAAAATCATGAAAAAAAATAGCAGAAAAAGGTACCCTTTTTAATGTTTTTTTTTACAATAATGCCATGCCAACTTACTTTATCTGGCGGTTTTTAAGTGCCTGATATTTTAGAAATCCTGTCTTTGACAATTAATTTTGGGAAGGCACCCAAAATTTGTTATGAAAACTGGTGTATACTTTTATTATCTTACCAGATTTTCACAACAAAATAGAAAAGAATATCTATCTTTTTTATGGATCTCCATTATGTAAGGTTTTGAAAAATATAAATACTTTTTACAGTAAACAATATATGGATTTGCTTGTTTAAGTGTCTCTATATAGCTTTATTTCCACTAATTGTCAGAAAGTTTTCTGCAGTGACCTATCTATATTTTGGAACCTAAATGCGGTGCAAAGCAAGGCTAAAAATATTATGGGGTGAAACTTGTGGTAAAAAATTAAGATTACTATTTGAATAACCCCGCCTTTCTACACCTCATTATCCAATCAAAGTTGTCGTTACAATTTTTCGGAACGACACGTCAATTTTATGTTGATTTCCGGTTTGACATAAACATTTCTGAACAAGAGGATCAACACGTTTCAGGTAAAAATACTCGAGTTTATCGTAATTCAACTGCTTTCTAATATCCGAACGGCAAAACAAAGAACAAAATATTATGTATAATTTAACGACAACAAAAACAATATCGATTTCGAAGGTACAGAGCATTTCCTCACTTGTATTTCAACTTTCCATATGGTTTAAAGTCAATAATTTGGTCTCTTTGACTTCACCAGTTCCGATACGGCGATAGTCCAAATAGTTGTGCCGCAAGTTATTATTTGACATTAGTGTGACACAAACGTTAGATAAGTTTTAATCAAAATACCCCAAAAAAGCGTCATGGTTATCTAGACAAGGCACATCTGAGAATTGTCCAGTGGCAGTTTGGCAGAGCTAGTGGTCAAGAATGTGGGTCATGTGGGGAAGAATCCCACATGTGTCCATGTTTCACTACTCTTGCTCAGGGGTTTAAACATTATTCCAGTCCGGATTATTAGGCTTTTCTTCCCCACAAAAACCAAAAGCTCATATTAGCCAAGTAGTTATTAATCTTTCTGTCGAATTCAAGCTCTACATACATTTTTGTAACTTAATTATTGACTTCTACAGACATATATATTCATAGACAAAATACAAAATTACTTTAATTAGTCCAAATGATTTAAACGTCTTGGGAAACTAATTCTTATTTACAATGTACATCAGTTTTAAAAGATGCCGTAGCAGATGTCATGATTATCTGGAGTATTTTGACATACAACAAATGTCTTGAATGATGGTGTAAGATTCTAAGTTCTGCTGTTTTCAAAGACTCACCAGTTTGTGAAACAATGATAAGGCTTAGACTGCTTAAGCCATCACTAGTTTCTGCAGCACATATTGAAATGACAAGAGCATAATTTCACAAAGCTGACAATTCTTTTTCCTAAGCAGGTTTTAAGGAATTATTAATCATACATGCAATTCCTTTGAAAACGATTCCTGAATAAGTTAGTATGAAATTTTATGAAATAATGGTATAAAATTCTACCACTCTGTTCATTTAGTTCAGGTTTATCAACAACATACACCTGTGTGTCCTCATTATTGGCTTTTCTCTCTGCTTTTGTACTAAAACTGGAAGAAAAGAGAAAAACATAACCAAAGTGGAATGAAGAAACAGTTCTGGGAGAAATTTGAACTGTGAACATAGGCATAGTAATTGTCACTCAGGGTAAATTAGATCTGTTTTATCAATGATTTAAGAGTACTGTATAATATACATGTACTTTCAGAAGCATTTAATCTGTGATAACTTTACTTCAATTTATGTAACTAGAGATGGGTCTGATTACTTTCAGTTTATTTGATTAAATTACAATTACTTAGTCAAATGTATGATTAAATTAAATTAATTATTACAGCATTTCTGGGAGTAATTGATTAAATTAATGATTACATTGGCAAGTAATCATAACAATGAATTCACAAATAACTATGAATTTATTTTTTAAAATATAGTAGAACATCAACCTTCACCAATTTATTAGACCACATAGATCTATAAAATATATGCTATGTAAGTAACAATTTGTGACTTTCACTTGAATTTTTAAGAACCATTGCACTTGATCATCATCTATCTTTGAAATGTTTTAAATTTAAGTCTGCATTGGTCTGGTCAAAATGTTTTCCCCCCTATGCAGAAAAGTCCTTCTACTGCAGCTGATGATGCCTGAATGGGAAAATATTCCAAAGCTAGATTGGACAGTTGATGATAAACACTCTGTTTAGTTTTCCAAAATTGTAAAGGATCACATTCCATATTTTACAGTGGCTCATTTAAGTAGTCTGCTACTTGACAACCAACTACAGAATTATGACACTTTCTTCTTGTAGCAGGAGAATCAAGAAAGGAAAACAGTTTGGTCTTGGCTTTCTTCCTTGGAGGAGAATTTGTTTCATCAATTGTATCTACATGTATATCATTGCCTTTCAAGCTCACAACTTTGTCCTTTAGCAGATTTTCATAACTACCCATGTCTGCCTCACACATCAATTTTGCACCATTTTATTGTTATCTAATTCATTAAAACAATTATATAGGATCTTTTGATAGCTCTAACTAACATTTCATCATCAGAAAAATTATATTTTTGTTTTTACTTGTTGGTATTGAATCAACATTTTGTAATATCTTCACAAAAAAAGAAGAAAAAAAAACAAACAAATGAACAATTTACACAAAAAGCAGTGAATGATTAACAATCATTTTACTGTTTTTTTGTGTTGTTGACATAATACATTATTCATAGGTACCATTTGAGGCTTTAATATTTCCATTGTAATCATAAAGTAATCAGAATTACAGGGTATTTTGAAAAGTAATTGATTAAATTAAATGACATGTAATCAGATTTTTGGCTGATTAATGAATACAATTACCCCATCTCTGTATGTAACCTGTACATGTATGTTCAATACCTTTAGTTATCAAAGAAGTTTATGGTTGTCATCATGAACTCATGGATCATTACAATGTATCTATCTACTCCATGAGAACTGATTTGTTCATGGTGTCATAGTTTTCCTTTCCTCTTTCATCTATTCTGGTTTGGACTTCTTATGAGCAACTCTGCAGGTGTTTCTAGAAAAGCAGAGGATTCTTACCCTATTGGTGCACCTGATCCATGCTCCCAGTTTTTAGTGGAGTCTGAGTTGCTTATTTACTATTGCTACTTTGTATGTATTATTTTGGTTATTTTATGTTCTTTCTTGTATGTGTCTGTTTTCCTTGTCTGGTCTCTGTCCCTGGATTATATTATTTTTATTTCCACTAGAATCTTGGTTCCCTTGGTTGCTCTTTCAAAAGGGGTTTGGTTTAAACAAGTTTGACTGTTTCCATACTTTCAAATACAGAACATGTGCATAGTTTTCTTATCTTCTTCCACAGTCACTTATTTTCTCAAGGAGGAAGAATATCTTTATTTTCCATTCTTTAAATTATTCATATAAAAAATTGACAGTTTGCAGATATCATATAAACTCTGTTTTAGTAAAATCAATATAACTGTTATTCCTTTCCTTACAGCATGTAAAATATGATGCAAGACCTCATGAATATAGTAACGGTGAAAAATGATTTCAGGATTTTGAAATTGCAAAAATGCACAAAATTTACAAATGTATCTACCTTAGCATACACAAATGTTAAACCTAAAGCATAAAATTGTGCTAGAGATTTACCATTATCTATTGCAGTATTATACATTTATTGGTTTGAAGGAACTGTAATAGCAGTTTTATTGTCCCCCAGGTACTAAGTATTGTCTGAGGCAACGCCAAGGGCAGTAGTTAGTACAGAGGGGACAATAAAACTGCTACTACTCAGTTAATAAGTGTTTTATTATATTGAAAACTATAATAACTTCTGAGTTTTCTCCCATGACATCATTCAATTTAAACCAATGAAATGAATGACCCCAAAAAAATTCAGAGAAATTTGATTGTGAAATTTACTGCGGAAGAAAAAATAGTCAAAACTATTTCACTGGGAGGGGAAATAGTTATCTAGACGACTTGAAAGAATGAAACAGCAAAATTACTGTAATACTTTTATATATTTAAATAGGTACTGAAGTATTATAATTTCTTTTATATGTACCTAAAAGTGCCCAGGTTTGTTCATCTTTGAAAATGAACAGTATTTAGCTATTACATCAGAATAATTTAAATTTGAAATGTGTTTTACATAGACTTTTTTTTTATGTTTATGGTGTGGTATAATCCATCATGAATTGTATAACTATAATGTATTGTTATTGCATCTCTCTAAGTAAATACCGTTGTCATTTTACACCAATTCATCATTAATGATTATCATTTTTTAAAACATGCATTTTTGCAAGTATAAATACTATGTATCAAAGCTTTAGATGAGTTAAAAAATCTACATGAAGAAGTATGTACAAATGTTCATGTTACGTTTTTTGCATTCAAAAGAATGAAAATGCATGTTACTTAACGGTAAGTTATAAACTGTCATGTTTTTATTGGTCAATAACTTTACCTGAGTCACATAAATGTTTACTGTGAACTTCTTGTTCAGTTGTACTGTACATTGTTTCCATGCAGAACATAAAGACTTTCTGTCTCTGTTAGGTACATTTTGTTTTGTGTTAATTATATGGATAATTGCTACTGGTACAAATAAGGGGGAAATAAAATTCATCTTTTTATAATTCAGTTCTATAAATTTTATAAAATTGGATCTACAAAAT
Organism: Perna viridis; assembly: GCA_037379345.1. Taxonomy (NCBI): domain Eukaryota; kingdom Metazoa; phylum Mollusca; class Bivalvia; order Mytilida; family Mytilidae; genus Perna; species Perna viridis. Next base: position 21,202,369 of record CM074518.1, on the reverse strand, counting down.
GTATTTAGAAGAAGATAAGTGATAAAAACACCTTATAACTTATAATTTCTGCAGATTCTGTTTATTCTATTATTGCTGAATCTATTTTTTTTTTGTACTCTATAACCTTGCATGGAAAATTCATAATTTATCTTGAGTTACAAGTACTTCAGGTAAAATATATTACTATTTCAATTTTTGAGATCTGTTGACCGTTGGTAGCTGCAAAATTTTGTGAAAATTAGATTGCTTAAAAAAATTCCAGATATAAATTAATTACAAATCTTTGCTACTACATTTTCAGAAAAATGAAGATCCTTATAGGTCTTTTAGGTGTTTGCCTGAGTTTCCATTGCATTGTGTGTCCTCCTGTAAAACCTGATGCTAAACCAGAAGAAGGCGGTACAGAAGGTGAAAATGAAGATCAGGTCAGTTAATAATATACTGTTCTTGTTCAGAACTGTTTTGGGATTTGAAAATATTTGAGTAAATTTGATGTATCTGCCAAAGGATAGACATCAAAACTTTGTAAACTACTGCCAATACATTCAATTACATATACATTAGTAGTAGAACTACCTTTAATTGTAATAAGCCAAATTTAGTTGTTTTCTAAAATAAATCTTTGCAAGGATTGAATCTAAGAAATGTTTCTACTAGCAAAATTTAGCAAGTACTGAAAATTTACTCTCACTAAATCTAAATGTGTAGGCTCATTAAGCTATGAATATTGCTTAAAATATTGATCAGGTTGTAATAACATACAAATGTAAACATTGTTCATGGAATAGTAAAACGTATAAATACACAGAAAAAAATTTTGTTTTGTTGAGTAAGTTCATTGTAATGATGTCATAATGATGCTACAATGATCCGTGATTTATCAAAAACTCCTGACAATTGTAAATTTTGTTGTTTTTCGGACATGTAGTTTACATCCAGAAAACTGTCCACACCCATGAAACAACTTCATATTTTTATGTGTGATAAACAATGTAATGATAATATTATAGTCACTGAAAATGAAGTTGTTCTTTTAGTCTTTTTTTGTACCTAGGTTTTGTATATTAGAATTGAAACGGAGTCTGTGGTTAGAATGATGTTTAAAAAAAAACTTAAACTGTATTTATTGTTAGGTGTAGTAAAAAGTAAATGTAAGACTATAATTTTACATTTATGATTATGATCATGATGGCAGCTTTAATTTTCAGTGTATTACTAACCTACTGTAGGAGTTCAAATATTAGATAGATAACAGATGTTATTATTATTTCAGGACACAGGTCTAGAATATGATAGGTATTTAAAAGAAGTTGTCCAGGCTTTAGAGGAAGACCCTGAGTTTAGAAAGAAATTAGAAGAAACAAATGCTACAGATATAAAGGTTTGCTCTAATTTGTGATATCTTGTATTTAAGCCTTATCAGCATAAATCTGGTATTGTTCCCTACAGCTTTGAAAAGGGCAGAGTAACTGAGGGAAAATATGAGGTCACTCTAGCACATTATAAGAAAATTTGAAGGCACATTATGCATGCAACAATGCCATCTATTTAGGGGAAATTGACAGAAAAAGCATACTGTTAAATCTCCCACATTAGGGGGAGACTTCCTCAAAAACAATGAAAAATTTAGAAACTCCCACACAAAAATATAAGATTTGAGGTAGGCTTTTTGTAAGTTACTATATTTACTGTGAAAAATTCTGAAAAAATTTTTTTTTTACATAAAAAATTGTTTGTATGTGAAAATCTCCCCATGAGATAGTGTCCATGGGGGAGAATCTCCCACATAAACTGTTTCAAAGGTTAATAGGTTTGAGAAAAGGGCAGGATGTTAATACTACCCCCCAAAAAAGAATAATAAATAGCTGAGCTCCCTCCCAAAACCTGCAGTGAACTCTATCTGGAGTATATTAATACCCAGTTCAACTGTCCTAATCAAATATGTGTACATTATTGTTTTTACCACCAAATGTACATTGAAGATTTTTCCTTACATCTTTTTGTACATGTGCATTCCACATATATGTTATAGCTGTTGATATACATGTAGTTTTAGATTTGTGATGTAGTAATAGTTTTGTTGATTTCCAGTGTTTACTTTGTAAGTTACTAGGACAACACCTGTCATTACATTCAGTGTTATATACACATATCTAGGTGTTAATCCCCCTGCTAATTGGGGTTCTCAGTTTTCACAGTTTACACTTTCATGTCAGAATCATTATAGAATTTAATATTATTGATCTATAAACAGATGTAATACTATTTCTCTCATTCTGAGCCAGTGATTAAAATGCATGTGATTAAATTTCTGCGAGAGTTTTCCCGCCATTTTACATTTCCTAATTTTCTACAGATTTCATGGGAGAAACCAATTCACCTTCAGCCTGTTCTTGATTTATATTATTTCTCTACTCTCTAAGGTAAAATTAGGATTTGATCATGCTTGCCGATGCTCACATGTTGAGTTGAAAATTTTAAATTGACCACCTTGAGTGGAAAAATAAATAAAATCACTCATTACTGCAGGAGAAGCTGTATATACATGTATTTTTTGTACTGTGTGTAAAAACTAAAGTCAGTGAAGAAAAGTTCTGAATAACCTATTGAAACAATACAAATAGATGTGCATTATTTTGAATATGTTCTAAGGTGCATTCTGTTTTATAATAAGGTCTAAATCTGTTTTATAATAAGGTCTAAATCATGGGTTCAAAGTAGCACTTGTCTGATGTCGATGACCCTCTACTTCTGATGCAGGATCATTGTAATTTCTTACATTTAGGTCCTACAATGTTTTCATTACTATTATTGAGGAGATTTAACTTTCATTTTAGGATTTAAAAGGCCTGAACCTTCATCCTTGAAAAGTAAATTTGAAAGCCTGTTATTTGAACCTCTGATCATTACAAACTTTCGAAGATACAGTGACCAACAGTAGTAAAGTTTTATTTGTATTTTTTAAAGTGTATTTATTATTTTTTATACTATATATTTCCCTCTAGAATGGCAAGATATCAGTACATCTAGAAATGGTTGCTCACAATATCAGAGAGAGACTTGATGAGATCAAAAGACGAGAAGTCGACAGACTACGTATTTTAGCTCGTGAAAAAGTGAAGACCATGAATGGTATGGAAGTCTTTCATTACATATCGCGTCATGGAGGTATGACTTTTTTCAGATTGACATGTTGCTGCAGCTGCTGTCTTCCTAACTCTCCTTGTCAGTGGGTATTTTTATCACATCATCATAACAAAAGAAGAGTGTCAATATTTAACGAAAAATCCTCATTCCATAATATTATTTTAGCAACTATACATGCGTGTTGTCATTAAAAACTGTGAATGAATGAACGACAAACTGGCCTAGTAAAAACTGCATTCTTAGTTGTTGTGCTGATGTGGTTCTCACGATTTTGTTTTTCTTTGCAGTGTAGTGAGTTCACCAATAGATAGTACAGACTTATCTTACCTATATCCAATGTAATTTTATTAAGCTTTGAATTAATGAACTTATTTATCAGGGCTTAATCTAGCCATCAGTGAGGGGGAGAAGTTTCGATAAATTATAACTGCAAAATTACAATATTGACATTTTTGTCTATGTAATCTATTACAAAAACTTCTCACTGTTGAAGACAAAAGGGGGAAGTGAGCGCAAACTAGGAGAAGTTTTTGCTCATTTCTCCTTCTAGATTATGTTCTGATTTATTACAGTGAAACCTGTGTAAATTAAACTCCTTCAGACTTAATCATTTGTTCAGTTTAGACTGGTATTTTGTTTACCAAGGTTTTATATACATTTAATTGATAGGCCAGCTAAATTTCAAGTGATCGATTTTCATTGAGGGGTCCACAAAAAAGTGGGGCAGGTGGGAGTATTTTATTTTTTATCTTCATTTTTGTCCTGTGACTTGTCTAGATTTACAAGAGGCAGATGGAACTGTCATTTTAAATCATTAAACACTTAAAATAACATGGAGAGATCTTCTTTCATGCATATTGATATTAAGCCATATGTTTTATCCTCGCATACCATCCTCTTTTCTCTGTATTTTGACTGGCAATAACACGAAGTATAGTTAACACCATTTTTATTACAAGGATGTTTAAATAAGCAGTCTTAAACCTGTACCACACCGGACAGGGAAAAAAATCTGGAAATTGTAAATGTGAAAAAATGTAAAAAAAAATGGGGCAGGTGTATTTTTGAAAATCTATTAATTGATTTTAATTGGCCATAAAATGGGACTTTTAATTGTGTGTGGTTTAGACAGACATTTAGCTTTTATAGGGTTTGGTTAAGACAGGTTTCTCTGTGTTTATATTTGACTGATATTGGTAATCTGGTTTATCATTTGTAGGGAATAAGTTTGTATAATTTTGTTTACTTGACTGAAAAATACAAGTACAATGGTACATTAAATATAATTGGATTTAGAAGTATAAATTAGATCTACCATTCATCCTTGATGTAAATCTCTGATATACATCACACATGCATAACCATAGTAAGACAGATTTCTGTCATAACTTGATCTATGATTTCTAACTGATTTCTTTCTTAATTAACCAAGTCAAATGATCAACTTTATTTCTGCAGCAATATGATGAAATGAACACTTCAGAGTATTTATTTTAGTTAGACATGACATATTTTCCTATTTAATTAGTCAAAAATGCTTTTCTCAACTTGTGTAATAATACAGTGTACATATTTATTTGTTGAAGCAGTTTTTCATGGTTTCCCAAAATTTCAGTAATCTAAGGAATTTCTCACCACCTATCTTTTCATGAATGTAAAGTTAACATTTTTATGCCCCTGCAACGATAAGTTGGGGGGCATATTGTTTTACCCCTGTCCGTCCATCCGTAATTCCGTCCGTAATTCTGTCCGTCCCATAAGTTTTTCGCACTTTTTTTTGAAAATCCTTGAAGATAGTGAACTGATTTTTGGTATGTGAGTCTTTCATGATTAGTTACAGAATGAGTTAAAGTTTCATTCCGCTACGCTGAGTTTTACCAAAAATATGGGCCCTGAACTTAAAAAATTTCATGGAAATAACAGTTTTCATTTGTGTCTCACAGACACAATAACACATCTGACAAAGTGCTTTTTACAATTATGAGTTATGATATATCTGTATGATGGTTAAATGCGGGGGCATCACTTTATCTAGTGTTTTTTGTTTTTAATTCCGGTTTCAATTCATCATGGAAACGGAAATCATGATATTAATAAACAACAAACAGGGATAACTTCACAGTATATTGAAATCCTGCCAATGTAGACATATTGATATGTAGTCTGATCTGTAGCACATCAACAAATACACAATGTTGACCTCACCTGTACACATTTAACACAAGCACTTCTGACAAGAACTGTACTACCATCAAACTCTTTTCTACTGTTGGTATCATTTTGAAAATTTACACAGTAACACCTGTGCAAAAAAAACCCTTTCGGAGTTTAGTTTTATTTAGACAGGTGTTTGGTTTAGACAAGTTCAAAATACATCAAAAAGTGTCACAAAAGACTTTTAAAAATGCTTGCTTTATACAGGTCTTCTGATTAATCATGTTTAGTTTAGAGAAGTTTCACTGTATTAAGAAACCAGTTTTTGTAGCTGAATGTGGCATATAGAAAATGACCATTGGTCTCATCATTTAAGTTTCATAAAACACCTTGTATTTAGATTTACAACTCAAATATTGACCAATAATATCACTGAGAACGAAAGAATTTCTATGATCTGTAGAAAAAGTTGATTTAGTTGTATAACACTTTACCAAGCCTTCCTATCATGTATGTATAGAAAAAAGAATTCTGAATTATTTGCCGTTATAAAATCTTGTAACAAAGTTTGAAATGTTGTTTTATTTAAAGGTTAAACATGATATATGTAGCAGGTGTTTCATGGTAGTACGATTCTTACAAGGAAAAAGTCACTTAATCTGTTAAATATATAGCTGTTAACTTAATATAATTGTGATAATATGTATATATTAGTTAATCAATATTAATACCTATATAATAGTTCGATACATGCCAAAATCTGTATCACATGCAGTATCAACCTGAGACTCCTATATCACCCCAAGGGCCACCAGCATATGGGGTATTCGATACAGGGTTTTATATACAATCACTTATTATGCATTTACTAGACAAGCATATTTCAATCTAGATGTATGATATAGTTCATTGTTGTACATCAATGTAATATTTTCCTCCAGAAATAATCAAGAGGAAACGTGTGATAAGTTCCCATATTTGGATGCTAGAAGCTTGCAATTGTATGAGATTTTATAAAGGTGAAATTACATATTTTTGGTTGGAATCTATTATGGATCCAGGATTAGGTTTTGGTGCCTGAAGAGATTTGGGGGCAGGGAGGGGGAGGAAGAACAAATAGGAAAATGTGGAATATTTAATATTTAAAATGAGTCATTTAAGGTGTACTTCACTCCTAAAGACATGCAGTATAACACTTTACATGTACTTGCCACAACATCTCCTGAATCAGAGTCCCATTAAGATTAATAATTAACTAGGATATAAAATCATGCCATTTAATGAGTAAAATTAGGAATTAAAGTATCTGTCCTTAACTTCATGTTGAGTTCATTTCAGTTAGTAGTCATGAAATTAATGTATATCTAGTAGTCAAGTTGAATCAATGGAGTTTTGTATGTAAGAGAAATGCTTTTGAGAAAACAATTTTATTTTAACTGAGATAAAATGGTTGAAAGGCCCCAGCTTTCCATTTAGGTGTTATGATTCATTTAATTAAATAGATGTACTTTGATTTTAGCTTGTTGTGTAAATTTTATATTCAATTCCAACTTTTTCACCTTACTATTGGGTGATTGGTTGTTTTTACATCTTTTTTTCCTTTCATTTTGGTGATAGTTACTTGTATGAGAGTTATTAGGGTTATTTTTATGGTGGTATTGTATTCTAACTCCCTAAGTATCAGTTATTGATTTATTAGATTTCTATAAATAGTATCAATTGCAAAAAATGATTAATTTTCTTCCTAGTAGAGCAATATAAATTTTTACAAAATTCTGATTGATTTTTATGTAGATATTATTTGAGGAAGCAAAAAAAAAACATTAAAGTATTTTTTCCCTGTTTAGTACAATATTGTATTGACATGATCGGTGAAGACAGAATAGGATATATATACATGTATATATATGTAGTCTTTAGACCTTAGATTGTTTTTCAGGTTAAAATGCAGGCTCTATATGTCTTCACAAAGGTCGAGCCTAAAAAATATAGTAAAATAATTTATGACTTTCCTATCTATCATTTTACTTAGTATTCTATCTTCACAAAGGTCGAGCCTAAAAAATATAGTATATCACTTTTCTATCTATCATTTTACTTAATATGCTATTGTATGTATATTTGTGATGCTCCTTTTAATATTTTTTTACTATTACTCATTAGGTATACAGAAAATTGATGAAAGAATTCTACACCATCTTGATGTACAAAATCCTCATAGTTTTGAAGTCAAAGATTTGGAAAAACTTATTGTTAAGGTAGAAGATTTGTTTATTTTAAATTGATTTGAACATAAATAGATGGCATATGATGGTACAAGTCTATCTGTCTGTCTGTCTGTTCATTGCCTTTTTTTCCAGCAACATACTCTTCAGTAATGTTAGACCAAAGCCTTCAGCGGTTAAGCATCCTGATTCAAGAATAAAGAAGTATTTTTTTCATTATGTAGATAATCATCTAGATCGGTAGAATATGTTAAACATGGTTAGGCTTGTTTGCCCTTTTGCCCTTTTAAGTTAATTTCTTGGTTCCAAGACATTTTTTTCCAAAAAGAAGGGAAGGAAACATTCCTTTTATTTCCTAAAAAGTGACAAGGATGCCTTTTTCCTTTTTATTTTATTGACATAGAACTACAAATGTGTAATGAGACATTCTCTAAAGAGACCGGGGAATGTCCAAGAACCAGGTAATTAATTTTGAAAGGTCTTACTCTTCTTGTGTTACTAAGTAAAATAAATGTTTTTTTTCCCATTTCAGGCTACCAATGACTTAGACGAACTTGATAAGAAAAGAAGGGAAGAATTTAAAGAATATGAAATGCAGAAAGAACATGAGAGACAAGAAGAATTGAAGAAGTTACCCGAGGAAGAAAAGAAGAAAGCTGAAGAAACATATGAAGAACAGCAGAAGAAACATAGAGAACATCCTAAACTTCATCATCCTGTAAGGCCTCACATTTATTTATACCATTTTAACTGAGAGACAAAACAAAAAAAATAAGGTTTTTCAGTGCCTTACAAACCTACTAAAACACAAAAAATTTATCAAATAAAGTTGGGATATTTAGAATACTTGTTTGAGAGCGATGAAAAGTACATTTGCTTTTCTTGATAAATTTTCCCTAAAAGAAATTATGCAAAGATAAAAGATATCATATCATAGAAGACTAAATTTTTCTGAGGCTTTTGATTTTCGGATCTTCATAATCTCTTACTTTTTAAATAGAATTGTTTGGTAGTATATATTGTACATATATTTTCATGAATATCAACTTCAGTAGTAGATTTATTCTATATCAAGACCAGTTTGTCATTTAGAGGTGTGTGCTATCAGCCTATGTATTGCTGTCATAACATCGAGATATTCCTCATGATTTGT